>LR824544.2:10250000-12650000 GCA_902850265.1 Spodoptera littoralis
TGCCGGTTGTGAACTTGTGATGTCGGTTCCTACTTAGTCTGCGAAAATGTACTGGACTTTTGTGAGTCACGGATGAATGAACTCCTGGTTTAATTGGGGACAGAGTCTAATTTACTGAAGGTTTTGTCACATCCGACCCTCTTATGTCTGTAACATAATGACTGTCATTAATCCCCTTACGATCGTTTATGGCGTAGTTTTAAAAAAAACTACTTTCGCTACTGGTGCTTTTGACAGAAAAACCTAGTGGCAAAAATACACATTTTATACAAACACATGGAAGCTGTCACACTTTTATCCAATGCTTCAGTATGTCAATTCAAATTACGCAGTAGGAATACATGAACTGCAAAGTAGGTTATATTATAACATTTATTATTTGTTATGAATTAGGTTCATCAAGTTATTATCAGCAAAGTAAATAAATATGTTATTTTCCTCCACGATTAAACATGAACTTTGTTTCAGGCCTCGGCTTCGGTATGATCTACCTTCCATCTGTGGTTGCCGTGGGTTACTACTTCGAGTCCCGGCGATCCCTTGCTACGGGTATCGCTGTATGTGGCTCAGGAGTGGGAACCTTCAGTTTTGCGCCCTTAGCCGCGCTACTGCTCAATGAGTTCGGATCCTGGCAAAATGCTAACTTGTTGTTGGCTGGCCTGATCCTTAACTGTGCTGTTTTCGGTGCCCTAATGAGACCGTTGGTCTATCCTAAGGTTTGTACTACTTTTACATGAACAAAAGTTTCATTATAAGCAAGATAGGGTCAACTATATTACACATTGTTAATACATTTACTTTGGTCACCTCTGCATACTCTTTATGGATAAAAGGTACAATGTTAAGATTGACGTAAGATAGCCTAGCTTACTGAGTTAATGTGTTCATTAAGCTGGGTATTCCATGTCAATTAATAAGGATTTCTCGGTCCCACTACACAGCTGTATACAGTCGGTTTCTGTCCTAAGTAAGTTAAGCTCGTAGGATCAGCTAGGTATAGCAGTTTGTAAATGTTCTTTATATTATACATATAAAATAGACTCGTACGTACATACTTAAGGAAATATCCATTCGATTTATAGTCTATAGGTATATTCCATCATGAAATAACTCATACAAGTTGTAATGACTTTATACTAAATATAATAATTATACATACTATGGAAAGCTAGCATATATAAATATTATATTTATAAACTGCGGTTTCACCCAGGTGGAATATAGAATATTTCTCTCAAATTATAGGTACTCCGGATCCTGTAGGAATATCTGAAAAAGAAAAAGTAGCCTACACTATTATTTGAAAAATTACTTTTGTAATGGATTTTTTTAAATCAGTACAATGAGTTCGTATTAAATAAAATTCAATTCAATGCAAACAAATATTCAAATCTTTCCCATTTATTATATTAGTATGGTATAAATGAATTCAGTCCTCTATGAACCTAGAAGGAAATTAAGTCAATTACTCTGTTCCACCTAGATACAGTAAATACTTATTCTTCAAAGTGCTTAAGACTATTAGTTAATAGTTTGTGTTTTACCACAAACCTCAATGCAAATACAAGGAAACTATTGCTCATCTATTATTTTATATACCTACGTTATTTGTTTGGAATTCACTCTTTATATTGTTTACATAATGTAGTTGTTAGAAAAAATATAGGTATGTGTGTAGTAGGTAAATAGTTCAGTTATAAGTAGGTTTAATTGTTTCAATGTAATTGAATGATAAACAGATTGATTTGCTGATCATCACTATTTGGCTTAATTAATTAATTTGTTTACATGGAAATGCTTGTAATTAATTATAGTACTTTATTGATGACCCCATCGATAACCCTTTTAGCTGACTTCTACAGTTCTAGCTCATTATTATCCAATAGTGATACTTCGGGTTCAGACTTTGCGGTTTGGATGTCTTTAGTGCTTGTCTACATATGAAAATAAGAATAATATATTAATCATTATGTTTTCGGCTTACTCAATTGATTGAACGACTGCCTCGTTGACTGAGTGGTCGCATGTGCGACTGGCAAGGGGTCTCGGGTTCGATTCCCGGGACGGGCACAGTATTACGGGTTTTTTAAAAAAATATCTCAGTAGTAGCATGGAGTCTGGAATTGTGCCCGGTATATGGCAATATGCTCACCCCCTATTAAATGGGACTCATAACATAGTGAAAAGTGGGTGTTACATTGTACAGTGGCATAATGTTCACCTCTGCCTATCCCTTCGGGGATAAAAGGCGTGATGTTGTGTTATGTATGTTCAACTGTTTGACGAGGAACATCAGATGCTTATGGATATGAGCTTCTAGCATGGCTTGAAACTAGTCGAGTTCCTCATCAATCAGTTACGGAAGTAAGCCGAAAACATAATAATTAATTAGATGTCTCACGATAGTTTTAATATAGAACAAGATGAATATAATAAAATATTTGATACAAATCCTTGAAGACCTTGACGATGATGATGATAAGGTGCTGTGATGACCAACTATTAAAAAGCAGAAATCCTAAATTAAACTCACAACTCGCACTAATTAGACATTTTTTAATGAGTTTATGTAATTTTCTTACTATCATAAACACTACCTAAAACTTACAGACATCAGGCGAAAAGCCGTTATTGCAACGTATGGCTGAAGAAAAAAGGTTGCAAATGGAACGAGGGTCTATAGGAGGTTCATACTTCGTGGTCCAGCTCCCAGACGGTACTATGGAGAAGCGGTTGAAGGTGAACGTTGTAGACGATACTGTATGTAGATGCTTTTCACTAATATTACTATTCTAAGTACTTTTTTAAGGTGATGCGTTTCGTCTTGCGAAAGGAGTTTGAGTAGAAATGAGTTTCGTTATCTGAAAGTTTTGAAACTCTTTGCTGTTATTAAAACAGTAATGTTAATTTAGCTGTAGGATTTTTTGGATGAGTACTTTAAACTCTACTCAGTAATTTGGGGTAGTTTTCGAATTACCTACACACTTGACCAAATTAGTAAATTACTTATTAAATGCTCTGATTTTGATATTTATTTTGAAACAGTTTAATTTGGTTATTATCACAATCTAATTCTATTTACATCACTGAATTGGCCATTTTATTATATGTAGATACAAATTGGTAAATGTCAATTGTTTAGACTATAAATATTACATTTATCCCTATTGAAAACTCACGTTAAACCACTAATCAGTCCTGATTATAAAAAAAAGATAGGACATCAACATTAGCTCTTTATTAGGATACTAGCTTCTGCCCGCGACTTTGTACGCGCAATCCCATTTTTCCCCCGTTCCCGTTCGTGATTTTCGGTAAAAAGTAAAAAAAAAGTATTCTATAAAAAGTATCCTAAGTCCGTCTCCTGGTTCTAAACTACCTCTCTGCCAATTTTCATCTAAATAGATTGAGGCGTTCTTGAGTTATAAATAGTGTAACTAACACGACTTTCTTTTATATATATATATAAGATTTATACAACAATAGCTCCTTATTAGGACATTTATACAACATTAGCTCCTTATTTGAATAATTATTATTCTTTTTTTATTAAATGCAGACGAAACGCATCTTCCCCTTGAGGTGGTGGTATACTATATCTAGCAGACTGCTAGGTACTTTAAGTCCTGTCTCTCGGCTTGATGTGCTAACAAAATTATTAGGAAGCATGTATTGGCAGCGTACGTACTTTGTGCATGAAAATTTTAGTTGATTTTGCACTGGGTGAGGAATAAGGGCGTAAAGAAAAACTTGTAAAGAAACATTCTGTGAAATTGAAGTCTTCTGTTATTTTTTTATACTATTTTTATTTGGAAACTTTTTCTTTTATCTGACAAATGAAAATTTCTGAGTGGGTTATAAACATGAATTTCACTCATAGGTACCTACATCACTTTCAGACTCCAAACCATTCATTGTAGTTCTTGGAAGTGCCAAGTATTTTCATGTCATAGGAATTATTATCATTCATTTGGGGAATAACTTTAAATCGATGGGACTATAAACTGCATGGTGGGTCTTTATTTGACAAATTATAATATTTACGCCTTTATCCTTCCAAAGTGGGAATCATTAGAAAAATTGGCTTTTGATGGTCTTAGCACATTTCAACCCTAATACATTTAGTTTCGATCGATGTATCAGATTAGCTAGAATTAATAGCAAAATTTATTTTATGCTGAAGCTCTAAAATGCTGCATAATAGAGGACGACCACAGAGTTCTATGAAGAAATTATTAATATTTTATAATGAAAATGATTTAGCAAATCGTGTCTTTTGTGGACAATGTTATATATTATGCAGCATTTGTATGCCATATTGAGGGCAATGGCTTCGTACGATTGGCAAGCTTTATTCCCCCTTTCTTTGTCGCTGTTATTATCGCTAAGTGAGTAGTCTGGTATTGATTGTATTTCTACAAACTTTCCTACCTGTACGGGAAGCACGCGAACATTTTCTGTGAATGCTATCTTTCAAATTCTACTGTCGCATTGGATATTGTGGTGCATGAAGTGTCTACCGATTGGTAGTTGGAATCATGGAACAAGTATAAGCATTTGCTCCGTGATTGTAATACAGTCATACCTCGAAATTTTTAACTCGATTATGAATTGCGAAATACAAAATTGAACCTAAATCAATGGTAAATTAGAATGAAATTTTAATGATAGACGATTTTTAAGTAGTTACAATAGTTATATAATACAAGTGACCCTATATGAGGTTGTAAACAGGAGAGACAATAATAAAGAAAATAAGTTACTCCGAGATTTATGGTCGAAATAAGTAAACGTTACTAAAAGAGTGCTTTAATCAAAACTTAATCGTCTCTACCATGATAATATTGCTACAGTGTCCATTACAATCAAAATACAGATGCAAATACAAGGCAATTGCATGAAAGTGAAATTTAAGTAACGTTTACCTATATCTTCCGAAAGGACTTATATCCACAATTCGAAGTATGACTTCCCAAACTAAAATCGACCTTGATAACTGAACATAAAGTTGTTATTACCAGGCGCCGCTAAACATTGATCCTGGAGTGCACTCTTCGCTAAACTTGGAAGCGTTGGCGCGAGTACCGACTGTTCCTAATATGCCTGGAGTACCGACTGTGCCTACGTTACCCACTATTACTGAGGCTAAAGTTGCTGATGACGGTGAGGAGAAAAAGAAGGTATGTAGTATGTTCTTTACCATTACAAAACAGAGGCAATGCCAATAACCTTTTCCTCTCAGAAGAAATTTCCCATGTATCGTTAATGCGATAAAAGAATTATTCAGATATCGATTTCGTCACACATTATGGGTGGTCGCCTAGTCACTGTGTCAACCGAAATGAGATTGGGAATTTCACCGTTCGAAATATAATAATTATGGTTTATAATATAAACATCCTCCTACGCTTACGAAAAATTACAGAGGTGAAATTATGTTTTGGATATGACCTTTAGTATCTACCCAAGAAAACTTCGTATAGTTTAAATAAATTTTCAGCTTAGTTTGTACGTGATTATGAGACACGTTGGAGTAATAGTAGAAAGTCTGTAGAGTTACAGTTAAGTCATAAATTGTTGAGGGAATCGCTCTTGAAATTTTGTATAACTTATACCAGAAACTACCAACAAATAGCCATTTACCACTTAATTAATGCATACATGCATAAAGGTTAAAATAAAAAAACTAGCTTACTTCTGAGTAGTTTTCACATCATCACTATTATGTCAGCCTACTAAGTAGAGTGCCTCAGACTTCCATAGACATATGGAAGTGACAACTCAGAATAAAATCAAACATCATTACTCTAAACTTGTTGAACAAACCCTTACATGCTCATACCCGATCTCAAATCATATAACATAGTTGCACACCATTTGCCAGCAAATATTTACACTTGCAAGAATGCAAGTTACGTAGGGTATGTACTTCTCTACACGTGTTTCGCACTTCCACGGGTCAAAGATATTTATGTGGGCGGTGCACCTGTATTATATGACCAAGCTAATTTGATCCATTTGTGAAGAACGCCTACACTGTTTCTGTATCAAAATTATCTAACATTACATAGGAATTTAATTATAAATCTTAACATCTACTTTTATAAATGTGTGTAGATAATAATAAGGTACTAAAGGTCGTTAACTCAGAACCAAATTTTCATATAGCCAACTAACTTACTTTAAATTACCTGTAATACATACCTGTGCTCATAACAAAGCGTACACTGGACGATTTGTGGAACATTACGCACGAAACAAATATTTTCTTAGTCGCTGACTCGACCTCTTTGTTCATAACAAGATTTGTTTAAAGAAAACCCACTGTAAAGGAGAAGGAATAAAGTTAAAAATAAATATTATTGAGGCAGGTCTGGGACGTTGTCTGCGTAGAAAATGCCTTTGAAAGTCCTTCAGTACGATCGCACGATGCTAGCTAGGGCAGACATGAGTCGGCAAGATATTCGCGAATATTAATAAGTCTTGTCCTCAGCATTTTATAATGCACGGGACTGAACGTACAATATAATAAATTGTACCTATTACATGATGTCTATTTATGTATGTTTTAAAACACACATAGACGTAATATGTGATTGTGACTATGTTTTAGGCATAAGTATTTTGTGAACTATAATTAAAGGCCTATGTGGCTAAATAGGTAAACACCTGAAGTTATAATTAAAGAAAATACATCGTTAATTATGGTTGACGTAAAATACTCACCCTTAAGAGAATATTAATGAACGTTGGGCGTAAAAGTTTTCTTATATAAATGTTAATTGGCAATCTAAGTTTCAGTTTGTAGCTCTAATTGATTAGTCTGCTTTATAAGGCTAGGATGTAGATTGTTGATTTTCTGTATATGCTGGATCCTTCAAGAAAGGAGCGTTCATCTTTTCGGCCGGCAACGCACTTGAATCTCCTGTGTAATCTGTGGTTGCGGGTGTCTATGGCTTATAGATAAACAAATAAATAAATATATCTATTCCATAGGTATTGATTCATACTGAGTTCTTTGTAATTTATATCTCATCAACCATCTGATAATGGTGTTATAATAACGAGAAACTTTTATGTCTAGACAACAGTATGTAGATCTGTTCTGGGTTGGAGAATTGGAGTCAAACCTTATACGGGATGAAATGACCATATTTTACGTTGTTAGAAACGGTAAAGTGAAATTTTTAATGTAGCTTCTAGATGTTACGATCTGTAAAATGGAGTTTTGTTAGTTATTGTTCGTTTTGATAAATTGTCTTATAGTAAACATTAGAAGACTCATTTCTTCATGTATTCTATATCCAATTGATACTTTCTACCTAAATAGGTAACCAATATGGCAATAAATAACCTAGGACGGAGTCTAGAATTCTGCCCGGTATATGGCAATAGCCTAATCCCTTATTCCATGGGACTCATAACGTAAATAGTGAAAAATAGGTGTAACATTGTACAGTGGGGACAGTGTACTACCCCTTCGGGGATAAAAGGCATGATGTTATGTGTGTATGTATGTACATAATTATGACTGCCTCATTGGCCGAGTGGTCGCAAGTGCGACTACCGGGCAAGGGGTTTCGGGTTCGATTCCCGGGTCGGGCAAAGTATTAATGGGTTTTTAAAATTCTCAGTAGTAGCACGGAGTCTGGAAAAATGTGCCCGGTATATATGGCAATAGGCTCACCCCCTATTACATGCGACTCATAACATTAATAGTGAAAAGTGGTGAAAACATTGTACGGTGGGGTACAGTGTACTACCTCTTCGGAGATAAAAAGCATGATGTTATGTATGTACATAATAATACCTATAAATAATAAAACGTTATATCTAGACAGTGAGTCAAATTACAAACAATCACATTGTCCATTAATGTGTAGGTGTTATTCTGATTAAAATAAATTCAATACGCACGTGACTCTAATTCTCCAACCGAATGATAAATGTTTGTATGATAAGTGCTATTGGGGAATTTTTGTCAATCATACCTATGTAGCAATATATCATTCATAAAAAACATGTGATAAATTAGAATTAGGTCTGTATTTATAACCCTTAATCTGTATTTTATATTGAACAACTTATAATAAAAATTGTTCTATCGTTAAGGATTAATTGACAATATATTGGTTGTCTTTTGAATAAATATACAAAGAGAAAAACACAAAATGATCAAATACAGAGAGAATAGACTCAATGAACCTAAACACTCTCTTGAGTTTTCACTCTTAACATGGACCTAAAATCGAAACAAGAGAGTTGTTACTCATTCTTTTCCTTACAGCATAATTATAATACCACCTTTTGGAAAAAGCTAAAAGATTCATTAATAGACATTTACATGAGGTTTCAAAGGTGTCTGAACACCATTTCGTTGTTAGGGTGCGTCCACATCTGGCGAATGCTCCGCGAGTGCGCAGCTCGCGAACTGCACGCGTGCATTTAAAAATATTATTTATACGAACCCCGTATGAGTTGGGCACTAACCGGCTCGCGAGTGGCAAATTCGCAGCGCATTTGCGAGATGTTAACAAACCTATAGAAATACTTTAAATTTTAAAATTATTATTTATAGATTCTTTCTTTTCCTATAAAACTTTAACTTAACCATTTTAATTCCTTTTTCAGGGCGAAAACGGCAACGTAACAGTGAACCCGCAACAGCAGTTGATGTCCCGCAACGTGTCCTCGCCTGCGTTTAGTGCGCACGCGCCCGGTCTACCCAAGAACGGCTCCGTACCATTCTTCGACAGGCAGCGCAAACAGAGCACTGGCGACAGGTCCGGTGATAGGTAGTAGATAGTTTTTCTTTATAGCGTATGCTGGACAAGGGTCTGGTCTTCGTGGGATGTTCGGTGGTGGAAGTAACTATGTTCTAGAACTGTGGTGGACAAACTTTTCTTTCTAAGGAGTTTAAAATATTTCAAAAGTTACCTATACTCCGTCTGTTTAGGTAGTTAACTATTTGTAAACAAACCATAAAAAGAGTTCTTTATAGTTGACTTTTCCATGATTCAAAATACTTCATAAGAAAATAAAATTGTTTCCCTTTTTACGACAGTTTTCTCTATTAAATGTTATGTTTCTGTTCCATTTCACTTATTTCTTAGTAAATATTATATATATCTGCTTGAGGATAATAATTTAATATCATTTATTAAATAATATAATATTTCATTACAATAGACACCATAAAGAGCCTAAAATCCCAGGTATACAAAACCCTTCTTTAAGAACGAAGCAAAATAATGTTGTCAAATTAAAGAGTACAACTAAGATGTAGCGCGACAATGAAAGTAGCGTGTATTACGTTTAGTCGGTTAATCAGGCGCCATTGACAGCTCTCTCGTCGTTTGCGCTCGCGTTCCTATTTTGTTTAATTTATCTTGTTTCTTTGTTTTGTTTTTGTTATTAAGTTATTTAAGTTTAGGTTATTCATCGTTTGTAATTAATGTGTTCAAATATATTGAAGAAACTTGGCCCAAAGACACATATCCGTAGAAGAAAGAAATCCGTACATCAGATTCAGAATAGTTTCTATTTAAATATGATAATGAAATAGACCCATAGGCTAGGCTCTTGTACGATTTAGGCATTTGTACTTGTATGTGTGTGTATGACAAATGAACGATTTTAAAGTGAATTTAGTTAAAATTAAAACACGAGAAATATTTGAAGTAATAGTAGGTTAAGTATCTCTGTGTCACGTGGTTTTCTTTGTTTACCTTTAGTTAATTACCTAAACAGATGGACTATAGAATGTTCTATGGCGTACTCACGATCGTTTTTTTTAAATAAAGTAACTCAACTAATTTCAAGCACAGCAAGGGGCTTATAGTCGTGAGCAGCATTTCGAGTGTTACACAGTATTCCTTTACATTCCGGGGTGTCGGTATTGACTTAAGAGCCGTAGTTTGTTCACCACTGTTCTAAAAAGACTTGACTGTTAAATGGGTTTTATTAAATGCACTGTAATGAAATTAACATTATAGCAGTACATTTTTATAATTTAGGTTTTGTAACTGTGTCTTAAGTTCTATTTTCGCACTTTTTCCACTCAGTTGACAGTCAAAACTATTTTATGTGTGCTGTGGTCAAAGTATGTAGTTTGTTTAAAGTTTGTGGTGTTATCGTAGCTAACTTTAGCTTGTCAAATAGTAGCAATAGATCGATTTTCGTTTACTCACTTCCCAATGTTATCAAAAGATATAAGAATTCTTCTATCAATTCTCCTACTAATGTCCCAATACTGATTTAAACATTGCGCATTAACAATAGATATTTTTATTTGCATTTCTCAAGATCAATTGTCAATGTATAACGACAGACGGTCAATAGTAGAATTGATTGGAGAACACAAGCATGAATGGCGCCGTAACGATTTGATTTAATTCTACAAATGTTTTGATTGAACACGCCGCGTAGTGCCGCATAACATAGAAATCAATGGAGACGCTTTATATGTAAACATTTTATGTTAGATTTTGTGTTTATAGGTCATGTTTAATTTCGCATGTTTATTGTAATGAGTCATTCTGTTAGTTGGTTTGTCACATAATATTATTGTATGTTTTGTTCATGTAGGAAATTACTAGAAATTGGTAACAACTAGATGTAGTGTAATGCATGTGCGTGTGTGTGTGTGGCGATGAGAAATTAATTTATTTTGTTGTCAATGGTGACTTTTAATGAAGTATACTGATATAGAATCAAGACTTACGCCTTATATGGAAAGCATTTTTATACATCACACAGTCCAAAATGATTTTCGGTTTTCCCTTTGTGGATCGTGACAAAATTAATAAATACTAATTATGATTTGTTTGTAATTTCAGATTCAAACCGTCCCTGGCTGCTATCAAAGCTACGTCCAAAACTTCAATGAACAGTCAATACAGGAATGCTGATGTAAGTTATTCGTATGAACTTAATTTCAACTAAACAACGAAAGTACTTTGTTTACACAGACACTAATCACAACTAATTCATGTAAACACTTAAACAATTCCTACTAAATATGTCGGTGTTGAAATTGTATTTAGTTCAAACCAATTGACCTGGTTCAGATATGACAACGGAATTGTTGTCAAGGGCGTACATATGGTCATAATACTGACATGTGATAATAATGTGTTCCTCAATACACGTGACCTTGAACTTTTGTAATTGTCTGCCAAATAGTCGACTGGCAAACATCCAAGGAAACTGTTCCTGTGTACAGATACCGCAGATCAAACTACACCTTTCTGCCAATTTTCTTTAAAACATTTTCAATCTTATACTCTCGTAATAGAGTTCAAAATATGTGCCAGTCTTTGTGTATATAGCGAAAATTTCGAATATAGATGTCATTAGTTTACTCGAATATACATGTCGTCAATCATTCTAGACTTTTTTTTAGAACATTTTAACTTTGAATTTGAGCTAGTGACTGACATTTGGCGGAAAACAAAACTTGGGTTATGAAACTACCAGGTTATGTCATGAGCTACCCTTGAAAAAAATTGTAGAGGTTTCTAGAAAATAGTAATATTAAAGGTTTGCTACCTTTGTATTAGTCCGACGTCTTATTGACGAGTCCGACGTTTGTATTGTTTTAGTTTAGTCATCCTATTATGGACAAAAAACCTTAGTTCATCATTTATAATATTTCTTATCAATTATTTGGTTCAAGACTCAATTATTTGGTTGGACTGCCTCGTTGGCCGAGTGGTCACAAGTGCAACTGCCGGGCAAGGGGTCTCGGGTTCGATTCCCGGGTCGGGCAAACTACTACAGGGTTTTTAAAAAAATTCTCAGTAGTAGCACGGAGTCTGAAATTGTGCCCGGTATATGGCAATAGGGTCACCCCCTATTACATGGGACTTATAACATAAATAGTGAAAAGTGGGTGTTACATTGTACAGTGGCATAATGTGCACCTCTGCCAACCCCTTCGGGGATAAAAGGCGTGATGTTATGTTATGTTATTTGGTTCAAATAATAAAGATTCCTACAAATCTAGAGAATACCGCAATCATATTAAATTTTACTATCACACGTCTCTACAAAAACATCTATTGCTGTACTTTTATACGCGAAGAATAAACTACGAAGCCAACAAGGCCGCTACATCTATAAACAATATGCCATTACTTATGACATGGTCAGGGACATAAGTGTCTTCCAAAACTATATATCTTCCGTGTAAATCATTCCAATTTGCATTCAAATGCATTAAAATGAATATTTATGATCAAAAGAAATAAGAAGATTCGTTAAACCATGTCGTAAGTGTAAAATTAGCTGGTCTATATTACGATATGGCTCTTTCATTAAAGTTTTCAATACTTCCTTTATGAAATTACTAGCTTTTACCCGCGGCTTCGCTCGCGTCACAAAGGGTAAAAAGTAGCCTATGTGACATCCAATACACACAGCGCCATCTATACCAATACTTTTGTTTACCCTCGGAAATATCAAATTTTTCTGGGATAAAAAGTACCCTATTATTTATAATATTAAGTAAGTATAGTAAGGATTGTTCCACTTAGAATTCGTTTTACAAAACCTTACAAAATCCTCTAATTATTTTAATAAGGTCATGTTAATACAAATAAAAGACATTATAAAACACTAAAATAAAGGTACACACAGTGGCGCGACTTTATCAGCAACTAGAAACTCCCAATTTTCGCTTTAACCTAAAAGCAACCAAATAAAAACTCCTTAATCACTTGATATATCGTACCGAAAATCCCCAAAAATGGTTCATACAAAAGTAGTCTCTAAACATCGGAAATAAGGACTATAGTGGAGGTGGAGAGCGGTCACCAGTGACCGCTTTGGGAAACTCGGTAATTGTAATAATCATGTCTACAATAAAACCATTTTTTCTATTCCAGGGTGACACCGAAAGCATGATGTACAACTCTAAACTCTCGGTATCTGGTCCTAAGGAGCCTTCTCGAATGGTTCGCCCAATGTCTAGGAAAGATATCTTCTATTCAGGATCTGTGCTCAATCTACCTCAGTACCAAAGCCAGAAGTCCCTGCAAGGATATAGGAACTCTGTATTAAGTCTGCCGCAGAGTAGGCAAACTGGGGACTTGGAGAGACAAGAACGTAAGTGTACATTGGTTCTATTTATAGGCTGTGGTTTCTGATCACAGATAAGATATACAAATATGTATGGTGCATTTGAAAATGTGTTGTAAATTATTGCACTACTCTAATGTTAAATAATATTTTATCAAGACAACTATATAATTAGTAATTATTATGACTATGGCAGTAGGTTGAGTTTATTGCTAACACACTTGGACTCGTGTCAAGACACCATAGTATATTTGCATAGAATAGGTCATGTGCTTGCACACTCTGCCTCTATAAGGCATGTTAATGTAAGCACACAGTTATAGAATAAATTAATTAGATGTTTTATATACATATTTTCTAGGGTTAATTGTTATCGCAGGGTTTGAATAAACGAAAGTCGACTGAATTTGAATTAAAAAAACTTGGCCCTCAATTTTGAATTACCTCTAAAAAGAACAAATAAAAATCACTACAAAGTCGTTATTCGCCGTCTGTCTGTCCCTATGTATGCTTAGATCTTTACAACTACGCAACGGATTTTGATGCGGTTTTTTAATATATAGTGATTCTTAAGGAAGGTTTATATGTATAATACATGCATGCTGCACTCGTGCGAAGCCTGGACGAGTCGCTAGTAATAGATATAAGAATAAGATAATGTAACACAAACAGATTATAGAAGGTGTAGGAACAGCTAACTTTTTTTTCTAAATATTTGAATAATAATTTTAATGTTTTTTTTTTTTAATTTTTAGAATACGATCTATGCCCCTGCCTATCGCTTCCTGACTCTTTCAAATCGGCTCTATCATCAATGTTGGATGTCAGCTTACTCCGCGACCCTGCCTTCATGTTGATCGGAGTGTCCAATATATTCGGCATGGCGGGGCTCTACGTACCTTTCGTGTACATCGTCGATGCTGCCCGGCTTAGTGTAAGTATTGTTTTTAAAGTTTCAGTCTACATTTACACAGAGATAATGTTTGTCCATACTATAGTCAAATAACGTGACGTCACTCACAATACACAATATCGTATAAAATTCGTAGAAAACTTTCTTTTTTGACAGTTCGAAAAAGTACCTACTGAATTAAGGTAACCTCAGTCACACGACTAAACACAACAAGCATTGCTTCACGTCGGTTTTCTGTGAGGCCGTATCACTCCGGTCGAGCCGGCCCATTCGTGCCGAAGCATGGCTCTCCCACACTTATTAAATATATAATTTAGTACTACCCTTATGGTTTGTTTACCAAAAAATTTTATTTTCTGTGCTGTAGGTTTATTTACAAATACATGACACCTACATGGTATAAAGGTAGGTCTACTACATACTCATATGCGATATGTAATACCAAAAACCTAAGTATGATTGTATTTTACGTCTAAAATACCTTACATTGATATCATATCGGCCACCGTTCGTCAATTACAATACAATTGTGATCATTCAATCAACGAAATTTTAAGCAATTGGTTTTCCCAACTCATCTTTGTATCTGTATAAAATAAACACGTTGATAACTATCAGCTCTGCGTCACGTCATTTTTATTAATACCTTTCTACATGCAAGCACAAATGTTTTAATGTTTTATACATTTTCCAGGGTGTAGAACCGTCTCAGGCGTCGTTCCTGTTGTCAATCATCGGTATAACGAACACGATCGGTCGTATCGCGTGTGGCTGGGTGGCCGACTTCCCCTGGATGGACTCGCTGTTGCTCAATAATGTCTGCCTTGTTATCGCCACGGTGAGTTACTTATACAATTAATAAAAACTACATTCTGGGAGTTGTGGTGACTTTGTCCCAAAAAGGATCATAAAAACATTTCATGAATCAAAAGAGTTATACAAACTATGTGTAATAGATATTCACTGGAATATCTCCATTAAAAGATGTAAAACTAATTTATTATTAAAATAAGAATACCTTTTTCTTATTTTATAACTGTTATATGACATCGACAGCCTTAAAAATATAATTTGTTGGAGTCAACTTATCGTGTGGTGTTCCGCGCGCGCCTCAAAGAGTATCAGACCACCACGGATGGGGCCCAATAGGGCTGATGTCGATTTTTTTTAAGGGGGGAAAATCATCGAATGACATTCGATGATTTTCCCCCTTTAAAAAAAATAAAATCGTGGCTTCTGAAACGTCAATAAACTTCTCACATACCCATATAAATAATTTTGAAGGTAGTATCAAACAAAGCTCTAAATATGTGAGTAATTATGTTCCAGATATCAGTTGGACTGACACCTTTCTGCACCACGTACGCCACGTACGTCGCTATTGCTATCGCCTTCGGTATCGCCATTTGTAAGTATTTTAATTTCCTAATTAGGTATAAACAATGATTGTTTTTAAATTATTTTCCTATGATCTGACGTAAAAATACTTTTTAAATTCTTTTTCTGTTTGTAGATTTAAAGGCTTTGTTTCCATATAATTATATAACTTGGTGATAATTTAAACGTGTCTTGACAAATATTATGAGTTTGAAACAGTCTGATCGATCTAGTTTTTCTTTTACCACATTTAGCGGGCGGTCCTGTAAATGAAGTCTTAAGATGTTTACACAAAACGTAAAATTATTTAGCAAGGAAATTAGTTGTTTTATATCATACACGCCTTTTGTCCCCGAAGGTGTACATTGTAACACCCACTTTTTACTATTTATGTTATGAGTCCCATGTAATAGGGGGTGAGCCTATTGCCATATACCGGGTACAATTCCAGACTCCATGCTACTACTGAGAATTTAAAAAAAAAACAGTAACACTTTGCCCGACCTGGGAATCGAGCCTGAGACCCCTCGTTGGCCAGGCAGTCGCACTTGCGACTCGGCCAACGAAGCAGTCGCAGTAGTTTTTTTTTATTTACGGGTTATTTAACCAATTACATCTTTTTTTTCCAGCTGGGTACATCTCCCTGACATCGATCATTCTAGTAGACTTACTGGGTCTGGACAAGTTAACGAATGCCTTCGGTCTTCTGATCCTGTTCCGTGGCGCGGCCGCCATGATAGGTTCCCCCTTGGCCGGCGCTGTGTACGACGCTACTAAGAATTATGATGCATCCTTCTACATGGCTGCCGCATTCTTTTTAGCTAGTACACTCACATCTTTCGCTGCGCCTTTGTTCCGCAGGTAAGATTTTATTTTAAAGATACTAACTGAAAATAAAAGAAATAATTATTTATTTAATTGTGTGTGTAATAAAGTTGCAACTTAAGGTTTAAGAGTAACGGAAACCTAAACAAGTATAGTATACTATAAATATTTCAATCTACAATCATGCTTGAAAATGCAGTGAAAAAATATACTAGAAGTTATTTGGTGTTTGACTGTCTCTGCGTACAAAAATTTAAAAGGTTTTCTTTCAAAAAATAGAATATTACTTGAAGCTTGAAGTAAGAAGAAAATTCACAGAAACATCCAAAAAAAACCCATAACAATAATACTTTTAATATTCCAGAAAACAAGAAGAAGTCCAACAACCCATGGACGTGTTGACCCCCATTGACGAGGATTTGGAAGAAGGTGAGGAGGAGGACGAGGATGACACTCCCATCACGATGGGTGCCGCGCTAGCACAACGTCCCCCCGCCATAGTCCGCACTGCGGCATCCCCCTCCGATCCCCCATCCCCCGACCAACCAACCCCCCAAAGAGAAAGTGTACTCTAAACCTTTAAACCACTCATAGCCGAAATTAATAACCAATCTCATTCTAAAATCTGTTTATTAAGATCAATTTTTGATATCACTCGTATATAAAGTTTTTGTCAAAATCGATCTAGAGGTTTTCGATTGAGATCGAGTATTAATTTTTAGAACACACAATTTCACCGTTTGATTCGATTTTGTAATGTTTGACCTTACCCTCTGATCATCACGGAAGTCCAGTACTGAACGAACTCCCTTTAAAAGGGGGGGGGGGGGATTGTAATACTCCCCACGCTTGGCTAGTGGAAAAATATAGCACTATTATTCAAAGACTGTTTCTATAAGTGTCCTATTAGCAAATATTAATAGAGTACTAAATATTACTGATACACTCTGTTGTGATAATCGTTTGGCGTGTCTGATTTATGAGTCATAAAAATGAAATTTAGATAGTAAACCTGCATTTTTGTATTAATCTTACTTTTGAAAATAGTGCAATATTTTATTCGTGTTGAGTAGTTGATGCTAAAGAAAGTTATCGAGTTAATAAATAACGGTTACCTGAATAACGTTTTAGCATTTATCAGAGGGTATTCAAAATTGACATCTACAACGGTGGTTATGAAGTCTACTATGACCAGTAGATCAGGAAACTAAATAATCTTATGAGATGAACTGTTATGAAGAGTAGTCGGCTGATTGGGTGAGAAAAAACCATTATTTTTCATTTTTACGTCAACAATCTCTGATGTATTTTAAATTTTGAAACGTAGTACTTACTTTACTTTTCATGAAATTATACTTTGTCTTCCTATCGACCAGTACGCTTGTGTACTGATTAAAATATTCGAAATTATCGATTTGTAGGTCGATTTGATATCGCCAAATTGATGCTACGTTAATGCCGATTAGCCGACGGTATTCTACCTCCAAATATTGGGCGTATAACGAAAATATAGGTGATTTGATATACAATTAGATTTCACGAACCCTTTTTATTCTCCAATTACTAAAATAATACGATCTCACTACATTGGAGATGCTGTGATAAGGTTTCTTGAAATCCATTAGGTATTTATTATTTGGTCGTATATATATGTACGACACAGAATGGAGCCAACGAAATGAATTATTTTCTAACAGTAATGTACAGTGCTATTAAATATTAAGTTAATATTAGAAAATAACTCATTTTGTTAAAGTAAATATTATGAAACATAAATGCGAAGATTTATATGAAGTTACCATAAGTTAATGACATAAATAATAACTGGAATTGACTGCAAGCAATAAAGCGTCTATGTATATTCGCTTTGCATTTCGGAAATAGAAGGGATATCTGAGGTTCTGTATTCCAACGTGCCATATATGTGTCGTGGTGCTACGTCAACAAGCGATGTTTAAACATTCATGTGTAACTAATACTCAAACTGCAGTTTTTGTGATCAGAAACTAAAAATGTCCATAATTGTCATTAGCAATAATGTTAGTACTTATAGGCTATTAAGTACTTAGAAGATATAGAAAGATACATAGATATGTAGGCACTATTCTCACCTTCTATACAATCATATCATACTGGATTGATTTGTTTCGAAACTGACAATAAGATTATATAAAGAGGTCTAAATTTAAATTTATTCATGTTTCCATTGACAAAAGTTTTAAATCGATTTATACAAATATAACAATGTAAATAGATGCACAGATGTAAATATAAGTTGCGGTTAGGCGTCGGGTACTTAGTGAAACAAATTTTATGTCCCGTTGGTTATGAAGTGGCTTAATGTTAGGACTCTTTCGTCGACGGTTGATGAATGTACTGACAGTAGTAGGATGTATAATAGAAGTGTTCACATTTTAAGGGATCATCCATGTACACGAAAATGTACTATAGTTACTCCAAACATTTATAGAGTAGCTATGAGTAGTCCTGGACCTTATAGTTCGTGTATTGTATAGACAAAATCAACCCTTATAATATGAATATGGTCTTATTTTACAGTTAGGTATCGCCGGTTTTCAATATGTCTCCTTCTTGGTATGAATTTTGAAATGAGGCAAGGGACTATCAATTTATACGATTAAACCCTATTAACATATTTTATAGTGTGTGTACATCGTGTTAATGTAGCATTTTGCCTTTAAACTTGCTAGAATATGTTAACTTTTCGAGCTTGGCTTTTTTCTATACGACTCAACGACGAGAGAAATGTATGAAGCAGATCTTAAGCGTCATTTGCGTACAGTTATTTTTGAAAGTACAATGCGCATAGAGACCTCTCCCACTAAATCTTTGACATTGTATAGAACTCCTGTAGTGCCATTGTGTCGAACAAGTACTTGTGTAAATCTGCTAATATTAAGTGAGTTTACATAGAAGTGAGGGAATGTAACGCAGTCAATTTGTACGAGCATCTAACTCAATACCAAACACTCGACTGTTAGGTGTCGTCATAGGCTTATGTACTTGCCACATTAGTATGTATATATCTGAACTATAGGATATATATTTTTGTCATAGATATTTTTTCTGTCAATAAACTGCATAATTTAGCTTTAAGCGTTAGGTGTACTCTATCATTAGGAACGTGAAAGGAATTAGATGTTAGGAGATGGTATTATGTGATAAAAGTGAAAAAATATTGAGAATATTATATTTCTTTTTTTAACAACCTGTATTGTATGCCTATAAGTAAATGATAATTTTAATGAAGTTTCTTTTATAAGATAATGTAATCTGATATGACGTTACAAAGTGTATAGAACGTATTAAGAAATATTCAGAAAAAATATGAATTAATGTTACTGTTGTTATATAGCTTTATGTAAAAACCAAAAGTGTTATTATGTTTTTAAGATTAAAAATTATTTAGGTGTCGAATGGAGATAACCGGAGTATCGATGTAACCGAAGAGTTTATAGTTGGTCGTAATGTGACAAAGCAAAACCAACTCTGTTGATTACATATTTTGGTCTAATTTCTACGACCGTGAATACAATCATGAATTTGTAATATCTCATGATTATTTTTAGAGGCGATTTTTATGTATTAACTTGAACGGAGAAGCACATTATACATATGATATCATTCTAAGTGAATGTCTTTATATTGTTTAATAACATTTTTATTCAGTATTGGCTCAAAGTATTGTTTATTCACGTGACGTGTTATTGAGCTGTTTACCTATTAGTTTAACATGTGATTATGTATTTGTTAGATATGTTTTGATGAGCGCATGCATTAAATTATGAATAATTAAATGATGAAATCGGTATAATAGTTTTATTTTGACTCGTGTGTGTAAACAGCTCAGTCGATGTATTTTGTAGTTAGCATTTTAACTGTGTGTAGTATTATAACGTGTTTTTAAGTAGAACTTTTGCCTTAGGTATTGTTTATTATCGTGTAATATAAAACTAACATGGTGACAGTAACTTCATATTTTTGGAGTCACAATTGCTCTTTTTTTTCTTTTATCTTGTATTATTTATTTATTACCGTTCTCATCATCAGCTCAATTTGTACAAAGAGAACAGATTTAAGTCACAAACCTGTGTTTTTAGCTATCATGGCTAATGGCTATACTCCATATTATACATATTTGCCAATATGGAGCTTCAAAGAATACTTATCTTCTTCTTGCCCTGCTCCCAAGTAAATTGGGTTGGTACACTGTCTTCTCCATTCTCTTCTGACAGGTCTATCCTACTAAAAGTTGTTTTATCAATTCTTATATTTACACAGAATCAAATGTGTGTATAATATATTTTGGTTTCTTATATTACTGTAAACGAAAAGGTTAGGTATTTAAATCTAAGCATTGCTCTACTAAAAATTGTAAGTCGAGAGTCAATGAACTACATTCAGTTAAAATGTTAATTACCTAAATAAAAACGATGTTAATTCAATGGAGCCTAGCGCACGCTGGCTTGCGCTAAAGGTACATGATGCAAAGAAGCTTATTGTTGACAAAGTCCACCGAAATCTTTTGTAAATAACAGATTCATTAAATGATAATGATGACTGATATTCGCAGTTTTATTTGTTGAACTTTTGTAAACTTTCTGTATTTCACATCTCGAACTTTACTCGTGAATGTCTCTCAATATTTATTTTGCATACCAGATACCATCTTGGCTACAGATTCTGTAGTACAGAATTCTGTAGTACAGAATAGGGTAGTTTCCTAAATATTATTTTAATGTCCGTCTGGTACATTAATTTACACGTATTTTTTCTTTTCTCACAAAATTCAATACTTTCGACGATATATTAATTTGAATTATCGTGTGACGTCACAGCGTGTCACATTTTGTAGCACATTATGACGTAATGACCTCCCGCTCCTAAACTTAGCGCCTTTTTATCAAAGTATTGCGAAAGTATAACTTAATATGAGATAACCGACGGACTAATTAGATTTTTAATTTTGATACCCTGGAAACTACCCAATTAAGAAATACTAATTTTGGCTGACTTATAACCAAATACTGAAACGGTAGGTACTCAATTTTAAGTCGCGCTTAGGTGTAGTTCTGTCACTACAAATTCTTTGTAAAATATAATATAACTAATATAAGCACAACTTAAAATTGAGTAACCTTTCAGTATTTGGGTATTACATACATATACCTACATAGAATGATTTTTTTTTATGTGAGGTGTTTTAAACCAGACTTTTCTCCTGTATCGTGATTTTTATATCTAAAACTATT
The DNA here is from genome assembly GCA_902850265.1 of Spodoptera littoralis. Taxonomy (NCBI): domain Eukaryota; kingdom Metazoa; phylum Arthropoda; class Insecta; order Lepidoptera; family Noctuidae; genus Spodoptera; species Spodoptera littoralis. Next base: position 10,271,469 of record LR824544.2, read on the forward strand.
TGACGTACACATCAAGAAGAGAACAGGATTAAATTTAAAAAAAAACAAATCAGGCAGATCATCAATTTGTAGTCATATTGTGAACTATTCTGTGACAACCTTTAGTACCTATTGTAGAAAAACGTGGCCATTTGAAGACCTTGAGCTTCACTATGTTCATTATGTTCATGTTCATGACTATCATATACCTAATGACCATAATTATTATTATTGTTGTTATATAACAAGCAATACGTAGAGATATAATAAGCTTTGTTTTGTATGTATGTTATTTGAGCGCATACCCATGAAATGGAACTGGGCGTGTGAATAAAATGCTGGACCATATTAAGCTCATATTCGTACACAAGGCACATTTTTGTGAGTTTGGTGAAACAATAAAAATTGCTCTACGCAAGTATCGACTTGCGTAGAGCAATTTTTTTTTTGTTTTGTGTCTAATATGTCATACACGTGCTCCATTGAGCACGTGTAAATATGTATCAGCTTCGGTTCTCGGTATTTCGATTTTTAGTATGATGATATGCCTTGATATTATTATGTGGTCAGAGTTTATACTCTTTCTGTTTATATATTCGTATTATTACGAATTACCACCAGTCACCAGTCAGTAGCATTTAACATGATTAAACTAGACAGACAACTTATGCAAAAAAAAACAACTAAAATCACGGCATGTCACGAGTCACTGTATGTAAATAAATACTCATTTACAAATCACCCTCAGGTCAACGGAACAGCCTTCGCGTCTGTCGTAGAACATATCTATCAATAATGTCTAACGGAGCAATGGTACATTTGACCCGCCCATTACATTGATACATTCAACTGTCTGCTGTAACGGGTTAATTCATTACATCAGCAGTTCAACACTTTCAATTGTTTCCTCCGGCCTCCAAGGGTTAGGAATTTTAATTAAACAACCCATTTACTACATATCTGTTAAGTGCGTTTGATGTATATTGCATTGTAATTGGCCTTTTTTGAACGAATTAAATTGATTTATTAGGGACTGTCTTGTTAGTTAAGGTCGGATCAGAATTTTTCGGGTCGTCGGTTGGGTCCTACTAAATTCAGAACTAAAAGTATACAATAGAGAATCGAATCCGATGGTGTGCTCGAGTTCCGTCAAGTCAGGTTAATCCATAAGTTGCTTCAAACACCCTTTTATAGAAAATCACGTCACAAAGTAATTTACGATACGAACTTGAACTAGATTGGCATAGAATAAATTGAATAAAGTTTATAGCTAAGTTTACTATGTCTACGGGATTTCTCGACCACTGCAATTTACAAGAAGCAATAGGTACTATCAATTACAGCTCAAACCAGCCTACATAAAGCCTTATGTAGAATTTATTAATATAGGTACTTGTTAGAACCTATAAATAAATAATAATTTATACAGACATAACGTTCTTTGTGTGATTGATCGTACCTACTATTTATTTATTTACCTGATACATATAGGTACTAGTACCTATGCACGGCCAAGTCCACGTATTTATCATTAATAAATATCACCCTTATTACAATAGTGTTAAGGTTCTGTTACAATCCGATTTTTAAACGTGTGGTCGACGGTTCGATCTGATGACAAGACAATATATTTTTATACATACGCATATAAAGATATCGTTAGGTCTTTCCGTATATCGCTTCCTACTTTTAGTTCCGTACTAAGTGGGTTGGGTAGTTATGAGAATTGCAGACTGAGTCCGATCTTGCAGATAAATATTTACTTCCGAAAAAGATTATGATTGTGTCGGCAGTTTCTCAAGGTGACGTAAAAGTGAGTTGCGAATTTAGTTTGTACATTACAAGTGATTAAAAGTTCATAGAAAATATCTGAATTTGACCTTAGTTGGTTCCGTCTTTCGTACACCCGGGATTTTTTTTAAGGGGGGAAAATCATCGAATGACTGCTCCCGCCTGGGTGAGGCGGGAGGGAGTGTCAGACTCTTACTGACTAAAAACCACCCCGTTCCTTCTCCTGCACGTCGAGCCGGAGCCCCGGTTACCCGTTAGGTTCTCCGCGACACGGACCCGGGATAAGGTTTTTATGGTGTGACATTAAGGAGATCTTAGGTGTGGACCTGTAGGTACCCGATGAGTGACAAGATAAACAGGCTGCGAGGAAATGAAGAGGTATGTTAAGCTTTTTTCCACATCATCGTGAAGACATCCTGATGAAACTTGGACTTTATCACTACGTAGTATAAAACAAAGTCTATCCGCCGTCTGTCTGTCCCTATGTATGCTTATTAGATCTTTAAAACTACGCAACGGATTTTGATGCGGTTTTTTTTAAATAGATAGAATTATTCTTAAGGAAGGTTTATATGTATAATACATGTATATTGCACCTGTGCGAAGCCAGGGCGGGTCGCTAGTAATTTCTAATTATAAGTTTGAAATCGCCAACTCGCATTAAGCAAGCGTGGTAATTAATGCTCAAACCATGCGAGAAGAGGCTTTTGGTCAGCATTGGCCAGCTATAGGCTGTTGATGATGCTGAAGATGAAATGGAATTCACATGCAGAATAATGAAAATAATTTCTTAGAAAGTTAAGTATCGTTCTCAAAAGATAGTGAAAATGAGTAAAACTTATAGATAATTTTAATTTATTAACAATTTAAACTGCGAGGCGTATGCAAAATTCTTAATTAGATCCTTTTAGACATACACAAACGCTTTCAATTACCTACTACGAAAAATATAAGTAATCGATACCATTTTCGGTTAATTGGGTCTCATATTGTTACTGAATCAAACTTCAGGAGAGAGAGATATCTAATTGAAAAAATTGTAACTATTTTTGCGCAATAGTGATCTGGAAGTTGCGATATCAAAATATGCCAAGAAGTTGTTTAGGCAACAATGAGCAGATTTTCCTATTCCCTAATATCGATATAGGAGGATCCTCCGACCAGACAAGATGTTCGTACCTCTATACAATCTATATTCCGTGTGCCCCACAGTAGTACGTTGAGATTTTCTATCCGTGTTAATTCGAAAGTAAGCTTTACATGTGCGATATATGATTTTTGTGACGTCATTCGTTCGATTTTGTGGACTGCACGGTTGGTGCGGTGGCTGGGCAACCGGCTGCCGTGCAACGTGTCGCGGGTTCGATTCCCGCACGGAACAACACTTTGTGTGATCCACAAATTGTTTCTTCGGGTCTGGGTGTCATGTGTATGTGAACTTGTATTTTTGTAAACGCAACACACCCACGACACAGGAGAAAATCATTAAGTGGGACGTTTTAAAAAAAAATTGATTTCATCGATGGCCTATGCGCGTGATCTATCATATGTCGTTACAGTTGTATAGGTACCCACTACAAAACCAATTACACTAGAAAGCTACCGATAAAAAGTGGAAACCCTAATTATGTAACCAAATTAAGATGAGTCATTAACCTTAACCCGACCAGCGAATCCCATGGTCATGACTACCATGAAATCACTAATCAAGTAGTCAATTACACGCAAAATATACAATAACCATTATCAAGTCAGACTCTCTTACACATTAACATTCGCGATGTTCACCATAATTTCCATTTACGATAGACCGTGCCGGTCGCAAGGTCATTGACCGGCGCGTCTGGTGCAACGAGCGCGTTTATTACATCAGCCGGCCTTGCCCGACACGGAACAATGACAGCCACTGTAATAGCGCCCCTGGTTTTCAGCGGCCCTAGCTTAGGCCTTGCTAACTTCAGTCTAGAATATTCTTGGAATTAATTTATTTAAGTCGAGACCAAAAAATATAACAACAATAGCAATTCGTACCGTAACATTGAATAAAAATTAAGTTAATAATAATAATTAAGTTAAATAAAATATAAAACTATTTTTTGATTAAATAATCCTTACTAATATTATAAATCGGAAAGTGAGTTTGTTTGTTTGTTTGTTCCGCTTTAACGCCGTAACTACTGAACCGATTGCTTTGAATTTTTGCAGACGTAAAGTTAGAAGTCTCGATTTAATAATAGGGTACTTTATATCCCGGAAAAATTTGGAATTCTCGAGGGAAAACGAAATTATTGGTATAGATGGCGCTGTGTGTATTAGAATATGTCACATAGGCTTTTTATCTTTTTGTGATGTGTGCGAAGCCGCGGGTAAAAGCTAGTATTTTATATCGACATTTGTCATTTGTCTCCATTACAGAGTCAACGATCAATCAAATCAATGAATTTCCTCTAAATTATGTCAAAACAATCAACGAACTTAAATTTAAAGAAGGGACAGTCTATCGAAATTTTCTGGCATGGGCACCCTACTCAAGGTCACGTTTGTTGAACGTCTCGTCAGAACCAATTGTCGTCACTTCGCCACTTGAATGTTTCGCCTCGCATCCAATCAGAAATACGCAAATTCATTTATAGTACCGACACACCTCTTATGTTTTGTACATAACGTCATTTCACGCAGACGTATATAAAGTTCGCTTAGTTTACAAAAACTAAACATAATGTGGATTTATTTACCTATGAGACTTAAGGAGGATTTACTTATTTATATACTTGAAGGAACAATAATTAAATATCTCAGACTTATTTGGAAATTTTGATAGAAAAACTCGTGTTTGATTTACATAAGAGTTATATCAAGAATGAAACTTTTGATTCTGATGACACAAGGATACATTATTTCTCTATTCATTACAAATGCTAAAAATACATAATTATTTAAATGTAAAACTAGAAATTATATCAGAAAGAAAACTCGTTGTGGAAATTCAATATTCATAATAATCTTTCGTGTTATAAGTAGATAGTATTTCTGCATAATCTTTTAACATTCTTTGCATAACATAACATAACATAACATCACGACTTTTTATCCCCGAAGGAGTAGGCAGAGGTGCACATTTCGGCACTTAATGCCACTGTACAATGTAACACCCACTTTTCACTACTTATGTTATGAGTCCCATGTAATAGGGGATGAGCCTATTGCCATATACCGGGCACATTTCTAGACTCAGTGCTACTACTGAGATTTTAAAAACCCAGTAATACTTTGCCCGACCCGGGAATCGAACCCGAGACCCCTTGCCCGGCAGTCGCACTTGCGACCACTCGGCCAACGAGGCAGGCTTTGCATATAGATAAAATCAGGTTACCGACGCTATTGAGAAAACCGCAGACTGATTGAATCTTTCGCAACTCATTAGAGGCTTAACTAAGTACGTCATAGATGCCTAAGGATTTCCAAAACCCCCTTTTAAATCTTGTACTTAATTCGTACATAATCTGTTCTGACCTCACCTTCTGTTACACTATGAGTCATATTGGTGTTTTGTAAATAAAGTTATGTTGAGAAAAAACTGGTAATCAGATGTTTGTGATGATCTTGCTTGGGAGTTGAATGCCTTTGAAACGGTACACGAATATTTGACCTCATGACGATTGATGAAGTTTTTGATTTGGTTGACTTTGAGTTTGAGTCCAGATAAAGTTCTGAACACGAGGTTTTTAACTTAATACCTTATGTAAAGCCTTGTCGGTGAGGGGCTGTTTTAAGACCTACCTACACCTAGCTGCATCACAAGGTATTGTTTTAAAGTCCAGTTTGTTAAAGTCTCCCACAGATCTATGTCACAATTTTGAATTGATTTTTATCTCTCATGAAAGTCCCTCGTGAATTTATTATAACAAAATTCACTTGTCCTTTTTTTACTAAGAGACGACTAACATTTGATATTTGATTTCAGTGGAACATGTTCATTTAATAGTTATGGCAGTTTTGTTATGCTCATTCTCGTGATACAAACACATTCAAACAACGAACCATTTCTTTGAATAAAACGAATTCACATCTGATTGACAAGTGAAAGCAAAGCTAAGAAAAGACATTTCTATATTCTTAATTAACATAACATCTCGTCTATTACTAATTAAAGGGTAAGCAGAGGCGACAGTGCGACGAGTATTTTGTACCGGGCAATTCCAGACTTGCTGTTAAAACTGAAAGTTGGAAAATATATGTAATTGAATAAGCTTTAGGTAGGTACTGAATTATATCAAATTAAGTGAACATCTTCAAAACGTCGTAGTCTCCTCAAGTAAAATATAAATTAATTGTTATTTATTTATTTATTTATTTACTTCCACTTTTTGTAGATATACAATGGCGGACTTATCTTACTTATTATCTTATCTTCCAGGCAAACAGCGAGTGTTTTTATTTCAATGTCCTTTATTTTTAAAACCACGACTAATTATGTTCCTGCGCCAGCTATTAAGTTAAACTTTTTGCTTCAAATAAATTGTTTTACACCGTGTTCAATAACTGTGAAGAACCAGGTAATATATCACGTAATTTTATAATTAAATTACATCAACCGGATTGGATTTTCCTTCCAAGATTGCTGTGTAGTTAAAATTAATTAAATCCTACATTCATTGTTAGTAAATAGTTGAAGGTCAATCGTTCACATTCGCGTCTGCGGCAAGTGATATCTAGAGTCGGACAATACGCTGATGAATGCGGATATAGGGAGCAGAAAAATGCATGCTCAGCTTAACTATCCAACGAAAATAGCACGGTCGTATGTCAACAACTCTCGGATGAAATTCCGAATAGCCGTGAACAAAAGAGAACACGCAATATGATGCCAAACATGTGCACACACACGTACTACGAACACACAGTGACGACAACATCAACAAGACACGCCTTCCATTGAGCACTACAGCCTCATTTTGCATACAAATGTCTCAAATATTAACGGCAATGAAGATCGAAACAAATTCATCAGTAAAACATCGCTGACTCACGTGGATGATGTAACATCTTTCAAACTTACACCAGACGAATTCTTGTGAATGAAACATTTGAAGTTTTATTAGCAAAAAAATGCAACTGGTCTGCATCAGCCTTGGCGGTTGACAGCTCCGCCAATAAATCGCCCGGAGGCAATTAAAAAATAACATGAAAACCAAAGCGGGAAGTAACCGTTACAAACAAAATGAGCGTTGTATCTCTGAATCAGATCTCAAACACGAGTATTAGATCTGAACGACGTCACATCGCTAAAAAATTGAATAGGTATCTTAAAAAAATGTCCTTAAAATTTTCATTAACATTCATGGTAGCCCTACACCGTCAGATCCAGTTAGCTTGAACTAGTAATCGATACTTTCGTCGATAAACGTTGACAACACGCAAGATTTTTTTACGATCGTAATACTTTAACTCAAAACCGTAATATCATTAGAAGATTTTCCACCAAGTGGGTAATTCGGCCAAGGCGACCTGAGGAGGTCAGCAGATACTGAACAATTACTCGTTAGGCATTTTCTTTAGGTATTATCAATTCCTTACTAATTAACTGCTTATTCAGGCTTACGAAGAATTAATTTAGCAGGTATTTCATCATTTAAATTAAACTGTACCTACACGATGTTATTCGTTATCATTTTTGTTTCAAGCTAAGGCTTGATAGATAGTGTCATAGGCGAAGTAGAATAACAGTCGATCTAAGTTTATTACAATAAAATAAAATTGAAATTATTTCTTACACCTGCTGCGTATTAATTAAAAGAATATTACCTCTAGGTCTTTACATAATTATTAAATTGCTGTTCTGCAATAGAACTCAAACTCCAACTCTTTATTTGCATGTTAAGGTAATACATACAGGTCTTATGAAATAACAGGCACAGCTTAACGGCCTTTTTCAGGCGTTGCAAATTTTAGGGGTGTCACCAACTTACTATAAATTACATTTTGGTTAACATTTTTTTACATATTTATTTGTTCGGAATATAGGTAAGTACTTAAGGTATATAATATATTAGTGGGTAAGTGCAAAATGTAAGTGGGTATTCTTAAAATGTATAGTATATTATATATACATAGAATATTTATATTTAAAATGTATAGTATGTTGGTGTGTGCTTGTGGGTGTATGTATGGGGTAGGTTTAACATTTAATTTTGGTGTTATATTTTTCTTCGAAGAATTCTTTTGTCGAGTAAAAGCATTTTTGTATTAGGAACTTTTTTAATTTTCTTTCAAATATAATTTCTTTAGTTTCGTTTTGTAGGTCTTTAGGTAATCTATTGAATATTTTGACAGCCATGTAGTAAGGACTTTGGTTAAGCATTTTAATTCTAGATGGTGGTAGGTACAGTCTGTTTTTATGTCGGGTATTTACATTATGGGTGTCTTTTACTTTCGTGAAATTATCTTTATTTTTGAATACAAACTTGCATATGTCATAGATATATATGGATTTTCATAGATATATATAGATACTGGCCATTACAAATCAAAATATTTTTTGTTTGGCTAATTCTAATTCCAAATTAATTTTATTTTAATAACATGGATTTTTTTTAATAGAAGTCATTTGTTCATTGATTAGTGTTTAATTTTCATCTCATTTCAATCTGTTTAGTTATCATGGATACGTTAAAAATTCAAGTAATTATGGAATATGAGTAACGTCGTGGCAGCAATGCGGTTAATTTTACTTACAAACGAACCTTTTTACAGACCTTTCACAACAGAATGTATAAAAAAACATTGAACAAAAAATCATTCATTTGCTATTCACATCGAGTTTTAAAACGTCACTAAAATTCTATAACCACCTGTACACACAATACAATATCTACATACATTATATGATACAATACACAATACCACACACAGTGCTTATTCAATTGTATAACGATAATGTATAAATATAAATTATTTTATACTTACACAATCACCTAATATAGAAAAATAATGTGAAGTTGTTTCCGTCATCACATCATAGACCTTTACAACCGGAACCGTAGTTCCGATCACATGTATCATGGTGCTACTAATGTATTGTATTTATTTGTATTGTATTGTATTGTATTTATTATTATTGTATACAATAGGTAGATATGTTAATGTTACCCATTTGAGAGTCGCGATGATCATGTAAAATTTTTAATGGTTGTGATTTTGGTGTTAGGAATTTGGTTTTTGTTTCATCATAATAGTAAAATTATGAATGTTGTTCTACATTTTCATAATTATAAATCACTAGCTTCTGCCCGCGACTTCGTACGCGCAATCCCATTTTCCCCCCGTTCCCGTTCGTAATTTTCGGTAAAAAGTATAAAAAGTATCCTATGTCCGTCTCCTGGTTCTAAGCTGCCATCTAAATCGATTGAGGCGTTCTTGAGTTATAAATAGTGTAACTAACACGACTTTCTTTTATATATATATAAGATAGATTTACGTTTCATAAAAATTAAGGTTACATTTATACAATGGGGATGATGAGAGGGTATGAAAATTAAAAATATAATTAGTCCGTAAGTTAGGTAATAAAAAAATATTAGACACGTATTTTTTTATTTTGTCGTATAATAAAACAATACTTAGATAAAACGAATCAAAGTTTAGGAGTGGGGGCTAAAACGTCATTTCTTAGTATAAAATGTACTGAGAAGTGACGTCACGCGACATTTCAAATCAATATATCTTCGAAACTATTCGTTTCTGAGAGAAAATAAAAAATACGTGTCTAATGTTTTTAAATAATCTATCAGACGGACATTAAAATAAAAATTAGTCGTCTACCCTAGGTGCGCTACTAAAAAAATATGAGACTCGGAGAAATAAATTATATAAATCAAAATGAATTCAATTTAACACAAATAAATGAAGATGACCAACCTACTACTTATATATTATGCAAATATAGGACTTGTATTATTTTATAGGCACATACTAGAACATATAAACAATAGCCAATTTTCTGACGCAGCGGAAGTTAACGTCATAATGGTCTATTGAATAATTCAAGACGTACGCAAATCGGAGTAATAAGTACCTTAAAATGATGTGATAAAGATCTGTCTGTGTCCAGCCAACTCATTCATTCCCAAATATAGTATACCTAACAGATTATCCAGTTTATAAGTAAATGTTATTTTGTTAAGCCCGTATGTTATTTTGTTAATCTTAGGTTAATATTAGGTTTTACCAGAAAATCTTATGAAGTGGCTTCCCAAAATGGGTATAATGTTAGTGTGGTCGATTATTTTAAAAACATTAGACACGTGTTTTTTGTTTCCTCACTAAATGAAATACTTTCCACCATACTTGTGTATAATAATCATATTATTATGTAGATTTGAAATATAGTGTGACGTCACGATTTACTATATACGGTAACGCGCGACCCCATGCACTCCTAAATTGAACTGAGTAGGTACCTTCTTACGAGACAAAAAATACTTGTTGATTGTTTTTTCATTATCTAACTGACGGACTAATTGTATTTTTCCCACCAACCCACGATATTTGACAACTACCCAAATTCGAACTGTCCAAAACGATTGACTTTGTTTTTTTAGATACACGTTTTTTTAGAGTCAATAGCATACAGATTCTTAAAAAAATTCTGGAAATCTACTAAAATTAAGTTGGTCATAAAATCAATTAATGAAAGTGTGATTATTTTTAATATTTTTTTCTATTGAACAGTCGAAATAATTTATTTTTGAATTAGGAAAGTATCCTATTGCTGCAATTCAGGCTTTTACACATAAATATTATAATAATACAGTTACTTTGTATTAAATTATCATCATATCAATTATAAAGAAAAATCTTCGTAAAACTCAAATGCAAACCGAAAAACATATAACGCAATATTTTTATTACTTTCGTTGTTTACGAAAACAAAAAAAAAACAAACACATTTTATCTTCTAAAAATATACCTTAATAAACTAAGGAAAATATCATACAGTAAGTATTAATAAAGCGAATTTAATGAAAACAGTTAATTAACGTTGATAATAATATTATTATTGGGGCAAGACCCCGAGATGATAAGCCGGTCGCTAATTCTTTGAACCAAAGGAGATTATTACTGTTTATTCCCTTAACATGGGATGTACCTTAACCCCTGATTCCCTTTTCTAAAAGGAAATCTCTTGGTATATTATAATAATATACAAAATCTTAATTGTTTTCTCTTTCGTTTCAATCCTACTTCCTATCCTACTAACATTAGAAATGTTTCTGAGGATATATGTGTGTGTGTGTGTGTGTGTTTGTTACTCTTTCACGTCAAAACGGCTGAAGGGATCGAGATGAAATTTGGAACATGAGTAGATTGTGATCTGAAATAACACATAGGCTAATTTTATCCCACGGAAAAGCGGGCAAAGCCGCTGACATTAGCTAGTATGATATACCTACATATGTCCAAATACTCAAACGTTACTCAATTTTAAGTCGCGCTTATTTATAGTTCTGTCACTACAATATCTTTGTAGTGATGAAGGATATGATTTAAAATTGAGTAGCCTTTCAGTTTCCTTTCAGTATTCGGGCGATAGACTTCTAAGTTTAACATTAGCATGCTATTCATTCGTTCTAGACTATTTATTACTGGTTATATCTGCAAGTTCTGCAACGCACTATTTTCTATATTAAGTTAAATTCTATTATTTACAAATTTAATTTTATTTTATATGCCATTGTTTTGAAGCGTAAATAGGCTTTTAGCTGAAGGACAGACATTGTGTTTCTTACCTATTGAATTTATAAAATCAGTTTAATAATATAGCCCTTTCCATGTGAGTATTTATATTTTATACATTTTCAGTAGATAAAGAAATAAGCCAGAAATTATGTTATCAACAAGTGTATTGTATGTTACCTACACAGTACATATTTATAGAAATTCTACGGGTTAAAAAGTCCCAAAGTTTTCCTCTTATTTCTCTCCAACTGAGAACAGATGCAACTTGTTTAGTGCGTAATTATCTACTGACTTAGGTTTACTGACCTTTAAGTATAAGGGCATATTACTTACAAATTAATTGTAGGTAAATCTCGAGGTGTTTTTTTTCATGCAACAGGAATTTAATTCTCATAAATATTGAAAAAACAATCCAATCATTACTGAGTCATACAAAATTTCCCTAGTTTGGGACATTTACTTTGATATTTACTGATTCGATCTTATTCCGAGTAGGCAATTGCGACTCGATTAGATTCCAAGTAAACGACATATCGTTGATTTTTCCGGTATCGAATTTCTTAGTAATATTTTATTACTTCAGTGTTCTTCACAGAATCGAATGATAAACGATTGTCAATGCAAATCTACATTAATCATGAAAGAATTAGATCGGTGTGTCGTCAAGGTCATTTAGGTTTCAGATGGCAAAATGGCGGCACTAATCTAGCTAATACTTGGAGAGGTTGGGTTTTCCTTAAACCCGCTTTTATCTTAACTCCCCGGTCACGTTTTTCATGGAAATGAGATAATATAAAGTTAAGCTTATAACTATTGCTAACAATGCACGGATTTGTGATAAAATCAACTCGTTTCACTAATAACAGACTCCCAAGGTACTAAGGTAGTCAATGTCATTGCAACTGCATATAATAATGCAGTAAAATATTAAATGGAAGTAGTCTGTCATTATTTTATTTCCTACATCGTAATTATTTCCGTTGACAGTGATGTATTTAAAGAATTTGATTCCGTAATTATTTTGTTATTATTGTTTTGTTAATATGACGTGTCGCTCTATATTGGATTTCCTGTTGTTTAGTGCCTAGTTGAAGAAACCGTAGTTCTTTGCTAGAAATCTAGAAAAATCACGCCATGTTTGGCGATCATAGGACCTATTTGTAAACTTATCCATTTTAACGAGAATCACTGCATAGTATACAACAAAGTCGCTATTCGCCGTCTGTCTGTCCCTATGTATGCTTAGATCTTTAAAACTACGCAACGGATTTTAATGCAGTTGTTTTAAAAGATAGAATTATTCTTAAGGAAGGTTTATAATACGTATAGGTAATACATGCATATTGCACCCGTGCGAAGCCGGGGCGGGTCGCTAGTACTTAATAATTTTAATACTTTAGTTTTTATTTAGCTTTTTTTTTTTTTTTTAAGGGGGGAAAATCATCGAATGACTGCTCCCGCCTGGGTGAGGCGGAAGGGAGTGTCAGACTCTTACTGACTAAAAACCACCCCGTTCCTTCTCCTGCACGTCGAGCCGGAGCCCCGGTTACCCGTTAGGTTCTCCGCGACTCCGAATCGGCATCGGCCCTATTGGGCCCCATCTGTGGTGGTCTGATGGCTCTTTGAGGCGCGCGCGGAACGCGACGCGCCGTACGCTCGGGTCTGTTTCTGGTCGGACGGGGAGCCACCCATGCTCGCCGTCCGCAGGCCCGCGCTTACGGTGGCCGGAGATCGTCCCGCGATCCCCGACGCCCGGTGTGTCCTTCGCGATGGCTGGGTCGCGAGGAGGCAGCGCTTCGCTGCCTCACGCGTCCCGCCTCCTCCTTAGCTAGCATGACTGCTTCGCAAAAGGAGGAGACGGCATCCCAGTCCCCCTCGCTCCGCATCATGGCCTGCACTAGGCCCGGACGCGAGAGGTCGCCATCGCCGATCACTTCCCTGAGGGCACGGCGGTGCTCAGCCCACGCAGGGCATTCCGCTACGGTGTGTTCCACCGTGTCCTCAGGGCGGTCCTCGCAGTGATGACACCCGGGCGTTTCCTCCCGCCCCATCAGACACAGGTACCTCCCGAAACTTCCATGTCCGGTGAGGACCTGCGTCAGGCGGTAGGTGAGGACGCCGTAGCGTCTCTCAAGCCACTCCTCAAAGAGGGGACTTACCGCTGCAATGGCAGCGAGCCCAGCCCTCGGTTGCGACAGTCGTTGCTGCCATTCCGCCATGAGATCGCGCCGGAGCTCATCCCGCCACGCACTTATCTGGCGCGGCAGCGGAGTTTCGCCCCGGCGACGTGCCTCCGCGCGCATGTTATACACGCGCGAGTTTTTATTTAGCTTAGCTCTAGTTAATTATTATTTAGTTTATTGAGATACAAAAATCTTGATACTTCTTTGGTTTTATTTATGTTATGATTTCTATTCTGCGGTTCAACGTATCGTTAAAACTATGTCGATTTCGTTGAATATAACTGACGTAGGTAGATTGTCTATTAGTTAATCAAATAAAAGTTCTACGCACGTCTTTAAGGGAAACACCGCTCTATTAGTGGTTATTTTCTATGTTTTAGAATACTAAAATTTGATTCGTCATGCGGTTAGAGCAATTTTATCTAGAGGTATTATAATTCTGGCGGCACTCAAAAAGGATTCTAGAAGAGAATTAAGTACTTCAAGTACTTAATTTCTTTGGATTAGTTTGATTCATTAAACTTTTTGAACACCTATAGTAAAATCAGTAACTATACTATAAAAACATCACGCCATTTATCCCCGAAGGGATAGGCAGAGGCGCACTTTTCGGCACTTAATGCCACTGTACAATGTAACACCCACTTTTCATTAATCGTGTTATGATTCCAATGGAATAGGGGGTGAGCCTATTACCATTTACCGGGCACAATTCCACACTCCATGCTACGTGCCCGACCCAGGACGATTCGGGTTCGATAACCCGAGTCCCATTGCCCGGCAGTCTCACTTGCGACCACTCGTCCAACGCGGCAGTCTACTATAAACTATAAACCCTAGATAAACACTAAAGCGTAATTTAGCGCTCAGTAAACTTAAAACCATTAACCTATTTATTAATTTCTATTAAAATCCTATTGTCTATAACAAGTACCTATAAGAAAATATTATGTAGGTTTGTAGGTATACTAACTCATTATGTTAATGTACAGGTACCTAAATATACCATAAATAGGTTTCACTAATGATATAATTATAGAACACGACATATGAGTTGATTGCCCCATTATTTTAGTATCTGTGTCACAGTTAATTATGTGTAAACAATAACTATTTACTTACAACCTTCGTTTTTTATGACTTTTAAATAGATAAGATTATATATAGTTTACAGTTTCTATGGGTCACAGTAGTTTGTAGAACTATTTCTTTGTGCATTGAAGTGAAAGAATGCATAAGTGTGAGAGCGCCATGCTTCCGCACGAATGGGCCGGCTCGACCGAAGTGATACCACGGCCTCACAGAAAACTAACGTGGACAAGGCTCGCGTTGTGTTTCGTCGTGAGAGGGAGGTTACCGGAGGCATAATTTCCCCCCTCCCCAGTGTCTCCAATCCCCGAATCCACCACAAACCTTAAATTCCCAATTCCTAAGGCCGATAACGCCACGTGTGCCTCTTGTGTTTTAGGTATCCATGGCCCATGGCCAAAAAAAATTGTGAAGTTATCATTAACTGTCTCTGAGTATGAAAGTTAAAGTTACATATTCATATGAATCTAAAACTTTGAATGGAAAGCTATTAATGAAATAACAAGAGAGCTTAGAGTAGGTAGATGTGCGTGCATCTAAACGTTACAAGGAATTTGTACAGGTTTTCCTCAAGAAGTATGAACTCCGTAAACCACAACTGTAGTCTACAAGTGGGCGCCACTTATAAATAGAACATGTCTGTGATTCCCTAAAGGGGCAGACAGGAATGCCCTTCGAACATTCAGATTTTGTTGTACTATTTATGTGTTGTTCCTATGTTACCCGTCCAAATAAAAATCCTTTGTTACGTTATGTAAGAAAGTATGGGGTATTATGTAACACGTGTAAAAATGTTAAAAAAGGCACGAATGTCAACCATATCACATACCTGGAATGTCTGTTAAAGTAGTCGCATTAGCTATCACTTGACCGTAGCGGTAGCAAATAAAAAATCATTGAAATGTCGAAACCTAAATTATGATAAGGTAAAAATACAGTGTATTTTTTTAACTTTACCCTAAATTTATCCGTAGTTATTTCCCTCTGATTGCCGGATAAGGTAATTCTTTTCGAACAAATCTTACTAATCCAGTTCTGCATATAATTTTAAAGAAAACTTGCATTTATATCTTCATAGAATTTTTCATGTAAGTAACGGAAATAATGTATGTGACGGAAAATTTCAAAATTTTCATTGGGTAGCTGCCTGTCATCAAAATTGCCAAAACTTGTAACTGAGGATTTAAATTAGCGAAGTAGTGTCGTTTTTTTTTATAAAACACTCCTAAAGAAAATACTTAGTATTTCGGCTGAAAACAAATAAATTTAAATCCGAATATTTGTTATTATTACAATAAAATTTGGTAGGTATTATTTACTACGTAAATTCAATTGAGAAACGAATGTATGTACTTAAAATCTATCACTTTTCAACACGTACACGAAGAAAGGAATGTGAGATAATGTGTGGTGTAATTAAAGGGACGAAAATAGACGCACGCGCCGTGCATCGCGCCTCTCTGGAATGTGGGCCTTTGTAACCCTTGCACCATTGCTTTAAAATAGTTTATATTATACTAGCTTTGGTCTGCGACTTTGCACACATATCAAATCAATTTCTTGTTTATAACTGTTTTGTAACAATTTTGAAAAATCATCTAAAGAGGGAACATTATTTACATATTTACATACCTAAATATAAAATTTTAGCTTCCTAGACCCTAGATTTGTCACGTGCAGGAGAAGGAACGGGGTGGTTTTTAGTCAGTAAGAGTCTGACACTCCATGTCACCTCACCCAGTCGGGAGCAGTCATTCGATGATTTTCACCCCTTAAAAAAAGACCCTAGATTTAGTATTTTCTAATATGTGTTGTGAAAAAAAACTTGGTGCTAGTGAACAATTTAATAATAATATGGCCAATAAATGAAACTTATGTTATAAATAACTTATAAGAGAATGCTATGTATCAATACAACCGTCTTATATACTAATTATGTGTATTAAAATTATTAGGTTTAAGTAAATGTTAATCAATACAGTCCGTATTACCCACTGAGTATAGGTACTCAATGCTATGAAGCATTAACATGGGTTAAAGACAGCACCTGTTACTCACTCGTTTTTTTTGAAGCAAATACTTTATCAACTTTGTGTTCATTCAACATACATAATGTAATAACTAAATAGAGGTATTCAACACCCAATCCAACAAGTTTTCATTTGTTGAAAACCAGTTTTTTTAAATTACTTAATGAATCGCACTTTTTGCAGGTTTCGGCAATAAAAATAAACGAGTTATTTTATTATCAGCATTCAAGTAGAATTTTCCGGATCGTCTGAGACAAATTACCTATTTTATATAAAAAAAAATATAAACTTAATTGAAAACAGGCATTGTTTAATACCAATGCCAAGATTTATTTCGAAATATTTAGACTTCCTGCTAAAAGTAGCTAATTAGATCTAATTAGTTATAATTTATAATATTGAAGTCCGGAAGACGTGTATTCTTTATTCGTAACCTGGATAATAGCGGTTGAGTTTGTGTTCAGTAAAAAAGCACGTTATTCCTTAAGACTAGTTTTTATAGGAACAAATTTTGGGGATTTTCGGTACGATATATACATTAATAGTGGTATTATTAATATAGTAGATATTCGGTCAAGTGATTAACGAGTCGTGAAAAAAGGATTTACAAATATGTCTACATAATCTGTATACTAGCTTCTGCCCGCGACTTCGTACGCGCAATCCCATTTTCCCCCCGATCCCGTTCGTGATTTTCGGTAAAAAGTAAAAAGAAGTATTCTATAAAAAGTATCCTATGTCCGTCTCCTGGTTCTAAGCTACCTCCCTGCCAATTTTCATCTAAATCAATTAAGGCGTTCTTGAGTTATAAATAGTGTAACTAACACGACTTTCTTTTATATATATAGATTACGATTATAAGCCTAGCAGATTTCTTTACGTTATGATACAGTTGCAATGGCGTCTCTTAAAAAAGGATACATGCCAACTTAAACTACTAATACTCAGTAGCTTAGAAAGACTAACTAGGCATAATACATAGAATAATATCTTTATGATCTACAATCAACTACCAACTTAAGTATATAAAGTCTCACATGACATTCCTCACCATGTTTTCCCTACGCAGTGCATCATAAATAAATAAGCACAATGCACAATTGTTTCCTTGGTCCCTTAAGGCTACATTGTAAAGGAAACGACAGGAGATTTTAACTAAGAATACTGATCACTCATTTACGCCTTGACATTGTTTTTGCTGCCAAACTGAAGTTCCGTAACATGTGATTTCTATAAGGTTCGAAAGTGACCTTTTTGAATTTGTCAAGTTCATGTTACGTGCAATGCGTTTATATCCTCGAATGCATCTACGCAACAATTTGGTCGCGTATAAGTCTGATTTTTTAATTAAGGACTTGAACGAAGCGTAACATAGCTTCGTCCCTTTTAATCCTGAAGACAGAGTTGAACAGTGTACGACCCATTTTTCAAATGTTGTGTTCTGATTCCTTAATATGATAGAAACTGAGTATATATTATAGTATATGAAAAATATTCTTATTTTTTACATCCACTATTTAACTAATCTCTTTCTATATGTTACCCAATCTCCCCAATTCTCGAATCCCCAACAATCCTCAAAAACCAGACCGGCTCCGCACTTGTAACGCCTTTAGTGTTTCGGGTGTCGATTGTATACCACCAGGTGATCCGTCAACTCGTTTACAGGTTTTTCCAATAAAAAAATGTATAAAGTGGTTTACTAATGATTTAAAATACGTACATAAATCAAAGTACATATTTTATCTAAGCTAATATTGACGGATACTGATTTATATAATTCTATTGCAATATCTTGTGTCTGGTGCAATACTGATCAATTATTACGAGATTGCGAAATGACTGCAAAACTTGATGTTTAATATTAATAGTAACATAACGTGGGAAAATAAGTATTTATCTATTGTTCCTATTACTGTTATTTTTAATTAATATTTTTCCTTTAGTCATCCCAGTCATCTTAGTCAAGGATGCTGAAAAAAGGCGGACATAATGTTATTTAGAATTGATTGAAGCACTAAAATGTCAGTGAGTTATTTATGTGTGCGTGTGTAATGGGTTACCACGTTACGAGACTTGAGAAAATGACCGATGTCCTTCGTGTCAATGTGTTTGTTCTGCGTGTAAGTCTATAGTAACCAGGTGATGCTTGCTTTCCGTAATATTTCGTATTTGGACTAACCGTCTTAATTATATTAGGGTTCTATTTTAGCTATTATGCAGCTTTTTAATACAATACATATACTCGTTCCTTCCGTTCTCTTTTGCTATTTGGGAAAATTATAAAATACTCATATTTTGATTTTGATTGTGATTATAACTGCCAGGTTTAAAATGCTGAAAATGAAACCTCTACTAGCATACTAAACTCTTCTACCAGTGTCTGATATGGCACTCCAAGGGTTAATAATCTTTTAAACATTATAAAGACTAATGACCCTTGAAACTGTACCCGTATAGGTACCAAAACTCTGACTCAGGGAAAAGCCTGGTAATAAGCCTAGTTTTCTAAAGGGAAAATACTAAAATAAATTACTAGTTTGAAATCCTCATCAGTAAGTAAATCTGTCATAGTTAGAATAAATTAACCTGCATTAAAGCCAATTGCTAGCAACATTTACGTCATTCTAGTTTTTCTCGCTAGCAATAATTAAGGAAAAACTGTTAGAATTTTAAACCTAGACGTTGGGGTAGGTCCTACTAGTTAAAGTATTTACTTTCGAATTTAAATATAAGGCGATAAGATTGATTTTTGTTCCAAAGTCGGTTTAGGGTATAATTATCAGTTCAAGCTAACTTTGACTGATACTGAAAATAAATTTATTCAATGTTCTTTTTATTTACTGGTTTATTTATTTTTGGTTTTAAGTTAAACAATATTTTAATACAAATCATACTTAGTCAAAGTTGGTCAAACGTACGGGTGTTTTTGAACCTAGATTTGATAGGTATTAAGGCAAATTAACTAGATAAGCCCCTTGTCTAATATAAAAACAGATGAGAACCTCGGTACGGTACTGATTAAGAGATACTTATTAGTAAAATGTTTTAATTATTAAGCAATACATAATAATAATTATGTATATTGTTTGATGAAGTTTCACGTACAATTAGGAAAAGATATTTCTAGGCTTATTTTAGTTTTTGACTTTTTTTTGACGGTTGACTGCACGGTTGTCGCGGTGGCTGGGCAACTGGCTGCCGCGCAACGTGTCGCGGATTCGATTCCCGGACGGAACAACTCGTTGTGTGATCCACAGATTGTTGTTCCAGGTCTGGGCGTCATGTGTATGTGAACTTATATGTTTGTAAACGCACCTACGGCATAGGATTCTAAGTGGAAATCCTAGTGAGGGGCAAAGATTTTTAAAAAGAAAAAAGTTTACGTGGAATTCCGTGCCTATTGAGTCTATAACGATGCCCGATATTTGGAAATCACTGTCCTCTATTAATAACTCGATACCCTACAATATGGTTGAGTTGGGCGGTGCTGATGAATGTACGTGCGTCATCTTCGTGAACAGGCTGTCAACGGGGACTGGTCAGCTCCAGACTGTATTAATTATTGTCCTTAAGGTTATTTTCTTTTTTTTTAGGTTATTTTCTTATTCGATCTCTTTGACTGGATTTTGATGTTACATTGTTCTCGCACAATCGAACCAACAAAACTATGTAACTAATTGAAAAAGAGTTAATAACCTATAGAGTTTCTTGCTCGTTCTTCTCCATAGGAATCTACACCTCGGAATGAGCAAATAGCTTCACGTTTAATTTTTTTTTTTCGTTGACGTTCGAAAGTACTTTCTATGTAACATAACATAACATCACGCCTTTTATCCTCGAAGGGGTAGGCAGAGGTGCACATTATACCACTGTACAATGTAACACCCACTTTTCACTATTTATGTTATGAGTCCCATGTAATAGGGGGTGAGCCTATTGCCATATACCGGGCACAGTTCCAGACTCCGTGCTACTACTGAGAATTTTTTAAAAACCCAGTAATACTTTGCCCGACCCGGGAATCGAACCCGAGACCCCTTGCCCGGCAGTCGCAATTGCGATCACTATTTCACTCGGCCAACGAGGCAGTCAGGCAGTACTTTCTATGTCTAATTGAAATAAATGATTTTGACTTGACTTTGACTTTAACATAACTATTAAGTTTCGAAACATCTTTTCCTTAGGAGAATAACAGCTGTTATGTAGTCGACTAGCAGCTTACGTAGTTAGAATATTATTCATTTGATTAAATTCAAAAATAAACTTTATAGTGTTATGAATATCAATGAAGTGCGGTTATCTATTTGAACCTAACCTATTGATGTTTGACGTTTGACACCCGGGTGGTCAATTCTAGATATTTCTTTCAAGAGCTAATAACAGTCTTATCATTCGTTATAAAACATAGGTACTTATCATATGTGTAAGTACCTAAAAGCACTTATAAAACTGCAGAAATGTAAATTCTTGTCGCGGAGAACCTAACGGGTTACCGGGGCTCCGGCTCGACGTGCAGGAGAAGGAACGGGGTGGTTTTTAGTCAGTAAGAGTCTGACACTCCCTTCCGCCTCACCCAGGCGGGAGCAGTCATTCGATGATTTTCCCACCTTAAAAAAAAAATTAAAAAAAAGACATTGAGAATATTAAAGATAAATAGTATGCTGAATAGACACCAAACACGAAATGGGATAAAAAAAATTTTATCTGTCTGTCTGCCTGTATGTTCACGCATCACGCAAAAAGTACCGGTCCGATTACGATGAAACTTCATGATGCCATGTAATATAATAGATAAATACAACTATCAAAATAATTATGCAGATTACGATATTTTTTGTAAGGTATTGGACACTTCTCAAGCAAGCAGGGGGCGGGGTTTGAAACCTGGCCTTTTTACTGTTACAAACTATAAATACTCTCTACTTATTAAGCAAATAGTTAGCAACATAATATCACATAATTAAATGACTTTTTCATGGACCATTACATCTCACATGGCCTTGTATTTCCAAGTAAGAGAATGACTTAATACCCATTCTCTTACGTGCTCTTTCTTTTCTTTATTAAGATCTTGGTTTATTAACTTAGATCTTAATCAAGCCTAAACTAATATTATAGATAATCTTGGCAATTCAAATGGCTTGGCTTCAAATCTTCCTTTCAAGAGATAGGTACTTGACTCTGACAGAGAAATAAAGTTAATAAAGATGAAATATTTTGATGGTTTCAATCACGAATAGATTTAAACTATTGGACTCATTTGAAAAACATTTTGCCACTAGAAACCTCCTTTAGTTCTTCATTATTTGATAAAAACGATTTTAGTCTAGATTCTAGTCCCTGTGGAAACAATCTTGTGTACTCGACGCGAGTGATGCCGCAAGAGAAAAGGATAAGTTTAAATTAAAATTAAGGTAACAGTTTCAACTACGATGGCCTAAAGATTTACTTGCTATGTAGTAACTTCTATTGTAGGTACTAAGTAAGTAAACTTACAACTTCGCACGGTAGTAAGAGGTCGCAATGCCATTAACCAAAGCACATCCATAGAATACTAAGATCACTGATCACGAGCTAAGGCCTTAGTGCCTAACTCTGGACGATAGGCATACCAATAAGTAACGTTAATGGTAATTACTTTATTCCTAACACCAGCCAATACGTAATTTATTGACAGCATGTTACCTAATTTTAGTATTACAGGAAACTCGTACCTATGTGAAAAGCTTTGTAATTGGACAAACATGTTTTGTGTTAGTAACTAAATTGGTCGTCTTATCTGCACGTTAATTAAAATAGTTGGTTAGAATTGTTTTACAGTAGCGATTAAAGTTTGGAATTCAACAATTCCATTTATAAATATGACCAGGAAAATATGCGTCACATCTGTATGTGACGTAATTGTACAAATTGTACTACATAATTTTTTTATTTTTTAAAGGGGGAAAATCGTCGAATGACTGCTCCCGCCTGGGTGAGGCGGAAGGGAGTGTCAGTTGTACTACATAATATAGCAGTTCTATCACACTTTATTATTAAACTCTATTAAGGATTCATTGATAAGGTTAATAGGTTAACAATATATACATGAGCACTATCAACAGCTCATACAAAAGTAGAATTTAACACTAAATACCTCGATTTATTTTTAACTCCAACAAAAAATAAAGAAAAATCCATCAGCATCCATTGGCACGAAACAAATTACATGTTTACCATAAATAACATAATAATTATCAGTAGAAAAATCTCGATGCTATAAAAAGTAAAATGAAACGTCCAGAAACAAATGAGACAAACCACGTCGAGTGTTGAATAACACTCGCGTTACAAAAGACATCAACGAACGAGCCTTCGATTAGAACAAATGTAAAAAAACTTGAAGGACACTCTGTCTCGATTAA
The DNA here is from genome assembly GCA_902850265.1 of Spodoptera littoralis. Lineage (NCBI taxonomy): Eukaryota > Metazoa > Arthropoda > Insecta > Lepidoptera > Noctuidae > Spodoptera > Spodoptera littoralis. Next base: position 10,294,686 of record LR824544.2, read on the forward strand.
AACGATGGAAACACAAGTTAAACAACTAGTTTTTGCTAAGTCATGTGATCTTTGCGAAGTATATACGTCATAATTTATGCTAATATATAACAGGTACTGACCACACCCACAAAACCGAAAGTATTATTTGACGCTTAGATATTTTTTAGGTACCTATAGGTGCAATATTATAAAGAGGAAATAATTAATTATTTGTTTGCATAGAGTGAGCTTCGAAACTGTTTGATAATTTTTTGCACTATCAGAATACTTACTGTTACATTAGTTACATAAGTTACGTTATATGCCTGGTCGAGTGGTTGCAAGTGCGACTCGGCAAGGGGTCCCGGGTTCGATTACCAGGTCGGGCAAAGTATTACTATGTTTTTAAAAATTCTCAGTCGTAGCACTGAGTCTGGAATTGTGCCCGGCATATGGTATATATGGCAATAGGCTCACCCCCTATTACATGGGACTCATAACATAAATAGTGAGAAGTGGGTGTTACATTGTACAGTGGCATAATGTGCACCTCTGCCTACCCCTTCGGGGATAAAAGGCGTGATGTTATGTTGTTATGTTACGTTTTAAATTTACATTCTTGTAGGATAGGGACTTAGAAGGAAAAGTTATTTTAATTCCATATGAGCGAAACCGCAGGCGCATAATACTCGTCAATAACAAGTAAATGATTAATTCAATAAATTAATAGCAGAGATGTGATGATGATAGATAAGCAAGTAGTACCTACGTGACATATCTGGATTTAATTGTTAAAGACATGGAAGTAAATTTTATAGTGTTGGAAGTTAGTCTCTAAGTTAGTCTGGCTAGGAGAACACGTAAAGCTATGAGAATTGTTACAATCGGTTAATTGATAATATTTTTTTTAAATACATAACCCTAGAGAACGATAGTCTTAAGCCTTTGACTGCCGGCAGAAAACTCTTGAAGGCAAATCCTACGCTAACGTAGGTCACCGGTGACCTTGGTAATGTAATGGTAATTGGAGACTTATAAAATAGTGTAGGTACCTATATTTAAGTGTATTTTGTGGAGTCTTATAGAGAAATATTTTGGTCCCAATTTAAACGGCTTACAATAAGTACCTAGATTTTTTTTATGTCCAAATCAATTATGTATAGTCAACAAAAAGTTTTGCATACGATCGCCCAATTTCACTGAACAAACAACAAACAATCGAAAAGTGGATCTTTAGAATAAAGCAACTTAGTAAATTAATTACTTAAACAATAAGCAATATCGAAAACTAGTGAAAGTAAATAGCTGATGTTTGCTTTTTTTTTATTTAACCGATGTATATGCAATTATGCAAATAATTTGTCGCAACTGTACCATAAATTGACGCCAGCAATTTTATTTTGAACGTCTGTAAAAGTCAAAGAAATCCTTATTCGTAACCACTACAGGTGAGGCCTTTTAGTGAAGTTATAATTATTATATCTTATATCTATATATAATTAATTATATCTCATTTAATTTTAATCTCTATACTTAGTTTAGGTAACAGAGATAAATATAGCCTTCCAAAAAGCTTTTAAAGTTACGAAAATAACTACAAAATTAAGTTACTGAAACCTGTAGTTATTTTTAGCTCGCGGTTTGTGTAGGCGTTTAAAAGAAAGTACAATTTTATTAATCTGCTACCAATAAGGTATAATTACATTACGTCCTTTAATCGTCGGCACTGAGTAATGATTAAAAGTGGCCAATCAACGACGAGTTTCGTCAAATGTCATTTATGCTCCACTTATCTGATGACTAGTTGTGACCCAATGTAAATAATTCCACCCATACTTGAAGAACCAGGTTAAGACGTTACAAAAAATGACACTTGTTGTATTAAAATTATAAGTAGAAATTAGCACGCAATTTTCTTCTTTAAAATAGACATGAATAACTTTTGCAAAGCCTTCGGACCATAGGACTTCGAGTCGTTTATATCGTAATGTTGCTCTTAACTATGAGCCCCTAGCGTGGCTTGAAACTATGCGAGTTACCTCGTCAACTTACTACTTTAGTAAACTGTACCCATTAAATTTAGATATGAATAGTCCCATAGGCGAAAAAACTTGTTGACTAGATAAACATTGAGCATGTTTGTATTGTAACTTTCGACAGTAGCAGCGCGACAGTCGCCGCATCGCGGGTCGCGGAATGCTGCTCATGAACATGAGCCTCTAGCATGGCTTGAAACTAGTCGAGTTCCTCGTCAAATTACTACGTGAGTAAGCCGAAAACATAATAATTTATTGAGCTTGTTGCCCGTTCGTCTTAAAACCAACGGCAATGCTTTGATATTTTCCAGTTTTGCTTGATCTAATGTTAAATAACTCACGATGAAGTAAACCAAAATATCCACCAAGAATAAGATTACATAATTGCATATTTTTAGAATCTCTGAAATGTTTATAAAACGGAAACATCGATTGCATAAATGTAAAAATAGAGTACACATTATGTTCTATTCTTGTACACTTTATAATAGGGATGTCGACTATACATTTCTGGAATATTTATTAAAAATATTGGACACATTTTTTCTTTTTTCACGGAATCGAAAACTTATATGTATGATTATAATATGTAATAATTAATTTGAAATATCGCAGGACCTCGATCCATGGAACTTACTTTTAAACCTAATGTAACGTAACGAGCTCACACTATCAAACTTTAATGTATTTTTTTTTTTTTGTAACAGAGATTTACCCTATCCATACACAATTTTTATTCTTGAATCATGTTCAAAAACGGAAATGCATTTACATTTCTACAAACAGACACAGTACAGTATGTCTCGTAAAATGTCTACGCATAAATTGGTTCAGCAGTAAAATAGCCGTGGATCGAAAACACCCCATGACTACAATTACATACATTGGCTCGTCGAAAAATAAACATCTGTCCTACTTTGTTTGATTTATTTGAATTAGAAGAATCGACTACAATAGATTACTAAAAGGCAAACATAGGTATGTTGTTTGTGTTTCATGTTTTTATCTACAAAATATTTTAACAAAAAATTAAAATTAAAATTTTATGTCATCATCCCTCATGTCTATTTTTAACCAGATGCAATTAAAATACCAATTGAGACTATTTAAAGAAGCAACTAAGCCGCTTTAAAAATAATTTCATAGCAGGTAATTGTGACACCTGCGTGATCTAATTTCATGTGCCAAGCACTAACTATAGTCTGTACAGTGCCGAATTAACTAAATAGCAAGAGCAGCTAGGGGCCCCGCGAAAAATTTGGCCACGCGTAGCCATATCCATGTCCACTTTAGGGTATTTTTTAGTCAAACTATACATCAACGAAGCAAGAGAAACATTTGCTATGGACCCAGTGCAAAACGAGGACCCTGGTACGCAAACTCACCCTTAGAGTATTATTGTTGTGAATCTTATAAGTTCCTGCGCATTTTAATGGGATAAGTCGGTTAACTAGCAGACGGATCATCTGATGGTAATCAATTGGCGCTGCTGGCGCTGGCATGGACACCTGAAACACCAGATATGTAACAAGTGCGTTACTGGGCTATTGGGAATTGGAGGTTTGTAGACTGCGGGCATGGGGAAGGGCTGGGTAATTGAGCCGATGAAACACAACGCAAACGTGTAGTTTCACGTCGGTTTTCTGTGAGGCCGTGGTATCACTCCGGTCGAGCCGGCCAATTTGTGCCGAAGCATGGCTCTCCCATACTTAAAAGTTTAGGAATAACCTTCCCACTCTATTCAATTTAATTAAGTCATCTTCTTTCATGTATAAAATCAAAGGCCCTACAATACAATAACAATATAATTGGCTTCGGGGCCCCATGTTGGATTAATCCGCTACTGTCTATTTAGTGTTTATGTTAGGCTCATGTAGACGATAATAGCTCCGGTCATAGCACCTTGATGTTAGACGAAGGCTATTTGGTAATAATAGGTCTGAGGTGCCGAGAACCTAGTGCCTAAGAAGGTAGTACCACGTTGAAGAAGTGACTTGGTTCATGACCATCCAATTACCTTCAATTTGGATTCAGGAGCGTACGAAGATAGGAACGTTTATTTATGATTTTACTTATGCACTATTTTACTCTTAAGTTCCAATTCACTTTCAAGACAGCTATAAAGTTAAAACATAAAAAATACTTAATAACAAAACAGCTCTAACCGTGTCCAGTTTAATTTCTTACCTTATAAGCTTTATCTAACTTCCATCATAATCGGTTCAACCTTTAGGTGAGCAGGCATAAAAACTAACACATAATTTACATTCATACGTATTTTTTTTTTTTTTTTTTTTTAAGGGGGGAAAATCATCGAATGACTGCTCCCGCCTGGGTGAGGCGGAAGGGAGTGTCAGACTCTTACTGACTAAAAACCACCCCGTTCCTTCTCCTGCACGTCGAGCCGGAGCCCCGGTTACCCGTTAGGTTCTCCGCGACTCCGAATCGGCATCGGCCCTATTGGGCCCCATCTGTGGTGGTCTGATGGCTCTTTGAGGCGCGCGCGGAACGCGACGCGCCGTACGCTCGGGTCTGTTTCTGGTCGGACGGGGAGCCACCCATGCTCGCCGTCCGCAGGCCCGCGCTTACGGTGGCCGGAGATCGTCCCGCGATCCCCGACGCCCGGTGTGTCCTTCGCGATGGCTGGGTCGCGAGGAGGCAGCGCTTCGCTGCCTCACGCGTCCCGCCTCCTCCTTAGCTAGCATGACTGCTTCGCAAAAGGAGGAGACGGCATCCCAGTCCCCCTCGCTCCGCATCATGGCCTGCACTAGGCCCGGACGCGAGAGGTCGCCATCGCCGATCACTTCCCTGAGGGCACGGCGGTGCTCAGCCCACGCAGGGCATTCCGCTACGGTGTGTTCCACCGTGTCCTCAGGGCGGTCCTCGCAGTGATGACACCCGGGCGTTTCCTCCCGCCCCATCAGACACAGGTACCTCCCGAAACTTCCATGTCCGGTGAGGACCTGCGTCAGGCGGTAGGTGAGGACGCCGTAGCGTCTCTCAAGCCACTCCTCAAAGAGGGGACTTACCGCTGCAATGGCAGCGAGCCCAGCCCTCGGTTGCGACAGTCGTTGCTGCCATTCCGCCATGAGATCGCGCCGGAGCTCATCCCGCCACGCACTTATCTGGCGCGGCAGCGGAGTTTCGCCCCGGCGACGTGCCTCCGCGCGCATGTTATACACGCGCGCGAGCACCTTCGCCTCCAGATCCCACGGCGGTAATCCGGCAAGGAGGTTCGCCGACTCCCCAGCGATCGTGCGGTATCCGCGGATCATTCGGATCGCCATGACCCTCTGTGACTTGAGCAGCGTCCGAGCAGGACGCCGCAACAAGTTCGGCGCCCAAACAGGGGCGCCGTAGAGGGCCATGGACCGCACGACCCCGGCGTATAACCTCCGGCAGGAGGCGTTTGGCCCCCCGAGGTTGGGGAGGATGCGTTTGAACGCAGCCCCCGTCCTCTCCAACTTTGGAGCCAAACGTCGGAAATGCTCTATGAAGTTCCACCGACTGTCGAGGACGAGTCCTAGGTACTTCATCGCCGTCTCGACGCCGATGGTAACCCCTCCCGCCGTTATTTGGGACCCACCCGGAGGTGGCGCGTTCCCGCGGCCATGAAAACACATGGCCTCGGACTTGTGGAGCGCCACCTCGAGTCCCAACTGCCGGATTCTTTCAACGACTGTCGCAACCGCTGTCGCCATTAAGTCGGCCGCCGCCTGGTGCGACCTCCCGTGCGCTAGCACCAGCGTGTCGTCGGCGTAGCATATTGTGCTAACGCCGTTCGGGAGGTCGGTGCGCAGCACCCAGTCATAGCCGATGTTCCACAGGAGCGGCCCCAGAACCGAACCCTGTGGAACACCGCGTGACATCTCTCGCCGGTTCCACTCGCCCCGGTGACCGGGGTAGCTGACGGACCTGTCCGTCAGGTAAGCCTCGATTACACGACGGAGGTAGGTAGGCACCCGATGATATCGGAGTGCCTCCAAGATGCAGCTCCAGGGCAGGGAGTTGAAGGCGTTGGCGATGTCCAGAGACACCGCCACTACGACCTTACCCCTGGACACTGCAGTCCCCGTCGTGAGGTCTCTAACGCGCATGATGGCGTCCACCGTGGAGCGCCCTCTGCGGAAGCCGAACTGGCCGTCCGACAAGTCCGGCCCAATGTCCGTCAGGTGCGCGACGAGGCGGTTCGAAATGATTCTTTCGAAGACTTTCCCCACCTCGTCGAGCAGCACTATGGGCCGGTACGCGGACGGAGAGTCCGCAGGGCGCCCCGTCTTCCGCACGAGGACCAGTTTGCCCGCTTTCCAGAGAAGCGGGAACTGGCCTCTCTCCAGACATGCGCTGTAGAGACCAATCAATCGAGGCCCGAGAGCCTCTGAGGCCAGGACCCATGCCTTGCCATGCAGGCCGTCGGGTCCTGGGGCGGTGTTCTTGGCGCCCATCCGGCGCACCGCCGCTCTCAATTCTGCCTCGGTCACCTCTGGGACGATGTCATCGTCGTCGTCGCTGTAGCCCGCGTCGGGCACCGCAGGGGGCGGAGTCATATACGGAGGGGTGAAGCCCCTCCACAGTCGGGGGAACAGGGCGCCAATCACCTCCTCCAAGACTTCTGGCCGGAGACTCTGAGTGAGCGGGGGAGCCCAAGCACGGAGCTTGTCGCGTACCATCAGGTACGGGCGTCCCCACGGGTCTCTATTCAGAGTCCCCAGCATCTCTCGGCGGGCCTCCTCCTTGGCCCGCAATATCTCCGCCTTGAGGAGGGCCTTCGCCGCCCTGTATCCCTCGTATAACTCCGCCTCTCTCGCCTCCGCATTAGGAGGACGGATACGGCGCCTGCGGTGCCTAGTGTACTGGCGTCGCGCAGTAGTGCACGCCTTGCGCAGAGCCGCCAGCTCTTGCGACCACCAGTACACCTGGCGCTTCTGTTGCCTCGACCGGATCCGGGGCATCGCCACGTCACAGATCCTGGACATGGCGTCCTGGAGCCACTTGGCCTCATCGTCAACGTCGGCAGGCCTGACCGGTGGTATCACCCAGGCCTGCACGATGGCGGCTTCCAGGAGCAGCTCCCGGTCCAGCTGTTTCAGCGCCCAACGCGGGCCACATGGGGCCTGTCTGACCGGCGGGTCTGCGGACTCGGCGGAGACGTCGAACCGGATATACCGGTGGTCGGAGTACGTCTCCACCTCCTCCATGACGCGCCAGCCAACAACACGCGGTGACAGAGCAGGGCTGGCGAACGAGATGTCCACCACCGACTCGCCCTGCATCCGCACACACGTGGGGACAGAACCCCGGTTCAGGACGACTAGGCCTGTCTCAAGGGCCCAGTCTTCCACCATCCTACCCCGGACGTCGGTGAACCGGGAACCCCAAGCCAAGTTTTTGGCGTTGAAGTCCCCGAGGACGAGCACGGGGAGGGAACGGAACCCGACGACGACAGTGACCAACTCCCTCAAGGAGTTGTGGAACTCGGCGAGAGTTCGGTTCGGAGAGAAGTACACGCCCACCACAGCGAGCTCTCCGAACCGTGCTGCGACACAACCCCGGCCTCTTTGAGCAGCCTCAAGAGTCGGGGTACCGGCGGCGGCCGACGAGATGATGGTCACCGAGCCGTCCAGGTCCGCCACCCAGTGATCCCTGGGCAGGACAAAGTACGGCTCGGAGACCACGGCGACGTTGATCGACCACTGCGCCATGCTCTGGAGCAGGAGATCCTGAGCAGCGGCGCAGTGGTTGATGTTCGCCTGGAGGAGGCGGAATGGGGCCATTATTGGCAGTCCATTCCGATCTCCTCAGTGGCGGCAGCGGCGACTGCGGCGGCAGTGGCGGCGGCGGCGGAAACGACGGGGGCGGCGGAGGGCCTACTTTTGGCCTTGGCTTTGGCAGGAGGGGAGCAGCCCTTACTCCCGACCCGGTGATTGGCCGGCTTGCCAGCCGCCGCACATGCATTGCAGTGCAGCGGGGCGGTACACGAGCCAGCCTTGTGACCGGGCCGACCGCAGCGGAAGCAACAGTCGCTGCGGTCCACCTCCGAGGTGCATTTAACGCTCACGTGTTCGCCCACGTGGCAGCGATAGCACCTCAGAGGCCGGGTCTCGAGCAGCTTGACCTGCGCCGAGACCCATCCCACCAAGAGCCTTTTGCCCTCCTTCAACTTCTTGGCCGCTGTGACGGGGCAGCTCACCACCACCGTGCGCAGCCCCGAGTTGTCCGGACGGATAGTGCCCGCCCTGACCTGGTCAGCAGGGCACCCTCCCGCCCTGGCCACAGCGGCCACCACCTCACTCTCCGTGACGGAGTCGTCCAGGCCCAAAATCCTGACATCCAGGCATTTGGTGGGCCTGGACACGCGGGCCTCGTCCGCACCGAGGCACGCCCTAAGCCTTTCAGCCAGGGCGTCAGCCGATGGGCCGCTTGTCGCGCCGGGGACCTCCAAAAGACGGGCTCCGGTAGCGGTCACCTTGACCGCGAACCCGTCCGGGGCCCCGAACTCCGCAGGAGTTACCGCCCCCTTTAATTTGGCGAGGACGTCGCCATATGTAACGCCCCTGTTGACCGCCTCGGGCTGTAGCGTAATCACTACAGCCGCGGTCTTGGGGGCGAGGAGCAAGGCAGCAGCGCGTTTCTCCCTGCGCTGCTGCTGCCGTCGCTGCCGCTGCGCCTTTTTGCGGCGCTTCCGGCCCTCCTTGGCGACTCTCCTCGCCTCGCCGGCGATTTGCCACCCGCCGCCGTCCTCCGCTCGCGGGGCGGGTTCCACCACCGCTGCCGCAACTCCAGCCTGCCGGGCTGGAGCGCCTCTCCTCTCCTTGCGCCCTGCGGGCGCTGGCGCCGTCGGCGCAGCTGGGGTCTGCGCCGGCGGGGGACATTCATACGTATAGGATAGGAAAATCCCCAAACCCTTATGAGGACCCACACACACATACGCACACATATAAATGAACTTCATGGTAAGCATAGTATCCTTTTTTGTAACATGTTTATCAAATTCTATCAAGTTCCGCCCTGATAACGAAAACCACACACTATAAATATTTTCCAACATGTGATAAACTTGATAAAAACCACACTAATCGTAACATTAATTTATATTTTGTAAAACAACGCAAAATAATAAGCACCCTCTGTATTAAGTAACAGATGGTGGGTCCCGTACAGTTACGTTTAGCGAGTTTGTTTTTAGCCCTAAAATTAAGTGTTGTCACAATAAATAGTAATAAATACTTCCTTTATTTGTAAAAGTACTTACGAATTTTGGACCTCACTCAGTATACACAATTCCAATCACTATAAACCGTGTAAGTGATCGATAATTATACATTTATGCTAAACATGTAGAGTAGACCGCATCAGTAACATTTGTACTACATATAAATTCAAGGTTAATGCGATAGGGCTGACAATTATAATTTTTATCGACATCGATAAACTACAAAAAATGTTAGTAAACCTTCATAATGTTTTTTTGGTCTTAACATTTTAGTCAAAGGTAAAGATCGCTAAGTCTAACCTATCACCGCTCACTGTAAACAATATGCAACTGCACGCTGAAATCCTATCGGTTTTTTTTTTTCTGAGCTAACTGGCGTGTGCTTTTAAACATGGCTGCGAGCGGGCGCCGCCGTTTAGTACACTCGCAACCGGTGGCGGAGGCACGCGTCAACGCGTTCGATAACAAATTGCGGACATCAATAAATAAATAAAAAAAAACTTTAACACAAATGTGCCAAAGGAATTTTATTCCAGTTTTAAAAACTTTACGTGTTTAAAAAAGGACTAAAAGCGCGCGAGTGTGTGTTGGACGCGTTCGTATGGATCTTAACTAGCCGGCGATACGGAGCATTCCAAATAATTCGTATTGGTCAAGGTCCGTATAAAGATTGGCGTATATTGGTGTGAAATTGTGCGGTTTCGTATCCTGATTCACGTGTTCCATAGGTGAGTGACATCTCGTAAGGCTAGTCTAGTCACAGCTTTATTTTTAACACAAGAACGCTAGGATGCGCGCCCGCAACTATTTTTGGTTCACAGAGCGTTCACACCTATATTCTAAACTACATTCTCATGTTACAGGAGAAAGTTACATGTCCATGTTACAAGTTATGTCTTAAGCCTAATTTTTCTGACACAATTACTCATAACTCATAAAGATGCCATTTTATAGACGGATCGTAAAATAAATAGGAACACTGCCAACTTCTAGAAGAAACTGGGTGAAGAATTATTAAATCATTGTCAAAAATTTAATTTGCATTCATTACAATGTATATAATGGACTATTGTTTTTGCTAAACTGAAAATCCGGTAGCCATTAATATTTGTCAGTTTCACATTCTGGCGCCATTGTCGTTAATTTTCAATGGATTATTTTTAGTTTAAAAATATATTACAAAAATAATGTTTGTCTGATAATTTATTTCGACCGCGAAGTCTTTAATTACATTGCATTTTTGATGTCATTTACATACCTACATGACATTTTCCGTATTCGTCACTTTTTCCGATAAAAACAATAAGTAAATACCGTAAAAATGGGAGCAAGAACAATATAAACTTATTTATTATCTTAATGAGCCATATAAATAAAATAAATATTGATTGGTCTGTACACAATCTAAGCGCATTACTAATGAGTTCGTTCACTTCAATGAGCGATTAACAAGAATTCAGTTAGTGTACTACCTGTGCAGTACACATGTTTGTAAACGAACACATATTTACAAAATACCGTTAAAATTAAATAGTAACACGTGAGTTAAATAATATATTACGTTAGGTTCAAAATGTCAACTATCTACAACAAAATAGACAAAAAAGTGTTATATTTAAAGTAACCTTGACTTTAAACTTGTTTCAAATTGTAAGTAAGTTGTTAAGTTCACCTCTATAGACTAGGTTCTAAATTTTATATTGTAATTTATAATATAAATACTGTAAATTTAATTTATAATTATAAGTAAATATGTCACATCCTCCTCGCATATATAAATGTAATTAAAACGTAACTGTACTTTTATAATTGCGTGTGATACTTCAGAAATACAGAGTTTTTATGTTTTAATCATTGCAAATCATAAATTACACGACAGAAAAGAATTATAAATAGAATAGTTTACAAGTTTCTAACGATTTCAATTAAACAAGAAATGTTACCTAACAAGTCAATGAACTGAAATTGAATAATCTGAATACTGAAAACAGAAAGTTTAAACTCCATTGTTAATCCACTGAAAACGCGCCGCAGTAATTTTGTTCCGCATTTTAGAAAATAGGAAGAATTTTTGTTTTACAGTTTCTTTCATAAATTATTAATTTTATTATTCATGTTTTGTTATTTATTTACATATTCACAATAACTTTTTAAATTTAAATACGTTGATAAAAAAAGCATGCGTGTTTTAAACATTTTATAGCCAGCCAGTAGCCATTATAACACTGTCATGTGGGATACAGATAAAAAATCCGCGCGAAGCTCGAACGAGACCTTGAGTGAAAAAAAAACTAGTTTTTTTTGTGAACGCGCTAAACTGCGATGTTTTAATTTAAATTTAAAGTTTGTGGGAGCGACCCGGCGCAGTGCGACCTTTGCTGACGAAAGATTCACATTTTTATTTACAAAAGAAATTTTTTGTTAATTGCTGTAATTATTATGAATCATAGCACATAATTTTGTAACTCGTAAGTAGGTAGTAGTTTATACAAAAATATACACTGCGTTACATAAATATGATTTAACTGCTTAAGTAGCTATAATAAACCGGCGCTATACGTTCAATGTCAGTCGCTTTAATGACTTTAACAGGATAACTTCCACATTTAATAATTTAATAATACACAACGCGTAAAATTAAATGAAGAGTATATGGAAATAGCATTATCTGCTCAAAATTCATTAAAAATTATGGTAATTCAGATAAATACCATATTTTTAATGATACCATTATTTATTAAGAGTCCTAAATCTCACACCGAGGTTATTTTGATGTTTACATGAGTTAAGATAAAATGAACTGTCGTCCTAAAAAGATAAGAATCATTTTGAAACAGTCACTCTGTTTATTTTCACATGACAGTGTGTCATTTTTCTGTGAAGAATACAATAGTCTTACTGAAACTGATTGACTAACCAGATTACGTAGTTGCCTTAATTTTTAAGATCCATCAAAATTTAAAAGGTTTAACCGGGTATATGTCGCTTGTTTTCTTGTTCCAAAGAATTAATTATGTTTTGCATACATACATAATAATATTATTTACAGATCGTCACATATTAAACGATTATTGTTTGCCTGATTTGTCAAATTCCCTAATGCATAAAATGTCTTACATGTCACATTTAATTTAAATATGGCTACTCTTCCTAATCCCTACGAGATTAAACCCATCACAAGTCTCTGTCCACTGTCTTCAATCTGTACCAACACCACTTATCTTAAACCTTTAAATATTTGCCAGTCGAGTTTACGAGTCTGATGACCTAAACATACTAAGTATCTACTTAGGTAAGGAGCGAAATGAGAATATCTAATACATAGTTAACTAAGCTTACTAATTTAGTTAATCGACCATGTTAACGATGTACCTTAGTTTAATAGCTCTAGATAATAATTATGTATGTATACTTATCGAGAAATCACATTACCTGTTAATAAAATGATTTTATCGATTGCTCCATATATAGCATCATGCCTTTTATCCTCGAAGGAGTAGGCAAAGGTGCACATTACGCAGATTACGGCATGTAATAGGGGTGAGCCTATTGCCATATACCGGGCACACTTCTAGACTCCGAGCTACTACTGAGAAAATTTAAAAAAAAACCCAGCAATACTTTGACCGACTCGGGAATCACTCGACCAACCAGACAGTCCAATCGATAGATCCTTTGAGCATAAATACCTAATACCACATTAACTAAAACATATACAACATTCATCTCGCCACATATCTCTGATGACTAAGTATTCTACTAAACTTAACCTTCTATAGAACTCTAAAAGAAATAAATTACAGTTTCTTGTTTTTTTTGATCATTTAAACCCACTCGCAATCGTAACATAAGGATTGCAATCACTATTTATGGCCCACATTGCATTCTTAGCATGAGTGTGACTCATGGCTCCAAAATAAATAGATAAAAATAATCAGTTCACTAACTGATGGTATTTAGGGGAATTTAATAAGGCAGATATCGGTGTAAGTAGATAATAATTAATTGGAAAGTCTGTCGTTTGCAGTCAGTTCAAGAAGTTCAATTAGATATTTTTACGTCATAATCACCATCGAAGTATTTGCCACAAAACCACCACTGTCAGCTGAAAATGTACCTTATTTTGTGTGCATTAAAGAGTTAATAAATAAATAAATAAAATGGCTGCGGGGGGCGGAGGGGCGTTATTAAAATCTTTGTAACATACCACTAGTTATGCAGAAAGAAATGCATAAACAATAAATAATGATTTCTAAGTCAATGACACAAGAGCATATTGCAAGAGTCAGGTATCTAAAATTAAAACTTGATATACGTACTATCATCATTTGCAACTTTTATCTCTAGTCTGATTGCTTTGCCTTTCATCAATCCAATGGCTACAAGTCCTTGATATTGACTGAAGACTTGATCGGTCAATCTGATCACTAGAAGAAAAGATAATAGTAACCTCTAATTGCAATTGTATCAATACATAGTATAAAACAAAGTCTATCCGCCGTCTGTTTATCCCTACGTATGCTTAGATCTTTAAAACTACGCAACGGGTTTTGATGCGGTTTCTTTCAATAGATAGAATGATTCTTAAGGGAGGTTTAGATATATAATGCATGCATATTTCAACCGTGCGAAGCAGGGGCGGGTCGGTAATGTCATATAAGAAACAAACTTGGGTCAGTACCTACCTCTAAGTACTAAGTATTACAAAATTACTATCAAAAACCTTTATAATATTGGCGTCAGTCACTAGTCAAAGCATATCTTGACGATTTGATAAAGTCAAGAAGATTTATAAAAAACGAAAATTGTCTTCAACCAGGGAATTCCGAGGACTTACTGTAATTTCAAAGTGATTACGGCCACTTAAGTTCCTATTTGAAGTAATCATGGTAATCTGTGTTGTAGATTAAAAGATTTAGATGTAACTAGCTTTTTTACGTGGTTCCACTGGAGTGAAAGTGGGGCTTTAAATTTTTACCCTATATTTTGCAAAATCTATCAATTAGTACCTACTAATTGTATGATTGATTAATTGATAGGTATACCTATATCGAACACATCAGCCTTTCACATTTACTTAACTATATGTGTAATTTTGCAACACTTCAATTTAGATGTTTGTGTGTAAGTACAAAACTAAAACTAAAATAATAATTTCAGTAAACTAAAGGCCATTGAGTCACCCAAAACGGAAATCCCAGTCTGCCTTTAGCATCGTTTAGATAGGTATCTGTTAAAACCATTTGGACATGTTTTACGTTTACGATATGCCATGTATGACTTTATATATCTTCCAAGAAATATACAGCAGATTTGATCGTACTTGAACTGAAAAAGTTTTCCGTTATCGGTAATCGGTAATGAGGATTTGCCTTAAGGGGTAGTCACATGGGCTTTATGTTTCTTGCATTCCTGCATTTCTATGGCTTCACTAATACATGATGTAGCCTGTACAGGCTAACCTGGATGTATATCCAGGATTGAATGTTCTGTACCGTAATGTACCTATTAAAGAACGCACAAACTGGAGATTTCTGGTTTTAAAGACGTTTATAAACTCAGAGATAAGACGGCTAAATCCAAATAAATTAGGTTTAGTTCGATAGCTTTGCACGCATTTTGCACATCCCAAAATATTAGTATAGATTATAATAGGATTGACTTTTTACAACGGTTAAGTAACTGCCTAATCGTACGAAGAATGAAAAAATATAAGGATAAATGGTTATCATCTATTTTAACAATTTTATCATTTGCTACTTCGTCGTAATTTTTACAAGGAAGCAATAAAAACTGAGGACTTACATATGATATTGCATTATATCTTACGGTAGCCTATTCAAATTTGGGTTCTGAGATCTTTCAACGAATTGTATTTGAATTATCATCTTTTCGACCGTGACATTACTAATGTTGTCCGTCTCGAAATATTACAAAGACTATAAAGTTAGATAAATTCACTTTTTATTATGCTTTTTTACGCGAAATATATAGTTTTTTGTTGCCAAATTACTGGCCTTGACAATGATTGCAAAAACGTTACGGAAGCTGCAAAATAGACGGCATTTTGAAAATAACAAGTTACAATTCACTAGCATCGTCAAAAATATCTCTGTTAGTGTTATATTTAAATCTATCAAATTCCAAAATAGGAAATGTTTAAATTGCCCTTAAATGTTGTATGGGGGAGAAAAAGTCAGTTAGCGGCAAGTATTCATAAATAAATAGAAACACCGCCTTCTCATTCATAGTCTATGATATATTCATAAAAAAAAGTTTCACCCTAAACCGTATATCGATGGCGCTAATTCTACGAAGTGACCGACCCTAGCGTGGGACACAAGAAAAAAATGTGATCCTTCAAGAATAAACACTGTGTTTGGCGCCAAATTCTATGGGTGTTAAAGGCCATTCAGTTTTTTTTAATTGCCGACAAACAGAGTACGCACTTTTTTACCCTGAACTCGTACCTTTTTAGACACCATTCATAGATTTTTAATTTACATAAAATTTATGCTTTCCTATAATTATGTCCCGGTTTTATTCAAAGCATAAAGCTATAGATAATCACAGGTTTGTGTCCAAATATTATTTTTGCGTGATATAATCTGTTGACTTTAATACACATGGACAATAGAACTGTGTACAAAAGATTATATGGCAGTGTATTTTGTGTGAATAGCGTGTGAAAATCAAACACGAGTACTTACCAAATATTATTGAATCAACATCGATGATGATCAGTATGTTCAATGAGCAAGCTTTTCTTATTATCATACATGAATTTTCAAGTCGTACGGGTCTAAAATTTAATTAGCAAAACTGGTGTGAATCGACTATTTTCGTTTGATGAATAAATTACCAAGTCAAAACTGGGCAAAACCAGTTTCATTTTGATTCAATCACGTTCGTCGTTTCGATTCTAATTTTGAACGGTCTATGTACTTACGCTATAGAATTGTTATTTTATTTACAGCCAGTATCTAATCTAAAATTTCTTAAATATAGCGCAAATTTTTGGCTTATTGTTTATCTGTACAATAAAATATTAAATTGCAGTTATGTATCTTTTTATCTGAATATAATTCATTGAGTCTAATAAATAGCTATTTACGCACATA
Organism: Spodoptera littoralis; assembly: GCA_902850265.1. Taxonomy (NCBI): domain Eukaryota; kingdom Metazoa; phylum Arthropoda; class Insecta; order Lepidoptera; family Noctuidae; genus Spodoptera; species Spodoptera littoralis. The sequence goes on from LR824544.2 coordinate 10,311,017, forward strand.
GATTAGAGTTAATATATTTTTAAAATACGTCAAATGGAAAGAATTATTTATTTTTATTGTTGCAATTAACTTGATATGATTCTACTTATTCATCTTTATTTTGAAACACGTGTTTTGAAATTGTCGTACCTACGAATATTTTATGCATTGATCTATTTAAATTCGATATGGAATGGAAAATTTGCGTCGACTAAGACCTGTTGAAAAACCCGTTGTTTTAATGAATAATGCAGACTTAAATTATCTTGCCATAGAATAGACTAATTTTAGATAATGATAGATGAGACTTGTCGTAAAACTAGCGAAGTGTGAATGGTGGAAAAATGAAAATGTCAATCAATATCTATTGGTTTTGCTGTGAACATAGATCCATGACAATCTGCATATTATATAGACTGCGATTTGAGTATCACTGAAAACTTTCCTTTCGTTTTAGAGACAGCTTAAGTAGATATAACAACTTAGGAATAGCAACTTATGGGAGTCCGAATGCCCATTCCTAGCACTGTTATAATACAAAAGAATACACAGTCTATTGTAATTGATATGTGATAAAATCAGATTTTGATGCGGTTTTTTTAATAGATAGAATGATTCTTAAGGAAGGTTTATATGTATAATACATACATATTACAACCGTGCGAAGCCGGGGTGGGTCGTATAAAATAATAAAATGTTGAACACAGTACTAAATTATAGCATTGAAGATCTGGAATCACCAACATTTGACCTCTGAAATGCCACATACAGACAGTAATGTTTTATTTAGTTTCTTCATACAAAAACAAAGCACAACGAAATCTTTTAAAAACAAAATATAGTTATTATTAAATCTCAGTTTATCATACAACTAATAAATGTAATGTCAGGGGTTACGAACTGAGATAACTTAAACAAAATACGTAGTTTCCAAATGTATGATAACGTGGGTTTTTCAATGTAATCGCGATGAAGGTTTATTGAAATTGTTATTTTAAATTATCGTTTAATTTGTTTCATCATCTCTGTGCAATTTTTTTCTTATTATTTGTACCTTAGAATTTCCTTGTTTTTGTTATATGCTCATAACAATAGGGTAATAAGAATGGCAAAAAATATAACCACGAAAATGTAATCATCAATAAGTAATAAAAAGGTTTTATTTTCCGCGATTGACCACCGGGTCCCTGCTAATTTTCCACGGGCCCCTAGTTAATTTTCCACGGGCCCCTAGTTAATTTTCCACGGGCCCCTAGTTAATTTTCCACGGGCCCCTAGTTAATTTTCCACGGGCCCCTAGTTAATTTTCCATGGGCCCCTAGTTAATTTTCCATGGGCCCCTAGTTAATTTTCCACGGGCCCCTAGTTAATTTTCCACGGGCCCCTAGTTAATTTTCCACGGGCCCCTAGTTAATTTTCCACGGGCCCCTAGTTAATTTTCCACGGGCCCCTAGTTAATTTTTCATAGGCCCCAGCAATAATGCGACTGATGGCTGCAGTGACATTATTATTTACATAAATTCATTTCCTGCAACATGTTATATAAATGCCATTGAAGTTATTTATTTTTTTTATATTATTTATGAATTAACTACTAATTTATTTAGTTAATGCTATTTAATTCTTGTATTTGATGGTGCGTTAATTTTGAAAAAAAGGTCTTCAATATTAAATACTTAGTAGGTAATGTTTACCACGGCTTTGACATTTAATCAATTACTGTTTAAATCAATTACAGTTTGTTTTGATTAGAACTTGGATAATTAGTTGTTTAGACTTGTTTTTCTTTCATTAATTAGTATTTAATCGTCTTCATAATCGTAGCAAGTGCAAAACGTAATTATTATTATTTAAGTTTATAATTGATTTTCTCTCTTTCCCACTACATGTTGGTAGGAACATACATTACCGAAATAAAAAAATATATTGGCATACGTACCATATTCTATATATGTTATATGTCTTATATATATGTTATGTCATCGAAAACTTCGACAAAGAAATAGATTGGAAACTTCCACTGAATCCAAAACTGTTTGAAATGTAACAATTGTTCAAATATTATAATATCTCGATATTTTAACAGCAAGAAGGAAGTGTCATTGTAAAATGTACTTAAGTATAAATACTTAGGTTAAATTCATTTTCAATTGACATACATTTCGTATATATTTTTCTCACTTCTTTGTATTTCCAAAGTAAAGGACAAAAGATCTCGAAGCAATCGAGATCTCGTTGAATGCATGGAAAGTCGCTTCGACAACATTCCTCGCAAAATTTTATTACTATATATATATTTATGCATAAGTATTTGTATACAAACGAATCTAGTAGCTATCATTATGTAACTAGATTTTTCTAGATATGATATTAAAAAAACCGTTAAGAAGGAGCTCCATCGAATATCGGGCCCCATCCGAATTTTAAGATCCAGAACGTTTCATTTTGTAGATAAAAGTTTGTATTATGAGGTTATTAGAAAAAGAGGTCATTACATAACATAACATAACATCACGCCTTAGATCCTCGAAGGGGTAGGCAGAGGTGCACATTATGCCACTGTACAATGTAACACCCACTTTTCACTATTTATGTTACGAGTCCCATGTAATAGGGGGTGAGCCTATTGCCATATACCGGGCACAATTCCAGACCCCGTGCTACTACTGAGATTTTTTTTTAAACCCGTAATACTTTTCCCGACCCGGGAATCGAACCCGAGACCCCTAGCCCGGCAGTCGCACTTGCGACCACTCGGCCAACGAGAGGTCATTACAAACTATTAAAAATATAAAACCTCACTGATTAGTTCCCATAGATCGGAACACTATTATTAAAAGTCGTAAATTCTCAGATTAACTACTAACGTGATGAACAATAAAAATTGTATGAAGTAAGTATAAAACGTCTACATCTAATATCCTATTAAATAAGTACCTATACGTAGATTAATCAGACTTAATTACGTCTTCATGCAAATCGACAAACCTAAGCAGTGTAGTGTAAAAATTGTCTTTTAAAAAACCAGTTATAGCTAGAGCCACCATAATAATAAATAACTTAATTATTAACACTAAAATCCCATACAAAATGAAACCACTCAAATAAAACTACCTGGAAGCGACAACACAGCATTTGAGTTTAAACTTAGAATTGAACATCGTTACGTATGACTCATACCTAAGTAAAGTATCATATAGGGGGGTACGCACTTACACAGCACATGTCATGCCATAATGGGACAATTACCCCTCTCACATAAAAACTTACCACATGGACATAAAGTCTAACGATCATTTAGTACAAACTATGCACAACCCGTATAAGCTGACCTTAGTATGTGCAAGAAGTTCATACATATGCGAGATCATTATAAACTGGATTGTTATTATGTGTAGCCGTGTGCTACCACAAACGTGTGCATGTTTTTTATATGAGAGTGTAAATACACCACAACACACGTGCATGTGTCTGTGGGACTCGCGTGTCATTACTACACGTGTTTTAAAACCCCTTTTAAGGGAACTAGGTATATCGAGTTTTGCCAAATACCAATTTATTGCACGCTGACTCATTGTTTAAAGTCTGCATGTAATATATTTGTTCTTCAAATTATACTAATTTGATGGTTTAATCATTGATGTGTGGGTAAGGTTCGAAAGGGTTTGGTCGTACTGTTTTCCGTACTGTTATGCTTGGTCTCTACCTAGCCGTATCCCGTACTCTACATAACCCTTATTTAGAAGAACATAATTTTTTTACAACCAATATTTATTTCATTCATTTAATTATGTAATAAGTATTACAGTTGTATAAGAATAGATCATAGTATTGAGTATTCATAGTTATAAAATTCTTTAAGAGTTGCAACAATGTCATTGTTAATCAATCTTACCGAAAATTGGTTTGCAAAGTACCTAAAAGATGATCACTTATTGACTTTTGATGAAAAAATATAATACTCATCATAACACCCAATATGTTTGCAATTGACCTCGGCTGACAATCCAACGAAAATTATCTGACGTCAAAAGTGACCTAGCATTCAATACGTCATTGTTTGACATCAATCAACGTAACAACATCTATGTTATCATTGTTTTGTTTCATAACGAAAACATAATTGATATCAATAAACTAGATCAGGGTAATTATAAGTCAATTGAGCGTACTTGACAATCATTTGGAAAATTTTCTATAAGCTGTTTGTGTCTCACAGCATGTAGCCGATCCAGTTTGTTTAATTCTATGACTTTCTTTTTTCTTAAAAAGACGTGACACGCAAGGCATTTCGAACAGTATCTGAATTAAAGCTAAGACTTTCGATAAATATGAATAGCCTGTGACTAAGACATATGCTGCAAAAAACTTGAGTAATTAGAACATTGTACGCTAGACAGAAAAATATTGGCACGACTGCTCATGTTGACTGAAATCCATACGTACATTCAGACATGTATACCTATGTCAGATGGTCGACGGTCACCAACCTATAGCCTAGTGATGGGCGACACCTATATTTGTTTTGTTTTTTGACGTAAAAACCTATTTAGAGCCAATGCGAGTCATAAAGTAAAATAATTATATTGAAAAAGAAAATAGAACAAACAAAAGCTGCTCGCTACAGTAAAAATAAATTAAATCGGTGTCAAAAGATCAAATTCCAAAGAAACAGAAATTGATCGGATTATTCGAGAAACGGAGAATATAAAACGGTTTGATAAATGATAATCTGCTTCAAAACGTGTGGACTTTCCAATGGCTTGAGAAAAATTCTAGCGCAGCTTATGTGTAAACATAAATAAGTATGAAATGTACCGATGTACGCGTGAATTATTAGGACAAGATGATTAGAATGCGGTTGCCATAATGAGAATTTATAGATCTGTTGACCACAGCTTTATAGAGTTCCAAGAGATAACTAAATTCAAATTAATATGATCTGCCATACACGTTATAAGATAATCGAGATAACACAATTATGCTTACATTGTAAGTAATCCTATTCATTGAGTAGACAAAGGCCTCGTAAGTAAAATAAATGTAACAAAAAGCACTTTCATAATTTACTCCATCTTAATACAAGACATGATCAATGCCCTAGACTTGAAACCAGTCTGGTAATCGATATAATATCTTTCAACAAGGATTCTTTATCGCCATAGAAGGCTCTACTCGCTTATAGACTGTGTAAAATTTACTCTTGTCATATTTATGGGCAGCACACGATGATTTATACGATACCAATCTCATTATTGAGGTAGTTACGATTATCTGCACAGTCCTTTATGAATACCGCAAACCTTGAAACAAACGTGTAAATGTTTACAAACTTTTTCTCACCAAAGTTAAACGAAAGAGTTTCTATAGACATGACAATAAAAAACTGGCCGCAAATTAAAAACAAAACCTGATTCAATTATTTATTTATGACCAGGTGCAAAAAGTAATTAGGTATATCTATTCCAAAATCAAACTCGTGTTTAGGCTTTTGATTGGCTTTGAATTCATGATACACGTGTTCAGTTTTTTGTAGTTTTCATAAAATATTGTAATAATAAAGACGACAACAACATGATTATTTATTTATAATAACAATAAATTGCAAAGGAAGCATATAAGAAGCACTTAAGTTTTTTTATACTTACTTAGTATAGATGATGGTTCACGTTGTTGATCACGAGTCACAATCACATGTTTCGCTTTCTTGTTTTGTTAAACTTTGACGTTTCTTTGGAGATTATGCAGTATGAATAGCTTACAATTTAACATTATCATTCAATGAATTAAAGTAGAGGGCAAACTAATTAACCTAAGTATCCCTAAATGAACAAATACCTATATTTATTTTTATACTTAGATGAAGCTCAGAAGGCTTTTTAAAGCCTCTTGATTCTTAAATGATATTTCACAATGTTTTGCAACAGTGCAACGTGATATGGAAATCTCCACGAGTTTGCAATAAGCTTATAAAATATTGAATATTTCTTCATTATTTATTCTACAACTCTAGAACAGGAGCAAGTGCTAGCAAGCGTAATCTGTTAAATAAGGATTTTTTATTAAGTTTCAGATATGTAAAAAAACATCCTGAAAATTTAATCGGTTGGTACGAAACTTTCTCTACCTCTATATCTATTAAAAATTCTTAAATTGTTACTAGAACATTGGAGACCTAGTTTATATTAGGCTATAAGTTTTTTTATGGGATAAGCCGGCAAACGAGCAGACGGAACACCTGGTAAGTATAGTATAAATTGAAGATTTCCACAATACGTCAAATCTAAGGTCTGTGGGTTCCCGATCTACAAAACCTGCTACACCGGTGTTCTGAATGACATAGAACTTGAAAATTAACATAGTATCATGAGATATATACATTATCATAAGATTATTTAACGCAGTAAACGATCTACTGCCATACGTACAGCTAGTGATTTGTGTACTTGACCATAAACAATACATAATATTAGGCATAATACTTATAACCTCATTGCTTATATTTTTATTGTGACGAGAATTCGGATTAGGATTTTGTAGGTAAGTTTTTATTTAAACGGAAGACACGTATATTTAAATATACATATACCAAATACTTAGCATATATTATCTGCAGACGACTTTGCTTAGTGGTGATTGTCAAGTTCAAGACGCGTCCTTACAGCGGTCGTCGTCCGTCGCGCCTTCTAGTATTTTAACTGGTTTTATATTTTTAAATACTTTTATGTTTGTAATTCCAACACACTCGTTTGATTTCCTCGTTTGCTAGAAACTTGAAGAGTGACGTGAGAGAATTTAATTTCAAGAATATACAAGTATATGATAAAATTAGCAAGTCAATAGCTACGCGTTGTTATTCAACATAATCTGTGGACACAGCTAAACTCCTTTTTTTTCTTTAATTGTCACTGTTTGATTCCGAATTCAAATCAAACAATGCTGGATGCCGTCATTGCCACGCCCATCAAATATTGAATTTGAACAGTCTGTGTGTTCCGAATCATGAGCGGATAATTGCCGTACTTGACTTTACATGGAAAAGCCATTATGTCATTATGTCTGACGGGTCACATAACTATGGTAACCAACCCGAAGATGTGACTTTACAATGGCATCGTATCAGAATATTAATCACTCAATAATTAATTTATTTGAACGCATTTCTTTAATATAAAGTAAATTTTGTTGCTTCTAAATGACAGTTTTTCTGAAAGTGTATGAATAAATTAATAATGCATTAGTATTTTTGAAAGAGGTTTTATTAAATTTCTTACGCAGACGTTTATCCAAAGTTATAGCGACATGTAGAGTGACAGACGTCAAATGGGGCCTTGTATTTTGAGACGAATAATATTTACCATACAAGTATACGATGTGCATTTACAATATTACGTATCTCTCAAAAGAATTGATATTTTTAATTAACCACGATGGACGCCATGTTTTGTGATTTTTCGAGAAATCAAATGTACGTACCGATTATTTTTGCTTTTATGTGATTTTTTACAAACGTACCTTAGGTAGTAAATAAACAATCATTGTTTTTTAATAATTTCTCAATAACTTCGGTACAATTACACTTTAAACTGATGTTAGATCAACTTTAACCATATTAGGTACTTCATTATTTTTCATTTAGATTAAAACACTTCAAACGCCAGCAATAATAATGAACAAAATCCCAAAATACCAAAGGACGGACTGATAACAAAATGAGATACCAATAATAACTTTTCCACACAATACTTCCCCCACTTATCTACTAAAATGTCGGAGGTTAAACACGTAATAGTAATTTAAAACTTATTATTAAACTGAACTTAGAACCAACAACATTTGTTCATTACAGACAACTTTCACAGAGTCAGAAGTTACAAATAAATCTGTTATGATAATACAAATACAATCTGAGGATCTTCAAGGAGGAGGGAATGAAATCTCGCCCAAGAACTTTTTTCTAAAGTTATATAATAATTATGTACGTATTTACTAAACATTTCCTCCTTAAAAATGTTCATATTATGTTTGTAGAACTAAGCCACGATGCAAAATGTACCGTTTTCCCGCGTTAAATTCATCCATTTACAATGCATTTGAATTCAACAACGTTCTTAAAAAAATATTAAACTTTATATTCAGTAATCATAGATGTGTGATTGAATCAATTTACTTGGCATTATTGTAATTACTAGTTTTTTTTTTAATTTATTCTATAAAGCATGATTAACATAATATTTCTACACCAGCAATGGTAGTGTATGTGAAACAATATTTAATGTAAAACCTCAATGTACCATATACTTGGAAATAAATGACATTCTATTCTATTCTATTCTATTCTAGTATTCCTACTAAATTTCTCAACCGTGTCGATGGAAATTTACCACGAACACAAAAGAGATATGATAAACACATTGTTTTCCTTTTTTGCATAATAATATCTTGTTATCAGAAGTGCAATGACCATTAACGTCAACTTAAGGGCCCCCTTGGGATTGTAAACAATATTAAATTACTTAAATGTATTAATAAGGAATATAAACTGTTGCCAACTGATATTTACTTAAATAAACTGTAATACCGAGCTGTAGGGTCAAACAAATGTCAGTAAGTGTTTGGTAGAACCGTAGAGGTCGAACCGTGTACGCGTATCTACATATAGCTATCTAATAAAATGTAGATTTTTTGGTGGTTGATTATTATTTTAGATACAGTGATCAGAGTATTAGACTAAGAATAAGAGATAAGTTATCAACTTTTCTTCATTTTCTTCACTTAAATTGATGTATCTCTTAGAATTTTACACACATTACTTTACCATTTCAATTCAAAGGCCAGTAGTTGTCGTCGAATTAAAGCTACTAAAGAAGAACAATTGATTTTCCTCCTTACCATTTGTATTTTGAAAAACAGAGAAAGAGTATTTTGAAAAAAGAAATTGTGGCAAACTCTTCAGCATACCTAAAACTGTAAGACGTTATAAAAGTACCAAAGACCACCGAAGATCTTAGAATAATGCAAGTCTATTCAGAATAAGGGCATCAGTACGCTGCACCGATATTATTTACTATGCACGCACCGTCAGTCTATTGTTTATACTACACACCGAAACTATGTGATTGCATAACACACATAGATATGCAAAATTGTAATGCTATGTACTTAAGTATTATTTCATTGAATACAATAGTCACCTGAATGCTAGCATGGTGAATAATCGTGTACCCACTACTGTACCCGAAATACAAATGTACATATATCTATCTCTTTCTTTTTCAATATCAACATGATGATGGGTTTTATAAGTATCTACTCGAGAAATTTGATAGTAAATGTTCGTTGAAACTATTAATAATAGATCATTGTTCTCTTTTTCTAATTCTGATCATTAGGTATCTACTGTTAGACGACGAAAATCAACTAAACGAACGTCTCTAGTATAATCTGTGTTTTCAGCAACACTAGTTGTCATTTTGACGCTGTCATCTATCTAATGTGACAGAGTAATAAAGTTTCCCGCGCAAAAAGATGCAACGTTCATTTGAATTTGAGAATTTGAACGATTATTACATTGAAGGATTCTATTTTAAATAAAGTTTTTCATGTGTTAGAAATATTGAGTTTTACTTAAAACTTCCTGCCTACATGCATTTCATATTGGTGTTTAAGCTCCTTACTTACTACATACTTAGGTAAATTAAAGTAACTAAAATGAGTTCGGGCTATTTTTACACACACGAAAATGATGAGTTGCATGTTATACTTCCATGTAGGCGCCGTAGATAACGATAATTGTGTTGATAAAACGATAATAACTTTGTTATCACGTGCCGAATCATAAAAGCTTTGATTAGAGCTTTTCCTTTTAGATAACAGACGAAACCACGTGTTTTAATGAAGGTAAATGGCGCCTAAATAAAATTTCCTAACTAACACATACCTACTTAGGAAATTTTTCAAAATTATCTAGATGTTTAACCTCTAATCCCAAATTAACGAGCATGCATGAAAAGAGTGATGTATATAGGTAAATGAAACGAAATCATATGCTACAATCGTGCCCCTTACAGTAATAATAAATACTTACATGATGCTGGTTATTATTTACATAGAATTGATCAATAACTACATGCTAAGTAAAATTATATTACTATACGCTAACGATATACACGATGGTATAATAAAAGGTCGTATTCATAGGGTGAATAGGTTGCTTATGGGACGACGTGCTCCATCGTAGACCGCATCATCGCTAACCACCAGGCGAGATAGTGGTCAAACGTCGCCCCATCAAATATATAAAAAAAACTCATACCTCATGCAAAGATGTGAGATACACTCCACCTTTCCATCTTGGCAAACTTCTTTAGCTTCTATCACATTTGTTTAAGCATCTTACTTAACGTTAAATGTAACATACCCCAACATAGTAATTTGAAGTTTAAAAGTTTCTGGTTATGGAGACATAGAGGTATTATAATCTGGAAAAACACATAGACAACTTCTAATCCCTAGCAGTAACGCAGGTGATCCCGTCAGCAAAAGCTAGTCTGCTCAAACCAGCACGCAGTTTCTGCTAATATCTTTCTGTACTTTGATCGAGAGATGCGCAATAACTTTATCACACCTTTATCACCGAATCGATTAGTTTTGGGACTCCCACGTGATTATGACCTTTGCTCATTTCGCCCTTGAACTCCTATATCAGGCATACTTGCACTGAAATGAATCATACAACATCACATGAATGGTACAACGTAAGACCGTGATTGTAACATGTAGAGCAAATTTAGTATGACTGACGTAAAAGTCTATACAGATGTTGACCTGTCTTTGAATTTAATATATAAAAAGTATGATTAAAATGTCAGCCAGATATGATACGTCATCGTATATGTAATATACAAAATGTATGTCTGACTCCTATATAAGGAAAAATTGGCATAACCACATTACATGAATTTTGTAATCACCACATTACAAGGTCACCTGATAAGCCATGCTTTGCTAATGTTTAGAGGCCTTTACTTGGCCCATACGATGACAAATCAAGCTAATCATTACCAATTACCCTGATCTATCATTCTACATAACGAATGTTTTAGCACGTATCAGCTTATACTGGACAATATGACAGATAATAAAGGCGCCAGAAGCTCGAATGTTTTGCTTGTAAACAGTCAAGAGTCAAGTAACGTTGCCAGAGGTCGCCACGTCCGCTCTTATCACTGTTATCAGTGCGCAATGGTCATGATTTACACCAGTAGGTAGTTGTGTCAGCCGGGTCGACCAACGAACGCCCGTATCAGATATTGGAGCAAGTTATTAAGTACTTACTTGCTTATTTGCTTTGTTGGGGGGATAAAAGTATTTTCACGTCACGTGTATGGTCATGTAATAGTATGGTGGTAGTTAGGCTACTTTAGGCTGTTTTCATCGACTCACCGATAACTTTAGATGTCTAACATGAGCTAGACAACGGGTCTATTACTTAATGAATATATAATAATAATGAACAATATTCATATTTAGAGAAACGTATTTCTATGACTTGCTTCCTTCCTCTATCCGAATTATACACAAACAGCTCATATACTTACTAATTAATATTTATAACAATTCAGTGAGATTAAAAGCTTTTTTTTGAAAAAACGTTTATTGTTAGGCTCATTGGTTCGATGAATTAATTGATGAAGGACAAACGATCGTATGTCGAGTCATTATTTGAATAGGCTAGCCAGGGACTTCTGCCTTATAACTGACATTCAATCTGATTTCGAAGACTCAGTATCTATGTATGTGCTAATCTTAAATCAAGGTCTTGAAAAGGCTACGATCTTTTCATACTGAAAAAGATGACCAACTGACCAAAAAGGTTCAACATCGAACCAAAAAACTACAGAGGCTTGCCATATGGTTAAGCAACGGAAGTTAGACAAATACCTATGGTGTAACGTCACCTTCTTTACAGTATTTCCGTACATAAAACTTAAAAAAAATTGAGTAATCAAATATTTGGGAACAATTTGAATCTTAAACAAACCACAACACACTGACACTTGAGCCAATTCAGCAAATACTTTGGCCGAAAAACATAATAAAAAGTCTGCACAAGGTCAACTGTCGAAAAAAATGTTATAAATATACCTACCTAGTACGCATGCGTCATGTTTTCATTGTATCGTACGATTTCGTCTGCGATCGAAATCAACTTGGTTAGGCTATTCAAATGCGAGTTTCTAGAACAATTCTGTAAATAAAATTGTGTTATTTTTATTTTATAAGAAATAGAATGGAATGTTTCTTATAATTATAGATATTGTGGACAATTTTGTCTATAATTTTATCTCAGAATGTGAATATAACACTAAATCTTTTGGAACTTTCAGGCTCATATAAAGAAGCTCCACAAAAATCCTATCTAAAAAACAAACAAAAACAAATCATTTCTTTAAACAATAAGGATAACGGAAAACATTTCATTAAAATATTATTTATAAATATTTCCACGAATAGGTAACTTCGGAAGTTGGTCTCATGTTTCAGGAAAAACACGCAATTCATTCGACTATCAGCAAATATTTCAAAAGCACCCATAACAATGAATAACTAAATTAGAGCAAAACCAGTATAAACCGCATTTTAATTAAATTTATCGAAGTAGACTATACACGTCACTAACTAACGAAGTTATTGTAACGTATTTTTGTTTAAACAAATGTTACGTTATTTTTGTGTATAGTTCTAAGCAAAATGATGTTACCGTAGCTTTGTTTACGCGTCGCTGATACACGTGGTTAGAACAGATAGTCCGTGGCCTTGAATGAATAACTAAACCCGACCAATAGTGGGACAGAAAACAAATAAATTGCGTGGTGCTATTGAAATCTTAAATCATTGACCTCAAGTTTGGAGCTTCCTTTGGATTGTATCTATCGTAATTTTACGATAGAAACTATTGTAAGATACATTCGCATTAGTTAAGCGTGAGCAATTACAAGCTTTTACTTTGCATTTATTTATTTTGTAAAAAATGTTCATAATTATATTCTCCAAATGTTTGATATTTGTATGAAAGCGAAATAATTATAATCTGTGTATTTAGGCTTATGCTCTTCTATTGACAATTATGTTCATTCAACCTATTGTTTAAAATTGTTGAATAGAGTCATCTGATTTTTTCTTTATGCCCATCTCTGTACTCTTCGAAGCTCTGCACGATAATTTCCCACAACTATAATAACTTAAGATTTTAATAAGGGTTTATCTCACCTTGTTCTTGTTTTTGTTTACAAACACTATACACAACAACACAAAACACGTTATTTAAATACAAACTTGATTAGTATTATTCTATCAAAGTTTTCTATTGTAAACAACGTCTTAGATGAATATGGGTCAAGCATTTATTGTACAACATCAGTGTTGACCTTACGCAATCTATGACAAATGTAAATAGCTATTACATAATAATATTTACCGATATTTATACCTTATTGTTTTTATGGTAATTCTAGAGCTATAACAGTAAAAGGAGTCTATCTGTGTATAATAAGGTAATGGACATCTGGCTTAAACTGGTCATACAATTGGAAATGGTATTCGTTTCTATGTAGGAAACACATAGTCCGAATAACTTTGATAATGCAATAATATCTTAAAGGGCAACTCCAATACTTATTCTTTGAATATAGACTGTAAAATTGCCGACAATCCCGAATAAAGTTCGTAGCGTACGTAGCTCATTCAGATTGTAACTTCAAAATTACACTCCGCATTTCAACAACGTCTTCATCGTTTTCATTAAGTATTCAGTTCTGAAGCACTGAAAACAATGTATAGATAACTAGCTTATGCACGCGACTTCGTACGCGCAATCCCTTTTTTTCCCGTTCCCGTAGGATTTTCAGAATTTTTTTTCTCATAAGAACCTTCTCCTGACAATAACAAACACAGCAAAAAAAAACAGCCAAATCGGTCTAGCCGTTCTCAAGTTATGGCGTGACAACGGGAAACGGGTTTCATTTTTATTAATCTAGATATTCAGAATTTGCACTATGCATAATAATACGTATTTTATGTCCTGAAAACGTCTGCAAATAATTTCTTTTGGATAATAGTTATTCCAAAAATCCAGACGACCATTTAATTTGCTCAGTTATAGGTGTACGCAAATTCTAAACAAACATTCGACACAGTATGTTTTTGCGTAGTAAACATATACCTAAGTGCGTATATTTTCTAGTTGACTAGATACCATTGAATGGCGTACTTTAGTTTCGCCTGAACAAACAATGTTTTTGCAATAGTCTATCACGCATCGTTTTTATCATAAATTAATACCGGTTGGTTCACACTATTGTAACTACGTGGTCTATACAACAACGCACTCGCATATATTTAAATCGTTTACTTATTATATGTACTTATTTATTTATTCATAAATGCATACTTATGTTTATTGCGATACATAGCCAGGAATGCTATATGTTATTTGCTAAAATATTTTCTAATTTTACTTACTTTATAGACTAGTAGGACCATTTTATTAGGGTGGTATTTAATACTTTAACTGTTAATTCCCTTATTTTAATCAAAATATTCAAAATTACCACCAAAAATACTAAATTGCACACTAAATCTGCTCATCATTTGATGAGCAGATTTAGTGTACAATCAAGTAGATTTACAGTACAAAGTATAATTGATTTATTTAAATCAATTATACTATAGGTACTGTTAGATCTTTAAAGCTTAACTGTTTTACTGAATGACTATTTTTTTACTAAAAGTAAATCTAATAATTCTTCGAGTGCAATAAAAAACAAACAAACCTATCCTAATATTGAACAATTAGTTTTGTTTTACGGTTCATTTTTTTTGATATGCAGTAGGTTACTAGTGGAGTAATTTAGTTTGCTTAAATTTCTAAATAGAGGTGCAGTAAAAATTTTCCCATTTTATTATAGTTAACCGATTCAGATTATGGGTTCTATCTGTTTTAACTTGCATTTAAAAGAATCTATTTAAAAGAATGTCGTTCCTTGACTTAAGCATAGTATAGAGGTAATATACTTGATGAACTGCAAGTAAATGATCTTATTTAATAACTTTATCTAGATACTAGTTTGTTAATAATAATAAAGTGAAACGGATTCTAAGACAGTCGTAAAGTTAGATGTAATAAAGAGTACTTGAAACGAGCATTTGCCGGAGGTCGATAAATATTTATAGGTTTAATATACCTAGCTATAGAACTAATTACAAGGTAAGTGGGGAAAAGTAGGATCAAAAGAATTTATACACCCAATTTTTTGATAACTCTAATCGAAACCCGTCTCTTTATTAACACATTACTAAAATAGTAATGAAAACTTAGTTATCATACCTAATTATAAAACATGAAATAGAATTTACAACGTCTCATAGTAATTCTAATAATCTAATACACTTGTTATCCATAAAATTTTGCGAAGGCGTTAGTTTATGGGTAGAAATCGAAAGATTACTTAACTTTAGTTAAGGCATGCTGGACCGGATTAAGATCTAAAATCGTATTCCTAAACTGCAATATGAAGCTAAATTTGTGACGGCTACAGACTTCTGTATACCTCTAAAGAGGTAGGATAGATACTTAGGACCTTAGTTGCTGTGTATCCCAACTTGATATCAAGGAAACAATTGACAAAGTATCAAATCTTTAAAAAAATAATATTATCAGCATCTGCTTGTTTCGTAACCCTGCTGAACGTAGCTTCCAATAGTTCGGTACTGAACTCTCATCATTCTGCTATTTGTACTTCATATTTATAAGCCGACAACACTATTGACACTATTGATCTTCTCTTGGTTAACACGTGGCTAGGTTAATGACCTTCCCTGGTGCATATTGTCTTATGACAACCCGGTCATCTTAACCAATCATTCAATTAAGTAATTGGACACATTGTATCATATTCCCTTCCGATTATACATCATCAAAAGTTGGTCAGTTAAATTCTAAATTGTGCAACTTACTTGTATAATTGAAGACTTGATACTACAATAGTTGTAATAAGTATATTATTATCCATCTGCAGTATTATGTGCCACTTAGTTCTTGATTTTTCTTATTTTAAAAGCCGTTTCACACGTACTTCCCAGTTTGAGACTTTTCATTAACTTTGCATAGTATGTAATAGAAGTATTCTATTGTTGCAGGATTGAAACACGATGAAGCAACGAGTGGCGACGGATGAGCGGCCCTTTAAAACGGGATCCACTGATGAAACCCCCAGTGAAGAGGAACCAGCAGCAGCTTTGGTAATTATTCTCCCATTACTAGAACAGTATAGAAAAAAAATTACACCTTACGCTGACAACTACACTAAGTTCTTTGTTCTTTAACTCTTTTATTTAAAGATAAGCTATGGCCAAACCATTTCTAAAATCACTATAACAAAAAATGAGATATGAGATTAAAACCTTACAGCATTCATACATTGTCAATAGACAATGAAGTTAAAAATAAAATAAAAATGACAAGTAATTGGTGTTCAGTGTCATTTGTGACAGTGAAAATTATACATGGCCAACAGATTTATGTAACTGAGACCAAGCAGATCAAATGGGGCGAAGCGAGATGTCCCCGATTATCCAACTCTGGATATGTTCAAACTGTCATGTATTAATACATGTATAGCTTTAGTAGTTGGTGCACATATCTGCTGGGTAATATCGGGTTTTGAACCAGTGGGTTGCGGTAACTTTGGACAGTGTTCCACCCAATGTCAGACAGATATTATAGAAGTAAAATCTGAATGTGTTAGCGTCTGCACTTGCGGGGACGTTTAGATATCAATATATCAACAGACCATGTCGATATAATATAGCCAGGTATGCAATAAAGATAGAAGAATTCTAGTAAATAGCCTACAATGTCAGCCCTTGAAAAGAAGCTTAGAAGGAGAAGAATAATTCGTAATGTCGCAGCACGCTTTATAAACGTTTGTCTTCTGGCTACAATTTCTTTCGCTTTCGCTGAGATTACTATGACAGTCTTGATATTTTTGTTGTAATTGAATTGTAATAACTTTTGGCGGTGAACGAAACTTATAAGTAACGATGGCTTTGAACAGACTGTGGCATAGAAGGAAACAAATAGTCCAGAAAGCAGCGGAGGTGGTTTTAGATGCTTTAGCATGGGCTACACTTGTATTTGGCACGTATATTTTATTGGCTTGCTAAATACTGGCCTTGGAACTAGATTCTACAACAACAGAAGAAAACCAACGGATCCTGATAACGAAAACCCAGTTATATCGGAAAGATACAAATTGGATTGTCTTGCTTTATCGAATTCCATGTGAAGTAGTTTATTTTATTTTAAAGGAACTTACAACTTTCTTGATCCAGTACCTACTCTTTGTCATAAAAACAAAAACTTTGTCTTAATTGAATTATTCTAATACAAATAAGTTTTCAGAATGTTCAAAATACCAAACTTACACCTTTTCCACACCCCAAAGAGGAAGAGGAAACATTCATCACAAAAAATAAATACATCCTATTTGATCTGAGGTCATCACTTTTGTATATTTTATCTTAAATAAAATGTTTAAAAACCCACAGTTTTCTATCTTTCCACAAATTGGAGTAATTTGGTAATTGATAGCTGATGGTATACCTAATAACTGATGGTGTGATACACTATCACAAGACGAGGTCATTGTCTCAACTGTTCATATTAGGTCAAGGAAACCTTTCCAATCAGCCAGTTCTTCGAAATTACCGTCAGAACTTAGCGCTGCTTCATTATATGGGTGATATGGGTGACGGCTAACGGCTATCATGACTAACGGTCTTCATAGAGAAAACATTTACCCGCAAGATGCATAGACATCCAGACGACCTTATAAGGTCGCAAGGAACTGCTGGATGCATATCCATTTCCAATCAACTGATTTGGAAGTCATTAGAGAAGACCTGTGATCACTGTACGGTTCTGTTTAACTGCTCAGTTGATACGGTGGCTGGGCAACAGGTTCGATTCCCGTACGTAGCAACTCTTTGTGTGATCTACAAATTGTTTCGGGTCTGGGTGTATGTAAACTGTGATGATGGTGATGGTGATAAGTCTACTTGTTTGCCTCCGTATCCATTAAAAAGTGTATGTAAACGCACCCACGATACAGGATAAAATACAGGGTGGGGCAACTTTATTTAAAAAAAAGTGTACACGCTGACTAATATGGTGATAGAGAAAATAGTTTTATGACTATGGAAAACTGGTCATTTTTCGGAAATAAGAGAAAACTTATCTGTAGCTAAGATAAGCTACAGATAAGTCTATGTTGTGTACATAATATGAATTTAGTGAAAAATGGCGCTAGGCATCATCGCTTACCACCAGGCGAAATAGTGGTCAAACGTCGGTCCATCAAATATAACAAACTCACTAAAGTGAATAATGAACCTCCTTCACTTTAACTGCAAACATATTGCACTTTAAAATGTCGTGTATCTCTTTCTTATAAACTCATTGGTGTGAGCTGTCAGTTTTGACAAAACTCAGTTCAATCAATCAACAAGATATACAATCAATAAGTTGTAAAAGTAATTAATAAACTACAATGATAGATAGAATAATTTTTGGGTTGGAAGATCTATTAAAGAGGAAAGGCAAAGGTGATGTGAAAACAGAAACTAAAGAAGATATCGTGAAGTATCATTTATTTATTCTTAAGTAAACATCAACTATTTGTTTTGGTAGTAATTTTACAGCGGAATAAAGCGTAGGTATCTAAATAATACTCTAAATGGAAGAAGACTTTAATTTATTGATTCCATTTGGTCAAGTATAACGATATAATCAACTCTTCTATTTATATCTCCTTCTTCTTCATTCATTTATTCATTTTATCTTTCTTTCTCGATCAAATCATTCTTTATTACTTGTATTCTCTTTTCAGGTCGTACCTCCAGATGGCGGTTGGGGATGGGTCGTCATGATTGCATCCTTCTGCTGCAATTTCATGGTGGACGGAGTTATCTTATCCAATGGAGCCATACTTCCAGCCATTAGAAAAGAATTTAATGTAAGTTTAAAACTATTTAAATTAAAAAAAAAAAACAAATGGTGTGGGATTATTTGCCAGAGATGGTCTCTTTAGAAAAAGATCGACGTCTATAAACTAGAAGTCCTCTAGATCTTCAATATTATACGTAGTGCAGGTTAAATACATCGATGGCTTAAATAGATCCAACCCACACTGTATTGTACGAAGAATAAAACGGAAAATTTATTATCCTCCTGTATAACATTGGCTAGCTACACTGCAAAAAGCTTTAAAAAATTATTGCTAGACGCCAACGGATGGAAGTCTCGTGCGCTTCTATTTCTGTCGTCCACACCCTCACATGAGCAGTATTATTACACACTAAGCATTGCGTCAGTGCCATGCCTCCGTATTCCGTTTTATAACTCAACTATATAACCAATATCAATAGATCCTTAGAATAATACAAAACTTTAATAACACCGCCAATAATGACAGCTCTTGCTATTTTGGTCACTTCGTTTTGAACTGTGTTAGTGTTACCAGATGTCTGGTGTTGTTGTGCACTCATATCCTGTTGAAGTTTAATCTCTCACGCATTGTTACTGTAATTATTGCTTTCTTTGTTATGAACTTTCTTATTAGTGTTACAATGAAAACTTATTTCTTCACTTTTATGTTGAGACGCAACTTTAATTAACTGTATTTAAGTTTTTAGAAATCTAGAGTAAATTGAGACAAACATAATTAAATTCTTATGGTAGTAAAAGCTAATATTAGGATCAATAAAAAATATGAAGAATGACAAAAATGACATATCCTACTCGTGGAGGTCGCCAAGGTTACTTCTAGCTGAAGTGGGTCGCTAAGAAAACGAATACTGATGATTATCGAGCGAGTGTGAAATCTAATGTCATATCAGCCAGCACATGTCGGGTCATCGTGCTACATATAGCTTTAGAATCACGTGTTTTTGGTTGGAACTAGCGGAGTGGCCCGGCTTTGCACTGCTGCACTTGGCGCTTTTTTCTTTCATTCAAGTCTCGTTTTGACTTAAAATCAAAATTGATGCAGTGTACAGTTTACATTCTATTTTGATGATTAATTTTAATATATGAATTAAATAAATTGACTTAATTAACAAACAAAAAATGTTGAGGTATACAATTTATTGCGTGTAAAAAATAGCGACAATGTAATTAGTGTCAGAAAAAAAATTGGCTTTCAACAGTTCATTCGAAATTATGCTTACTAGAGGTAGAAAAACTTGTAGTATTATGAAGTTTTGATTCGCTATTACCTACCTTACGAGTTTTGACATAAGAGTGAAATTGCAAATTTATTATGGTTTTTTACGCTTATTATGAGGATACCTGAGAATTCGACGCAATTTTTTAATGGCGCCGTCTTGACGCATCAATTAAAGATAATTCAGGTTGAATCGCTGATGCAGAATATTTTATTGAAATGCTCTGAGAAAAAGTTATTTATTTATTCTAAAAATATTGAATATTGAATGCGGAAGTTACTTTTGTTGTCGATATCGTCATCTACTGCTACACCGATGTGGGAAGCCAATACAGATCTTGATGTTTCGTCTTTTTTCGAAACATAAAATTGCTACTGTCAACAGTCAGAGTGGTATTTGACTGCATAGAATTCGTTTAACAAACTTCGGTGTAACGCCTAACACAAGACCTAAGTATCAACTCTACTCAAATTAAAAATCTAAAACGAAAACACTACAAAGTGACTAGAATACCAAGTCTGACTAAAACTGGACGAAACTGGTTATTTTGAATTCTTTTTATCGAAATATCATACGGTACTGTTGGGGTTTTCCCTGGACATCATTTCATTTCAATGCTTTCGATTTTGTACCAAATTTAAAGATTATTATAAGAGATGTTTCTTTTTTAGTTTTTGTTTATAAGCAAAACAAATGACCTCTTCTACTGACCTCTTTTAAATTCGTATTGGTTTATTTTAGTTTCTTGTAAATTGCTGTTTTTAGGATGCGCGATACTGTTTCTATGTTGCAAGATGTAATTAAGTATCTAGTTTCCTACATAGATCACAACCAAAATAAATGCACTTGTGATACCGTTGGTGTTAAATAAATAGCAGGTCTTAAACTTACGGCATTCACTTACCCCTACGCACGGCGCAAGCTTTGTTCCAATAGAAGAAAAATAATTTCTCATCATAAATGATTTACTTTGTATCACAAGTGAACAGTCCCTTCTCACCAAAGTTACTTTGATCCGATACTTACTTATCTAATTGTGGTTTTACAGTGAATTACGTCTTGACCGTCTCAATGTACCTAGTATTGGACAATAAAATTATCATAATGTTAAGGCCAAGGCTTCATTACAACGATCCATTCATTCAGTCACTCATTCAATCTATGTTGGTACATTTATTGCACTTAAAGTACTTATTTGTGGGCATTTCCATTAGTTTAATGGTTTTATTGGACGAAGTTTGATGTTATGTTTGGGGTTTGTACTTTAGCCTTGTTTTTTCCGAAATCCATTCCAGCTTAATTTTGGTCCCGAATTCCTCTTGTATAATTTGATTCATTCTTGATTGTCCTCTGTTCTTCCAACATTTAAATTCTTCACTCGTTTCAACTGGTCTACGATTCAACCCTTAGCTTGCCATAGATAATTTTTTATAAAGAAAAAGAAGTGTATTCTACACTACCTACATCAAAATCATTGCCGAGAAATGTGTTTAAACTGCACCAACATTTATTTGACCTATTAATTAATAATAGGGGGTGTGCGTTAACCACTAAACGACTATCTAAAGCACTTCTATTATTAAAAGTCAACAGCTCCATAAATCATGTTAGTATTCTGTGTACGTCACAGAAGCCCGCACTCGGTCTGAAGGCAATTCATTACACAATTTACACCAGTTCGATGTCAAATCGAGACCAGCTAATGGAATTTGCCGCGAACAGTATTATCTAGGGTTGTCCGTTGTGCCTTTTTTGTCGGTTACCGGATTTCCGAATGATACGATGACAATAATATCATTTGTCACAGCCCTTGATATCCACTGCTATACTTACTATGGGCGTCCTCTACCTACATAAGAAGGGTTGCAAATCTCCTTATTTAGTCTTTATTACCTATGTTACAATTGGGTACTTGCCAACTTGTCAAATTCAATACTTTTTTCAAACTGTCAAAAACGACAGTTTTCAATGAATTTTACACGCAATTATGTATTGTGACGTCACGGTTTTTTATTGTCAAACATCATACTTATTTCTTTAAAAATTGCTAGAAAAATACTAAAATTAAGTTGGTCATAAAATCATTGAATGTAAGTGTAATTATTTTTTTTAATATTTTATTTTATTGAACAATCGAAACAATTTATTTTTTATTAAGGGAAGTACCCAATTGCTGTTGCATTGCTTATGTACATGACGGTTTCAATTCGGTATCCTGCAACCAAGTCTTTCAAAATTTGACTACTATGATTTATTCTATCTATTATTAACGTATTTCAAAGTGATCTAGTGAGTGCTTTCCAACTGTAAAACCTTAAAGCTAATTCCCAATATCCAATTTGAGAAGCAAACAAGAAACAAATCGTCGGAATAGCTTGTCGCATTCTCTAGTGACATGATGAATGTGTAGTCGAGTCCAGTAGAACAGCTCTATTAAAAGTTTTCCACTATCGCAAGTGCACTAACCCTTGCAATACTAAAGTACATAAAGTTCCCACATAACAGTGCGGGGTCAACGAACGATCTCGGCCTCGAGACGCCATTTAACAAAACAGGTTGCATTTTTAATGTCCTACGTTTCGGATCAAATCGAATTGAATGCAGTTTATCGATTAGCGAATGGTTTGGTAGGGATCGATTCATTGAATGCATTTTTTAAACTCGTTCGTTGAGTGGTCGCAAGCGCCTGAGCTGAGTAAATGGTTTCAGGTTGGATTCGGTCGGGCAAATACGGTTAGATTTTTCTATTTTTGGATTATTCAGTAAGAGAATTCAGACTTTAGATAAGACTTAAGTTCGGCATGAGATTATTGATTAGCCCCCTTGGGAATTACAATTGGCAAAAATGGGTGAAACAAAATGTGCACCTATTGTGTAACTCTTCCAAAAAAGAATGACAAGATTTTGAAGGAATTATGCTCTGTTTTAAACTTTTTATGAGAAGAAATTATTTTCTTGTTTTGTCTGCCTTGTTATGTAATCGAAATAAACTTCGTCTGATAACGCAACGCGTATGAAAATAAATAGATCAGTCCACGTGTGAACGCAATCGCTGGGAAACTGCCAAATTTTTTGAGCAAAACAAATATTTTTTTAGCTATATTTTGTAATACTGCAGTGTTACACAATAGTAGAAGCGGTCAATGGTACGAAGTATATAAGCAGAGGAGGAAAATACTCACGAATTCTTTGCCTAACCCGGGAATTAAACCCAATGCTTAGTATTCGTACTAGAAAACACTCGTTTGACGAGGTAGTCAACATAGAACTTGTTCAAAATATAAACATAAGTACTTAATATCTATGTATAATCTGTTCACATTATTGACAAACATTACCCTCGTCACAAGTCGGGTAAACAATGTTAGGGACAAGAAGCTAGTTTCAAAACAAAGTCTTCCTAGTCACATAGAAGTCTACAATTTTGCATTGGTAATAGCAGGGTCAAGTATGCAAGTTAGCGTCAACCGCTTTACAGTTAGGAAAACAACAACAATTTGCGTCTCTTGTTTGTACATCAGACATTAGTATCTCTATATCAATACGCTTAAGGTTCAAAATATACAATGTATTTGATAGAATGCCAGTGATTATACGGGCGACGGCGACGTAATGGCAAAGTGCGTAAGCGCCACCTCGTTGTGATACGTTCGACGCGATAAGTCCGCGCGCACGGGTGCAGGCGAAACTTTCGTTTGTAAAATTCCGTAAGGTTATGTTTAAGGCACAGTTCTAAATTATTTTTTATTGTGGTATTCATTAAAAAAGGGGGTTATCACTACATAGTATAAAACGAAGACGCTATCCGCTGTCTGTCTATCCCTATGTATGCTTAGATCTTTAAAACTACGCAACTGATTTTGATGCGGTTTTTTAATAGATAAAAGGATTCTTAGGGAAGGTTTATATGTTTCATCATCATCAACAGCCTATAAATGCCCACTGCTGAGCAAAGCCTCTTCTCACACGGAGAAGGTTTGAGCATTAATCACCACGCTTGCTCAATGCGGGTTGGCGATTACAAACTTATAATTAGAAATTATAAGCCCAGGTTTCCTCACGATGTTTTCCTTCACCGTTTGTCAGTGGTGTCTAAATAATCTCAGAAAGTACATATAACTCGGAAAAAGTGACATTGGTACTTGCCGTTGGTAGGTTTCGAACCCGCATTCTCATGCATGAGAAGCCAGCGTCTTAAACCTCCGGGCACCACGACATCATATATGTTTAATATATGCATATTGAACCCGTGCGAAGCCGGGGCGGGTCGCTAGTACAGAATATTTTGAATTGAGTTTGTAAAAAAGGGGACAAGCCACACTAGATTAACATAATGGTTCTAGCTACGTTTTAAATAAGGGCTTTCATTTTCCAAATTCATAGTAGGTACCCAATAGAACTCAATCCATTAAAATTACGTACATGACTTGCTTACTTACCATTAATCTTCAAATACTAGAACATCGAGATAATGTTAAAAATAGCCGAAGAGAAAATAAACCACTATGAAGTCTAACTAATTATATCGCATGAACTGTAATTGCTAGAAACTATATAATCTTACTAAATATAGACTGGAGCTGCGATGTTTCTTACCTTGGCCAATTAAACTTAGCTTATTACGCACTAGCCCTGAATTACCTGAATATGTATTATATCCATAATTTACTATAACTGTAGTATAAAACAAAGTCGTTATTCGCCGTCTGTCTGTACCTATGTATGCTTAAATCTTTAAAACTACGCAATGGATTTTGATGCGGTTTGTTTTAATTAATAGATAGAGTGATTCTTATGGAAGGTTTAAAGAAGGGTGCAATATTGCACCCGTGCGGAGCCGGGCTTACTATATACGAATACATATTTTTTAAGATAACTTAAGAAGTTTTAAATGATAAGGCGTTTGATCTATCAGGTGGGTGATAGTCATTTGCTTATTTCCACCCTATTCTACAAGAATAGATATCTATGGAAAGATACTGACAAAACGTGATCTTTATTTTCTTAAGATATTGTTTCAAATACTATATAACTGATCGTTATCCATCTTATCTTCAACAAACTTGATATAAAGCTCATTCCTTCTTGATGTAAGCCCTGTAGCGGGACAATTAGGTACTCACAGACGGATGACAAAACTCCACACGAGTACGAAGAGATTTACAAAACCTGGACTATGGGAAAGGGTGGTAAACGGAACCTGATGGTAAGCAATTACCACCGCCCATGAGCACCCGCAACACGAGGGCAGTTTAAACCAGCTTAAACTTTATCCATACAACAATATAGCTTGATAGTTTGTGCCTAGGGGGTTATCTAGTCAAAGTAATAAAGAACTAAAGCACTTAGCATGGCTAGGTCATTTCAATCACGTTCAGCTAATGGTTGAACTTGTAACAATGTCCTTTATTATACTTTTTGATAGTCTATTATTGTTATTGGCTGGTACTTTTCCAATATAGACTTTAGTTTAGAAAGGCTGTTATTGATTGTTATGAGTTATGCTTTGAACTAACTAACGATCTCTTGGTTTTGCGACTTTGTTGCAACTGTTTATATAATTATAAGTCTGATTACCAAATTGCTGTGCGATTATGAATGAAGGATGAATAATTCGTATTTATTTTATACAGATATGAATGAAAGTAGATATCATTGTTTTGTAAACAATAACACTTGAGATTGGTTTACAAAACGTATCTAATAGTTGTAACTAAATACCTTAATACGCAACTGTAACAGTAGCCATGTACTTAAAAGTAAGTACAATGCCCTTTGGACTAAGGGCCTCGTTGTAATTCAATATCTATAACATAAGCTCACTGCACCGTTATGCTGACATTCAGAGTCGCACGCCTGAGAAGCCTATGCATCTTGTTTAAGCAAATAGGACCACACAGACTAACTAAATGAACGTGCCTAGACGCTGTAAAGAGCTACGGTACTTAGTTTTCCCGTGTAGCTAACTTGTGTTTACCTTATACACAGTTACATACACAAATGAGATGTCTTAATGTCCGAATATCTTGAAATGTTAGATATCTTTGAGGAAAATTACCTTAGAATTCGATGTTCGGAAATTCCCCGTCATTTTCTCATGGCGGTATGCGTCGAGATCCGAAATTCAACTTGTGATTTGTATAAACTTATTCTGTTGATTGCAATTTTAGCGGACGATCACCTCGCTTTTTTATTTGGATTTTTTGCACTGCGTGCTCTAGAATGCAGAAAGCGTTTTACTAATCTTGTGTCAACCGGAAAAAACAGGTTGTTTGATTGTGTTATGTTCTAATATTCTCAAGCGGAAGTATTTACAAGTGAATCTGATATTCTGAGTACATACCTATACTCTAAACTGGGCTAACAAGACGCAACCACAGCTATCCATTTAAATGTCACTTTAATTAAAATTAAAAGTGCATAGATCGTACATCTGTCACATGTCTGTCGCACAAGAAGGCCAGTGGGCCACTCGATCAGAGTATGCTCAAGCTCAAATGAACACAACGATAATAGCTCTTAGGACTTACGAAATAAGAACGCAGTGAAGCTTATAAATGACGACGTAAACTTATTCGCTATTTGGCGACGGGAAGTCAACGATTTACTTCCAAGTTCCACATCGCACTCGAATCATTCATTTGTAACGATTTGAAAGCGGTGATACGTGTACATTGACTGCTTTATGCGACCGTGTCCATTCAACCTGCATAAACACTAATCAATGCAACACTAACATTTTTATTGAAGTTATTTTGTACAATATCTTCGAGTAAGCTGCCTTGAATGACTGCTGTGGGAATTTGTCATATTAAGTATTCATCGCCAATATCCTTAGCGGTTACTTCCTGTAGTGTTTGCGAATAATTTACATATTAACGGTAAACGGTAATTATTATTGTAATTTCTTTAAACTTACATGTTGGTTTAGAATTTCGCACAAATTATATGTGGGTTGATATGACCTATACGAAATACGGTTCTAGAATATAATATATTTTAAGCTAGCTAGTTCTAACAATAACGTGCCAAATAATTCTGTGTCATTTATGTCAAGGATAGAGTTCAATATGAATTGCGACTGAAGTGTAATTGTTTTAGACTTCGTTTTAATTACTTGCTCGTAAAAGCTGATTTAATTTATTTAACTGAAATTTTCGTTACAATAATGAATCTAATAGATATTATTTATAATTATATTGAACCATTTTCTTTTTTCTTTACAGGCGACTGAAATCGAAGTGGCTCCGATCAACTCCTTGCTTGCTGGATTTTACCTTCTTCTTGGACCTATTGCCTCGGCCTTGGCAAACAAGTGAGTTTTAATTCATTGAACAGATATAAAATAACTTCCTCTGACACAATTTCTTATGTAGGTTTACTGGTAAATAAAATCAAAAAGGCCTCTTTATTGCAACTGTTAAAACAATAAAACTAGCTAACAGCGTCATTAATCTGTAAGTCAGAAGAAACTTGAAACTCAAAATAAACAAACTTTAAAATAGAAACTGTTCCTAACGAATCACTGGTTTTGTAGCTAGAAAGGGATTTTAAACTAATGTTATTTATTTTGCAGATACGGATTCCGAAAGGTGACTATCCTAGGGAGTTTGATATCCGCAGCTGGCTTCGCTATCTCCTACTACGCCACTAGTCCTCAATATCTGTACGTTACTTATGGAGTAATCGGAGGTAAGGATCGTGAAAGATATTAATATTTAACTATCACCGTACCTTATAGGTCGCGAGTTATAACTTCTCATGGGACTAAAATCCATAAAGCATCCTTTATGAAGTGTCTGACTGGTATCCGTCTTTGAGACACACTAAAACAAGTTTTTTGTTTTTTTAGGATTTGGAGTATGTCTGATATTCATGCCGGCTGTACTGACCGTCGGATTCTACTTCGAGAAATGGAGGGCTCTCGCCACAGGAATAGCTCTCTGCGGCTCAGGAGTTGGAGTCTTTGTCATGTCGCCCATCACCAAGTCACTTGTTGATAATTATGGTTGGAGAATGACAATCTTCAGTCAGTCCGGTGAGATATTGAATTAATTTGTCACATTTGTAAGTTGTCTACTTCAATGATAAGGAAAAATGCTATTATCCCAGTTCTAATATTGTAACATCTATTTTCAGGTATGATGTTGCTGTGTATCCTTTTTGGATTAACCTTCAAACCAATCGAGCCAGTACATGTTGTAGTAGAAGAAGAAGCCGCGACATCTGAAGAAGATGAAGCGGAACGTAAAAAAATGGCGGCGGAGAAGTTAGCGGAGAAAAACATGATGAAACTCGAAAACAGACTCGACTCCGGCATAAGAATGCCACCTGACATGAAATTCGCAACCAAATCCAGCCCCCACACATGGATGGGCGTTTCTAATAACACGCGTTACCCCACAGCAGAAGAGGTCTTCCGTGGGAGCAGTACATACATAAATGGTCAGCGACGATCCTCCGCTACTGCAGGAACGATTAAAAGTAATCTGGGACCTAAACCCGTTTATGCCACGGTCAGCGAAAAAGACGAACAAGAAGACTCTAACACTACTCCTGACAAGGCAACTCAACCTTTGATTGGATCAGTACTTCGAGTCATGTCTCGCAACGACTTCAGTCAGCAACGCCGCTCAACAGCTGATTTGGTTGCCAGACCCCTATACCGTGAAGACATCTTCTTCGGAGCTAGTTTGGCCAGACTTCCTCAATATACGTCACGAACATCTCTTGGATACCATTTGGCTGTTACCCACGTACCGTCACCTGAAGACGCAAAGGAAGAAGAAACAAAGAAATGCCGAATTTGCCCAGTAGCCGTGCGCAGAGCTTTGGCCACCCTCTTGGACGTCAGCCTATTCAAGTCTGTGACTTTCGTGATTCTGGCTCTCAGTGGTTTCTTCACAATGACTGGTTTCTTTGTGCCCTTCGTGTACGTGCAAAATAGAGCACGTGAAAATGATGTACCCCCCGAGGCTATTGAATGGTTGGTGTCTTCGATTGGAGTAGCAAACATTGTTGGACGATTGGTATGTGGACTGGTGTCATCCATGCCAAAGGTGTCCCCGTTGTTGGTCACCAACATTGCTCTCACCATGGGCGGTCTTGCTACAATGCTTAGTAACTTGTGCTTCGACACCTACTTCCAGTACGGATACTGCGTCATATTCGGTCTTTCTGTGGGTAAGTTCAAACTTTTGATATTTTGTTGAGCTAGGAATATTGACTTCTTTTATTTATTAAATTCTTATTTATATTTTCTACTATTCCACCGATTCTTGTAGGTACTCATTATCTTTATTTTTGTATTTTATATTTCAGTCAAGTAACATTCAATTTATTTTCAGCTTGCTTCGCTGCTCTGCGTTCCATCGTCGTTGTTGAATTCCTTGGACTCGAAAGATTGACCAACTGCTTTGGCCTTTTCCTCCTCTTCCAAGGAATTGGTGCTTTAATAGGTTCACCAATTGCTGGTAAGATTTTTATATTTATTGTGGTTAAAAGATCAATATTT
This sequence comes from Spodoptera littoralis, assembly GCA_902850265.1. NCBI lineage: Eukaryota > Metazoa > Arthropoda > Insecta > Lepidoptera > Noctuidae > Spodoptera > Spodoptera littoralis. The sequence goes on from LR824544.2 coordinate 10,340,796, forward strand.
ATTCAATAAGTTTTGCTTCGATCTCATGCAGCAGTTCTTTGTAAAATTCTGACCTTCGATAGTAAACGATAGCGCCCGCATAGTTATTAAATTCAGTTAACAGACTAGTAATAGTCCAATAAAAACTTTTTAATGGAAGTATTTTATGATGTGGGTCAATTGTAAATGTTTCCATAGTGCTTCTATTTTTACTGATTATTATGATTAATTATGCACCATTAGGAGATTTCATTGTACCGACCTATTAAAATATGTTTTTGTTTTTCACAGGAATGCTGTACGATGCCACAAAAAGCTATGCTATATCATTCTATGTATCCGGGGCATTTATACTCCTATCAGCAGTTATGTGCTATCCTATCAATAGGATTAGCAAGTGGGAGAAGAAACGCGCTGAAGAGAATGAGAAGTTGAAGAGCACTGTCCCAACAAGTTTAGTCGACAAAGTATAACCGAAGAGACAAATTGTTGCGGACAACACATTGGTGCCAAATGGACTCTATTGAAAAATAGTTCAAGCAGTTTGGTAGCTGCCGGATGAGTGTGTGAACGAAGCATAGGTAGCTGGCATTCAAATGTACCGTCTGCCGAAGAATGAGTGTGCACTAATGCATGTGATGAATAATAAATTATGTATCTGCATAGTGTGAATACCAGCCTTATTCCCGTATTCATGAATGACCTTAAATGTAAGTGAATGCACTCGCCGCCATTGTAATGGTTTAACATTGCCTTGGCGCATTCGTTCATGAATATGGAAATTAATATTCTGTAAGACTCGGATTTTTTATTCTACATTTATTTACAAAATGTACTAGTGTTATTTTAGTTGTATCGGTAAAATTTGGAGAGATCAAGTTACATGTAATGAATAATTTAATTAATGTTTACAGTCCTAAATATGTACCTCGAATACGAAATTATCAATTAGATACATTCCCATAGTTAAGGATTGGCCAAATCCAGTGAACCTTGCATGCAACGAGATATTTTTTGAACGAAGAAAAAATGAAGGAAACTTGTAGACACTCTTCCTACAGACCTTACATGATTATGTTCCCATCCGTATTGAGTTTTTGTATCCTTTGACCAGTCCTTAAATCTTTGTCAAAACTGCAAGAGTTATTTGCTTTTGCAATAATTCGATTAAGTCAGATAAATGCATTTAAAATAGGTTTAGAGGTTTTAAAAGTACAAAGACTCGAAATATACATATTATAGTTTCGCAGTTTTGTCTCAATTAGGGCCCATTGAAGGAGATCTGAAGCCAAAATATACTTTAAATTTTAGTTGTGTTACATTTAATTAGATAATGTTGCGTGTGCCTAGTTATTCTAATGCCCAAATACTCAAACGCCTCTCAATGATGCATGGGTGCCGGCAGAACTATTTTTAGAGAAAGAATTTTTATCTAACGTCTCTTCATATAGGAATTTAAAATAAGCCTGATAAATACCTCGCCTTTTGTATATAGCCTATTGTAAATAGGGCTATAATCCTGTTGTAAGAACTCCATTAATCTGCTGTCCATTATCTAATCTTCAAATATTTTTGGGAGTTAGGTAAAAGGGTTCGAGAATTTTAATATTATTTCTGTCTTAAAATTGAGGTATTTTAAATCCTGCTGGCACCATGTATTCCATGTAATGATGTTACGTTAATTTTGTGTTCTGTCACTACAGAAAAGTGGCCGAGAGACTTTGACTAAATCGCAACTTAAAATTGAGTAGTGTTTCAGTGTTCCAGGCGTAAGTGGTGCATAATATAAGACTACTATTGTATAGATTAATTCGTTTTAATAGTTTACTGTTAATCAGTAGGTACTTAGGTACTAAATATGTGACGACTGATGACGAAAGAATGAAGGGTTGAAATTTTTAGCAATCGTGCCTTATCGTGTGAACTAACTTTATTTATCTGGAAATATTTCTATTTACGTAAACCAATTAAACTCTCGATAGTTATTGTTATTATTGAAGATGTTTTATTGTAAATAAATTGGTAATATTTTTCCAAAATAATTGCACAATAAGTACATGCAATGATTGTAGGTAATATGTTACTAACGTATTTTATTTAGTTTAAGGACTATTACTGTGGCTGTGGTCTTCTAGCGTATGTATATGCTTAAATTGTGTACCTAATTAAGAAATCATAGTCATTAAATTTCGAATCTTAAATGTTGGGAAACTTTACCTACATATCAAATTATTGTTTGGTCTGCCCATTTTTGTGGCAATGGATTTTATTTAGTGCAATCATAGATTATGATTATACCTAGTTTCGTAGATATACATTTTTGTGTATAATCACATGAATTTGTTATGATGCGAATATACTTAGGTACTTATACACGTACTTAACTATTCCTTCCATTTTGTAAAGGACCGAGTACTTCCAAAAGTACAATGTTGTTTATAAATAAATAAGAATTTGTGAGATTTTGTGATGGTGACTATGATTTTTGAGTTGTTTTTTTTATTTATCGATGCCACAGTGCCATATAGAGTAACATTATTTAAGGAATTATCAATAAGAACGCGTATGGACTATTGTCTTGCCGTAAATCATGACAACGTACAAATTGTCAATTGAAATGTGTCCATTTAATAACTGTTTTATGACAAATAGTGTGTATACACTATAGTCTTCCTTGGCCCTTTTGAAATACACGATATTTGCCAAATAAACGTTTACATCGTTTTATTTTTACCACAATCCTGAACAGAGGTGGCCAACTTGATTAGTCATCATCAACAGCCTACTTATAAGTGCCCAATGCTGAGCAAAGCCTTTTCTCACACGGAGAACGTTTCAGCATTAATCACCACGCTTGCTCAATGCGGGTTAGCCATTATAAACTTAAAATTAGAAATTATATAAGCCCGCAGGTTTCCTCACGATGTTTTCCTTCACCGTTTGTCAGTGGTGTCTAGATTAGTCATAAGATCTACTTTTTAACGAAGCCCTATGCGATGTACCACTTCCATAATTCATGAAATATCATAGTGTACTTACCTACATAGGTAATTATACTGCTACGATCGACTGTACTATTTAAATTATTACTCTAATGGTCGCTATCGACGGTTGGCCACCCCTGGTATACAATATATACCTAATCGTTAACCTTACTTAACTATATGTAGGAGGTAGGTTAGTCCGTAAGTACCTAAATATTTAAAAGCCTACTAGGATGTTCCTGACTGACTGGGCAGAATGCAAGTACCTACTTGCGGCTTGGTAGGTACGAGATAGTAAATTGAATTCAACGTTACAACATACCTTCCCTTCAACATATCTTCCTTATACTTTTTTATGAGATAGCTAGAGATGCACATATACAATTAATAACTAGTCTTTATCCAAAATAACTGGTCGTTAATGTGGTTACTTTTTCACCAAATCTAGATATTTGATAATGGTAACTACAATACAAAGATTTGTTAAAACCTTTGATTTTATATACCTATTGGCTAGATAGAGCGTCACCATACGACCATACATACCACCACCATAAAATCCGTTGCATAGTTTTAAAGATCTAAGCATTCATAGGGACTAGGGACAGACAGACGGCGGATAGCAACTTTGTTTTATAGGTACTATGTAGTGATTTTTAATTTACAAGCGAGATTTTTTTTTTAAATTTCTCTTATTAAGAGACTGATGAAAAGGGAATATTGAAAAATAAATTGGCAACACTGAGATATATATTTGTGTACCTACATATATGTCGAATTATGTGTGTTCTTTTAAATAGTTAAATTCAACGCATGCTCTTGCACCCGCTGATTACTTTTTCTGCATCACCAAAGGGTCAGACTGGGAGATAAATTGCCTGCGGCACTAAGTCCACGGGACCATCTTTGCAGTGTAGTTACTTTTTTTGTTTATTTTATAGCGTGCATGCACGTAGTGACGCCTATGTGACACGATTGGTACTACATGACTGGAAAGTGCATTGCAGCGAACAGGTCACTGTAAATCTTTGGGAAGCTTTTTGTGAACGAACACTCCATCAACATACATAACATCACGCCTTTTATCCCCGAAGGGGTAGGCACAGGTGCACATTACGGCACTTAATGCCACTGTACAATGTAACACCCACTTTTTACTATTTATGTTACGAGTCCCATGTAATAGGGGGTGAGCCTATTGCCATATACCGGGCACATTTCCAGACTCCGTGCTACTACTAAGGTTTTTACAAACCCAGTAATTCTTTGTCCGACCCGGGAATCGAACCCGAGACTTCTTGCCCGGCAGTCGCACTTGCGGTGGCCACCTAGGTGTGTTCAAAATTATCGTAATTTTTTGGCTACGACCTCTACTTATTGAGATATTGTGAATTTTGATATTGACACAAAGAATTTGTTAATTCAACCCAGCCTCATAAAGAGTTAGTAGATAGGTTATTTTAGTAAAACAAATATTGGCGCAAAAAGATGTTATATTTGCATTTTATTTACAAAACATGTCTATGAGTTGGAGTTGGGTCCGCGTCTGCGTCCAAATGTCTGCACAACGTTAACGAATCTGTAAATAAAAAACATAGTACACGTAAATATATATACATTATGTAAATTGTTATCTCGAGTGTCTCAACCGGCTCATATTTTAAGGAAATTATTAATTGCTATATAAGTTCTTGAAACTACTTATGACCATTTGCTTTTGTATTGATATGACAACATACTTAATATCAATAGCAAAACTAAATAAAAGGGATAGCATAGAAAGCCACAAAAAGTTGTTTAATTGTAACAGCTTAATTATCTGTTTGTATAGCCAGCCAGTATACTAGGAGATTAATTAGCTTGAACAGAAACGTAGAAAGAATAGACTATTATTCTGTGTATAAAATTTGCCTAAAATCAGTGATCGCAGCCATCTTCCCATCCCATAGGTAGGTTTGAAACAAGTTTTAGTTGGTGAAAATAAATGTACAAGTAATATTACTGACAATTTCTCATTCGCGAACTACGATTAAAACATGGTATAAATACAGCAGCAACAATCAAATTCATAAATTATGTATTGTATATCATGAAATTGAGGATTGGTAATTCAAGTTGATTGGGCTTATAAGGATCAATAAATATTTACCGTCTGTTGTACTGAATTCGGCGCTTGGCACGTCCGGTCTTCTTCTTTTTCTTCTGTTGTTTTTCCACTTTTGGGGTTTGCCCCTTAACCTTACCTGTAAAAAAAAGAGTAGATTGAGTTACATGTATTTATATACCTTTATTCGAACTAATCTTTTATAAAGTTTATTGCAGGAAAAGCTAGTATTTGTACCCTTAAATCAGCTTCAGGCTAAACAATAACCCACAGACTTAACTACACAAGCAATTAGTTGTTATCTCAGTGAGAATTGTCAAAGGTCTGGAAATTGGTTCATCATGTAAATAAATAAAGTATGTAACTTTTGCAAGGCAGAATAGATGGTAACTTCCTCCTATTTAGTGGCCTCTTAAAATTAATGAGAATAAAAACTGCTTTGGAAATATTTTGTAATTTATCTAAGGCCTTTGATAGTGTTCTTCATCATACATTGATGAGAATGCTATCCTACTACAGAATGCAAAGTGCCCCTTTAGACTTATTTAAATCATACTTGAGTAACATGGTTCTTAGAGTTGAGGTAAATGAAAAATTTCTAACAAGATTTCTTGTTGAGATGGGTGTTTCACAGGGGTCAATTCTTGGCCCATTTTATTTCTCTTATTATCTAGGTACTTATAACATCAAATATTACGCATATGTAAGAACAAGTTTGCTGATCAAGAGTCCTTTTAAGTATAATGCTGGATACTAAGTTTAATGTATATAGATAATGCTTCAAAGCTAATATTTTTACAACTTGGTTGACATTATCCATTTAGAATGTAAAGTAAATATTTCATTATCTACAGTTAAATGTATTAAATGTTTCTATAGATATTACTAATAAATTATGATGAAATAACTTGATCACTAGATTGATTCTTAGTAAATTATTAGATAATACTATCTCTCTAAAATCAGGGGAGGCTAGAGAGAACCAGATAACAAGGCAGATCACCTATGTGCTGGACTGATAAAGTCAAATCGGCAATGGGAAACCCAGTGTCAGATGATACACAAACAGAAAGACATGGCGGGAGATCATGAGGAAAGCTGTATCGGCCTCCAACACAAATACGGCCGCCTCAATATGACCACGACTGCTCTGCCAAGAGCGAAGCAACAGAGAAGAGAAAATCAGATTGATAATTAAAATTATTTAAATTATAGTTTTCTTTAAGATGTAGTAATATGTTAACAATCTCAGCAACTTTATTGACAACCATAGAGCTAAATAAAAACTATCTATCAATAATAATTAGGAATTAAGTACTGGGACTAATCTAACTCTTTGAAACAGGTGTATGCGTACAATCCAAACAGTATTCCGAAACCAATATTTACTAGATATTTTCAAATATGTACATAGAGATGTTGTTCACTCTAGGACAAAACTAAGAATCACAATATGAATGTCTCTTGCAAATGAAAGAAATACCTATAATCAATTAAATCAATTTGCTTACCAGCACGAGCCAGGGAACCGTGGACTTTACCACCAGGAAGTGATACTGTGATATCAAGATGGTCGGAAGCTAATTCTGAAGCCAAGCAGGAATCTTCAACAGCGACTCCGTTGACCCACACGGTCAGATGCTCATCATTCGCAGCATTTTCTACACTACGAAGGCGGTCCTGAAAAATGAAGTCAAGTGACCGATCAACAAATTGTTCACTGTTTCGACATAACCTCTAAATTATTATTTTGATCGTAAACTGATGTCTGCGAATTTAATTGTACATTCAGTTATCTATAAAGAGTAAACAATTAAAGCATTTACTAGGCTTAAGAAGGGTTGTGTATTAGAAAAACATATGAAACAAAATCATGGTAAAAAAAAATACCACGATTATCAAGTGGTTACATTTGGACCAATTTAAATAGAAAAGTACTTGAAATTACCTTGATCTGGGCTATCGTCTCCTGCCCATCAACGTCTATCACCGAGACGGACCCTCCTTGGATGAACAACTGCATTTTGAAGGCTTCTGAAATGAAAACGTAATATTCAACGGCGTGGTCCAAGAGCACTACAACAAACTTTTCATAAAACGCACAGAGAAAGATTAATTAACACATTTTGCCATTCAATATCCAATATTAACACAAATACTAACACTAAAATTACGTTTCGGCCTAGAAATTCACTAAAATAAATCAAAAAATTTGTAAATGTGAGAAATACTAACCTTATCAGGCAAGTCTGACAAGCGAAAGAGTGAAACCAAAGAGAATACGAGAAACTAACAAAGATGGTGGGAGGAAAAGGAAATAGAATATTGATCATCTTTTAGTCGATTCTAGTCTATGGAACAGAAAATAATTTGACATTTATTTTACACGTTTCGTGTACTTGATTATGGATGAGTAATTTATGAATTTTGTAAAATATTAATATAAAATTTATATAATTATTTTAATAGTCATCAGGTCAATATGATGAATGGTGTCTGCCGTGGGTCTACCGTAATTTTGTTCGGGTAATCGGGGCTCCAGCTCGACGTGCAGGAGAAGGAACGGGGTGGTTTTTAGTCAATAAGAGTCTGACACTCCCTCCCGCCTCACCCAGGCGAGAAAAGTCATTCGATGATTTTCCCCTCTTAAAAAAAACCTTAGTTTTGTTCACCAGATGGCGCTAGTGTACACTATTCATCGTCGTCTAATAAGGAATTGGCTCTTGTCATACCATTGGAAGTTATATATTTGACAGTTGCTGTGATTGGATAAAAAACTCCTTCATAAAAAATGTTTGCACTAATCTGGTGAGCAAAAAAACGTTAGCCCCCATTGCGTTTCAGGACAAAACGAAACAAAAATACACGTAAGAAAATACACGCAAATAATGATGTTTTTGAAATTCCCAGTTTTCTTCACTCTACTTATCATCTAGTTATTAGTAGTATAGTAGTTTTTTATTTATTGATAGTACTTATTGTAGTTCGATCGGGATTTTTTCACCAAACCCGAAAATGCTGAATATCTCAGAAACTAGCCACCTTTGGTTCGGACCAGGAACCTCAGGGCTAGTTTTGTAGGAAATTAGTTGTATTATCACCTCCCACTGATATGATAAGAGTATATCTATGTCACCTCCCGAGAGGAATACGTCGAGTTACAAGTCACCTGTTTGACTGCACGGTGGTGCGGTGGTTGGGCAACCGGCTGCCGTGCAACGTGTCGCGGGTTTGATTCCCGCACGGGACAACACTTTGTGTGATCCACAAATTGTTGTTTCGGGTCTGGGTGTAATTGTGTATGTGAACTTGTATGTTTGTAAACGCACCCACGACATAGGAGAAAATCCTAGTGTGGGGCAACGTTTTGTAAATAGTATAATCAAAGGTTGACTAGTTAGATTAGTAACATTTTTATGGCTAGCTTTATATTTGGGGTGGAAAACAAAATAAAACAGTATGTATTTGACAATGACAATCGTTTTCTAAACGTTGGCAATCACTCTGTCCACCCTAAAGCTCGTGATTGGCTGTCTGAAAAAAGCGGCTGACTGTACCGTGTGATCTGTCTGATTGTGCTGTGATTTCTTTTGCCGAAAAATGGTTAAATAAATTATATTGTTACTACGGATACACATTACTCCTTTTTTAATTCTTTATCATGCTGTCTCAGCCGGTCCGTCAGGTCTTGAATATATTAGTACATTTGGTTGTGAATATACTTGTTGCTGTTCAAAATGTTTATTCCCGATTCCGGAACAAAAAGTGCTTTTTGGCTCCAAATGTGGTAACTAAAAGTGATATTAAAGTTATATTAGAACATTTGCCAAGAGTTACCAAGAAACTCAACCATTTGGTGATACTGACGGACACAGAACACCACTCGTTCAGTGACCTGGCTCGCATGGTTATATGGAGCCTCGTAGCTGGGATATCTTACGTGAGCTTTTACGATATAACAGGTAATATCCTTCGAAAGAAGGACCATTCATTATCTTATTAGATTTCTCGTCATATATCTCAAGCAATCAACCTATCATTAACCAGATAATAAAAAGCAAGACTTAATAATTTTGTTATAAAAATATTTTTTATTTAATAGGGTAGACCTATAAAAAACTGTAGCAATGCAAAATAATGTCACATATTACTACATAAACAGGTTTCAGATAAAGATGATGTGTATGCTTTGATATTAGATAACACAAGATTGATGAAATATCTACTTTATATTTGCAATGGTAGGCAGAAAATATTCAAATCCCTTAGGTACAGGTTTTCTGTTATCGCTTAACACATTCAAACCGGCGTGTACCACTGGTGGTACACCTCAAATACTCTGTGCTCCACCGGTGGTAAACACCGGTCTGAACGTGTTAAAATATTATTTTACTAATTTTTTTTATTTTTTTTTTCAGGCGAATTAAAAGAAAACGAAGAAAAACTATTTCTTGAAGTAGAAAGAAATAAAAAAGGTGTGCCAGGTTGCATAAAATGGGGTAGAAAGCCAGACTTAAATGGTTACACAAATGGCATGCAAGCCCACACGGTGTACATAAATATTTTTGATAGTAAAGATGGTAAACCATACATAGCACAATGTATTCGCCAGATAGCTGAAGATAGACTTATATGTAATAGAGAATCAGATGAGTATACAGCACAAGAATTAAATGATGTTCTAATGTTAAAGTACCCTTCCATTCCTGATCCAGAATTAGTTTTATATACTGGTCCATGTTGTCTTACCCATGGGTTACTGCCATGGCAAATAAGACTAACAGAATTTATACAACTTTCATTGGACCATAGTGTAAGTATTGATAATTTCATAGGAGCATTGTTCAGATACAATAAATGTGATCAAAGATTTGGTAAGTGAGGTTGGGTTAGCGACAGTGATAGGCCTAAGTTTAATTTAATACTGTTATGCCAATGTTGGACAACATCTTGAGTGTATGTATGTGTATATAGGTGCTTTAAAAAACATCATTTTCATTAATGGAAAATATTTTAGTCATTTTACATTAAATGCATTCATATTCTTATCTTTAGCCTGGCCTATGTGATTCATATAAATATTGTCATCAATATAAATTGGTATATTACTAAAATTATGTTGTCTTTTGAATTGTATAGATTTTAATTTTTATATAAAAATTAGATGTACTACATTACAAACAGTGAGCAATAACTAGATTGATTGAAAGTGAAATATTTATAATTTTAAATAAAAATTATTTAAATTTGATTATCATGTTTCATTTTGATTTTTCAAATTTATGGCAGAGAATAATTCCATAAGCACTTATTAGCAACCTTGGTGTTGCAATTGTATGTACTCATATTATGGTGACCGGTTACCATGAATTATTACCATTAAGTACATGACAGATCTCTATTGCACATATTTAATAGAATCAGGAGTTACTTTGCGAAATAGCATACCAAATCAATCAATAACAGTTTTATTTTTGTACCGGAATTAAAACTAAATATTTTTCCTAGCTAGGTAATTAGTTTTCCTATAGGAAAACTATAATAGTAGTTTCATATTAGGGAACCAATTACTGCACTAGTTATTTGTTTTGTATGATTTACATAATATTCATTCTATATTGTATTAGAGAATCATTATTTTCTGACTTTATAAAGACTTGTATTGTTTTGGGGGAACTTGTGACCTAGAAAATAACTTGTAGGTGGTAAGCAACGCGTCATAATGGTATTCCATGAAATTAACAAGCAACTCATATTTTGCTTGATAGAGGTAGGTACCCTATCTATTTCAATGAATAGGTCAGTTATAAAAAGAGTTTAAAACAAAAATGTTTGCCGTTTCACATACCTTCTATCCAAACAAGGGCTATAAGATTAGATAGGTATGCGCTAAGAGCATTACTTAACGCTCCATCCATGACCAATCCATGAAAACAATTCGAATAATTCATAACCAGTGGCAAGACAACTTATGACTTCCTAAATGGATATTTATTTTTATTATGTATTTTATAATTAAACATTTTGTTATAATTAAATAACTGCACTAGTCAATTTACTGGGTTAGGCAGACTTGTTTCATAGGGTTGTATACGAGATGGGTAATAAAAATCTGATATAAATGATTAAGAAAAAATAAGCCCTATAATGGCAAAAGAAAATTAATGCGTTATCAAATATGCTATGAACTGCGCTATAGAAACCAGGAAGTTGGTTATTATGAATAGTTTTTTTGAGCAATAATAAAGGCAGGTAGGTAAGCACCTACTCATTCTTTTTGGATTGTTTGTGTGAGGCGTCGCGTAACGGTGACTCCAAATTTATATAGGTTCATGGCAAGGTACCGCGTATGACTGGGTGTGACTAAACATTTAGAAATGAAACAATAAAGGTAAATGTGAAGTGTTTATTAAAGTTATACGCGAATAATAGTGCACACTAAAATATATACACAAGGGACTAATATTTACATCTTGCACGTACTTATGATTGCTCCCACCTGCAAGAGAAAAATTAAAAAATAATATATCACAGCCTTATAGCTTTTTTTGATGTCAGAAATGCATTCGGTAATTATAAAGCTGATAGCTCCTAACATGCGATAAAGGACGGATGTTCTAATGCGTAACGTACTAAACGTCTCGGACATGATAAATGTGTCGTGATTATTATCTAACGAAATGGAACCGAAAGATAAATAATGGATTTTACAACCGGATATTGTCACGGATGTTAAATTTATTAATTTACTGCTTGCAAGTTTTATTTACATGTTCAATTCGATTTGTCCCTATGTACTTTGAAGTAGATGGATGTTTTAATTTATTCAAATGATATGTATTTGTAATACGTCCTTATTACATATAGCTCTATTAAGTTCAATGCTAGTTAAAAATACATAATAAACAAAGTATATACTGATTGTAACAAAAATATACTGAACATTTCTAATGTAGTATTCTGGACGATAAGAATAATTTTAGGCAAATATTAATAACATTTCTGACATCATCCTAATATTTATATTAGTACCTAAATAGCTCGAGGTAGACTTGTTTTAGAAATAATATACATAAAAATAATAAAAATATAGTATGCTTAATATAGACTGCATTATCTTAAGCAGCATGATAATGATTAAATCGTTCTTTTGTCTAAGTCGAACACACAAGTTTACAAGATAGATGGAAGTACAACCTGTTCGCTGTGTAACCTGATGTTCACCGGCGGTGGCGGGAGTGACTGCCGCTGCGCGATCGACGCCGGTCGTAGTCCCTAGACCGCTCATACCTATCGTACTTGTCGTAGTCTCGGCCCGACCTGTCGTAAGACCTGTCCCGCTTGGAGCTATCCCTGTCGTATGACCTCTTGTCCCTCTTGTGCGAACGCTCTTCCGACCGATCCCGCGATGCCTTCTTGCGCCCCGAGCGCGATTCGTAGCTGATGGAACGCGACCGCTTCGTACGCTTCCTAGGACGCTCCTCCTCGGAGTCATCACGATATTTATGTTTGTCGTAGTCCCTACTCCTAGAAGATTTGTGTCTATCGTAGTAATCATCTTTTTTCTTGGACCTAAACTTGTCGGATTTCTCGGAGTCGTCGTAGTATTTAGACTTGGAATAACTCCTATCGCTTGATTTGTGAGATTTGTCTTTTCTATGTTTGTCTTTCTTTGATTTTCTACGCGACCCACTAGAACTGGAGCCCCGACGTTTGCGTTTCTTGGATTTAGAATGGGCTGTGGAATCTTGTTCAGTTTCCGACGAGGATTCGCTTGAGCTGGATGAGGAATCATCTTCAGAGTCACTGGTGGACGAAGAGCTTTCTTTGTTGGCTTTACTGGAAGATTTTGAATAGGGGCTAGGTGTTCGATCTCTTTTACTTGATTTCTTAACTTTTTCTTCTAGAATAGTGTCTAATTTTCTGACTCCATCAGTTTTCTCTGACTTATGATTTCTTTTGTCTTTCGAGAGGCGACGTTCAGGTAACTTGTCAGGGGTGTCACTGTCTGGTGGTGGTGTAGCAGATGAACCTGGAAAGGTAATAGAAGAAATATTTACATACATATGCAGCAACGTGTAGATAATTTGTGAGCCAGTCCAAGCAAGTATATAGGTACGTAAGAATATTCGAATACTAACGTGATCGCCTTGGTCTCTCCGGCGTAGTGTTGTTGGGAGTGGAAGACTCTTCAATAGCTTCTCTTGCTTCAGCACGCCGCACTTCAGCTTCTATCTCCCGTGCAGTGCGCTCGAAGTCCAACCTCTTGCGCTTGATGATATCCTGATAACAAGAAGAAATATTGGTAATGTTTCTCTCTAATAATTCTATAAACCTATAAAAAGCTTAAAAAATTGTGTTGTATGTAACGTAGCAGGCATTTCATTGACATCTTAAGATGTTAAAAGGCATCTATAAGATTGAAACATAATAGTTTTAGAATAGAGTCGAAAATCCTACGAAGAAACAAAAATTGGATGAGGGAAGGGGCGATTGTAAATGGAATATGTACACGGAAATCCCGAAAGTTTATCAGTAGGTAATAGGCAAAACAAAAACATACTACTAATTAAAATTAATGGACGATTTACAATGCAGATTATCCTGCAGCTGCGTATATACTTAAATATAAAGTTAATTAACATAATTATATGTACTTTACCGTCGTAAGTAGTAACATTATATTGTTTTAAATAAGGTCAAGTTTTTCAATAGCGTAATTCGTATCGTTATCACACAAGTGCAGTTTGTGCGATGCATCAACATTATTACCAAATAATGTGTTAATTATAATAACTATCATGAGCCATATTAAATTAACTAAAGTCGCGGGTTACTCACGTGAATATACTGAGAAAAGCTTTATTAGTCTCGAACCGGCGCTGCCCGATATCGCTGCGACCGCGCACGCTGCTCTTGAGCTTTACTAGTTACGAACCCCTTTGTGGTTCAAACCGGTAGTGCTTTTCTCAGTATATTCAAGTGAGTAACCCGCGATTTTAGTTAATATAATGTGTAAATTACCCAGTTTTCATTAGATGTACCACCTACTGGATACTATGCCAGACGCAGACAGATGTTGCCCGACCCGGAAATTGAACCTGGGATCATGTCCTTGCAAGTGGTATCGCTACTCCGCTGTTATTTAGTTCCTTATTTAATATTTATGTGTGGGATATCTGTGCTTCGGCACGAATGGGACGGCTCGACCGGAGTGATACCACGGGCTCACAAGAAACCGACGTGAAAAAACGCTTGCGTTGTATTTCGTCGTATGAGTGAGGTTATCGGAGGCCTAAGTACCAACCCCCCTTCCCCAATGCCTGAATCCCTGAAAATCCTCAAATTCCTATTCCCCAAAAGGCCGGTAACGCACTTCTTCTGGTGTTCCAGATGTCCATGGGCGTCGCCGATTGCTTACCATCAGGTGATCCGTCTGCTCGTTTACCGGTTTTAAAAGATATGGTATATTATGTCATGTGGTATTTACCTGTAGCTGTTGATCAGAAAGTTCGTCCTGGTCCTCTTCCTCGCTGTCGTCGGAGCTGCTCTCGTACGCGCCCAGCCCTGCACACACACACACTACATAGTATCCAGCCTAACTCACACATAACTAATGACGTAACATACAATACCACCTACTTCAAACCACAGAAGACAATAGTTTGTGTATCATTTTTTGTAGATCAATAATCAAGAATAGATACCGCCTTAAGTAAGAATAAAGCATCTATTACAATAATAGGGAAGTGTACTTGTATATAGGTACATTTATATAAAAAAAAAATACGAAACGACCTTCGAAACCAATGAAACAAATCACACAAACAGTAAACAAAGTTCCTTAAATAATTCACCGATAAAAGTATTTTGTATAATTATAATATTTAGGTATATAACATCTATAAAAATTCTGTACATTTCTTACCAAACATCCACTAAAAACAATGCATTTAAACACTGTTGATACAACGTATTGCCAATAAGGTCAACACTAAAATACTAATTATGATGCTGGGCTGCTGAAATGAGAAACTTGGGAGTAACATACATGGCGGTTCGCAAACGACTTCAACAACAAACATTTTTGATAGTTTTTCTGCGAAACTAAGAGAAAAACCACCATTTATGTTTTGTACGCAAATATCTGGCAAACTGCTATCTTGTGTATCGGTGCTGTATACTTGTTTAGAGTATGTTGGGGATCAATTAGGATGCGGACAGTAGCAGGGCGTAAGTTTGCGAGATACTTGCGCTCGCTCGGCAATAGGAACGTAACTCACCGAGCCCACTGGCGATAGCGGCCAGTGCCTTCGACTTGCTCGCCTTCATGGCGTTGAGGCGCGATGCTTTTACCATATAAATAAAACCAACATTAATCACACACACCACATGTATTCAATTGTCAAACTGGCAACATCTGAAATAAGACTTTATTAGCGATAATATATAACACATTTTTGCACATCACAGTTCTTCGTGTTCACAGCCTATGTCTATATCTCGATACGAGACGGTGTATCACAGAGTGTATATCACATTTAGAGTCAGTACGCGATAGTTTCTCGTGGTACAAAGTAATGTCTTGACGGAGACCGTCGGTCCGTTTGGGATAAGCTTAGATGAGTGGAAATACCTTGTAGGGCGGTATATCGGGCCAATTCTTCCTGGCTCACCGTTTGAATCTCCTGGTCAGTCACCTCAAGGAGGATTTCTGTTAGGGAGCGACGGACTGCAAGCATCTGTGAATGTTTTTTAAGATTTATATAATACACATTCATCATCTTTCATGACTCGATCATACTTAATCTTTCCTTCACTCTGACTGCGCTGAAATTGTAAAATTATTTCCCATCTGTTATGAAAAAACATAGCGATCATAATAGATGGGAAATAATTGACTGTTCTGGTGACTATTCACAAGACCAGTTACTACAAAAATAACTAAAGAAAAATACTAATAATGGTTTAGGCCAAAAGAATAGTACTTTTCCTGTAATTATTATTTCGCAGAAAACACACGGTTTGATAAACACCTTAGTCATTAAAATTTTTAAAATAATACTTTTTGAATATATGGTAATTATTGTAATATAATTGATGATAATTGTTATGTTTACCTCATAAATTACATTTTTATAATGATAATGTGATTAAAAGTAATGTAATATCAGATTTAATGGTAATTTGTTAAACCCGCTTTGATAATTATGGTAGGTAAGCATAATCTGTAAACAGATTTCGGATTTCAATGGGCTTTTGATGCACTCCGTTGAATATTTATAATTTTAGAGTTCACATCAATGACATTAAAACTGTATCAAATGCAGCAATTTTCATTAGAAGACCCTTCACACAAGAATGTATCAATTTCTCATTTTGTGTCTGAAGGGGTTAAGACTCCAAGTAAGTAAGAAAAAGAAGGGGAGAGGAGGAATAGAAAGAAAGGGAAAGGAAGGAAGGAAGTAAAAAAGGAGAAAGAAAGAG
Source organism: Spodoptera littoralis (assembly GCA_902850265.1). NCBI lineage: Eukaryota > Metazoa > Arthropoda > Insecta > Lepidoptera > Noctuidae > Spodoptera > Spodoptera littoralis. Next base: position 10,357,350 of record LR824544.2, read on the forward strand.
AAGGGAGAGAAAGGATGAGAAAAAGAGGTGGGGAAACAGGAAGGGATAAGATCCCTTCTTCATCCCTCAACCTCAACGTAAATCAACCGTCAGTATGTTACCACTTCTTGCATGATCTCCTCTTTACTCCTCTTGACGAGAGCGGGAGGTTCCTCTCTCTCGTCAGGCGGAGCGTTGGCCTCGTCCGGTGGCTCCTCCTTCACTGGACTCGACGACGCTGGCTCCTTCTCCTGGTCTTCACCTTCGGAATCCGATTCCTGTCACAAAAATAATTTTGTATTAAAGTATGTATGCGGAGTATAAGGAATTTTGTATAATGACTTCTTATAATTAGTATTGCATTTTGCATCTCATTTGGTTTGCTTAGTTTCATGACTTATGCCTTTTTGAAATAATGTTCAGTACCTAGAGTATATAGGTTCTACTCAGTAGGTTAGGCTTATATTGTTCTCATTTAAACAAGATCAGTTTGGATCATTAAACTTTTGGAACACCTACAGTAAAGTCAGTAGGTAACTAACTATAAAACACCCAAAGGGGTAGGCAGAGCTGCACATTATGCGACTGTACAATGTAACACCCACTTTGCACTATTTATGTTATGAGTCCCATGTAATAAGGGGTGAGTCTATTGCCATATACCAGGCACAATTCCAGACTACGTGCTACTGCTGAGAATTAAAAAAAAAACAGTAATACTTTGACCGACCCGGGAATCGAACCCGAGACTCCTTGCCCGGCAGTCGCACTTGCGACCATTCGGCCAATGAGGCAGTTCAACAGTATACTTCATGATTATTTTCAATAATAAACTTATTTCAGATAGATAAGATATTGTACCCTAATTAATAATTTATTAATTTTTTGTTTGTTGAAGAGGTTTCTTTTTCATCTTCACGGGTCAGTTGAAACCCAAAAAAAACCACACTGTTATGGTACTTGACTAAGTCAATATTTATAATTGTGTATATAGCAGTAGTATTTTTTATTGTATAAAAAATTACATGCATGTCATTTAATTAAGTTATGTTCAATCAGTTCAGTTCTTGGGGAAACACAAGATACAAGTCCTCGAGCTTTGTTTTAAGTTCATGGTATGTATTTAATATTTCTTATTTTGATTGCCTCGTTGGCTGAGTGGTCGCAAGTGCGACTACCGCGCAAGGCATCTCGGGTTCGATTCCCGGGTCAAACAAAGTATTACTGGGTTTTTCAAAAAATCTCAGCAGTAGCACGAAGTCTGGAAATGTGCCAGGTATATAGCAATAGGCTCATCCTCTATTACATAGGACTTATAAAATAGTGAAAAGTGGGTGTTACATTGTAGTGTTTTTTATGGGATAAGCCGGTAAACGAGCAGATGAATCACCTGATGGTAAGCAATCGGCGTCGCCTATGAACACCAGAGGCGTTACAAGTGCTTTACCGGCCCTTTGGGATTTGGACAGTGTCATTAAATGCCGTAATGTGCACCTCAGCCTACCCCTTTTAGGATAAAAGTCGTGAAGTATATGTTCTTATTTAGTTAAAATAATTATATTTTAGAGCAACAAAGTACCGTAAATTTGCACCCAAAGACTGATACCTATAGACAACTTTCTCTTTTGGTTTATAATATCTGGAATATATTTTTTTAATATATTTAGAATATCTGGTTAAGAATCAATGCTGGCCTTAAAGTTATTTGGGAAGAGGCCAAAAGGAGGATTGCCTATTAATAAACTGATAAACTAATTTCATTAGTTTGCCCTACTTTCTGCTCCTGTTCAAATATCTTAGATAAGACTTTGCCAATAATTATTCTTGCCAAGACGTCTCGTTATTTAAATAATACTAGCTTCTGTACTGACAGAAGCCACTGGGCTTTCCCCATAAACTTGTCTATTCTAGTCTTTATAGAAAGTAATATGGGGTTATCCGCATATTACTTTCTGTAGGTAGCTGATGTGTTTCTTGTCTGTAATAATAATTTTACTCTGGTCATCAAGAGTCAGCAGCCTTGGTGTTATTTTTTATGCCATACAACAGCAAATGGTAAGCGATCAGAGTCACCCGTGGACCCCCGTAGTAACATAGGAATTGTTAGTGCCTTGCTGGAATTTTAAAAAAAGAGTACACTCTTTTCTTGAAGGTTGTTGGAATACCGTTGGCTTTCTCCAGTTTTGCTGTGCGAAACAGAAAGCTACAATAATATGGTACTTACGAATTTACTCTTAGGTGGCATGACCGGTTGGCCTCCAGCCTCTGCTTTCATTCGTTCTAATTCCTCTTCTTCTAATCTCTTCTTTTCTTTCTCTGCTTCTTCTCTTGCCTTCAACTCCTGCTCTCTTTCTATCGCCTTCTGCTTCTCACGCTCCATTTTTTCTAAACCTGGAATGTAATAAAATAAAATTAAGAAAATTCAGCTAGGCTCTCAATTTCAATCAGCTATTAGCATTAGATATAACTTGGCATCATTTGAATCGACTGAAATATGGTAGAGAATATCATTGTGAGAAATACGAGATTTTTTATTTCAAGTCATAAGTTTTAAACTGCCAATTCGCCATGATTGTCTTTTATCATTAAATCTGGAATCATGTTAACGAGCAGACTGAGTACTTGTTGATAAGCAATCAGCTCTCAACGACACCAGTAACACTAGAGGAGTGTTGAATCACAATTGTTTTGCCTCGAGATCAACATAATGCAATTATTTCACTAATAACCCACCTTCCCTAATCCAAGCTGGAAGCTGACGCCGCTTAGCTGCATCAATTGTAGATGTCACCATAGTCGTAGGCATAACTATTGGCTCGATCACTGGGGGTATCGCGGGCGCTTTATCCCTGGAAAATTTTAAATAAATATTTATCATCGATGAAAACCCATTTCACAATTTTTTGGTACATCCCTTAGAAACACTATTGCGTTTGTTCTAACAGCCAGTTGGTCGATTGGTTACTAGGTTCTAGTGAGGTTTCCCACACTCCCTAGTCTTTTTCCCCAAAAAGGTAAGCACCTTTTGAAGGTTTTTCCCCATCAACAAAAAAAGGTACCTAAATCATGAACTTGGTTTGATTCCATTTCGTGTGTTAGAAGATTTGTTTACATAGGCAGTCAAATACAGGAGGTAGAATGGTGCTTCTCATTTATACAAAAATTCACTATTAAGTATGTAAACTGTGTGAGTTGTAACAATTTATTTAAAAAAGACACCCTTAGCAGATTCATCAATGCCATATATTTTCTGTATGAGACTCATTGTAGAACCCTTCATAGGTAAAGGGCCAAAAAAAATAACACTATTTAATCATGCACAATCTCTAATCATTATTTTAACTCAAAAGTAAATAAGATTAATCTAGCAAAGCAAAGCAAATCCAATTCGAGTAAATATAGTCCCGATATTACCAGTAGTTCTAAAACTCATGATTATTTTAAACCAACCTTTCTTCCATGGTTTTGTCACACAATAGCTAAGCTACCTATTTTGTGTGCAAACGTTTTGCATAATATTAAAGAGTGTGACGTCATCACATGGAATGCCTGAATGCAGTATACTGAATAGATGACCTTGGTATACCTACCTATATATTTGCGTCCAACTAGCTGTATTTGTTAAATATGCTAATAAGCGTACATGGATTTTTACATACTGTGATTATTATGGAACAAGTCTTTATTGTTGTAGATGATTATTGTTTTTTAGCTCTTATACCTTGGATACACAAATCAATACATACATACATACATACTTAATGCCACTGTACAATGTAACACCCACTTTTCACTATTTATGTTATGAGTCCCACGTAAAAGAGGGTGAGCCTATTGCCAAATACTGGGCACATTTTTAGACTCCATGCTACTACTGAGATTTTTAAAAACCCAGTAATACTTTGACGGGAATCGAACCCAAGCACCTTGCCCGGCAGTCGCACTTGCGACCACTCGGCCAATGGGGCAGTCAAATCAATACATTAGTATAAAAAAATCTCGTTCCATAGTCTCTGCCTAACCCTATGGGAGACAGGCGTGGAGTTATGTATGTATATATATTATGTATGTATATATCAATTTCATTAATCTCAAGGCTTAAAACAAGAATGATTCACATTTTTTAGTTAAGTACATATTGCATTAATGTCTGTTGTCGATGATAATTAATTAAATAAGTTTACTTTTTAACAAGGAAATATGTGACATAGCGATAATAAACTTATGATTATTTGACTCAGATTAATAGATAAGATCAACTAGCGCAGTAACAAGTTTGACCACTCAAACGGTAAAGATATTTCTTTAACGAAATCAGCTGGCAACAATTATGCATACATAATAAAATGAGCGAATTGAAAGTTTGTTCCAATTTGTGCAGTAGTCTATTCACCAACTTTATAATTCGAAACTATGCTAATACTGTTTACTTATTTCAAATTCCAGTTTCATGAATGCTGTTATTGGCCTTTGGAATTCAGAAATAGGGTAGACGACTAATTTTTATTTTAATGTCCGTCTGGTAGATTATTTAAAAACATTAGACACGTATTTTTTATTTTCTCACAGAAACGAATAGTTTCGAAGATATATTGATTTGAAATGTCGCGTGACGTCACTTCTCAGTACATTTTATACTAAGAAATGACGTTTTAGCCCCCACTCCTAAACTTTGATTCGTTTTATCTAAGTATTGTTTTATTATACGACAAAATAAAAAAATACGTGTCTAATATTTTTTCATTACCTAACTTACGGACTAATTATATTTTTAATTTTCATACCCTGTCATCATCCCCATTAATAATTTTAACAATATAAAATGTTGTTTACCTCTGTGCCCTGGAAGTTCTAGTTGGCTTGTGTTCCCTATTCTTGCTCTTAGATCGCCTGTCTCGACTGGAACTACTGCTCCTGCTGTTATTCTGTTCCACCTGCGGTGCAGTCCAGTAGCCATGCTGGAATGTTGGGGCAGGAGTGCCTGTTGTGTATCTGTAATATTTTAAACTTAAGTTCAGTATTCATAAAGTATATTATAGCTTGTACATCTTTGTATTATTTTTGTTTTGGCCCTATTTATGGAGGAAGGCTATAAGCACACCATTTCAAGCAGCAGGTGAGGCAGATTAATAGAATTAATGACATGTAAAATGTATGAAATACATAATGTTATAATGACCTGTCTAACTTCTTAATGTCCACTTATGAAAAATCCACAACATTTTTTCATAGAAAAGTAGTCCCTAAACATAGGATATAAGGTTTATAATGGTGTAAGTGGAGAGCAGTCACCGGTGACCGCTTGGATCTATTAGGGGACAATTTAATGCATTGTAACAACTTTCTGGAATTCACTTACATCCCTAATTACCTTACAGCATGTTACAACCATGTTGAAGTGTTATCAAAAACGATCATAAAATGGTATTTTAATTATGAAATCGACTTAATTGATGTGATGATTACGGAACATAATTATTAAATAGTAATAATCTTTACTTGTAATTTGAATGAACAACTTGCTTGTTTTATCAAATCTAGCCTTTTCAATCTAGTGCATGAGACCTTGAATGTTTCACGTAATTTAATCAAATATTTTAACACATGCATTTCACACAAGTTTATAGTAATTATTACAGATATTTTTGTACCTATCTAGGATTATGACAAACTCTCTCACTATGCAATAGGTGTTATTCAGAGTAGTGATTGAGTTTGTAGCACTTGAACTAGAATGTACCATTGAATTTTATGCTATCATTTTTGATTTGTAATTTGTAATCAGATTTAACTGGGGCAGCACTACTTCAAGTACCTTACTGTTTCTAGAAATTATGTAGGTCAACTATGCAGTTATAGATATAGGTTCACTTCTAATTACCGATCTAGATAGAAAAATTCTTTATAGACACCATAAATATAAATCATAAATTCATCAACCCACAATTGATTATCAGTAAAGTTATAAAAAATGGCAGCTTTTAGATTTCAAACTCAACAACAATTAAGAATTCTAATAAGTTTCTAGATGTATTGCATGCATATTGGCATACATACATAACCTCACCCCTGTTTCCCATGGGCAAGGCAGAGACTATGACTATGGACACTGTATTGGGCACTATACATAATTATGAATATTATCTCGGTTTCATAACAAATAAGTCACACTTAACTCTTAGGACAAATACTTGATTGGAAAATGACTAAATCCTATGGAATCATATCTACAATAATGTTATATCAAGTGGGCTGTTTTGTTTGCTACCATAGTAGTATAAAATCTACAGATCTCTTCACTATACATATAATAGGTGTTATTCAGAATAGTGATTGAATTTGTGGCACTTGAACTAGAATGTACCATTGAATTTTATGCCATCATTTTTATTTGTAATTTGTAATCAGATTTAACTGGGGCAGCACTACTTCAAGTACCTTACTGTTTCTAGAAATTATATAGGTCAATTATGCAGTTATAGATATAGGTTCACTTCTAATTACCGATCTAGATAGAAAAATTCTTTATAGACACCATAAATATAAATCATAAATTCATCAACCCACAATTGATAATCAGTGAATAGTGACGGCTGGCGGCTTTTAGATTTCAAACTCAATAACCTATTTTGTTTCCATAACTCAACAATAATTAAGAATTCTAATAAGTTTCTAGATGTATTGCATGCATATTGGCATACATACATAACCTCACCCCTGTTTCCTATGGGAGTAGGCAGAGACTATGACTATGGACACTGTATTGGCAATATACATAATTATGAATATTATCTTGGTTTCTTAACAAATAAGTCACACTTAACTCTAAGGACAAAAACTTGATTGGAAAATGACTAAATCCTCAAAAGTCTTGTTTGCTACCATAGTATGTAGTATAAAATCCACAGATCTCTTTTACTTAACAATATCAAAGTAGAATTCCATTCAGTTGTGTAAAGAATACCTTGATCAATGGCTTGATTAACCGAACAATATCTTAACCATTTACACAACTCCATTCATTGTTGGCATTGTTACCATATTCGCTGAAGATGGAGTGTATACAATATGTAGATGAGTCATCAGTTAGGGACAGAACTAGCTTCAGATCTTTTGTTAGATTGTTATTGGAGTAGAACACTATTTGTTAAGATTTTCTAGGTCAGATATTGATTCTAGTGAATCGTAAAGGCTGGATGAACATGGATGTTTAGAATATGCAATCTAAATTAAACAACAATAATATCTAAACAATAGGAATATCCCTATTGTTTAAGATTGTTTATGAAGATTTCAATTTCAACATTTTTGCCATTTCTGGTGCTGTGAGGTTTGACATATCCATGACCATGATTGTTAGGATTTATGGTTGTTATAAGGGTATTTCCATTTCAAATTTAACTGTACTTGATAAATTGTAAGAATATTCACTGTGTAGTACATTAACAAGGATTTTTCCACAGGGTATAGGTAGGCATTGTTTACAGTAGACACATAATATATTATTTATTTATACACTATTAAGTAAACAGTTGTTTAAAGTTATTATTGAGTGCGTAAATTTTGTGGTAATAAATAGAATAAGAGTGAAAAATATCTTACCCAGGTATTGGAGCAGCTGTTTCTGGGGGTACGGTATACCCTTCTACGAGAGGAGGTATACCTATAGCAGGGTCTGGTGGTATTTTAGGCTCCACTGGCCCTGAACCTGACCATCCCCAACCTAAGAATATAATTACTCATTTAGAGAAATATTTCAAAGAAGCATTTAGTGAAATTTTTATTAAATATTAATTTATCTTTAAAGGATTATTTGGTCTATAGTTAAGTAGGAATTTCTGATTTGATATCCTACACGGATATTAGTTTAATTAATAGGTTCTTTCAATTTCCAAATTCTCATTAGTTAATAGAGTTCAAATCAGTTATAGAATGAAGTCTATGTCAATGCAGTTTATATGTTATTTACATAATAGAAGGTATGATTCAAATTCATGTGTATAATTCAAAACAAGTCCAATTCCTGATAGCGGGTTGACTTGAAGGTTGTTAAAGCTGTAAATCATTATTTATTGTACAATTTTAAACATTCAGATCAAACTAAAAATTAATATGATTTGATATTTCTACTATAATCTGGAATATCAATCTAGTTTAACCGTTTCTTATTAAACCAAAATCAGTAATGTCTTTTAGATATAACACTGAAGCACCTAAAAAGTAGTGATATTTTTACTAGACATTTTATAATAATACCATACCCCATTGATTCCAAGATCCACCCCATGAGTTGGTTGTGGAGTTCCACTCGGCACCGGGAGGGCCGTCTGAGTTGTTATCTGGGTTCTCAACTTCCATGGGCGCTTCGCCCTCTTCCTCCGCCCTCAGGGCAGGAGGCGGCGGCGCGGCTACAATCGCCGCCGCTTCCTTCATTGCAATCCATTGCTGCGCTAAAGCGGCCCAATCAACATGACTAGTATCAACATTCTGATATGCTGTGGGATTTAGAGCCCACTGCGTGGGATACGCAGTATTTGCGGCATCCCTACCGGAGTACATGATTCTTCAAATACGTACGCCGAATTACACAACAATACGCTATCTTCTTAAGCTAGCATATCACTAAGAACACTAAACACCTTGTGTGAATAAAATTTGGTTATTTCTTACACTATATTTATGCAAAATTCATTAGAAAAATTCATTTCAGTTCATCTGTCTTCACTTTAGCACATTTTTCATAGACTAATCTGTTTTTTTTTCTCGAACATATTGTTGTCATGATACCTCGTTTGTTTATGGTCAAATAGATTTTTATGAATACCATGTTCTAAAAATAGTGTAAATTAAATTTATTTATAAAAATAAATCAAACTATTAAAATAATGAAATATTAGTGAGCATGAATTAATTTTTGATGTAATATATTTTTTCATATGGTTAGATCAGTGTTTGACTTTAAGCTACATAGATGGCGACACTGGTATGATTCATATTTCAGTTCAGCTATTCGACAATAGATGTCAGAGTACATCTTATGAGCGTTTATATTTTTTTTATCTCTATTTGAATTTTGATGGGCCGACGTAACGACGTTTGACCACTATCTCGCCTGTTAGTAAGCGATGATGCGGTCTATCAAGAAGCACGTCGTCCCATAAGCAAGCTATAACATTATAAAAAGTAGAGTCTTTATTTAAAAAGGATAGGTTATAAATCACAAACATTAACCCTTCCTTTATCGAATTATTTGTTTAAGTGAAGATTTTGTGTATTTAAATAAAGAAGATAGATTAATTTATGTGTGGAATAAACATCATACTATTTTACTGACAATAAATTAATTTTTTAAAATTGCTTCTGTCGAGATATCTATTAATGGTAATAGGTATTCGTTATTAACTCGTTTGACACAATGTTTCTTTACTATTGATTCAAAATATTTGTGAGCATGAATAGATGGAAACATCCTTAAAGTGGCCGCTAGCACGACTGCTGTGCTGTGTAAGTGTATCCCTTGACATCGATTCCGGGTTCGGCTAGTGGTAAAGACCATTTTCGTGTTTTCAAAAATTCTCATCAATAGTAGACACGGAGTTAGAAATTATGCCCGGTGTTTGATTAACTAACCCCTTATTAAATTTGACGGGATTATATAGTTATATTAGACGTAGATGTTCATATATATACTAGTCATCTAGTATTAGTAACTTAAATTATTTGTATTGTAAGTATTATTGTATTTTTTACTATGGCCCAAGATGCCTGAGACAAATAAATAAATAAAAGAATAATTACTGGTGTTGCCATAATCCTTTTTTAACGTCAACATTATGACGACTGTTTATGAAGAAGAGCAAAATAAGTAGATATAGTTGGCGGTACCTATAGCCATATAGGTACCCCCATTTTTTTTTTAAGTGGGAATATCATCGAATGATTTCTCCCGCCTGGGTGAGGCGGGAGTGAGTGTCAGCCTCTTACTGACTAAAAACCACCCCGTTCCTTCTCCGGCACGTCGAGCCGGAGCCCCGGTAACCCGTTAGGTTATAGGTACCCCTAAATTGTAATTATCGTTAGCAACACCTTGGTTCGTTGAATCTAGATCACTTTTGTAACTGCAGTCTACTTACAACATATTTGATAACGACACGTACACGTACTGTTAGTGTGTACATCGCTAACAAGGTACAATAATAAGCACCTACAGAGGATCAGTTACACAAATAATTGTAGGAACACATATTTAAAAATTAATTTATTATTCGTCATTAATATTAATACATTTACAATCATTTGCAAACATTCATCGCATGTGCACGGAGCCATTTACACAATTTGTCCACAAACTTATATTTATAATTAAAGGAGAATGTTCACGTAACTATGGAATTTCGTCTTACGTTGTTGCACAATAAATCTTTATTTATTATAGACCATGCTTATTATATTATCGAATAAAAGCGTTCATTTTCCCATAAATATCCGGGTTTTTAAGTAATTAGACAAAAACGAAAATAACCTAAAATTATGTTTAAACTGTCAAACACCGTGCGGTCACCGGTGACCGCAACCTATTGTGTCTATAGATAACTAAACATAAAAACGTCTTGTCGTATGCTACATGGAACTCACGCTTATTTATTCAAAAGTTCAAAACAAACACTCAAACAGTGAAACAGAAACAGTTTTCCTTACAATCAAAATCCGCCACTCTGTCTGTCACATGTTATGACAGTTGCTTCTGCGTGAGACGGAACACAAAAATAATTATAATTGTAACAATACTATAAAATACTAAATAAATACATTGTAAAATGTATTGATATTACAAATTATTTAGCTATTTATTGAAGTTGATATAATTTTTGTGATGATTTTGCCGAAAGGTTCTACTTACGTGATTCGTAAACACGAAGTTTTATTCGTAAGTTAGCACGGAACGTCAATGTCCTTGAAACGGAAATTCCATAGCAATTTTTATGTTACTATTAATCTTATTATCATAATTCCGGATACGAATATACAATTCCTGAAGTGAAAAGGTTGTAAAAAATAAGAAAATCATTTTTATATTATTTTGATTTTTCAACTTGAAACTTTGCTAGACTGCTTTTGGTCAATCTCCTTTAGACAACCAGCTCTCTCATCACACTCAGAGTGCGACACTTCACTGACATCACCTGCTGGTACTTCACTTAATTCAATCACTTACATAACGCAAGTCTTTGTATTTACACTAAATTAACTTAACGCTAATAAAGGTTCTTCCGCATCATGTTTTTGACTGACGAATTTTGAGTTAGTTTTTTTCCATTGCTCTTTTTTGTTCAACATTTTCTGCTTTGTCGCCTCTAATTTTGATTTGGCTTTCGATAATTTTGGTGCGCTTGTTGTTTTGTCAATTCTTTCTAGCGTCTCAATTATGTTCTTAGGCTTGGATAGTACTCTTCTCGTTTCTTCACTGATTTCGTCCATTGTGGAATTCTTGTTTGCGTACACAACTACGTAGTGAGAGTAAGCTGAGTTGGAAGGAGTGTTGATGTCCGCGAAGTCTCTGAAGTTTGCAAACTGGTCTTGGTTGTAATTCGGTCTAGGGTTCGCTATGTATCCAAGTTCGTATGAAGGTCTACCATGACCGTTATTGTAGTAAGAGTTGTATCCGTCTCCGAATTCATCTTCATCGTTCTGAGCGAAGAATGTTCCGCCTCTGATGATTCCAAAGTTTCCTGAACCAAGCAAACTTGAGCTCGCTTCGACGAGCGGAGCTGCGGTGGGTGTGCTGTGTTTACCGAAGTTTTCTAAGTTTCTATTGTAGCCTCCGAAGAGAGGATAATTTAGTAAAGATCTGTAGGAGTTGGGTCTTTGACTGTAGGCTCCTTCTTGGTTGCCGAAGCCGCCGAGTCTGAAGTTGTTTTGTTGGCGTGGTTCGAAGAGGTTAGCGAACGTCGGGAAGAATGTCTGTGAGCCTCCAACGAGTTCTATGGAGTGGTCAGTGTGGTCGTCTGTGGCTGCAGCTTCAGGCTCCTGGTACTGTTGTACAAGACCAGGAGGTGGTGCCACTGCTTCTGATATTATTTCTGATGATTCTGCATTCAAGTCTTTTGTGTCATCTGAAACAAACAAAGTAAGTTGTATGAGAATGTGCATTCTTCTTTTTGTGTTTGTAACTGTTTGAACTTATCAGAAACTGGACATATAACATAAGAGGTCAGCAGTTACATGACATACAAGGACTCAGTCGTTGATCTCTAACAATCAGTCTGGACCTTGACTAATCAGTTTCATTAAGGAACAATACAAATGATATTGAAACGAGTATTTAACGATATTCGATACCATCCATTCTATTAGATATTCAGGTAGCTTTAGTTCATGCTAATTTTGTGGGCGTAAAAAAGCGATTGACGTTGTGTAGCTAACAACATGTTTTTGTAACAATATAAGTACTTGTGTGTATAATGTGTATGACGTTTTAATAAAGAAATCTGTCGCCTTAAACAGCAGACTTGCATGGTTCCTGTTTGAATAAATTTAATTAATGAATGGTATCACGTCCGTGAAGGTTTATGAAAGAAGGCGGATTTATACGAAGTTTTTTTTTTATATGGTATAGGTATGTAGTACCTACTTGAGCACTTTAAATTACGTTCAATCGTTAATATTTCGTTAGTATTTTTTAACTGATTGTCGAGTGTTTTTAAACTTATAATACACATTATTAAGGTCGTGGCTTTTATTACGATTTTATAAAAAATGTGACGTCACAGTTTTTTTTATGGAAACGAGCAGACGTATCACCTGATGGCAAGCGATCAGCGCCGCCCATGGACACCCGCAGCTCTAGAGGAGTCAAAGGTGCGTTGCCCGCCTTTTAAAAAGAATACACTCTTTTCTTGAAAAGAGTACAACATTTTGGAATCTAATAATTTCATTTTATCATCAGGTTCACGCCTGAATACTGAAAGGTTACCCAATTTTAAGACGCGCTTAACTATAATTCTGTCACTACAACTTCTTTGGAAAATGACAGTGATAGCATGATATTAAACCACAACGTAAACTTGAGTAGCCTTTCAGTATTCGGGCGTAAGAGTCTCTTCCTGATCTTTTTATCTACGATACATATGATAGTAGGTAGCCAATAACAATGGTAGAACAACCTTCTTAATAGGAAGAGTATAATACATAATTATTTTATAGAGCAGCTGTCAACTGTCCATATTTAACAACGAGTCACAAACCGGTTGGTTAGGTTCGCGATGTCTAATCAGTTTAATGCTTCTGAACGCATGCTATGGTTGTCATAGGGTTGACAAGTGAAATGAATCGATTCACTCTCTCGATTATGTAAGTGATCGATACTGATTAGCTGTGTTTAACGTGACAAGTATAACATGTAGGTGACTTCTGTGATTAGTTACGCTTTTCATAATACGAAGAAATTGATATAATCTTGGAATTGTTTTAAACGTTTCTGAGTCATGTCTTTAACAGATTAGTTTATGAAGTAATACTATAATGTAGGACTGAATATGTGTTTTCGTGGGATGGGGACAAATGAAGACCAGACGGTATCTAAGTGATCAGCGCAGTCTGTGGACTCACAACACCAGAAGAGGAGTTACAAATTGTGTTGATGGCATAACATAACGTCACGCCTTTTATCCCCGGAGGGGTAGGCAGAGGTCCATATTATGGCACTTAATGCCAATGTATAATGTAACACTTACTTTTCACTATTAATGTTATGAGTCCCATTCCTATGTAATAGATATTAGAGACTATTGCCTGAGATTTAAAAAAAAACCCTTTAATACTTTGCCGGACCCAAGAATCAACCCCGGGACCCATTGCCCGGCAGTCGCACTTGCGACCACTCGGCCAACGAGGCAGTCGGTGCGTTGATGGCTTAGTTATAAATCCAATGTTAAGAAGCAATAGTATACAAACTAAAATAGTCATAAAGAACTCAATAAACTACACAAGCGCACATTGACACATGCTACACATTACAATTGCATTAACAGTGTGTTGCAACCACAAAATGCTTTTACTCGTATATTGTCTAACTTTGTGTCACAATGTCGAGCCGATTGTTGAATTTCTCTTATGAATAGTCAATAAGATTGAATGAAGTGTAGTGCGAACTATAAATCCTTTTTGATAGATATGTTCTCGTTGAATAAAATTGTCTGACATTGTTGGTAATGAGTTTTGTTTATGTCATCATTAAGTTTAAGTATTGTCTAGGCATAGGTATTATGTAACTATAAGACTTATTGGTTCCCGAAGTTATATGGACAACTTAAAGGGTTGCTGGAACCAGCTCACTCTCTCGTCCCACTCACCATTGGATTATTTTCTTTCCTCAAAAAGAATAATCACACTTACAAATTACGAGACACACGGGGCAAACCAGAGTCAGTGTTATAACTAAGAATTTAGATAAAAACTAACTAAAACTACACTAATTAGTAGGGAATAGTTACTTGAATAATGAGAACGTCAGAAAATAAAATTTTATAGATTAGAAACAATTAAATGTCATTTTTTATGGGATAGGATATCTGATATGATAGGATCATCTGACCGTATCTAAAATGGGTTGTACGTTGCAATACTAGAAGAGTCACAAAGTGCGCTGTCATGATAACCATAGAATGATATGATACCTTCACTCAAGTCACAACACATGCCCATTGTACATCTTTAGAAACAACAGTTGCTACCACGTCATTCAATAAACATTAAAAAGCTACTGACGATACCGTGACAAAATGTAAACAAAGACATTGCGTGGTGTAACTACGGAACAAAATGATTGTCAGTAAAAGCCAGGCAATGTATGGAAATATATTCGAGTGGTAGTGTTGCAATAATTTGCTATAATGGCGTCTCTAGTTATGTGTCATTACGTGTCTGTTCATGTGGTCAGTGGTTTGTTGATGTCGTATAGAAACGTGGTCAATGTGGCGCTGATCGAGATCGGGAAGTTGGAAAGGGTCTGATCAAGACTATTATTAGTCGTATTAATTTCTTCTTTAATCTATACAAAACTACCAATACGCTGAATGTAAGGGAACTTTGAACAGTTAATTCTTATATTTCATTAAAACGTGGAAAAATATAACTATAAATGATGAAAAAGGTGAAGAATGGTAAGAAAGGAAAAGTAGTTTGCAGAATGATAATAATATGAAAGAGAAACATCTGATAAGGGAGAATGGAAAAGAAGTACAGGTACATATTGTTAAGATCCAGCAGCTTGGGACAGAGGTAGAAAGAAAAAAAAAATCGGGTTCGAATGGTTATTGGTGTTTGCGTTGCATGTAGTGTGCGGTCTTAATAGTAACCTTCTTTGTTTACGAGTATGCGAGTCTAATATCTTTATTGATAAATTGGCTCGTTAAAACCAAATATTCTGATTTATAGGCAGTACAGGTTGATTGCATTGATGGTATATTAATCGATTAATTTAGTTGCATGCAATGCAATAGTTACTTTATGCCTTCATTTCCGAATTGGCCATAAAAAATAATGTTTGGCGTTTATATGATCTCGATACTGAAGTATGATTGTAGTACATGAGTATTTTCGATTGAGGTATTCTCAGCAATAGTTGAAATTATGAGTCTTAACATAATATAAGGCTAAATTAAAATAAAGAACAAAACAATCTCCAGATTTGCTTCATCGACAGTCTTATTAATAAACGTTTTCTAATTTGTACTAAGCAACAATTTAGACGAGCAAAAGTATTTATTAATAAGCGCCTCGGTGGCATTTATTACCGCATTTACGCGAATGTTACCATAACAGGAATATACACAGACAGTTACCGTAGCCATATATGGCGCTAGAGCTTGAGAAGTAATTATCTCATTGTCTACATCTATAAGATTCTTGTTTCCTATCGTATCTTCCTATGAGTTCTTGTTATTAGTAATTATATATGTTTTAATTTTATCGTGTATAATGTTGGTAGGAGCATTTCCTCCCAACATTACACTATTGTGACCTGTGAACACCTGATTGACTACTATAGCCCAATTCAAATTGAAGTATGGAAATGCTTTACTTTGTGTGAGATTGTAAAGGAATTGACTGGTACCCCTAGTATTTCATTCTTTATTCACAATGAGGTGCCTACCTACTATTTTAACCTTTACACTGTTCATCATGAAATGCAGTTCAGTTTTCGTTCTTTGATGTCATATGATAATTTTCTTTTCATTCCATAGCACTTCCTACATAATTCATTAGGTTGCATTGTTGTACCATAATTAATTAAAATAAACATCTTTCCTTAGTCATCTTTCAATTCGTTTACGTCAAAAGTAACACGTGTAGAATAGAATAGAACTATTACGCGATTATTCTTAGTGTACATGTCACATTAATTTATCATTATCGTCTATATTACGTATGCTTACCCGTTTACTCGTTTAGCCATCAAAGTTTAATGCAAACTGTTTTCCTTTAGAAGTGTAAATACATATTATGTAATCGTCAGGTTGAATTGATGTTCTTAGAGTACTTCTTATTATACGTATTCCACCGCCATTTATACCTACTCCTAACGCATCTTACAGCTATTCTTCGGAAGTCCTCGTGGTAGATCTATGTGGATATTTTGTGGCTGATAGGTACTATGATGAAAAGGCTATTTTTCTAATGCGTTCCATTATCAGTTTCCAGTGTTTATTGCCTCAATGGTACAAGAAGTGGTTTCGTATTAGCGTAATCGAAAATGGTATCTATATAAGCTGTATTTCGTGCGTGTCTATGACGTATTTCATTGTTTGATTAGAGAACCTATCCGATGAACTGTCCAGATTAATGTACGCATTCATTTGTTTGTATTGATTCTATTTAGATGGCTACACGTCAACCTATACAATACCAATTTATCATTATCTCTCCTTGTATGATCTTTTTGCACATGCGGCGGTCAGTTTATATTGGTTATCCATAACTTGATGTGTGTACATAATATTATATTATCTATGTGGCAATAATTTCCCATTAGAGTCTAGTTACGTGCTATTACATGTCTGCCGGCATTTTGTGGTTTCCTGTTGAGTAGTTCATAAATGTGTGATCACGACCACCGTGTGTGTATCTGGTTTGATATTAGTCATTACTCTGCTTTATATTAGAAACTTTTGTGTCTTATTGATGCGGTGAGAAAGTGCTTTCGGTTTCATAGTGAACCTAACAATAGCTGTCGAGACTTTCAAATTAGTATATAATCTATAATAGATGGTAGGTGTTATAATGTTCATTGCACTTTGTTCTCTTCATATCTTAGATTTGGTTAAATTATGATAATAATGCGAGTTCCCACGCTTCAGGGTGCGTACACACTATAGTCTTATTCTGTCAATGCAACACGAAAATGAGATTTTTCGATTTGATCCCAATTTTCTCTTTCTTGCTGTTCCCATGACACATAGGCACATTCCGAAATACAGCTTTAGAACAAGTAGTTTCAGATGTGAGTTGCTTGTACCTAAGTCATTATTTGCTTACTTCATCAATCACTTACAAATGTACTGGAATAGTTTCATCTATTTTGTTTCAGTGCTGCATTCTATCACTACAATTTATCTCTCAATAGATCAATGTACTATTATAGGCTCAAATACAGAAACCTGCAGTGAGTGAAAACGACGATGTTACGTCATACAGATACAGAGACCAGCATGTCAACCTGCCCCTGTCTGTAATATTCCTTTATTCGATTTTCAACTCTATACTTTTAAAATAAAGTCGAAAATCCAATGAGAAAAATGACAGATTAGGGTACGTTGACTTGCTGGGCTATACCTCCCTTCGTCCAGGCTGTGGTTTGTGGTTTTGGCTTTATATTTCCTACTAAAAACTACTTTAGACAATTGGAATGAAATGGAATGGAACTGAATATTGTGTTGCGACCCCGGATTAATTGGGGGCATGCTTTTAATGCTACCGGGATGGATTTTATGTGGTTAGTTGGAATTATGGCTGGAGTTACGAAACGTATGATACAATCTAAGCAAAAAAGTGGGGGTTACTTACGATCTCTGAAGTTGGATCTCGGAGGTTTTTGTTTACCAATAGACGTATTTTGTGAGTTTTATTGTCTGGTTATGGACGACACAAATACAAAAAAGCTTTTAAAAAGTGCCCAACCGGGACTGCGGCTCGAAGCAGAAGTGAGAATGGGTTAGTTTGACACTCGCTCTCGCGTCATCCAGTGCAGGAGGAGTCAATTGATTATTTCGCTCCTCAAAAGTAAGTTATTGTTAGGTATGTTATAAGCAAACGAAATATAAGTAAAAAGAGAGAAGGCTATCGACACACACGTTTATTACGTCTTCAATTGTTTTACAAATTCAGTGGGTTTAGCCACATACATAGATATTCTATCACCATACACTATACTATGACCATAGAGTATACCACATACCTACACAACAGTTATCAAATCAGGGATTAGAGTCAACTTTCGCATACCTTTTTTTTAAGGGGGAAAATCATCGAATGGCTTCTACCGCCTGGGTGAGGCGGGAGGGAGTGTCAGACTCTTACTGACTAAAAACCACCCCGTTCCTTCTCCTTCACGTCGAGCCGGAGCCCCGGTAACCCGTTAGGTTTTCCGCGACACCTTCCAATACCCTAAGTCGTTATTTAGCGGATATGATAATACCTATAATTATGATATTTGTAGGATGGTAAGGGGTAAAATATGACGCAGATTTGTGCAAAATAGGTGCATTAAGATTTTGTTCATTTTGTTAATGGTCCTTTGGTATTAAGATGATCTTATTGATGTACTAATCTGGCAGTAAAAACAGATTAGGACAATGTCAAAAACATTTGGTTCATAATATAAAGACAATATTATTTATTTAGGTGTTTATGTACATACACTTCATAAGTCAACAACCCCATTAAAGGTATAAAGTATTATAGGAATAGTATTAGGAATATTTCGAAAATATTACTTTATTAACTGCTTGTGGTATGTAAAATTGGAAATCAATATATATCCATATTACAGCATCGATGTTTTAATTGGAAAAGCAATTCGTCAGTTATATTATCAATTCGTGATTTCATTGCGTTAAAAGTATTGATGCAAATACATAACTTACATGCAAAGTAAGTAATCAGTGGTGAATCATTAATAAAAAAAAGTAGTTAAACGTTGTTATTGAAACCTTTTTACATCATACTTGTTTGCAACATAAGTTTTTACATATTACGTGTTAATAATAATCGTTATTCATGCCACTAACCTCTAACCCGGCCTACTAACATAGGTGTTCTAAAAACGTATATTTTTCAAAGGAAAATATAAATAACTTTGTTTTGTAAAGTTTTGGAGAAAGTATGGGACGATACGACAGCTTGACAGGGTTCATTTTGTGGTAAATAATGATGTTTGCGAAATTGTGTCAGCCTAGAAGGATTTCGTCTTAAATATTGTGTTGTGTTTAAGCTTAGATAACTCAAGCCGTATAGAATAAAGCTAAATAGAAATAAAGCTTAATTACGGTTGGAACTGTGCATTTAATTTAAAATTCAAACTAAGTTATTTATGAAATACGTAAATTCTGTTTTCATATGCAACGTCATTAAAATTAAACTGTATCGTATTGTACAAGATGAAAACTATTGTAGGAGTTCAGTCAATTTTACAATTTACTGTAATTTAGTTACAGTCTTGTGATATTTAACAAAACATATATATCATACTTCCGATTCTATTGCAAATAGAGAGAAATCGTGCAGAACATCAGTACCTAAAGAGACAAAATTTTTGAGTCAGAATTTCTCAATTGGAATTACATAGATAGGCAATTTATTGCAGTCTGTACGTATATTTAGTTCCTTTTAATTTGGTAAGATACTCACCTAAGACACATCTTGTACGTAATATGCCTATTTATGTGAAAGCGCGAACAAAATATTTACAACATTTTTTACTTAATATATGTTAGTTATATTTTAAGTTGTATATATATATATTTATTCAATTAACTTGAATACAATAGTTATTTATTAATTGTGATATATAAAATGCAAGAGACAAAAAGAGAAATACATTTTAAAACATTTCCGAAACATACAAATAAAAATTTTCCCTGTCATATAATACGTAGGAATTTTGTTAAGCTCACGGCACAACACATTGAACTGAATGTTATCTGTTCTGATTTATATTATATACCTATCAAATATTTTTCAAAAATTGATAAATCTTAGGTATATCATTTTCCTTCTCGGGAATCGACAATAAGACTTCCTGCTATGCAATCGCGATTATAGCCATTTATTTAACAACAATACCAAAATAAGTAACATTAGAAACTAAATAAAACCTACGCAAATTTGATGTGACATATCCATAAACACAATTACGTATAGAAAGTCAGAACTTGACCAAAAATGTTGGGATTGACCGCGTTAACTGGTAACCTTAGCCACATATAATGATATGCATCTTTATTACCTATGACATAAGTCACATAATTATACAAAATTTTGGACATGAATTATTATGCTTCTTTTTTTAAACGATGAACTATGTCGTTATTATGATAGCAGCTAGTGATGTGATATTGTAGGTTGTGTAGTTAGATAGATAATGTCCTAGTTAGTCTTTCATAATATTATGTGCATCTTTTATTTATTTACCTAACTAGCTACTTTGCCCATGTTTCGCTCTATGTGATTATCGATCTCGAGCTTTCCAACTACCTAGGTATCATCAGACACAAAATCATATATTTTTTAAGTATTTTTATGATCTGACATTTGGCCTACGATGGAGCACATTTGCCCATAAGCTATTCAGATATAAAATCTCTACATTACAACTTTGTTTTTACATTAAGTAAGTATAGGAACCTAAATAAATCATGATCAATGAACTGCAAAATGTGAACTACAGTCTGAATGTTCTACATATCTTATACTAGCAATAAGATTGATCAATCAAATCAGTCAATCAATTAATGTCAGTTGAACAATGGTACAAGAAATTAAGAACATTGATTCGTAATAGGCTGGTCATATATTTGACAGTTGGAGGAAAAGGAGTTGTTTGTCAATTTAATTAAGTTCTAATTTACTGTAGCATTTATTTATAGGTATCACTATCTCTCCAGTCTCCAGATTAACTCCAGGAACCAAAATATGCTACTGTGAATTTATAACTATTTCATATTGATACATACTATTTGGTATTTGATACTTACAAACGTTTTTGAATAAGTACATTGTTCCTTTCTGTTAACATAGCAACTAGGCAGTGACCCTTTATTAGGTTTAAAATCAATGCATATTCGTCAACTTTTTTGTAAAAAACCAATTGTAAATAGACCTTAACATATTCAATTGAAAAACGATAAATATACGAAGAATACAAACATATTATCTAATTTCATTAGCCATAAAAATGGCAATAAAAAGCAATAATGAGTCATTCACCTCACTAGTTATTTGTTTAGGTACCTTCGATGATACATAAATGCCGATTCCGAATTATAATACTCATCGGTTGATGAAATCATTCGCGAGTGCAGTGAACTGCGGCAGGGCCGTTCATTCTAGGGTCATTCAATGAACATGATTTGACCTTACGCGTCCAACTAATATATAAACCGTACAACAATCTATTATCAAACGTATAATCAAGAACATAAATATTAGTTTGCGGTACTAACGGTAATTTTTTCGTTTTTAAATCTCAGTCATAGGTCGTCATTCGGTTTAGTCATAAATTTAGATGGGATCTCTATTTAAAAAAGTATGTTGTTCTTTTTATTGTCTGTGAATTTTAAAATATGCATTGTTATTTTTTAAAGGTATGTTGCAAAAAGTTGCCGTTATTACCTACCTAGAAAAATGTGATAAATCGAGGATCTCCTACTTTTGTTTTTGTTCCATTTGAAATCAATTGATCAAATTCGTATAAAAACTTACTTGGATGATTAACATCGCTTCTGAAATAACTACGAAACTTTCGACAAACTAGTGCATATCATTCGAGGATTTAATTGCTAGATTTATTACTTTTTCGGTATTGGTACATGGTAACTGATTTCATTCAATAGTAGATACCTGTGATGTTTCATTGATTCATCATTTTCCTAGTAACCATAACGTGTACTACAATGATTCTCGTCGTTTTATTGTACAATTGTACATCTTAAGTCGTTAGTGAATGGAACTATAAAATTATTTTGAAATCCCACGCCGCTGTAAATACAACAATATAAAACGGTAATTAAAACCCGCTTACTCGACATAAAACAATTAATTATACGAGGCATAAACACAGTAATGCACAGAGACTTATCTTAAACAATGCACATTATATTTTTACATTTCCGCAATATAGAATTATCATATTATTGCAATAAATACCTAAAATGACTGCGATATAGGTATTTTAATGTGATGGGATTTCTATGATTCTCGTATAAAATGACTTCCCTTTGCTAATCTGATGAGAATGCCATGTTTTCCTGGCGACCTGAGGTGAAGCGACAAATTGATAGTGTTGTACTTGCATTGTTTCCGACATTTAACTAATGAGTGTTTGTGATTAATATTAAGTATCATATTACTGCTTTAATGCATTGCTTATGGCGATGTTTCCTTGGTTTGTCCTTATGTGACTTTACTCGAAGCTTTGGTTATTCTATCTTTCTTCATTGAATGAAATTTAACATATTGGTAATAAATTAGGTACCTATACAGAACTCAGAATTTCTTACCTCGAATGATTAATCAATGAGATAGCTTATTGTAGGTAAACATGACACTGAAAAATAACGTGACAAATATTATATGCATTTTTATCTTTTTATTACGATTATGATTTATTAAAATGTTGATATTTAATATACTGTGTTCACAGTGAACTTTACATTTTCTTGTCGGTGTGCGAACTGCTTGCTCAAAAGTTAGTAGCCCCGGTGCGACTTGACACTGGTAGGGGTTTTCTCTAAAGATGTGAAAAAATCTCTATCTTCTTTCATAATTTTTGATATTTCACGTGAGTATACAGGGGGTAAACAGAATGCTAGCAAAACGCTAACAAAAAAAATATATAGTTTTTACAATTTTTAACGTATCGGCAGCACGGAGTCTCGACTTGTGCCCGGTATATAGCAATAGGCTCATCCCCTATTACATGGGACTCATAATAAATAGTGAAAAGTGGGCGTTACATTGTACAGGAGCATAAAGTCCCGTATAATTTGTACCTCTTCCTACTCCTGCGGGGATAAAAAGGCGTGATGTTATTATGTTAAAGCCCAGTAATACTTTGCCCTACCCGGAAATCGAACCCGACACCCCTTGTCGCAATTGCGACCACTCGACCAACGAGGCAGTCACTTTAATTGCTTATACTCTTATACAAAACATAAAAATAACAAAATATGTATAATCTTTTAAACACACGTAGAAACTCTCACTCAACACATTAGCTATTATATTCGCTATTGTGCAAATGACGTGACATTTCTCAATACTGTACTCATCTGTACATGGTGAGCTATATGGAGCGTGACATCGATTTTGTGCTCGCGTGTACACTAGTTATGTGACAAATCGTAACGTGTTGTATATACGTCACGCGTCACGCTGCTGTCCACGTTTGCGTTTACGTAAAGTGTGAATTTATGATGTAGTTGTATGTACTTTTAATGATTCGAAATTCAAATTAAATTTATATATTTTTCAAACAGTCAACAACGGTTTGTCACTGGCAGTCAACTGGAGGAGTAAGCGGTCTTTTCTACATAATAAAAAAAGGATTTATATTCCCTTTTTTTTGATGTGGGAAAATCATCCAATGACTTCTCCCGCCCGGGTGTTGCGAGAGGGAGTGTAAGACTCTTACTGACTAAAAACCACACCGTTAAGTCTTCCGCGGCTACATAATATAACCCCTACCTTACCTATTTGCATAAAAGAGTCCTTCTTGGTATTATTGAAATAAATAACTTTGATTTAGACTTGGCGGTGTGGTTGAAGATCGTAGTTTAAATGGTTCAGGTCTCAGCTCCGTCAAATGTATCTTCTTAGTACTTACTAATGTATCTTCTTAGTACTTACTACTTACTAAGAACTTACTAAGAACTTAGTACTCACTAAGAAGATACATTATTACTAGGACTGCCTCGTTGGCCGATTGGTCGCAAGTGCGACTGCCGGGTAAGGGGTCTCGGGTTTGATTCCCGGGTCGGGCAAAGTATTACTGGGTTTAAAAAAACTCAGTAGTAGCACGGAGTCTGAAAATGTGCCCGGTATATGGCAATAGGCTCACCCCCTATTACATGGGACTCATAACATAAATAGTGAAAAGTGGGTGTTACATTGTCCAGTGGCATTAAGTGCCGAAATGTGCACCTCTGCCTCCTCCTTCGGGGATAAATAGGCGTGATGTTATGTTAGTGACTTTACTAAGTATACCCGCTGGAAGAATAAGGACGTTGACTCATGATATGTATGTGTTTTACTCTGTTGTCACTGGCTTGCAAGCCTTACGGATTTTTTTGCAATGTCACATCACTATTTTCGTAACTCACACTAGCTTAATGAGTCGTTGCTCTTGTTCTTGTATCGCAAATGCATAACATTTGTATTTACTTTACGTAAACTGTTTAATGTTGTGAAATGGTGTACTGGTGCAGGCGTTATACTTGGGACATTTATGCGTTCGTCTTGTTTTCCACACTTATGTGAGACGTTGCGTATTTTCGCTAAGATTACCTATATAGGATTTTTGTTAGACTTATGTCTACCTACCTATGTCTTACCGTCTTTAAGTGAAAAACAAAAATATGATCAAAACCCCGAAGTAATCGTCGCAAATACTAAAAAATGCATCATTGGCCGATCGCAAGTCCGACTGCCGGACAAGGGGTTGCGGGATCGATTCCCGGGTCGGGCAAAGTATTAATCTGGGTATTTAAAAAAATCCCAATAGTAGCACGGAGTCTGAAATTGTGCCCGACTTACACAGTGAAAAGTGGGTGGCATTAACTGCCATAACGGGCGCCTCTTTCTACCCCTTCAGGGATAAAAGGCGTAATGTTATGTGTAAATGTTACTGAAAAAATTGTAAGTGTTCACAAATCTAAATACAGATTCTTATATTGCTGTTATCGAATACATTTTGAATTTAAATGCACGCATGTAACATGAACGGTTTCAGGATATTTCTTACCTTTCTCTATATACGTCATACATAGCTACATAAAAACATTAATCAATGTCAAATTATGTCATACTATAATTTAGAACATACGTAATCGTTTATCCATTGTTTAAATACATACCTACGTACATTAGGTACTATTTAATAGTCACTATTAGTGCAAGTATAAAATCATCACGACATTTCAATGTCGTAAGCTATAACATAAAGAAATACGGAACTCATACATAGACATAATGTGACTATGACTATGATATGACGCATGTTATTACAGTCACTTAATAAAAGCTCATGTGCGACTATTAATAATAATACCTTTCCTGGTCCATTTGTTACAAATTTTAGGCAATAATTATTGTCAAGGTAATATATAATAATGTGTTACTAACATTAATCATTATTGTAGAAAAAGGTAAAGCGAAACTAATTAGTAAGCGGATATTATTATGATAACCGTTTAACTTACAGTTTAGGTTTTTTACAGTTCATAAATATATAGTTATCAATGTATTTTTTGTGCGATAAAATAAGTAGTTATTACACCGAGAAACGCCGGCCGGTACGGGCTTATAATTAAACGGTATAACTATATTGTTTAATATTTTAAAAATATTACATAAAGACTGCTTCATTGGCCGAGTGGTCGCAAGTGCGACTGCCGGGCAAGGAGTCTCGGGTTCGATTCTCAGGTTTTTAAAAATCTCAGTAGTAGCATGGAGTCTGGAAATGTGCCCGGTATATGGCAATAGGCTCACCCCCTATTACATGGGACTCATAACATAAATAGTGAAAAGTGGGTGGAAAACTCATAACATAAATAGTGAAAATTGTACAGTGGCATTAAGTACCGAAATGTCCACCTCTGCCTATCCCTTCGGGGATAAAAAGGCGTGATGTTATGTTAGGTTATGTTATGTTAAAAAATTATATAACACAAATGTGTGACACTATTCTGGGGCTAATTTTTCAGTAGGTAGTATTTACAACTCCTTATAATAAGTACTGCCTCGTTGGCAGAGTCGAGAGGTCATAAGTGCGACTGCGGAGCATAGGGTCTCGGGTTCGATTTTAGGAAGTGTATGGCGTAGTGATGTACATACATTAGAAGCATACTAAGCTCAAAGCTATTGTATGAAGAACATTTTCTTATCAAAAAAAAAAAATCTAAGCACTTCTCATTAAGTGTCCATATTTGCTTTATCTATCTATAATTATATTCGTGAACAAAATTATAAATGAAAAGTAAATAGTGATGTATGTTAAAAATAATAATAAAATGCTCGACGAACTAAACTTCACGTTATAGCGATTTTGAACTTAATTCCTTGTCTATAAATGGATACCATTACACCACGATCGCGAACGATCAGTATACTGTATCCGCGTTGTCAAAAAACATTACAATTGAAGTAACGTATTAAGTATTTGAACATAAATTTATAAAGTTTGAGGAAACATTCAACAAATCACTGTATTGATTACGTCTGCTATGCATTTTCCGCGTCGTCAATTAAATTCATTATAGTGAGAAAGTGATCGCGATAATTTTGTTGTATGCGTATTAATGAGAATTATCGAGTTAAATGGAGTACCTATTGAAAGAGTGTGTAAAAATATAGTAAAGATAAGGTCATTGTCAATGCTTACAAATAAGAAAATATTATTTCCTTCCATGAAAATTGTGTTTGAAAGTTTAAGTCATTTTTATCGAATTATAGTAATGATTTATAAAATGTTCTGTTTTAAAATTATAGTTATTTCATTATTCACGTCTTAGGTAAGGCTTTTTATAGTCCAGTATATCTACCAGCGCAGCTTTGAATCTTAAAAAAGGGAGTTTAAAGGATAATGAAACAATCTTCAAGAAATACCATTATTTTAGAAACATAATTATATTTATCTTCAACAATCAATTCCTGTTCGACTGTTTATTAGGACCGATATATTACGGTCATCTTTATCTAACCAAAAGGGCGTTATCAAAGCTTTTATTAAGAACTTAAAAGGCGTATTAGGGTAAGACCTACCACAAGAAGCCGGTCCCAACATTCCTGAACCGATAATATGAACCGTGAAGGTCAGACAACCGATAAAACCGGGTACTTATCGATTTGGGTCCAAATTCGCATACCAATAAATTTTGTGGGTGTCGATTCCTATATCGAGTAATGAAAGTGGTTTAAAGGAATGTGTATCGGGTTCTTGTATCTAATTCGGGTTTTGAATAAATTTTTGATGATGTACTGGATTTTATTAGATGGTGATGTGACATGTAAAACTTATAGCTTCAACTTTACTTTAATTATTTTGTTGATGTTCAAAAGTGCCTTTCTGGTCCAAATAAAATAAATGATTTTGACTTTGACTTTTACTTTTACATTAGGTATTTCTCAGAGGGTCTTTTTTGTATTGTGGAGGAAGAATTTGTCGATCGATTTTTTATTAGTCTTCTCCTGCTTCAGTACATTAATAACAATCAGGGCTACCGTATTTTTACTTACCAGATGACGCAAATGTAAGTAGAGGTTTTTATGTCCAATCACAGCAGGTGTCGTATATTGAACGTCTAATGACGTGACACTGGCTAATTCCCTGTTCGATCAAGAACGAGAGGCTCATACTAGCATTAATTTAGACAGCATTCATGTTTCCCAGTCGCGGAGAACCTAACGGGTAACCAGGGCTCCGGCTCGACGTGCAGGAGAAGGAACGGGGTGGTTTTTAGTCAGTAAGAGTCTGACACTCCCTCCCGCCTCACTCAGGCGGGAGCAGTCATTCGATGATTTTCCCCCTTAAATAAAATCCATGTTTCCCTTATTAAAATTCCAACAAAAATGTCAACATACATAGATAGGTAAGTACATACAGCACACGATATCATTAAACCAGTTTCCCTTTCTAGGTCGGACATGCGTTGATGAGTCAGTGAGTCGTGGTCGACGATTTTTTCCGCGCCAATAATCCGATGTTACATTATGTAACACGATGTTACATGTTACATTACGGTAACATTAAGGAACATCACTATGTCATTGTGTCTGCGTTTTGTATCTCGCTTAGGGATTTACTATTGCGTGCGTACTTGCGGATATTGTGTGTGAATAAAAGTTAGTATTTCGTTTTTATTAAGTGAAAACTGCTGTTCGGTGATTAACAAATGATTAACACATTGTTTCGTTTTCATCGAAATGGATCGATTATACAATTTAATTCTATTTACGAGTACAGAAAAATAGTGTACCTAAGTTCCAAATCTATTATCATGAACTCAGAGTTTTTGGTTAAATACTCTAAGATTGTGAAAGAAAATTTCAATAAATATGTTTAAGTACACGTTAGAACAAAAGCAATAAAGAGTATTATTATATATGTTTATTATTATATTTACACTAAGGAAGGATGATTACATATTCATAATAGAAGATAAGCTGACTATGCCTCGAAGCTAGATAAAATTACTTAATCGACCTGTAAGTAGGTATTATTGTTTATTGCATACAATAGCTATGTATATCTTTAGTGTATGTATCTATAGTAGTAAATAAATGCAATTATTATAGAAGTAAAATGTTTGTTTTTAACTGATAAGAGAAAGAAAGAAGAAAATACATTTTTAATGCATTTTTAACAAACCTTCAATACGGTAGACAACTAGTCAAATTCAATACATTTATCGAAACATCAAAAACGATACTCTTCTATGAATTTTATACGAAATCCCAGCTTATGACGTCATCATATTTTCGCGTCAAATAGCACACTTATATTTAAACAAAATGCTAGAATAAATCGAAAATTAAGTATATCGACAAATCAATAAATGAAAGTGTAACTATTTTTCAATATTTAATTGGACTGAAAAATCAAAATTCGAACTACCCAATTGTTTTAAGAAAGTACGTAAGCAAGGTTAGCTTGCACTTCGAAATCAGACCTTAAAAGCTTAGAACAAAGTATAGAACTGCAAAAGTATGCTGCAAGTCTTTCTATAGCAACAATGTAGCTACCAATGGCAATACTATTGACGGTTCTGCGTACGTTACCTCATCTTTGGCATTAGAGAGGACCATGCTCAAGGATGCATTGCTTAGAACTGAATTTATTGTGTCGCACTATTGAACGTGACTGTTAAAATAATACGTCTTTGTATAGTGTTAATACGCTTTGTTTACCAAGTGGGACCTAAAATGCATTTATAGACAGACCTACACTATGCATTACATACGTACATACACCAAAAGTTACACACACACTTGCGTGTGCTATCGAACTATACTTTCGATTGAGCGCTATTCCCGAACGGATACTCCTTCAAACTGTCTACAAAGTGTTGTACCTACTCCTTTTTACAACAGTAGAACTGATTTTTTATTTGTCATTTTACCAGTGATCTTCAAGAATCACTTAAGTTAAACTGAAAATTGGAACTACATATGACCAGTATTGTATGGTAATTGGTTCGCTGTCTATAACATGGGATTCATAACTGGCAAACATGTGGGAGTTAGAATGCATGTTATGATTTTTTTGTTACTTATAAGTTCTCACAGGATGAACGAATTTTGTATTAAAGTTATTGTTTGCGGATTATATAAATCTGCGCCCTCGTTGCACCCACGCTTTACTGGGTCCACTCACATTTTGAATGTCTTCTCCTTTTGGTTGAATATTAATTTTGGGCATGTACTTTTTGGGTACATCCCGATCATATCACATCCGGCTGTATTAAAATTATTTTTAAGAAACTGCATCTTATACTGTAGTAATTCCTTCACCTCCATTTGTTAATTTTCCGTCTCATGTTTAATTTTTTAGTAACACAAAGAAAAACTATAAACGCTAAAACAAAGGTTGTCCACTATAACACCGATGGTCTTTCCCACAGAATCCAAACAGGAAATTGAGAAAGTAGACTACCTAGTTGCAATACCAAAAAAGACGACGAAGGATTAAATCATCACCACTAATGCAGTCACGACTTCGTTCAAATATTTCGAAAGCTTATGAAGATGGTACATATCCCACAGCACAGACCCATCACAATGGTAGAAAGTGCAGATGACAGCTCATAATACTATCCTAATCTGTGAAAATACAACAATAGATTTCAAATTTTATCACTGAACGATAAGGTTGGAACTCTTTTAAAGAGATTGGTCCGTTAAGTATAGGTTGATAAGCAGCTGTATCTATGTCGAAGTAAGCTCACTTCCCGATGACGTAAGGTAAATAATTGATCTCATTTGTCAAATCATTGAACCGTGATCTCTTAAGTTAATCTAATGAATTTGTGTTAGCATGGGCTACAAAGCTTAGTATGAAGAATATGTTACTATTACGTGGGCGGCGTTGTGTTGTTATTTGAATGCATTTGTCACTTAGTTGAGAAAGAATATGGTGAAATAGAGCGACCGATAGCTCTCACTTAGGAGTAATGTTGTCGGCTTTATGTGACCAACTTTTACAATACTTTTGTAAGAAATCGAGTGTAAGTACTTGCATTTCATTTATACGACACCAGTTGAATAAAAAAGTTAAAGAAAGACAGAGAGAGATAAAATTTGAGCTTAGTCCCGTGCTATTGGAGAGATGTATCTTCAGTAATGGATCTAAAAGTACTAGCTATGACAATGATGGCAATATAAGGTCAAAAGATGAGATGTCGAATCAAAGGAATTGATTCTATAATACCAAAGACATCAAGTAATATCTAGGCGGATGAAATTAACTAAGCAGTTAAAGGAATCATGACCGTTAAGATGAAGGATAGTCATGGTTACATACACAAGCTGATTCTAAGATCAGATCATTGAATTAGCTCTTACTTCGTAATTATTAAGTAAGATATTAAATATCAGCTAGATGCTGCTAGAGAATGTAATCATGACTGTATTTTTTATTTTAAAGTGCTGAGTAAGGAAGCACATCTTTAACGTAAAAGTCAAAGTGAAAAGACAAAATAATAAACATAGTTTAATGAAACGAAATGAGAAATTTGTGTAGAAATCGTATTGTAATTATTAAAAATATTAAAGTAATAAAAAGAAATGATAGAGAGATTGGCGATGGTAAAAAGAAAATAAGGGTTAATGAATAAGATAAAATTTGAGCTAAGTAAAAGGGAATAACAATGAATAAAAGTACCTATTACATATATGAAAATGATATGTTAGGAGAACAAGGAATTATAAAGGAAAGGTAACCAACCAACGTAAAATAAACATTAATTGCATTGTTTTACCTAGCTTGCATCATATCCGCAACTTAAATAAATTACATTTTTGTCCAAAATTTCGAGATTTTAATCATAATAATTGTCATGATGAAACATTAAATATTTAAAACTAACCGTTGAAAAAGTCATAAAGGAATTATATAATAGTTAATTGATCATGTGCTTTACCCAAGTAAATTGAGGCTGGTTAATTTGAGCTGTCAGATATTTGCCTAGATTTGATCTAGAATGTATTTATTAGATGTTTTTGTTGATAGCTTCCTTGTTTTCAGAAGTCAAGTTACGTCATAGCGTTGTATCTACTATTCTAAATCTTTATAAGAGGGCAGAGGTGGCTTTTAGTGTCCTTATTTTTTTGCTAACTCGTTGGTGTTATGGTTGAGCAACTGACTAATGTATGACACGATGTGTTGACTATTCCGAAACAATAATCAACTGAACAATTCTTCGTATGAGGTACACAATTTCCGAAAAAACTACGTTACCATCGCAATAGGATTTCAATTGTAAACCTTCTTCTAATATGAATGTACTTAAAATATTAATTAAATCATACTTTGATTGATTCTGGGGTACCTTACTCTCAAAATGCTGTTTTATGTTTAAAAAGGTAATGTAATGTGATCATCGTGGCAAACAGAAACTTTCATTCTCAGACTAACGATGTCCAATAAGTAAGTCATAATAAAATTTTAATATTTACGAACTAGTATACTACTATAATAATGACTCTTGCTCTCTCTTGCTGCTAGAAATTGCATAACATTCAATAGAAAGGCCCTTATGAGATTCACTCTGCCCTTTGATCAGTTTAATTTTCATACTTCAAATTGGCTGACAATTATTATTTATAGCGCAGGCGTGTCTAAACAAAATTAATGTCTAATTGTTTTGTTGTTATTATACGAGGAAATTGTTGATTTGATGTTTTGTGTTGTAAGGTTTATGATGAAAACTATAGG
This sequence comes from Spodoptera littoralis, assembly GCA_902850265.1. Classification (NCBI taxonomy): domain Eukaryota; kingdom Metazoa; phylum Arthropoda; class Insecta; order Lepidoptera; family Noctuidae; genus Spodoptera; species Spodoptera littoralis. Next base: position 10,389,754 of record LR824544.2, read on the forward strand.
TGCAGGAAAGGTAGTATCTGTGTAATGTTATTTATTGTTGTACAACTTGACCCCATACTTATACGCCTAGGTTGGAGAAATTTTACTCGATAGATTTGCTACGAGAATAATCGCACTGATAAAGTTTATGACTTTGTTTGTAATATATAAACGTAATACATAGGAAACGAGATAGGTTTTGGAAAATAAATAATTTCCATTCATAGTAGTTACACAATATCATTATGAAGTTAACTATTTGGAAGTTAGGTATATATAAAAAACCGAATTATATTATAGCTAAGTACTTAAAGTACTTGTATCTTTATAATTTTAAAAACATTAGACTAAAACCTACTAACACCAGATTGTAATAAAAATATTAATTATGTTGACCTTTGTAAGTAAACTAGGTTTATTTCGAAAATCTTAGTATAGCTTATGATCTTGGCTTCAAGGTTAATTAATGAAACTGTATTTGTTTTCGACATCCTTTTTTATTATTTTGAATTCTCGAAATATTTAACAAAACAGAAGGAAGCAATAAATCGATTGTATTATCAACTTTTATGCATCTATAGCACATTGTCGATATGGTGTTCCACAGGGTCGCATTTTAGCACCAAGATTGACCAGGTTCCTTTTGTGTTATAGATAAATGTTAAATGGAATTATAACAACAGGACATCGGTCATATTTAATACTTTATTAATATGCGGAATAATCTGAGTCACTTTATGTTTTATTAATAGCTCCGTTTATGCCTTTTATATTACGTTCACCACAATCATAGTCCATATGTCCTGTTCAATGAGAAAATGAGGTCAAATTAATTTAATAAAAGAAAAAAAACAACTGTCTCCACAGATAACATCAAAAATAATGATACATTGACAACTGACAATTCGTTTCCATCGAGATAATTTTGACTGCGTTTGCTAGATATGACACGGTGATCGTGACATATCTTGTCTTAATTGGATCTAGGTCTTGGTTCTGTTTGTAAAATGTATTTTTGATTACAATTTGTCAGTAACTAAAAGTAATTATAAGGGCCTCCCATTAAATTACTTTAGTAATTGAACAGAAGAAACACAAAAGAGGGCTTTATTTTATTTTAATGTCTTAAAATTATAATTATTCCGAAAAGTCACTGTTTTCAACTCATAAGCGGTGCTAATCACCAGTTATGCAAATCTCCATAAAAACGAAAGAGCTATCATAATAATATGGCTAATTTATTTATTTTAATAAATAACATTATACAAACAGCGATCTGTCATAAAACACGAGGATAAACAGTGAATCTGTGTAATCTACTTACTTACACGTGTTACATAAGGACTCACAAAGCCGTTGTGACGTGAATCGATTATGACATCAATTTTATGCGGTGATTGATCGATTATAGGCCGGATGTTTGATGTCATTACAAATCAAGGCTTTTACTGTTTGTAAACATTACGGTACTTATTATGTTACGACTTAGAGTTTGGTTGTTGGACCAGAAATGTCTTTCGTTGTCAATTCACTCATTACTGTTTGATTCATTTTTGTCAAGCATTGAATTAGACTAGCGAAATATTTGTTTGTGTTACAATTTTTTGATTTTGGTTAACATGACTTTTTTTAGTTAACTCTCTCGGGTCTGAGTCCACTAAAAATGAACTCTACCAACGGGTTTACAAAGACGAAAATTGCTTGAATACTTATTTACTTATTAGGGAAATTCCTACTGACAAAGTCGGACAAAGTGTTTGTGACAAACATTATAGTTTTCTACTACTCTCTCATGCATTGAGCAATGTTTGTTGTCATACAAGTTATGTAATACGTAGTAAAACTAGTAAATATGGTTGTAGGTTAATGAAAAGACAGCGGTATCTTTAAAGGAAGGGACAGGGAACTGGTAAAGGCGTGCACATGTGTTAAATAACGTAAGTTTTATATTCGAGTGTTTCCTGTGTGAACCACACCTTTTAACCGCAGTTAGTTTTAATAGGGTTTGTACATATTTTTGATTTTATAATAACTATTGTGGGACATACTAACGTAAATATACCGAGAAAAGCTCTACTACGTGCGCGGTCGTGGCGATGTCGCGCAGCCTACTGTCATCGGCACGACCGCGCACGCTGCGCACGAGGAAGAACCCCTCTGTGGTTCGAAACTAATAGAGCTTTTCTCAGTATATTCACGTGAGTAACCCACGATTTTTAGGTACATGTTTTTCTTTAAATGTAACCAAGCACATGAAATTAGTGCTCTGTCAAAAATACTTCCTTTACTATATTATTATACCCTCGTGTTAATTCATCATATTTGTGAATATGTACTTTTAGGCAATTAAGCGTGGTATCTATATAGTGAATGGTATGGCATGGTCTTCGAAGCTTACGTCGTGAATTTATAGTTTCACGACTTTTTCAGTAATAGGGATGGGAATCTGCCAATCTAAGAGTTCAACTTTTATTAAATCAATAAAATTAAAGTACTAGATATTTCTCTCTTATCCTTCAAAGGCAGTTCCAGTTCAAGGGGAAAAGAGTTGATATAATGTTATGTAGTTCGTGTCAACCTTCTCGATGTGTTCGAGCCCTAAGCTAGTAAGCTGTCACAATATTATGACGTGACGTAACAGTAGACGTTCAAATACCTCTCTGCTTATACCGGTATTTACCAAGTACTTGCTACGGAACCTCTCACGGAAGACGGATGTGAAGCGAAATGTTCCACGTTTTTCTAATAATTATTGAGATACTGTGTAAGTGTGTAACTACTGACTTTTGTATTGTGTAGCATAGAATTGTGTTTTTGGTACTGATAGATATAATGTTCCTTATATTTTCTAGATTTATCAAAACTGTAATTGATTATGAAAAAGATTAACAACAGAACGAAGAAGAACAATTAAAATCATTAGTAAGTAATGTAAACAGGATTACAAAAGGTTTAGTGACCAAAACAAACATAAAATATTAGCTATTGATTAAAAGTGAGTAGAGAAAGTAAGAGGTTTAAAGACTATATAAATAGTTCATGTCATACCCTTATTTCAGTATTCTACAAAATATCGTTAGTCAACAGCCAAGGTAAGGTGCTTCACATTCCTATAAAAAACAACTATGAAGTGAGTATAATGCCATAAAGGTTTAATACTAAAACGATACTCATATCAGCCTATATTACGACCAGTAATGTTACCTAAACCGCCGTTTACTACGAAAGATGAAGCGATCATTACGTTAACCACGCTAAGACGATGCGATATGAAAATAACATAACATCAATCTGAGTTACACGTAACCGTTGAAGGGTTAATATTAGCTCACGATCGTGATATAACAAAAGTGCAAGTTTAACCGAGATTAGCAAACTGTGGTTTAACAGTTGATGGTGTAAACTCGCTCTTATGTTCATCGTTTTTGTAAACATTTGATAGTTAGTCCCTAATCTCAAAATGTTGAATAATTTAAGAACATTACAGAGTCATTTGTATAGAAAAGACTTCTATGAAGTTAGTATACAACATATTAACTCATAACATTGATGTTTCCGATTGACAAATTATTCTGTTTAACTTGTGAAGAGAAGTAACTTAAATAGGTCACAAGAGTACGCCTCAAGCGTCATATAAAAAAAAAAATGCGGATACCTTGATCGTCGATTTTTTTTAAGGGGGGAATATCATCGAATGTCTGCTCCCGCCTGGGTGAGCCGGGAGGGAGTGTCAGACTCTTACTGACTGAAAACCACCGAATCGGCATCAGCCCTGTTGGGCACCATCCGTGGTGGTCTGATGGCTCTTTGAGGCGCACGCGGAACGCGACGCGCCGTACGCTCGGGTCTGTTTCTGGTCAGACGGAGAGCCACCCACGCTCGCCGTCCGCAGGCCCTGATCTTCGATTTTCATTTTCGATTTGTCCCTTATGCCATTTGTTTCTCGAAACTTTTTTAATTTGTACCTATAATAATAGTAATAAGTAATGGTACGTTTTAAAAGTATATTTTAATGTCGCTATAATAGTGTTATAAAAGGAAACTATTATAATTTTAATTGCAATACAATTCCTTTCCCAGCTTTACGGCGGTAGTTCATAATCAAGTTACGTGTTTATAAAGAAATAATAAAAACCAAATATAACAAAATGTCTGCTACTAAAATCGGGTCCTTAACCGAATATGTCTTTTACTTATAAGATCTTAAAATAACGTATCCGGACACGGTTCACGTAATACTGAATTTCACCGAATTTCATACTCTTTTATATGAATCACGAATTCGAAAAGTTTCGCTTTTTATGGATGCAATTTCTTAAAGATAAGCTTTTTATTCGCAATTGTACTTCATATTTTTACATCCCACGTTTTTTTTTTAATAATACGGTGCTCTGTATCTTGTGATAGTAAGCTTTCTCTCTGGAATCTCTTGGTAACTTATTAATTGTAATTAAAAGCAATAAAGACTTCACTATTTCTTCGGCTCAACTTCTCAAATAACAACACACCACCAACACAAAAGGAGTTACCGTCTAATGGAATAGAATGATATAGTTAAATAGCTAGAGTTTGCCAGAAAAAGGCAGCAATAGTTTCAGATTTAATTCGTAGATAATATTCGCATTTAACCACAGTATTGATATTATTAAGGTAATAACATTTTATTTAGTTACTACAATATACTTCAGGATATGAAATAATTAATTATTTTTAAAGGAAGACTACGAAAAAAGTTGAAAACAATATTCGCATTTCAAAAACAAACATTCGGTTTAAAATAACCGGTAAAATTAACAAGTTTACTGGTTCACTGGGTGAGAAACGAGTATCGACCAATGACATTTCGAAAGATTATGTTAATTGATTCGATTATATAACGAACAATGTATCGATGTGGGCCAATGAGGTTTTTGACGTCTTAACGTGTCCGTAACCGAATGACCGTCTTCGTGTGAGGTCGGAGAACTTCGGATATATACGAATTTGTTTTTTAATATGATAGATGACCGTTACGAAGTATTGAAAAAGTTGATGAATAATATTAATGAAGTACCTAATTTTCCAAGTTTTGTTCTGCTTTGTTGACTGACTTTTTCCAATAACATGCAGCAACGTACGGTAAGCGTTTACCATCAGATGGCCTGTGTAAGCTTTACTTTAAGGAGTATGAAAAAATATATCTTATTCTGTGGTACCTATACTATTTTTTTCTTCACAAACGCAAAGAATGTATAAATTAATCCTTGGTAAGTTGGTATTGATTAATTATGGCATTAGTTTTTATAAATTCTGATTTTTATAAGTTTTTAATCTAGTTTAAACAGACAAGACGAAACTATGCGTGTTGCCTATAAATAATTTATAAAAAAACATACTACGCAATGTAACTACAAATACTTCGAATTCTTCAATAAATACTATTAATTGTTTTTTTTTAATTAAAGTTAATTAGGCCAGTAATGTCGTAGCGTGCGAAATCGATTCTTTATTGTTTCTATCCGATCGTCTTTGCAGCTAGTTCGGCCATGACCAGACCGGATTTAATCGTAGCTCGATTTTATTGTGACATGATTGATTTATAATATTAAATGAGAAGCACTCAGCTACGTAAAGTACACTCTACTCTGATATACCTAATCTAAATCTAAAGCAGGTTAAAGATCGCATTTTGAATGCGATCTTTAACCTGCTTGCCAAACGATCGATTTCAGCAAACCCCTTTTTTGGAGAACAAACCCATAGTCCAGTAAAGGAGTCTCACAGTCACAGGTTTATTTCTTGTGTGAATACTACAACACAATTGCCAAAAGCAAGTCTTAGTCAATTTTAGCTCACAGCTACGAATCCAAGTACAAATACATTTCTATAATAGAAGCTCCATTATGTTACTTTACTCTTTTAAATAGGGTAAAGTTCACACAATCTATATATATAAAAGAAAGTCGTGTTAGTTACACTATTTATAACTCAAAAATGGCTAAATCGATTTGGATGAAAATTGGTGGGGAGGTAGCTTAAAACCAGGAGACGGACATAGGATACTTTTTACCCAATTCTTTTTTTTTACTTTTTATCGAAAATCAAGAACGGGAACGGGAAATATCGGGATTCCGCGTACGAAGTCGCGGGCAGAAGCTAGTAGCTTATAAGTTCCGGGGAGAGGTCACTTTGTGCTTAATGATAGGTCATTTCAGCTTTCTATTGGACAATCGTATGCCTATATCATTATTAGTATAATGATTTTTCTATGACTGCCTCGTTGGCCGAGTGGTCGTAAGTGCGACTCGGCAGTCGCACTTGCGACCACTTGCAAGGGGTCTCGGGTTCGATTCCCGGGTCGGACAAAGTATTACTGGGTTTGAAAAAAAATCTCAGTGGTAGCACGGAGTCTGCAATTGTGCCTGGTATAATATGGCAATAGGCTCCCCCCTATTACATGGGACTCATAACATACTTAAATAGTGAAAAGTGGGTGTTACATTGTATATACAGCGGCATAATGTGCACCTCTGCCTGGGGTAGGCATTCGAGGATAAAAGGCGTGATGTTATGATGTTTATGGCAACTGTTTATTTAATATGTAAGAACTGCGGTTAGTCAATTCGAGTATTATGTCCGACATTGTGATGTCTTAACCCTTTGACTACCTAACGATGATATTACGGCGAATATGATGATCGGTTATTGGTCAATATGTTTATCAGTCCAATCCAATATTTAAGTACCAGTCAAACTTGCCCATCTGCCCGCGTCCTTATAGGTCGCGACATTTGCATACTGTGCCTTGAATACATTCCTCAGTTATATCACAAGTTATACAATGAAACTTTCTCCTTAGTATCGGTTTACCTAATATATTGTTTACTGGATTCTCAGACTTATTGTTAATCATGTATTCAAGGTGCATTTTTGTGTGCTACTGTTTTGGCGTCCTGTAGTATATTACGTACCTATTACTATGTGTATTTGTACACATACGGACCTATGACTGCCTCAGTGGCCGAGTGGTCGCAAGTGCGACTGCCGGGCAAGGGGTCTTGGGTTCGATTCCCGGGTCAGGCAAAGTATTACTAGTTGTTTTTCGTTATCGTAGCACGGAGTCTGGAAATGTGCCTGGTGTACGGCAATAGACTCACCCCCTATTACATGGGACTCATAACATAAAATAGTGAAAAGTGGGTGCTACATTGTGCAGTGGCATTAAGTGCCGCAATGTGCACTTCTGCCTACCCCTTCGGGGATAAAAGGCGTGAAGTTATGTTATGAGGAATAGGAGCCGAGTACCTAGCCGGCGAAACCATAGTCTAATATTATAAAGAGTAAAGATTTGATTTTCTGTTTGTTTGCTTGCTTGAATTGAATAGAATTTGAAAAATTATTTTACCGCTAGAATCTTACATTACACCTAGTAAAAAAAGGGAATCGTGTGAAAATTTCGATACCTTATGTAACCCGATGTGTTAAAAAAACTACCAAAAATCTTCAACAGCCAATACAAAACTGTTGAAGGCAAATGTTAAGGTTTTTAATTCAAATAATAGGAAGTCTTTCATTATGTGTTCTTCGAAGGCCAAGATAGGGCGAAGTTCATACAATAGTTTGTAAGTTCCGGGCAGAGGTCACTTTGTACCTACTGATAGGTAATCTACAGCTTTCTATTGGACAATCATCAGTTGCCTATTCATCATTATTTGTAGACACATTACGCGAAGAGAGATTGGATGATATTCGGCATGATTGCGTTATGTTGAAATGACAATGAGTTGCGTGAATTGAGCTTTCGAGTTGTTAGAGTTGTACCTATGATTCTGGTGTTTAATTTTGGTTTAATGAAAATGTGAATGGTATATTAATTAATGGTAGGAATGGGACTAGTTTTACAAATTTATTATTGATTAATAATCTTTATATATATAATTCTTCTGTGAGTGTGTATGTCACTGAACTCCTCCTAAACGACTGGACCGATTTTGATGAAATTTTTTGTGTGTGTTCAAGGGGATCTGGGAATGGTTTAGATTCACAAATCAGCCCGACAGATGGCGCTGCAGTCGGTCTAGGTTATACTTTGAATGAATTTTTGTTTATACATTCAAGTGGATATGCAGGACAACGTCTGCCGGGTCCACTAGTTAATATATAGGTATTTATATAGTCAAGCAAGTTTTCGGAAATTTTCTGACATGAGTGTTAATATGTGTTACACAGATACCTCTTCATTTTAATTTTTTTTCTCCATTTTCCATGACATAGAGCTTCGACTCTTAGTTGGCCGGCCATCGGGCCGGAAGGTAGACCAGTAGATAGTTGTTGACGTACTGATACATACCTGTAAACAATGAAAAAAAGTGTTAGCTACTAAAGCATAGAAATGGTGAAGTAGTTACTCATCATGAACTTCATTATTTTGATACGTAAATATTAATAGGTAATTAAACGCAATTAAAACATGAAGAAAATCCTTCATAAAGTATCTAAATAAAAACATACATAGAACAATAGTTGTCAACTGTACATCAAAACCGCAAATCTTATTTTAGCAACTCATTACAAACATCGTCTTTAAGTCGTTGCAGTAAAAGTGGTTTTCGCAGTTTCACGTTGCAAGACTACCATGTTTCGTTAACCTATTTACCTCTATTATACATCTATGTTAATTCTACATGTTTTAGTGGTAGTATAACATTCGTTTAAGTGTTAGAATAACTGTAAAGGCTTTGTATAAAGTCAGTAGGAATATAAAATGAGTTTGTTTAATAACTGTCTGAGGCGTTTGCTTGAGTTGACTGTAGTTCTATAACGGTGACTTAGTAGTACAATTTGTTCTAGGTATCCTACTTAATTAATGACCTAGTTTTTAAAACGATTAAAAGTTTATTTGGTATTATCACACTAATATTGTAAGTGTCGAAGTTTCTTTGTTTGGATGGTTGTCCACCAAACACGCTGAAACTAATAAACGGATTTTGATGTATTACAGACAGTGTATGGGCTGACTTAGGTGATAGGATACTTTTATCCTGATTTAATGCTCCCATATAAACTTATAATCCCAATATAAAATAGGAATCATACTCTACGCAAACGAAAAATAAAGTCCTGGTTATCATGTCCTAAGAGAAAAAATTCTAAATACATATTGACATGACATGATAATTTTATTAAAAATTAAAATGTATGTAAACAGTAAAAAATATTTTTATGGACATCCTAGGTACTAACCTATGGATCTTGAATTACTTACCCCTTTTAAAATCCTCATCAAGCGATTTTGATTTCAAAGGGTTTTTTTAAATATATATTTATTTAGGAACTTTTAACAATATGTTACGTCGGTTCCATCGTAAGTTGATTCAAAATTAACACTTAAGTGAAAGGTTTTAATTTGTGTTTAAAACGATACTTACTCCGCGCGATTCTTTTATATATATTTTATTATTTAAAAAGGTTTCCCTACACTAGGATTTTCTCCTGTATTGTGTGTGCGCTTACAAACATATAATTTCACATGCACATGACACCCAGACCCGAAATAACAATTTGTGAATCACACAAAGAGTTGCTCCGTGCGGGAATCGAACCCGCTACACGTTACTCGGCAGCCAGTTGCCCAGCCACCGCGCCAACCATGCAGTCTGTTTTTTTTTTGCAATATTTTACTGAAATAAGGAAAACCCTTAAATAATTAACTGCGTGAACAACAACAAAGTAAAATAACTCATTGCTAAACAATTTAAATAGTTAGCAACTAACCCCGTTCCCCCCTACTGAACATAATTAAATGTAATAAGTGCGTAACTGTTGCGATGATTGCATTTAATAAATAATAATTGCTCCATTAGTTCATAGTTGCAATTGCTTTAACTGTTATCGTGTTGGTATACCGTTTAGTAGAAGAAAAACTGAAAAGACTTTGAAAAGTATCTCTTTTTCTTTATTAGTTGTGTTTTAGAGAATTTATTGGATTTTCAACTTTATTGTTTAAGTTCTGAAGTGTAATTTAGAACGCTCCGTAGATTGGTAATCTACAAAAACACCAACGTTAAAAGATTATATGCGGAGTTAGCAAAATTACGGTTATGCAAACTAAATAAGTAATTTAGTAAGCCTTCACGGTGGTCTATGAGTGATAAATAATGATGGAGACCTTAATGACCAATTCATTTTTCAAATTAAGTGTAAAATATAATGATGTTAACCACTATGAATGAACGTGAACATTGTTTAAGTTTCTGATACATTTATAATAGTAGTCAATGCATCATCCCCTTCTGTCTGTTATTAGTCAGGATGCATCTTTTCGAATTGATACGTAAGTATTTGATTTCAATACGTATAATGTTACGAAAGTTAAAGAATACGAACAATTAAGTTTAGGAAAAGTCGTTTAGATTTGTAAAAAGTAGATTATTTAAACGACAAAAAAGTCCATTACAAAGAAGTATTCGTATCAATCTCCCATTATTGGCAAAACACTAAAGACAACATTCAAAAGGATCCTTACCGTCTGTGTAGAAAATATCTAAGGTGTGTCCACAATCTTGTTCATCCAGTTATAAATTAGTAGACTTGGGACATAAAAATCAAAGGCTCCATTATATAAGAGTGATTAAGCACTTGATTACTGGCCTTGGCTAATTAAATATGATTAAGATATTAATTAGGGGAGTGTCGAAGCAGGAACTATGGTACCGATTAATTATAGTAATTGACTTACATGCAAACGTATGGGTGCAACGTACTGATTTCGCTGCACCTGTATGGTACGTGTTAATGGACTATAGATAAGACAGTTTTCCGCGATATTTTAGTTGGATATTTTTCCTGATTTCAAAGCATATTATTATGTTTCAGATAATATTTATTAATAGAGTTAACGTATATTAATTGAGTAGCAAAATTGATCTTGGAATGAACCAAAATGTAGATACTTTCTAAGGGATGTCTTTTTTATAGCATTTTTTAAATAGATTAAGCTTCCCTAGCCTTCAGTTACATGCCATCAACGCAGTAATTTTTAACTTTGAAGTAAATCGAAATAATAATCTACAAAATCAAAAGTATTGACTTCTTTATGATGTACAAACTAAGATCGACCTACTTACCAAACAATTAAGGCCCTTCTAAACCAATTTTTCCTTTCAATATTTACATAAATATTTTCTACGTATATACTTGACCTTAAGCGCATGTCATGTTTGATCGGTAAGGTACCAGGGTACCAGAACACAGTAAGAGTGAATCAGTTAACCCAATGACCTTAGTAAGTTTAATATTGTTATGTCAAGGCGAGTCAAGGAGACGCCTTGCTTGCACTCATTCTTGTAGGTTTTTAAGACACACAGATGGTAAGGTTGGTTGACTGCCTGCCGGTAGTTTTATAATGATTTTACAGGTCTTTCTTGCAGAATGCGATAATATTCTTCTACGCAATTTGATATTAAAGTTGTTGTCAAATCTGATCTATCTATCTACCTCTATATAATATGTTAGTATACAATGTTGTTTATTTACCTTTACATTTTCCATACATATCCTACATCATAGTGGAAAAAACAAGCGTCATTTTATAATGACATTATTGTCTTTACCGGAAACCAAAGAATACCTCACCCTTTACTCACTCGCAACATTTTATCTTACCTATAAAACATAATCAATGCAAAAACCGATTAATATATAATTAAACCCATACCGATATACAGGGTGTAGGCATATCGCAAGGATGTATTTGCATCCCACAATGGGTGCCTACTGCCTACGTAAATAGTTATCAGGCATCGTCATCAACAGTGTATGGGAATGTCAATCATGGAGAGAACAATGAGAGATCATACACAGGATTAATTCATATGAATATGAAGAGTTAAAGCTGATACCTTGAGAGTTTGTTTTGAATGGGGTATAAAACATGGCGCAAATGTTTGTTTAAATTTTGAAATATTGAAAACATGAGGATGTATGTTTTTTTCTGGAATTTTGCGTATACCTAATGTATATTTTGTATGTTAATTAAACCTATATATATAAAGTAATTCTATCAGGTACTACCATTAAGCTACTCTAAAATTGGATATCTCGTTCGACAATCTTAGATAATATCAATAAAAAAAAATTGCAATAGAAAAATATTTTCTCAACGCACTTTTAATTGCACGGAAAGTTTTCTAAACTTTTCAACCGTATTTACTACACAATTTAAATACTATTGTTAAACTTCGTGATGCTTTGAGAAATCACCAAGGCTGTTGCTTAGCAACCGTTGTTTTTTTCGAAACAGTAGGTCACAGTTTACAACAGACCGTTACGGTGTGGTTACGGTTTGATGGGTTGACACGCGACCGATGTTTGTTACTGATAACTACAATGTTCAAATTAGTGCACATTTATCTTGTTTGATGTTGTTAGTATGTAGATTTATGGTAAGAATTAATCCGAAGTATTGCATACAATGGAATCACGGTATTTGTAAGCATGAGTTAAATGTGTAAAAAGTTGTGACTTTAGAAATTTTGTAAAAATAAAACAACCTATAGGTACTAGATATAACAAACAGTTGCTCATTCTATGTTTTTACTAGTCAATGATCTCTCAATAAAGTCGATGAATGAAGCTGTAGAGGAAGATAGAAGGGAAGGTGGGTGGATTGTCAGAAGTTATAAGTTGAGAGGGAGTGTACTACAAAAAGGACGTCTGATGGAGGAGAATAATATAAAACAATATAATGCAGCGTTGAATCCAACTAGTTTGGTAAAGAACCAGGCTGAACAAAATGATCGAGCCCCAAATAACCGCAAATCTATTTTAAACTTTATTTATAGTACTCTGGTTTACTTGAATAACTACTTAATAGTCACAGTATTTTTTTAGCATGTCGATTAATTCTATTTCCTAACACCATGTGAAAAGTATAAAGACTTGCAAAAAATGTTCTATTATTGCCTTGTGAACGATTGTTGTAGTTTAAACGTTAATTTTTATTATAAAACAATAACAATGGGCTGTGGCTGGTAAAGTTCACATCTCTCAAGGTTCATAGTTTGCAAGATAATTGAATTGGGTGCGTCTTAATTTGAGATATGAATCCTTAGAATTAGGAAATTACTTCGCTGTAGTGTGAAGGAATGTGTTTGTGTTGGTTATATGTCCGTATCGTATTTTTGTCATATTGTTAAAAATATAGGGTTGTCTTTGCTCGACTAGAATTTCCCAAATGTACCTACTCTTCAATTAAAATTTAAATCTAATCTGTAAGATTCAAGAAGCCCATATTCATTAATTAACGTCTACGATAAGATAGACAAAATGTTCTAAATATTCCGGCGTATCGTCAACCTGTCTGTCTGTCTCGCCAATTGCTTCATTATCCACACTTTCACGTTGGATTTATCTGTTGAGCTAAATTGTAAATGAAATTTAAACCTCTAGCACTGTTATTAGTCTCAATAAATTTTGGTTTGAGTCTCTTAAGTCACAATATTACCTAAAAATAAAATGATAGACAGAACATCATCCCATTCTTCCAGTTCTGTAATTGGTTTTTAACCTTTGTGACTGTAAACTAGAATTTAAATAAATTAATTTTATTCTTCAAAGCATCTTGCAATCTATAATGGGCATTTTGTTGTTACGCTTACGAATTACTACTCGATCCAGGGAATAGTTATTAAAAAATACTATTAAGATATTTAGATATATCATAGGAAGAATAATGAATATTCAAAATGTGCCTACTGACATAAAACAAAGCCCCCGGCAGCGGTGTACTCGTCGATCGAACGCTTATGTTAGGTCAGCGCAGCGCGCAGTTGAATGTCACTTTGATCACGCGCCTACAAAGGGCCGATTCTGATGTAAGCTGTATATTAATTTTACATACACATTAATTTTATTTGTTTAAAATATGTTTTATTTAACGTTTCTCTTTTTATTTACTGAATTTAAAGAGAGCTGGTGATAAAGTGATATTTTTTATGAGAGAATGCAAAAAAGTTAAGTAATTTAGGATAAAGATACGAAGAACAAAATTTGTGATGTTTTAATAAAAAGATACCGTTGTAATGAATTAATGTTAACATGATTTCAAAGTAAGCTTTAATCGGTGCGGTAGGAATTACATTCAACATATACGAAAAGTACAGTCCGTATGTATAGACAGAACTTTGACAAAATTTAATTGCCACTTGTATGTACGCATGACCTTTTAAAAATATTTTGTAATACTTCAAGATTTTTTAAAGTCTTTGACACAAATAAAAATATCTTCCGTGGGAATGTTTTATTTTAAGATTGTTTTTTAATTCACTTTTATGATATGTTGAAAACTATTCGAAAAACTTTTATTACCAGAATAAGGTACGTTAGTAATTAAATTTAATTTTAACAATAAATTATTTGTCAATAACAGACAATAATGGTGATTATTTATATCTTAAACGTTCAGACGCCGCATATTAAACCACCCCAAACGGTGCAACTTTTAAATTTATTTTCCACTCTATTGCTTTGCCATAAAGTCCAAAATACACTGAAGACATTTGATACAATGACCAAGTAAGGACTTACAAGTGTACTTGAAGTTGCAACACGAAGAACACAAATGCAGTGTAATTATCCATGGACTAAGAATGGTTATTGCAATTATTTTCCATATAGTACCATCAAGATAAGCGATATAAATTTATGGTGTAGGATGGAAGCACTATTTTGATAGACATTGGTTCTTAAATAAAAAAAATGACATAGTTACGTCGCTTAAATATGCTTACGCTAGGTTAGAAAAGGAAATAGAGTTTTATAAACATCCGTTTATACGAACTACTTGAGCTCTCATGCCATTTTAAATTCTGATCCCAATTTGAAATTAGGCCTTCAGAAGACGTCTTTTTAAGCATCGAAACATACGTATACTACGATTCTTGGCAGAATGTTCCACTTTTCAAACACTTGAATGTTATTAGTGGCCAGTATTAAACTAATTGGCACTAACTCAGTGAACGTAACTTCTAAAGACGTTAATGTGTGAACTTATCGTTCATTCAACATTATTTATCTGTGCATTGTGAACCTTACGAAAACAAGGTCCTTGAACTATTGGACAAATGTCTACTACTCTATGAATGTCAAGATGACACTTAGATGCGGTACTAAGTTTGTTTTAAGAACAGCTATGTTAACTGATTTTAATTATACATTAGAATTATGTCGCATGTGTTAGTAAAAAAAGAAAAGGCTGCGAATTGTTTACACTCTATTTTGAGGTCACTATGCGATAATCCTTGTATAGATTAATCAAACTTCAGAGTATTCACATTTACTCGATTCAATGCCAAATAGATGACTGTTTTAATTGATAAAACAACTTAAAATTGCCCCATTCAGTTGAATAAACATTTTGTTCTTTTGGACTAAACTGCATCCGCTTTACAAATTTTTTGACTTAAGTTAACAAACTATGAACTATAGTTTGTATATGTAAAATGTTTTCAATGGATAGGGTAATGTAATTAAACTTGGATGAAGCTCTGACATCATAAGACGAAAAACATGATTGTAGCATAGCCTTACCAGCGTACAATGTTTATACGACCCAAATTCTCATTGACTTTTCGAGCACCACTAAGCAACGGTGTCACACATTCGATTAGCAAACGCAGTTATTATAAAAATGTGTACAAAATATGTTGTTTCGTGACAAGCCTAGTGTCATATTGTTCCGGCATTTTTTTTTTCTTTTAAAATAATCGTAGGTCGTTGCGGAATGGCGCGTGCGCCGTGTTCGTCACGCCACTTTTTATCTACAACTTTTTACGCTATCCATTAACCTTGGACTAATTGCTCGGTGGCTTTCTAATTGCTTGTATTTTTGTTTTGTCTATTAGTTTAATCAGGATAGAGTATTGTTTTACTGCAGTGCATCAAAGCTTTAGAAGGTTTATGATCTGTAGGTACTTGAGCCAGGTATTTTAGTTTGCTTCAATCTTCCAGATTTCTCAGTAAATGTACTACTGTACGATTTTAGAGTATTAATAAAAAGTATTGAAATTATCTTACTTTAATATGTCTAACAAAAAGCCTAAGTCATCGTGTCTAATTGCCGTGTTCTAACCAGCCAATAAAATGACCGTAATTTACTATCAGAAGTGCAACAAACCTTTGTCAATAGTCTGACCTAGGTATTTGAAGCAAGTCTAGTTCTCTGATTCAAGTGAGGAAAGCGAGTTGCAAAATTGCCTGCAAGCGATGGGTCAGCAACCTATCACTTGTGCAATGTTGCAGTTTTTGAACACATCGTCGGTATTTCGATCAATATCAAGTAATACAGCGCTGGTTTCATTCCAACCGCTTCTGTAATTACCGTGTAATTAATTTATAACTTCAACACGAAGCAGTTTGTTAATAGTAGGTAATTATAATTATGGTAAATTTTGTTATATTACATCAATGTGTGTTTTATTTCGTTAGTTTTGTCGTCATAGCAGAAGGTAATAGCCATATTATGTGTTAAACAAATTACTTTAATTAAGATACATACGTAAATTTAACAAAACATTTATATTTTTACTTTTGGTAACAACTTTTACTCGGGGTTTTGTTTTATAATTATGCACTATAAATACAAATACATGCATAAATTAAATGAGTCGTATGACCTCGAAATACGTGACGTCGATAATAATATGATTTTGTATCTGCACAAAATGTTAATTGAATTATTATTTTTTTTTAATTTCGAAAAAGTTTCTAGTCTAATGTAATTTCTAATTTTACTTAAAGGTCCAATCAATTTCATCCAGTGTTTCTTAGATCTTAAACCAACAATATAACAATAGGTAAACTTATTTGATAATGGTCATAGAAATCATCACTACGACATGAAACTCTGAAGAAATAACTCTAAGGCAACATAAGGTGCGAGTAAATTAATAGCAACATTTTCTATTGTTTGTGAAAACAACAAAACCTTCATGCGTAAGAAACTATTTCACTTAACTCAAGGACAGGTTACCCAACAGAGGTGTGAACATAGAAATTATTACATTCAAGGTATATGTAACATGACGAATAGTGACAATCTACTTAGAGACTACTCTAGGTAATAAAAATATGAAATGCCTATCAATACTAGGATTATTTTCTATGTATTTTTTATTTTTTGTACTCGGTTTTATATAATCAAATGTCCATGTCATATTGGCCTTCATGATTTTAATTTCGACTGCAGAATAAAAATAGAGAGATGTGGAATTATCTGCGACAGAAGCTGGGAAGTTCTAGATGTTCCTTTGCTTGTAAAATCTTTGTAATAACGAAAAATGTCTATAAATTCTTATTATCAAACGTTTCATCAAAACATGAAGAAATATTATTATAAAAATCTCTAAAACTAAATAGAAACTATCAATAAAATCCTAAACATTTAACTTTTCACACTCATGAACGTGTGTGTAAAACAATTAGTAATTAGAAAGTAAGAACATAATGTTAGTGATACTTAGAGTTATAAAGAGTGGGTACATCGTGGCCTTGACCGCGGGGAACAATGGTGTGTACTCTGCCTTAGTCATAACTCACTGTGGGAACTTGGTTGTGGTTGTTGGCTATTTGGGACGTACAATAATGTATGGATTCACACAGCATGTCTTTAGTTGAGGTGTCATGTTGTTAGTGCTTATGAGACTGAGATTAACTGATACTTTGTGACTATGAACATCTAGGTGAGTATAGAAGACACGTGTTTGTTTAATCGAATTAAAAGAAATCGCTGTGTCATTGGCCGAGTGGTCGGAAGTGTGACTGCCGGGCAAGGGGCAAAGTATTACTAGGTTTAAAAAATATCTCAGTAGTAGCACGGAGTCTGGAATTGTGCCCGGTATATGGCAATAGGCTCACCCCCTATAGTGAAAAGTAGGTGTTACTTTGCACAGTGGCACTAAGTGCCGCAATATGCACCTTTGCCTACCCCTTTGGTGATAAAAAGGCGTGATGTTGTATGTTAAAGGAATCGCTTAGAAAACAGTATTACTTTACTTATTAATCTCAAGGGTGAAGGTAGATAATGATTTCAGGGTTAGATTACATATGAGTAATTTAATGGTAATGACTGCGTATATAAGAGTTTTATTTTAAACTAGGTCAAAGAGTAGTAGCCGTAAAGACTATCTCTGTAAATTGACCACAAAATAAACTTTCAAAGTAACTGATGACTGATGTCTGATAATAAAATATAAGGAAAACCGATGGGACTTTTTTAAATAAACATTTTACTATGGTTTATTACTAGGTCTAAAGTACTGCTTTAGCTTATACTCAGAATACAACACTTAAAAACGTCACGTCATAGCTAGAATTAAGACTTCGTTTTATAAAAGTTTAAGATCATCATCATCATCAACAGCCTATAATGCCCACTGCTGAGCAAAGCCTCTTTTCACACGAGAAGGTTTGAACATCAATCACCACGCTTGTTCAATGCAGGTTGGCGATTTCAAACCTATAATTACAAATTTTAAGCCCAGGTTTCCTCACGATGTGTTCCTTCACCGTTTGTCAGTGGTATCTGAATAATATTAGAAAGTACTTATAACACGGAAAAAGACACATTGGTACTTGCCGTTGGTAGGTTTCGAACCCGCACCCTCGTGCATGAGAAGTGGGGGTCTTAAACCCCCGGGCCACCACGACACACAAAAGTTTAAGATGTTACTC
Source organism: Spodoptera littoralis (assembly GCA_902850265.1). NCBI lineage: Eukaryota > Metazoa > Arthropoda > Insecta > Lepidoptera > Noctuidae > Spodoptera > Spodoptera littoralis. Next base: position 10,408,441 of record LR824544.2, read on the forward strand.
TATATCTATAAAGAATCCTAACACAAAGAGAGTCTTGACAGAAAATACCATTAAAACAGGCTATAAACAGAAGTAGATGGAATGAAGTAAAGCAATAAACTCCAAAGTTCAGAGATCGCTAATCGTATAGTGTAAAGTGACAAGTTCCTTCTACAAACATGCAATATCTAGTACTAGAACCATCCTTCAGGTGACTCTTGACTCTCATCATCAAAGGCAATTAACGGCTGGGAACGTATTCTCTTAGTACAGGCTTTGTATGTACCTATAAAATATTACACTGCTGCATTCATGAAGAAGTTGTGTAAACCATGTACACGGCCCGGTATTCCAGCGTTCATAAATAAACCGTGAGACATGATGATTTGCTCAAAAATTTTAACAAATCAAACGCTGTGTAATCTATACTGCTAACGTTAGAAACTGTGAAATAGGTCAACAAAAATACTTTTACCTTGGTAATCGAGAAAATCATATTTGTTTTTCAAAGAAAAAATCAATAGGCAGTAAAAAATGTCGATCCACATTGTTTCATTGCTTAATATGCAATTTGTGGATTACACTAAGTGTTGTTTCGTGCGGGAATCGAACCCGCGACACGTTGCACGGCAGTCAGTTGCCCAGCCACCGCACCAACCGTGCAGTCATCTTTTGTAATCTAAATCTGTAATCTAATCTAATCTAATCTGTAAATCTTGAATATGCCTTTCTTTGCCATTCATGATTACATTCTAGACAATGTTTTATAATACATAAGTGATGCGATGATCACAATAGTGCTTTCTTAATTTTGTAGTCTTGTAACCTCGGTTCACTGAATACTCCAAAGTCATTAAAATGTAAAGAGATTAAGTACCATCATCACTCCTTAACGTTACTTTATAACAGGATCCTAGAGGTACATTACAATTATATTATATTCCATTGCTACAAGTACTTATAGGTACCGCAAGATATCGGTAACTAGTTTATTACGGTTGCTTGTGGTAATAATATATATATAAGTATCTATGTATATGTCTATTGGCAAAACCCGCATTGTCATGTTTATGATTCAATTTCTTACGGTAAAATTGAATTTAGTTGCTTATCTTGAGTGGTTTATTGGTACTTTAAGTCTTTGAAGGATAGGAGTTTGTTGTCTAGATTGTGTAGTATGAAAAATTATGCTTAAGATATATCAAAGAGACAAACATCAAGATAGTTGGTCCAGGAAAGCTTTCAATTGCAAACAAAAACTTAATACTTTTTTTTTACAAAAAATAGAAAAAAGAAAATGACCACGTAAATCGTACGAGTTGCGTGTTTACTGAAAATTGAATTTGATTCTTTATATAACATAAGCCTTTTATCCCCGAAGGGGTAGGCAGACGTGCACATTATGCCACTGTACAAAATAAGACCCACTTTTCACTATTTATGTTATGAGTCCCATGTAATTGGGGGTGAGCCATTTGCCATATACCGGGCACAATTCCAGACTCCGCGCTACTACTGAGAATTTTTAAAAACCTCGTAATACTTTGCCCAACCCGGGAATCAAACCCGAGAGCCAGGCAGTCGCACTTACAACCACTCGGTCAACGAGGCGATTCTTTTGTGTTTTTTTATACATTTTTAAGATACACTTATTTTCATCAAAATCTGTAATGATATTAGATATCTTGTCTCACTATCTAAATAATATTAGGTAATTTAGATACTAAGTTACATTTAATATAATTTGAATATTATTGTGCCAGACATGCAGTATTTTAGTTGACAACAATAGTAAGAGTGTAATATTCTAGGTTTACAAAGTAAAGTTATAATGAAATAACCAGAAGGTCCATAATTTCAGTTGAGGCAGTTTTTGTTAAACTTAGGTACTTGACGGATCATTATTGTATAGTTTTTTTTATGTAAATGATGTTTTTATCTGTTTAGTTTTAAGTCCATGGAAATTTTATATTTTTTATACACACTGTGTCTTATTTCATTATTACTTTTCCTGCTACAGGTCAACAGGAAGAAATTCCAATAGGAATCGGTGGTACCTTTGTACTTTAATTTTATATATATCCTTTATGTTGTATAGTTGTACATGAATAAGAAATAAATAAATAAAATTAAGTTACAGCGAAGTACATACAGTCATTTATATGGAAATTAATCAGATGTCATTTAAAAAAATAAGATTACATTTTTATTCATGTTATTCATCATTTCTTTTGTGTTCATTTTAGATCATTTGCGATTTAAATTATGCATAATTCAACCGTAGATGGTCCAGTTAACTGTTATGAATTATTTCAATTCATAGCATATTTATTTAAATGATGTATGAGTCATAAATTGAAGTGGGCCTTCTGTCAATGTTTCTCCATGACACAGTTTAGTGGCTTAACGAACAGTTATATATTTGATGCGGACAATATTTATGCAATAATTCTTCTAGTCAAATAGTGAGTCACTGAGTCAGATCCTTTGTGGATTTGTTTGTGTTACGAACATTGACACCGAGGTTTATTGCAGTTCGTGATTTTGTGTTAAATGCATTTTTTACTGTTGGTCTTTAATTTTTTATTCATTTGATCTCTAATTTACAATTTTAAATTGAAATATGATTGATGATTGAAATATTTTAAATACATGCTACACTACTGAGATTCTTTTTAAAAATCCATCTATAGGTACTTCACCCGATCCGGGAATCGAACCTAAGAGCCTTTGCTCGGCAGTCGTATTTGCGACCACACTCATCCAACGAGGCAGCAGTCAGTAGCACGGAGTCTGGAATAGTGCCCGGTATATGACAATAGGCTCACCCCTATTACATGGGACTCATAACATAAGTAATGAAAAGTGGGTGTTACATTGTAACACCAAACTTAAATATTGTAAATCAAATGACTCAACAATTATCTCCTGTACCTACAGTTTATTCTCTTGAAGAAAGAAATTGAAAACTATGTAACTAAGAGGATATGCAGGTAACGTATTCACACGGACGAACAAAAGAGTTCTTTAATACATTACGGACGTTTTATGGACTTTGACAAAGATTTAAAGTCTATTTAAACCAGAATAATTGTATAATGATTGCTATTAATGTAGATTTATCATTGAGAATCTGTTCTGACAGTAATTCATAACGTTGTATACAGAAGCGGTAGTCATTAGAATTACTTAAACTAACTCACTATTAATCATCGTAACAATTATGTAGGTATGAAGTTGTTTATAAGAAGAAAGAAATATGTTTTTATGGATGTCAAAACAAATGTTTTAATAATTTGTTAATGGTTTTTATGTCACTTGATTGATATGTAATTAGATTTTTTTGTAATAAAATATGTCATTAAAATTATCAATAGCTTTACCAGCAATACATTCATAAAAAGGCTTTTTTTAACCACCGATTACAAAAATTCAGATTAAAATCGGAGGCCCAATTACCCTCCCCTTCGCCAATCTCCCTATTCCCTGAATCCCCAACGATCCTCAAACTCCTAATCCCAAAAGGCCGGTAACGCACTTGTAACGCCTCTGGTGTTCCAGATGTACCTACTGCTCGATTACCGGCTTATGCCATAAAAGATCGATATTATATTATAACACCAGATATGATATATATATATATATATATTATCCATCGTAGACCGCATCATCGCTTACCACCAGGCGAGATAGTGGTCAAACGTCGCCCCATCAAATATAAAAAAGAAGATATATTGACCATTTCGAAGCAGTATGGGTAAAGTATACCATACAAAACAAATAAACCGTAAAGAGACAACCAGGAAGATAGGAAGACCATCATACAAAACCCGTTTGTACCAACCCTAAACTAAGACTCTCTCAAACGAACAAGTTCTCTACACATGATATGGTGGAATAAAATTCCGCTTCCTCATACAATCTGGTTGTAAGTCGTCAGTTAGGTGATTATCAGCTTTTCCTAGCCATTAAGCCTTAGGCTTCTAGCAGTTAATAATACATGAGTGTCAGGTTGATTAATTTATTGCTTTGGTTATACTGGGCTGGGTTCACAGCCTCGGGTAGTCAGGGGCGGGGAAAGACTCATATATGATCATTAATTTTCAGTACTTTGTTGAAAGGTTTTGTTTAGGAATAGTAATGGAAAATTACTATTGTAACTTAGGAAACAGCTATGTAAAGTCAGCTATTTCATAATTAAAAGTTAAATTATTGTAGAGTGCCTAAGACATACGTTAGCACACAGCTGTATTTTCAGAATCTATTCAGTCTTTTGGTCTGAATCGTAATCTGGACTAAGATATCATACACTACAATTGTGAGTAATATGGTAGATGAGGTCGATCTCCTAAAGTAAAACCCTTTGATTTTACTCAACACTAAAAATGTATGTCAAGTAAATTTGTCAGTACCTAAATTTTTTTTTTATTGTACACGTAACTACCCCTTATCTGGTTTCTTACAAATATTTCCATCCAAAGGTTGTCTGGAAGAAATCACCATTGTGTGATAAGACCGCCCATTGTACGCATATTTACTTGAATTGTTTGTTTTAAACTACATAAATGTGTACAATAAAGCATATATAAATAAATAAATAAATAAATAAATCATCAGATGAGATCAACAATCAGCAACAATAAGCTTACAAAACTAAAACATTTCATATCGATAAGTAAATCTAAAGATGAACTATCTTCGGAAGTACTTTAAGATACATTGTGTAAAGAAATCGTTACGTCGATCAGTGAATCGTTAATTCCGTTTTTCTCACGTCTCAGGTAGTTAGATAACTGTATGCGCTTACGCACTCTCGCTTAATGGAAGTGTTTCTGCAAACTTGAATGCGTGTGGTATATTACTTGTGTGTTTTATTTGATCTGCGAATGAATAGGTATACAACACGGAATGAAATGTTTCCATTAACCTTTCATTTGTTTTATTATTAAGAAGTTAAATGAAGTATATAGCCAGTTGGCTATATACTTCATTTAACCCGGCGAACTCCGTTTCGCCACCAGATGGCTTCGTTTTATGTAACATTTCGTTTGGTGATTAGTGTATTTTCTTTGCTATAAACCTCACGGAGTCCGAGACCTTTCCAACGAATGCAAAACCGTGGAAATCGGTTCGTGCGTTCTGGAGTTATAGCGTCAGGAAGGAAAACCCGACTTATTTTTAGAGGTATATATTAGATTACAAATAAATTCTCTATCGATATAGAGAGGTAGAGTTCCGAAGAGGTAGTAACTAGTTTCTCGGTCATCTGGAGTATCAGCCATTTTCTTCGTAAACTAGATGTGCACTAGTACGATTTTGGTTGTTCAGACTAATTTAAATAAAAAAACTAATGATTTAAATACTCAGTGCTTACATTTGAAAGATACTAATGATGTTTACGAAAGAAACCTTGTTAGAACAAACAGTTATAGCCTAGTTACCCGTTAGTTACACATTTATGTAATTGCAGAACATTGCTTTATTATTTATAGGTTCACGTTAAACGAATAGCCTAATAAAATTCCATCGAAGGTCTACAGTTATGGGCATTACGTCCAATATTAGTTTATTTTGAAACAAGATCATATCTGAATGAAAAATCGCTTCATATACATAGGTTATTATCCAATCTGCGAATGCGGACTCCATAGTAATTTAATCTGCGAAGTAAATTGCTCTAATCATATCAATCTGCTTTGTAATGAAGTAGAGACTCGTAAATAGGAACAAAGTTAGAGGTTAACTAGTGAATGTAATGTAGTTCTACAAAATGTTGCTTATGCTTAGTAATGTCTGTTCTTGTGTAAATGGCAAACGATTCTGGACTTATCATCAGTGAACTAACGACGCACATCAGGATTTTTGTTTTCACTCTTTAGTAACTCGATATTATATATTAAGCAGTGTTATGGATGACTTCGAATTCAACAATATGAAAAAGTTTCATTTTATGTGGGCTGTAAAAATCTAATTTACTTGTAGCTATCTATAACATGTTCTAGTAAATGTATTTTGTGATTTTTTTTTTAAGGGGGGAAAATCATCGAATGACTGCTCCCGCCTGGGTGCGGCGGGAGGGAGTGTCAGACTCTTACTGACTAAAAACCACCCCGTTCCGTCTCCTGCACATCGAGCCGGAGCCCCGGTAACCCGTTAGGTTCTTTATGAATAGCTAATAAAGATACTTAGATACTGCAAGTGTTGTAAGTTGAGTCGAAGATAGAAACAATTGCTTGCCTGCTATAAAAGATTTGCGTTGAATTAATATGGAAACAAACTTTTCGCTAATGTATGCAAGTAAGGTTAAGACGAAATAAGTCTTGTAAACTGTGTCACCATCATCGCAATTCTTAACAATGGTTATATAAAAAAGCCATTGATTTATGGCTTGCATGTTGTTAAGATATTATTTATGTCTTTGATAAAACGTCGAACTTGGCTCGTGTAATTATTGCAAAGGTTACTTTTTTGATTTACGATGACTTTCGATTTCTCTTTAACACCTTTATGAAGCTTCACAACGTAGTTGAATACTTACATATTATTATAATATGTATATTCATTAATATGTATATCACCGTCTCTTCAAAAAAATCGCGGGTTACTCACGTGAATATATTAAGAAAAGCTCTACTAGTTTCAAGCTACAGACGGGCTCTTTCTCATGACCAGTGTGCGTGGTCGCGAGTTACGTGTGTAACCTAGTTAATTTAGTATGTCTCACGACAGTTATTATGATAATATCATATTTTCCGTCAAAAGACGTCCAATATTGAACATAGACCTACCTTCCCTTATTTTTAAATCGGACGTTAAAAAACATTAAAGCGATTCGTATCCATAACCTGCATCAACATGAATTTGTTTATAATGTAAAATACATACATCTGTGCAAAGTATTAACCGTTGAGCATGAATAATTAGAAAGGTGTTTCGATTGGTCGATTTTTAGATATTTTTATTTTAGGGTATCTGAGTCCAATTTGCTTAGCATACAAAAACCAAAATTACCGACATTAGGTACGACATTATTTATCCTTACTATCCTCACTCTCCGATTTATAATATTACTAATATTATAAATCGGAGAGTGAGTTTGTTTGTTTGTTCCACTTTCACGCCGTAACTACTAAACCCATTGCTTTGAATTTTTGCAGATATGAAGTTGAAGTCTGGATTAAAAAATAGCGTACTTTTTATCCCGGAAAAAAAAAATATTCTCAAGGGAAAACGAAATTATTGGTATAGATGGCGCTGTGTGTATTGGTATATGTCATATAGGCTACTTTTTATCCTTTTGTGACGCGAGCGAAGCCACGGGTAAAAGCTAGTATCTTATAAAACTATCCAATTTAATGCAGCCAACAAATAGATAACAACTGGGTGTTGCTAAACATAATTAATTAAAGCGCATCCTCTAACAACTTTCTATCCGCTGCAGTTACAAAAGGATCATAATTTATTCGTCGCTGCATTTTGCTTTGTTTTAAAATTAATTGGTTATTTATAACTGTTTAGTTATGGCCTGTTCGCAATTTTCGTCTGTTGATTAATACTTATTGCTATTTGAGTTTTAATTTCTAGTTCTAGAGAAGTTGACGATTTTAGTGATAAAATACTTGACTTTACTTTTACTTGTATTAATTATTTTGGAGGTGAACCAATAAGTGAAGTACATGGTAATCCAGGTTCTGAAACTACCGTAGTACATAGATTTTTAGTATACCTACTTTGACTACTTAAATTATTAATATTAGGCTAAATATGAAGTTGGTAGTCTCAAGTGAATAACTTTATATAAAGAATTTTAAGTGAGAGACGCGAGAGAAGTTGGAGTGATACCACGGCCTCACAGAAAACCGATGTGAAACAACGCAAGCTTGCGTTGTGTTTCGTCGTGTGAGTGAGATTACCGGAGGCCCAATTACCTCCCTCCCCTTCCCCAATCTCCCCATTTCCTAAATCCCCAACAATCCTCAAATATCCTCCGTGCTACTACTGAGAATTTTTTTTAAAACCCAGTAATACTTTGCCCGGCCCGGGAATCGAACCCGAGACCACTTGCCCGGCAGTCGCACTTGCGACCACTCGGCCAACGAGGCAGTCAAGTATTTATGTCTGCAAGTTTTATTGCATTCCTTAATTGAAATAAGTCGCTGTGTCATTTCTTATAAACCTAACCAGCTATTCATCCGTTTATATTGTTAACAATGTTACAATGTGCAGTTAGAGAAGAGATTTCACGAACAAAAGTGCAAGTCGTCTCACCTCTCGGATTAAAACGTGACAAAATTGCGCCAGTAATTTTAATTAGGCAAGCTTTGTGTCGTAACTACATTGTCACGATGCGCCGACGCCGACCACTAAACCACACTGACACCGCCTTTGCCTCTGCGCAGCTTATTAAAAAGTCAATTGAGAATTATTACGCAATTTTTATGTAAATATTTTGCATTATAAAAGAAGCTTATGAAAGGGCTTAGGAGAGTTTTTGTACTTAAATCTGGGTGACCTTTATTTGGGCTATGTAGATGTACTTAAATTAAATATTATATAGTACTACTGTACTAGTTGTATTTTACCAAGCGTATTATTAATTTTTAAACTGGAAATAAATGTCTACTAAACTACTCTAGTTTTGTAAATGTTTAGTATGAATATCCATTTCTCTCATATGACTACGGTAATCTACATATCATCATGATCATCATAACATCACGCCTTTTATCCCAGAAGGAGTTGGCACATTACGGCACTTTATGCCACTGTACTATGTAACACCCACTTTTCACTATTTATGTTATGAGCCCCATGTAATAGGGTGTGATTTTTTTTTAAAAACCCAGTAATACTTTGTCCGACCCGGGATTCAAACCCGAGACCCCTTGCCCAGCAGTCGTACTAGCGACCACTCGGCCAACGAGGCATTCATCTACATATATTCTGAATTTTAAGCTAAGCTTATTGCCAAATTATAATCACCACAAGATTATCATGTAGGTAAATTCAATGTGTTAATCAATGTTATACCGTTTAAAAAATTTGTACATATTTGTAACATACTTTCAGAATGTTTTAACCGCTTGAATGCACCGATATGAGACACAATAGAAAATACATTGTGTCTCGCGTGGATCCACATTTAGACACACGACGGGTTAATAGAGATTAAAAAAAATCACATTATTCAACGTGTTTAATTTTTATTAAACACGTTGAATAATGTGATTTTTATTAAACCGTAAAACATTAATATTTAATGCATATTTCATACATAACGTTCTCACTTCCATGCATTACTGTATTACTTATGTAAATGCAAGTTTCTTATAATAATTCCAGTATTTATAAATTACTGATGAATGATATACAATGACAAAACAAGATCGAGCTGTAGTCGTGACATACTTGGAATATAGAGTATACACATTGTATTAAATTAATTACTATCTGAAGCGGGATCAAATAAAAATTCTACAATGGGTATTGATTTGAGATCAAATAAGTTAAGATCTAAGTTAAGAAGAGATTTCTTTATTTCTGTTCCTTTTAGACTTTAGGTAGTTAAATTTGTATTCTAATGAAGTAATATTAAAGTGTTATTTAGCAAAATCGGGTTATTTCTTTTTTCTTTCATGAAAACTCCTTTCTCTAATTATTACGAAGAATCAATTGTTCTAAAGTTAACTATGACCAAACAGAAATTACTTACAAAACTCCATCTAGTACGTCCTAATATCCTTTCATCAGTAAATTTTTTCTTAAGCATTTGATTTATATGCTTACCGAAATAAGTGTGGGAGAGCCATGCTTCGGCACAAATGGGCCGACTCGACCAGAGTGATACCACGGCCTCACAGAAAACCGACGTGAAGCAACGCTTGCGTTGTGTTTCGTCGTGTGAGTGAGGTTACTGGACGCCCAATTACCCTCTCCTTCCCCAATCTCCCCAATTCCTGAATCCCCAACGATCCTCAAACTCCTAATCCCCAAAAAGCCGGTAACGCACTTGTAACGCCTCTAGTGTCCTAGGTGTCCATGGGCGACGCCGATTGCTTACCATCAGGTGATTCGTCAGCTCGTTTACCGGCTTATGACATAAAAAAATTAAAATCTCCATTTCGGTACAATTTTTTAAACCTCTAACCGCCTCGGTGTCCATTTCAACCACTGATATAACGTTTGTGGTCACATTTATGATTTGCAACACATAATGAGGTACACGTTCCGAAAACAATGAAAGCACGACTTCCTTACATAATTTTTGGGAATAATTGTCTCACGTAGGCTTTGAAAAGTATCGTTTTTCTCTTGCAACACTCTAATTGTATCAGTGTAGGTATAATTTTCACTTTAGTTCATATCTGTATAAAGAAGAAACAATAAAAATGATTGTATTTTTTAGGAATATCAGACGAGTTAAATGTAGATGATAAACGATCAGTCACATCCACGGATATGCACAACTTCAGAGGACTACAAGTGCATTACATGTGGACTGGACTAAAACGGATAATGAGGTAGTTTCCTAAATTTATTTTAATTACCGTTTGATGGTTAACTTAAAACATTAGACACGTATTTTTTCTTCTCTCACAAACTACGATAGGTATATGAATACTTTCGACGATACATGAATTTGAAATATCGCGTGACGTCACAACGTGCTATATTTTGTAGTATTTTGTGACGTAAGGACCTCCTACTCATAAATTTAACTCCTTTATCTAAGTATTGTAATTTTATAGGAGAAAATAAAAAAATACGTGTCTAATATTTTTTAATTATTTGACTGACGGATTAATTAGATTTTTAATTTTCATACGCTGTCTACTACCCTATTACTTTAAAAAAACGTTCATTTAAGACGTGGGCTTAGGTTTATTAAGGAAAAATTGTAAAATCAATAAAAATATGAGAGTAACTTTTGGGGTGTCAGAGATTTTTTACCAACCTTTTTATGTATTTTAATTTCATAATTTTAGTCTGTTGAGTGTCTTTAATTTTGCAGGGTTATTGTACCATGATAATATCGACATAGTTTTTAAGATAGTAGTTAATACGGCAATATAAACTTTAAACATTCATAACAAGGTTTAATTTAGCGTTATTACACGATGCTATTACATTTGGGTGCTGTTTTCGCGCATAATGTGCAAATTTTACGGTGGATGTTTCAATTATCACAGACGTAAATTAGTCTTTATTGCTTGTCAATCGTGATTATTTTTAGATTACTTTTTATGTAAGAAACTAAAGTTGTACATAGAGTTTAAAATACTTTAAAATAGTCTGTAAATATTTGTAATCGATTTTCTTTTCTAGCAGTTTACCTACAATTTTGGTAGTGTAAATAATTACGTGAACAAATGTGTCAGTTGTCTAACTTTATTTATAATACGGAAATGTATGTGAGAACCAAGTCAAAAAATATATAACTTATGTAAGAGAATAGATGAGCTTACAATATCCATATAATAACAATGATTAATGCGAAAGCGGTTTATCATTGATTCGACAATAACAATGTTATTATTTTTATTTACCTATCTAGATTACCAGTACTTTTGAAAATACACAAACACTGAGTAGGATAACTTAACATAACATAACATCACGCCTTTTTATCCTCGAAGGGGTAGGCAGAGGTGCACATTATACCACTGTACAATGTAACACCCACTTTTCACTATTTATGTTATGAGTCCCATGTAATAGGGGGTGAGCTTATTGCCATATACCGGGCACAATTCCAGACTCCGTGGTACTACTGAGAATATTTAAAAACCCAGAAATACTTTGTCTTACGCAGTCTAGGACAACTTAGTTAGAATAAAATGAAGACTAGACTTTTTTATGAGATAAAAAGGCAAAGGAGCAATGGTATCACATGATGGTAAGCAATCGGTACCGCCTATAGACACCCGCAACTTTAGAGGAGTTTACAAAAATTTTAATACTCAAATAAAACATACTATGAAGTTCTAAAATCTTTTTGTGAAAACTAAAACTGATGCTAATATTCATCAATTTAGTGTTTGTCACCTTGTCATTATCTAACCTTGAACGGCTGGGTGCACCGTCAAGGTATCGCCATATAACGAGTGGCTGAGACGATAGCTTTAGTGCGTCGTGTCATAGGTTCAATACATACCACATAGATTAATAAATTCATATGTAGGTTTTACAGATTCTAAGCTAAAGTGTTTAATGATACCATACTGTTTTCATGATAAATATTATCAAGCTCTTCCTTTTTAACTAAAATCGCGGGTTACTCACGTGAATATACTGAGAAAAGCTCTACTAGTTTCGAACCATAGAGGGGTTCTTCCTCATGAGCAGCGTGCGCAGTCGCGGCGAAGTCGCGCAGCTCACGTTCGCTCTCTTTCTTTTTGTACGTACATTATTTTCGTTGCTTTATATCTTACGAAATTACCGATTGAGATAATAAAATATTATTTAACATCGTAAATATATGTAATAGTTTTAATTTAAATACTTTATAATTGCTATTCGTAACTCATTTCTACGGAAACTATAAAGTTTATGAATGTTTTAAGTAAATATTATTCCTATATTATAACTAACAAGTAAAAGTGTAAGTATATAGCGGCAATTTGCACATTTAGTTATACTATTTAATGTTTAAAATACTGTGGAAGTAGTTGTTGCTGTTCATTATTATTTAATTATTTATTATTTATGTACAAACATACAAAATAAAGGACAACACATATATATAAAATTGAAGTACACAGGTACCACTCATTCCTACTGAAAGTTCTTTCTGTGGACCTGGCAGACACAAATGGTAGGAAAAATAATTATGATATACAACACAGTATGTAATAAAATAGAAAATGAGCAATGAATACTGAGCTAGTATTCAGTGACTGGGCTAGATCAAAGATTTTAATTTAAAGCTATAGAAACATTTTCTTCTTGTACCTATGCATAAAATACCTAAATAAATTTCTCGAACGCCGAAAACAATTGTTTACAGCTTATCACATGATGTCTATTCAGCTGTATTAAGTTCAGTGTTTAACAAGCATAGTATCATGTATAATCTATTAAATAAAACATTGCTATAGTTATTAACTTAAATTACATAAAGAAAACAAGTCATTTGTCATTTCCGAAAGCTGTAGTCCTTCATATAGCAAACTAAACTTCAATTATTGTATCCGCCCATAAAATTATACACACACTCTATACAAGCAGAACAATTACCAACAAACATTTTTTTATTTAAGTAAATTCAATCACAAGGGCTTAGTTTACAATAACTATTAATACAAATGGCTAAATCGTGACGTACCTACGAGCTATGGAAACTTCACAGATAACAAATAAAACATGATGTGTGTGTGTATCTATGGTTATGCATCTAACAATTGTTTTAATAACGAAACAGGCCACTGAAATATGTACTTAAAAGTCTAAGTGCATAAAGAACAAGTTTAATATTATGTCGATGAACAGCTGTTTCAAAATAGGACCTTATAAATCGATTATATTAATTGGGCGTAATACGTAAGTGGATCAATTTATGGATCACATAGAAATTTCGATTAATTATGTTTGTACTTGAACAATAAATGAAGGCAAGTGTCGGTACAAGGAATATAAATAAAACATTAAACGCTTGTTTGAATAATTAAATTAATTAAGCAGGAAGGTTAGTAGCAACAGAATCTTATTACACGTACTTATAGCAAAAAATATTACATCACGCGCTCATTACAATAAATCCGTTTCAAAAATAGATAATTAAACGTAACAAAAAAATAATCTCAATCAATATGAACTGTCACTGTCAATTAAGGGCGCGTAATTGTTCAAATAAAGAACACATGTGGCGTTCGAAAATAATGCCGACTCGGAAGTGAACAAACAAAAAGTTGAAGAATGCGCGAAGTAGGAAGAATAAAGTTACGAGATTGTGTGAAATGGCAATTACACAAATTATGTAAGTCAATAAAGGAGATAGTTGCGCGCCTTGAGACGAGATACGATCGATTTATACTTAGACAACAGCCTGCATACAAAAGCTCGGAGCCGCATAAAAACCAACATCATGAATACCCGTTTAGTCACCCGTTGTTGGTCACACTACTTCGAAATGGAGCATGTTCCAGTTACGCTTTAAATTATTCACTTCCTTGTCTTTTTTCGGTATTTTTTGCTAAATCATGTATTAAGTAGATACCGATTTAATCGTCAGATAACAATCTATTTGACAGGAAATTATTCTATTGACAGCTCTGAACGAGCGAGAGTGATTTATGAGCTCTGGTAAATTAAGGTCAATGCCACAGATCGTATTTTAAAAACTTTATTCGAGCTATTTTAGATAACTAGCAACTGCAATGCGTATTGCAGAATAGAAAGATTTCTTAACACGTAGACGCTTAGTATTCAATCGGTAGAGTAACTGCGAGTGATGCGCTCACTAAGTAGTAGCTACGATTCCGCACTCGTTTTCCCGGAATGGTGTTTTGAATCGTGTAATCGAGCGGTGTATCTCGATTCAACCGATGTGCGATTATGTAATAAGCCATCGTCGGGTCCACATGTTCCAAGTTTCACTTTCGCGTGAGTTACAGTTTCGTCGTATGTCGTTCGTACTCGTACATGCTCCGAATCGCACGCTCATCGGAATCGATTTTATTTGGGAACCGGTAGTTGATTGCACATTCCGCGAAGGCCGAAGTTTTTGTTAACAATACTCGTTCGTAGTGAAATAGTTTACGAAACTATACGTCATTATGTATGTAAATGATATGCGAAGCGTGCGATTAGTGACGTTTAGAGAACAACGACCGTATAATAAGCGGTAACATTATTAACTGCATTCGCATGTGCATTTTTTTGTAAATTACCACATAAATTATCACTTAACAATGTGTAGATTGTGACTATAATATTCTTGTAAGAATTAATTATGATAACATAACATCACTCCTTTCATCTTCGAAGGGGTAGGCAGAGGTACACATTACGGCACTTAATGCTATTGTGCAATGTAACACTACTCGTTGTCCGAGTTGTTGCAAGTGCAACTGCCGGGCAAGGGGTCTCGGGTTCGATTCCCGGGAGATTCGATTCAGACAAAGCAAAGTATTAGGTACTGGGTTTTTTTTTAATTCTCAGTAGTAGCACGGAGTCTGAAAATGTGACTAATAACATAAATAGTGAAAAGAGGGTGTTGCTTTGTGCAGTAAATCTATAATACCTACTTTAAAAAAATTGTATATGGTTTAAGAAATTCGATTCTATTAATATTTACTTAGTTTTTAAACTGCTAAGTCTTATTTACTGTCAATAAATAAATTAACACGTCCATTATAATAGATTCAGCACATAAAAAAACAATGAACATGTACAAACATTGGCCACGCGAAACACATGTTACTGCTATCATTTCAATTTGTTCTTGACCTACATCGATCATCGCAAATGTCAAATGTTTGATCCATTATTCGAGCAGAGAATTGGTGAAAGCATTTATCACATTACGGGTGATTGACACGAACGCAACTAAATGCCATTTGTCCAAGGTTGGCGCCCATTGTGGCGGAGTTGGTTACGCCCGCTCCGGTGCTTGCCCTGTTAGCAATTCCTTTAATATGTATATGTATGTATGTGTACAGTGCAAGAGTTATAGGTAACTGGGTAGTCGGGTTTTTGTACAGAACGTAGGTACTATATGTATCGGTATTTGATTCTGAATTGAACGACGAAGGGCAGCAAGGTTTGCAGGCGTCGTCAACTTTAACTTTACAAAAGGATGACGGGCAAACATGTGCGGAAAATCTTTATATATATAATTCTTCTGTGAATGTGTATGTCACTGAACTTCTCTTAAACGACTGGACCGATGTGTGTTCAAGGGGATCTGGGAATGGTTTAGATTCACAAATCAGGCAAATGGCGCTGCAGACGAGGTTTAGGTTATTTATCTTAAACAGCTGAACTAATTTGAATGAATTTTTGTTTTAAACTTCAAGTGGATATGCAGGACGTCTGTCGGGTCCGCTAGTATAGATATATTTTCATAACATTTTCCCCCACAATGAATAGAAACTAGCTCGCATAGTAACAAATGATAGTCATGACAAGAGCTTTCTAACGACGTACGTCTAGTTGTTATTGGTCGGTGGGTGTATTCTGCCGCCATCATTTATCATGATTCACAAAATGTAAGGAATGAATCTTTAAAAACTTGACATATAAAATACTACATTGTATTTTATTTCAGTAAATTACGTGTAATATTAAGTTATTACACAGATGCTCAAATGTTTTACGATGTTGGATGCGCTTTTACGCCCTTTGGTCTGAGACGACAGACGTATCATCATAAGAAATGAAATGACAAACTTATTATTTGCAATTTTTAATATAAAGCCAGCGACTCGCTCATCACAATCTTGTGTGAAATAAATTGATTATAAAAATGTACCTTAAAAAATAACTTTTCTATGAAATGTACTAAATTCAATTCGCTTTACTATTGACTTTCCATATATGTATTTTCCCATGCGCCATGGTCTACATATATATATTACTACACGAAAGAACCCTTCCCCTTCCTTTCGCAGTCCGAACAGGCGAGAGAAATTTCGTTAATTAGAAATTTACTAGATTATTATAGTATTTATAGAAAAAGGAATAGGTACTAATTTACTTTGAATCGAGGTTTGAACACGAAACCTTAACTTTAGCTGTTGTAATCAAGCAACGTGGCGAAGGTAGAAGTTGCAAATAAAAAACACATTCGTATTTTACATATACACAGATACACTATTCGTTCGGATATCGTAAGACATTGTATACATATGACATATAAGTGCATTACGTATGGTAATTAGTATGGTAATTAGCCATTCGATACTTAAACCACGAAAGTGATACTTACTCTCGTTGAAATAAAGAATGTTTTAAGTTGTAAAAATGTAATTTAGTGCATAAAATGCGTTGGTAAAGGTTTGTATTAAAAGATGGCATTTTAATTATGATTAAAATGTCAGCTGGGTTTGTGTCAGCGAGAGTGAATGTTTGGTTAGCTATTCACTATGATTGGTCACTATCGTTTCTTTGTCGTGTTTGTAACTGGAAGATGAAGCTTCTGATTATGTAGGTATTCAAAGTCAAAGTCAAAATCATTTATTTCAATTAAACCAGAAAGGCACTTTTAAACGTCAACAAAAAAAATTAAAGTGAAGCTATTTGCTCATTCCAAGGTGTAGATTCCTATGGAGAAGAACGAGCAAGAAACTCCATAGGTTACTCTTTTTCAATCAGGTTCACAATACAATTCTCTAGTTACATAGTTTTGCTATTTGGATTGTGCGAGAACAATGTAACACTAAAATCCAGCCAAAGGTATCTTAAATTAAAAAAAAAACATTAGTAATATTGAAGGAAAATCGAAAAACAGGATAAATTCTAAATATTGAACAAAATAAAAGAATCGCTGAGTGAGTCATTACTCATTAGTTAAATTCTGTGTAAGTTTTATGATCATTTGGGGACCTAATTCCAAGTATTTCAATTTGGTCTAATTGTGCCAAAATATCGACGTTATGTGGTTTTACCAAAAAACTGGTAAGTAAACACCATTACATGTGGAAAAAGGACTCATCTTTAATGTGTTGACGGATAATCTCTTAGAATTTTATATGAGTCGTATTACCAAGATCGAATGCTGTGAGAAATCTCAAAAGGGGGAATTATTTTAGAAATTACTCAGCAGATGACGCTGATTATATCTAAGGGTATCGATATGAGATATCGAGCAGCTGCTCGAAGTTAAACTATTTGATCAAGTAAGTTATCAATATCCTTTTCTCGAATAGTACCATTAGGTTTTTAGATTAAGACAGGTAAAATCACGACCTTTAGAATACATTTGACACGTACCTACAATTTTAGATAACAATGCGTACTAGACATTATTTAGGTCTCATTTTTTACGTAAACCACAAATCTAATTCAATAATAGAAAAAAAAACAGTGCCAATTCTACCTTTTAAATTTTATTATGATTTTATCAAGGTTTTGGTTATTAAAAAAATATTATAATCTGTTTGGATTGCATATTAAATGCATAAACGTCGTTAATTTTATATAAGGAAATATAAAGTAAGTATATAAAGCAAATACAATTTATATAGCGACGTCGTGTGCCAAAAACCGGTTTATACCAAATAGATAAAGTAGGTCAAATTACAATTATGAAGGTACCTACTATATTCAAAACTTCTACAATACTCAGTATGGGTCAACGATCGAATCGTTTCAAATCGATTCATAAAAGTCATAAACAACTTTTTACTTCTATTTATTTTTATCGAGATAATGATTAATGATTATTATTTGTTTAACAAAGTTCTTATTAAACGTTATTTAAACAAAAATAAATTCAGAAGTCTAATCTAATCTAGAATTTGAATTTAGAATTGCAAGAAACAAATTATAATCGAATTAGCATCGTGGATGTTTTATTTTTATGGCAACTCTTCAATAGCGTAACTTATAATTGTTTTTTAATGTTAAATTAAACTGCAAATACAACTGTTTCGACATTAATTATTTGAACATTTTGTGTATTCTTCGCATGCACTTGAATCGTGAACAACGGTTCATTCAAACTAAGAATGATTAGAAGTCAAGAGTCTTAAATTTGTCCGAATATAAAAACACAGTTAATGAGACATCAAATAAACTATTCAACCTACAAGTAAGGTACTACGTTTGTAAATACAAGGTCAATAACTTTATTAAAATAAGAACGTAAATAATTAGACGAAGGAAAATATTCTGAAGTAGGTAGGTACTTTTCAAGTACTTACAAAGTAACCCAAAGTTTATTTATTATTAGTACAAATTAAGTTAATATTGATCTCAGTAAAAAATGACGCATACTAACACGAACATATAAAAATTTCACGATCATCTTTCAATTGTCAACCAATGGTTTGTGACCCCTGCGGTTACGTTTATTTGCATTCCCTGACTTCATAAAGGCTTTTGAAAAATTTCAAGTTTCTTTGCAACTTTATAGCAACTTTATTTTTCCAGTAATCTATAAATAATATAAATAAAAAGCCTTATATTTCTTACTAATTTACGAAATTTGAAAAAAAAAAATTGGTAATAAGATTTTTCTTTTACTTTACATGCTTCTTAGTTTCTGTTAGTTAGTACCCCCTCGCTTTCCACGAAGGTGAAGGCCTCCTGTAGTGCTTTCCATTTGTCCCTGTTCTTTGCGATATTCATACAATGTTTGCCAGCCATTTGGGTTATGTGGTCTGTCCACCACGCGTATGTTCTGACTCTTTTACTCTCGTGCCTGCCGGACCTGGCCAAGATCTTAGGAAAGTCCACCGGTTATCTGTATTTTTAGCTATGTGGTCAGCCCAATGCTATTTTAGTTTCATCGAATGTCCCAACACGTCGGTGATCTTTTTTTCCCTTATGGTTTTGCCAGTGGCAGTATGTAAATAAATACAATGGGGATAAGCTTCATTTTCTGTTGCTTCAGATTCCATGATATTAAATTTCGTATTATGATTGGCAGCTTAAGCTAGATAAGAAAATATTGTAACTCTATAGACGTCTGAACGAATTTTTTACGAAATTCGGCTTTTGTGGAGAAAATCGTCAATTGACTCCTCCAGCTATCGGAGTGCCAGGCTTTTACCGACACCGACAAGATACCACCCCCTTCCAACTCTTGCTCCGTGCTAGAGTGTCAGTGCTATACCCACGACCCTGGCTGGGGAGTGCAGCTGCCTATTGTAAAAAGAGCTTTTTACTCAAGTACTGCGTTATTCTCTATTCTGTAGTCTGAGGAGGACTAGTGACAGTAAGTCGGTTTTCTATTCGAATGTAACATGTGTAAACCAATAAATGTTTCCATCTTTACCACAGTCAATCATGTTAAATTGAATTTTGAATGGTGCATCCAAATATCATGTCGAAGTGGCCATTAATTTTAGCATATGTCTAAAATAATTATTGACTATTGAATATTATGAATGAATTACCATTTATGAATTGTGGATTGCCGTTACTATGCCAATAAAATTATGTTGGGAATTTTAATTACTTTTACGCGGATTTTATTTTAGTCTTTATACATTATCGATTTACTGATTAGCAGCAGTTAATATAACCAATAATCTTATGTCTGACTGGTGGTTGAATCAGAGAGTTTGTGCTTTATTCATCAGCTCGTTTCCAGTCATTGTTGGAAATAAGCATCGTAATAGTAGGTAGTACATCACTGAGCTTGATCTTCCAATATCTTTTCTAGTGTGGAAGAGTGGAAGAGCTATGTTTCGGCATGAATGGCTCGACCGGAGTAATACCACGGCCTCACAGAGGACTAAAAAGAGTTCAAGATTCCGAATTATTTTGGGTCAGAGGTTTTTCAATTTTATATTATTTTTCCTCAACACAGAATTCTCTAATGAATCAAAATACCCACAGGTTCAATTTGAATACAAATATGGTGACCATACTAATTTATGGAAATAACTGTAGGTAAGTATAAGGGACCGTCTTAATTAATCTCCACCGAAATAAACAAATACTTTCCTTGTTGCGGACAAATTAAAAGATGACATATTTAAAAAGAAAAATGTAGTTTCTAACTCTCTTCAATAAAGACTAGTACATGACGTAGGTACGTTAACTATTATTGTTTGTTCTAAAATTAGCATGACCCAAATCCTATTCAAAGCAAAATTTTAGTAGGTTTTCAGGTATTAAATGAAATCTTTTGGATTCTTCGCTTTTTTCTGGTGTTATTATTCCATGTAACTTTGTCGGTGTATGTAAGTGTTTATTACCGACTAAATTAAAATGCAAATTTAAGAAACTGATCAAGAAAATTTTCATTAAAGATGCATGCAATTTTGCAATTTCGTTCGTACGGAATCCGTCACATTTCCAATTATGCTTAATTTTATACCGACCCATGGAATCTTTCGATTGCAATTTGACGTGATTGCTTCATACGCAGATGGCGCCTTAACTGCTGTGGACCGAAAATAAATTAGTTGACGGAAATGATAATCTCAAAAGTCACTACTGGTGAGTTCAAAATACTTATTACTCAATTCACATAACTAGCATTTGGAACACTATCTGGCTTTGACAATCACTTGAACAACTGACTGTAATTATAACTCTAGGCGAATTACAGTTCAATGTCTAACTACACACATATCTATAGACAATTGCAATAACGATACAGTAATAAAGTATGAATTGCAATAGGCCAACGTTGCAAAGCGTTGCGAAGGTTCCATTCATGATTATTGCTTGCTTTTAGAATTTGAATATAAGAAATAAAAACATCAATGAAGATTCGGAACAAGACGTTGTTGAAACACCAATTAAAATTGATGTTATAACAGATGAAGTAAATGTTAATCATAGAGGTATAGTAACGGAAACAAAGGCAGTCAGTGTAGAGTTTTACAAATAAATTGCTGCTATTATACTTATCTAATCTAAATAAACACGTTTCGAAATGGCCGGCTCTAAACTAGTTCAGTTCGGGTGCGTATTGCTAATTTGCCGGCACGCTAACAAAGAAGTTTCTTTGCAATTCAACACAGCTTGCAAGCGAAACTTTGCCAAGGTCGCCTGCAGTCGCGAATGCAGTGTCAATATCGAGACTTTTTACAAACATTTGCGGTTCTGAATTCATTAAAGTTGTATGAGATATTTTTTGAAGTGTTGACACTAAATCTTATTGCATACCTACGTAAGTGATAAAGTATTATACCTTGACTTTTTGTTGATTTTGCGTTGCACGTTTTAGATTAAACCAAGCTCTAAATACTATATTTACTCGTATTCAATAGACTATTGTATCAAATTATCAAATTGTATTGAGCTTTTACATCAAACAGGCTGTTGAACACGCCTATAAATAACAAGTTAAACATACAACCTCCAACTATTCATGTTAATCTTTTGACGGCATTGGATTCCCATAAATAGTAAGAAAACATCAACTCCTTATGTGATCAGCAGAAGAATGCTTCAAGTAAACGTAAAGGACGGGTTCAATAGAACGAATTGGTAATGTCACTAAATTGCAAAGTTGCAACTATGGTTCTCTGCAAAAGTAATAAGCCGTTTCAAATTCATATCACGACAAAAATGAATTATGTAGTTTAAGATTTGGAAATAATGCGATTAAAGAAACTTCAATTTGAGGAGCTCAGAGCTAAGTCACGGGTTTTCAGATCGATCAGTAATTTATGGTGTCACTGTCACCAATAAGGTTCGTGAACGCTATTGTTTGATAAAATAGTGGTTACAAAATCTATCAGTAAGCTTAATCGAGAAGGCCGTTTAAAATTATTATGATTAGCATAGTTAGTAATCATGACTCCAAGTTGAACAAGATCTAAAAAAAGTAGCTCAGATTTTTTAAGTTATGCTAGACCAAAATAAGCTTTCTATATTTTAAAGATACAGTTCTAACATTTCAGACGTATCAATCCTTCATTTGATAACGGGACAGGTAGGTATGCAATAAGTAGATACTGAATTGTTATTACCGAAGGCCGTTCAAGAATTGTTCTTTCCAATGACGATTTAGGACAATTGAATGGCATCGACATAATTGACCGTTTCGATTACGTTTCAAACGTCACAATAATGAGGATTTGCCAAATCATAGTGATTGTTAGGATGGTGTTGCGTTCTGTCCCTACAGTCACGATTTTGCCTCGCGCCAACAAAATTGTTGGTGCCATACAACAGCGTGTTGAAACGTGTAATATTATAAATATTAGATTCTATACAATATAATAATAGATAATAAAATGGCTTAACGTCAACTTCTTTGAATTTTTTTATAACATTCGTAGCTCCTTTGAAAGCATTTCGCAAAAAGTTGACCGCAGAAATGGTACGACCATTTAGATTAAAAATGTCACATTATGTTCAACTAGTTTTATGTGTTCAAAATGTTTTGTAATTGCACTGGACAAGAGTGTAAAATAATGTTGTAAGTAGTGTTGTTGAGTAAGAAGTTGTCATTGTCACAACTAATGTGAGTTGTATTGAAAAGTTGTTAGACAAGCGAAATGAAATGGCTCTCTTTAGTACTCTGGTTAAAATGTTCATAATTATTTCCTCTGTTAATTAAAATTAAGTGATCACAAGTCTATTAGCACAATAAAATGGCAAATATAATTGGTGATTAGACTTTTTATGTAACTGTACATTTGCATGTATGTTAATCAACTGATTGGTAATGTAGAAACAGACTAAGCCAATCCAGTTGAATTACAGATCACCTAATTGATGATGAAAAACTGAAGGCAAAAACGAGAGGAAATCGAAAATTATGAACAATATGATACGTATATTTGCTGATTACAAACAGATTTAGGGAAAGGAAGAGTGTAAAATTATAGTAAATTCCCTAATTTTTGAGAGGAACAAAAACGATTATTGAGCTTTTTTTCACAATGACAATACATTAATTTTACATTTACAATTAACCATGTAGGTCGCTACACAGTAATTAACTATAATCTACAACTTATTACTCTTTCATTACCCAGAAACAATTGTCTAAACCTCCGATAATTTATCAAGCTGAAGCCTAGTTTTTTTAAATCTACATAACATAATTATTAGAAGTCTAAAGCAATATTGTAACATCAGTTGTTGCAAGAGCTATCATAATCGTGTATATGCATTTAATCGGATGCATCGTCTATTGTGTCGGATAAGTCAGTTACTGTGTTCTAGATCTTGAGAATAATGGATTGGGTAATAGACTAGGTGACAATGTTCCGTTGTTTTGTCTGAGCTAGTCACTTTATTAATGTCTTTACAACCTATTTTTGACAAACGGTGAAGAAAAATAACATCGTGCAGAAACCTGGACTTAAAATGATGTCTAGTTATAAGTTTGAAATCGCCAACCTGCAATAAATAATTAAGTAATTAATGCTCAAACCTTCTCCGTGTGAGAAGAGGCTTTGCTCAGCAGTAGACACTTATAGGCTCTTGATGTAATTTTTTTTGTTCTTCTTTGTAATGTTAGGAAAATAAAAGTGATTACAAATCATGAGCTGTGTGTGATTGGCAGTCGTTGGATATGAAGAGCCGAAGATTGAGCTCAATGATGTGCTGTAGGATAGATACGTTTCTATTCTTCAAGATGATGATCATGATGAGGATGTTAGGGAAGTAAGCACTACTAAAAATTTTGCTTTTTATAATCCCACACATTTTTTCCATCACAAAAAATAGGTAGTACAGCCATATTTTATGACAAAACAGCTAATTCAACGTGTAGTAAAATTATGAAGGAGTGTGATTTGCAAATTCATCTAAGCGGCCCTTTGGGTATACCTGTAGGTACTCTGCAGCATACAATTGTTGAGTGATGCAACTATTGCTTCGACATCGTTCTCGTTGTTTTGACATGATTCAACCTGCCTGACCTTTGAACTCGTTGGAAAGATAAGAGACCTAAGGGTCTAGCTCATATTTACGCTTTTAACTTCAACATGAGACTAGCTATTATTTTTCCATTTTTTGAAGTGATGTATAGATACAGACGCCAAATTTCAAGTTAGTAAATCGTCAAATGAAATGTTACAACTTAAGAACCGAGTATTGCATTTTTTCTAGGCTGAAATTTTATTTTTTGGATCTGTGTGCGGGTTTAATAGAAGCTTAACTTCATGTTTTTGGAGTTCAAATTCAAAGTTCCTACAACATTTCAATAGATTTCTATATTGATTACCTTTATGACTTTCATCTTCTAAATAAATAAAAAGAGTGATGGAATCCTACTATAAAATCATCTCGTATAATTATTGTAAATCATCATAAATACGCGTTGATGTAGAAATTCTCGGAAACAACTTCGATATAAGCGTGAATTGACCAATCGCTCCACTTCCAGATGAATACGCGCGAAAATTGACGGTTTGTTCATCTTCTATTACGTCAACAGTAAGCGCCATCGTCATTTGGTACTTTTTCATTTATAATCTTATGCAGGAATAGAAATAAGGGTTATATTTCTGTGTTGTTTTCAGCGTTTATTTCATTACCTATATCAAAATGCAAGACAATATTATCACCATCCATTCCGTCAATTGCTAAGATACTGGCTACAGGAATCTACAATATTCAACAACTGCCACCTTTTTGCGAACTGCATTCAAAACGTAACTACTAAAATTAAAATTCCTCAGGTTTATGAAATTACATTAGTTACGTAATGTAACTAACTATACATATAAACAAAATAATATCGTTGTAAAATCAAATATAGCGTACATTTGAGTTTTGATTAAAAATTAGTTCTGGATTTTTTTAATATAATTCAATAAAATAGGTAAACTCGAGAGAGGCAAAGTATTGTTGAGTATTTCGGTTTTCGATTATTCTGTCGAAAGTGTAAACAAATTCTATGTTGATAGTATACAGCAGGCGTAAAGGACTTATTTGTGAATATGATAGCTAGCCAAGTTATTTGCTATGAAAATTGATTTAGACCAGAGATAGTAACTATTGTTATACCTAATTGTATGCTTTTAACGAAGCTCTACATTATAAGTTTTTGTGAACCGAATGAATCTTTATATGTATTTTCTTATCTACCTATATACCAATCAACTTCTGTGACCAGTGACCATGCAACATTTTAAAGAAAAGTAACGCAAGGGTTTACATTGACAAAGAAATGCAAACCTTATTCATAAAAATTGACAATGGTCAATAAAAGCATTTGTGCAGTGCCATAGCGCTTTCGATTTACTTTCACTTCACCTTGGGCCGAGTTGTTTGGAAGCATTGACCTGCAGAGTAACATTACGATTGATTGATTGATTGCAATGGGGGAATGTAATATGAGCATTGTGATTGTGATTGGGATTGAAATCACGTTGAGTAGGTTCATGGAGAATGCTGTGTACTTCTTGTTATTTGACTTTTTTTGTGTGTTTGTAAATAGTATTTATATGAAATAGTTCTGGGTCTTTGTTAATAGTATTCCTATCAAGCTTTATGGTACAGGATAAATATGACCAGGCATTGTTTAAAAACTATAAGTTATGAATAAAATTGTTATATTACTTAGCTGTTGGGGCAGTGGGGCAGATAACCAATAATGAAAACCACGCCTAGATAAAAGTAATTTAGGGTGCTCTACAGTTAGGAGACGTCTTAAGGATCCGCAAAGTGTATGATAATGGTTTGATACGAATAGCTGAAGAGTTCACTGCCGTGGGCTGATGATGACAATAAAGAGTGCTAAGTTGATTCGAGGGGGTTTCAAACAAAACTTCTTTGGAAAAATTTGGACAGATATTATATCGTCGATATAAAGATACTTATAATTTGAAATGAATATAAAACCAACATCAATACGTTACAAAGTCAAGCACAAGGAAAAAAGTATCCAATATTTTGAGAGTGAACTGATTGATTGAGAAATATGCATACTGTGTAGTGTGTATATGAAAACCGCAAACGCAATTTACATTTATGTTCTTTTAAAAGTTACTAAATGTATGTTTGTTGTTTATATTTATAGCTTTTAGTCAAGTAATACGGGCAATCAAGAGAAGTAGCTGTAACTGTGCGCCATTCGCCCCTGGTGAAGCTTGAAAATAATCGAGTTCCTCGTCAAATAGTAACGTGAGAAAGCCGTATACAGCAGAATCATGAAGATAAAATAAAAGGGAAAAAAATGTTTATGTTTTCTTTCATAGTAGGTAGCTCGCTCGTAAAGTTCTTGCCTGTTACTGTAAATCATACATGTTTTAGGAACAAAGGCATACGAGCAAATTGCTAACATAGTGCCATTCTGTAACATCTGTTTCTAAATCCTACAAGTTTCATGTACTTATCTCAAGATTAAAGTATTGCGTTCTCGCTTACGCCACTTTCCATTTGAACCGCCTTTTGTCCTGCCCGTGTTGAAACATTGCATCGTGAAATTCTTAATTTAATTTAAAAAAGTCAATTGGTTTTTTTTTAATTAACTACAAAATAATGAGATTGTAGACACTGACAAACGCAATACACTCGTTAGCAACGGTTATGTTTCGATAATCGTTTCAAAAATGACTGACCAATATTTCAGTATTGAGGCCAAACATATTGATATTTCAAATAAAAATATAAACTAAAATATCTAACACAATAGACGTGTTAATGGCGATAATATTAACCACATAACACTCACAAGCACATTGTAACGATGTTTGCGCAAAATAAACTGTCAGTTTTCAAATTATTTTATCGATTTACAGACGATTATTTTTTATCGTAATGCGTCGATTATTGGCATTACACAATAATTATAACATTACTAAATGACATAATAATAATGAAACATACGTAGTTTTATTTCGTCCAAACGAAATAGTTGTCATAACATAACCATTGCACTAGTTTGATGATAAGTCATAACAATTTATGACAAATAACATTACCTATTATTACTTACTGTTAACGCTGCAATAGTGATGTTGCGTTAATTAATTAAAAACATACCGATTTTTATCGATAAAGCGTGGATCGTGACAAACGTGCTTTACCACATCGCTACCGTTATCTATAACTCCTTTGCATCATAAACAAAGCACCTGCTAAAGTGTGGGAAAATAATATTAGTTTAAAGGTATTCTTTTGTTATAAACTCTAAAAAGGGCACTAACAAAATGTAGAGGTTCTTTACAATATTCAAATGTCAATACACGAAACCTCAACTCAAGGCAATCTTAACAATTGAATGGACTAAATTGAAATTAATCTTGAAACACGAAAATATTTTGAGAAGGGTGAATGCAAGTTATGGCATTTTGGTCGTCTTGGCGAATAGTGCCTTCGTTCATAAACATTTCCCAAAGGTATGCAATAAAAACATTGGCTACCAACTAAAACCAGTTACCTCCATCCTAAAATAAAACAATGTGCATTCAAAATTCTGATCAAATTTGAAATTTGGAATTTTCGAGGGTCGTCCAATAAATATTTGCGTATAAAATTGTGGCGCCGCACGGGCGACAATATTTTCCCCGGATACATAGCGCATGGTTTTAAAACTTGGCAAAAAGTCATAAATGTCGGTGCACATTGTCAATATCGGAGTGTCAGGACCGACGAGTCGAGGGTATTGAACTGAGGAAGGATGCACGCTAACACTCAGGTAGAATAACTTCGAAATCAAAAGTACCAATCAATGATCTGAGCAACACCTTTTCAAACGATTCTCGTTAAGCCGACCGACGAGATTAAGCTAATAACATTCGACATAAAACCACCTGTTGATACGAACGAGAATGCCAATTCAACGACAACAGCATTGGTGGCGGAGAAAAATAAAAAGAACTAAGCGTGGACAATGTAAGTCATGCGAACGTTCGTAGCCTAGTTACGGCCATTACGACACTATAGAAATGGTAATGAGTGAAGACATTAACTGAACTAACAAAAACAAGTGAGGCTGACCCGTGAAGTATCTCACGTGGATTGCACAAGAAAGCAAAGTTCTTCGGAAGTGAACGGTTCCGTGCGTCGCCGACAGCTAAACTAACAATGGTGCCGAAAACTTATCCAGCTTAAACATTAAGTGTTCAAGAGCCTTGCAGAGTTTCTATTGTTGCTCGTCCTACAGTGGAGGTTGAAGCAATTAAGCAATATTAGGAATGAAGAAGGGAAACCTTGTAAATATTCAACCAACCGATTTACTAGCATTTCTGTATGCTGTTGATTTTATACACCTTGGACAATTATACAGTGATGATATTGTAGAATAATGACATAATCATTTCTATCCTATTATGGAAGCAGAAATCGTGAATTGTTTTTGGTGTTAAGGTTACCTTCAGCTCAATTGAGTTCCATATTGAGAGACATGAGACAATAACGGTTCAACAAAAGGCCAGCAAAAACTCCGTTATTATAAACAATGCAATCTAAATCATTATTTCCGGAGAATTGGGACATAGGAATGGTAGATCACGGGAAAATGAGACTTAGATTGCCATAGTTAGAGATTCTTTTGGTATGCAAATTGACATCGTGAATTTTCACGGTGTTATCAAATATAAAATTGTTTGCCGTTGACATCTGGGTCATGATGTCGATATTGGTAATGATGGATAGTTAATTTGTTACTACGAATTAACGATTTTCAAAGCTATGCACTTTATTTGGAGCAATTATTTCGTACACGCACATTAACTACTGATATTGCTTAGCCAATAAATGAATAATTTACTGTAAATTGCTTCGGTTACTTCTGCTGATTATAATCCAAGCGTTTCATATTAATTAGCGAAAATTGGAAACTTCAAAGGGCCGTAAATAAGCCTGAATGGAAATAGACTAATTTGAATCAACATTTCCTCACAATAAAGAACAAAATTACTTTGTATATTTAGGTAATAACTCATAATGTTTTTATCCGAACGGTATCCGCATTAGTTTTCTTTGTTCCATAATACTATATCGCAATTTCACTACAATCGTGCTTTTAATCTAGTTTCCGCAATTATTATATCCAATCAGAATAAGGCTTTCCAAGTTCTGCTTCCGATTTCTTTATTATCCTCGTAAATATTATTTGCTATGGATTTACTTAAATAAACGTCTTCGTGCTTAGTTTTTGCATTCCGTCGAAGTCTGTGATTAGTGGCGCGAAGTCGACACTTTCAGTAGGTCATTGTCACTAAAAGCGTGCAGACAACTTTATCTACTGTGAAATTATCCGTAAAAGTTCTTTATCTATTTTGCAATTTCGTTTTCAAACAGCTTGCGTATAGACTTGCGTCATTTTTTCCATTTGCAATCACAACTGTTTGTAATGGTAATGTAAAGTTATTGTTTGCATTAATTTTGTCAACGGAAAATGTAGGTTTATTCCAAAATTGTTTAGCCTAATTTTCTGGATTGGTTTGTTGAAACAATGCTGTACTGTTGTAAATATAAAACATGGTTATGGTGTACTTTTTTCGGACGTCTAAAATAATTTTAGGTTTCAATATTGTCCTGCTATTTATTTTGGTGAAAA
Source organism: Spodoptera littoralis (assembly GCA_902850265.1). Classification (NCBI taxonomy): domain Eukaryota; kingdom Metazoa; phylum Arthropoda; class Insecta; order Lepidoptera; family Noctuidae; genus Spodoptera; species Spodoptera littoralis. The sequence continues at coordinate 10,438,511 of LR824544.2, forward strand.
AGGAAAGCAACAAAAATATAATATTGGAGGCACTAACCTATATTTAGAGTAGCCTTCCTATGGTCTCCCGCGGGAACAGCAACTACAGCAGATATCAGAAGGAACGAGACGTAAATCCGCGCACTGACACCCATTATGAACAGTTTTCCACGTAATATTCAATGAAAAAATTACAAAATTAATATAATATTAATTCACGATAAAGACGCAACTATTTCCCGCGTGTGTTCGGTAACATTTGCGTCGAGGTTGACGTGTTCCCCTCTCCGTGCACTGTGAACGACTAAACCTCTGTGCGGTACTTTCTATCTGCTTTATGCGCAAGAGCAATGTCTGGTGCACCCGCAGCGCTGACGCAGCGATCAAAAGGTAAACACAGAAGGCTTACTAAGCAGCCAATTTTGATATCGATCTTTTTGTCTTTGTCAGAATTGACTTTATACAATGAACTCATCTTTTGTGATAAGATAATTATATTACGTTAATGTATGAGTCACTATTCGATATTTTATCAATGCAGCTTTATATTTGCCTGTGTTTAATTTATTGGAATACTTTCTTAGACCTTTGAACTTGTGTGTATGTTGTGGTCCTTCTTATTTTTTCTGAATGTTACACACTTCGACATTGTCGTTTCGTACAATCACAACATTACGTGGTAATGATATCAGTATTAGCGTAATATTAATGAAGTAATAATAGATTAGTTGATTTTTTTACTGATCTAGATATGGAATATGTATTAAGTTTCATATTTGTGCCTTCATTATGTATGAAAACTAAGGTCTGAATTTCGTGGATGAAATTAAAAGCATGTTTTATAAATAGTTTTAGGTTGATAATTAAGTCTTCAAGATTTATTGCTTTAGAATTATTGTGTCAAATTCCCTTTATGTAAATATGAAAAGAAAAAAGTCGATACATAATTATGGATACAATCAAATCGTTATTAATTTAATCTCGCGTAGGTCAAGACTGACTGATATAGGTTATTTAAGTATATAATAAAATATTTAATCACCTAATTAGGGACAATAAAAATAATTATGATCTTTTATTACTATGTGGTTTATTGTTTTCGGTCCTAATTCTATTAATGACAAAAGCAAAGTATGTCGATATTGGTATAACATACATACAGGTTAAACCGAGAATATCCTATGTGTTTTGAAGTCGGTTAAAAATCAGGCTAATTTAATTTTCAAAATTATATTTACATTATTTTTTGTAACCACTTTCTGTAGTATTTAATAAGCTCGTACCGCATATCGCTAACCAATGAGGATAGTCTATGTAGTAGACTTTAGGACATCGGTCAACGTTCCAACTAGAGCCGGACCCACAGTAACTCCTTGGGGTTCCCCTCCATCGCCAGTTCTAGTGTAGGCCTTATCTGTGGTGGTGTAATGGCTCTTCAACAAAATGTTTATTAGAGTGCTACAAGTGCATTGCACTGAAATGTTCATAACAAAACCATACAGATCCCATTAAAACTCTACAAAAGCATTACAAACATCTTAAATATTTTATCGTTGCAAAATTTATTACTGACAATATCAATTTAACGCAGAATTTGGGTACTCGTAAAGATTATCACAGAAGGACTTGGTTTTACGATCTGTTAAGGAATTAAGGTCCTTTTCAAGGTCACAAGGGTCAAGGCTGAATCGGGTCCTTTCGATGGATCCAAGGACCAGATTCCAAGCGTGTTCTTGACCTCAAGGTCACCGACTTGCCTTCAATAAGGGCGTTAGAGTTACTGTTCATAAAATGAAGTGATGTGACCAGAAGTCATGGAGCTTTTAGTGGCTAAAGTTATGTAGATTTGTTCGTGTAATATGTATGTGCCCTACTTAGATTAGTTTGATGAAATATTTAAAGCAGTTTTTCGGTTTATGTACCTAAGTATCTGTTCTTCTCCTTCTGTAACTTTAACTAGCTGCATACATCCTAGAAATGAATTAATCTTAGCTTGTAGACTATAATTTGAGCTAAAATTTAGGCAGTGATTCAAAGCCACAGAATTTCAAATAGCTAAGTTACTGAGACTTTATGATAGGGATATCTATGTGTGATACTAGAAGGGTCAATGAATTTGAACTGACGCCATTTTATAATAAGGTAAGGTAGCCATGCTTCATAAAATCACTGCATCACTTAATATAAAAATAGCAATAATACGAGTTATCATAGACAATTATGAACAACTGTCGCGATTCAAACAGAGCGTTGCAAGTAATTTAGAAAAAATATAACACAATTAACCTCGTTTTCATGGATAAGTGGCTGATGAATAATAATAGACTTATTAAGAAATAGGCGTAGCGTAGGTTGTTGTGCGTGTACCTTTAGTTAATTGGTGGTGTCGAAAATGTAGTTCTAATGTTTGTGATCGAAATATTTTTTACTCTGTGATTTTATGTAACACTAGCTGTTGCCCGCAATTTCATCCGCGTAGAATATGATTCCTATTTTATCCCATGGCAGCATTTAATCTAATAAAAAATTTTCTATCGCCTAAGTCAGCTCATACCCTGTCTGTATCCCAAATTTTATCAAAATCCGTTCAGTAGTATTATCGTTATTGACGGACAAACATCTAATCATCCACACATCTAAACATCCAAGCATTCAGACTTAGAAACTTTCATATTTATAATATTAGTGTCATCAATTGTGATAATCCGCTGCTGGACTATGGGACTCCTTCTCCATATTTTAAAGGTTTGCTATAGATTCTATGCTTGGTAAGCCGGTGGGAGATTGGAGTTAAAAGGATTGGGTTTGTCACAGAGCGCTCTGTTCTACAAATTTAATAGAGTAAAAGTAGTAAAAGTTTCTATTAAATTTGTAGGTAATTTTGTCTACTCTCATGATTCCCGTGAGAGAAGTACGGGGCTGAAAAATGTATCTAATGTACCTATTCTTTTCTGTAATATCGTAATTCTATGTGAGGAGATGTAAAAATTATAATTACATTATAGAGGTGTTCCTGATGTCACATCGGACTTACGACCATACGTGGCCCGCGACCGCTGCGATCGGCGATCATTCACTTGCTTGCCCGATACAACGCCGCCGTGCGCACATATCAGTGGACCCTTACAATCGGTACCTATTTAAGTACAGTTTTTTCTCATCATACCGAAGTCTTTTATAAGTCAAGACCACCGGCAACACACCTGGAGCTTGATATTCAAACAGAGGTCATAAATTAAAAGTTATGGTTGACCATATCACAATAGTTGGAGACTAAATATGACAGCAAAAAGTTCATAATTATTACAAAAATCTCTTAAAAAGAATCTCAATGTCGAATCATTTTTATTTCAAGAAAATCTTAATATTATTCAATGTCAATACTATACAACCCCAATTGTTGCTGTTAAAATAGTATTCAGGGTAGGAATTATAAAGTCAAACTTTATAGTTCATTCAATAACCGTTCAATTTGAATGCAAGGGGCGCTAGTGTTGCAACTCAAGAGTACGAAATTTCACAATTATCAATTACTATCAGAATTGGATTCAAAAGTAAGGCCTATACGTAAAGTTTTATAGGCATTTGACCTGAACCACACAAAGGTAACAATGGGCCCCGAACAAAAAAAAAATACCAAAGCCGTGCGAAGCCGGGACGGGTTGTACGCTACGTACGTACGCTAGTTGTATATTATAACAATTTGTTCTACTTATTACCTAGTTCTTATCGATAATTTCAGTTAGTATAGTCCCATGTCTATCCGAAAGTTAATCATGGGAGCGCTTCGAGGAAATAAATTTTAATATTTTTTATGGTTCCTCAAAGCGGGAAGGAAGGAAGGAACAAAACAGGAGCGTTTCAATGGGCGCGCTTCAGAACGGGAGCGCTACGAGGAATACCTCAACGTGAACATATCAAAACCAAAGTTGAACTTTAAAATATATAGGCACCTACCCAATCTAGTAGAAATTTAATTCAAAATGCGAATTAGAATGTTTTATGGTTACTAAAAATAGACACAGATTTTAGTAACAAATCGAACCACCTGTTTGTATAATGAATTCGTGAATATCTAATATCTTTGTAGAAATAAATTGATTGTAATTATTTTTTTTGTAATTTATCGCTATGGTTACGGAGCCAGTTTTTGTCATATAATTGGGTAGCAAAATTAGGTTCTAAGATTCCTTCTTATTTGTAGACGTTTCAAATTGTAATTTTCCTATTTCTTCAATACTAAACTACCTAATATTTGAATTTGATGTGCTATAGTTACGGGATGTAGGTCAATTCTAATTGGCAAATCAGCGTTTGATGTCTTGTTGTTATGTTGATGACGTATCAGTTGATAATACTTATCTACTTTTTGTTGGAATGTACAATTTGAAGGTGTTTGAAACTAAGTTCAAGTTGTAGTACTTACGTAAGTTTTTACATTCCTTGCTTCGTTTTTATAATAACTATCGTAAACATACTAAATTAACTAAAAATAGTAACCTAGTAGAGCTTTTCTCAGTATATTTACGTGAGTAACCCACGATTTTTAGTTAATTCCTTGCTTTCTTGCCAGATTTTAGCTCAAAAAGGCTTAAATTTAATATAAGGCCAGCAACGCATTTGTGACTCCTTTGATGTTGCGGCTGTCCATGCGCGGCGCTGACTGCTTACCGTCAGGTGATTCGTCTGGTCGTTAGCCTCCTATTCCATAAAGAAAAACATGATAAGTGTAACAAGACAAATGTTGGAACTTCATGCTCACTTAACTAGTCACAACATAAAGTAAATGATAATTCAGTAATGAGTATAATGTACATTAGAGGTTTGGCCACCGCGACCGTGCACTGTGCAGTTTGCAACACTACGGAAGCCGAGCATCGAACCGTAGCCACGTGCGTTCTGCGGAGGTCGTGTTTTGGTAAACAATATGTATGTACAGCAACTGTAGCCAAATGCCATTTAGCGCTTGTCTACATGTAGAATAGAAAACCAAATTATATGGAATTGACGTAAATTTTGACACTTGTCAGTGGCATCCCCATATATTTTGATTTCTACTATTTCTGTAGACAAGCGCTAAAGTGGCGTTTCACTAAGTTGCGTTTAGCTAAGGGCTCAGGGCCCTTAGCCAAACGCAACTAAATGGCATTTGGCTAGAGCTGCAGGTTCGACTAGATCGACATCTACTACAATTTATTACATAGGTAATTTATTTTTAAAAGCAACATCAATGAATCCTTGGACATTCTATTTTTGGACAATATGTCTCTAATGGTTTCGGTACTTATGACACGGACATCCTTCGGAAGAGAAAGCAAGGGTAGTGAGAAATATAATTATTCTACACCGCTGTCACAAGCTGTAAGGGTGTATGTTGACATTATACTTAGATAATGTCGCGGAGAACCTAACGGGTAACCGGGGCTCCGGCAAATATCAAAATAATACAATTACAGAAAAAAAGTAATAAAAAACAAATTCAAGTTATAGGTATATCATTAGTGTGTATGGGTGTGTGCGCGCGTGCCAGTACTTATGTGAAAAACTGAGAAGTGCTAAGACAATACAATATAGTTAGAAGTTGTTCCGTTTGATATATGGTTTATGTGTACCTAATACTATAATTAATTTAAAAAAATTATGGGCACGATGTTTCATTCTGAATGTTTCTCTAAGCGCCATCTATAATTTTTATTATGAATTAAAATTTAAAGAACACTATAGCATGAATTAAATTAATAAAAGTTTGCGAAACAGGAAATTTTCATTAACATTTATTTATATCTGATTTACATAATTTATTCTATAATAGCTTATCAAAAAAAAAATAGATTTGGAAATAATGATTAATGACATCTATACAGTAAAATATGCACTAAAAGTAAAGTTATAGTACACACAGAACTCTACAGGTGTCGTTAGTTACTTATGTTAGAGCTGCCATCTAGTGTCGAGTAGCAGAACTGAACCGACAATGTTTACTTTTGTGTAATAATCTAGATGGCACTGTACCCTAATTGTTTTAAATTAGGTGTTGTAATGCTGTTAAAAATATTTTATGACAATTATTATTAATTACAATGATTAAAAAGACATACTGCAATAAACTAAGCATGGCGTAACTAATGTGAGATATTATAATTTGATCATAACTACAGCTTATATATACTTGTTTCATTTAATAAATAAAATAATGATGTTGTGCTTAGGTTGGTAATATAAAACGCGTAAGTAATAAATTTCATAATTAATATTCTGTTTTTGTTAGTGTTACATGACCATATTTATGACGTTTACCTGGATATTATCTATTTCAAAGTTTATTTTGCAACTTATCCAAAATTCATTAAAATACGTAAACGATTAGTATTAGTAAATAACGATTTTTTTTCAAATAATTAACCCTGACGGTTCTATTATAATATACCTAGCTACCTAATACATGTTTTTCAAAGAACATATTATCCCAATGGATCCGGAAAAGCCAAGTCACGTTATTTTATAAAATTAATGAATAGAACTTGTTGTAGCATTATTAGCAATAAATAAACAAATATGAAAAGATAAACTTTACTCAGTTCCTTGATGAAAATATTTAAAAATATTCAAAATGTAGATCCAGTGGCGTAATAATGGGTACCGTTTGGGGCTCGTAACAAATTCATTGGATGAGTCCAGTTCCCAATAGAAAATAGAGAAGTTCAGATGAAAACCTCTGAAAGGGGGGGGGGGGGGCTTTCCAGCTGAGGGTCCGAGGTCTTTTGCGGACTTGCCATGCAGTAGTTACGCCATGTATACATCCCTAATAATGAGCTGAGTGAGACCGATTTGACAGTACGTGAATTGGAAAAGGAGATGATAGATGCTCTACAGATGTGGTGGTGGTGGAAGATGCTTGGCGTATCGTGGACTGAGTTCCATACAAACGTAGGTATACATATTCCTAGAACTCAGCATCACAGCGAAACGACAAAGAAGAAGAGACCTATTTTAGGTAGATAAATATCTACAATGGATCAATAGACTACATATTGGTTTAATACCTATTAAGTAAATGTCCCCAAGGTTTGAGAAGAGGAATATTACCTCCGATCTAGTTAGACTTCATATGTCGGGCTTTCCCCAACTATGTAGGTTAGGGTCGATATGACATTGACTGGTTTTTTTATTTGATGATGTTTTTTTTATTAATTGATTGATAAATGATTATATTTTATACGTGACTGGACGTTAGCCATTATAGTGATGGCAAAATAGACCTCATTAATACCTCATATTTATCCTGTGGGTGTCAGCTAAAAGACTAGGTACACGTTTAACAGACACCGGGCAGTACATTACATAACATCACGCCTTTTATCCCCGAAGGGGTAGGCAGAGGTGAACATTATGCCACTGTACAATGTAACACCCACTTTTCACTATTTATGTTACGAGTCCCATGTAATAGGGGGTGAGTATTTTACACGAGTGAGTACACCGGGCAGTATTTTCTGATATATCAAAATTTTTTAAAGTCTATCTCCAACCTACCTACCTACTAAGTATGAAAATTAAGACAACCTAACAATTAAAATCATGAAGTTGATGCCTATAATCCAGAAGTAGTCTGTAACTCTTTATTGATATTTATAGTTTTCATAATTTCAATCAATCTATTCCTAATTCAAACACTATTCAATTCGAATTTGCCACTGGCAGGTAACAAGTTAAGCATTTACACACTAAAAGCTTCTCACCAAATATGGTCTTCAAAAATGCATGTCTCGTAAATTCTATAAAACATTTAAGCAAATACCTGAGTGATTAGGTACGAGTTATTAGCTTATAACTACATAATTTACTTGTACACGTTCGACTATTAGTAAAGGTTACGTCTAATATATTTAGCAGGAGGTTTTAATACTGAAAGTGCTTAGGACCTTTACATTTATGTAAAATTCTGTACGTACGTAGCATAGACATACAGAATTTTATTAGAATACACACTGATGTATTCTAATATAATTTCTTTTAATTTCTAATTTCTTCACTTTACTGTAAATAGTTATTTTAGAAATTAAATCACCTCAGACTAATTTATTGAATCTTATGCCTCGTAGTCGAGCTTGACAAGCCATTAGTCCCGAAATTATAGAACTGTGATTTCTGATAAATCTGCATAGAATGTATGTGAGACCGATATTGATCACTGGGTGCTGTAGAGGCAAGGCACCTGGCAAAATCATACCAAATTATCTGTCTATATATGTAATGATATTTAGTATATCTACATATGTAATGATCATATTTAGGTATGTAATTTTTTTTTAACACTTCTATAATGAGATCTGTCGCCAGTGGGACATTAAGCAGTAGGTTTGTCTATAAATATATGCATGTTCAAGGTAGCGACCTATGTCGCATCCTTTTTAATATTTGTGTGCACATCTTGAGGAATCTTTCGTTTCAGCCGTCTCTTTGATTCTTTCATGTAATTATTAAAAACCTCTTTGATTTCCGTGTTTGCGAATGAGAGATATTCTATTATTGTCCAAGCAACATTATGGTGAATTAAATGTATGTAGGTAAGTAGTAGATTTCAAATTTATTCTTATTGATATTGTAGGTTGGTTATTTAAGAAGAAATAGTTCTCAACTTAAATAAGTAGGTGATAAGATTCAAACTAGGTTCTTTAGAATTGATGAGATCGTGTACCGAGTCTTAATAATTTATGGAAACTTCTTGTTATTAATATTACACATATTGCGTAAGACATGTTGTACAGAATATTTAATTAATGTGTACCTGAGCCTAGACATGTCTGGTAAGTATGTCTGTCTATGTGTGTATAATATTATGTTTAGATTTCCTTTCAACAGATCGTGTGTAAAGGGGAAAGTCGATGAAGTAAACACAAGCTTACGTGATTGAATCCATTTATTTCATTTTATTATTTAAATCATGTACTTATATTTCACATTTAGTAACAAATTTTGCATTGGAAAATTATGCAATTCGTATATAAAACATAGGTAATATTCACATGGTATTCAGTTCATTAATTCACTAACATCTAACGGCACATTTCTATACATAGGGACTTATATATAACTTACTCAATACATAAATAAGCAACTTACTATATAAGGCTAAAAGTCTTTCTTGGCTAAAACGGCATGTTTTGCCTGCTAATAATACTCGAGATATAATAAGAGAAATATTAAGTCATTTTAGTTAATGCACAGCATACAAATCAGATTCCATTTCAGCAATTGAAATAAAGAGATTATTAGTATAAATTAAATAAATACTGTCGGTTAAATTCCAATAAATTAAGATCAACTTATTAATATAGTTTCGTCGTAACATGAAACAGAATAATATAACAGTTAAGTACAAAGGAACTGAACAGAAAGGCTTACAAGCTAAAACTTTCAATAAATTAATGATTAATATCTACAGAATACTAAATATCACAGAGAAAGTACCCAATACTTAATCAACAATTGTTTCGTCAAGCACTTCGATTACAACCAACGACTGGTGTTAGAGAGCGTGCGTTACGGACCTACCAATAAATAAGTACAACAGGGGACTACATCGATTGTAATTTAAATAAATAATTAGTCGAAGCGAAGATTATCTTAAGTCACAACAATCAACTAACTCGTTCATCTTTCAGTGTTCTTATATCTTTTATCTTTCTTCTCTTTTAGTTTGGCCTCGTAGTCGGCACATTTGCTGTTATTCCTGATAACTTTCTTGCCTCGGGGACACCTGAATTCTGAGTACCAGTTGTTGAGAAGGTTGCCGTACGCTCTGAACGCTATGTAGTCGTTCTTCAAACACTGGGGCGCATCAACCTTCTTTTCTAAAACTTGTAAGTTCTTGTTTTTGCTAACTTGAGGCACTGGTATATTTACAGACACCATATTCTCCCTTACTTCGGCTATAGTACTGTATAATCTATGAAGAGTCTTCCCTATCAATTCGTGGCGAGTTTTGTTGTACGAGCAGAAAGGATCGTCGGCGAATTCAACTTCTACTTTGATGAGCAGTGTGAAGATCTCTTGGTACTCTACAAGCGACTTGTAAAGTTTTGGCATCAGGTACGCGAACTGTAACAAAAAGAAACAAGTATTTAGTACATTGATCGAGAAGGAACTGTAGCATTGTTAATGACGAATGCTAATGGCTCAGCTAATTGGAATTTACAAATGATAGTAATGAATGAAATCCCTGATACAACAGTCATTGATAATACGCTCATTGTTTGTTACGATTATACCCAAACGTAATTGTGTTTACGTCACAATATCGACGTAATGAACGTTGGACATTTTTTATCGGAAAGTCGTGGGTTTATCTATTCTGATGCAAAACTATTATAAAAGCATTCAGTTTTTTATCTTAATAGATTTGTAAGTGGCAGTCAGTATTGACCCTTTAGGTATTACACGGCTGTTAACGTTTTCCCAAGAGTTTTAATGATCATGTAATGCAAATGTAAAGGAAATTAAATACGCAAGTAAATTTATAGAAACATTAAGACTTTTACAGTTGTATAACTGTCTATTAAAAGGGTCAGAGTGCGAAGAAGCTTATGTGTGAATTAAGCGCGTCACATCGAGGATAGTTTACGTCGCAGCAAATTCGTGTCGAGGCTACAGCGCCGTGGGCATTTGTGATCGGTATGACTATTCAAATGACGCTATTAACACTACAATCATACTATATGTGTTTGTTTCAATAGCGTATTGATGAAATTTTACTTAACAATTCGTTTTAATGACACTTTCTCGACCATTATCTATTATACGCGGCACGACTGTGTCCTCATATTTATAACTTGGTGCCTGGAACGCGTTGCCATTTTCTTTATTACGAAACAATGCAAAAATGTAAAGTACTGAGATTTGAAATTCAAAGTCCGCTGTTATCCTTAGGAATAATATTCAATTATTAACCGCACACTTTTAATGGACATTTTGTTTTTAAATGGATCGATTATTTTAAAAGGATGAGGACGTGAACTTCAATGTAATTTTATTATATCCTAAACTTAACGGTGGGTATAGCCAAATTAGATTTTTACGATCTCGTAAAATATTGACAATATTATTATAAGATTGTGGTTGCAAACAATGGCGTTCTTAAGCGTTGCATTAAACGTTTATTTTGAGATGCAATAAATCAAGTAATTGTATGTGAGTTGCTTTAAATAATTACGTAAAGAATTGTAATAGACTAGGTAGATGTAGTTGAATGACATAATCGAGTGTTGCTACATGGTTGTCATAGTTTATTGGCAAAGGTTGGAATTCTAGATTATTATAATAATATTGACATTATTCGTATCGTTGATTTGTACAAATATTCAACTGTCGTATAATAAATTTGATCGTAACCACTTTAAATGTTTTGTATTAATTAGCTACTAAGTTTGTTGATTTGTTTGGTTTTGCTTAAAGAAGCTTTCGTCAAGTAGTTCAGTGTCACATACCATTGAGTGTGGGCGTAGCTGAGACACGCAGTTATCAATGACCAGCCTTTATCAAGCGCATGCATCAATATTTTCTACTCCATTTATATCTTAAGTCATTATATCATGTGCTATAACCGTATTATTATAGTCTTTACTTTTAACATTTGTTTTATTAAAACTATTGTTTATTTCATCTTTTATGTTTCTTGCATCTGTATTAGAATTAATATCAACTTTTACTTTGTCTTTGTTTTTATTTCCATCTCTTTTTATTATTCTATCACTGAAACACATCACGTTTCTTTATAGACAATGATGCGTTTACAACGACCTGTATATAAGTACCTGACCAGCCGGTTAACCTCGATACTTGTAATGGATCGTTTATTATTGTCCTTTAAAAATGCGACATATTTATATTTCTCTATTAATGTCTATAGTTGCTTTTATTTTCTTGTGTTTTTAATATAATCTATTAAGTAAAGTAAGATGATATAAATATAATTAATATATTCTATTAAGAATAAGTTTTGAAATAATATAGACTGTGTTTTTATGCATGTCAGTTTTTAATTGTATTTAATCATCTACCACTATTCATTCAGTCATTCAGCACATGATGTCACCACGCGTACATATTTTGTAACAAAATATTTGTGGAATGTAATGTCCGTCTAATTCCTTGATACATTATATTAATTCCATTTATTTGTCCTGAACATAACGTAAAATTAATATGACTAACATTAGCGTGCGATTCTTCCTGCTTCCACTTAGCGGCTAATGAATGAACTCATCTCATCACTCATTGTTCCAGGAACATGAACCTGAGACGTTCGGCTTTTGTTTGTGTCGATTCGTATGTCACCAGCTTCCTCTACTAAAGTACCCACTGAATGAATGAGTGATTCACTTCAGCAGCTGTCTAGCCAATATTTTAACATATTGTTTTAATTTGGATAGTCTGTAGGTAATTTTGTGTCTGGCTCTCGAATGGAGGCAGGAAATACCGAATTGAAATTCTATTATTATTGCGCTCGTCAACACCATATAGAGGCAACCTTATGAAACTTAAAGATACCAGTCCTTGTATACAGACTCTATTTAATTCCCCGAGTATTTAGAAGGCAATAAACAATCGATTCTAAAATTAATCGTTAATATTTTACGGTTCATAAAAGCATTGAGTACATGTCGTTGCGTTTTCCCAACTATTGTGAAGGCGCGACGCCGAAGAAATTGTCGGAGCGAACGATAATAAAAGCGTCGGGCTGTGTGAGCAAATATGGTCGTGTATTAAAAGCCTGAAAACCCGACAATAAGCCGTACATTTGCCTTAAAGAGGCGAGCTTAACCTCCGAGACGTGTCGCAGACAAACGCGCCACTCCGGAATCGTAAGTTCACATTCGTCTCACTTGGACAAATAATGTGTTTTTAACATTTCGTGTTGTTTTGTTAAATCGTAAATACTGTACAAACACTAGCACCGAGTGACCGCTAAAGCCCCGGCCTCTTGTCACTGTGAAAGCGCACCGTGTTCCAACTTGTGGAATTTCTGCCCTTTATTCAAACACTGAAAATACCGGCCGCGCCGTGACTCGCAGAATTGTGTGAAAACAAATCCACTACAAATTAAAAGTATCCTTCGGAATTATCCACAGAGCTCTTCACTCAAAAGCTTTAACGTGGAAACTTGGAGGGCCCGATAAATTAAACCAACATGAATATTGTGTGTCCACATTAGTCTTTCTTCGGGCCCTCTATTTTAACGTCTCATTTGAGCAGTATTTAATTTTTAAATTGTTCGTATGTCAACTAAAGCCGGAGCGTAGAGATCACTTGAATTCTAACGCTTTCCTTTGCCCAATGTCAAATATTTAAATTTCTTAAGTGGCCGTACATTGACTGGCTGGCGAGACATAGGTAAGAAATATTTAATATTCATCGGTTGGTGCACTGGTCGTCTGCGGGCCGCTATGTTAGGAAATTATTTGGTCTCCGACTCGCAGACGCGGCCGGCGTCGAGTGTGTAAGGACATGTGACGCTTCGAATGCACACACACTTATTGTCTCGCGTCGCATTAACTTTTGTGTACTAATTAGTGGGTGACCAATATGAATACATAACAGAAAGTCTCGAACTCCAGATGTGTGTTCGGTAAATAATAAAGAGAGGCTTATAGAAGGCTCGTTAAATATTGCTTGTGTGTTTATATTTTTACGAACCGAAACCGGTACGGGCAGCCGATGAACTGAATACAATTTTTATCATAATTATAAGGTGTTCTGCTGAGATACCTACGTGTAGGATGCGTGTTGAGCCATGGTTTTAGGATCGCGTGTGCGGAGCGAAATCATGCGGTGTCAATCTATGCAAATTTCCTTGAAACATTTAACTGGCTCCTTAGTTTGCTCTGCTCCCACAAGCGCTAACCATAAGCCTCTGATTTATATATTGCCAGTATTAAATGAACCACTAGCTGCAGATGAATGTGTTATTTAAGAATACGAGTAAACCGATGATTGGGGGTCAAGTTTTCTTGGTAATGAATTGTGGGCGGCGTCATCTTTTTTCGAAGCCATCATCTAGATTAGAGGGTGATATGTAATTTTATTTGGTGTGGGTTTCGTGATGTTTTCATTTATTGCTAATTAATTCCAATCATTTAATTGTTTGTTTTTAGAGAAACATATATCATATTTATGAATAAACACTTCTAATAATAATTTAAGAAATTATGATGTTATTTAAATGATTTCCTGCTCAGTGATGAAGTTTATAAAGGACTAAAAGATACTGCGATTTTCAAACGAGTGCGGCTTTTGAAAATTAAGGGCTTGCACATCTAGTTATTGCCCTTAAGTACAATGTGAAGTAAATAAACGCGGTACAAAGGCCGACCACATGTAATTTGGATCGTCGGAACCTCATTTAAGTTGCAACGGTGAAGCCTCGAGCACGGCTAATGTACCCGGGGATCCTTTGTCTCAAATAAAGCAAAAATAAATTAAAAATAATGTAAAAACATTGAACGGGCAAAAAGAGTGATGGGCCGGACCACCACACCCTCGACGCGAGTGATCGCCCGTAATAATTACACTGTCAGTTGCACAAAAATTACATCAAATGTAATGTATTGCGATTAATTGTAACAGTTTGCATCATATTTACCGAAAACGACAAGATTTTTAATTTAGACTGCTATTCAGATCCGTACTAACGTGCTAAAACTTGTCGATAATTCAATGAGGTCATTTGTTAAATGGAAGCAGAAACAATCTTATCTATACTATTTGATATTTCTTGCATCATAGATGTCTATACATACATTGAATTGTGTGATTATTATGATACTTTAAACCTATTAATATAATGATAGACTGCTTTCGAACTTGTGTTACTGTCAAGGCAAAAACTTAAGGTATATAATTAATCAGTGCAAAAAGATACTCACTTTGCGTTCAGACATGGTCGCGCCACGTTTTTTGTAGTTGTAGAAGTGAATGTCGACGAAGTTGATGGTGGGCAGCCAGTCAGGCATGCCGTCCCTGTACTCCCGCGTCTCGTTGAGGACTTTTCGCTCCTCGATGAAGAACCTCCTCGTGTTCGTCAACTTTTTTGTAATTTTTCTCGTTGCGGTCTTGAAGCGATCTGATTGGACGTTTTTCTGTCTGACGTTTTCTGTGTCTTTGGCTTGAGGCAGGACGGTTTGCTTTCTGTGCGGCCGTCTCCTGTGTTCCACCACGCGGCTCTCTAGCTTCATCCTCAAGTCTTTGGTTGGTGCTAACGCCTCATGCTGTCGCCTCTCATGCCTAATTTTGTGTTCTAACGTCCGCGCTTCGGATGGCATCACAATCATTGCTATAACTACTAGTACTGTTGTAGCTACCAAAAGCTTTTTGGGAAAACCTGCAACAAAAAATGCATTGTTACTATCATAATGCAATAACTTGTGTTATCTTTATTGCAATGATATCGTTATTATCTTCACAATTGTTATGAAAATAATCGATAAAGGGACATAACATATTTTCAATCAGACACTGTTTGTGACTTGCTCACGTTTCGAGTCAGTTCGGATTTTGTAAGAAGATTCCTTGAATGTGTTGCATAATTTGGGAAAAAAATCATGCACGTTGAGGAACGAATTCTGTGGGATTGTTGACTTCAGAGTGGTATCCGTGGGGTCACATAAAAAATAATAAGGTGCGTGATTATGGTAACGTTGCTACATACACGTCTGTACGATTTTCATCTCCGAGCACTTTCACACCGACCATTAGCCCGGGGTGGGATGCGTGTGGCGGACGTGATTTTTGTAATCAATTTCGGCTTGTGGGAAATTGTCTGATTTTGTACCAGTTATATACGTTATGACTTATCCAAATGATAATAATTATATTGATAAATAAGGTTGAATTTTATCGATATACCGTCTCAATTGACAAGTCAATACAAGATGAAATGATTCACTAATGAATATATATCTACTATTTGCAAGATTATGTGTGACATGTAATTATTTTGACGTCATGCGCATGAGCAGAAAGTGTCACGCCCATTGTTAATGTTATTACACAAATATACATATATTTCGCCTTGTTCGATTTAACGTTTGACAGTTATTGAAGGTTTTGATGTTTCGCGCCGACGCCATAAAATATATTTTATGTCCCAAGCAATTCTGTAGAGGCGATGTTTTCAAACTTTTAAAAGGAAGCACCACTGGCTTTGAAAGCGCAGCTTTGTTCAGTTGGAGTGCTAAAACATAGAAAGTACTTGTTGCAGTTTTTATTAGTTGCGTTGTGTGTCCTCAAAGAAAATATACCGACGTTAAGTAGGCAGAATAAGCGCGATCATACTATTTTGAAAAATTAAACATTTAATTAGTTACCGCTGCCCGTTTGTCTGTCGTGATGTTTTTCACGTGTGCTCAGAAACCTGTGACCACAACAAGATTGATGGTGCGGTCACTGATAGTTATTATATTTAGTCCCGTGCGGTTTTTCAGAACAGCAAATCCAACACGTTACGTCTATTATCACATCGACTGAATGTTACAGTGAGTTTACACTTTAGTATTACGTCACATGAGGATAAACCGAGGTTTATGGGCAGTGAATCATTAGGTCAATTCGTGTCGTTGACAATATAATGTATGTTAAGTAAATACAGCGTAACGTGTCCATATATGATAAAAAAGTCGAGTAAAAACTTGACACTCTGTGTTGTGACGGAGCCGCTGTGTTACAATTATTTTAGTCTGTGACCATTGTGAGTGGTCAGTAGCGATGTCTACATTGACGAGATCATCAAACAATGCTAACGTACATAATTGTTACCGCGAAAACCGGGGACTGACTGTGACTTTTCCACCGCGGGTTTTCCCAACCGTTGCGTTGGTGATCTAGACAATCATTTATATCCGAATAACCACGTGTAAATATGTAAATAATACATAACCACACCATTTTTAAACACGCTTTATAATTTTTAAACCGACGTCTACAAAAAGGAGATGGATTTTTAGTAAAAAGTTTTTGATTTTTAATGACGGCGGGCGGCGATTGATTTATTATATTCACAACAAAACAAAGTCCTTCGGTTACCTAACATAATATTAGTTCATAGCAATTGTGTTCTCTCACGATTTTCAAATTGGAATCTTGTATGAGGGTTATTACTGTTTACAAAATTTCGTGTCATTAAGTTAGTTGTAACACGATACAACTTTGGATAAATTAAACAATTATTGATGTTATAACAAAGTGGGCTGTGCGATCAAATGTTGGGGACACAGAAAGCAAAGCTTGTCTGTATCGGATGACATCGCGAGCGTGTTTCAGCGAAGAAACCCTTTGATCGATTGCCGACGGCCGAATGTTGAACATTCTCACACGATCCGCGCACCGCATTCGATTCTTGATACATCGTGCTTCCAAAAATGATCAGCGAATTAGCTTCGACAACGATTTTTATACCGCATTTACTCATGTCTCATTGCACCTTATGTGAATCAAGATTTGAGTGCAAACTTATGTTTCTCTCTAAGGAAGTTACGTAGGCTAAATTACTACTAATATAATTGTAGTTTATTTATTTTTGCAATACGTATAATAAATACAATTCCGCATTATTATAATCGATGAAATTAATTGAAGTTTTCAATTACAGATATTACGATATAAAGGAAATGAAATCGTTATTGCCCATAATTTGGTCTGCATATTTGAATAATCTCCTTTTAATGTTTACTTTTTTAATGTCGTAAATAAAATAAATAATTAAGAGTCGAGAAGAATCTTAACTCAATAAATCTGTGTAGACGGTAATACGATAGCTTTATTAGTTTGCGTTCATTTAAGCTTACCCACAAAATGAATGTCAATTGTTTACATTCTACGCGCGAATGAACCGCACACTTGAGTTCGTCAAACAAGTAATTAAGACGAAGTAGGTGTTAAAGCTTTGAATTAAAATTAGAATATAAACACACACCAGTTAAAAAGACATCCATGAACAACGCATTGATGTAGCTCCTTTGGGCAAGTCCATGTTCATGCGAACAAAATATTCCCGATAAACGAAATGTCGGAAAATGACATAAGAACTTTCCAACCGAACTAATTGTCACTGGTCGCAGGAACGAAACACTCGCGAACTGTCAACACTAAAAAAAACACAATGTTCGAATTTGGAAGTCACTAGTACTGTATGAATATTAGCACTGGATTTATACAGTGTTGTGTTGTCGAGCGTGTGTCACCGGAGTGGTGCGAGCAGCGAGTGTGCGAGACCGGCGCGCGAGCAGCCTCCGCTCGTTGAATGGGCACCGAAATGCGGCACCGTACGTCAAATAGCCGGTCAAACACTATGCGAAATCCCTTACCCGCCCGCCGGAAAGTGAACTTCGACCCTCGCGGAGACTTCCTTGCACCTACAACTTTTCCAACTTCACCAATATTTTCCAGTTTCAAAAATTGTTACCCATTTAAATTACAACTTTCATCATTATTAACATTTGCTATTGTTCATGAATCGATGGCATCATACAATTACATGAAGTTGCGAAATTAGGAATTCCTACTATCTATTTCATTATCGGACAAACGACTCGAGATTTTAGTCTTGTTATCGATCTTGATTTAATGAGGTGGTTAGTCATGATATTCATGCACTTTAGACAGCAAGGCTACACTAGAAAATAAAACTATTTTCGAAATAATAAGTAGAAAAATGATAATAATATTGTTATAGAACATAAATTAGGTAAATTACGATAAAAAAATAATCTAAAGTATAGGCGCGTCTCCATGGACGTCTGTTTCCACATCTTGTGCAAGTGAACATTTATTCGGTTAGACCTCGCTGGTGAATCATCGATGAGTCTAACCTAAAGTAAGTTTTTATCGGGCATTAGTCGCGCCGCGCCGACACAATACTAAACCCTTAGCAATCTAATTAATTATATCAAATACACGCGACTATTAGGCACTCGAAATTGTTATGGCCATTGTTTTTATTATTATTGCGTAGGTGTCATAAAATAATCAAAGTCAATGATTACTTTACTGGTACTTCCCGATACCACATGAGACATTGTTAGCAACTATCCTATTAAACTGATGGCTAATAGCTACAATAACGAGTTTATGTAAATGAGCGCCTAGATTTAGAGGTTGTTTGATTTATAAACAACTTTCGTTTTCTTTTTCACTTGTCAATGACTGGTCATCATGAGAAATAAGTGAAAGAGTCCAAGGACTACAAAAGAAAGTAAACTGTGAGTAAAAAGTGTGCCAAGTCTGGGAAAGAAGCTGACATAGATGGTGAACCTACGTGCGACGTCGGTCAAACAAATCCTTCGGTGCAGATAAGAAATCGTCTTCACATCTTGTTGATGTACTGGTCGTTCTAAAATGTGCTCGTGGGCGATTTTCGTGGCATGTAGCCTGCGGTTTAGAGATATGAGCGAGCGTCTCAATGTTTACATTGACACGTTTTTTGTTTCGTGGTTAACAAAACACTATCACTAAGCAGAGGTACGATGGTACCTCTGCTTAGTGATAGTGTCAATACCTGATCATTTGTGATTTTTTCGTTATTTTTAGATCAATGTTTATTTTAAATTTTGTTCAATAGTACGAATGTTATAATAACTGGAAAGTTACAAATAATTATAAATGCAATAAATAAAACATGATTACATAAGTTTCAGAGCTCGGTGACGTGATTTATGTACCGGCTACATCACTATCACTAGCGCGGAGGCCGACTGACCTAGTTAGCGCTTACAATTTTTCTCCCATCAATACAAAGGAGATTCCCATCGCGATCGTTTCCGATTACTGACATAATAACATGACTTACATTTATTACACGATTAGCGTTTTTATGTAAAGATACTCTATAATGGAAATAGGCTTTTCCGGCGCTTGTCTCATGAATGACTCACGGATTTCCCGAATTTTTCGCTACAGTAAATTCGTTCGCGATACCGGCGGCCTCCTGAAAGCCCACAAGACCGTGTCGCATGAGCTCACCATTACTCACTCCCCATAGAAAGTCGTTAGATCCGTGTAATATTAAACGATTCGTCATGTCACAAATATTGAATTTTAAGTGCTACACAGTGATCTATACTTACAAATAAAATTTGCTTTTCCGTAATTCGTTTTTTTTACATTTCCATTATTTACGCGATACCTGACCATTAAACAATTGATGTAAAATTAACAGAAAAATTGTCCGTCTGTTTGTAAGACATAAAATAGAAAATTGCTGTAGATGTTGTCAGAAAGTTTTCACGATTTATGAGTGTTGAGCGCGGAGTGGTGTGACGTTTTGTTTCGTAGCGGGAGCCATAAAATATGTTTGTAAATATGAGCGTTATGTAGATGTATTTCGTAAAATATAATATAACGGGCAGAGTAGCGTGTGCTCGCTAGTAGTGAATATATTTAACTTCTAATACTACTACGTTGATACGTTGCAGGTTGTTTTAAGCAAATATTATCCATCCATCGTTCAGCCGCGGCGTCCGTTACGTCTCTTATGATGATTTGTTTCTCTTTTAAAAAAGTGTGGCTTTAAAATTACTGATAAAAGGTTTGCTATTGCTGCATAAATAGGTTTTTTGTTGAAATCTAAAGTGCTCTGCCATGATACTGACCTGAATAGAGGCGGATGCAAATTATGATAGTTAATTATTGTTCAAGATCAAGTTCGGTGGTGAGATAAAGGCTGGGTTAATATTATTTATAGCGGTGTTCGTGATGTCTAGCAGACTTTGTTGCTGTGTGTACGTTATTACATCGGATGCATACGCGTAGTAGATAATCTACCGTAAAATTCCTTTACCAACATAGTTTCAGCAGCTAATTTAAGTTTACCGTAAACTTAAAGACTAGCTTCCGCGACAGAGTCCGCCTGCGGCCGCCTAGACATTGCCAATACGCGAAATGGCATTGTTTGCGAGCCGCAATATAAATCACACGTTGTGCGTACAATTCGAAAGCTTTTACTTATTGTGCACGTACCCTTAACCCCTTTCATGACACAGACTAAAATAAATACTCAATAGGCGACTCAGGAATGTTCGGTATGCGAGTGACGCGGTCCTAAATGTCTCATACTGTGTCTTCAAAACTGGATAACGCCATTCAGTATGTAAGAAAAGCGTTGATAAAATGCAATGTGGTCCTAGACAGGTTTCAATTTGTGTGTAATTCACAGTAAATACTATTGAGTGTTGTGGCTAAACGGGAATCGAATAAACGGGAGATTTAGTATCAATAGTCGTTTTATCGACATTTACATAATTGAACGACAGCCAGGTGTCAGCTTTAGCTTATCGATGAGTGTAAGTGATAATAACAATAGAAGCGCTTTTACCTTGAGAACTAATAATATAAATAAACTATTTTAAATTATGCAGTTGTTTTTGATTCGATGGCTTCTTTTCGCTAATTATTATCGAATGACTAATAGTCGATTGAGGTAACCGATTTATTTATCTATGAAGTCAAAATTATGTAACCCGATTATTTAGTGTTATTGAGATCGTCTAGCATAAAAACTTTAATAATAGTGATTTTATCTAGAAAACATTTCCGACCTCATTTTGTTTTTGTTTATTTTTCAAATACTGGTTACTACGTTCGATGTTTAAATAAGATTTGAATGTCGAATAGTCAATTGTTACTTATCTACACTACTAGTGTTATAGAAGAAGGTGTCACAATAAATAAAGTCCTCGGAAGTATATCAAATAATGGAAAAGATAAATATATCACTTCCTTCACTAGTAATATTAGGTCACTGATATAATTAAGTTCTTACAAAATGGAGTCGTAAGTATGCAGTTTGAATATTTTATCACCTGTTGATGACTCTCTACGATTAGATCATCATTCAAGTCATCCTACATAGGGGTAAGTCATCAAGACTTTCTATTGCTAAAAGTCACTACAGCATAAATTAATCGGTTATCGAGTACGCGCTATGACATTTGTTAATAGCCTTTATCGATCTATAAATTATCAATATTTCATTTCGATAAGAAAACATAATAAAACAAAACAGATACTTACTATATCTATAAGTATATCCTTGTCTCCTTGAGGAACATCCGTTGCAGCAACAAGTGCACGTATCGATCATTTTTATATCAATCGATTTATCACAGATCATAATAAAAATAAAATCTTTGGCATAAACTGTCACAACAACTGTCACTTATGAAAAAAAAGTTCACTGTCACTTCACAATTCAAATTTGGAACAGGTGTAATACACGTGCGTATTCTGTTTATTGAATTTAATTTATGTGATTAACGGGCGTCGCGTTAGAGTCGAGTTCAGGACGATCTCGCGAGCGGATACGTTCAGTTCGCCGCGTTACGTGTAATGTGTGTCCTGAACGGATTTCCACGGCTTTTATGTGGCCGGTCGGCGCTCCCGTGATAAAGGGTGCAAAAAACCGATTGTTTAATTTAGAGGGCCCGGCATGCGCCATTACGTCACGGATACGACGTCGATCGCGATTGGGACGTAAACTCACACATGCTCTTACGCAATAGCTTGTTCAAATAAATACATGTGGCAACAACCGGATCCTGAAGGTATGTGAAAATGCGTTCCTGGTCGCTGTTTACGTGATTCTTGTCGCATTTGACGGTCTGGGTCTAGGTATCTTGTGATAAAATTTTATTAAAAATAATTGTATTTTAATTTGGCCATTAAACGTGTTTCTGTGTCAATTTTGATAAGAATGCAGTTACGATAAGAATTATTTCAGATTACACGGATATAGGGACTTATTGTTTAATTGTATGCTATTGCAATTAAGGCAATTAAAGAGTTAATAAAGATTTATTTATACATAGTTTAATTTATAAATGATTTCTAAAATGTATTTTATCATAAAATAAAATAATTATTATTTTTATCAATGTTATTCAAATTACATTTTTAAAGTAAAGATCAAGTAAGGTTCAATAAAATATTCTCATGTAGTTAGTAGGTACTTATTATAATTTAAATATAATAATTATAGATATTCATTGAATAAGAAAAAATACAAAAGAAAATATTTTTGAAGGCTTGTTAAAACACGATCAAACAATTTAATTCATTAATGAGTTATGATCGAATTTTAAGTCACAATAATTTCAGTACATTTCAAAACTTAAGTTACATTTCAAGACATTAAATACATAACTTAAACATAACTTAGGCTAGGGTGCGTGCTTCACACAGACACACATGGCGATGCAGCATTTAACTGCATTGCTCTAGCGAAGTCCTTCTTAGGAGTTTATTTTTAAAATTCCATTTCGGCCATATTAGAAATGCGTTTAAATTTCAGCGGGGGTGTTGCTCCACCATCCCGCCTCCGGCTGAGTCCGCCTCTCGGCCTCATTCCCGAAATAGTCCCATTCGATTGGTCGCTCAGAATAATCTCTTCACCTATTACATGCACTCGCTTAAACTTACACTCGATAATGCCAGTACTTGCAAGTCACGTGGTCAGGTGAGTTCTGTTTTTTGTCCCAGAATAATACCGTAATGAGGTAGTCCATTTAGAGCACCTGTGCGAATAGCACCTGAACGAATAGCACCCAGCCTAGTCCACGAAGGGCACCTATCAAAATAATTGGCAGGTGCTCTTCGTGGATGCAAATTTGTTTGTATGTATTTATCCACGAAGGGCACCTACGATTCAGAACCGTAGTGCTGTGATATATACATCCGTATTTGGTAAGCAGGACGTTAAATAAAAAATATCGAAAATAATACATATGCATTAATAATTTATATTACACAACCAGTACCTACCCTAGAGCGCTGACGCTAATTTCGAAATCCACCATGGGTCTCCCTTTTCTTATGCTCAGGACCATATACCAAGCAACCTACCTGGGATGCGTGTGCTACGGGGCACCTGTCTGAAAATACTATTTTTATTGAGGCCTAACTCTTTACCTCTCTTTAGTAGCGCCTTTTTGAAATGGAAGTAACACCCTTTTACTGCGACTTTGGGAAATACAGATAGAATTCCTCTAACTGCAGCTTCTTCAAAGTCACTTGTAAAAAATCTATAGACATGTCTGGTATCGTGGAAAATGTCTACGGCATCGACAGTGGAGGGGTTATAAAAGTAGACATTATTCACCATATTGATTGCCTCTCTTGTATTAATACTCTTAATTAAACCTCTTTTCTTCAATATCTTCAGTATTTTTGTAAAACGAATCTGTCAAGGTTAGAAAATCAACAAATACTAATTATGTGACATTGTCACATAATGTATGGTAAGTTTTTTTGATTTAATGTTTATTAAACTATAACAATGGAGCCTATTCCCGGTCTTAGTTATCAAAATACAGCTATTAGCTACATTTCCAGTAGAAAAGGAGCCCCTATACTAATTTATGAAAATAGACAATATAGAAAGTTTAAGAAATACAAAAGTTCTGGTAATTTGTTGTGGCGGTGCTTGACAAAATCTTGCAGAGGGTTCCTGACGATCAATGCTAATGAAGATATTATAAAAATAACAGAGCATATGTGTGAGCCTATGAACAGTGCCCAGGCTGAAGTAACCAAAGCGGTGGACGAACTAAAAAAAGAAGCTGCAGCCACTGATGGTCCTATCCCATCGTTATATAAAAATAAAATTAATAAATTACTCGATCAAGGGCTCAACTTGGTAGCTCCTTGCCCAGATTACAAGACTATAAAATCTAGTCTATATAACCAACGAAATAGGACTTGTGGAGTTCGCCGCCTGTGTGCGAAAACCGCGGGTGATGTACAAGTTAGTACTTTTAATTTTTAATCTAGAAGTCATTTCACCGACCATTATAATTATGACAATTTCAGATATATATATAGTACCTAGTATACTAGCGGACCCAACAGACGTTGTCCTGCATATCCACTTGAATGTATAAACAAAAATTCATTCAAATTAGTTCAGCTGTTTAGGATAAATAACCTAAACATCGACTGCAGCGCCATCTGCCGGGCTGATTTGTGAATCTAAACCATTCCCAGATCCCCTTGAATACACAAAAAATTTCATCAAAATCGGTTCAGTCGTATGAGAGAAGTTCAGTGACATACACACTCACAGAAGATTTATATGTATAAAGATATCTTTTTGAGATTCATCATCAACAGCCTATAAATGCCCACTGCTGAGCAAAGCCTCTTCTCACACGGAGAAGGTTAGAGCATTAATCACCACGCTTGCTCAATGCGGGTTGGCGATTTCATACTTATAATTAGAAATTATAAGCCCAGGTTTCCTCACGATGTTTTTCCTTCACCGTTTGTCAGTGGTGTCTGAATAATCTTAGAAAGTACATATAACTCGGAAAGTCACATTGGTACTTGGCGTTGGTAGGTTTCGAACCCACACCCTCATGCATGAGAAGCAGGCGTCTTAAACCTCTGAGCCACCACGACAGTTTTTGAGATTGAAAGTGATGAAATGATTTTTTGAACTTTGAATCTGTCGAGTCAACCTACGCAAACCTACGCATCTGTCCAAGAGTTTGTTTATATTTGAATCATTTTTCAAATTATATATTTATTTCAAGGTACCCAAACAATATCTGGACTTCCTGTTGGCTGACTTCTGCGATGGTAAAAATAGAATACTTCTATTTGCCACGGCAAGAAGCAAAGAAGAACTTGCCATAACACGCCATCTCTATTGTGATGGGACTTTTAGATCTGCACCAAAACCTTTCCTTCAGATTTACAGCATTCATGGTGATGTCGGGGGTATCGTTAAGCCGTTAGCATATGCTATGCTTCTGAACAAAAAAATGTCTACATACAAATTACTATTTCAATTATTGAAATCCACGATACCAGACATGTCTATAGATTTTTTTACATGTGACTTTGAAGAAGCTGCAGTTAGAGGAATTCTATCTGTATTTCCCAAAGTCGCAGTAAAAGGGTGTTACTTCCATTTCAAAAAGGCGCTACTAAAGAGAGGTAAAGAGCTAGGCCTCAATAAAAATTGTATTTTCAGAAAGCACGTTGCTCTATGCACTGTTCTTCCTTATTTGCCACCGAATGACTTAGACGATGCTTGGCTATATATAATGGGTGAGAGTCCCCAAGATGACAAAGTGACAGCATTCAATGATTATATGGTTAGCCAGTGGATTGACCACAAATTGTGGTCAAACAAATGGTGCTGTTACGGTCAAATTCACAAAACCAATAATTATGCTGAGACGCATTATTCAGCTATAAATAAAGCTATAAACAAAAATAATAAGAACATTTGCAGTGTTTTAAGGGTCTTAAAAGACAATAGCAAAAATTATGCTGAAGTACGGAAAAAAATTGACACATCACGATCTCAAAAAATTGCCAAAATAAAAAATAAATTAATAAATAGTATAATAGAAGAATACGAAAATGGCATTATTTCTCTAGGGCACTGTATCGAAAAGTTGAGATTTTAAGATTTATTTTTATTATGATAGGTACTGATTTATGAGACAAGCCCTCTACAACCTCCTTAAACCGCTGCAACTCCTGTAAGCCAGGTTCTACAGTAGATACAACCATGAAAACACCGGCACACTGAAGTCCGGCGCGTCCCAGGGACATGAATAACTGTCTTGGTTCCCGCAACAAAATAATTCAAAATATATTAATTATAAGAGCACCACGGAAGGACGGAAACTAAGTGGGTCCTATGTGTGAGCTGTTATACTTGCTTCCAATAATAGGTGTGGCAAGAGCGCCTAAACGCATGGAAATTTGTTCTAGATTCCACGAGATCCGTATAATAAGCTACACCTGACGAAACAAATAAATTATTTTACCTTCATATTGCCAGAGATCACACTCCCAGAGTATGTAATGGAAGGACTGCTCATTTTGCAACTCCACTGTCAAACATTGGCATCATGTTGAATCACCAAGTTAAAATAAGAACAACTTGCTTTTAAAGTTGCTGTGGCCAGGAAGAATTTGGCCAACACAGTGATGCACCTCCACCCGCTCATGCACGGATGGGAAGAACTGATATAGGTGGCGGCCCGTGATAGAAGATTCCCACTCTACACTGACATTCAGTTGTAAATCGAGGCTAAAAGCTGGCCTAGGAGTAGTTTTATCTATTACCTATCTATCACCTATTATGGCCGTTAGAAAAGAGAGACCCCAGGTGGCTTTCAAAATTGCCGTCAGCGCTGTACGGTAGGTACTGTTTGTGTAATATAAATTATTAATATTCATATGATTTTTTTTATATGTCTTTTATTTAACGTCCTGCTTACCAAATACGGATGTATATATCCCAGCACTACGGTTCGAATCGTAGGTGCCCTTCGTGGATAAATACATAAAACAAATTTGAATCCACGAAGAGCACCTGCCAATTATTTTGATAGGTGCCCTTCGTGGACTAGGCTGGGTGCTATTCGTTCAGGTGCTATTCGCACAGGTGCTCTAGATGGACTACCTCACCGTAATTACATTCGCTCAACAAGTCTTATGTTTGTTAAATTTTATGCACGCGAGTGTACAATGTGTAGTCATTTTTTAAACTGTTTACGGAAAAGAAAATGCGGAAGTTTTTTCTCTGTAACCAAAAAGTATCGTTACAGAAGGTTATTTGGACTGAAGCTTCACAACACACTGCGATAATTTATTTACAAAGTTCTTAGAAATTAATGATTTAAATAAGTTTTCTACCGACAGACGATCAATGTAAAAGTTTTGAGGCAACGTGATTTTTTCCTCGTTTTCCTTAACCGCGTATAACGTAAAAATAACAATTAGGTTCTGATGTTATTGTTATGAATGATGTAAGAAAAATCCCTTAAACCTGTGAGTTGTTTGTCAACTGCAAAATATTTACTAATTTCCTATAACACCTCACATATTTCATAGAACACGCAACTTCTATGACGTAGTTCATGTGCATTACACGTAAGTACTTAAATCATTGTTATGTTATTCATTTAATTTAATTGACTTCCATATGTAATAATTTATAATTAACCAATAGGATTTTCCGGAATTTGAGCATATCTTAAAGTTATATAAAGAGGAATCATTTAAACTAGGTAATTACCTATATACAGTTTATAATAATTAACTGAAATATTTGCAAGTAAGGAAAATGCAGTTCCAAATCATACCATAAACAATAATATATTGTGAACTAAATTGAAAATAATTATTATTAGCTAATTAATCTGTCAATGAATTCTACGAAATATCATAAATTCCATAGACATCTGTTGTTATTCGTAAAGCAAGTTACCTTAAATAAAATTTACTTATTAGGAAGTATGTTGTCACCGTTTTAATTGCTGATCTTATGAGATAACATAATTAATCACTTTCATTAAAGAAGAACTGATTTATCCTCGTGATCAGTACCTATTTGGTAACATTGACTAATTCGGGAAATGAGTATATAAATATTCAAACTTCTTTTACCAAAAACTTCTTTCGTTTATGACCAACTTCGTGATGTAACTGGCCATTTCTAAAATATAAGAGAAAAAGTTCTGAACTTTTTAATTTTCCCACGATGTTTTTTTACGTACGAATGGAAATGTTAGAATAACGTTATATAAATTTCGTTATAATTTTAATCTACCAGAAACTAGAAATTTTATGACACAGGAACACGAGTTTAATAATCTCTTAAACATTTTCTATAAATAAATTAATTGAGCAAAAACTCTACCAATTTCAGGTCACAACGGGGCTCTTAATAAGTAAGCTCTTCGAAACAGCATGAGCGCATGCTGAATTTCTTTTATAATAAATTATTTCTTGTTGAAGCCATTAATTTCAATTAATTTTGTATGTCTCATTATGGCTATTTTACAAAAGAAGTAATTTAAGTAACATTTTTCTTCCGACAGTTTCCCGCTACAAAACATTTCGTAGCACAACTTGACAACGGCGCCTACGCACCACAGTACTCATATCTCGTGACTCCGGCGCATTGTTCGCGACAATTATCGCGCTCATCTGCTAATACGAACAAAAGACTCGTTATTACGTATTAGAGTTTCTATCACACCGTAGTTAATAAAAAAATGCTTTAATGAGTTTGTTAATAAAATTCTAAATACGGTAAATAAACAATAGAAATAATTCGGTTTTACATTAATTTTATTTCTTGGATTAGGTAAGCTTTGTCGTTTTTTACTATACAAAATATTTACATTTATAATAAAAAACATAATTTTAAGAGGTAGATAGATTTTTTTAAAAAACATTGCCCCACATTACTGGTTTCTCCTGTGTCGTGGGTGCGTTTACAAACATACACAATGACACCCAGACCCGAAACAACAATTTGTGGATCACACAAAGTGTTGTTCCGTGCGGGAAGCGAACCCGCGTCACGTTGCACGGCAGCTGGTTGCCCAGCCACCGCACCAACCGTGCAGTCAGATAGACAGTTAAGACTAATTTTCATAATTTTATAATCTTAAAATTCGGGTCAAATGATTTAATACACTTGGTTTCAGCACATTTTTCACTAAAAAGATAATCCTACCTATGTATGACATCATTGAGTTTCTCAAAGTGACATAAAATGGCAATCTAAACACAATTGTTCGCTTCGGTGTAACACCATTCCATGTGAACTTATTACGAACGCACAAAAAGTAATTCTTTCTTAGGGAATCCTGTGTGCGCGTAATGTAAAATAATTCATTCAAAACGAGGGGTTATTTTGAACATCCTGATACATACGATTACTGAGAAAATGTTATTACGTTTGGCTAGAGAAAACCCCATGCTATGATAAGTCATTGTTTATGCAAATTTGCTATTCTATGGTGGCTCATATCCGATTGTTTGAACCTCCGTTTAAAGTTCAGAGTTCCTATGCCGTGACTACACATAATAGCATTCTAGTTACGGTAATAACTACGTATGGGACTGTATATTTAAAAAAAGTTAAAAGTTTATGTTGTTAATCTCAGTTTTTCTTTATCCAAGGAAATGCTACTGATCATAACATAACATCACGCCTTTTATTCCTGATGGGGTTGGCACAGGTGCACCTAATACCACTGTACCATGTAACCACTTTTTTGTTATGAGTTTATAAACCCACTTTTCACTATTTATGTTATGAGTCCCATGTAATAGAGGGTGAGCCTTTTGCCATATATCGGGCACAATTCCAGACTCCGTGCTACCACTGAGATTTTTTATTAAAAACCCAGTAATACTTTGCCCGCACGGAAATCGAACCCGAGGCTTGACAGTCGCACTAGCGACTACTTGACCAACGAGGCAGTCACTGATCATTGTAATTATAATTGTGTTAAAACAAAATCTTATATCGATTTCGCACTTATCGTCCTTAACAGTTAGCTATAATCACTTTCGATTAAGGAAAACGACCCAATATTGTTCTCGGAACAGACAAAAGAAAAAGATCTAATCAAAATATCAGTCGGCGCAATCCTTCAAAGGTGACTTATGACCAAATCATAGGGGTCATTCTGTAAAAATTTACGAATGTTCAGCATACCGATCAAATAAGATTTAGTGTATGATTTTTATATTTTTTGATGACTAACCCTCTAACATTTAGGAGGTTAGGTTCTGAGAACTGTTCACAGGTACCCCGGCAAAGGAAATGCCAGCGGATTGCGTATACGTACGCAGGTATTAGGAGGTCAACGAGAGCTGTATGTGTATTGTACAGACGTGAGGTCATGCTTTATGTAGTAAGCGTTTGATAATGTATTTGGCGAATTTTTTTTTAGTAATTTTTCAAGGAAATCTTACACCCACGATATCATTATGTAAGAAAGTGTGTTATATTTAGTCATACTAGAGTTTTTAGCATATTGACTGTGATAAGTACTGTCTCCAAATGCTGCCTCATAGAACTGTCGCAAGCGATGATGAAACATAGACATAACACAACATAACATAACATCACGCCTTTTATCCCCGAAGGGGTAGGCAGAGGTGCACATTACAATGTAACACCCACTTTTCACTATTTATGTTATGAGTCCCATGTAATAGGGGGTGAGTCTATTGCCATATACCGGGCACAATTCCAGACTCCGTGCTACTACTGAGAATGTTTAAAAACCCAGTAATACTTTGCCCGACCCGGGAATCGAACCCGAGACCCCTTGCCCGGCAGTCGCACTTGCGACCACTCGGCCAACGAGGCAGTCATAGAGTCACATAGAGTCTTATAATATAATATAATAATAATAATAAGTTTATTTCAGACTCTACATGATATGTCCATAGGTTTGTTAGTAATGGTGTGTTAGTAACAAAGAGTGCTTAAATAATTAGGTTAGTATTGTTAGTTATTACGATCTTTATTATTAATGACTGTGGCCACCCAGTGTCTCTGCAAGGGACAGTCCGGTCTGGCAGCAATCATCTTCAAAATGCTGTTGTCACTACCATGCAGGTGCCGCAGTAAGGAGGCCGCTTTCTTACGCATGATGGCGTGGAAATCATCTGTGCGAGCCTCTGCGAACATCCCCGACGCGCTACAGCGCCATGGCAGTCCCAGCAGCATCCTGAAGGCATTATAAATTCATACTGGGATAAGACATTTTTTAAAAGAAATCCTGGCCAAACCCATTTCCAATATTTTTAGCTCATAAATCATTGTTCTATTTTAAACTATTCTTGGGAATCCTTATAATCCTTATTCTACTAGTACCGTAGACGTCATATATGACGTCCGAGAGCCTTCAACTGGTCACAGGACAGCATATGATTTTTTGTTAGTCATTGTACATACGTGATTTTGACCAAGTTTTCCATAATTAGTTACGTTTTAGGGTTTCTGAGAACCGTACTGGTCTATTGTTTTAAACATTAGCTTTATCTAAGCGATATAATGTGTCGGATGGCGTCATAACCAATAATGAAGTGATTGCAAAGGGATGGATCAATGCATGTTTAACTTGTTTATTCTCAATTAAAAAACAAATTATGAAAAGTCGAATTATTAAAGCTTAACTCTAACTTAGCTGTATCGATAGGGTAATGAATGAAGAACATAGTAATATTATTGGAACTTTTCAGATCAGACTCTCGAAAGAATTAGTTTATTATAAGGCACTTATAGTCCTATAGTGAATCTAACAATATGTATTCTTGTACAAAAATAGACATATAGTCTAATTAAGCCGTTGTCTAATTAAACAAATAAATCGCAACATCTGGACGAGACGAGAGAATAACTATGAAATAGATCAAAATTGTATGACGTCATAACAATGTATGAAACTTCAGTGTGTTGACCTGAAGAAAGCACGTGGATTCTGTGTCATCGCTACTCGTTATAAAGCGTTTACAAGATGCGAGTTTTCATAAAAACTTTCAACTTTTACACTTTTGACTAAGAGTTTTAGGTTTAGAGAGTTAAGGAGACAAAAAGGGACAATTTTTAAGTTTCTATTCAAACTTGTCATCATTTATTTTGTAAACGATAATTTGTAAATCTTTAATTTTTTAGTCCTTGATATTAGCTTTTGCTAGCAGCTTTGCACGCATTAAGTTCAGAGTAAAATAATATTATAACTATAAACCTGTCACTTGCTTCACTCTATCTATTAAAAACATAATGAAATCAGTTGCGTTATCTTAAAGATGTAGGTAACAGACATGGGGAAGCGACTTTATTCAAAACTATGTAGTTATGATGAGTACTAAGTTTCATTGATGAAAGAGTACAAAGTTTGTATGAAATCCCGCGTCGTGTAAATATTCTTAAGTAGAACATTTCGGTCATTATCCTTTTCAATTTCGTTGTCGCTTTAGTTAAGTTAAAATTTTGTATGCGGTTTTCCTTATTACTGAATGCAACTTTCTATGGTGCGTTTGTTTGTATGTTATCTACGGTTTCGGTGATTTATTAATGGGATGGACCGATTGATTTGGGTTTTTTGAAGTGATTTGGTGATACATTATTTATTTTTTATTTATTTATTTTACATAAGTACAGATACAGACGACAGATTGAAATCGTACACAACAATCTTAATAATAAATAGTGAGCGAACCTGAAGTCCAATTACAGCTGTACATAACCCACTTATATCAAATTACATAACAATTCCCAAATGTTAATCCATTTTTCTGTAATAAATTTTGTTTAATTCTTGAAAACTAAAAACTAAAAATTACACAAGTTTGGTTTCATTTGTTATTGTGTTGTATTTTTTTGTTATCCAACGTAGATGCTTAAATGTCTTTTTTTCATTGAATGTGCTAAATACCTACTAAACTTACAAACAAGACTATGGCTTTTCCAAGTGAATTTTACATTTGGAAACTAAGAAGGGTATTTTTTTAATTGTCGTCTTATATAATTGCAATAAATCATTATTGTAAGCATACAGTTAATGTGTTACTTTTCGGATGAACATAAGATGTTTGTTTTTGTTCTATTTTTAAAAAGTCAGTTATTTTTATCAACAAATAGCTTAGCCAGATTGAACTCTAAGCACTTAGCCTGGGTTTATGTATGTCAGCGATGTTCAGAGACCACGTGCAGTAGTGACGTAGGTAATAAGAATGCTGCCATCACTGGATTTAAAATAACCATAAGTAAGTACACACCTAAAAATAATATTATTATAATTGTAAATATATCGGTTGCTAGTTTTTATATACATATACATACTTTGACAGTGGAAACTGCTTCAGGATTTATATATTAAAAAAGTAAGATTTTCATAGTATCTCCTACAAGTACCTATGTAGATATCTGGAAAATATTTGATTAATAAACGTAGGTACTAAGAAAAGCTCTACTAGTTTCGAGCTGTGACTGCTCGTGAAGAAGAGCCCCCTCTGTGGCTCGAAACTAGTAGAGTTATTTTCAGTATTTTCACATTAGTAACCCGCAATTTTTAGTTAATTTAGTATATCTCACGATCAATAGTTATTATAAAAACGGGATAAAGTTTCCTGAAATGCTTTAATTTATCATTTCTAAATCCGTATTGAACTTGATTCTTACATCAATTCTTCTAGTATTTACGTATTGATAAGATAAGATTTAAATTCGACCGGTATTTGAATGCCCTTTGAACTCTTCGAATGCTCTTTATAATATCAATAATATTAGTTACTTCATTTTCATAAGTCTAATACTACAGGTATACCTAATATAATTCTTTCTTCAATCAGTTCGACAAGTAAAAATAGTCACGCTGGCCTTGCCAATTGCTAAACGGATATAGAATGTTTAGCCGCGCATGACTAATGTTTATGCATATTGAAGTCATTTCCGAATCGTACTTCAAAAGTTCAAAGTAACAGTTACCAAAGATTTCGCATGTGTGCATCCTTATTTACCAACCAATTAAAGCGCACGAAATTTTCTTCTCTTATTCATACAGTTTTAAACATTGTTGCTTAAAAAACAAAGGTCACAATTGCGTGCATAATTTTGTCAGTGTAATTAGTGCTGCGACGATGTAGCAGAGTCACGCTATGGAATACCCGGTTAGTTTTTGCATAATACTTATTTCTGTGTATCAGTAGGTGGTGAGCGCGTGTACGAGATCTTTTTGCCGTATAATTAAGTCAATATCGATTATGTAAGAGAAAAGGACATTGTCACACTAAAGCGGTGGTCATATGAAATATTGGGATAAAAACGTATGTGGGTCGCCTTATGAATATCGATCAGTCAATTAACTTCGATTAAACTACAAAAATATATGAGATAAAATCGATTATTATCGACTGATACTGCTAGTTAGTTGGTTGTAGGTATGTACCTAGAAAGAGATCGTCTTAGAAACAACAGGTTTGGAATTTCGGATTAATACTAGCCGCTCAACGTAGTATCCTCATTAACATTACCTTTGTTTGGAAAGGTCCAGAAGACGTATTTAAGAACTTCACTTCTCCAGAATCCCTTCCTAGAACAGTTATTTTTGTCACGTTTTCTTCTAACACAAAAGCCAATATATCTGACTTCCTCTCTAATAATAAACGGAGGAAAAAACCTCTATTACATGACTATAATAGTAATAATTGCTGTGAGCCACAGTGTGACATAGTCTAAGATACTATCGACCGTGGGACTCACGCGCCGTATTCAAATCGGTGTAAAACAAAAAAATATCATTTATTGGAAATGCTTTCCAGTTTTTCCGGTACTGCGAGATTGCAATTATTTAAAGGAACAAGATTAGAATAATTGTTCAACAAGATGATGTACTTTTATATTCAAATGAGTCTTTGTCCATGTATGAATTGTAATTATTGTTGTGTTATTACATCTGTTAGCTGTCCCATTTATTGGACCAGTGTTAGAATTATGAGAACGATTTGAATTAATTGGTTTCTGTTGCTATTTTTTTCTGCGTTGAATTGTGTTTGAAGGAAAGGTTGTATTACTTGGGTATTCTTGAACATTTTGCTAAATACAAAGCCAGTTTCGATAACCGTCTGTTTATCAATGACACTTTTGTATATTTTGATATTAAAATATTTTAAAGGTGCGGTTAAGTATAAGTACAAATCTCTACCTCATTATTCATGAAACAGGGTTTTCTTCATAGTATTGTCCCTTGATTGTTGTGGAAGGTCATAATTCTCACTTAGTCCAGTTTGACAGGTCATTGGTACGTCATAATTGACGATGACAGGTGTCAATGTTGGTCTCATCATCTTATTAGTCTTTTTCAATTATTATATTATCCGCCGGTGTGTCATTTGATTGATTGATCGTTAATTTTGAACGGTGTTCATTTTGTTTTGAAAATGTAATTAGGGTGTATAATACAATTTTCTGTTACCAATTATATAGTACATTTATTAAGTTGATAAAATTATTTACGAGAGTTTTTATTTTCATTTTAGGAATTCAAATTAAGATTCTGTAAAATCCAAAGAGTTCGAAGTTTAAAACACTGGCCACAAAGACTTGGCTGTATATAAAACATATCGTCTTGTAGATAAAAAATGGCGGCAGCACGACAACGCGGCTAATGATTGTCGATGTCGGTCGATTTACTCCACACTCACCAGTCCTGTATTTCCTGTTCGTATGTAGTTACGCAAAATTCTTGTACTAATATAAAATTCCATCTGTTTTGCTCCATCACGGCCATTGTGATCTGCAAATTAGTTCTTAGATATTCATTTGCTTTGTTTACTTTTATTAATTGTGTAATCAGATAATGGAGATGAATTTTCACAGGTTTTTGTTGCGTTTGTGATCCAATGTTGGAACAAAGGTTTGTTAGTTTTTTTTTTAAATTCAGTATTTTTATTTCAGTGTTGATTAATAATGTTTATAATCAAAGGTTATTTTATTTCGTAAATCATTTTTCTATTGATGAAAAATTCATGGAAAATACGTTTACTAGTTTATGTTTAAAGTTTATCATGTTCAGGCAGATTTTTATGTAATAATGTAGCGATTAATCAGAATCATAATCGTGTTGGTATATGATTATCTGGAAAATCTCAGTTATTGAGTGAAATGGTTATCGATGTAAACAAAGCGTTATTGTGTTGTAATATCTAAATACGTTTATCTCATTGGGAGATACCCGTTTTGTATAATTTAAAATCGCTATTATAACTTAGAAAGTATTACACATATAAAACTTTCTCTGTAATTGAATATTGACTTTTGGGTGCTTACCCGACTAGTGTCCTCTTTGATAAATAAGAGCAAAATATGTACACACGGCTACACATCGAGCTTTACATAACCAGTATAAACTGAACGTTAAATGTGCGGAAAGATGATGCGACGCGACACCAAGATAAAATGGTTTTGTATAGATTGATGTGTGGCCGTGTGTACATATGTTAATTGTTTGCTTGATTTCCAAAACTCTTTTTAGTTCTTAGATTTCATCAAAATATCGAATTAGCTTCACAATGACAGAAAATTCTGTGCCCATACTTACAATGTTAGGTTTTGTCTACGAAGATCGATGACACAACTAAGTATCTATAATATATTACCTATTTTATACAAGCGAAAATATAGGTACTACGATTTAAGTGAAACACATCAAAGAATCGGCCAACGGGGCAGAGCACGCAAGAGCGACTGCCGGGCAAGGGGTTTCGGGTTCGATTCCCGGGTCATGCAAAGTATTATTGTGTTTTTAGAAAATTCTCAGTAGTAGCACGGAGTCTGGAATTATGCCCGGTATATGGCAATAGGTTCACCCCCTATCACATGAGGCTCACAACATAAATAGTGAAAAGTGGATGTTACATTGTACAGTGGCATAATGAGCACCTCTGCCTACCCCTTCGGGGATAAAAGGCGTGATGTTATGTTATGTTACAGCAAAGAAATAGAATTATGAAATACGCATAGAAGATTCCAGAAATATTCAAACTACACGGTGCATCTTTAGAATGATAATGTATCCCATCCCGTCTGTCGGGTCGGAATGCATTCGTTGTTGAAATATTCATTGTATTCATCAGCTGTCAGTCGTAATCACGACGATGCGATGTCTCTTTATCATTTTCTAGATCCATCTAGCGGTAAGTTGTGTACGAGAAAAATTTCCTCCATATTATTACTTATACGAATTAGGACAGCCGCCTGCTGGACTACCGGCCTACTTTCCATTATGTTTGCTACCATCTGAACTCCTGGATGTCAGGCTCGAGATAACAGTTTATAAGGTTCAGGTTTATCAGGTTGTGCCCCTGCCAAATGTGTTCTTTAGTGAACCTCTACGATAGAGATCTATTAAAGAATTAAGAGAGCCATGCTTTGGTACGAATGGGCCGGCTCGACCGTAGTGATACCACGGCCTCACAGAAGACCAACCGTACTCATGACGGTTACCGAAGGCCCAATTTCACCTCCCCCTTTTCTCAATCCCTGGATCCCCAACAATGCTCAAATTCCTAATCCCAAAAGGCCGGTAACGCACTTGTAACGCCTGTGGTATTCCAGGTGTCCATGGACGACGCCGATTGCTTACCATCAGGTGATCCGCCTGTTCATTCATCGGTTTATCCCATAAAAAAATACTATGATCCAAAGATGTCAACCAAATGTTTAAAACATGTTTATTTATATCACTCTTACCCCATCTTTGTTTAGTATTGGAAGTATTTTAGCTGATCATAAATATGGTAGATATTGGTTGGAAACATCTTCAATCAATTGTCGATTTTGACGTTCAAGTTTCCTTGAGGAAGGTTATTTATGCGCTATGTACTCATAAACGGATGAATGTAACTGGAGCAAAACTAGTATTGTTAATACAAAAATAACATTATTATATGTTTAGTTTTGAAATTATTGTCCTTGAGTATGTCCTTGTAACTTTGTGTTTGATCAATGAATTTAAAATTTTTAGTAGGTAATAGCCAGGGGACACAGAATTGTTTGAAATAGGTTTAGAAAATTACCATAGTTCTGTAAATTTTACCGGGGAACTACAAGAACGAAGTTATTACGTACAAAGTCGGCCATAAAACGTTAATCTTGTTTATTTAGCTGCACTTATCTAAACAGATTGTTTGCAAAGAAATCTCAATGCTGACGTACAAACGTATTGAAAGTTATTCCCCTTGTGTCCCCTATTAAACCCCATATGTTTATAATAATTAAGTGTTTTAAAACGGGTAATGTGTAGATGCAACATAGTGGCTGGCAAGATTGCAAACAATGCCTGGTTTATATAGCTGATATAACTGCAATTTGTTGCCAATAGTGCAGCTTCACAATATTATAGTAATTATCACCCATGAATGCTCGTAACCCCAGAGGAGCAGCTAGCACGTAGCAAGAAATGCAAGTGTTGTTTTCAGCGCGTGGTTCAAAGAGTATCGCTCTAGTACTAATAGGCCTGATAAGACCACCACAGATGGGGCCCAGTAAAGCCGATGTCCAACACGGAGCCTCGGATGACTTAACGGGCTCCGGATCTCCGGATCGAACAGTTTTTTAGTCACTAAGAGTCTGACTCTAACTTTCGCCTCAACCAAGTCGGAAGAAGTTATTGGATGATTTACCCCCTTAAAAAAAAGTTTCACGCCGATTTTCTGTGAGGCTGTAGTGTCACTCCGGCTGAGAAATAGGCCATCTAAATCTATTCAAACATAGTTTAGTTAACGTTAATCTTAAGATAATGCAATATTGCACTGATATAATTCCAAACATCCGCTCTAGTACTCATTTTGCATAAACAAATAAAAATAAAATAAACAAATGAAGGCATTTGTTTTATATGATCGTATGAAAAGTACCCGAGAGTTGAGATAAGAAGGTTCCTAACCTTATTTTTAATGATATGCATTGTTGAAAAATGAGTCCTAATGTAACTGCCTCCCAGCTAAAACTAGAATGACAACTGTTGGATTGATAGCTTTTTATTTTCTTTTGTCTAGCGACCAAAGGTCAAGAGATGTGGAAGAGTAACTGACCCTTTCAAATCTTAATATGAGTACCAGGCATACCGAGGGTTCGTTGGACGCTCTACATACATTTTTTAATACAGATAAAGAATTATAAGGAAAGTATCAGACCTACCCATGCTGCATATGAAACTACTTTTTTGTAACTTGAACTTCTTGAAACCCTTTATTTTGAACTGAAAGTGGTCAGTGATCCCGGAGTTCAGTAACACGTTGATGTTCATGTATAATTCACTACAGATCCAAGTGATTATGAACTGTCTATAGATACTGTTTAGGTCGATAATGTAATTTTAATATTTAAATAATTTACTGGGTCTCCCCTATTATAAAGAGAATGTTTGAA
The DNA here is from genome assembly GCA_902850265.1 of Spodoptera littoralis. NCBI lineage: Eukaryota > Metazoa > Arthropoda > Insecta > Lepidoptera > Noctuidae > Spodoptera > Spodoptera littoralis. The sequence goes on from LR824544.2 coordinate 10,478,241, forward strand.
TAATTATACAAGTACAGACGTAGATGTAGTATATGCTTTACATTATTTTCAAACACGGTCTTGCCGTTAAAGAATAGCAGCAACAATATATTTTTTTCGAAAATAGTGATCGTAGAGTCACTGTCTAAAAATCCCTTGTTTTTTGGTATGAGTTGCACTAGAAAAACTTTAATGACATTCGTAAATGCTATTAGAAGATCATATAAAAGTAAATGTATGGCGTTTACGTGTACATACCACCACTTAATCTATCGTAAGCTTTTATCAATTATTTGATATATCAAGCAATGTATGTTTCTATACTTTTCAATTAGCGTTTTTACTAATTGTCTAATAGGCTTGATCAGGCAAATGTCTATACAAAAGAAATTCTGAAAAGTACGATGCCGTTATCCCTAATGTAAGTCAAGTGCCAAATGATGCTCTAGACACTATTGTCCTCGGGCAAGTCCACTGCTGGCCGTGGGCGTGGGGCGGTGGACCTGTCAATAATTATAATGCCATCCGTTACCCGTCATATTGTTCTCAATTAGAAACGAATTAATTATATGAGTAATAAGACTCATTTTATGATTGATTGATTGATTAAGTATTTAAGTTACATTTTTGTCAAATAAACTATTTCTGATTTCTGAACATCTGATCAAGGAGCACGATTTTTCGTCGTTTTATCTAAGAAAGAGGTATACACATTTTGTGCTGAAAATATTCTCTTTAGTAAAATTTATCGATATTGCGAGGGATAAGTAGCTCAATTATTAAACTTGGTACATTATTATTGGTAATCACTGGTCGTGGTATAATAAGAACATTTTATAACATTGGACCTCATCCGGAAATTGAACATGGGATCTTACGGCGTTTTCATCTACCTACTTAAATTTAATAGCTCTATTATGTATAACAAAGCTCTTACTAACTGATATGTTAAGAACTGATTAAATTTTGTTGCAGAATTTTATTTCGAAGATACAATTCCTTAAAGAAATTTGATTGTGCTGATACTAGTATATTTTTCTGAGTTAACTTTTTTATGGCATAAGCCGGTAAACGAGCAGACGGCACCAGAGGCGTTACAAGTGCGTTACCGGCCTTTTGGGGATTAGGAGTTTGAGGATTGTTGGAGATTCGGGGATTGGGGGATTGGGGAGATTAAGGAAGAGGGTGGGGGGGGGGGGGGTAATTGGGCCTTCGGTAACCTCACACACACGACGAAACACAACGCAAGCGTTGCTTCATACGTCGGTTTTCAGTGAGGCCACTCCGGTCGAGCTGGCCCATTCGTGCCGAAGCATGGCTCTCCCATACTTACTAATATAATAATTGCAAATTGCTTATAGGTACACAATGATATCCATACCGCTTATTTGATGATCAAATCAAATAATATTTAGTAATTTTCCATAATATTTCTAACGGTTATAGAAAAAGTTAGGTTACTTACAATACGAAAGTGTCGAGACTGACAAGACAAGTAGTACCTATTACTGGGTTTTTTCAACAAATCTCAGTAGTAGCACGGAGTCTGGAATTGTGCCCGGTAAATGGCAATAGGCTCACCCCCTATTACATGGGACTGATAACATAAATAGTGAAAAGTGGGTGTTACATTGTACAGTGGCATTAAGTGCCGTAATGTACACCTCTGCCTACCCCTTCGGGGATAAAAGGCGTGATATTATGTTATGTAATGTTATGTTATAATAAGAGAATGCTTATTGCTGTAAATAGAAAAACAAGCATAATAACTTCGTAAGTTGACAGTTTTTAGTATGGAAGTATGGTCAAATTTTCAATCTTATTACCTTATAAAATTTGTATAAATCGGCTTAGTACTGCGAAGCAAAACTTACTGTTTACAACAGATTTTGTTTTCAAATCATGGGCATAATCAATTAGAACATTCATACACAATATGTATGGCAGTTATTTATAAACACATACATACATACATAAAATGTTAATTCAATGGCTTACATACATATATGTACATATGTATAGGTGTACAGCGTATTTATATTTTTTCGAGCAGTCGCCGCAAAGTTGTGTGTTTAATACTTCGACATACAATACTAATTAACGAATCGTAAAGAGTAATTTGTACTATTGGTTATCGGTAAATATTGCAACGTTATCCGTACTTACCGGTTTGGTGTCTTTTTCATTTCGTGGCTCGAACTTGAGTGGCGAGTTTTCTTTCATCTCTCCTCAACTTCGCGTCTGTAAATAAAGTTTTATTATTTTATATGACGTTGTCGATTTTTATATTTATGTTTATTTTTACCGACTTCAAAAAAAGGTACTATGTTCGGATGATTGTGTTCTTTTTTTGTTTGTCCGCGCATTACTCCGCAATTTGTGAATCGATTTCCAAAATTCTTTTGTTTGAAAGGGTATATTCCCGAGATGGTCCCATTTCTATGAGGTTAGGATCTGATAATGGGATCCTAGGGAAACCGAGGGGAACTCTCGAAAATTCTAGGGGCGAATTATGCGTCTATTATGTTTTTCAATTAGGATTTTTGTGTTATTACTGTCATGAGAGTAAAATAGATACATAGTCATCACTATATATACTTTATCGTGGGTACGATATTCTAAGAGCCAATAAATACTTTGGTTCTATCTTTTGAGAAGATTTAGAACTACATCTTCGTTATCAGCTTCAATGGATCTACTGAACAAAAACCTTTTTCTTAAGATACAATCTGCAATAGTCCTCACCGAGGCAGATTGGGGATCTAAGTTATTTTGCTTAAACATTAAAAGAAGCTACTGGCTATCCAGCTATAGAACAAAACATAGGTATTGTACGTGTTTTTATAATAACTATCGCGACCTTGCACGCTGCTCATGAGGAAGAACCCCTCTGTGGTTCGAAACTAGTAGAGTTTTTCTCAGTATATTCACGTGGGTAACCCGCGATTTTTAGTTAATTTGGTATTGTACGTATTCGCTATACGTAATGCAACTTCATGGTTATGAATTACCTACATCATATAATAGTTAGTTAAAACACACACACGCATATGGTATAAAGCTGACATTTATTATGTTTTTAATTGTAATAACAATTGACAATCGCGTTGGCGATGTGCCATGATGTGTACACATTGGCATTAATATTTTTAGTGACCATTAAATATTGATTGTGATGTACCGAACAGGTCATGTTTTCTAAAACGTTGAAAAGCTTCATAGTTTAGTTTTTTCAACAAATCTCAGTAGCATGGAGTCTGGAAATGTGCCTGGCATATGGCTATAGGCTCACCCTCTATTACATAGGACTCATAACATAAGTAGTGAAAAGTGGGTATTACATTGTACAGTGGCATTAAGTACCGTAATGTGCACCTCTGCTCACCCCTTCAGGGATAAAACGCGTGATGTTATGTAATGTTGCAAAGTGGAGCAATGAGGGAGACGTCTTAGTGTTAGGGGTAACTTTATTTAAGTGTCTTAATAACTATCTTACGCTACTTACTTATAGGACGAGGTGTCACACACTACAATGTCTATTTCCACTATTATTATTAATTATATAGTAATCTAATGTCTATTTACTTACAAAATTGAATATTCATTCCAGTTTCAGATAACAATATTACATATATTTACTAACCTATTACAAGGTGTATCTATTTGCCTACAGAATTGAATATTTATTCCTTGTAATGTAATATATCAAGTATTAAATTACCTATACTTTAATATCAGTATTTCATTATCTAAAGGAAAGTTTAATAATTTCCTTACACCTCAAGTATTGTAATATTGCTATTGTGTGGTCGTAAAATCATGAAATTATGCATAAATCAGCTGAACAACTACGGTTGGTTAGATAGAGCTTTCTACTATCGAGTCCTGTTACGACAAAATAAAATTACTTAAATACCGATATTTTATTTATTTGTTTGTGTGACAAAGAAGAAACAGGGATGCTTATTAAAAATCTAATTAGTCCGTAAGTTACTTAGTCGTTTAAAAAACGACACTTAGAATAAAACGAATCAAAGTCTAGGAGCGGGAGGTAGCTACGTTATTTTTGATCATAAAACGTACACAAAAGTGACGTCACGCGATATTTCGAATCAATATATCGTAGAAAGTATTTGTTTCTGTAAGAAAATAAAAAATACGTGTCTAATGTTGTTAAATAATCTACCAGATATAAGTCATCTACTCTTGTTGTCCGTCAATTGACAGAAGCAAAACATGTTAAGAAAACTTTGTTGTGACGTCATTCCTATTAAAGTGACACGTCACCACAATTTTCTTCATGAATACGGTCGAGTTTCCTGGATATGCACTAACAGGATACGATATGACTTATGCAGTAATATTATTTTACTATCAAATATGGACCACAAAAAATCAATGGCGCCGAACATTTCCGTTCTCTGTACATAGTTCTTTTGAGTTCCGAAAACTGTTGAGCAGCTGTTCGTAATTCGGTAGAATTTCCAAAAAAAGGTCTACCTAGAAACTGAACACGGTTATTTCTAGGTAATAGTATCACATCATTGCTTATCGTAGGCCGATATATACGTAATAATCATTTGGAATATGTAATACAAGATATAAAAAAATCTGATATCTATTTTAATACGTCATTCGGTGACTTGCGAAAGTCTCAATTTTTTATCAGATCTGGAATAGGTGGTTGATACCTAGACAGTAAAATACAGTAGTACCTAAGTTTACTCTGTTTTCAACAATATGTAGTTACACAGTATAATTTTCAGTCACTGTTTGAACATAACCAGTGTGGATAGAAATCAAGAGGTAGAGAGAAGGGGGGGTAAATAGACACTCTAAAGAATTTCCCCATTCTATTTGTGTCTCTTCTGTATCTATGTACCTTTCGATTCCTATTCACACCGTCGTAGTAGCGTATTTCAATCATGCATAATTCAGTCATAACATAACATCACGCCTTTTTATCCCCGAAAGGTTTAGGCAGAGGTGCACGGCACTTAATGTAACACCCACTGTTCACTATTTATGTTATGAGCCTATTGCCATATAACGTGCACAACTCCAGACTCCGTGCTATACTACTGAGATTTTTTAAAAACCCATTAATACTTTGTCCGACTAGGGAATCAAACCCGAGACGCCTTGCCTGGCAGTCGCACTTGCGACCACTCGGTGAACGAGACAGTCACTGTTCGAATAGAAAACTTTTCTCGATTCCACAATCTTAAAGTGCGTGACTTTTCAAAGACGACATACTGCATTACATAGATTAGCAATCGGATAATGGAATCCAGTGTCATAAAAATCAATGACAGGAACATTATAAGTTGACAAAAGCATAAATAATAATACATTAAGTCATATATTAATGCTTTTGCTATGACAATAATTATCAACAGCAGGTCAATATACTCTACTTTTTCAATTTCGTTAAAGAAATTTTAACTCTATCATAATCGAATAGAGTTGAAAATGTAACGAAGATATTCGACAGATTGAGTAAGGTTGATGTGCTGCAGACCTGTACAGTTAGTTCCTCTCCTTCCACCTTTTTGTCAAGTGTGAACCGACTTGTAATAAAATTATAATAGGCCACAAGTCATAAAATAAAACAGCCTACGTGCCACAAAGGAAGTTCATGGTTCATTAAATACCAATACATAATATTGTAAGCGAACTTTGAGGAACGAAGGAGGTGTGGTAAGATAATAATATAATACAAGAACGGATAGCAGCATAATAAGCTATCCTAATATGGTAACAAATATTTTTAGTCATCTCATCTAGAATTTCTTATAATTTTTTAACCGAGTTCTATGTGTAAAAGTGCTTTTTTATTACATTTCAGATTTAGGTAACATTTTTATGGCTTCCCAGTCATCAGCTGAAATATGTAAGACCGCCCATTGTACACTATTTTTGTTAGGTAATATTGTCCTGTAGTACGATTGTGTGATGTAGAATAAAGCATATATTATTATTATTTTATATTTCTGCTTAGCAAGACTTACCATAACTTTCATAAGTTCAAAGGTCTTGATTTTAGGAAAAAACCGTCTAATTTTTGTGTATTTTTTTATAGCATAAGCCGGTAAACGATCAGACGAATCACTTGATGGTAAGCTATCGGCGCCGCCCATGGACACCCGAAACACTAAGGCGTTACAATTGCGTTACCGGCCTTTTGGGAATTGGGAATTTGAGAATTGTGGAGGATTCTGGGATTCGGGAGACTAGAGAGGGGGGTAATTGGGCCTCCGGTAACTTCACTCACACGACGAAACACAACGCAAGCGTTATTTCACGTTGGTTTTCTGCTCGGCCGTGGTATCACTCCAGTCGAGCCGGCCCATTCGTGCCGAAGCATAGCTCTCCATTACTTACATTTACATAGAAAACAAGGGATAGCAAATATAATAGAGGTCCTATTATTTTATCCTTTTAACAGCAGTTCGTTTAAAAATCCTTCTATTCGCTAATCGTTTACAATAAACAATCAAGTTGCGAATCAAACATTTTTATTACGTTTCAATCTTAAAGAATATCAAAATGTCATACAAAATGCTTTGAGAATAAAACATGAGATTCATTGTAAAGATTTGATTGACCTGTCACTATAATGTGACTGCACCCTTGTCATCGAGTCAATTTGAAGACATAATGACAGCGTAAAGTGAATCAGTCGACTGCAACCGTTTTTGGAGGCAATTCATTATTCTTGAGAATGATTGATAAATCTAAATGAAACAATTGGTGCATCGTGGTGTTAATTTAGAAAAGTTGATAAGTGAATGTCAAAATTATTCACACGTAAAAACGTAAAATCAGAGCATTTTCTTTTTAAGTGGGAAAATCATCGAATGACTGCTCCCGCCTGGGTGAGGCGGGAGGGAGTGTCAGACTCTTACTGATCAAAAACCACCCCGTTCCTTCTCCTGCACGTCGAGCCGGAGCCGTGGTTACCCGTTAGGTTCTCCGCGACTCCGAATCGGCATCGGCCCTATTGGGCCCCATCTGTGGTGGTCTGATGGCTCTTTGAGGCGCGCGCGGAACGCCACGCGCCGTACACTCGGGTAAAATCAGAGCATTATCTGTCACTGTTTTTCTACATATTTTAGACTGATTTTTAGACTATTTCATACCCCTTTTGCTATGTTTTTATAATAACTATCATAACATACTAAATTAACTAACATTGCAGGATACTTCTATGGTTCGAAACTAGTAGAGCTTTTCTCAATATTTTCATGTGAGTTACCCGCAATTGTTCATTAATTTCATACCCTTTTGTTCTCAAAGGGGACACAAGACTTCGTGTCTTTTTTAGTGTAAAGTATTATGGTACTACTTTATCTTATTTACTGTTGACTTATTATGTTAGGCCCCTGGTATGACTTGAAACTAGTTGAGTTACTCCGTTGAACAGGAATGCGAGTATACTGTTTAACATAGTTAATTTAAAATAATTAGCACCGCTTATTAGATAATTTGACCTTCCTCATTTCTAAATGCAAATCTCACTCTCACACAAGTCCACAAGTATCTTTACTTAATAAGTATAAGTGTCAAAAGAAATTGAAAGACAAATTCAAGATCACTGTCAATGCAAATACAAATAGGCAAATCTTTGTTTATAAACTACTCCACTAATCTTTACAAGCTGCCATAAATCTAGGCAAACATGATTGTTGAGCCTCCGATGCTCGCAGAGCCATATACCACATTATAAAGGCATTTACAGAAGACCAACTCACTTTGTAAACAATTAAAGCACATTTACAGTTAAGGAAAATTAGAAGGAAAACCTATGGTTTATTTCGTCATATAAGCTGAAAATCGCTTAATTTTATACAGTTTTTAATTCATAAACGTCTGTTCGCACGTTGTTAGTACTTCATCTTCGGTACAGTCATGTTTCGTTGTAGTACGGCATGGCGGCGGGACACGATACGTACTCCGCCCACGTGCTGTATGGAAATCAGTAGGTCACTAGGAGCTACTTACCGCGAGATGTGGTTACACTAGATTCGACTTTGATTCATGCTCTGTGGGCGATCCACGCAAGGTCGATGTACTCGAAATTTGCGGTACCATTATTTGCATATCCACGGGTCAGACGAGAGAGAAAAAATGACACCGATAGTCAGATTTGTAGTGGTGCAAATTGGTATCAAGGTTACAGACTCTCTCTTAACTGGGTAAGTATAACGCCTAAAATCAACTTATGATAAATTGCTCATTGTAGTGAGATAAGTGTCGTATGTTTGAGTGGTTTCCTGTGTCGAAGTGAAAGCTGACTGGTGCAAGGATGTTGTGAATTGATGATATTCGGTGTTAACGGTCCCCTGAGTTTGTTATGAATGTACCTTTTAGAGTAATGACGTGATTTAGTTATCAGAACAACTTATGTATAAAGGAAGTTATGAATCTGCCTGGGGATGATATATTTGCGACGTTATTTCAAGATAAATATCTTTTATTTATTTCGTAAGCTGTATGTTAAACTAAATAAACATACACAGTTTTATGTCGAAACATGTATATTTAAATCATTAAATTTTCAAGAACTAGTGTCGTTATGTTTCATCATACAGAAGGGTCTTATTAACATCGTGAACATGGCTCATACCCGGTTATTTACAAGTTAATTATTGGAAGTTGACAATATCGAAAACCGGTAGAAACTCTTTGCCCGCCTCATAAGGCGAAGCAGAATTCCATTTACACAATTAGTCTCATTACAGCCGCTAATTCGTTCGAAGGGGACAAGTAAGCTCAACTTGACGATTATTACGCGAAGGAAATAATTTCTGCATACCGATGTGCAATAATTATAATCATTATTATCATTATTGCTTGGGTTTTCGTGGCACGCCTTAATACTATGTGTGCCGATAGCAATTTACGTTTCGCATGCAATTCCTATAAAATTATTATTTGTATTTTTTTTGGGTGGCAATTAGTGTTCTTTGTACTTGTCCTTTGTATTGTGATTTTTATAAGCTGCTGTGTTTAATTGTATGTGCCCATAAATGAAAATAAGTTGTAAAGTTTTGTCTTTTGTAGTTCTGAGCATATATAAACAGAGATTTACAGAGAATTTCAAATGTAGACGAGATAATACTGTTCAATTTAAATAACAATCACAAATTTCAATTTAATAATAGAGACTCTTATGTATACGACCAGCTTAACAATTCAATTTATTTATTTACTTAAATCATTAATACATCATAACTTAAATCGCATTCATGCTTATTATCCGTAGACATCAAGGATTTACGTAATCTGCATAATTATAGTTTAGATTCAAAAGGTCTTCTAACATTATGACGTCATAGTTCATGTCAATAAAGGGCCTGGAATGATGACAAAAGAATTACGCACGAATAAATGATTTTTACTTTCAACACAAGGCCGAAATCACACCCACTGACTTGCCCACGCTATCATGTTTATTATATCTAAGTAAAACAATTAAAAGCACATGTGACAATGAAATATTGTTGAGAGAATTATACGTAATTGGTGTCTTATCTTAGATTTTGTTTATATTAATAAATTAGCTCTTATTAGCAGAATCATCACATAACATCACGCCTTTTATCCCCAAGGGGCATGCAAAAGTGCACCTTAGGTTATAGCACTTAATGCCACTGTACAATGGAACCCCTGCTTTACACTACTTATGGTTTGAGTCCCATGTTATAGGGAATGAGCCTGTTGCAATATACCGGGTACAATAGTGTAGATGCCTAATTTATTTTAATGTTATTGGTCACGTTATAGTTCCGCGGGTGCAAAATGCATGTATTATACACAAACCTTATGTATTATAGGTACATAAACTTCCCTCAAAATTTTTATTTTATTTTATTGATTTAGCTCACCAACAATTGATTACACTTATGCAATATAGGGTTACATTTACGAAAAATTAAATACTAGTGCATCAATCTATTATAGGTAAGCACAACATGCATTATATACTTAATGGTTTACAAATCACTATGATCACGCAAATCCAACCATTGACATGGATTTAACATTTAAAATAACTAAGAAGAATTAGTATCGGAGACAAATTGAATATTAAACTTAAAATTTACGGTACGAACAATAAAGACAATTGACAATACTTACAATGAGAACATAAATAGTGGGCAAAACAAAAAGTGAACATAAAGACAAAACAAATAAAAATAGTTACATTCGGGCAAAATCACTCTATCTATTTAAAATTCGCATCAAAATTCGTTTTATAGTTTTAAAAATCTAAGCATAGGTACATAGGGACAGACAGACGGAGGATAGCGACTTTGTTTTATACTATGTAGTGATTAAAGAAATAATGTCAGTCTATCGGTCAGTCCTCTAGTGAAACTATTTGCTCGTTCCAAAGCGTAGATTCCTATGGAGAAGAACGAGCAAGAAACTCCGTAGGTATAACAATATTGTTTTTACTTTTAATTAATCTACTTACAAAGAACGTAGAGTACTAACATCCTTTCTCAACCTACCCCAATTTTGAATCATTAGAGCAACGCTGTGTAGGATTTTCGACTAGACAGTGTGGGTGGTAGGTCGTGAAAGTGTTGTGTGATTGACTGTTCAAATGTTGCAAGTATGCGTGCCCAACATACGAATTAAATGCACAGGTATATAAGCTCTATTGTTATAGGGTCATACAGCCGAGATTGCTATATATTTGTCTATAGTCGACACTAAGTATATGTGCCCAATATATGAATTAAATGCACAGGTATATAAGCTTTATTGTTATATGGCTATAAAGTCGAGATTGCTCTTAGGTACTGCTGTACTGATGATGTCATTGTCCTGGAGTGTCTGGTAAAGAATTCGATGGTGTTATTGTTTGGTATTACTGATTATCTCCCTATACAGGTAGCCTTTACCTACAGACGGCATACGTAATCATACATAATCTCTATGTGTAAAACATAAGTGTTTATTTGTAGGTTTGTTTTGTTTCTGAACGAAGATTTTAAAGTTAAGGCTTGACGTGTACACATTATTTCTGAAATTAATAAAAATATTACCGTAGTTTTCAAGTTGTTTTGACTTGCCAACTCAAATATAAAAGGTAAAACCTACTCTTCATCTTGGTTCAATTGTAGTACTACAAATATTGATTTGAATATCTAAATCATACATTTAAACAGGTATGATATTATGCCTATTATCTAATAAAAACTGAGTAAATATTTATCAACGTATTTATGAAAAAGTACCCGAGTTTGTACTGGGGACTTCACACACTTTGAAACCTCTTGACTATCAAAAATGCCTATTGCGTTGACATTAGTAGATACTCGATAGTTGCTTGACATTTGAGAAGCACGTGTATTTGATATACATAGTTTAATTCACTTTTTTATCGATAAATTGTATAGAAAAACGCTATTGAGAGGAAGGTCTAAAACACTCTCATCGATGTCAAGCTCGTAGCTCATGATTAAGGTTGGCTCCTGCTCTGGCTTGAAACTAGTTGAGTTACTTAGACAAACGTAGTTGTGTGTATACAAACCAGTATGAAATATTTTAAGTATGCCAACAGAACATCAGCAAGGATTTAGTCCTCATAATTGGGACAGGTGCTAAAAATGTACATCTTTGCAACTAATCCGCTGTGAGCTTACGCTAAATCACAATACTGCATTAAATTTTATAGTGGGTAACCAACCAACAAATAAATTACTTACGCCAGTGGTTCCCAAAGTTGTCTGGACTACGACCTACCTAAATCAAGTTACTAAACTCAGGAGCCACTTTTAGGAAATGAAACCGTTACCAATATATATACATACAAGGCTAACAAAAATTCTCCTCCCGCCTCACCCAGGCGGGAGAAGTAATTCAATGATTTTCCTCTCTTAAAAAAAATAGATTGAGAAACCTTGACTTACGCCTTAAAAGTTTTAAACTCTAAAACCTTCTCGTAACTCATTGCCAATCGAATTAGCCCCCAACTGATAAATAACTTAAAATTTAATTAGAAAAACGTGTCGTATCTCAATAAAGATTGACAAATAAAGCCAACAGTAGCGTGATTTCGGTTCATTGTGAAATCCACATCACAATTTGTATCTTTACCAATTGTGGAGATTTGTGAGTCATTGCTCTGCACAGGTGGATGGTGGATCCTTGTTAACACCTACTAAGTTATTGCTAATGATTCTATGACTGGCCTTACATATCATAAAGTTTTATTTGTTTTAGGATTAGACCTTTATTGGTGTGAACAGCTCTCTTAATTGCTGTGATGGGAGGCGTCATCTATTTAGCACAGTCATGATGAAAATAGTTGTGTGTCGCATTCAATTTAGACGATGCGCAAATGAAACTTTTCTTTGCAATTTAAAGACAGATTTTCCATTCAAGAAATCAATGGTTAATTTCTTGAATGTTACTTTTTAAGATTGTTAGTTTCGTTTAATATAATAGGATTATTGTAAAGCTAAAGGCCAGGTGTAATAGTTACCTAATGAGTTTAGTGAACTTAACTCAGAAAAATTCAGTCATATTGGAGAGCACATTGTACAAACTTTGTACACACAAATACAAACTTAATTCTGCTATTTTGATAAACTACAATACAATAACAATCCAGTATTACATTTTATCATGTTATTAATGATACTTGTCACCGTCAATAATATTACTATACGAGATATATCTTAGATACATTGAATAATTTGCATTATAGAATTTTGTATAATATAAATAATAGAGATTTGTATATAAGTACTACATCATCTATTAAAATAATTGATAACTTGGAATTTAATTGTTTTACCATCGACCAATGGCGTCGCTGCATTGGGTTATTGGCAGGTGTGTTATTTATAGGCGTTATGTATTTAACTAAGATATTATATTGCTAACAGTCATCATTTGTTTAAATACTGCCTGTCCCGGCTGGTTGTAACGCCCCAGAAGCAATTAAAGTATTGATGTGTCAAAGTAATTGATAGTACGGAGTTATTGTAGTTCTTTCTGTAGCTGCTCGCATCCTATCAAATACTCCAGGTCTTTCTGTAACGTGATTGGCGAAAAGCTGGCATTACTTTTGACAAGTGCACTGACTATTCTGGAAAACATATATGGTATGCGTTAGTGTTTAAGAAAAATAATTTAGGTGAATATTTCTCGTAACTGATCTTAAAAAGTATCTGAGACAAATCAATGACCATGAAAATATCTACAGCTAAATTTTTACTTGGAATTTGTTAAGTTGAATCCATTCACAACATGGTCGTACGCTCTTGACGTATCAATTATGCCTTGGAGCTATTATGATAATAAGTATAATGACAAATATCGGAAGTTTCACTCAACTACGCAAAGCTGTCAACACTTTTGATGTAATAACTACAAAACATTACAAAATAATAATACATTTTATTACTCATTATTATGTATATTAATTTCACATCCTATTGCTTATCCTGCACAAAGTCCGTGTTTATTATTATTATTATCATAATTAATTATTTTGGGAAAATTTTATTTTGGTACATTTCCTTTAGCGTTGGTATAAATAAGTCCGGTTGCGTATTCATGTCCCTAATTATAGGGTCATGATCATGAATCCTTAATACACATAATTCCATGTAATCAAAAACGAATTTGGTCCGTAAGTGATTTATTTTATGTATGAAAAAATGTGTTATTAAACGCCAACGCTGTTGCAAAATTAATTTTTAATACACACATAATATCACACCGGTATTTTTTTAGAGGGGTAGTCAGAGACATATTGGCCATAAGCTCATAATATGTATGATACTAGTCTCATTGTAACAAGAAAAAGGTTTGTTGCAAAAATTAGAAGAGTTTTTTTAACAGTAGGGTAGTTTCATAAATTTTATTTTATTGGCCGTGTGGTACATTAAGTTAAAACTTTAGACACGTATTTTTTCTTTTCCCATAAAATTAAATACTTTCTACGATATATTAATTTAAAATATTGTGTGACGTCACAGCGTGCCACATTTCGTAGCACGTTATGACGTAACGACCTTCCACTCCTAAACTTAGCGCCATTTTATCTAATTATTGCAAATTAATACGAGAAAATAAAAAAATAATGTCTACAATTTTTTCATTATCTAACTGATGGACTAATTAGATTTTTAATTTTGATAACCTGGAAACTACCTTATTAAGCGTATTGAAATATCTAGTAGTTTTAACGTTGAACACTTTGTGAAATCCGTAAATTTAATGGCAAACCACGTGCTCGCTCGCAATGACATGTATTCGGTCAACGAGACAGTTTTACTAATTTCCATAAATGTGCTATCCGACCGGCGACATAAAATCGTCATATGATACCGCTATTTAGGGTTTACAGAATTTAGAATATACTAGCGTCTGTCCGTGGTTTCGCTCGCGTTCTCGTGGGATAAAAGTAACCTATGTGTTATCCTAGACCATAATCTATCCTTGTTACAAATTTCATCCCAATTCCTTCGACCATTTTGACATTATTGATTAACAAACATACAGACAAAAAGACAAGCTCGAATTTATAATATGATAGTAATATTACATTGTTGGATTGATAACTCTCTCGTAAAAGTGACTGTAGAGGATTAAGCTTCAGAATCGATCGTAACAAAGTACTGTTGTAGTTTTCAGTGACTAAATTTTCAGTGGTGAAGTAGTAACATGGAGTTTGGATTTTATTCAGGTGTTGGCAATACGCTGACTCCGAATGTAACAATGGATTAAAAATTGAAGAAATAAAGGTTTATAACACAATTGCTTATATTTTTCAGTGATTAATCTTGCTAAATCACTATAAATATTGAGTTTAACCAAATTGAATTCAAAATAGCATATTTCGTAGAGGTAATTGTTATTTCATTTTTGTGTCAAATAAAATGCATAAATATAGATTGTATTGAATTTATTACAAATAATTCATTCTGAAACAATGGTAAAACATGTTACAGTAAAACTCAAACAAATGCCAACAGCTTGCGACAGCCCTGACAAGGTCCGAGGTCATATCGTACAGTCGCTCACTAAAATCAAATGAATCACGCTGTATAACGAAATTTCAGATGACGATCGCGTATGACGTCATCAGTTATGTCTCGTCTGATAAATATTACAGGGTTTACTCACTTCATTGCGGGGGAGATGATATTTTGCATATTTTCTATTTGTATAAAGCTTTTTAGTAGGTACATTCCGAGCATATTTTTCGCATTATGCTTTTGTAAATGACTGTACCGTATAATGGGGTGATGTTTAATAAATTATTGTTGTGTAATAATTTTTAACTTTCAGATTGCATTTTTTAGTTCCTGATCTTGTCAGGGTCGCTATGCAATGTAAAGCAATAATGGAGACGTTACTCCCTTATGAATTACTTTAATTAAGTGTCCTGATAACTAATGTCGGAATACTGAAACGCTACTCAATTTTAAGTCGTGCTTAATTATAGTTCTGTCTTTACAAATTCTTTGTAAAATGACAGAGATGGCACGATATTTGAGCACGACTTAAAATTGAGTAGCGTTTCACTATTCCGGCATTAGTTATCAGGACACTTAATTAAAGTAATTCATAAGTAATCCATACACACTACAAATTAAAGAAGTTTCAGTTCTGTCTACGACATAATTTGTGTAGGATTAGAAGATTTCTTCTCAATTCTTTAAGAGTTTTCGTATAAAGAGAGGCGAAATATCATTTCCTGAATAGTAAGCTTTCTAGTGGTGATAAAAATTTCCACCCACGTATAATTTTATTTTTTTATGGAGTAGAAGACAAACTATCAGACGGATCACCTGATGGTAAGCGATCAGCGCCGCCCATGGACACCCGCAACACCAGAGGAAACACAGATGCGTTACCGGCCTTTTAAAAAGGACGCTCTTTTCTTAAATGTTTCAAAGTCGCGTTGTATCGGTACGGAAAACCGCCGACGACAGACCATTCCACAATTTACTCATGGTTGTTATTGTAAATATTTTCTACATTAAAGGTTTAATATGAATAAATGTGTAGGTACTATATTTGGTCACCGCTGATAAATTTAATTCAAAATGACAATAAAATATTTACCATGTTACTTAATAATAAGAATTACTTACAAATTCCTTATAAATGTGTTTCCCATGGTGCAGGAAGGAAAGACAACTGACTAATCAACCGTCACCTTCCTGCTTACCAACGTCTTAGTAAGCGTGATGTATGTATTCGCCCACCATGGTCTATGAATCAGGGGTACGTGACCAATTTTGGTGAACTTACGACATTTAGACAATAGACGTCATAGTATTACCCACTTTCGACATTTAATTATATGGTGTAATAATTAAAAAGTGACTTCTTTGCTATGAAATTTACCCTTATCTGGTACGTTATGTTATTTGTATGTGAATTAGAAAATTTTGCTTCGAGAAATCTTCTCTTAGAGAGAAAAGAATTTCTGCGGAATCATAGGGAAGAAACTTAACATAACATCACGCCTTTTATCCTCGAAGGGGTAGGCAGAGGTGCACATTATGCCACTGTACAATGTAACACCCACTTTCAAAATTTATGTTATGAGTCCCATGTAATAGGGGGTGAGCCTATTGCCATATACCGGGCACAATTCCAGACTCCGTGCTACTACTGAGTATTTTAAAAAACCCAGTAATACTTTGATGATTTGGAAGTCTTGATGAAGAAACTTATATTCCCAATTTAGTTTTCCTGATTTATAGTTCTTTCAGTCGTGTTAAGTTAATCAATAATTCAGTTAAAATAGAGTTAATGATGACATAATCGATTAAAAGTTGATATTATATTCTATAAATTTATGTTGCTAGCTGAAGATTGAAGTAAGTGCTGCCTAGAACCATATTTTTTTCTAAATTCTCTTGTAAGCTACCTTGAAACCGTTTCATGTTATGTTATGTAAATTAAACGACTGTACGGAAAAACGGAAAGGTTCTTAGCCATGCACAGCTAAAAGTTAATACTTCAAGCGACCTAGCAGTCTAAATTATAAAGGTTAGTTTACAAAGTATGGAAAATTAACATTTGTAAAGCCATGTACATACGGGATCTCCCTTAACCCGGATACTTGTTTTTCATCTTCTCTCTTGTGTATACAGCCTTTTGACAGTTTACGACGCTTTAAATGCTCCAAGATGGGCAGTTATGCGAGTCATTGTGCACTATAAAATAGCTACATTTGGCTTTAAGACTAGTGGAGACTAGTATCTATAATAATTTTTATTATGATAATGTGTTTGAACCAAAGACATGTAAATGTGTTTGTAATAAAGAAATTGTTTTGTATTTTATTGCAGTGAATGGATATGAATGTTTAAAGACAATTGTTTATTGGTACTTGTAAGTTTTATTTAGTTAAATGGTATTTTCTGTGGTTCGTTGTATTACGTTTTATATTTTTTATAGTTTTACGTACGTTTTATAGAGTGGTTTGAATTACGGGTATCACGTAAAGCTGTTTACGACTATGGGCCCTAGGGTGGTTTGAAACTAGACGATGCCTTCGATAAACAGTAAGGTGAGTAAGTCGTTTAATGTAATTAATTTAATTTTTTTGTTTGACTAGTTACAACAAAAACATGGGTTATTTAGAAAATGTCGATAGAAATAACATTAAGACTTTAGCGTATTAAAAGTAGAAGTGGAAAGTGACAATGTTTTTGTATGCCATGAAAGAATATTTAAATAATTCTACTACCTAATAAGTTTTGGTAGGTTAGGTAGATACGGAGCCGCGGAAGACTTAACGGGTTGCCGGGGCTGCGGCTCGAAAGTGCAGGAATAGGAACGGGGTGGTTTTAGTCAGTAAGAGTCTGACACTCCCTCTCACCCCACACGGGCGGGAGAAGTCATTGGTTGATTTTCCCCACTCAAAATAAAAAAGGTTAGGTAGATACACATTTTAAGGAATATAACTAGTGACGTATGAAATCATTCCTTCCGTATATGATGGCGTAATATATGTAACCACGAAATGTTGTCATTGGTTTTTCTAATTGTGTAAGAAATTGACTTTTTATATTAGCGCTTGTTTTGTTACGTATGTTACCGTATTGTCATCACCGCTACGTAAATCTACAAAGATGAATAATATTTTATATACTTGTCACGAATGAAATTCCCAAATATAAGTGGGTAAGTCATTTCATATGGATAGGTATATTCTGTTTTTCAAAATTTTTCAGTATAGAGATAATGGTAGGTATCTATTTATGTATTTACTAATAATATGAAACATTTGTGTTACTGCCCATAAACATTTTCATTAGCCACGTGATACACTTGAAAACGTACAAAATATAGGGTAAGTTCGCCTGTTTGCGTCCACCCACCAGTTCGCATTCCATTTTACGTATTGCCATGAATCCAAGATATTTAAAACGTGAAATGGTCAAACTGATGTGCCAAATACTAATTATATGTTGATAGTTTTCTTATTTCCGGGATTTCTTAAAGGGCGTTCCGTAACATGGATGCGAACTGATGGGTGGACACGAAGAGATGAACTTCGACGACTGAGTGAGGGAGAGCCATGCTTCGGCACGAATGGGCCAGCTCGACCGGAGTGATACCACGGCCTCACAGAAAACCGTCACGGAACAACGCTTGCGTTGTGTTTTGTCATGTGAGTGAGGTTACCGGAGATCCATTCACCTCCCTTCCCCAGTCTCCCCAATCCCCGAATCTTCCACAATCCTAAAATTCCTAATTCAGTTTCAGGTATCCATGGACGGCGCCGATTGCTTACAATAAGGTGATCCGTTTGCTCGTTTGACTTATGCCATTAAAAAAAACTTATATATGCATCTTCTGTCTATCCTTTTATATAATATGGGTGTGTACTTAAACGTAGTTATGAACTTCTATAATTTAATTGTAAGTTATTTCAATTGATTGTCTAGCATTAAAGGATGAGTAATCATACTATGATTGACTGTATGCCCGTTTGAATTATGTAATTACAGCTATGTTGTAAATATTATTAATGACATGATTTTATTTAAGGAATTTGATTAGTTACACTATTATTTTGTATTCTTTTATATCTACATATACATACAATAAAATCGTAGGAAAGTGAAAACTATACATTGAATATTTTTTAAATAATGCTTGAGGCGTGATCTGCAATCGACATCGAAGCCAAAAATATGGGTTTTACAATTTTTGTCTGTTTGTCTGTATATATGTCCGGATTAAACTCAAAAAGTACTGAATGGATTTACTTCAAATTTTGCATTAATATTAATAACAGGTCGGTTCAACATATAGGCTACATGTTATCACGCTATTATCTATGGGGGAGGAGCTGTGAATCACTATTCCACGCGGACGAAGTCGCGGTAGCAGCTAATATGAAGATACAATAGACATTGTTCGTTGATAACCAGTTTTTGTTCTTGAACATGGATGACAATTTTGTCAATGAATAAATCTCCGTTTATGTAATCAAAGCAATTATGCGTAATTCCTCTAACAACTAGAGCTTTAAGCTAGCTGTAGTTATGACATATTATGAGTTTTAAACTGTCAAGCACCAAGCGGTCACCGGTGACCGCGACCTATTGTTCTTTAATTGTGTCTATAAAACCGGTACTCGACGAGTTAAACATTGTTTTAGAATTTAGGTCTTACTTTATTTGTAGGTATTCCTATTGTGTTCAATAGACTTGTTAAGATAACCTCGTCTATTAGGTTAGGAGACTAGTATGGTAGATTATATAGACATAAGGTCCAAATCGTCACAAATGTATACAAATGATGTCTTAATCCAGACCACGTGTCACATGCCACGCCTGTAAATAGTCTTAAATGAATCATAATAGCACGGGATAATGGTCGTTAAACACGCTTTGCAGCTGTAAAATTTTATTTATATTGGCTTGCAGCCCACACTGTATGTCCCAACTTTCTACCACATCTATGTATGAAGTGTTACTATAATTTTAATAGTGGTTATATTGCGATTCATATCTAAAGGTGTCTTGAATTGATAACGTTGATAATGTCAGTAAGGCGCGAGAGGAATGTTCGTGATTAATTTATATTGCATCTACTTAAAGTAAACTTGATTTATCTATTAATCTATTGATTGTAAATGTTTGATACCATTATCGTGCCATTATATTATAGTCTTAAATGTAATTAATATTAGGCTACGAAGTACAAATTCCTGGCTAGTGTCTAGTGTTACCTAAACAACAGAGAGAAACTTTATGTATCGTTTTATAAATACCTCAAAAATTCCTTATAACTAAAATACAATTGTTATATATAATAATAAACGAATACTAATGGTATTTTATAATAATGTAATCAAAGTATAATTATGGTTATTATGGCCATGGACTCACCCTCTATTAAATGGGACTCAAAACATAAATTGTGAAAAGTTGATGTTACATTGTAGGACTGAGGAAAGGCGTGATGTTATGTTATGTGTATAATTATGATATGGTCCTTAAAAAGCATTTAAATAATAAAATCAACACCGACTTTTAAAGAGATGAAAGCGCCACAATATAAAATAGTATATAACTAAACTAAAAATCTCATAAAATACATAACATTGATAGGTGAAGATAATACGTGGACAGGATATTTCGCAAACAACATGAAATGTAATACTGTAGTATGGTATCAGTTCTATTACCCGGCCTGTAGATTTACAGTCGGATTGCTCGCGTAAACTTAGTTGACGTTTACAACTAGTTCCCTTACGAATTGTTTGGGTCTTAAAACAGCGTTTTGAAGTAACAATGACAAGACAGACCTCTGAGTTTGTTTCGGCATTTCTTCTCAGAGTAGTCAGTTAGGAAATGTCGACTTCATCGTTCACTTGATAAAATTGACGTGTAAAAGTGATGCCTTGTAGCCTATTTGCAGAAATAAATTCACTTGTTTCACTTGTCACTTGTTTCACATCACATCACGCCTTTTATACCCGAAGGCAGGGGTGCACATCACGCCACTGTACAATGTAACACCCACTTTTCATTATTTATGTTATGAGTCTCATGTAATAGGGGGTGGGGTTATTGCCCTATACCTGCCACATTTCCAGACTCCGTGCTATTACTGAGAATTTCTTAAAAAAACCATGAATACTGCGCCCGACCCGGGAATCGAACCCGAGACCCCTTGCCCGGCAGTCGCACTTGCAACCACTCGGCTAACGAGGCAGTCGACAATAATTCGATTTTCAAACAAGTTGTAACTTCAAATTTGAACTATTTTTTTTGGGGCAGTGCTGCAACTTACTGTGGGTTTTAAGTTAGTGTATTTCTTGTTACTTATTTAGGAATACACAAATTTGAAAACAAATCCCTAAAGTCCTTGTTTGGATTATCAATGATTTATAGAAAAGTCTAAGTATTTATCGAAGTGTTTTATTCCTATTTTTTAACTTTTGGTATCTTTTATGACATTGAGGTCAAAACTGCGTTGAAAACGCTACGGCTTTTCTCAAGGCCCCAAATTAGCGCTTTCTAGAGGGTACTAGCTTTTTGTGAATATTGAATTATGACGATAAAATCAACATTTCCAACAGTGAAAATACTATCTACTTTTATGTCAAATGAGGTTTATTATCGATGCGGATTGCTTATGACAAATATGGTCCTAGCGGTGACATAAATAATGTAATTATTGATAGGAACTGACATTAAATTATTATGCGAAATATATCTTGTTAACAAATCTGTGTTGTTTTTACTTTCATTCCGTTTTGAAAGTGCGGTCGGGTCAAAAGGTACGTTTATGTTAATTGAATTGAAAGAATATCAAATGTCACGTTTATTAGTCATCGTCTGGTTTTATGTTAAAAATAAACAATTAATTGGATCTTTTTCTCGAATGAGTATGTGATGGCTGATAATTTATTCTTTCGTCGTTAACCACACAAAGTTTTTAAAGAAGAAAGTTTTAAATAAAAGTTAAAAGGTTTAATAAAGAATTTGATTAAGCAAATTGTTATCATCATCATGTCAGCCATATTGTTATATCAGCCACATGACATTCACTGCTGAACAAATATTCCCAGAGAAGGCGATTTGAAGCGTTCGCATCCAGCAGATCTATGACCTTTTTCAAATCATCTTTATACCGTAGGTATGTTTAGATTTTAGTTTCAGTGTTTATTTAGATCTCTTGGTCAATCTAGAAAGAAGCTTAACCGCTTGATTGCCCGTGCACAATAGAATAGAATAGATAGAACACACATTGTGTCTCGCGTGGATCCGCGTGTAGACATACGATAGGTTAAAAGTAAGTAATGTAATACCTGTGAACTAGGCTAACTTTTCCCAGTACACAGTTATAAGACAAATTGGCACAAAAGCTTCGCTACAAAATCCAGTAGCAAAACAAAGTAGGCACAGCAAAGCAATGGAGAGTCCCATTTATTTTCATTGCGTCTCTTGGTATGCGCGATTGTATTCACTTTATGTAACTCTGTGAATGTTCGACGTCACTCACTTGACGTTTATTGAATGAAAGGAAGCAGTCGGGAGCGATTTGATTTGTTCGAACGAATGAATGGACTATAACTTGGAGCTTGAGTATGGAGTGGAGTTGGTTTGAGTGTGTCCGTTTTGTATTAAGTGTGTCTAAGAAGTGAGATTGTGGAGAGATGTAAACTTACCTTTTCAGTTCTGTTAGGAGTGTAAATTATTATATCCTATTTCGTATGTCCTGATTTCGTTTGGACTATATTTGGGTGTATACAACATTCAAATAAATCAGAGGGTTCTGAGATAGACATAACTTTGTCTTTTAATTTCATCTCGATATAAGTATGTATTTTGCATTCCTTTATTTATGAGAACAAAACTCTTTTATACATGAGATTATTTTAGTTGCGCATAATTAAAATGACACACCTAGATCATATTTTCGACCGTGAGTCCTACTTACAGTCATTAACACCATCCCAATAATTTAATGTAATTTTGATTCTACAACTATTAACATTTCCCTATTATCTTGTAATATGATTTTTTTTATAATTATCTTCTCCAATAAGTTCCACGTTCGACAGTTTATAGCAGACAGTTACTAACTGGCAGATGGACGGCGCTACCGCGGTCACGCCCACTGCGGCGCGTACACTGCAGTCCCACTTAAAGAAAATGCAACTGTGCTTACTTGATCTATTGACTGTGTTGAAATAAACGCCAATGCTTTTTTTAAAAACAGATCAAAATATAGAAAAATTTAAAGTAAATGCTGAAGAAATGTCTATCTCTGTACTTACAGAGCGTACTCTGATAAATCAATGCCTACGTATGTATTACCTAAGTCTTGTACATAATTATATATACTATGGGGTACATGAGCTCTTTAATAAATAATTATTCATGCAGCACTTCATGGTACGGAAAACGCAAATAGTTAGTACCCCTATTTGATAGCAGAGCCTATATTATCTACTATACTCATTTTCAATTGTATAAACTGGTGATATCAACAACTGAAAAAGTCAACATAACGCTATAACATCACATAAGCTTTATCTCTCTCAAAACAGAAACTGCATTAAACTTATGTACGATTTTCCTCAACAACAAAAAAGCAAAACAAACAATCTAATTCTTATTATCAACGATCGATATCCATCGGTAATAAAAACACATTAGAATTCATAATCTAATGTCAACTACTGAGAATCAAACTACCACTGTATATTGGTAAAGCCTTTAACGTCATACCAACTAGGTATATTTTCGTATGAATTTATTTCACAGAAATGGTTGAAACTGCATGCAGTTGTAGTGGGGTTCCCCTAACATTCCTTTTATAGTGATGCACTGATAAATTGTTTGCACTTTTAATCTTTTACGAGGTTATCTGTTACGTCATGCCCTCATCAGTTGAGGAAACTGTGAAGGTTTGTATATTGTATGTATTTTCTTTAAATAACAATGGCCTTGAAATTGTCAAGAAAATAACGTATTCCTTTTTAAAAGGTCGGTGGCGCACAGACTCTTCTGATGTTGCGGATTTCCATGGGCGGCGCTGATCGTTTTCTGATCCGTCTGCTTATTTGCCTCCAATTCCATAAAAAAATACTACTTAGTTAGTTTCATTTAAGAATTTGTATAACGAGGGATATTTCCAGAAGATGATAGTTGCTGTCTTTCCGCCAGAAAATCATAATGAGAAATATGTAGCTAAGTATCTAAGACAAAATTTTGGTCCTTACGTGTCACGCGCTACGAGTCGTGCTTGGTACTTCTTTATTCTAAATTAGACTAATTGAAATAGGATATCAGCAATTTTGTCTTCAATTGTGGAGAAATACGAAAATATCTACCGAAGTAAAATCATGATTTGCCTAAATACTCTTATTCGTTAAATTGATTTCTGTTTACATGGATATAAGTCATATAGGAATAAAATAAAAAATCCATTGGGTCAAGCACAAAAAAAAACATATTGCAAAGAAACAAAATCACTAGAAGTGACAACGTCACAATTCTTTCAGATAAGCGTCAAGAAGTGCTCTAAATACGATTTGTCATAATATTTTGTTTCCGGTGTGGAAGTGAACGAGTTGCGTAAAGGATATACGCACTTATACTGAGTACAATGCTAGTATCATACATTGGATAAATACTTGAGCGTACGTGTAATTGTTTGTATAATGACACTTCTATATTATTAAGTGTCAATGTTTATTGTATTGCGCACATATTTACTCATTCATGAATTAGTACAACTTTGTATGTAATGAATGCCTATGTTGTTTAGTTTGTATAGTGGTAGTGCAAGTTAGTACAAAATCATAAAGGGGATTGTTTGTGGTTTGCTTAGCTCAATTTTTCAAACAATAATCTTGTATAGTTATTGGAAATAATGGCAGAAAAAAAGTACTATGATGGTAGGTATAACTAGTGGTCTTTTTATGTTGGTGAACAACTACAATCAAGAAGTCTAATGGAGTCCAGAACTCACGTTCAAGTGCCAGCAGGGTATCCAAGAAAGTGCAAAAAATAGAACATTTTCAATTTCATCATTTCAAATCTTTGTAACTCTTCCATTCCCTACAGATACGAATCGAAACTTTGAAATCTTTTAATTGCTACAAATAGCATCTAGAACTCGAACTATTTCTAAAAGGTATCAGGAACTGTAAAACTCAGCTGCATGCAATAAGAACTCTTATTTATTTTTGATTTGCTGGACATGATCAACATGAACATGTCATGTAACTCTACTTATATGGATGAGTATAGTTACAATTTTCATACAAAAGTTGCGGTTCGTCCTATTTTCTCGTCATAAATACCTACATTATTCAGAAGTTTCTAATCGAGAGATAGAGAAGAGTAAGAATGATATGAATGTTTACGTAATTTAGATTTCTGTACAGAATAATTTATTTTAGCTTGTCTCTAATGATTGACAATTCAAAGAAAAACGCATTAATTTTAAATTAAATCAGCGCTTTCTTACTTCACTTCTTTTCAAATATCAAAGTGATGTCCAAGAAAACACTAATATTTATATTAGCACAGCAACAAGGTTCGTTTCTAGAATAATTGTGTTGCAAGGCCTAACATAGTGTTTAATGACCGAGGTCAGTTTTTAACTGAAAGTTACACTAACCAGAATACATGAAAAACATTTGAAGCCAAAACAATAACAAACGGTAGCTGAAGGCTTATTTGTGATGTGCTAATCTTATGTCAAGATTTGATTGGTTGTTAAAAGATGTGTCATCCAATCAGAATCGTTTAAAAGGGCAGTCAACCAATCATTGAAGTTGACATGTATTGGATTTCAGTAGCTGATTAAAAAAAAGAAAAATTTTATTTAATTTCGGTTTTTTAGAAATGGTGCAACAAATTTACAATGGTTATGGAATTTTGTGTTTCCCTTAATGTAATGTAAAGATTACTGAATAAAGGTTGCAAGGAGTCATTGAATGTATGGTCACTTACAACCGATCGATCTGTAAATTATTGGAGGACGCAGCACTGGTCACTTTGTCACTGACATGATGATGAAGATGATAGTTAAATAAAAACTACGAGTTTCGAGTCAGAGGGACGCTTCCTCATGAGCTGCGTGCTCGACGCCGTAATGTTTGTAATTATATTTAAGAAGATAGGTACAGTTATTTAAGTAGATGACGATGATGTATGAGAGTTGAAATTTAGCGAAAAGTGAGCGTGTCGGTGTACATTTTGTGTACCTTCGCCTCATCATCATCATATCAGCCACAGGTCGTCTCCGTCCACGATGTACCTATACCTACCCATATGATATTATAGTTTAATGAATATTCCAGTTCAATGTGTTAAAACGTGGGTGCTAAGGAGAGTTGGTGTTGTAGTAAAGGATAATGCTATAGAGCATAGAAGCTCAAAGGTAAAGCTTCACTAAACTAAACAAAAATAGGCAGTAGGTTCATGCTCATAACGACACGTCGGCAATAATGACTCCAGATGAGAACACGTAGAATACAAAATGTTAGGTATTTGAAATTCACTTAAACGACGACTGCCGATTAAAAAACGTTATAGATTTGCATTGTGCTGTTCAAACGATATCCAGAAATTCTACTCTCACTTGTAGAGGAGAGAAGTTAAATTCTGAATCATCAATTTGTAGAATAAGCTCACATTGATATCAGCTACAGAATCTAAGGTCAAACTTCTGTAGTTTCCTTCATTGTCATAGTTCTAAAGTGTCTATTCAAGCCAAGCCTACTTGTGTGGTGTGCAAGTGATGTGTCGCCTGCAGCCCACATTCGATGTTAATCTTGGCTACCGTTGCGTAATATGTACCCATTGTGCTTTAGTGCTTTCCATTTGTTACGTTATTATTGGATAAATTGTATTGTTTCGATCGCTTAGGAAAGAAATTTTGGATTTAGTTTTCGTAAGTTTTCCTAAGATACGAATATGTGTGTGCCCTTGTTTTTCCTGAAGTAACAGTTATGAGAAAACCGAGTTTAAGCACAGTTTATAGATTAATTAAGCATTAAATGATTGGTTCAACTATGTTAAGGGTTACTTCAAAATAAACCGGCCGAAAAATGTAACAACGTGGCTTATGACATCTGACAAATATAGTGCCGTCACGTAAAAATAAATTCCTAGAAAAATATATAAAAGGCCAGACTGTTAACGTGTTGGTCCCAGATTAATATTTTGTTCGCACTTCGGAAGGCGAGGCGCGCATGCGTCAAAGTACTTGCTCTGACGCAATTCGCTTGCCCAAGTGCGCGACTACGCCGGCGTATGCCAAATATTTGACAAATAGACACGGGGGCTGGATACTGAGAAACACAACAAATAAACCCTTTTTTGCTATGTTTGAAGCCAATATTTGTGCAAACGATCATCTTTCACACAGAAATGAGGTTAAAGACGAATTGTTTGATGTGATTGATTCATAAGGCTCGATAATGTATTGTGTACACAGACGTGCATTTTGAGTGATTGTACTAACTATAGTCAACAAAGAGTACCGTTTTATCGAAGGAGGGTGGCTAATTGACTGTTGTAATGGTAGTCAAGTATTTAAATATAGAAACTATATAAAGCCGTATTATTATAATCTTTCTACAGGTGCTACAAAAAATAAGGAAAGACCTCTACTTAAATTAATATTTGACGCAAGTTAGCACAGTCAATATTATTGTGTGCTTAGACATGAGAAAATCGACATCAAATTAACAATTTCATGTCAAACATTAGCAAAAAAGATACAAACAGACGCACATGGAAACAAATAAACACGGCTCCACCTCAAAACAGAAAACTTTTGATAAACAACAATTACCGAATCAAATCACTTTATAGACGGATATGTGCAAATAGTCAGCGATGTGTGAACGCTAAGCACATTTAAGGGGAAACCCATGTCGTCAGTAGTGGCAGTTCATGACATAGCAAGATCTTATCTGGATTGAGATCACGGTTCAATTCGTGGTGGCAAATCGTCTGACGGAACTGGTTGATCTCAATTTTATGGATTGTTGCTAACGCGTCTATTGATTTATTGGAATAGGATATCATTATTACCAGCTAATTACCGATCACAGTTTGACAAGGGTCTATCATCCAATCGCACGCCATTCAATCTGATCTTTAGGTCTTCGTATCCAATCACTGCTAAACATTTTACAATAATATATCGTAGCTTAATTGAACAGAAAAATTTCTACACTGCGTTTGCCTAAACTTCATTTCTACATTATAGTAAGTCTATCTCAATGGTCATGGGTTTTAAGAGAGCCCTTACCGGATCCACTGTTAGGTATTTTATCTTGCTTTTCGAGGTGGTTTCACAATTTCACATATTGACGTTAATGTCATAGCGAATGCAAATGTTTAAAAGACATGTGACAAGCTTTAACTAATGCTTCTTTTGAAATAAAGAAAACAATAAACAGACGAACTAGATCAAAGTGTGCAGTTATAGTTTACCTCACAACACAAACAAATAAATAAGCCATTAAGGCAAGGACAAAGATATTACAATATAATCCAAATATCAAAATTACAAACAGAATCTCAACAATCAATCAATAAAGATTATTAAATGCATCAAACATTAATCATTTCATCGACGACCACTCAGTTGTTTCCGTAAAATGATTCAAATCTGTCAGTACTATACTTACGATTACAATATCCACATTAATAACTTTATCGAAATGTGTATCTATATCTATTTTTACACTGATTATAAAAATATCAATGAATGGGAGTGTTGTTCGGTCATACGTAACATTTAATACAAATAATGGCGCATAGTCGCTGACGTGAGTGTCATCAAATAGCGAAATGTTGAGTAGATAAGTCTGCCGCCGTTTCGCTGTAATTCTAATAAAAAGATTATCTTATCACGCAAAGGAATAGGTGTTAACAATCATAGTTTGTCCACCATTGACGCCCGTCTATGTGTTTTTACACAGAATTATCTGTCAATTGATTTATTTGATTGTCAACAGTCTACATTGAAAGGTACAATGGACACGCGTCATTGATGTTTGGTCACATCAAAAATTATTGTTTATTTTTCCTCCAGTGGATGTTATTGTTGCTGTAAACGAATTCGTTGTAATTGAGACACAATAATAAGAAACGCTGCAAAATAAAACGCTTACGTCAGATCCAATTGTAAAAGATGTAACTTCATTAATGTTTACCTAGATTACACTAAAAGAATTATAGTTGGGATTATGAAATAAACATCTATGCAATAAAATAAATATAGTTATGTATTTTTTTGTGAGAGTTTCGATACGTTTCCTATAAATACCTAACTAAAGTAAATACATATTTCAAAGATATGATAGGAATTGATGGCATCATTCTTCCATCGCTGGCGCCAGCAACTAGTCATGGCTGGTGATAAGTTATGTTTGCACAAACATATTGAAATGTTTTTTGTATAAATTATTTACGTTTAACCCAGTTTTCCGACTGAATTATTAAGATAAAGTAATTTTATAAATGCAAGTTGGTTTACAAAATGTAATGTAATTTTAATGGTGACGGCATTCTTTTTCGGTTTACTAACAAATCTATAACGATAAAGAGCAGCTCTAGAATAATCCGCTTATGTTTGTTTTCTAAAGCTTCAGAGCTCTATTAGTCTTTATGGGCGAGAGATTTTTTCTAGATGCGGCCTGTGTCGAGGCGTGAATTGTGATACTATCAATCATTGGAAAAAACTTAATCGGTGCGCAATCATTGTTCTAAAATTATCTAAGATACATTTTATAATAGTGAATGACACATCTAGAGGTGTGACGTCATTGCGGAATTTACTGACCGGTAACAGTTGTTTATAAAAAAATAAATGATTGGTCTTCTAACAGTATTTTAAAACTACCGATCAATACATGATCATTCGCTAATTATTATGTTTAACAATCCAATTAGGAAATGTCAATGTCAATAAAAACATAATGGGATGACACACTAACTGGCGAAGATAAAAAACCATTGTGGCACGTGTAAAAAGTGTTGTCAAGATTTTTTGTGCCAATTACCTATTGATGAATAATATAATAACGGAATGTTCTAATTTATTGACTTTGTATTTTATTCAATCGATCATTCGGTGTTGAATGAGAAACATAAGGACCGTTGTCATGACCAGTAGTATATGTGATTTGGTATTATGAAGTAACTATTGTTGTAAGTAGTACAAGATGCTCAACATTAGGTGTATTGTTTTGATACGAATAAAATTTTAAGCTGTATTGCAAGATTGAGAACTTGCGTCATGTAGGGAATACAGAATGATATATGCACGAGGTACTTACAGATACTATTTGCAATGTAATATTAGAATATGGCATTAATGTAGATATTCTAAGTGTGAAAGAACCATGCTTCGGCACGAATGGGTGAAGAAAACCGACGTGAAACAACGCTTGCTTTGTATTACGTCTTGAGTATGAGGTTACCAGAGGCCCAATTACAACCCCTCTCCAATCTCCACAATCCTTGAATTCTCAAATTTCTAATCTTCAAAAAACATGCAACGCACTTGAAATGCCTCTGGCGTTCCAGGTGTCCATAAGCAACGCCGATTGCTTACCATCAGGTGATCCGTCTGATTAGTACCGGCTTATCCAATAAAAAATATGTAATGTCCAATATAAAGTAGAAATGGAAGTAATTCTTTCGTCAAACCAATTCCATATAGCGACAACAGCATTGCTACATCAAGAGCATCCTTTTTGCCAACGTGCAGAAACGCACATAGTCTCCAGCCTTATCTTTTAGTACAGCTTTAAAGTACAATATCAATCAATGCTATTTAAAAAACTATTTGTTTAAACTAAGGTTGTTTTATAACTAATGATTTACTCGGAACAAATAACGAGACGCTTAGGTAAACTTGTGATCTTCCGTAAAGAATAAGTTAAATAAATAAACGGTCCATTCACAAAATGACATGTTTAACATTTTATTTTTAAAATACACGTGGATTGTGCAAGACTTTGTAGTGAGGTGATAATTGTTCTTGTAGTTTTAAAATATGACTCAGCAAAATTGGGAAAGCTTTTTATTGTTCTAGACATTAGACTCAAAATTCTTTGAAGTTTGAAAATTTAATAAACTGCCCACTCAATTAAACAGAAGATTACTGAAGTTTTTAATAATTTATTTGATTCAGGAAACAAAACTTATTTGAATTATTTTGTTCACCCTTAGAGAACTTAGTAAATAGCAAATACCGTAGACTAGTAACCATTTTCAAAGACTTATAACCCGTGATTACGATTTTTCTACTGCATTATTAATATACTTACTATAATATAATAAATAAATAAATATGTACAACATAAGAGATACTATAACTAAAAGATAATTCTTACTAATATTATAAATCTGAAAGTGAGTTTGTTTGTTTGTTTGTTCCACCTTCACGCCGTAACTACTCAACCGATTGCTTTGAATTTTTGCAGACGTAAAGTTAGAAGTCCGGATTAAATAATAAGGGTACTTTTTAAAAAATTGATATTCCCGAGGAAAAACAAAAGTATTGGTATAGATGGCACTGTGTGTATGGTATATGTCACATAGGCTACTTTTTATTCTTTTGTCGAATATAGAATAATAGCGAAGCCGCGGGGGTAAAAGCTAGTAATTAAATAAAATAAAACTAAAAATAATATTTACAGAGGGCATCAAAAAATGAAATTAAATGTGAAAATGACATTTATCTCTGGTGCGGATTCCTTTCGCTAGGAACTTTTTGATCACCTACATTTTACGGATGAAAATCATGAATACGTTCAACCACATTCAACAATGAAAATCATTCAGCTAATATAATCACGAAATCAATAAAACATTTGAATAAGACTCAAATAACCTATCAATAAACCTCAAATTCAATAATGTCGCAATAAAAAATGGCGGGTGTATGAACACGTACACACATGGCTGTACATCGAACTATACAAAACCAGTTCATCATGGTCTCGCTTAATATGATATTCCTGCACAATCGACGGTCAGTATAAACTAGTTTTGTATATAGTACATATGTTATATGTCGTATGGTGAACCTGTCCAAAAGGTCACGTGGTCAGTGGTCATAAGACACGATAGTCGGCTGTACTGCGCAAACAATGCGCTTCACGTATGCCTATTAACTGAGCACAAACGAAGAACGCAATTGAGCGACATAGATGAGGATTTTAGAAGATTTTGAAAGTGATTCTCATTCTGGTTTTAAAAGAACTGACAAAAAAGTGGGAGGTGATAACAATGTCAATCTAGGATGATGAAGTTCACTTGTGGATAATTAACTATCACAGTATATTCGTTTTCAGCTGTAGACATATGACATCTAACGCCAAATTTCGTATTTTATTCTAACAAGCGATGATTTTGAATTGAATTCTTTATTCAAAGTTAATTTATTTATTTAATTTGAAATCTAAAAGCGTTACTCTCATTCATTTAAATACACAATAAAGTATAAATGACAGCAAGTACTTCTGTATTGTCGCCTTTATCATTCACATTAGCATATATTTTGAAAGGCAGCTATTAAAACCCACTGGACACCACGACCTAAAGTAAATGGTCAACTATAAATCAATTTAACTGTGAGAATATTCCTTACAGCTTACCATAATTTTACTCCTGTTTTCAATCAATCTGTTGAAAGATATGACATAGTTTGAAGGTATACTACCTACAATACTTCTACTTTTAATTAGTGACACATGCTACAATTCTTAGACAATTTGTAGCAATGAGAATAAGTTCGATTATTGTCTGATCTTACTATCAAACTTAGGATATATCAGGCTCCATGATAACCAAATAAAGTTGTGATTTATGTGAATCAGGGATCGTATTTAATTTGTCTTCATGCGGTCCCAAAAGCCCCCGCTACTCTAATTTATACGAAATACTATATACTAATAATTTTGAAGTTCATCAACCAATAAGACTGTTTACTTATGGGTATGATGTTCCTCCTTTCTAAAGCCACCTAACACACGACGCGGTCCTTTAAACAAAGATATATGACACCGTAGCCTGTCAGTACAAACAGCTTCCAGCCTTACTTTGCCATTACTGCCAATTATGTTTGTTAAAACTCGACAGAAAATAACAAAGAAAATAAGTATTGTTCTGATCTTCTACATAGGTCCATAACCTCAAGCTTGTTTCCCATTCCAAAGATTCTTAGATACCTCTTTCGCTTCATCGACAGTCATCAGTCTTTTCATGCATGCTCTTCGGTTAAGGTTACTTTTAATATGGCCCTTCTACCTGATTTTCTAGTTTTGAAATTCCCTGCAACACCATTTGCATTGGTACACCTGAGCTTACTGATTCGGGATATATTGTGACGAAAAATAATCAAATGCATCCACCCACTTTTCACCAGTTATATTATAAGTCACATGTAATAGAAGATCTTAACTCCTTCAACCAATATAGTGATTTGTAAAACGTGTTAACTCGCCCATGTCGTAAGGTACTTAAGAACCTCCATTTATTATTTTCGCAAGCTGTTTAATTCTATATACATGTATTGTGTCATAGATTTGTCATTTGATTCCTATGTGGTTAGTTTTGACATAATGTGGTTTTGTACTACAAGATTGGGAGCCATCGAGATGTTTGTTTTTTCCTTTTATAGTAAAAACCCTTAGTATTACACAAAGATATGTGCGGTTTCTATAAACTGTTGAGGTTTTTTTGTAAAGGTACTTTTGATGGTCACGATACTTTTAACTGATCTGTCGGTACTTGACCGAAATATTTAAATTTTAGCCGATTGTAGTACATTAGGTAAATATACATACTTTTTGGCTTGTTGGAGCTTACAGAATCGACTATTTACGGCAGAGAACATGACGACGCCTAGAGAATATTTAATTTTAAACCTGTTCATTATTGTTTGGTAATTATTATTATTGTTACCTTAAAATCACGGGTTACTGATGTAAAAATATGGAGAAAAGCTCTACTAATTTCGAACCAAAGAACAAACCCGCGATTTTAGTTAATTTAGTATATCTTACGATAGTTATTATAAAAGGCATTATTATTGTCTTCATAATTGTCAGTTTACCGTTATCCACTGATATACCTATAAAAAAATTATGATCCATTACCATACTCAATCGCCCACTTTCCATCTCTAGAAAAGTATCGTCAAAATAATCGAAAAATTCAACATTTAAAGTCTAATTTAAAGTTTTAAATAAAATCTTAATCATAATGTATCAAGACCGAATAATAATAATTATGCAACTGTATCATTATTATCACATAGGTATAGACAAATTAAATTATACGTATGTAACAAGTTTAGCAATAATTATACTTACCTACTCTCGCACCTGTGATCAATAAATATACGGAAGCCATTGCTTTACACCGTCTTATAAAGTAATTTTGTGTTTAATCCATTTCAAAAGCATATTATGTACGTACGTTCATTAATATAAGGTTCCAAAGTTATTAAGAGACAATTGAGTTCAGATCTCTTTCTTTCCCGTCAACAAATTAAAAGTAACTTTTACAATTAAAAGTAACTTTTAATTTGTTATTAATGAAAGTTTTCAAGTCAAGTCAAGGGTCATTAAAACTATTTTCAAGTAGATACTATCTTCTCCATACCTTTCGTATTTACAAAATATTTTCGTAAATCTCCATTACATTAATATACACCATAAAGAAACTCTTATAAAATGAAATACACTTTTTAATATATTGTGTTTTTTTCCACATTCACAAATTCAGAAGTCATCATCGGCACATCGGCCCACACTCATTTGAAGCTAATGTTTCTTTACTTGTTTTAAAACGGGTATCATCATCATCATCAACAGCCTATAAATGCCCACTGCTGAGCAAAGCCTCTTCTCACACGGAGAAGGTTTGAGCATTAATCACCACGCTTGCTCAATGCGGGATGGCGATTACAAACTTATAATTATAAATTATAAGCCCAGGTTTCCTCACGATGTTTTCCTTCACCGTTTGTCAGTGGTGTCTGAATAATCTTAGAAAGTACATATAACTCGGAAAAAGTCACATTGGTACTTGCCGTTGGTAGGTTTCGAACCCGCACACTCGTGCATGAGAAGCGGGCGTCTTAAACCTCCGGGCCACCACGACATTAAACGGGTATAATGTTCGCGATATTAAAAGTCCATTTCCTTAAACACTCATTCCTCGTCCATGTCTCATCGCATCCGATCCTTAATGACCTTGTACGGTAATATCTGTTCACATGACTCAGTAAAAAGGGCTATTTTCGATTAACCATTGCGGTTAAAAACAACGTAACAATTCTATTCATATAATCGTCATAGACTCATAGTTACTAGTAATAAAAGCCAATGTTTACTAAAGTGCTGTGAAACTATGGTTATTTTTAAATGATTATTATGATGTTTGAAACATCTATTGTGTAGTTCAAACAAGAAGACTTTTATGTTAATATAATAAGCTTCACTTGAAATTTGTTTTAATATCTTTATGCATGATCTGAATGAAAATTTCTGGGTAATAACATAATGTGTAGTGTATAGATAACCACGAAATACTCTCCAAAAATGCATTAGGTAGACGGTACTGACAGAGTCGTATAGCAGAAATAGAAGAAGGTCTAAGCAGTTATTAAGTTTGTGAGCATAACTTAAATAGAATAGAATAGAAGAATTATTAATTTGCTTAGAATGCAGGTATGTACAATAAGGTGATATTAAAACACTACCTACATTCTACCATTTTGGCATGCAAATATTGATGCAGGTTCTTCATCAAATATACTATGACACAGTTATAATTTATCAGCTAAATGATCACACACAGTAATAACATTTGTTTATCAAGAGCGTTGTAAGTTTCTTTTTAAAAATCTTCTGGTTTATTTTTTAATAAATTAGGAATGGGGTTAAAAGTAGCTGGCGCCATATTAAAAACATTTTCCTCAGTAGGGTAGTCTTAAATCTGTGCGTAACAAGTTTTGGTATTGAGATCGCAAAATGATCCTTAAAGTGATTGTGATGATGATGAATCCCAGAAGGAATATAATAGATACTTACTTTTTCCGCGTTATAATAACGCAATCGCAATCGCAAAGT
Organism: Spodoptera littoralis; assembly: GCA_902850265.1. Lineage (NCBI taxonomy): Eukaryota > Metazoa > Arthropoda > Insecta > Lepidoptera > Noctuidae > Spodoptera > Spodoptera littoralis. The sequence continues at coordinate 10,514,362 of LR824544.2, forward strand.
ACTATCGCAATAAATAGATGGTAAGTCAGATGTCTAAGCGAATTATTACCGATTCCTTACTTAACCTGTGGTATGCCAGAACATAGTTATACGCGAGACACAATGTGTTTTCTATTGTGTCTAATATGCCAACAGATAAGATGTTAAACGCTTTAAATCAAACATGAAGTCTCACACTTGAACAAGAATATTTAAAAAAAGCAATTATAATACGGATCTTTAAACTAGGGGTTCTTTGATACAATAGTGCGACACTAATTGTATGACCATAAAAACAAAGCTCCAAATAGATGTTAGATAACAAATGTTAATAATAGTGTGACAAAAATCGTAGGCCGGACATCCTTTATCGAAAATCCAAATCACCAGAACATTTAGTACATAATGAATTATGTTAATCCGTCACCAATGTACTAATTTGGGGGAATCCCATTATTCGCGAGTGCGAGAACTTACATAGGATGCAATTATTCAGAAGTGAACAAGTACGTTAAACCACTGTTGCTTTTGTATTGTTTCATGACACTGGTTGAATTTTCACATCGTAATAGACTATAATAGATTTTTGATTAATTTTCAAATGATTTAGCGTGTAAAACGTTTCTAAAATGCATAATTAAGTATTGATTCAAATAAATGCTTTGACTTTGAATTGGTTTTTGACTACTTTTTAATACTCACCGACTTTCAGCAATCTCAAAAAACCTTTTTATTAATGTAAAATTAGTCTAAACCATGTTTGCGTCTTATTCCAATAAAAATGTTACTGCAGTTATTATCTCAGTGAATTATCTCATTCTTGCATAGCACCATCCATGAATATAGATTGTTACTCCCGGATTTACGACAACGCGTAATCGAAAGAAGTTTCTGAAAGTATTTTTATTGTTCTTGAACAAGCCATGTACCGTTTTTTTAAGTGTGGGAGAGCCATGTTCCATCGTATGAGTGAGGTTACCGAAGGCACAATTACCCCCAATCCTTAAATTCTTACTCTCCAAAAGGCCGGCAACGCACTTGTTTATGTCTCCTGGTATTTTAGATCTTTTAGGGCGGTGCTGATAGCTTACCTTCAGGTGATCCATTTGCTCGTTTACCGGCTTATCCCATAAGAAAGCTGCAAAACATTTCATTCATATTTCTTTGTTTTATAGAATCGTCGAACCATATATGAATTGTCTATCACATGAAGGTTAACGATCCTAAGCTTCCAATTTAGCAATCACCATGATAGGGCTTTACTCATGAGATTCATGCCATGAGTCATAGCGTAGTGTCACATGAATATGGACCAGTTAGGTAGTTTATGTGGGTGGCTAGTGAGACGTCTAACAAGTTGACAGTTCAAAGCATTACCTGTTTTGTGGATTTGAATGCAGTTTAGTTTGTTGTCCTGACGCCCGAATATTGTAAAGCTTTGGAATACGTTGTTTTGCGGTTTAATGTTATTTTTGGCTATGTGTAGCGTAGTAATAGTTTAAAGAACATCAAACAATTTTCCAATTTTATGACTTTGAACTTGTAAGCAACGGTGGGTACCCAAGTGGTCTTCCTCCTATCCCTAAATCTGTAAAACCTTTTCCATTCTTTTCTTTTAGATGTTAATCGATCATATATTAATTTTACCTTTCAGGTCATTCATCAGACAACCCTCTTTATCATAATTTTTTTATTTAAAAGTAAATTATGTAAAAGTAGTTTCCAGAATAATTGAGCATCAACCAGTATATAATGTTTACTATATTCAGAATAATTAATAACTGTCGTCTAAGAATACTCATATCAAAATGATGACAAAGTTGTAACACTTAACATACAGTGACATTTACACTTCAACGCGAACAGACTATAAACATGCAGCTATTGAAAATCTATCAAAGTGTCAGGCGACGGCGACGTGTGAACGTAGGTACACTTTGTAAGAGCAGTGACAACCAGATGCAAATAAATACAGTGTCGGACAAAATAATAAGGCACGGTGGCGATATCGTAACACAACTAATAAACGGTAATTTGACACGACAAGTCAATTACGAGCCGACATAAACACGTATCGGCTTCGACGGAGTTTCGCTTGTAATGGCAGACGTGGGAAACATTTTTTCTTCTTTATTTGAATACAGAAATCATAAAAGGGCTTTAAAAAAGATGTGTCTTTCTTAAGCCTGAACCATCACTGCCACTGCTAGACAAAAGTCTTTCTCAAAGTCACTTAAAGATACGAAGTTAATGGTCAAGTTCAGTAACTTGGTCTTAAAAATCTTCATATCACACGTACAGCACTGAGACAAAAATGTCAATGACTCACATCCATTTATAACTGTTTTCTTATCTGTACAAACCGTGTCACATTGCATATTAATTACAAGCAATCATACAATTTAATGATATAATTAAACAATCACATCAACCTAAAATGATGGCTTTCTCGAAATAAAAAGAAAATCCTGACCTTTCCGTTTCAAAACTTTCACTTACCCCGAAGTATTTAATTATTAAGTTGACGATATCGAACGAGTCCGTCCATTACAGAGTTCGTCTCATTAGCTCAATATCAACACGTCTTATGCCTTTAATAGATATATAATCATGCATATTATTTAAATTGCTTGACAAATTACATGTCGGTACTCAGTTGTACCTGCCCAGTTGTCGGTTAAGTTTCGACTTGCATTTCTTGCAAGCTTCGAGATGTTATGACGAATTACTCAGAGTTGTTACAACTGCAAATAGTTTTTTGTGTTAACGTGTGTGTATTAAAATGAATTTTGACAGTTCATTTGCTTAATCAGAATAGTCTTAGGAACCTAGTACGAACGAAATTGTTTTTGTTGAAACAGCTATTTGAAACAGCTTACATATAGAGCCTAATAATTTACAAAAACAAATCAAATCTAGTGAAAACCGATTCGGGTCGAAGTAGTATGATGTAAACTAACTTTTATAAGAAGGCTAATCTAGCTAAAACTAGATTTTATGAAATAAGACTAGAATCCAATGGAAAACTATAGAAATGATTGAACAATGAGTAAAATGGCCGATGCTTTAAAGCAGATCAGGGCCACAGTTGGGAAACATCATAACAGGAAGAATTTGTTTTCCAATAGTTATTTATAAATAGTACTTTGTACTGTCTGGAAGTTGAATACTATGTCTAGCTGTTTCTTGAATACAGGTGTGAGGTAGGTAAGTATACGTAATAATACAATAGCTCTCTTTTTTTTTCAGAATAATATCAATTTCATACAATGAGATCAGTTGCACTGATGACGAGACTAAAATAATAACTGTATTTTTGGAACTTTCAATCAGATTACAATCTGTACCGAAATGATATCCCCATCAAAAATAAACCTACGTAAAATATTTGATATCGTTCTTTCTGATTATCATCTCTACAGAAATCCGCCATAAAGTCCTTAGCTCTCAGACACGAGTCGCCAATTAGTAGTGGGTACTAAAGGAAAATGTGGCCGCCGGGTAAAATTACGAGGCTATGGGTAAGTAAGTACGTACACATATGTACGCGTGAGTATTTGAGCGTCCCGATCTCTCGAGCTCCTGGCGAAACAAGTTATAATGCTCATAACGCTACTGCAGAGACCCGGTATGTAATAGTGGGATTGTTCTGTGAAGATGAATACATTGTTAAAGTTAAAGAACTGTTTTAGGTATGAATGGAAAATATACTCAGATTTGATTTTATTACAATTTAGGTCTCTGTTTTGTATTTTAGAGAAACGGGTGATAAAACAATTGCTTATTTGATTCAGGTAACAAATTGAAACTACACCACATAAATGTGCCATAGTACCATTATGTCAAACCATCGAAATCTGTGTGATGACTAACTAATAAAGGGAATTTATGATGGGTTTGAATAGAATGTGATCTAACAGGATATGAAAGAAAAAACAAGAAAGCCCGTGGGAAGAACCATTTACACACATTCGTGGAATCCATCTGGAATATTATCGAAATCGTTTTAATGGCGGCATCAGTGGCGCCTATGTTCTCTTCAGGTGTTAAACTGTGTCAGACAATAACAAAATTGAAGTATGAGGTGAACATTCTGATTACGCATGTTTGAAACGTTATAAACCACACAAAAATAATATGGAGTGAGATCACAACCAAAAGAAAACTTTTAAGGATCAATGAAATAATTGTCTATCCATCTACTACACAGAAAATAAAAAACAATTTGTTTATCTTGTTCAAAAATGTTTAGAAACAGAGGTAATGAACAATAATTTATATGGTTATTTAATTTTTGTAAAAATTAAATTCAAATTTAAAATACCCACCGAAAACCTGAAGTAACCAGGAGCACAGATAAACGTAAACGCATAAAATGATTGCTGACCTAGACTGCAGCAATATATGGAGAAGACAAATTGAAGAGAAAACTATTAGCAGTCAGAACCTAAATGCCATGTATTACTGAGACGAACACGCAACATTATCTGTTAACGAAGAAATAACAAGTCTTCGATAAATCTATCACCACTACACATTTTCTTCGTTTGTTTTCGCTGAAGCTTTTGACACCGAAAATGTTATGTTTGCCATTGAGCCACTTTCCTAATAACTCTTACGTTATGTGAAGGACGCCTTAGACTCATTCACCTGATGATCCATTTGGGTTTGTAGGCCACAAATTGAATAATGAATATGAGATAAGAATGCAGCAAGTTATTCGGGTAGAAGATGGATAAATTAAACAATAGTAGTAGACCTTAACTTGAACTCGACTTGACTCCGAAGATTTGAAGATCAAGCTCAGTGACGTGCTACTGGAGATGCATAAGTTCAGCGGTGAACGGAAATGAACTGATGTTGATGACGAATATAATGAGATTCTACAGGCGGTCAATATGATATATTCTTTCGTTGCTTCATTTATAGATAAGGAAAATTGATTTAAATAAAACTTGCAAACACTTGAAAGGATTTATGTAACTATTACGACGAAGCTGTTGCCTGTAACACCGTTTGCGTAGAATATGAATTTTAGGACATAACTTTCTTTTGTTTGAAATTTCTAAAATAAAAGTAAATGCATATATGTTACTTCGTAGTAAATCAGCTACTTGCCAATAAAATTCTTGCAAAAATGATCCACCCATTTCAGATAATTAGCCAGTACAAACAGACAGACAGAAAATAATTGTAAAAAATGTTATTTTGGTATGTGTATACCTAAATATTCATATGCATATAGTAAAAAGCGGTTATTTTAATATTACAAACAGACACTTCAATTTTATTTAACTATGTAGATTATACAAAAGCATGACACAGATTTAGCTAAAGCGAAATTTAGAACACCTGCACATTTCTAAAATTTCGAAATTGCACAATTTATTAAATTTTATAGCCACTAAATTCATCTATTTGTTTTCCAATGTTTTCAGTCTAGTAGAAAAAGTTGTAAAATTTTCTAGAACATTCAAATGAAGCTAGCTTATGATCACTTTGCATAGTTTTTTGTTTGTATCTTCTACATCTCTATCTTAAACATTAGAAATAAGATTTTTACGTTTATTATTTTTTCCACGTGTTGTTATCATATTCTGTAAAGTTATTTATGAGTTTACTATTTAGTCTGCGTTTGTGGCCTCAGACGGTTGAAGTACTTACTCGTAATATTAATATTATTTTATTATCGAATCTCTTAGATGAATCAATTTGTTTTGCTACTCGATCAACTGCTTTTTTATTGAAAGCAACTTTGATGTTTTTATTTGTAGTTGAAGAAGCCGAAAATTCAACATGTGAGTCCTGGCTTAACTCAGAAACAAATACATTTGAGTATGTTAATGTGATTAAACGATCTTTACAAATGAATGAAAAAGGACACTGCCATTTTAGGCAGGTTCATAATACGCCTGTTAAAACCAATTTTGACAAAGATGCTATGATGGACTAAAGGCCGAAATTAATAACCAATGTCAATCAAAAATTTGTGGAAATGGATAAGCATGGGAGAGCTCTTCGGAACGAATGGGCCGGCTCGACCGGAGTGATACCACGGCCTCACAGAAAACCGACGGGAAATAATACTTGCGTTGTGTTTCTTCGCGTGAGTGCAGTTACCGGACCCCAATCTTCCCAATTGCAAAAAAATACGTTAACGCAAGTGTGGTGCTTAGGGTGTCCATGGGCTCGATAATCGGCTAATTCCATAAAAAATAAGTTCCCATGGAGTTTTTATCAAAAATCAATCTTCATCCACAGACTTTGGCAATCAATTTTCGCCGTAAGTATAAATGTATTCATTCTTAAAGTTCCATTAATATGTCTATCATATCTCACAGCAAAATTTTACATAAATATTGACACCTTCAGTACTTACCATAGCATACTTTCTTAAAGAAGACTAATTGTGGAGGCATTTGTAAACATCTATTCAGTTGCTAACACGGCACTTGCCCTTTAGGCGCAATCGTTATAGCTAATAAATAACGCTAATGTGCCAACGTTAATTGAACTAGCAAAACGATATGTTGGCGAATACTGTTAGACTCTTATAGAGGTAGAATTAATGGGAAATGTGTAAATGTGTGGTCGTAGGCGCAAGCAACATCCTTTCACTGCGGCCTGAGGTGATACGCGACAATGGTTACTGGTAATTGAAGATTTATTTATTCATCTGTGTAGCTTTTGATATTGTTTGTCTCATTTTGGATCTAGTAACAAAGGTATTACGTGTATTGTTTTTTTAAATAGGAATATTGGAAAGCAGACATGCCCTATATAAATAATTGGAAAGGGCGCGTATTGGTTAGTTCCAAGTTTTAATTTCTCGGGGAAAAGTTATGATAAAGAAATGATGCATAAAACTGTATATGCAGTTTTATGCATGATTTTCTTTAGCTGTAATGCTAAATCATAATTCGTGATTTCTACGTATCTGCTACTGCTACTGCTATGTTTCGATTATGAATTATTATCAGTAATCTCTCAAGTTTTATGACCATAAGCGACTTTAACGTTCATGTGCACGACTGTGATTCCAGCAAAAAGTCGTCGCATGCATATGCTTTGCGGTCGCAATTGGAGATCAGCGGTATCCGATCAGTACCGTTGCAAACAGATACAGTAGTACCCTCATACGTCAGACTACTAATGCTAGAAACTCATGAATATAATCGATCACATAATTGATTTCTCATTGACTTTTTTACCGTTTTACAACATAGTTTTGTTTGGTAGTAGTGGGCGTCCACACGTGTTTAGTGTAGTGAATCATTGCATGTACTATTGCCATTGTTACTACCAACTGTTATTCGACATTCGTCAATATCCATATCTTATGATCATTAATCTAAACGAAACTGTCCAAGTGTTTCGCCAATTCGTTAATCTTTCAAATCTAAAGCGTCTCAAATCGCGTCAAGGACGTTTTAAATTGGACTTAGTTGTTTATAAGTTAAAGTTTGGTTTTGTTTGTGGGATTGAAAGTGTCAAGAATGTAAATGAGAGTATGGTATCGGCACCTGTGAGTCTGGTGAGCTGGTGACGTCAGAGCGGAGTAATGTAGCTTGACGATTAAGCCTCCAATCAAGGAGTCTATAATACGTTTTTGCGAGTGCCGCAATCAATTTGTTTTGATTATGATTAACTCGCGGCCACTAGTTGTGAGGTCGAGTTTCCATTTGATATCACTTTTATGTAGTCGATTTCAAACAAAAGTGAAACTAAGTAATTCATTTTATTGGACAGAGCTTAGTGATTCATGGAGTAGGTAATAGATATCGACTTACCTAGATACATAAAGAAGTGGAGGGGTCTTTGAACGTAAGTGATTACCAAATCTTAAGTAATACGACAGTAAGAATTTCGATTATTATTTAAAGTACCTAATTTTAAAGATTAGATCGAATAAGAGATCTACACGACACCTGTTTTAGTAGTTATAATGACATAGGGTACTATGATAAAATTTCAAGGAGTGTGTGAGGAGTGACAAAATCTAATACGGCACTTTATTACGTAATAAGCGGCCTAAGTTATTTGCCACTTCAAGGAATAATGTCGAATTCTTGGCTGAGACAGCGAGTCTAGCAGACTCGGTTATATCATGAGACGTTCACCTATTGGTATGTATGTTTGTGTGTATGTGGTGATGATATCATTCGGCATTCAGTAGTCCGGTTGCCAAACGTCCTGTCAGTATCTTCTTTATATTAACTAGTTATTAAGTATAGATTTATGTGATATATCCAGTGATCGCTACTAAGATGAATGTGTAGTAATTGGGGCTATATACCTATTTACATATTAGAAGTAATTTATTGAAATCAGTTTTGCTAAGACGATAACTAAAAAGAAGAAGCTTGTTTCCTATTTTACCTTAAGGATTATAAAGTAATTTGTTGATATTTGTACAATGTTTGGCTTCAAAGTTTTAAGGTTAGTCAATTATCACTTTGAAGTTTCCCACGTTTTGTGTACACTAATAGTAGGTAGTGGAATATATCAAGGATTGATGTAATACTTTAACTCAGAACTTATGCGAAACGATGGGCAATAGGCGATGTAGCAGTCATTAACAAAATAATAAATGACATGTAAAATCAATCTAAAAGCTATTAATTTAAAAGAAACATCCTTTAATCAACAGCTCCGTGTAAACATCATCCTGTATCCTACATTAACATGAAATTAAATCACACTTCCTATTAGCTCATTAGGTTTATTTCGTGACTCTGCAAATGCGAAGCAACGCAGCCATTACATAAAAATCAAACCTTATGTGTTAGTATTTACAATTCAAAATTAAATGTGTGCAGTTTTGTCAACTGGAAATCGTGCAGACTGAAAATGTGTTCGAATTTGAGGCTTGTAATACTCTTAATACTATCAGTTGGTAGCATGTATTCATGCTTTTAAAATAGGCAACTGTTACGTTCGTAACTGTGAACTAGACTTATGTCGGAATACTCAAACGTTACTCAATTTGAGGTCGCGCTTAAGTATAGTTCTGTCTCTACAAATTCTTTGTAAAATGACAGAGATGGCATGATATTTAAGCACGACTTAAAATTGAGTAACGTTTCAGTATTCCGCGATTAATAACACTAGATTTTCCCGTGGCTTTGCCGCGAAAATTTTGCCTCTCATATCCCTAACAGCAGTAATATTAAACACAGGTTGGATAAACGGTTATAGAAAACTTACTTTCAAATTTTATTACAATAAATTAATGGGTCATCATTTGACTACTAACTCGCCTGTTGGTAAGCGAATATGTGGCTGACGACGGATCACGCCTATATCTATAAGTATCCGTTCATTAGAGACTTGAAGACATTCAGGTTTCTGGAGCTGCGGATGGTCTAAAGGTATTAACGGGGTTCTGGCGCGAAACAGGAATAGGAACGCGGTAGTATTTAGTCCGTAAGAGTCTGACTCTGGCCTCACCCAAAACGAGAGAAGGAATTGAACGATTTTGACTTCCTCAAAAAAAAATAGGTACTAAGATTGTACCCTTCTGAAAACACAGGCTCTGACACTTATATAGGAATAGTTGGGATTGGAAGTAATTGTTGTTTTCCTAAGTATAAAATAGGTTTGCTATATAAAACAGTTGGCCGAACCCACTCCACACCCGTTAACGATTTCGGCTTATCTTTAACATTGTCACGGAAACAGCACAGACTTTACGTAAATAGACATAAATAATATGTTTTAAACATAAATTACGACGGTATATTATTTTGTTAAAGGTTGCTAAGTTTAACGTACTTAGGACATACATGTCAACGCTGGAATTTTGGGAATACCTACATTCATTACGGTATACCGTATAAAGAAATTCTCAAACATATGTGTATGCTCTAGTTGCACGATCATGTCATACCTACTCATTTTACTAATGTTTTGTAGATTAATTTTAAAGTGGATATGTAGGGCGTGTGTATACCCATTTAAGTAGTAAATTAGTACTATCATGTTACAAATTACGTTTTGGATACAATCTAGTTCAGTCGAACTAAATTCCTAGTTTAAATAACTTTGTAACGTTTCTTTACAAAAATGTTCTGCATTCAAGTGCATACAAATTTCACGCTTAATCTGGAGTGATAAGATCAGATTTCATTTATCAATTGGTATAAATATTTATTTTCCGTTAATTGCAACGATTGATTTACTGTGATATTCTGATTTATTAAGAGAACGGAAAATTGACAGAAACAATACAAGTTGTATTTGTCAACGCCCGCGGCTCCGATTGTTATTACAGAATTAGATTAAATACTTATTACTTTGATAAAGTGGACATTATGTCATTTGTTTAACGCATATTTGAATTAAGGCAGTTTGTTATTTTACTATTGATTCTGTATTTATATGTACTCCCATGAACATGTTTCATGGTTCGTACTTTAAGCTGTAATAACAATCTAATACGATTTTTTTCTACAAACATCTAAAGTTTTTTTTTTAAGGGGGAAAATCATCGAATTACTGCTCCCGCCTGGGTGAGGCGGGAGGGAGTGTCAGACTCTTACTGACTAAACACCACCCCGTTCCTTCTCTTGCACGTCGAACCGGAGCCCCGGTTACCCGTTAGGTTCTACGCGACACATCTAAAGTCTGGCGGCAGTCCGATGCTGCAACATTGTATAGATCTTCACTACATAATAATATTATGAAGACTTTCATTCTAAGCTTTGGGGCCCAATAGGGCTGATGCCGATACGGTGCCGCAGAGGACTTAACGGGTTGAAGTGCAGTAGTTGGAACGGGGTGGTTTTAAGTCAGTAAGAGTCTGACACTTCCTCTCACTTCACCCGGGCGGGAGAGGTCATTAGATGATTTTCCTGCCTCAAAAAAGTATCTTGGTATGCGAGTTTGAGGTCGCATTCTAGATGGTTCATGTCTTTTAGAGTACGTTAATACTCCATCTCTATCACCGATATCGGTGTAATTTCTTAACCGGCCCTTACTACTCCAACTGGAAGTGGGGGTGATAGATTCTATTCTGCGGTTATCACATAGTTGACGCAATTTAACAGTTCTGCTTACCATACCGGAATAGAACAGGTGACAAAATATATGTTATTATTATCACGACCTTCTTCCCCGAAGGTACAGGTAATCCGGTTTAACTGACAATCCTGTTATTTTTATATTTTCCCGGACGTTGGCGACTAATAATAGCATTATTGAATGTCAATAGCTCCATGGGGTTTAAGGTGAACCATTCAGCAAACGTATAATTTTCATAGTTGCTTTTGTTTCAAGTAAGATGGGATTTTTCGTCTTGTGTCACCCAAATAGGTATTCTTTTGCTATTTAGAAATCTTGTTACATTTCAAACTGCTTGCTGGCTGGAAAACAATTTTTTAAATGTTTTCCCCAACTATTCCTTTATTTTGTGCATGTTGTGAATGTTTTCGCCGAAGTACTTCAGAAGAAAGGTACCTAATGTTTCATAGAAAAAATCGATACTATTTTTATTACAATTCTCTATTTCATAACTTTCCATCCTTTTCCTTGAATCTGTTAAATAGTTATTATTGTGTTTCAAATGATTCTTTGGGTTTGTAAATGAATGCCCACCCACGTTACCTGTAAGCCAAGCTCACCCCACAAATGCAGAATGGTAATTTGACCATCTATTCGTATTACTTAGGATTTATTTATGGGAATGAAATATAGCATCCTGTATATAGAAAATCTCTGTTTCATAATATAGTGCGGTATCTAGAGCCTACAGTAAAATAATAATTGTAGGAGCTAAGAATAAGTTAATTTAAAAAATATTTTTATCCTTCATTTAAATCTATACAAAATCTTTACTGTCATAGATTATGACTATGATCTACCTTGCTATAAAGTATGGATATCCCTTCTATGTACAGTGCTTTAATTGGTATCTGAATTAAGTAATAAATCATTGCAATCTACTGTTTTTATTTTTATCTAAACTGAAACTACTAATTAAGTCTCCAATACTAATTTTAAATTAAATCAGTATAGTAAACGTAAACGAACCATAATTCATTTAATATTACTACGTATCGTGATTGTAATCCATTAAGTATATCGATAGCAATAAAACTTTAATAATTATCATTGCCAATTGCTATTAGTTATTGTAGAACCTATTTGTAAGCGTCAAGTTAACGATAGACCCTTATGGATTTAAAATACCATACGTGAGATTTTTGTTTTAAATTAAAATCCAGATCGATTTCGATCATGATGGCTAGTCTGTCTAACTAGGCTAACCCACTACGCAGGAGATATAATAGTGCACAAGTGTATGCGCAAATCCAGGGGCACTCTGTTTCCTTACTCTCTGAACCCGATGGGATGGCAGACCGACCGGCCGGAGAGAGCTGAGGCGCAGACCCAACGGCTTTAAGTGCTTTCCGAGGCACGGGGGTGAAACACCGCCAAACTTCCTGATTCCGGGCTAATAATAGTCAGTCTATTCAGAAATGACTGCCTCATTGGCCGAGTGGTCGCAAGTGCGACTGCCGGGCAAGGGGTCTCGGGTTCGATTCCCGGGTCGGGCAAAGTATTACTGGGTTTTTAAAAATCTCAGTAGTAGCACGGAGTCTGGAAAAATGTGCCCGGTATATGGCAATAGGCTCACCCCCTATTACATGGGACTCATAACGTAAATAGTGAAAAGTGGGTGTTACATTGTACAGTGGCATTAAGTGCCGAAATGTGCACCTCTGCCTACCCCTTCGGAGATAAAAAGGCGTGATGTTATGTTATGTTATGTGTGTTCTATTCAGAAAATGCCATCATCACTTTTTGTAATGTTAAACGTTGAACGTCAAACGTTGCACAGCAGCTAATCACCCAAGCACCACGCCAACCGTACAGTCGGCACGGATGTCATATGAGCTGACTAAGAAGCATATTTGGTAGAGAGACTATGATGTTCAAGTCACCTGTCACGCTTGGAGAATACATTAAATCTTTTTGTGTTTTAGGTTCTATGTTCACAAACCTAGAGAATAGTTGTAGTTCAGCAGTGTACTGTCAAGGACTGTTAATGTGAATGATAGGACCTCCCATTCTAATTCCGAAAAGGTACTTCTTAGTCTAATATTTATATTTCATTAGCTTTTACCCTCGACTTCGCCCGCGTTTCCGTGGGATAAAAAGTATCCTATGTGCTATTCTAGAGCATAACCTATCCTTGTTCCAAATTTTATCCCGATCCCTTTAGCCGTTTTGACGTGGTTGAGTAACAAACATACAAACAGTAACAAAAACATAATAGTAAAATTGTTAACCGCTACATTACTGTCGCGGAGAACCTTACGGGTAACCGGGGCTCCGGCTCGACGTGCAGGAGAAGGAACGGGGTGGTTTTTAGTCAGTAAGAGTCTGACACTCCCTACCGCCTCACACAGGCGGGAGCAGTCATTCGATGATTTTCCCCACTTAAAAAAAAACCGCTACATTACTGCGACAACACTGTCATAAAACTAATATATTGTTCGATATATGTATAACAAACCTCACTGTATTCCTTGTCTGTATAATATGTGTAGCTTGCAGACAGATGCAAACATCTTTGGAATGCGAGACTTTAGGTTACAACTTATATGTTGACTTTTCATGCATCTCGCATTGTTGTTTGTGTGTAGAAATAATTTGTATACGCGAATTTAATGTTTGACATTCGAATTTGGAACTTTAACTTTTTCGTTTTTTCATTACCTTAATTTTAAAGCGTTCCTGTGTAACGTTTATATTTTTTTCGTGAAAAAGTTTACATTCGATCTTTGACAGGCATGTTAGTAGTTATTACTGCTAATAAATGTAGGTACTATTGGGTTGTATTCAAACAAGTAGCTTACTCATATCATCAAAGATGTGATTAATAGTAAACCTACTCCCCAGTCATACTGTCAAGACTTTCGAAACCTAGTATTCAACATCATATTCAGTTCTGAAACTTCATCTATAAATTTTAATCAAATACCTCTTATCTCAGATCTATACTTATTAGCGAAACAATACCTCTTCAGCCTCCTCTCATATATTGAATCTTACACACGATGAGCACCACAGATAAAATCAAAACCAATCTATCAAAACTATTATTCCTGCCAAATACATCCAACGCGGTATCTAAATAATTGTCTATGCTTACAAAATGTCCTGAGAACGTGAGCGTAACTAGAAACATGATCTGTATTAGTCTATGGTAGATGATATACTCTATGGTTCTCGAATCCGAATTTGGAACGTTTGTATAAAGATCAAACGTGTCTTCAGGGGAGGTCAATGACACTATTTGTCATCGATTTTTAGAAGCTCTTTAGTGATTGGTATGATTTTATTAATATTGCTTTTACAGCTGGTAATTTATTGTTTTTTAATAATGATGATCGCATCATTGTTTTTCTATGTCAGATTTACAGAAGCGTGACTTTGAGTTCGGTAAAAAATTTAGTTAATGCATTTGTCTTGTTGTGTCTGAAACTTGTATCGGTTGATCCTATTTTGGGCGATGAAAATACTTATGATAAGATAATGATTTGAAATGCATTCAAGTTACTTGCTACTTAAAAGGCATGTTCGTATCTATGGATCGTGATGCATTTAATGATTGCGGACTGGTCTAAACTGACCGTGTTCTGGTTTCAAAAGTATTACTGCAACTTTTTTAATTTAGAATTATAAAAGTGGCAGTTCTAAATGCGTTTGAGTGAACATAACTAACTTATGTATTTGTCTATTTTCATAATTGTTTTATTTAAAAATATATTTTGAATAAAAAATCCCTTAAACTTTAGACTGCGTAGTATCAGACCAAATCCTCATACTTTTCATTATCACAACAAAAATACAGAAGACCTACCTAAAGACCTACCTAAAGTGTTATAGGTATTCAAATGACCATTATATAAACATGATCTGTCAGTTCCGATACAATCGACGTGAATCATATTACATCACTGATGACGTCATAGACCAACCATTTAAATCAACAGCCTAGTCTGAGAATGCAAATGCGAAATTTGAATTTGCCCTTCGGAATGGTGAACTTGCGGTCTAGACAATTAATAAGTCTTTGGTCTTATTGGGTTTTAGATATGGTTTACATGTTGTGAGATATCATCGGATCTTTTTACTTCTAGTCCTTTGTAGATTTCAAATGGTAGGTAAATATTTTAGATTAAATTGTCTTGAGTGTTGATGGTCATCCCAACTCCAATGGACCATTAGGTATAATTTTCGTACTTAAATCTTTCGAATATAGAAAGATTCCATAGACAGCGTACCTACATTAAAACATATCTCGAACTTTTGATTGCTAAAAATGGCCTAAAGTCGATTAAAATTAACTACACGGTTGGCGCAGTGGCTGCCGCGCAATGCGTAGCAGGTTCGGTTCCCGCACGGAACTACTCTTTGTGTGATCTACAGATTGTTGTTTCGGGTCTGGAACTTGTATATTTGTAAACGCACCCACGACACAGAAAAAATCCTAGTGCGGGGCAATGCTTTAAAGAAAAAAAAAATGGTCATGAAGAATGGTAACTCAATCACATACTAATCTAAAGCTCAACTTTGACCTATCTTCATTTAACCATTTAAACGTTGAAATATTACTTGGATACTATACAAGTAAGACTAAAAGGTGACTGAAGCATACAGCAGCACACCAAACCTTTAATAGAGATCATAATTATCACACCCAATTAGCATCCTCATTTCTGTCACCATTGCGTTGAATTCATTACTAAATTCAATTTGAGATAAATACAACATTATGTAAACGTCCCTTTAGTGTATTTCTTAACCGTTTATGTGTATGATTGTAAATAATATTCGTGTAATAAAGACAGCTTTAATGTTTGCTGTCTAAAATATGGAGCCATTAGTTTTGTACTACAATACGTAATTAGGTATTATGGTAACTATTTAGTATCGAGTAACTTGCTATAACTTTAACTATTTTGATTGAAATTATCAAGGTTGTTAGTTATGAAGTTAAATAATTGACATTGTTTGTGTATGGTGTGGCTGTAACATAAGTTCTATTGTTGAACATGTCATGAATTTAATCTCAGTTTGAGTGAAATGTTGATTGTTATAGCATAATACATAAAATTACATAATGTGAACCAATCATTCCTAGTGATAAAAGAAACCTGTGTAGGAACATAGTATTAAAATGTTAGGGCCTTACAATTTATCATTGTACCTAATTGTATTGTAAAATTAACTATTGAATTTGTATTTAATTTTACTTAACTTACTATTTAATTTTATCAAAACTTAGCTTGCTTGAGCAACAGTGCTGTAGTCGCCGCGCCGTACGCTGTGGTATGCTAACCATGACTATGAGCCTCCAGATTAGCTAGAAACTAGTCGAGTTCCTCGTTAAATAGATACGTGAATAAGTCGATAAATGTAATAATTAATTTATCATTTTCATGAATATAATTATACACTTTTATGATCAATCAATCCGTTTACTTCATTTCAACATAAGTTCACTGGCTAACGAATTATGCTTAAGACCTCAAGGCATCATGAAAATTCATAAACTACCGTTCAATAAGGCTTGGTAATTAATAAGAATTGCAAAATACACTTTAACGTCTTCAGTCTTAATAACTTCGATTTATAGACTGTCAAAGGTCGTGAATTTGAGCTTAGGATCGTAGAAACAAGTGGAACAGGGTGATAAAAGATCTATATTATTACTGTTTATAGTTTTAGAACCTGTATACACACATCTTAATACTTCGACGAGCAATCAAAGGAATTTTTATTAGGTAGGTACTAGAACTGTCTTAGTACTGTACTCTTTTAAGTCAGAGCCATGCTTCGGCACGAATGGGCCGGCTCGACCGGAGTGATACCACGGCCTTACAGAAAATCGACGTGAAACAACGCTTGTGTTGTGATTCGTCGTGTGGGTGAGGTTACCGGAGACCCAATTACCCCCCCCCCTCCCTCTCTAGTCTCCCGAATCCCCGAATTACGTGGTATTTGACAAATCGCCACTTAGTGACGTATAATGTAAGCATTATTTTAGAAAAATAAACCGTGTCGTTCATTCTTGTCTATCAATAAAATTAAGAATGGTAATTTTACTCTAAGTTCCATAATAACTCCGCAAGCGCACTACGTTTGAGGGCGAGAACCGCAAATGGTATGAAATCCCGCCCTGAAGCGCATGTCCCCGCCCCAATAACCGGGGTGACACAGTCTATAAGAACCTATATTCCTTGAAATTTTATAGTCTCAAATGTTCTACATTAAGAACTTAAAGTTTTCTTAATTAGAACTTGCTGGTAAGATACATTTTCAACCATATTGATAACAAAATATCACGTAAAGAAAATTTGCAACATTTGCAAAGCTTGTTCATACAGCTTATAACTTCCATTACAGATGTCACAATATCATTTATAGCCAATAAATTGTTAATGAGATCAAATTTGAACGTGCACGTATTATGTTAATGTGCAATATACCTGCTCAGATTAAGGTATTGGCTCATTAATTCTTCCCATGACTGACTCTTGACTTAGGATCAGCATGAAAATGAGTATGATTTAGACTAAGTCCATTTATAGTTAGATCCTGCTGGATTACTAATTATTAATTATATTATTTATAATACTATAATCAATGATCAAGTTATTACGATGGTAAGCACAAAATCACGGCTATACTTTAAAAAAAATGGGCAAGTGATATTTAAAATGATTTTAGTTCATATGAATTAGTTTTGGAAAGAGTAATGTAGGTATCATAGTGATAGGTAAGCAGAATAACATGAAAGCGTCGGAAATACGAATAAGTTTGTTTGTTTCAAAAAACTAAAATACGAAAAATGTGGATCAAATTCTGCTCACAATTTTCCTCAAGAAAGTATGACATGCGGACGTTCTCTAGAACAACAATTAAGGTGAATAATGTAATACAGAAGGTCCAGGTTAAGCCAAACGTACTTCCATCACCATTCATGGCTATTTTTGTCCATCGACGTACATAGAGAATGTAGTCGTCAATGGCAATGATCGAAGGCTTCAGACAAGTCATGACATCAGTATTTAAATAGGTCGAGTATGGTAAATATACGAATGACTAAACTGGAATAATGTAAACTTTTAACAAAGATAAAGCTTAGATTAACGCTTATAAAGACAACGAGCGTGTTGAAATGAATTAGTGGTCAATACAAATGATTATTGGTATTTATGAAGTTGTAAATTTTAATGGACGATTGAAGGCTGACTTTTGTGTCGTATTGACACTCCTGTGTACAAACAAGTAAACTAGCATATAAATTCTTTACATAAAATTCTTTGCAATAATGAGTTTGTTATGTTACGTTCAAATCGGTGTTTAAAAGATGTTTCTCAAAGAACACCTGAAGATATTTAATGTGAATATTTATTTTTGTATAGGACTCTGTTGTATACTATGCTGGGTTAAAAACTTTCGTCTGTAGCGCCTTGCAATGTCTGTAAATACCTTAAATTATCTTCAATGACAACTATCAAAGTCATCGAGCTTAAATTTTTACTGGGTTGATGACATTAAAATTACACGAATTTGTATCAAATTTTTATTCTAACTTGTAACATATTCAAATTAATAACAGGTAAAATGAGTGATACTTGGAAGTCCCAGTTTGGTAAACCACAAGGCGAATATTTAAACCAATAAAAACAATTGTTCAAATTGTATAGACATTGTTTTCATGGATTGAATTTAAAATATTTTTTTTGGAGGTGACTAAGTAAAATATATATTCTCCAACCCATACGAGTATCATCATCAGCAGCACCGACTCCACGTGAGAATCTACTGCTGGATTATGTGCCTTTTCTATATAACAGAGTTGGCCATTAAGATGAGTTAAGATGTAAAAAAATATTCAAAAGGCTAGTTACTCTTGCCTAGGAACGATACCTTGTTACTGAAATACAGTAAGTTTGATTTAAGGTTTCAAATTTATTCTTTCTATGAAATTTCGAACTTTATGACATGATTATTATTTAAAACTATATCTAATTAAGTTGTACACCATTTTTGACGTCATCACCGTAGTGCAGCTTTTAATGTAATTGCAAACAGCATCGGAGGTTAATACAAAGAATTGATTCGGTTCATATTTGGCGCACACTTGTGCAGTATATCATAGTTTAATACTATTCTGAATTGAAATGCTATTCAATGATCGTGACTTACTGCAGGAGACAAATTTAAATGACTTGTATGTAGTTTGAACACAATATGGTGGCATTTGTCTTTTGGTTCGTTAGGGAGTGTTCTGTAGTGACACCATTGTTGATTGTGTTAATAACCTCTATCTGTTATTGACTAAAATTATTTTGAAAATTGACAATAGTCATATTTATTGTTACCCAAATTATTCGAAAATTTATAAAATTCAAATATTTCTGGTTTAAGTAGATAAGTACAGACATCTTAAGAAAGAAAAAAAAACAGTAGATTAATAAACATAGATAAAGCTTCTTTGTAATTTACAAAACGCAATCATTATTTTAGTTGGACCTGTCAGTCCCATCAAATCAGAGTTTACCGTTTAGTCTCCTTAAGTATTTCGACCTCGGTTTTCTTCAGATTTTAAACTTTTCTTCTATGCTCTACATTTAGAGTAAGTGTGTCTTTACTCAAAATTATGTCAGCTACAGGATAGACGCTAGGGTTTTAGTAACAACCACACTCATATGTTCAAAGTTACCTTTAACATGGAAACAAAAATTTAATACCAACTATTTGGCAAGGTTGCTGCATATTGTTCTAGTCTGGCGCAAATGTGAACGAACTGTGTGCACTTTACAGCTATTCGCCAATTCAACAGCTGATAACAATGAATGATTATAAAGGTGACATAATAGCCTTTATTCCAGACTTTAGACTTACAAATCAAAGGTGTATGTCAGTTATGTAGTGCTTGATTGACTAAATTCGTCCTTACTGCTTACTAATACAGCACGTTCAATTTATTTAACCTACATTGTGACCTATCTTATGAATTTTGTCAAATATATATAGAAGATAATTTCACTCAACGACACCTGTAACCATTATCACTTTAGCCAGTAAACGAACTAATAGTGTACAGAAGATTATAGATTTGCAGCTTTTTTAATTTAACTTAGCACGTTCTGAATTTTGTAACGGGTAGTAAAAGCGCAATTTACCTCATTCATAGTTAGCTAACACAGTAAAATAAATACCAACTTTCTAATAAATCCATCGAAATCAAAAACTATTCCACTTAGTTGTGATCTCAGTTGCGTTGTGCATGTCTAAACGTTTTTGTGCAAAGATTGGTATGCGCGCACGCTTGTGCTATTCAAACGGTTTCCGTACGTGCGTTATGCAACGAGATTTTCTTCTGGTTAACGTCATCTTGTGAGTTCCATTTAAATATGTTGAAGTATTTTTAGTGATTATCAAGTAATTGCTCAATAATGTCAGTTGTAATTAGGTTCAACGTGGTCTTTGGTCTACTTGTTAGGACAGCTTTGCAATTTTCTAAGTTTATACGTTTGTATACCTGATTTTAAGACTTATTATTGCAAATTTTAAATACAACTAAGGACATTCTTATAAAGCACTGTCGGTCGTAGCCTATAGCCATCCTCGGTAAATGCGCTATCCAACACAAAAAGAATTATTCAAATCAGACTTGTAGTTACGGAGATTAGCGTGTTCAAACAAACAAAAAAACAAACTTTTCCGCTTTATATAACAGTAGGTATAAGATAACTGATCGTTGTCTTGTATTCATTCAAATCAAATCAAATTATCAAAAGTTCTTACATCATAATATTCATATCGATACATTAATTATTTCTAAGCTAAGTTTCGTCTATGTGACTTATGTTATTTAAAAACTTCCTAAGTACAGCCGATTTCAACTAATATTTATAACAGATACCTATTAATCAAATATTAATTCCAAATCGTTACAATATCGTACTTACACACCCTTGCTCCACTTGCCACTTGGCACACATATCCGCACATAAATCCACAACCACACAATTACAAATTGTACTTGTAATTCATTATCAAAACAAAATTGTTCGAAGCAATTAAACAGAACGGGTCGGTGACAATATACCATTAATTGTGTCGAAATGATTTATTCGTAATAAGTATGCAGTGGCCGACACTCGCATAGTTCTGTGCAAACAAGAGATATACGCTGATTGACATTTAGAAACACCTCGCCTCGCCCTTTGAGATATCACACGGGACAATTTATTCTATTTGTGTAAATTATTCTGTAAAGGGCCCTTTATAACTGGACGCGTATTTATTTAAATCTATTGTCAATTTAAATATTTTAGTTGGAGTAGTGTTGTTTAAAGCATAAACTGTATATTTTTATTTCTGTTTAATAGTTGCAACAATTATAAGAACGAATGCTATGGCGTCCTGTTTAAGTGCGAGCATTTCTATGAAGATTGTGGCAGATTTTTAGATTGAAGATTGACATTGATAAACCAGGCTTAAATCTTCTTACTAGCCTGACCTGCCAGACACATACCAGAAGTATCTTTTAATGAATAAATAAATAAATCTTTATTATTACTAAAAAGATCACGATTTTAACACTTTTAGGATCATGGCTATGTGTGCCAGAGTATAAAGACCCTGACTTCTAAACTAGGAAAAAACCTGTATCTTAGAAGTCAGTGCACCTTTGAAATTATACTACCTATACGAATAAGCCAATACGATTACAATTACCTGGATAGGACCATGATGATAAACAAAAACCAAAAAAGTTACGGAACAAAGTAAGCTCATTGGAAAAGGTAAGACTGCCTCGTTGGCCGAGTGGTCGCAAGTGCGACTGTCGGGCAAGGGGTCTCAGGTTCGATATCCGGGTAGGGCAAAGTACAAAAAGGTCTTAAAAAAAATCTCAGTTGTAGCACGGAGTCTGGAATTGTGCCCGGTATATGTCAATAGCCTCACCCCCTATTACATGGGACTCATAACATACACGGTGAAAAGTGGGCTGTTACATTGTACAGTGGCATTAAGTGCCGTAATGTGTAAACCCCTTCGGAGATAAAAAGGCGTGATGTTATGTACAAAGTAAGCTAATCTAGGACAAAATATTTTTATAGTAGAAACATAATGGTACCAATATGCCAAATAATTGCCTACAGGTGGTATGAAAGCATCTTTAAATGTAGCCTAAATGTTCTTGCTTTTCCTTGTCGGATAAACTTTGACAGTATTTTGAATACAGAAGTAGAGAATGGATCATTCAATGTAACTCGATTTATACGTACCTACAAACATACATACATATTGTAAATAATTTTATTTAGGCTGTCAGAGGACAATAGTAACATTTTTAGAGTTTCAAATAAAAATGTGCTTAACTAAAAATACAATAAGATACAAAACAACAATTCCAGTGGCACCACAATTCTAAACCATGAGTAATTTTAAAGTAACAAAGTAAGTAATAACGCGTCTTTCGAAGGTGTTTGTACAGTAACAATATTTCTCAAGTAGATAGCATCGTGATCCGAAATTATAAGCATACTTCAAGCTGTAGAGGACTTGGGAACATCTCCAGGTTTATGTGTAGGATGTTACTTGGATTCACTTAACTTGGATCAGAATAGAGTTAATGCTTGTTGATTTGAAGCCGTTTTAGTAACAAAAATTCATACTTGTTCTATTGGTTAGGATTAGTAGGTACTATTTTACTATAAATTTTCGTAGTTTAACTCTTTAACCCTTTGAGTACCGTCATTATAGGCACAATTATAGAACATTAGGCTGCGGTTACCGGTGTCCTCGCGGTGTTTGACAGTTTAATGAAAAGGTTATTTGATTTACTTACGCACTGATAAAGAAATCTTGTTACTATATATGTGGTGTGTGAACTTAATGTGAAAAATACAATTCATTGATACAAGATATTTAAGAAACTTAGAGGGTTTATCATTATTCATACAATGATCGCCAATACTTAGGCATAATAAATTTCTTAAAATAAAACGATTAGCATCCTTTTACTGTACTTATCTTGCTGATACGACACAAAAAGTCTTGACAGTCGTTTTGGCAACGGTTTTTTTGCAAATTTGACCAATACTTGTTACAAATAATGTATAATGCAAATGAGATTAATATTTATATTCTCTTATCGTAATGCTTGCGTGTGCAAACTTGGGTGAGCAGACTTTTTATTTAAATTATAAATAAATCAGCCATTATACTAATTAGAAGTTTATTGCTGCGTGATTTATATAACGATGTAATTATTTTAATTGGTGAGTCAAAATATCTCGTTTATGTGACTCAGTTTTAACAAAAGGTGTGTGTGGTGGTGTGTAACAATGTAACTATAGATTTAACGACTTGTAGAAGACGAGTATTGTCTTATTTTTATTTCTTTGTTTCAATATCGTACGAATACAAAACAAACAATTAATCGCAGAAAAATAATCTGAAACGTTTTTTGAATTTGGAACAAACAAAACAAAACCGCCATAGCTTCTTCACCCATCTATTCTTATCCAGAAACCAACAACCCAAGTCATCTCCAGCCTTTTGTTTTAAGTTTATGCAAACAAATTAGAATGCAGCTAGCGCAGTCTATGTCTACGAGCGCAGTGGACGGACATCGCTTCTAATTTCTGTCAGCCTGGTACCTTTTCTAACGGGACGGATTAAGTGCAACCAATGTTTACCCAAGAAAACTCCCAAGCTTTCTTTCAATACTTATACTTTGTTAAAAATGTTAATTGAATTAGTGAATCGAGGTTTTACTAATGCTTACGTAGTTGTACCCGCCTACTAGTCAATGAGAGGTGTTGAATGTATGCTAAATTGTATTGTTGGCAGAATATTATTGATTTATGTTCAGTTGCAATGAATATTAAAGTATTATGAGTGTCATCGTAACTTGGCCTCACATAAATTATGTAATTACCCACATAAAACAATCATATTTGATAGGCAATTAAAGGTTTTCGTCTTAACTTCTCAACGGTGATTATTTATTTCACATTATTACCTTTAATGTCTGTAAATCCTGTGTGATTTCAACTCTATATTTTTATTCATCATTTAATTACTTTACTTATACTGAACATTTATTTTACTATCTAGTTACTTAAAGTTAAAACCATTATAGAAAAGTCTTAATAAGTTTAATAACTTTTGTTATACAAACAAAATAATGCAAATTAACTAAGCATAAATATACAATGACGTCACAATTGCCTATGAAACCCAATAGGTCATTCAAAATCATATCACTTACACTTAAAGCAATATAAATGCTCTAAGATAATATCATTCACCGCCTAAATAAAGAAATAACAAGTAATAACACGCGATCAAGCGATAATAAACTTTTTGTCCAATAAACACGGTGTAGACCACCCGGGCAACATATAGACGAACTACTGCCCTCTCGAACATCGTTTATTTAAAGAAATAAAGTAACAATTTCATTACAAAACAAAGATATGGATTTCCTACGAATGAAAGCGCGTGGGCAGCTATCCTACATCGCTGGGTAAAGCGAACTTTTATCCAAACGGGACTCAATCATCGAGGAAATAAAATACATTTTCGTATTTCATTAATATTTTGTTCAACTGCATTGGATTTTGAACTTTAAAATGATAGAGTTTAAGATTACTTTTGTTTCTATTGGTTCTTGAAGAAAATTATTAACAATATTCCAGTGAGAACAGGTGGCAACGATTTAGTAGGTTTTGCTCTTGTAATTGCTCACTACTGCGACACTGTCGTGATAATAAACGTACATTAGATGAAATATGAAGCCTTCTGTTTCCTGTCCTTTTTATAGTACACCCATTCTTGTCTGTATGAATGTAGACTTTAAAATAAAAGGTATAGAATTCGGATTGCAATCTTCGGATTTGGAGAGAGGTTGTTTGAAAGAAATCATGAATGAAGTCGATATGAAGTGAACTTCTATTGTAAAGTTAAAATTACGTTTATTTCATTACGAAGTTCTAATTTCCTCATATTAATCTCATATATGATCCACAGATTATGCAAAATACCATTAATAGACATTTCAATTTATTAATTCTAATAAATGTTAAAATGAATGAATGACTTTTGGTACGGATTGGTATGTTGTGTATTTTTAAGTAAAACTCAATACTTAAACATTGAAATTTTATTATAAAACTGAATCTTATATAAACTTCCAACCCGAAAGCATGGGACGTTACAATACTTTACGCAGCAAACTTTACCAATCTGTCACGTTTGACAGATGACACCGTCAACATGACAGCTAGTGCAGAAAATCAAAAGCATGAAAAGTATTGTTTACAATAGACGGGTTCAAACCATTCTTCTAGTCGCGGAGAACCTAACGGGTTACGGGGGCTCTGGCTCGAAGCGCAGGAGAAGGAACGGCGTGGTTTTTAGTCAGTAAGAGTCTGACACTCCCTTCCGCCTCACCCAGGCGGGAGCAGTCATTCGATGATTTTCCGCCCTTAAAAAAAATCATTATCAACATCAGTGTTTAAATACCCTATTTGCATCTAAGCCATTCAAAAGTTGACAATGTTTCAATTAATTAAAAAACTGACACAACTATCAACCATAAAATAAAACTTCTATGAAGTTCTAAAAACAATTTCAATAATGTTCAATTTCATGTAAAGATTTCCTTTTAGATTTCATATTGCAACCGGAAGGCAGTTTCAACGTGGGTCGTATCCGGCACCCACGGGTTGCGACGTACGGTTTTACAGCAAAACTGAATGGGTTAGATGAATTATGGTGGATACACGAAACTATGGTAGTTATGTATATAGCTTTATGAATTATTATTATGGACTGGACTAGGTCAGTAAAGTCCTCGTGGGTTTAGGGCGAATTGTGTTACTTGATCCTTATTCCTTGTGCTACGAAAATGCACCCCGATAATATTATTATTAAATCTTTTCTAATAGAGGTTGCAAACGGTGTATAAAACCACAGGACAATGATCGATGAGTCATCTAGGGTATCGCTGGAATGTTAGGGTGGATGCGAATTAAAGGAGGTTCGAGCTGCTATTGGTAAGAAACCGCTCAGAACTCAATCCCTCTAATATTCCCAAATCCCTCATCCTCAAATGCTTAACATCTTAAAAAGCCCGCAGGGCATTGCAACTTCACTGCTGCGCCAAAGGGCGGTGGTGTCTGCTCGTTTGCTATTTTAAGTGTACCATAAAAAAGATCCGCAAAAATATGGGAATCTAGATCCACTTTTCCAACGGAATAAGTGTGTAAATATTTTATATGAAACTTATTTTTATTTGAAATATTGACAACAACACCTTACTTGTGTAAGTCGTTATTCAACATTATAGGTATAGTTGACAAGATAGCACATTGGCAACAACGTGAACTCGAAAACAGACAAACTACACCTAGTCTAACACACGTAAACAATGACTAACGCAATAAGTTGCATTCGATAAATACCTAAACAAACTAACATACTAAACAATGCATTCCTTAATTAATATTAAGAATTAAACTGAATCACTTTGAGGAAGACTTGTAAAGTCATGGGGTAGTTGACATTGATTGTTGTGTCTACGTGATAAGTCGAACGTACATACTTAGGTACCTACATGATCACATACGCAATGGGAATCTTATTCTTCCTTTGTCTTGTACTCAATACTTGCAGCTATTTGTTTCTTTTATATACATTTGATGCAAAGTGCAGCAAAATTAGAAACTGCTCACCAAAAAGTAAGATGGGTATAAGTAAGTATTTTTTGGTCAATAATGTAGACGACTTCTTCATGTGCATAAATCGAGTCTAGAAGCCTATCAGTATGCTGTCGTTGCAAATCACTTGAGACCTCATTGTAACAATGTTAAACTGAACAAGAATAATAAAAATTAAACAAAAATCCACTCGGTATTCAAATACAAATTGTTTTATTTCATATTTTGTACATCTTGTATTTTCCCATAGCTCTAAAACAAAGGGCTTAAATCAACAATCTCGGGAGCCGTCCCAGCACTATCTGCTCACGTGGATCAGACCCTGACTTTACGACATATCTGAACATTCGTGTTCACCTTTATACCCTGACCGTTTCATTTAAATACTCGGACATGAAATGTATTAAACAAGGAAGAAACGAAATAAAGAAAATTTATTATAAAAACTTCAAGTGACATTATTATTGCTTTAGAGGCCTATAAATATGATTCGATTACTCACCATTTTGCTACAATATCAACATTTTAATGCGCAAACGAATTGTCCGACCACCACGGGGTAGAGTATCACAAAGCAACGATTTAAAGTGTAAAATAATAAAGACCCGTAAAGAAATAAAGTTTTACAACGGGTATCGGCATAATGGCGACGCGAGTAAGGATAGACAATGGTGGCGCAAAATGTAATATTATATGAGTTTCGATTTATGATCACCTACGCTTTGGTGAGATCGCGATCGCACTAAAAATGGAAGGTTGGCGTGCAAGCACTGGGGATCAACTGGGAACCAAGAAATATATTATGAAGATATTCTTACTATGAATATATTATTATTATTTCTAAGGTCTAAGTCTAGATGTAAGTTGTTGAGCTTTTCTGGAAGAAGTTTTAAATAAATACTACTTTAAAAGGTGTATAATGCAGCTTAAAAATTTCGATAAATTTCATAAACAGTTTTAGTTACGATGGTAAAGTTAATTATAAAACCGAATGTGTTCAGGGCCTATACAGATCCTAATTTGAAGGGAGTTCGCCAAAAAATGTGACATTTTACTTAGTTTAGACTTAACTGATGCCTTATCATTGCGTCATTGTCTGAAATATTGTAACTTGTGATAATGACTGTATTTGATCTCTTTTGTGAACTATCGTATACTTTTGCATGTAGAAAAATGTATAATTATCCCAACAATGTATTGACGTCGACAACACGTAGGTGCTTACTTTCCTAATTAAAGGATATCGTAATTGGATTGACCCGACTTCTTCTGAACTTTCTATCTCAGATGCACCTCTGTGACGTCGTTTATTAATTTATTTGTAACTATTTAAAAATGTAGGTAAGTGATCTATTGTGAACCTTGTTGCTTTATTTACCTCTAGATCTAAGATTGTATTTCTTTAAAAATTTGTTAACATTAATTAGATATATATGTATATTTGGTTGAAAGATCTAGTTGGACCTACTATACACCTGTGGACTAAGCTTATGGTACCTATGTAAATTATTCAAACCATTTTTTATATTTGGTGGGCCGCCGTTTGGCCTCGCCTGGTGGTAAGCGATGATGCAGCCTACGATGGAGCACGTCTGCCCCTAAACTGGATAAACCTTATTTGAATTTTAAGCAATTGTTTACTCACATAAACATATTGAGAAAAGCTCTACTAGTTTCGTGTCACAGAGGGACTCTTCTTCATGAGCAGTGAGTACGCAGCTTTCTAAGCTGCCATTGAATTGACAAAAAGTATTTGTCGGTACACATTGATATCTCTAAAATAAGATTTCTTACCACTCGAAACACTAAACCTCAACAAAAAAAGTAAACAGTCCTCTCAACTTTACCTAAAAACCAAACTCAGCGTAAACACAGCCATTGTTACACAAACTAAAGCCTAGAACATGAATGGAGGGCTTGAATGAAACCAGTCGGTCCATAAGTTACCGGCGACGTATCACCGGAGTGGCCATAAGTCACTGCTTGCGAAATCAACGCCCTAGCAAGGCTTTGAGAATGACTGGACTTCAATTACAAAACAGTAGCATCTTGTTTATGCTAGTTCTAAGTGTAGTGTTTTTATGAAAGTGGAATCTAATGCTAAAGATATAAGTGTTAGTATTGCAGTCTTTATGGATGGATGCAAAACCATGGAATGTAAAATTGATAGTCAAACTTTTCGGTACAAACGTTTTTTTAAAGATACGAACATTTTGGAAGTTTAAAATTCTATAAATGTATTAAATAGGGTGAAGAAGGTATTGTATACTAGCTTGATCGATAATCTTCAGTTTTACAAGAAATAGGTATAAATATTGTTGAATTAGGAGTAAGGAGGAATTCTAATTCAACAATATTACTACTAGCTGAAGGAAGTTACAAACCACAAAAGAGGTTGGACCATGTTGAATAAATAATTTGGTACCTAAACTTCGTAAACCTAAAGTTAATGAATACAATGAGTGCGAAATGACTAACAATGTTTACTAGCCACATATTAAGGTTCATTAACGTCTGGTATTGTGATTCAAAATGACATTCAATTTTTACAAATTGCACAAGATTATGAAAGAAAAAAACAATTTTCAGTACAAAATCACACAGATCCACTAATATAAACCGCCAACATGGTGCGTACACCTTTCTAAATAAGTTTCGCAACTATTAAACTCCATACCAATGTATCTTTGCACATAACGGTTCATAGATTTTCGTGGGTGTACGATATTAAAACGTTAATTTTCCACTAAAATATCTATAACCAATAAGTTTTATTCCAATGGGTTTTAGTGTTTACGACTCCTTAAATGATAATAATATTAATGCTGTACAGAAAATCAATTACATTTACAATTACGTGTAGGAAATAGGACAAGAATATAAAATTGTAATGAAATATTATATGACCTGGAATGGGTGTTTACTACACCCACCGTATGTAGTATTAACATTATTATTTATTAATATTGATCTCTTCAGTGGATACCGTGGAGGAGTGATGGTTAATGTATTTAAGGCTATTCTTTCTTTTTCGATCTCTTTGACTGGATTTTGGTGTTACATTGTTCTCGCATAATTGAACCAATAAAACTGTGTAATTAGAGAATTGTATTGTGAACCTGTGTGTCGTGGTGGCTCGGAGGTTTAAGACGCCCGCTTCTCACGCATGAGGGTGCAGGTTCGAAACCTACCAACGGCAAGTACCAATGTGACTTTTTCCGAGTTATATGTATTTTCTAAGATTATTTAGACACCACTGACAAACGGTGAAGAAATAACATCGTGAGGAAACATGGACTTATAATTTATAATTATAAGTTTGAAATCGCCAACCCGCATTGAGCAAGCGTGGTAATTAATGCTCAAACCTTTTTCATGTGAGAAGAGGCTTTGCTCAGCAGTGAGCATTTATAGGCTGTTGATGATGATGATGATGATTGTGAACCTGATTGGAAAAGAGTAACCTATGGAGTTTCTTGCTCGTTCTTCTCCATAGGAATCTACCCTTTGGAAAGAGGAAATAGCTTCACTTTTGACGTTTAAAAGTGCCTTCCTGGTCTAATTAAAATAAATGATTTTGACTTTGACTGTGACTTTGAATGGTGTTGAATATCATGCAAGTCGTATATTGATATATGTATATTATCATAATGAGTCAATTGGTTACTGAGTGGGTAATCATTATATTAAAACAGCTGAACAGCAAAGAGAAGAGCTCTCTTATTCAGAGACTAATTAATAAAAAGTCAATAATTGATCTTCTTTTGCTGTTTGTTCAGTGATAAAGTAACAGATGGCGTAACTGAAATCAATGGTTGAAATTAAAACTTTAATTTAGGATTTCTCGAGGATACGACACACTACAAAAAAGGCTTCCAAAAAAGTAAGAAAAAAATAAATAAATTACAACGTATGCCAGGCAGCAACATTAGTTCATTTATGTTAAAATCTAGTATTCAAATCACGCAAGAAACCTTAACAACAACTCCAACTAAACAGCAACGATAACATAATTAATGAAACGTATGCAATAACTTAAACTAATAACCAAAGTAACGACAATAATTACTGAAACATATCCCACCAGCCATTGGGTGATTCTTTGAAACACAGTTTTGACGTGTTTTTGACCGAAGAACACATCAAAAGAACTTTCGATTTGAATGATAGTTTCAGGTTTTATGTTAAGGGTAAATGTCTATCGAGGCCTGCTGTAGCTAATTAGGATTTATTAAAAAAAACTATAATTAAGTTTGCAGAAAACAGTAAAACCTAATTAGTTTGGCATGTCCCAACGACGGTTTTTATTACATTATTTAACCGTCTGTAAGCTGTGGTCGCGTTACACTAAAACTAATGAATTCCAGCGATATTTAAATATGTGTTTCTTAATATTTTAATATTTAAATACAAAAAAAATGCATATTTTCATAATTACATAATTTTAAAAATTGTCCCCGACTAAATTCATCATTAAGCTGGCTCGATTCGTTTAACATTATATCTACGTAAATAAAAAGTATTTGAAAGAGTAATATTTACTTGTAAGTTGATCGCGCCAGTCAGCGCCGAACGATGACAGCGAGTACTCGTGCGTGGACATATTTTTGCAGAAAAATACGATTGCAAGTTGACTTCTGGCGTTTGTAACGTAAGTAGTATAATCAATCTGTCTTAATTAATTGATAGTGTGTATCTACTTTCGTTTTGTTGCCAAATCAAAGTGTGCTATGAGAGGTTTTGCTAACATTAATTGCATGTTTGATTCTTTACGTTTATAAACAAAGGAGCAGGATTTGATAGACTGCGAATTCCTAATTTTTCTGGCTCCCATTAGTCTGTTTTCATCTGGCTCTTAAAGCCAGATGAATTTGAGCGGACCATATGAATTAGGTTTCATTCAAATTCGGGCAGTATTAAAAGACCAGATTAATTTTAATGTGGCAGATTAATTATGTCTTTATTGTAGTTTTTATCTTTGTTTATTTATGTTGGCTTCAAATGCACAATTTTGTGTTGAAATACCATGGAAATAATTATTTTTCTCTGGAAATAGGTCTTTATTAGTACTAGTCATATTTTAATTTCAATAAAATTACTTAAGAAATAAAAAAAGCTAATTGCCTGGTGGGGTATTATGACATTTTAAATCCAGGCAGTTTCCGTTGAGGGAACGAGACACAGCTATACAAGTTGTCTAGCGCCATCTCGTTCCCTCAGCGGAACCTGCCTGGCGTTAAGATGTCATAATACCCGACCTGTTAGTTTTTATTCCGAAGTTTGACTGCTGTGCTTGAGGTTTTGGGATCGTCGCTTGAATAGAATAATTTTTTTTAGGTACTTATTTTCAAAATGGTAAAACAAAAATTACAAACAAGAGAAGAAAGACTAAGAAAAAAAAGACTAGCGGAGAAGAGAAGATATGAAAGAATAAAGAATAATGCAGAATTATGGAAAGAAAAACAAGAAAAGAATAGACAAAACTATATACGCAGGAAAGAAGAAAAAAAACAACTACCGATAGCAGAAATGAATCCCAGACAACAAAGGTTACAGAGGAAGAGATGGAGAAAAAATTACAAGGCATATTACCAAAGAAAGAAACAAGAAAAATTAACAGCGGCAATGCTAGACGAAAACACACCACCACAAAGTCCTAGCATTTTGCCCTATAATGAAGCTTTCCATGATAATCTTCCAAGTTTAAATAATCAGGTTGTAAATAGAGAGGAGTCACCTACGCCAGGACCATCCCGGATTTTACGCAGTGCTACAATTCTTCAGAACCATGCTTATTCCCCTACTTCACGAGGAACTACACCGAATACAGAGGCTCCTTCCTGTTCTTCACCTGTGCCTTCTGTTGTAAGACGTCTCCGCTATCAAAAAGATAAAGAAATAAATAATCTTAAACGAATAATACTAGACATGAAGCGAAAAAATGAACGTTATAAGAAAAAACTGCAAAGATTAGCATTGAATTATAAAGGATCCTCAGTAGATAACAAAATCAGACCTAAAAATCAAAATACAACACTTGACCCTAAAATAAAACGCCTAGTGCGAAAGTCAAATAAGATACCAAATCATCATACAAATTCTTTGCCTGAACTACTTAGAAAAGAAGTTGAAATATTTTATGAAGACGATGAAAATAGTAGACTTTGCTCCGGAAAGAAAGAATTTATTACAAGAAACAAGATACGTAAACAAAAGCGATATCTCAATGACAGTCTTCTTAATCTGCATAAAAAGTTCCTGAAAAAGTCAAATTTAATTATTAGCTATTCAGCGTTCTGCAAGTTAAGGCCATTTTGGGTGATCATACCTGATCATTTTAGATCAAGAGATACCTGTTTATGCAAATTGCATGTTAACATGGATTTAGTCATCCAGGGATTGTACCAGAGGAAGATACTGGTCACCAAAACTTCCCAAGATCTTCTCTCTCTGCTATGTTGCGATGTATATAATGAAGATTGTTTTTTGTTGAAGGAAAGGACAGTCCCCTATCAGGAATTTGATAATTCCATCGAAATAACATACTGGCAGTGGGAGACTAAACCATACACGATCGAAGCTACGGGAAGAAAAGTAAGATCAACTGAGAAAATTAAAAAAAGAGAGGAACCTAAGATTTGCATTGAAAAATTTGAGTCAACATTGAATGAATATTTCGTGCATTGTGGTAATGTAGTTGCTCAACAAAAGGCTTTCAAATATTTAAAAGAAAATCTTCAAGAGGGTGAGTGTATAATTCATGTTGACTTTAGCGAAAATTATGCAGTTAAGTGCAATGAAGAAATACAGTCCTATCATTTCGGTGGAAGCCGTAAACAATTAACTCTACACACTTCGGTAATATATTTTTTAGACGATGAGAAGATACAGCAAGTACAGTCTTTTTGTACCGTGAGTGAATGCCTTCGTCATGACATTTCTGCAGTGTGGGCTCACATCGTACCAGTCCTCCAATACATAGGTGAAAAAAAGAGAGACATTCATACTATACATTTCACTTCCGATTCTCCGTCTAGTCACTATCGTAATAAAAAAATATTTCACCTAATTGCCTGTTTGCATATCTATCTAAGCTCCATTAAAATCATTACATGGAACTACAGCGAATCTGGTCATGGGAAGGGTGCCCCAGATGGGATTGGCGCTGTTATGAAAAGAACTGCGGATCGCGCTGTTTCCCAAGGGCAGGATATAAAAGATATGCAGGATTTTGTAAATGTAATGGAGCAAAACCTCAAGAAAGTAAAATTGAGAACCGTTTCTGAGTATGACGTATGTGAAAAAGACTTCCTTTTTCCACAAAATGTGAAAGCTTTTCCAGGTTGCCTGAAAATGCACCAAATAGTCTGGAATTTCGAGTCTCCTATAGTTGCCGTTCGAAAACTGAGCTGTATAGATCAAAACTGTCTGCATCAGACTGTCAATTGCAACCACAAAAAGCACCTTGGCTTTTATCATTTGGAAGACGAAATTCAACACAACAATACCGATACGGTTACACCGCTAGCTGGTTCAACACGACAACTAAGAGAAATTGGTCAATCCTTTTGGACAAGCAGTAATGAACCAGATACACAAAATATTAATACGCCGAACATAGATCAAAGAATTTTAGATGAAGAACTTGAATTCAATATATCACATAAACGTCCAAGAAATCATAAAGGTGTACGTAAATCATTGGGAATAAATAATGATATTAATAAAGAATTAATGGAAGATAACGAGCAAAAAGAAGATAGGAAGGATAATGCTGCGGAAAGAACGGAAATGTCTCAGTATTCTGACTTTGATAAAATCTCAGAGATAACTTTTTCAAGAGATGGAAATAAACATTTTAGTGTCGATTTAGAAAATATCAATCCATATTTAATAGACTCCGATGATGAAGAATTTAATATTTTTTAGTAATTAGTTTTCTACGATCTCAACCTTACAGTTCCTATCGTACTGCAAAATTAAGTCTGATTTTGATTAATAAGTTTTATTTAATTTTAATTAAGAGTTTGTATTCGGTGAAGTTTATTTTTGTTTTAAGCTAAAATTCGTTATCGTTTTGTGTTATTAAAAGGTCTTATGAAGATTAGTTTACTATTTCATGTAAGCATTAAGTATTAATTATTAAGTAAGTATTTTATTATAGCGTTGAAGCTAGTGTGATTTATCAACGACAATTAAAGGTTTAATGAATGTTTCATTTGAACGAAAGGTTTACTGTTTACATAATTATAATTATTATCTTGTGTCAGCCAAAGAGAGTACTTGTTAATTAGTCATAGGAGTTATTATTTCAATATTTGGTACAATTTTATAATAAAGTTGATTGGAAAAAATAACGGAATTATCATTAATCTGTATACCTCTAATTAATATGGTGCGAAATCACATTCATCTGCCTATGTCATCATTAATCTGGCTCATCAATTAATCAGCACCTTCTAAATTCTAATCTACATGATGCAATTCGATGCCTTCGATATATGATATTGCACATAAAGCACTGGGTCAAACTATAATATCAATTTAGATCTAAGTGCAAAAAAAATTTGAGCCAGATTAATGAGTCAAAAACCCTCTGTTTCAAAGAATCACCCCATTATCATTTAACTACCGTTTAGTATAATAACATAACAACAAATGGTATTATTTCCAGACCAATTTGTAACATGATAACCACTACTGGGGATATGTTTATTGAGATGTAAGTAAGGTTTACGATTCAGCTGCGCAGGAGCACTTTCTTTGGACCTCGCACGACAGTTATATTTATTTATAACACCTTGAATATTCCATTCATGACATCAACTTGGTAGGTTAGTGGGTACATTTGTTTGGAGTTTTTGAGATAGTCTCGGTAAAGAAAAATGTTTAAGTATGTAAGTATATGGGAAAGCTGGTATGTATTCAAAAATAATATCATATTATTTCAAAATCAACAACAACAGGAAAGGCAGGAAAACTACAAGTCCATACAATTATAATATGTATACCTCTATACTATAAAAAATCTTCGTTAATAAATCAATTCGGTGTCGTTAAAATAAGAACGACAATTCCAATTATATAATTTTCAAACCATTTTACTGAAAACCAAAATGTTAGAACAGACGTGATTGATCATAAAATATAAACACCTTATATTAAATTAATATAAGTACGATTGAAGCCTTAATTTACTTTGTCCATATTCAATAAAAAATGCTGCATCCCCTACGCCCTCACAGTAGGTAGAAGGTAAAACGGACTTCTATTGTGACTGCACACTGCAGTGTAAGGGAACGCAGTATATTTCACTGTTGTACTGACCATTGAGGCCGTTGAGAACTTAATATTTTAATCTTATCGCCCAGTACTGCTCCCCGCGACAATGAACTAGTTACACTGACCATCCTTTATTCAACAATTTTATGCCACTTTAGGATTACGCTGTCTATATGTTGAAACTACAATATAAATGTAAATTGTATTTAATTTCAATATAGTATTACATTATATTAAAAGTACTTACGACGCAACTGTCATGTTTCATTTTATAAATCTTAAACTTTAGAAGGACTGAAATTAATCTTGGGCGGTCAATACAAATAAACAAGCAGTTTTACAAACATCGCTAACTTAACTGGCATAAAAGACAAAACCAAGACATAAAGCCTCTGTGTCAGCGAATAAATTAAAAATTGAATTTTGAAAAGAGAACAAAAGCATAGCCGCAGCCGCGGGCCGCAGGTATGACGTCATAATTAAGGGGCCCAACACACGACGAAAAGCCAAAGAACAAAATGAGTCACGTTGTGCCGTGAGAAAACCGAATTTAATAAAAAAGTAAAAGTACTTTCTTTGTACAGAGGCATGCAAAATTGAAGTTCGATTATCGGTGCCTTATTTTGGGACATGATTCATTTTGGTGAGAGGCTTGAAATTTAAGATAACACGTTAAAGAATTTTCGATTAGCGCGAATGATGCAACCGGTGCCAATGTAACGGGATGGGCATGTTAATGTGAACGACCCTTTTACTTTTAATACTTATGTGGTGCATTGTGCACCGTTGATTTTGATTTGTTTATTAATCATTATACACGGTCATCACGATAAGGTTTATATTTGTCAGAATGAAATAAATACAAATGCATGTAAGCGATTGGTCATAATCCGTATCAAGAAGTATCAATTCAATTATAAACATTTATTAGGGTCCTTATTCATCTATGAAACGGTACAACCGTATTTTACATCAATTTTTAAATACACACCAGTAAAAATGTATATCATATTTAGACGTCTTACTTTGTAGCTCATGTTACTAAGTTATTTATTTTACCCATTAGACTACTGAAAACAATAAGATTTACACAAGCACATCAATAAAACTTGCGACATTAGAAATTTTTATTATATTCGGCAACAATGACTCCCACTACCTACGCTTTTCAACAAATCGATTCATTACACATCAAAAGTACACATCGTAAATTGACTTACTGTACTCGAGTCGAGATGACATCGATGCATCGAGTCAGCGAATCGCCGAATCGGATGCGTCATTTTTTAATTGTCCCGCATAAGGTGCGACCGTTACTGCATTCAAAATATTCAAATAAAGATCGGATAATTAACGGTACAGGTAACGGGTCGGAGGGCAAATGGGATCGAATGAGAGCATATCGATAAAAATTTGGAACTCCTTATTTTTAATGTGAGTTATAAATATTGGCGGAATTAATTGAAATCGTATTCCGAATGAAGTTAAGACGGTGATTTAGGTACCGATATTGAGAAGGTAAGTTCTGATTCGTGATTCCGTATCTAACTTTGGTAATTTTGGTTCGAAAAACAAGTTTATTAAAAATTCGGTTATTGATATTGTAGACTATTATTGTGTTTCATAGACCAACTTTAGAAAAAATAGATCTCATTCTCAGTTCGAGAAAATGACAATATCTTATTCATGTTTATTTACAGGAAATCTAGACATGCGTTCAAAAGTTAAAGGAAATTGTATTTTAAACAGAACTACCCAACACAAATAGGTATAGGTAAGGATCTCATAGAGAACCAACCAATGCTTTATCACTCAATCCTCTGACACTCAAATAATTTAAAATACACTCGTTTATATTTCCCGTCATCTCCGCCTATAGCAGCATCGCGGAACAGTTGGAAATGTGGAACATTATCATTTAGTACGGAACCCTCAGCCGAGTAGCCAATAAAAGGTGACGGCTGTGCGTGGGCGGAGCTGCGTTTGTCGCGAATATTATCAAACACATTTAGTTTACATTACGCTGCGGCAGTCGTTCGTGTGAAATGGGCCTTACAATTGGTACTGGTCGGAATTGAATGAATTTTAGTAATGTACCTAAATATTTGTTTGATTATGGAATTAGACGAAGGGAAATTGTAATTCAAAAGGTTCTATTTAGAGATGTGTAAACTCTCCAGTAATAAACATAGTAAGAATAATATTCTACCTATGTGAAACATTTCTTGTGCATTAATATAAAATTATTGATTTATAAAATCCATTTTGCAGCTGAATGATATAATTCTGACAAACAAGAAAGCATCTATAAATTAGATTTTAATCTTATAATCCAAATTGGCGTGGAGAATGTTTTTTAGTCTTTTGAGATTAAGGATTAAAGCAATAAAATTACTAATCTAATATCGATTTTACTAACATATTCGAAATCTATTACCTAATGTTGAATTTATGATTTTTTTGTGTTTTAATTTTGTTTAAGAAATGATGAAAACGTATACAGTCCAGTGCAGATACAATTTCTACTAAGCTAAGATAAGCCAAAACAATGCCTACAATCAAGATTTAGACAAGATCGCGGATATAATAAAGATGTAAGTAGGTATTTTTTTTAAGGGGGGAAAATCATCGAATGACTTCTCCCGCCTGGGTGAGGCGGAAGGGAGTGTCATACTCTTACTGACTAAAAACCACCCCGTTCCTTCGCCTGCACGTCGAGCCGGAGCCCCGGTTACCCGTTAGGTTCTCCGCGACTCCGAATCGGCATCGGCCCTATTGGGCCCCATCTGTGGTGGTCTGATGGGGCCGTACGCTCGATCGTAAGTAGGTATTAAAAGTATTGAATGAGATACACTATTGCCCATGACGTCATCATCAACTGCTCGTAAAAGTTCAACAAAAGGGCTTACCATAGTCTCTACGCTTAACAGGCGCGTTGTACATGGCAGATTAAACGGTTCAGGTTTATCAGAGAGAGGTACTGACGGACCTGTATCAAATGTGGAGTCCTTGCCTACCGACATCTTCGCATGGGAAGAGCTAGGGTGGTGAAAAATGCAATCTACTCTACCGTCGTGACGAAATATGCAACTGAATGTATCTGCAGAGAAAGCAACCGTGATTCAAAGTTATGTTATAATTAGAGATGTCGTGCAACTAAGCCTCTAAAAATCACGCAAGAGGAAACGTAAGAACTGCCTCAACTACCTCACAGATTACATTCCTAAACCGTTCGACGCTAGTTAGGAGGATTAAGATACAGACACGACACATAATTAAGTATCATTTTAATTAACTTTCACTGGCTACCAGTTTCCAGATGATGTCATTCAGACTGTATTAGATATGCGATATTAATGCCGATATTGTGTACTGATTTATTTAGAAGTGTGACTATGAAGATTTAATTGGGTACTTTTCTTAATCAAAAATACATTATTTCAACTATTCAATACAATAAAATATTAAGAAAAATTAAAAAACACTTTCATTAATTGATTTAAGCAAATTTTTAAGAAATAAGATTGTTGTTTGACGCTAAAAAACGTGACATTACGTTAAACAATCTGGTACAAAATTCATAGCAAACTGTCGCTTTGACAGTTCGAAAAAAAATATTGAATTTGACTGGTTGGCAAGTACCCAATTGTTTTTAACTATAGTTGATCGTAAATGTTTGCTGATTAGTATTTTGTAATACGTTGACGCCAGCACATTAGGCTATCTAAAAATGGTACACATTTTTGTGGTTCCAACACAGGTTGGAAATCGAATAAATATATTTGACAGATGGTAAGCGATGCTATGCTTGCGTCTGTACTTACTTAATGTTTGAGAAATATTCTTGTATTATTACCCAAATTGTAACAGAAGTTAAAATAAACGAAAACAAAGAATAGGTATTATTTAAAACTTAGCGACCGAACTCTGTCGTTATTTCCAGCTCAATCGTCAAAAATAGAAGTCAATACGTCTCTACAGTGTTAGAAGGAAAATAGAACATGAGACTGTAATGAGAAAGATCTGTAATATAATCGTGTGTGACTACGTTGTTTCATTTTCAATTTCTCTCGATCACCTACTTTGAATAAATAGTAAAAGTTAATTAAGGATCCGTGATCATTGCGTGTAGGTGGCACAACAACCTGTTAGTAATTTGTTGCCCATTTGTGGATTTTATTACTTGTTCCTAAGATTCACTTCACTTTTTCTCAGACTGTGGGAAATAGTTTGTGGGCATAGTAAAACAATTACGTAATTTGTTTGTTGACGTAAATCATAAAGGGATGAAAGTAGAGCGGCTTTCATGGCATATCATTTGCATAACATTTGTTCCTTTGTACAGAGATTTTCGCATACAGTTTTTTAATTCCAGCTGTGAACTTTATTCAATTTTAAAAGAGGTACACTTAAAACATGAAAAATGAGTCCTAAACTTCAATTAGCGCTAAATTAAAAGCAACTGTCAATTTAATTATTTCTTGATCCACCTTAAGGGACCCTTATTAGTCACATACCTCCCAAACTGCCATACCCACACTCTTCAAAGTGTTATTATTCTCGAATTTCATCACTTTTAAACTCTTTAGTAGCTATAAAACCACAAGAGGCAGCGGCTGTATCATCGTGACAATAATAAACGAGCTTCGAACGAGCAACCACCGACAATTTCAGAAAACAAGATCGTTTCAACTCATTATACACATTTAGTGCACCAAAACTTCACCCTACTTATCTTAACATCTTTTAAATACGTATTGCTCATTATCCATATAAGAAAAGGACACAAAGCACGTTTATCAAACGGAAAACATCCACAGCTAAATCAGCTTTCAACAATATAAATTTTCGCATTGACATACATCGGCCCAACCATAAATATTAATCTCTTTTTGTTTCCTACAAACATTTTTATGTTGATAAAAAAATACTTCCCAAATAACTCTGGACGCGTATAAATAAAGTGTGGTAGTAAATGTCAATAATATGCAAAATAATGGATGTTAATCTCGGAGTGGATTTGTGATTTGCGAGCGAGCGCGCTTCAAAGATTAGCCGACGGATTCCATCATGGCGTACGAATACCGTGTTTTTATAGCCAGCGTCAGCGACTGCTCGTCGACTTATGTACGATATGCCGCCTGTCAACGTACCTAATCCATTTACATAAGTTGTATGTGCTTAGTGTCTACTTAGCTTCTGGTTATTTCAGTGTTCATTTGCTATTGTTACAGCATTTAAGTTGTAAGTGTTTCAATACACGGTGAAGTTCAAACTATTCGTATGTAGGTAAACATTACAGTAAACGTCTCGGTACAGTAACGATTACAACAATATACGAATAATACTAAAGTTTAATGGAAATTGAAGAATATTTCGTATAGTTTAGTAACGTGACAAAGCCTCACCACTCTCTTTTCTTTCATAGCTTTTCACAGCTAGATTATTTATTGCATTTTCCTATAGAAAAGCCTCGACCAACTTTTCGAAAGTAGATTTCATTCAAACAGTATACAAAGACTAGGAGCCCGCAATTTCACATTGCGTCTCCGTGAATAGGTCGCCGACGGATAACGAAAGCACCGCCCACTCGCGACCCGATGACATTGTTTATTATTTTTGTTATTGCTCGTTGTGAACTGTGCAAATAGTAATTAATTCCTACACACTTTCTCCACTGAGAGCGATTAGTCCGCTAATTCGGTCATCGACCTGTCTACCTACTTTTTGCTGAAGGACGAGAGTTATGATTCGGTTTTAGATGAT
This sequence comes from Spodoptera littoralis, assembly GCA_902850265.1. Taxonomy (NCBI): domain Eukaryota; kingdom Metazoa; phylum Arthropoda; class Insecta; order Lepidoptera; family Noctuidae; genus Spodoptera; species Spodoptera littoralis. The sequence continues at coordinate 10,556,151 of LR824544.2, forward strand.
CTGTTTCGCCTACGGGGGTAATGCAGTGTGTTCAAAAGTATAATTATTTATACTTAACTTTTTGAAGGCTGGTTTTTAATGTGTGTGCTCATTTTATGGTACGATTTCGAATGATGTAATTATGGTCGCCGATTTTGAGATCTTCAATCAATCACTATTTTTAATGACTTCACATTGGTAGATATTGACTATATTGTGTTCAAATATGTATTGAATATATGTCAAAGCGTGAAACTTTCAATATTTCTTATAAAAACAGTCATGCAACTTAGGTATATCTGCTGCCAAAAAAACTAATTTTCAAAATAATTTTATACATTGTAAAGCTCATGTCCTAATGAGTCAGGCATGACCACAAACATTGACGGGGCCTATGACACCCTAATTTAAAATAATCCTGACGTTTTAACACATACAATTATGTGAAACGGTACGGTTGAGTTTACAGCTGTACTAAAATTCATTACCTATAATATTTTTAAAGTTTTATGGCACCGTAACACGAGGCGCGCAATGTTGCCAGAAGCCGAACGGTTATTAATTTTAATGTAGAAAATTGGCAACATTTTTTTTTTCTTTTTGATTTTTTTCTTTATCACCAGTTTTGAATGAATTCGCGATAATGCACTGATTGGTATGTTATTGTTTTCGAAATGAATATTATCGTATACATAATTAAATTACCTATATCTATAACATTAAATATAACTAAAGAAAATTCTACCTACGTCATAAACAATGACGTGCATGTGACGTGCTCTGTCTACCTTTTCAGAAAATAGAATAAGTGGCAATACTATTATCCGTGACCCTTTCAGAGAAAAACAAGAACTATATACTAGTATTTATTTATAGACCTTTCATTAAGAAAAATTACGAGGCATATTTACGTCATTCATGAAAAAAGTTGTTCATCATTTTCTCAGTAAAATTGCAGTTTTTCTAGAAAATATTTTCTCATTTATCAATGAAGAGACGCCCGTGTAACTTTTCTTTCTATTAATAAATGAAATGAAAGTTTATTTAATATTTCAATCTGGCAATACTGATCGCCCACATGCATCCTGCCGACAGGATGTTCAGATGTCGCATGTAATAATCGCTCTAATTGCGGCCCTGCTCTAATTTGACTCACACCTTAATATGTACCATGTAGGTGTGTTAACGCCCTTATATTTCCATTCGCAATGCAGGTTGATTCTTTTGTTTCAAATGTGTTTTTTAATTATGATTATTCTGATTTTCTTTTTGTTTTTAAAGTGAATGCAAAGGCTTTGAATTAAACAAGTGTTATGAAGAAAGGATTGTTGGTATTGCCATTCAAAAATTGAATAAATATTGTAAGGTTTCTGAATATAACATGTCTAAATAAGTTAAGAGCAAAGATCCTACTTCTCAGTTTACACATAAAACAAACTCCCGTTTATTGTATTGACTAGAAATATTTGTTTAAATCTGATAAACAACAATTAATTGCCACTAAAACCAATTATTTGGAAACACTACAAATCAATATACAATACAATTTTACATTACGTCATCACAATTTTAATTAGTTGTATAAAATGTATCGGCATTTTAATATCTACTAATTGGAACAACATAAAATAAATTCAAAATGTCCCTAATAATTCTATTTGTTAACTTTGAAAACATAACTTAGACAGTCAGGCAAGCGAATTCTTTAAATACACGCGGTTTCTTTTATGAAGGTACGCATTTTATGACGATTACTACTTGTACACCCATAATTTAAAGGTGCTTAATATAAATATTTTGCGTTCAACTCGAGAATTCTTAATAACATATAAAAAGCGATCATGTATACAAAATTACCAACATTGAGGACTTTGCCGACATACGAACGCGTAAATGGAGAAATAATTGATTCTAATGATAAATGCGACGTGAAGTGATTTTATTGCACTTGCAATGTGAATGCATAAGATTACTGCATGAATAATGACTTGGTGAAAAAATGAGAACACGAGTTAACTCATCTTTGTTTCTGTTTGTACTTATGCACGGTGCATTTTTGTGAAACCTTACTTTTATGCTATACATGGTTTTGTATTATGTGTTTGTTATATTCAAGTCATTTGATACCTTTAGACGTTTTGGGCATTAGGTATGTGCTTCTAAAACTTATCAAAATAATCATAAGTAAAGTCTTTTCATCATTGTAAAATAAATAAAAATATAAAGAGTCTTAACTCGTCGAGTACCGGTTTTATAGACACAATTAAAGAACAATAGGTCGTGGTCACCTGTGACCGCTTGGTGTTTGACAGTTTAATAAGTGAGAATAGAAAAGAGACAAATGCACCGAGTCCAAATAATTGAGAAAAGATGGAACTAAAAAAGAGAAAACCAATTCTATTAAACTTCTTTAAACGATCAAAATTGACTAAACGCAAAAGTGCAACATTTAAATAAACAAACAAACATATGAACAATTCCTTTCAATATTTATATAAGTTTAATCGACGCTGTAGTTACGTTGACAGCAGGCCGTGGTGGTCTCAACATTTATCGTTTTGCTGTCAAAGGAAAATGAGAAATGTGAACACCGGCCATTATAAATAAACGATCACAACGTTTATATTGTGAGTGATATAGAAAAGAGGGTAAATGACAGGACATTTACACTAAAAAAGAAATATTAAATAAATGTTTTTGATGTTGCAACAAAACAATTTAACTAACATAATTAAGTACCTTTTGATATTTGTAATCTTTAAGGGATTCACTTCAAAGTGATTATGACATAGCAAGTTAATACACTGTGTTATTCTTTAAAAGCTTTTCCCTTTTCCACTAACGCATTTTTCTATCTAAAATGCCATGACCTAATGCAGACATATGACATCATAACCCGAAAAAAGCTACCAAACTCAAACTAACCCGCCGGAACCTTTGCCCATCATGTCTTCACATCAACCGCGCATTCTTCAAACGATAACCAGACGTACTAAATATTATTTAACTCTGACATATTGTGACCGCACCGCGCCGCGTAGTAGATAGTCATCTGCGGTCAACTCATGAATGGATCCCTTAGATTACAGATAATTTCGCTTCAATTTTAGGAACACCATATGAGGTAAAGATGTTCAAAGGAGTAACGTTAGACTCTGAATCAAATTAGTAAGCTGTCAGTTTTTGTGAATGATGAATTTGGGAACCTTATTAATGGAATTGGCTACAGTTATGCTTAGCCAGATCCTATGAGGTAGATACTAATTAGAATAGTGGTTTATGGTATCATGATTACATTGTTTTAATTTTATTTATGAATGATTTTCCTTATGTTTTGCGATGGCGGCATTTCTTTTATCCTAACGTTTCTAAATAGAAGTTGCTTTCATATGAAGGCTTGGAAATTAATTGGTTTCCAAGTAGTAAATCTAATATTGCTATTGTATGTAGTGACTACAATTGAGGTTTAAATGGTTATAACATTGTTTTTTGTGGAATTACCAAAACACCATATATCAGTAGACAAAATTCCGAGCCTACTGTGTCTAAAAAAACATTGACACGTGTAAAAACTTGTACTTTAAGGTTATGTCAATAATTATGTTCTACAATATATCACATAATTTTTTATATAGTAATCGAATAAGGAAAATTGGTGGTTCCCCGAAAAAAAATTTTTTTAACATCAAACGTAATATATATAAATATTCTTTGTTTGTGGTCAGCTCGCGGTTTCCATAATGAAACTCAAGGAGTTTCTAATGAATTACAAATTATATTTATTAAAGTTTTTTATTTATAAATTCTATTAAAATACAGTTTACTGACATGATAATAGTAGGGTTTTTTGAAGGAGTTATAATACGGAAAAGGGAAATACTAGCGGCTAGTTTATTTTTGGTTATGATAATTATAATGAAACATAACCTTTGTTGGTGTCGATGACCACTTGTGTTCACGTGTTTGTGTGATTAATAGAAAAAATCTTACAGACCTGCCTAACCAGTGTATTTAGATTTGTGAGGCAAAGGACATAATCACATACATAACACAATGACACTCTTAATCTACATTAAGAGTGTCAAGTTGGTTCAGCTACGTGTAATTTGTATGGGTAAAAAACGTGTGAGTTCATTAATATACCTAAGTCGAAATCACAAATGAATACCATACAACATTAAATAAAAAATCTTGTATTACAAAGTTGCTTCTTTATCTTCAATAAATGATTTAAATTATCAGAAGCGTCGTCCCCTACTTAAATTATACTAAAACGTTTGCATACATTTGCTTCAAACATGAATTTTAATATGTAAACATATACAAAAGTGTCGTGGACGCAATAGCGCATCGCGTCGGAGTCGACGCGTATAAATTAGGTGCGCGAGCGACGGACGCGGCGCGGGCGCAACAAAACTACACGCCAGCGAATATCAGTTCAAACATCTAAATGTGCTTTTATACTTTACGATTGTTTAAGAGCTTTTTGGTCGAGTGTAATCGTAAGCTTGTTTAAACAGATATTTTTGGATGTGATAAAGCATATTATGTTTTGTTTATTTGCAGAAAAAATAATTTGGTAAACTTTGTTTTATTTATATTTCTTTACTTTATTTGCGCATGTCAATAAGAATAATTTTAACCACGTGTAAATTTTTTTGTCCTTATCTCCCAGTTACCTACTAATTGGAAAAAAAATTACTAAGATTTGATTAAAATTAATACGAACTTCACAGGGTGCGATGAATCCAAAACTAATAAGCTAAAAATTAGTACACCTCTTTTCCCCTAATAGGCGGTTTCTTACAAAGTTCGAATTCACAATGAATCATCAAATCCTTTACCATAATAATGTTGCTAAATTGTAAAGGAATCTTCTGACCTAATATTTAATTTACAATCGGGTATCCATTGAGAATCGTTGGCTATAAAACATCTCACATTCACAGACGCCGCCGATGCACCCACTAGGCGCCGTTCGGTAACCAAGCTGTAGTCTTTTTGGCCCTTCCCATAGTCTTTTTTCAGTCTTTTGGGGGTCCAGACTTCCTTTTTTTAATGAATCGGTGTTAACCTTCGCGTCGAACGAGAACAGGGTGCCGATTGGAGATAAACGATCATTTTCGGAGTTGTTGTTTTACGAAAAAACAAAAGTTAAATGGTAGAAATGACAGTATATTCGGCGTTCCCTTTTGTTCGTGATACGAATCTGTTGGCCGTAGAACTGTTCTAAATTAGGATTTAGTTCTTGAATGGAGTTAGATTTTGTGGTTAGATGTCGTCGCTGTCGCTTTTGGCACTAAATCTTTTCTAGAACCAGCCTTCGTTAATTATGATCACGTTTTTGAATTATTTAATTCCACTGAGCTTTTGAGGTTAATGACGACATTAAGCGATATGTATACGATAGGATAATGATAATTTAATATTAATATTTCAAGATAATAATAATCTACCTACAGGTGTCTAAGCTTGTGCCTAATTTAATTGTAGTTCGTGAGTCAATAACTAATGTGCGAAACTGATCGTTAAATATTAAATGTCTTTGTATATATGACTTACTAAGTATTCCGGTTTATTAGCAAGAAACGTTAAACCAATCGAACTTTACAAAATGTATAAATGTTGTACAGTAACGCCATCTAGTGAACGGTTTAGAAGATGATGAAGCTTACATTTATTTAAAGTATAAAAACTAGAGCTTCACACTCAAAGTTGACACCATTTGCTCGTATATTTAAATAATGTTAGAGATTCTTTGTTATTCAGTACGTATTCCCGAGAATGAGCTCGAAAGAAATTGATTTATTGGAGACAATCTCAAAGTCTCGCTACTCGTCGCTAGATGGCGTACAAATGACAGTACTTAGTTAAAGTTTGAAGATAATGGTATAATTTCAAATCAATATTTTCTTTCATGTTTTAGTGGTCCTTAGTTGTAAATTAATTTTCAATATATGTTTTTGTTACTGGGAACTTTTTGTTATATAAAAAACAGAATATGGCACTGAACATAATAAATTAGTGTACTTACATTGTTATGTAAGTTATGCACCTGTTGGTGCATAACAATAAAACACATAAAACACACAAACATAAAAAATATATACAAAAAAACCACATTGCATGATTTTACCAAATAAAGCGGCCCTCGTTTAAAAAAAACAAAGAAGATAAATACATTTAGAAATGTTTATCAGAACGATTTACTCTTAATACCAGAAAAAAAAACAAATCGAATAAAAGCTTTTAAAAATTTTAACACTATAAATCTTACCCCTTACCATCCCACGATTGGATCAGAAGACATCTCTATAAGTGATAAAAAAAGAAAAAAAAATGTCCCATTAACTCCTATCTAATCTAAGAACGATAATTACAAATGTTCCAATAATCTTTACATTGAAAACTAACAAATTAGCCGAGTGATAAAACAAGCTACCGATAAGAAGGGTGTGGGCGAGTCCATTCATAAAGATTGGGCAAGGCAAATAATTTGCGGCCCCAACATAACACTAAAACTTATCTCGGCGGGTGCAGGGACGGATTTAAAAAAAGGTTTTTTGTGGTATTTTTTTGTGTTAGGTTCGTAAGTAGGGCTACTGTTTTAAAATTGTTTTCGATAAGGTTTTAAATGTTAATACAGTAGTAGAATTAAGAATTTTGATGTGTTTAAGTATCTGTATACCTTTTTATATAAACAATATTTTTTTTCAAAAAAGTGAGCATATAATCTAATTTATGACTCTACCTCCTTCAATTCAACCGGACTTAACCCATAGGTAAACCGAGAATTCTAGATATTATCCTATCAATAACTAGGTTCTCTGAACTCACCATAAAATTAAATCGTAATTCAATTTTTTTTCTCAATTTAATACAATATTAAAATCGACGACAGTTATATATTAATTATGCAGTTATACAGTATTACAACGACAATTATACAGTTATATATTATGAATTTTGTTTGGGTCAATACGTATTCATAAAGTTTAGCTAACAGAGCAAATTATCTGTTACCACAACAAGCCTCTAAACCGCTGTGGATTTGCGACTTATCCGACTAAAAGCAGGGATGTACTTAGCTTATGGCATAGTGTGAATAAAACGTTACCCGATAATCAGGTACGATATATTGCGGTAGTAAACTAAATAAAATATAAATATGATTTTAGTTGTGACGAAAATTATACATATACATAGGTACATACTCATTTTCGACAATAATTGTTTTTTTAGTAAGTATCATAGTTCTGTGCGATAAGAATTTTCATATTTGTATTGGATATCTCAAAAGTGAAATTAATAAATAAATTAAATTAATAAAAAAAATTCATTCTAAACTAAAACAGGAAAAATTACTTAACTTATGAGTCTGATTTAAAATAGTCTTTTTGAAGAAAATAATACAATACCTTTTATCGCTCAAATGTGTACCTAATCAATATAAAAATCAGTTAAATAAAACAATACAATCGGTTAAATTATTTATTCATCAATTTCGTAATACTGCCTTAGAAAAATTTTAATTGTTACCTCCCTCAATTCGAGCCTGTACAAAGCTCTAAATCGCCGGCTCCTTTTCAAGTCTAACCGCGGGATTATAAACCGTTCGTTAACTTCACATTATTAAATATTCCCAAGCGCCACCGGATGTGGGTGGATTTCTTTATGGATTAAAGCCTTCCGATGCCGCCCTAATTTTAATATTTCAGCAAATATGTATATATGTAAGTATGTGTATGGTCTGAGTTTTAGTCATCCGTATAGAATCTCACAAGAAGATTGATTTTCAATTATTGGTACATAACAGCGATTGGTTTTATGTAAATTAAACCTTATTAGGTGCTACCCAAGTAATTGATTACTTTGCTTTGTCTTTTAATCATACATTTAAATTCACATGTAACATTTTGGATGGAAAAATTAGTATCACAATTTAGGATTGATTGCATATCAAATAATAAAAAATATCAAAAGCAACCACCTTTGTTGCAAAGGGTTTGTAATATTAACGTAGAATTGGTCATTACATCATCAGGAAATCTGTGTGACGTAAAATTTTAGGGAAAACAGTGCATTCAAAGATGACTTTTTTTGGCACTGTTTTCCCTAAAATTTTCTTTCGTAGTCTATGAAGTCAAAGTCAAAACATTTGTTCCAATTAATCCTTAAATAGGCACTTTTAAAACTTCGAAAATATAATTGTCCGTCCTTCTCTCTACCAGTGAAGCTAGGCGCTCGTTCCAAAGTCTAGTTTCGAATGGAGAAGAACAAGCAAGAAACTCCATTGTTACTGTTTTAAAACCTTTTAAAACCTTCTCTACATTTTCACCAACCCACTATACACCACATTATCACATTTTCAACGTTTTACCGAAAAAAAAATCCATTTTAATTTTTATTGCAACTGTACATTTTGGCTCATGTATTAGATACAGTAATTAAAAATGAGTGGCTAATTTTGACAACAGCTTATAATTTACTAGCGACCCGCTCTGGCTTCGCACGGGTGCAATATGCATGTATTGTACATATAAACCTTACTTAAGAATCACTCTATCTATTAAAAAAACTGTATCAAAATCCGTTGCGTAGTTTTAAAGATCTAAGCACACATAGGGACAGACAGACGGAGGATAGCGACTTTGTTTTATACTATGTAGTGATTTCTACAATTGGCTAATGCTTTAAATATGTTGTCGAAGGCTTTAAACTAAGTGCTTCTAAAAACATAACAATGACTTAATACTTACTAATAAAATGAATGAATGAATGACGCACAACGGGTTAAAAATTATTATGAATAACAAATAATATGGAGTCTATTTGCGGTATCTTTGACGTTAAACTGATATTTATTTACTTAGAACAAATACGTGTAATACAGGCTACTATCTTTTTGTATAGGCCATTGCCAAAAAAGGAGTGTTGTATTATGTGTCGTCATATTTTTAAAGAGATGGTGAATACATCATTATTATTTTTGTTTTGTCAATAGTCAGATTATAAGGCTCGAGGGAAATGCGAGACGATTCGGAAAAATGAGCGTAATTTGTGGGTGGTATTTTATACTTGCTTTCAGAGGTAGTGAAATAAATGCCATGGGATGCATTTGATGTGAGTCTATGGATGTTAATAAAAAAACTTTAAACTTTACGCAAAACCACATATTAAAGAAGTTTGCTTGCGTCTAGTTAGGCAAAATTCTATTTGCACTCCAGCTTTCACAATAGTATATAGGAACCCATTATTTTGCTGTTTATTTGGTAGATCTCAAGTGTCTAGTATGTAAGGTGTCAAATTCGTGTTTACTTAATTACCTAACCATAGGACGTTACGTAAAAACTTTCAAAGCAATCGTAAAGGATCTGCATTGTCATTAGCTACTCATTCACTCTCCAAACAAAACCATTCAGAGAGCCACAACATGCGGACATTTAACACAAAATCCAACACGTTAATCTGCAAGATAACACTCGTTTCAACAAATAGGTGCAAAACGCGGCGGTTCAAAGCAAGATACAAGAGATAAGAAGAAACCTCGAAAATCTGTCAGTTTGCAAACCTTACAACATTGTTTTACTGATAAACATCTGTACAAGAACACTCAATGAAGATAACTGTACCTGCTTCCTAACTATTATGCAGTACAATGAAAGTAATCTGTAAAGTAGCCGACAATAGCAAACAAAGTGTTCAGGGTCGCTTTGTTGCAAAGGGTTTGTAAGCTGCATTGAATTAAATTACATTATACGGGACTTGCAACGCCTTGACGCTTCTGAAGGTGTTATAAATATGTTCGCTGATGCAAATAAAATTGCCTTCGAAGTTTTATTTCGGTTTTAACGGTATTGTAAATGGATTTTACGTTTTATTTCACCTGAATGGGGTTGGACTTAGTGTTTAGTGTAGATGCAAGTTTGTATTGTTCTGCAATCTTCTTGAACAATGTTAGACAACGAATAGGTAATAGTGATGTATTGTTTTGTCTGAGTGGTCTTAAGGTATTATTAGTGAATTGGCGTGATTATGTATCTTACTATTCTTGTTTTATGTATCTTCATTGCATGTTGTTTAATTTAGTTGGGAAGTTAAAGCTCCTTGAAAAATAAATTTCGTATGTTTAATAATTTGGATTTTTTTCTATATAAGCCACCTTAAGTCGACCGCCTGAATACCGGTGTCCAGCACAATGCAAGTAGGTACAAACATTCCGCACGCAAAGTAACACCATATCCTTGGGAATGTAACGCTCTCCCATCGAAATATTTCAAAACTCGATCACTATCTCGGCGACTATGCATCGAGTTATTGAATGAGACGTGAAAAATGATGAGCGAGGAGCAAAGGCTTCGCCGACGATTGCTCGTCTCTTTTTTGTTGCCCAGAAACTCGACAGGCGAAAAGGGAAGGCGAATTTAGGTGGACAAAGCGGTGTGATACGACAGTGTTCTCGTGAGGTCTCGGAACAGCAGGGGGCTGCCTTGCCTCGTTTCCATTCGTTTCCCCGTGGGTCTTCTCACAGTTTTGTTGTCACGTAATTAATTTATTGCACTTAGGTAGTGCAATTAAGTGACGATTCGTGAGCAGCTGGACGGTGGGCCTCTAATGGGCGGTGTGTTTGCCCTCAGACGTAGGTCTGTTCTCGAAATTGAGATATTAGCGGTGTCTGCTTTTGGCGAAATTAGAGCGGCGTTCTTTGAGTGTCACGAGGATTTATTGATGGTGTACGTTATGTCTTTTATCAATGTGTTTATGTAAAACTTCTATGTACAGATGAATGACATGGTAGCTGACAATGAATAGGTAGCTGTTGGGACAATAATCGCAATTGTGGACAAAGCACTATGTATTGTGTTGTTTGTAATAGAAACTTTGGAGTCATTCATATTTTTAAAGGCACACTATAACGACTAGCGACACTTAAATTGAATGCATTTTTAGTTTTAAATGAATACAGGGTTCAATTCTCGATAAGATCCTAGATTAATTTTTAAAGCTTTTATTAATAATACAGAGCCTGATCTATTTTTATATAATATCATAACGCGTAAGATCTTCATGAAGTTTGTAACGCGTAAGTGACTCTTATGAGGTCGCAGACGCAGAAGTCTGTAACGGATTTTCATTAGTTGATTAGGTTTTTTTTTGGCATAAGCCGGTAAACGAGCAGACGTGTGACCTGATGGTAAGCAATCGGCGTCGCCCATGGACACCTGGAACACCAGAAGCGTTACAAGTGTGTTACCGGCCTTTTGGGGATTAGGAGTTTGAGGATTGTTGGGGATTCGGGGATTGGGGAAGGGAAGGGAGGTAATTAGGCCTCTAGTAACCCCACTCACACTACGAAACACAATGCAAGCGTTGTTTCACGTTGGTTTTCTCTCCTGTCGGTCGGCACTCCTCTCCGGCCAATTCGTGCCGAAGAATGGCTCTCCTACACTAACAAAGGAAAGATGGTTTTCTAATGCATTATGTTCTATCAAAAGGTGTTTAACTAGGTTAAATATAACGCTAAATCTATGAAATATGATGTAACCAACGAAAATAGGGAATATTTAAATTTAAAATTGGACTACCGACTCCACAACTCAAAAAAGTAGCCCATAAAAGAATGGAAGCAGTAAAAAATTGACTATAAATAGACATAGAATCTACAATCTCAGTTATTAAATCTAAGGTCAGGATGTCTGTGGGAGAGTTGATTATCTGGGGACTGGTCTTGAGGACAATGTCCACAAACTGGTCTACAACACGTCATTAGGTAGACCAGTATAAGTAGGTACTTCTATATGTGATATCTCTAGATAATGTTAATTTTAGACTATAAGGTCCTCTTGATTAGTTAATAGGTTAGTTAAGTGGTTGCAAGACTTCTTAAATTTCGATCGAAGGGTGGGTCGGATTAATTTGCTTGGGTTTTTCTATAAGGTAACTATAGAGACACATTATATTAACTAAAATAGTGTTGGAAAAAATTTTCAGTCATAAAATGGAGACATATGGTGAGTCCCTCTAAATACCGAAATTTTTGTTTAGCAGTAGTAGTACCATCTAATGTCACGTCTGCCTATCCCTTCAGAGAATTTAAGGTGTGTTATGATGATGTTATGTGACTAGATAATGGTTTTTGAAGTATTGCAATGACGTACGAACAGTCTTCAGTGATATAATTTATAGTGTACTGTAAATACCGTGCCTAGATTTTGCATAAGCATACCTAAATAATATAGAATACTTACCAAGTACTACTTAAGTAGTAGCTACTCAATAATATTTACTAAGACTTATTGATAGAGTATCTATGAGTAAGATTTTGTAAATGGTGACAGATTTGTAAAACGTGACGAACAAAGTCCATCGTGATAAGCTAGCTACACTAAACTTGTGAAAGTGTCGCATAGCTCGCATACTTGATGAAAATTATCCCATAGAAATCTTATGTCAAGATAAAGGTACTCTTCGGTATTATTTTAGACAGCAATCTGTATTTGTGCCAAATTTTTATCCATATCCACCCAACCGTAATATTCCAATTGTTCAATTTTTCTTTTCAATTCTTCAATTAACATGTGTTCAATTTCTACATTATTAAATTTGCATATAATTTCGAAAAAAGGTAATTATTTTCATAACTATTAGTTTTTTTTTTTGGATTTTAGATTACGAATATGTAAGAAAAGTATAAATAACGTGCGTATCTTTAAAAATATAACAAAGCATGAAAGTATATTTCACACAACATACTTTGACGCACAAAGTGACTAAAAGCTATAAACCGAACGAAACGAACTGAAGCAATAACATACGTTTCCATAAAAACATCACATTTAAACGTGTCGGTCGAACACAAAACGCCAGTTAAAACTAAATCTCGAGTTATGTCCTCTGCTGATATGAAACTCCAATGTGAAAGGCTTCCTAATGCACAATTTCATACTTTACTGCCAATAAAAACGGGTGCGGGTGAGATATATGCTCATAAATAAACATGTTCATATAACGATAATAGATCGAATAATTTGGTGCGAACTAAATGATGTGTTCGCCCCGTGTGAAAGGGGCCGCGCATTCAAGCGCGAGCCGCTGATTGGTTAACGCCTCGGCGGTGAACATTGTATTCGATTTGTTGAGCCAATTGTTGGGCTCACACGTAGGGGTTTTAAAAATGAAGGGTGATAATGTTTGTTCAGCATGGGTAATTGTATGTTAGTTTAGGTATTTGTAAATAATTATGTGCAAATGTATGGATAATTATTTATTTAGCATTGCCATAACTTCTGTCAGACGTAAAAATATAAAATTAAGTAATAACATCACTTACATGCGATTACAAAGATTAGAAATTCCTGCGCAAACAACTTAATTAACCGTATAAATTTGACAGAAGTGGGTGAATAAACCTCTAAAGTATTTCGTCCCGTGTGTACGGTTTAAGCTTCTCGATGATTATCTCGCGTGATAAATGGAGCGTGTCAGAATTTATTGTGGGCTCAAACCCTCACTATTGTCTCAATGAATACTTTTTTATTGTCATAATATTATAGAGTTCGTATGACAAGTGGCGTTTAGGATTATGATGCATTTTTCTCAAATAGCTCCCTCTGTTATGACCGTCGAGAGTTATTTCGTGTCGGATCGTAAATTGATTTTGATGTCTTTTTTATGGTGTATCGGAATCGATTTTTGTATTTTATTGGCGATGCTTTTTCATATGTAAATATATTAAATTATGTGTCTGATTGAGTATTTGGCGAGGGTCGTTGGAATTTTCTAATATACTAGGTTCTAGACCTCGGCTGTAGGAATCTTGCGACACGGCTGGTCTGTTGGTATGTTTTTTACCGGGATATAAATGTTATCTATCGCATACTTTTTTAATTTATTGAAGGCACAGTTTATGACGTGTTCATACGTGACGTGTGCCTTAAACGAGCGCCCGCCTTTTAATTTTTAACAAAAGAAGTTAAAATGACGACCGTAATCTTTTTATAACTTATATTCTATATGAATACAAATGCGGTGTGCCGATTGTACTATATATTATATTTATTTTATCGGTTTTATGATACTAAATATTTGGACAGGGGTTTTATTGGTGCAGTAACTTGATATTTTGAGAGATGCTCTTTTGTTTCGTGGTTTTATGATTATTAGTCTATGCGCAAAGACTGCTAAAATTGTGGTCGTGGGAAGTGAGAAAGTGTAAGCATAAAATATAAGCTTGACGTGTGATATTGAGACATTCATTTTTATATAAAAAATGAAGCCATGAATTATATTTTTGTGTTTTTTTTTTGGTAGTTAGTCATTTTATCTTGTGTGGTCCTATGTAAGGTATTCTAAAATTGGAATACCGTTAGCTGGAATTAGTTACTTAAGTACTTATTAGTTGGTGATATGGAAATAATGTATAGAGAGAATACCCTAATATATACGAAAATATATTACTATACAGATTTTTATAAAAATATGTAAAAATACTAACTATGTACATATTGAAAATTGTATTCAGACCACATATATAATTATTACATACGTATCAAATGATAAAATCTCACCAAAACCTTAAAGGTCGGCTAAATCTCACTTCTAAAGCGGTGTTCACACCTGTCAGACGCATGCGCACGACAGCTGCCCAGTCGCGCGTCGCCAATTGTCCGCGTACAGTGTGCACCCTGCCTAACAAATATAATGAGATTAAATCTCTTCATGACATATGGGTATTAAGATTACCAGGTGCTTATGAGAAATTATACTGATATGTTATAGAGAATGGTTAAATGTGCTTAGGTATCTTCGGTTTCTAAGCTGTGAAAGAATTGGTCGATGATTATTTATTACTTCGTTACTTTTATAACGATAAGTTGTTGAAAATGTAAATAATATCACAATTATATAAAAAAGAAGAAACATTAATATAGTATATGAACAGCAACAGTACATAAACGGTCACAAATTAATAGTCTTAAGGGAAACAATATCTTACTTTTTTACCATCCCATTGAGCAGTAAATACAGGATGAAAATGTTAAATAAACAACATAGATTTAGAGACAAAACTTAATGGTAAACATTCACAATAGAAAAATTTACATGAAATTTAAATCTGAGCATAAAATAAATTAAACATTTTCATTGATTATCACCGCTTAAATTTTCAGTGAAGTGCTACGCGCTCGCGTTCGTTGAAGTCTTTTCTACGCACGATGTGACGACCGCTAGCCATACCGCTACGCTAAAATAAAAAACGCATTAGTGTCTAATATTTTTAAAATTTTAAGTTTGTCGTGTTTTTACAATAAAATAAAAAAATACATTTATTGAAATGAAAGTATCTATTTTAATGACATCTATCCATTTCATACATACTTGACAAGTATTGTTAACTGAAAATTTTCTCGCATTACAATTACCATCTAGTCATAAAAGAAGCCTTTATACAATAACGGAAATGCCACCAACGCGCCTCGGCACATCGCCGTCAAAGCCGCCGCGAATTCCTCCGCATATTGTACGATATCCTGCCAAAGTCATAAATAAAACTGAAATGATCGCCACGTCACCCGCACCGCACAAAAACCGTATTTGACGTCTAAATTATTGCCAGTAAGCAGTTTCAGCAAGCACACCGCCCCCTCAACAAATCGCCCCCGTAGCAGATGAAGCACCACCAACAATAGATACAGCAAATACATCAGATAAAAGAATTTTCAAAACAAACTCAAAATACTAAAGCGTTTGACACGAGCATCCGCTGGTGAGCAAAAAAGCGTGTCCAATCGTCCATGTAAATTGGACCTTACGTCAATATTTTGAGAGGTCATTTTGTGATGGCGCCGCACGTGCTTTGATCCCCGATAGATCTCAATAGCGGTGATTAAAGGCGCCTGTGATTTTAGTTGAATGCTTTTTTTGCGGCCTTCATCGGCCATACAAAATAAACGGCACACTACTGTAAAAGAATATACAATTATTGGGCTTTGAATGGTTACAGCGGGGGTGAAGAGACCATAAATTGTTATTTTTTTCTTATTCGTTTGAATGTTGGAAATCTTTTAAAAATCATAAATGTTAGAGGATTTATTGTCAGGGGAGTTGGTTCGTGTTGATTGTTTGCTGCTCGACTATTCGCTAATTATATGCTTTGATATGCGGAACCGATGTTAAGCTGTTGGGATCTGTGGTTTATTTGTGTTTTACTGTCGCTTCTAAATGGTTAGAGGGTTAACAACCATAAAAATGTGCCTACACACCCAATTAAGACGTCTAAATAAATGTATTGTATTTTTATTTTGGATGAGTACTTCTATTATATTATCAATGGCGAAGAAATTGACTACATAACTTTGCAGTAGCGTTTATACGGTTTATTTATCCGTTTGCATAGCCAATTATATAACTGAATTGGCGGCACTCGGTAATAAATTGAACATTACGATCTCACTCAATATAAGTTCCAATAAAATAAAAACATGTAACATAGTAAAACTAATTAGCAAAGATGATAATTCTAGCTATTTTCAAAAATTGTATTCATCGTAGAAACAACTCCTACTTAGACATGCCATTCATACTACAACACAAAATGAATTTGGAACACCTACAACTTAATTCATTCCTCCATTGTCACACGTTATTGTTCTACTCGAAAACTCGTCACCATTTTTTCATCAACGCGATTTCCTTACATCTTCATTGAAGAGCTAAAGGTGTTAATAGCTCTGCTGACGCTCATTATGTGAGTGCGAGGTGATATCGTAAATTTGTTTCTTCAAGGACATACAACAAAAGGACCAAGTGTCGTTCAAGCCCAAAGTCGATTTTACAAGAGGCTGCATGAAACTCGCGTGTGGGCCTTTGAGCCGATAGGAATATGGTGGACATGAATTTAAGGTGGATTATATTTTGTATGAATTTTAAAATCGGCTTTTCTATTTATTTATTAAATGTATACATAATTTATTATTTTTGTGGTCCTTGTAAAAGTGTTTATTTTTATGTTTAAGCATGAACGATGAATGATTTTATTAGCATTGTTGAGTTAATAATTAAGTACTCAAAGAGACAAACAATAATACCATTAATAACTCTATAGAGGTATAATTGTAAGTTACGATATGAAAATAAAATTTTAATTAGTAATCAAATAAGGTATTGTTTTAGATGACAGATGGAATAATTAATGCCTTGTAATTATTCTGCTGAACATAAACAATAAAAATATTTATTAGCAGCATTAATTTTGACACTTAAGGATACATCTTGTTAACTAGACCGGGCATGTCCACTATAAGTCTGTCGGTCTCGAATCTCAATAGGTCACCACTGTCCTCATGAATGGGTGGTATCGTCGGGGGCTCTTTACAACACACGTTTTGTATGGAATGTTGTAACAAAAAAGCCTTAGATACACACCGTGATACGTTTATTTTTACCACCTTTTCCAACCCTGCTACGGAAATTTCAACTTTATAGTCATAAATATAAAACTGGACATTATTTAGGTGGACGGTATTTTAATGTTTGTAAAAAAGAAATAAAATAATCCGACATGCAAGATCGGTCGGAAGGCTGGGAGGAGTTTGTTTTAGACGCTTTATTAATTATGTCCAATTAATTTTGGAACGGTTCGTCTCATGAATCGCCATTTTCGTTACGGTGGTCAGTTTTAGCGGTTTCTTTGTTAGTAAACTTTTAAAGTTATGACTTCGTTAACTTTTAAGTGTCGTTTGAGATGACAATAAATTAAAAAGCATAGAATTAGAATTCTTTTTTTACTATTACCGCTTATAATTCACGTGTCATATCGAATATACCACTGTATGACATAAATATTCAATGCTAATGCTAATTAGTATAAAACAAAGTAGCCGGCTAATCATTTAAAATAGCTACCATAAATAAAATTAGTAATCAATTCCTCTATAACCACCGCTGAACGTTTATTTTATGCAAATTCTAACGATGTTATTATATAACAATATTTAAGTTGAGCAATAAAACCTTTTACAGCTCAAAAGGATATCACAAATTGCTTTATTAGCCTTTGATATTGGTGTATTCATAACGTTACTACAGGCCACTTATAAAAATCTTTCTAACAAGCGTAAAACGTCCAATCAATATAAAATTAATAGTCGATCAAAAAAAAGTGTTCTCAAACGAAAACTTTGAACTTTTTTCGATGATTTTTTTTTGTTTGTTGCACCGGTGTGTCGCCGTGATTTCACACGTCTATAGGTATGTCTTTTATAATATTTTTCATGGCATTGTGCTAAGCGATCGCCGTAGCGGCGCCGGCGCATCCGATTATGTTATTGTTAAAGGACCGAATTCTTTTATTTGACCTACGCGACATTCCTCCGAACGCAGTGTTTTGCGGTGCCCACGTATGTTTGGACTCTGAATTCGTTATACATTGATGTTAGATATGATACGATAAGGTTACATCGTTTCTTTTTTGTTATTAAGTGATTAAAGATCGGGTCCTCTAGTTTTGTGGTTATTAGATTTTTTTAAGGGTAGGCGACATTTTTAAAGTTGAACGTATGCGATGGTAGAATCTGTTTTGGAAGTATGTTAATTGACGACATTAATTTCTTTACGAAATCATTAATTTGGGGAGAATTTAGACAATGATGAAACTGTAGGACTGCCTCGTTGGCCGAGTGGTCGTAAGTGCGACTGCCGGGCAAGGGGTCTCGGGTTCGATTCCCGGGTCGGGCAAAGTATTACTGGGTTTTTAAATATTCTCAGTAGTAGCACGGAGTCCGGAATTGTGCCCGGTATATGGCAATAGGCTCACCCCCTATTACATGGGACTCATAACATAAATAGTGAAAAGTGGGTGTTACATTGTACAGTGGTATAATGTGCACCTCTGCCTACCCCTTCGGGGATAAAAGGCGTGGCGTTATGTTATGTTATGAAACTGTATTTATTTTATAGAAAATCAGGGTTATAAAACAAATATGTAATAGGTACTTGAGAACACTGGAACCGATTTTATGGTCTATTTGTTGCGTAAGGCGCACCGCATTGGTAACTCGATACGGATAAACCGATCATTAGGCCGTCTGTTTGTATTTGCACTAACAATAGAACATCATAGTTATAGTATAGGATTACCTTCCGGAATCGTTCATTTGCGGTTTTTAATACAACTTTAGTAATTTGATGTAATTGTACACAAATAAAATATATGTATGAATGTAATTTAGTTATGAATTATAACAAAAGTGCAAGTATGTGCATTGATACGGATGGGTTGGTTTCTGGGTTACGAGTATTTTTAGTACGTAGTGGTTGTATGAAGACAAAGGATATAGAGGTACATATTTTAAGAAAACTTTTAATTAATTCATTAAAATAAGGTAAGGAAACTTCGTTGAAAGAAGTTCGCTGAAACTTTTAAAAGGCATGAGTTTAGTATCAAAATCATTTATTGCAATTTTAACCAAAAATACTTAAGGCCATCAAATATTCAAAATAGAATTAGGCATACCTATCTATTTTTCATCTTAATGTGACACTATTAGTTGGCTCTAAAGCGTAGATTTCCAAGCAGATCTACCATAGTCACGCCTCACCAAATCATTTTTTTTGCATATGCCGTATAAGTAAACGAGCAGACGGATCACCTGATGGTAAGCAATCGGCGTCGCCCACGGACACCTGGCACCAATAGCGTTACAAGTGCGTTACCGGCCTTTTGGGGATTAGGAGTTTGAGGATTGTTAGGAATTCGGGGATTGGGGAGGTTGGGGAAGGGGGGAGGGAGCTGGGCCTCCGGTAACCTCACTCACACGACGAAACACAACGCAAGCGTTGCTGCACGTCGGTTTTCTGTGAGGCCGTTGTATCACTCCGGTCGAGCCGGCCCAATCTTGCCAAAGCATGGCTCTCCCACACTTGAACACACGTTATATACGAACCCATCATTAAAATAAAATAAAATAGTTACAAATCATCGAATGAGGTCAAAAACAACAATACAGTGGCGTTAGTCGGTGGTCTGTTGACTCAAATGTGCCAAACGAAGGTAAATATAAATATTATATAAAAAATTGGAACAAGAATAGCAAACCGAACCCTAACATAACAGATATAAATGCCAAATAAACATGAATTATGTGATGGGAACTATGGGAATTTTATTAGACTGATAGACTGAATGACTGTCTGCCTCTATGGTTATGGGGAACAAGCAGGCCAACTGAGCATGTAAGTTTGGGCTTAATTTGCGATTCGAGTAGGTATATTTCTTATTTACTATCAGACATTTTCAATAGTAATACTAGGTAATTTTGGGATGATGACTGGTGTATGATAAATAGTTTCTGCCATCAGCTTTACCCGCATTCCCGTAGGATATCATGTAGTCTATAATATCATTTCAGACCATAATCTATACTTGTTTCAAATTTCATCTCGATCCCTTCAGCCGTTTTGACGTAAAGTAGTAACAAACAAACAAACAAACATACAAATTACAAACTTTCACAAGGATAACCATTGTCACATGAAACTTGAAAGAACTCTATTACAATTAGTAAAGGATGAGTCAAAAATCGAAATCAAAGTTTAACATTACAGATAGATAAGACCTATCTGTAATGTTAAACTTTGATTTCACTTATTTCACTGCCTCGTTGGCCGAGTGGTCGCAAGTGCGACTGCTGGGCAAGGAGTCTCGGGTTCGATTCCCGGGTCCGGCAAAGTACTACTGGGTTTTAAAAAAATTCTCAGTCGTAACACGGAGTCTGGAATTGTGCCCAGTATAATGGCAATAGGCTCACCCCCTATTACATGGGACTCATAACAAACATTGTGAAAAGTGGGTGTTACATTGTACAGTGGCATTAAGTGCCGTAATGTGCACCTCTGCCTACCCCTTCGGAGATAAAGGCGTGATGTTATGTTATGTATGTTACGTTATTTCAATAACTTTACAGATCATAACTATAAATATACTTCGTGGTTAATGAAATTAGGTACGTTGTACTTTTGGCATGTAGATAAAATAGTCTTGTAAAATTATATCATGCAAAGGTGTGTCACTATTACAAATAGTACTCAAATAACTACAACTCATAACAATAACCATAGACGTCAGAGCATAGGCATATAGTAATGACAAATAAGTGTAGGTGTACACACCTCTGCTCAACTATTTAAGGGTTTAATTTGGTCTGTTGTGACGTTATTACATTGTTCGACGCAACACATTAGCTTAAGTCATTATTCGACCATTAACCAAAAATAAACTATAGGTGCTTACTACGTGGTATTGCAAAACGAGACAACATTACAATACTCACTCATTCAACAAACAAACGTCAATGGGACATGCGACTGAGCAACGTATTTGCATAAGCTGAATCACACTACTGTTATTTGTCTGTGGATCCTAGACTTTAGGGCCGGATTACACTGACTGTGACAACACGTGCGAAAAGAAGCCCAATATTTAACTTAATTTAATAATATTTTTATTTAAAAAACGAATCTATTGATTTTATCTTAAGGCCGTGTTTACAAACACGGTGTCGAAATATTTAAACTGCGAAGTTGACGTCAATACGTACAGAGAATCATTCAACCGTTAATTCCATACGTAACTCTGTATAATGAGTCCTAACTATCATGTAATCTAATTGACAATGCGATCTGTAAAGGTACAGGTGAACATCTTGTGTGACTGTGAGTCATAATGACTGTTGTATGAATCATTATGTTCAGTCTGTGGAACACGGGAAGTTTATGGTGTATGGTGAAAGAATGTGTGTGATCAGCGCTATGGGATGACGAATCGGGACCTTGTAACTTTTTGCACTATTTAGGTTTCGCATAGTTGAGTTCTAGAGAGATACTGAGAGAGACTGTCTCGGGGAGTCTCGGGTTCGATTCCCGGGTCGGGCAAAGTATTCTTGGGTTTTTAAAAAAATCTCACAAGTAGCACGGAGTCTGGAAATGCGCCCGGTATATGGCAATAGGCTCACCTCCTATTACATGGGATTCATAACATAAATAGTGAAAAGGTGTTACATTGTAGAGTAGCATTAACTGCCGTATAATGTGCACCTCTGTTTACCTCTTTGAGGATAAAAGGGGTGATGTTATGTGTAGTTCTAGAGAAATAATATAGTTAGGTACTAATACTTTCAGCCTTTATAATTTTGGGATTTCCTGTCGTAGTTTTAGGTTTTGTTGGACTTTGAATGCGGTTTGCGATTAACATTACTTTCCATTGATTTTTTTTGGTAAAAATATAATTTGAAATATTGCTTTCGCAAACTATTGACATTAAATTAACCGCTGGCGGCAATTCCAGACTTTAAAGTAACGATTGTTAGTAAAAAATGACTAATACAAACAATGATTAAAAAAATAATTAAAATGTGGTTACAATGACTTTACTCGATTTGACCTAAACCACAGAATTATTTTTTTTAATTCAAATAAAACGTCATTAGCACATTCCTCGTCATTTTTTGACATCTGCCACTGAAATCCAGGAATGAATCCTGGAATTGTATGAATCAGTTTATAATTGAAGATGAATCGCTCAATGAATGAACGCAGAAGACCTCTTCATACCAGCCTACGTAAAATTAAGATTACAAAATGGAAAATTATTGAGGAGTATGCACACTTGATCTATTTTGTTAAGTCATTTTGTGTACTTTTTTATGATTAACATTTCATTAATTAGTGTCTTTAAACACGTAGATATAAGTAGGTGCCAATTACGAATACAGCTAAATAGTTTGATAATTAGTTATCTACTTATAAAATAGCATAGCTTACCTTTTATAGGAACAATAGTAGGTACCACGGATTTTATTCCAATCTTTGCGTGGATGAGCTTCTGCATTTAAACTTTTGTGTGTATATGGGTCCAGACTTCGTAAATTTTGTATCTCAAACAGCTGTTAAGAGCGTCTATCTTGTTACTCATCATTTTTGCTGCACGCGTTCCATTTGGTCGCATGATTCACGTTTAAGTGGGCATCATTCATTTAGTAGTACCCGTAACCTTGGTTTATCGGAACTATAATACAATGATAAAAGAAATTTGGGAAACACCGCGAACCAGCACGACCTACAATTGTTTTATTACCTTTATAATTTATATTTTACGTCATTGAAATTGTCAGATCGTAAAGATATGCTACTAATCACTGAGTGTAGGTTTCGGGATTTTTTATTTAAATGCTTAATGCATTTTAACCACAGATCATTTTGTGTGGTTGCAATTAAGTTGAAGTCACTTTGTAGTGTGAAATTAATGATATTGTTTATAAAAATAAGGAAAATACAGAAAAATATTGAGAGGAGGAAGTTGCGGCCTATTGTTTATTAAAAAAACCAACAATCCAGTTCAGACTAGTTTGAATTGATTTATAATTATTTGACCTCTTCTATTGCCATGGAACTTACGCCGTCAAGTGTGAGATACGTATCGTAATTTAAACTTTTTCATCATTTGATAGAGTCCACTTTGATATAACCTAAAAAACCCAATGACAACTTAAGATGATGATTATTTTTCGACTTATTATATCTTCAGTGTTTCTGAGATGTATAAGTACATTTGAACCGTAAGTGGGTTCTTTTTTCTTACTCATCATTCTTGTTCATGTTATCTTAAAATTACGTGTATTAAGGACTCATTAATTGACACAAAAAATCTATGACACGTGTTTGATTCTTGTAATAACATAAAAACAGGTGTAAATAAACCAGTTAAGTCCGGTTCTGTTTTATTTCCGATAGATTCGTAAAACATAATTATGGTGTGAATGGCCCTTTACTTTATTCAACTGAGACAATGTTTTGGCTTCCTTAAGGATAATTGCTATAGCATTCATTTTGATCTAATAAAAGCACATAGTATGAAACCTTCTTAAGAATTTCCCCAGCAATTCTAGGCCATGATCACCGACTGATGCATTAACTTACAATATTACAAAGAGAGCGGTATGCCGTGAGTCACCAGTCATCAGTGCCATATCACGATCGCGTGAGAACTCTTTAGCACAACCTCCAATTATAAGTCCGGTAGTACGGAATCTCTCCGCTTCCGGACGTGTGCCGAAATTAGAGCAACTAATCGATATAGTATATAATATGTACCTACTTATATAAATACATACAATATTACTCATACATTGATGTTCGTATCATTGTGATCAAGTGGCCTAAAGCCGGTTCAAACCAGATGGTTCGCAGTGTATGAATTCAATTAACTATCAAATATTTTTTATGGGAAAATACTTCTGTGAGTATCATGGAGTGTTTTATAGTACAGGCCTCTTGGGACATTTCGGTGTAGTTGTGTTTTTTGGCACTCTAGAGCTACTGAGAATTGAATTAGTTTTTACTTTTAGTAGGAATTTTTAATTGTTCACGTTATGTTTTGTACCTACTTCTTCGTAATGCTAAGGTGATGTATTTTCCATAACGCACCTGTTCAGCTTTTCCAAGTGATACCTCGCGCAAATAAACATCTATCGCTATTTTGATATCAACATATTGATGTGGTAAGTCGATCGATATGAACTTCCGAGGTTTGAAGGTTGAATAACTATGTACTTGCTCGATATGGAAAGCTAATGACATAGCTTATTTAGGTACAATATATTTATAAAGCATGAATTTTATTTATTTATAAAAACGAAACAGTAGATAATTACTTAAGAAAATGTTGACAAACATCAGAAAAAAAGGAACAGTTTGCATAGCGATAGAATGATTAACTAAATACCTGAGTACTTATGTTAAGACGAGTTTAAAATAGAAAGTAGTTCGTCTAGGCCAATAGACACATCCCCGGTTGGTAATCAGGATCTTGTTTTAACAACGTTGTGGACATGCAATGTCCCTTATATGACATGCTTGCTCTTTAGAGATTTTCTTTGATCGTTGACATGGAAAATATACTGGTACTGGGATGAGGAAATTTGACGTGATTTTAGCTTGTTCTTAATTTGAATGATATTATGAAACAGAAAAATTATTTAATCGATTAATTATTTAATATAATTATGGGAATTATTTTAATCATATCTTTTTAGGAAGGCCAATGCGTTTTTTTTGCTATAGAGATGCCCTTGACTTTGTAGTAGAAGTTGCACTTCATATTAAAATTATCACTCACATTCAGTTGTCTTGGTGCATGTCATCTATCAGTAAAGTAAGAAGATTTTGTACATTTTCCTTGACCTTGAAAAATCTTGAAAGAAAAACTATAAAAGATACCAAATTCATAATATTGCCATTTAAAATTCATGTCACTAAACAAACGTCAGTCACAGTACCGGAATCTCGACCATCAATTGCGTAATACCTAAATAAATGAACTAGGAAAATAGTGATATAAAAAAATCTCGCAATTACGTGGTAAATAAAGTAAGGTGTTGCGGTAATTAAACTCAATAAATGTTGCTATAGCACTGCATCATAGTCAGGAGTTCGCAACCAAGCGTCAAATTCACAAGTGTAGGTAATTTGTTCATTTGTGAAGTGTTTGCACCTAGCATCTTGTAGCGTTGCTAATATTGTACGAATTTGTTTATTGAAATTTAAGTTTGTTGATATCTTAAGCACGATTGATTGTTGATTATATGGGTTTAATTTTATGACGAAGTAAAGATTACGTAAAACAAATGTTTGTCTGAAGCACTAAACGAAATGATTTTTTTTCTATAACTGAAAATATAGTTAAGATGTCATTTCACTCAAAGCTTTAGCACAAAGTAACGTACAATCATAAACACCCTGATTTATTGTAAATGATACTGACATATTTGACATTCCTTAGATCTGTTTGAGTCTAAGACAAGTAAAGAAAATGTATCCAAAGATTGTGAGCGCCTGAAGAAAGGCATGCGCCTCGCTTCCTGTCATAGTTTTGAGAGCGTTGTCGCACTTGAGATAATACGACTTAAGTCAATATGGAAATCCATAAACTTATGCCCTTTTGAATCTCAGTATACACGAGGTCATATCTTTCTTAAAGCGGAACGTGTATGACCTTAGGAGTCGAAAAGATAATTGCTTGCAATCACTTGTCTTCAATCCCGTCTGGGTTTGATACGATTTCGTCTTGCGACAAATTAGGTTTTTCAAAGAACTCTGTGTCTTAAGTTACAGTTTTATGATCTCTTTAATGGCTGACGAGTAAATAAAATTGATAGTTCCGCTACGCCTCGTGGTGATTCAGATGCGAGTCAATCAATTATTCAATGTCAACGTATTTATTCAATATGCGGCTTTATATTTAGAGGATGGCTTTTGAATAGTCGTAATAGAAAAACAAACTGGAACTTATGGTTAGAAATCTGGTGATTAGTTCCTAAATTCTCATCATGTTGACCTTTTGGTTTTAAACCCAGATGTCTTGACGAATAGGTGGGTAGAGGGTCCTCAACTTTTCTTCTAACGAAGGTTTTTCCGAATAATTATGAGGCGAAATGTAAAATTTATGTGCCAACTACAGTAACTTGTCAATTTACGGTAAAATATCAGTGGAAATCTCAAATCGTAACAAATAAATTGTGTTCTCTTTTTGGTTATTGTTGGGAAATGTAAAAAAATTTAATACTATTCGAATCTTTGAGCATGCCAGCCCTCATTGCACATACAGCCAACCAACCATGAAAGTGCATAAATCCTTTATTTTCCTTTGACGTAACACTGTCAAGCCACACAGTTGACATAAGGGCTTGCAAAGTACACAGATAATGTCAAACAAGGAGTGTTTGGTCGTCTTTTGTTTTGTGTATGTTTCTCCTACTCGGTCACGGCAGACCTGTGGTTTTACGTAGGTCAAGAACGATTTTAATCTCGTTTCGATTTGCTATACATTTAGCTTATTCAATTAGGTATTGTTGCTGGGTATTTCAGTGTCGATGAAGTCATGTTAGGAGTGATTTGTGATTTGCAATCATTTTGTTTTTTTTTGTCACGTAAATAATTTAGGTTTGCGGTAATTAGGCGTGTTTGCGATTTTCTTGTTCAAACATCCGTGTCGATTTTTATTTTGATGTTTCGTCGATAAAAAAAACAATTACATAACTATTACTAATTAAACGTACCATGCTTGGTAATTCGTAAAAGGGTCGAGCAAGTTGATAGTTCTATTTATGACTGTATATATAAAACTATTAAGCATCTACGGCTTGGCTATCTTAGTACATCTTCATGATAGCTACTTGGAAAAATTCTTATTTATTTAAGAGATCTATTGTTTCAGTTTTCACGTAGTCTACTCTATACTACTTTAAAGTAAGCTACGAAGTGATCTTTTCGCAACTTGTGCGGTACAATCCGAGTACCCTTCACCTCGAAACTACAAAAATACCGCTCAACTTAACGACCTAAAGAACACACAAGAACAAAGAAAACGTATCAATTAAACAAATACAGGAAATGAACATTCGCTTACAGTTAATTATGAAGTAAGTTGGGCGATCAAAAAAGAGATTGTCACGTGCGAAGGAGGTACACATTAACATAGTCCTTGTTTTTTCGTCTCAGATTCGTGACACATCGTGTGTGAGCCCTGTGGTAAATAATAAATCTTTCTAATAAATAAAACAAGGGAACGTGAGCGAGATAAAGCGCGCATGCGCGTTCGGTGCGCCCTAAACGCCATTGTGGACGCCGACGCGACGGCTGATCGTTAAACGAAGGTGAAAACATTTTTGTGCCTTTTTTAAAAGATCAACTCGATGTGTTGATGTTTTCATGTTAACTTGTGGTACGAGTAATTGTTTGATGTCTTATGCGCTTACGCAGGAGACTGTTTGCTGAGACTTTGGAGTCAAGCTTTATGTATCTAATGGCATAGATGGTGGCAGTCGATTATGTTGCTATTTTCTTTTAATTTGATTAAAAGCTATAGACTTTTGTACAATTGTAATCGCTAATCTAATTACTATATATTTCCAAGTGATTGTTAGTATAATGTATGCTGCATGCTATTTAGCTTTTCGCATACTTACATTATTTAATTTTATACTCGTAAACGTCAGTTCATACCGGTATGGTTTGGGGTGCGCCCAATGTGGTATCTAATGTAAACTGAATGCCACTCAACTATAAATGTACTATTAAAGTTTGCAACTACAATGCTCCTGAAAGTTATAGGAAAACCATGACTCACGATGATTATGACGACTTTGGATTCGATACCGTAGTACCTACTTAACGTTATAGTACGCAACCTTATTTGTGTATCTTATACTCTTATACTATTATATAAAGCGAAAGAGTTTGTTTTTTTGTTTGATCGCGCTAATCTCCGTAACTACAAGTTTGATTTGAATAATTCTTTTTGTGTTGGATAGCTCATTTATTGAAAAAGGCTATCAGTCTTTTTATGCATGCACGTCAGTTAAAGGGTACTTTGAATTTGGCCCTTCTTTAATATATCGCCAATCTGGTCGATATATGTCCGCCCAGTCGATACATGTATCAGTAAATAAACGTTTTTTTCATTGACTGTGGTCATAAGAGCGACTACCAAGCCAGAAGTCTTGTGTTCAGTTAATCAACCCACTAGGGTTGTACTAACAAAACCTAGGAAGGATGTTTTCGATAATTCCTAAATTGTTTAGCAAAACCACGGAGTCTGGAAAGTACTGACCGTTATTAATTATTATCAATAATTATGAGGGAAACAAAAGTAGACGTCTTATGGATGACATAACGTGAATGATTTATATCACATGAAAATTTTACACATTTATTTAATTTTTTAACGATTTTTTATTGTTAAGGGATAAACCCGCAAACGACCAGATCGTAGCAATAATCTAAGGCGTTACCGGCAAGGATTAGGAATTTGACGGTTGTTAGGGATTCAGGGATTGGGGAGATTGGGCAGGTTTGTTTCACGTCGGTTTTCATAGTATCACTCCGGCCGAGCTGGCCCTTTCGAAACCGAAACATAGCTCACAGCCCACACTTCACACAAAATATATTTAAAAATATAGTTACAAAATTCAAATCCGACCCTGTCACCTGCTACTTATACTAACCCTCTCATAATTTCCGACCAATCAAGTTTCTTCAAAACATTTCTTAAGGAAAAAAATGGTGACCCAACTCTATCCACAATGTGGTAGGTCATTCTCAATGAGCTTCGGTTGTTAATGTGTAAATATGTGTTTCACATTTACACGGCTGTGACATCCACGAACGTTGTGGTCGGAATGTGGAGCCGCGCGGTCGCGACCGCGGGCCGACATCACATTGTCACACGGAGACCAACAGCTATTGATATTGCCGCCAGTTGCTTCTTTATTTTATTTCCTATCCTAGTGGATATTTGGATATTATTCTAAGAAGTAAATATTCATATATATAACAAAATAATCTTTTTGATATCTGTATTAGTTAATGTATTTGATATGTAGGTATATAGAAAGTATTATTCAATACTTACTCCCTCGCTGAATAGTGCAGCATATCAATAAATTTCTTTTGTGTTAGGATAGGTCAGCAAATCTACATAATGTAATGAAAATCTGTGAAAATCCTAATGAATTTACAATAACTATCGTGGGTATACTAAATTAACTAAAAATCGCAGCCTACTCACTGCGCGACATCGCCGCGACCGCGCACGCTGCTCATGAGGAAGAACCCCTCTGTGGTTCGAAACTAGTAGAGCTTACTCAGTATATTCACGTGAGTAACCCGCGATTTTTAGTTAATTAATGTACACTTCACTATTGCACAACACTATTTAAAAGGTAGGTATTTAAGATGAATAATAAGTCCAAATATTACACCACTTACTGTCATACGAACAAAACTACTAACAATCATTAATTCGTATGTTGAATGTTGTTGGTTGTTGTTAACAACTTGCGATATAGTTAGTAATTCAAGTGTAATGAAGATTTTTTTAAACTTAGTTCATACACTTATTTCAATTATAGGCATTATCATAATTCATTATTTTAATTAGGTATTCTTCTCATTTTATGGGATAAAGACTGATCACTTGACTAGTAAGTGATTAGCGCCACCTATGAGCATCAGTAACAGCAGAGGAGTTCAATGACGCCTTTTCCGGGCCTTAAGCCGTGATGTTATGATGTAATGTCATGTTACGATGTCCTAAGTATAAATAATTATTAGCTCTCATTAATTACCATTCCAATTACCGTTACGTTATCCACTTTTGAGACAGGTACCACCTCGGAGCTTTATTTGCTATCATCATTTAATAATAAGAAGCCGATGCTTTCGTTTCATCCGACAACTCCAAATGTAACACCCGCAGGTTTTTGACGACTTATAGCGTCGTCGTCACAACAGATTAAACAAATATGGCGGGACTCGTTTGACAGTTCGCTTTGTGATCAGTAGCGGGACGTGTTACACAACACAAATAAACATACACACGCTAACGACTCACCATTCGATTTCAAACCTTATCTGATTGACACATAGTTCAAGTGTAGAAGACTGGTAGAAAAGTTAATGTTGTGTGTCGAGTTTTTTATTATTTTTCAGGTCCCATCGCCTTGGTCGTACTAATTTGTCGGAGACCAAGTCACCAATGCAAATATGGCTGGTGTTGTGAATACCTTGTGTAAAGATATGAAATTGTTTCCAAGCTCGACTCATGGGAACATGCGTGATCCGTGTTTGTGACTTAGAAATAATATTTTAATGAAATATTTGTTTAAGACCTTTTTATCGGATATCTATATGATTATGAGATTTTATTAACATGGACTTTGTGGGTGGTAAAGATGAGAACATGATCGAGTTGATGATGAATCATTATGGCCCATTCATTGAGATTTCCCTTACCCAAAATCATGATCATCATATCTTTTGAAAAAAGGCAAGACATTAGTTATTATAACCGCAAATGTGCTCTTTCCTTGTGTTAATCATCAAGACCATTCACGATCACCTGATGTCATAAAATTTCCAGGAGCGTCTTTTTTAGAGGTATGTTTTAAAAAAATAAAAATAAAAAACGTTGACATAAATGTAATAATAATTTAATTTCACAAACATAACCAGGTATGTTTGTGCCGCAGTTATAAATAGGTACTATTTGAACTATACAAATATTGATTAAGTTATAAATACACTGGCTCTGTATTTTTACAATAATATAATTAACAGCTCTATTAAAGCTAGTCATATTTCATTGGATTTCAGTAACATATAAATAGTTAACAAATAGTCAAGTAATACTAAGGAAAGTAGGAATATACAATTAAAATTATTCGTCTCAGCCTCGAGCTACCATGTCATAATATAGATAATTAAATATCGACAGCAGAATAGAAACTGTTCTGATACACCGTTTGACACATTCAATATTCCGACTCAACAATTTCATCAACAGTCCAAGTGCTGGAATGAAGTCTAATACTAAAATCTAAATTAAATAATACGAATAATAAAGAAATTGAAACTAAAGTGGAGTTAAGCGAGAAATAAATAAAACCTTGACTAGGATAATCGGGAAATTTAGAATGTTAATCAGCAGACAATAAATAATACATTTTAAATTCGTCACTATTTACAAAAAAGGAACTAATTCTTTCTAGACCAAAATGGCAATGTAATGGCAAAGACAGTTTTTCTATACATTAATTCGCTATTCAACAGCCAAAAGATGCAAATAATTCTACTAGAAAGAGTTTTTCATGGGTCTGACTAATACTGAAGAGCACTGCTTCGCCACGCGAGCACCAAGATTAAGTAGGCAGCCAAAAGTTACATGGGGTGTGCAGTTTCTCTTCGAGTCACATTGTAAGACTCTTGTTCATAACTGCTGTATTCAAGCAGATTCCGTGTCGTAAACTTTCTGGAACACCTGTGCGAGGTACTCCAAGTAGTTCAGGGTGTCCCTGTATAGGAGAGCGCCCATGTTGCTCTGCAAGTCAGGGATTTCAGATTCCAGAAGTTTATCGATCTTCAGGTTGCGAACGTGCATGATGTCCTGCAAAAAAGAGAAATTGAATAAGTAAAGTGTCGTAAAAACATAATTATTCTTGGGTTTTTTTTACATTATTGTGAATTACGTTTACGTAGTAAAGATTTGTGACTAGTTCTACAAATTCCATGATGTACATTTTAGTGATACTTACATTAAAATAGCATAGAACAGCTCGCACATCGTGCATTGACTGAGTTATGTTTGACTTCAGGCTCTCGTCCGCTATTATGCTGGTGTTCGAGAGCTCTTCAGAGAACTTGTTCAGTCCTCCAACAATCATCTTCAGCCCTTTGTACATCCCTGGCAATAACTCGTCGAGTTTTGGCTGTGGACAAAACAGAAGATAATTAGTGACCAAGTTTTTCAGAACATTTTTAACTTTTGATTGCAAAGTACGACCCAAAACTGCATCGGATTGCCAAACTTTCTAAAACTGATAAGGACAATCGCAATCATCCTAAATTCGATTACATTTTTGATTGTGTAGCATTGCGAAACCATTGTGTTCTCACGTAAGCGATAGTCGGCCGACAACAATGAGTGCCACCGACGATGTCGATTCTTTGAAATCGATTGAAAAACTCATACGGATGCACGTTTTTGGCATCAGCGAATTCGCCGCCCTTCTGTGATTGTTTTCATTTAGGAAACGTCAATCTGGCAACGTCCGTGTTATCAAAATCTGATGGTTTGTATTTTTCAAAACTAAAGAGTATTTAAAGATCTATAAGTATAAATTAGATGCTTACCATTAACAGATTAATGTATTCATCAGGCAGCTGTTGGTAAAGGACTTTCTCCTTCGGCAGCCATTCCTTAGGGAGGTACTCGGATGATTCCCACGGGCCAAGAAGGTCTTCAAATTTGGGATAACTATGAAGCATTGACGCCTGAAACAAATTAAATAATATTTCGTTAGTAATGATCGAACAATTTTATAGAATTATGCAAGGTACAGAACATAAAATAAATTTAAGTAGAGAAAATTTACAATAACACGACTTTTCTATAGCTAAATAATACGAGTAAGGTACATCATCAGTGAATCAACGGCTATTGAGAACACTTGTATTCTATGAAAGATAGAAATAGATCGAGTTAATAGGATAAGTTGATTGACTTTCATGGAAAAGGAAGATTGAGCGGACGATGAGTCCGAGCTGTTTCCTGGATTGATGGTATAAATGTGATTCGAGTGGGGAGAGCTCTGCAGTGGCCAGTGGAGAACTGAGTATTTGGGTGATAGTGTCAAATATTAGAGAAATTTTAGTGAAATTATTGACGGAGGTATGTACTCAATACCAATTTCTTAATTTGACTTATTTTAAGTACCTGTAAGTGTGAAAACTGGCTTCATTTTTAACAAACCCTTAGATTTAAAGCACATATCTACCTATATACTAGTAACTTCTTGAGAAGAAATATTCTAATCAATGGAAAAATTCAAAATACACAAACAGAAAAATAGGGCAGAAAACATAAATATCAGCAAATGAAGTTAAAACACCCACGTACGTACACGCGTTACCTAGTCACAAATTGTTCTTAGAAATGACAAACGTTTACTGCCCTCTGGAGAAACAAACCAAAACAACAAGATCTATAAAGAACTGAGAATTATTCTATTCAATAGATCAATTTGTGCTGGAGGCACATTCGTAACTATCATCTATTTATTTTAAGACTCCATCTTTCAATTAGATAATCACAAATAAAGACTAGATGATCTTTATCGATATTAATAGTCAAGCTTTGTTTTTGTATTGACTAATCTTTAATACTAGCACTAGATTTGATTAGATCAAGTGAGATTCAATTCGATATTTATTGCACATAAATATTCGATACAAACGTTCAAGATAATCGATTTTATTGACAAGCGAAGGTCGTGTGTAAGATGAGATTGAAACCAGAGGTTTGTGGCCGCCGCCGACGACATTTCACGTAACAAAACCGTTTCGACATTAAAATTTGACACTGGCCGTATCACACATTATGATAAGGGTATAAACAAAAACTGTCCTTGTACTATTAACCTTAGAGTCGAAATAGCTTTGACAAATCAAACAATCGGGGCTGGACTGGCAGATGTAACGCGTTGTATTTAAGTATCCCTTTATAAAAATACTTTAGACAACAATACGACTAATTAAAACTTTTACAAAACCCTACAAAACCTCAAAAGTACAGCTACGCAACTGTTTATCGGTGACGATCAGAAAACGTTGTCCAAATATTAATTTGCTTCATTGAAATTGAGATACCGCTGATATAAAATTTGCTGATAATACGCGCAATGAAATAAATTTACGATTATTTCTTTGGACATAAACCGAGTCGCGGTGTATGAATGGATTCAAAGCGGAGATATTATCCGATGCCGAAGTGGTAAGTAATTGGCAGGAAAATTAGAGTTTACAGACCTTAAAAATTTAAAAAATAAAATTTTTGAATGTTAATGTTTTGTCGGCAAATGAATGTAGTGCAGATGATTTCACAAAACAAGAAGTGTAAGAATGTAATGATATCGTACAGAGATGGAATGTGCTATGTAGTCACTGGCACACTAAATGTAACAGGTGTGCGTCCGGTCTATCGGACCATATCCGAAACATTACCTACTAGCTGTGTGGAGCTTACGACCAAACTAAGGCGTATCTGCATTATAGCATACATTAAGAATGCTGTACCTTCCCATCACTTTAATGTGGTAGTTACGATCGAGGACGTAAAAGATGCAAATTCTGCAATTGCGAAATTAGGTATTTGGTAACAGTTAAATATTTAATTGAAGAGTTTTAATAAAAGAGTTCTAATAAAAACGAGTTCTAATTTGCGAAATTCTATTGTAGTTCAATGAATTTAAATGAACTGCAGACACGAGTTTTCTCAACATGGTATAAAGTAAACCGGTAAGAATTATATGGATTCAGCACATTGCAGTTACCGTGGGTGGGCACCAACTGAGAAATTCGATGACTTAGCATCCGAATGCCTAGCTCGAAACATCGGAAGCTTATCAAATAAACATGCACCCACACAAGCGCAGACATTGATATATTTACGGCACACGTACGCACCCAACGCCGCAGACAGCCTGTCGCCCGTGTGAACAACGCTATCGTACTATGTACGTACATACATATTGTATGTATGTGCTATGTAATTCAATGTTTATATAGCGTAGCTATTGCAAAGATAAGCGAGCAGATGCACACGAGTTGCGAGTGTTGCGACGCGCGGCATGCCACGAGCCGATCGCTATCGCCGATCGGGTTACATCGCGAATACACCATTCATTTGTTTATCGTAATTACTTTCAAAAGTTTACGAGCATTTTTTAAGGAAGCGAGTTGAATTCCAGTGTCGAAAATGTGATGCGATAATATGACACCGGTGTAGTCAAAAGCACGAGTGTTATGACACATTCACACGGTGGCCGGTGGCGAGTCACACAGTACCGGTAGAGTTCGTTGAATTTGTTATTGCGTTCTTAGTACAACGCGGCCAGTTATTATTTATACGGAATGGGCTTGACGACAGATGTAGCAGCCTGATTTATTTAGGATATATTGTCTCTCAGACGTAACTTAGACGTTTATCTGGTTTAATGTGATGACAAATATTAACAGGACGAGATTGAAAATTATGATAAGCAAACAATTTTTGTTGAAAACGGGAGCTCAAACAAAGAAAACGTAGACGTCCTTGTGGACTAGCAACAATGGTAGTTCATCGCCACGATTTGCGTGTAAATTGCAATAAATATGATACATTAGTACCGAATGACCGACATTAAGGGGAGAGACAGAAAAAATCGTCGGGCAGGTGTGTCGCGCAATACTAATGCGCAATCAGTATTCGAGGCGTACGCGCACCGTCCTGTACCTCGTTCCGGCTACTGTGAGTCGATAATGTCGTTTTACGAGGAGGCAGCGGACAGGACGTCGCCGTCGTTACGACCGTCGAGCCTATTACAATGCCACCATACCTCATACGCGAACATCACACTCGATAACTGGACACATTCGACATAAAAGCTTCCATTGTTCCGCTACCATTGACTGCCCACCTCTCAATAAATCGATTATATTGACAACACTCGCCGAAATGTATACGAGTTCCCCCTCGGGTATCGAGTTGCTACTGATTGCGTTAGTAAAGAGTCATCCATAAATGATTCGAGGCGCGACTTCGACATCGCATTATTTCTCGTTGATCGGCTCACCTTACTTCCGATTCGGAAATTATTATATTCCTAGGATTGAAATGATAGAGCCGTCATATGAATTGTTGTATTAACATGCTAAACGTTTGTTTCTAATAATTCGTGAATGTTTTATGAATTCTTGAATGTAGGTTGAATTGTCTGCGATTCTTGTGCGACCATATTACCATCTGATAAGTTTAGGTGTTTTGTTTTTATATGAACTGGTTTATTATAAACTTGCTGTATATAATTAAGCTAACTGGTTTGAGCTAAATGTTCAGTATATACCTTACAATGAGTAATTTAAGCACACAGACAAGATTGGTGATCAGGGAATATGATTTGATCAGTAACATTTTATTGTCATTTAACATGACGTGTTCTGTTTACAAAGTATTTTATCGACATGGCGTCACAGAAATGCAGTGCGAAATTATAATTAAAAGGGAGGAAGCGGTCGGCCGGACGTAGAGACGCGAAACGGCGGCGCCCGGCCGATGCAATCTCTCTTCCACGCTTGTGCCCGCGCAACTCTGCGGTGAGAAAATCGCGCCAAAAACGTGCACGCCGTGAATCTTTAATGGGTCAGATTTCAAGTGAAACTTTTGGCAAAATCAATAATGTTATTCTAATTCTTTAGATTTATTTATTTCATTCGCAGAAGTCAACGTCATTCAACAGAAATAAATAAATGCAATTCAAAATGTTAACAATAAATTACAGATCGTTCACTTTGCATTATATCCCAATAATTTGAAAGAGGAAGTACGAAAAATCGGTGCTAACCATTTGCAGGGTTTACGCGCACGTCAGCTGAATACTATAGCACCTCTTACAGACTCTCATACATAAATCAATAATATCTGCGTAGATACAAACGCTAAAGGCATGCGTCGACGTTAGGCTTAAGTTTTATTGGTATTGGTCGACCGCAAGCTCCGTCCGTTCATTTAGAGCGACGCGGCGGGCATATAGATGTGGACGCGAATACTACGCGATATCGCGATCGCCTCGTGCAAAATCAATGAATGAAAGCGAAGAAAGGCCTTCGGTGCCAGCATTCGCGCTTTTGTACTTCGAAGAAGTTATTCTTCATAACTTGTAGAGGTCCATAACCTTGAGTTCTCTAGAGAAAATCTAATCGCTTCATAGACAGGTTACATTTTATGATCAACTGGTGATTAATTCAAATGATGATGTCCCAAATATTAATTCCCTGGCTCACTGTGATCAAATCCTTTCAAAAGTAGATAAACATATATTCACTTGGTAATTCTACTACAAGAAGTTACGAATTTTGCAAGGTCTTTGCAACTATTATGAAATAGGCTCTTAGAGTAAAAGCAGTACTGTGTACTTACAAATGTATCCTTGTACTTCTCAGTTGATGAGAAAGTGTTTTTTGCTTGACGGACGAGCTTCAACGCGACCTCTTTTGTTGGTGGGTAATGTAGTTTTGACTGTAAAAAAAATAAGTGTTAGCATTATTTTGCACACAATATTAAAACATCAAATAAAAATGTATTTCTACTACTAAACTTTGTTTATTATCATGTTTACCCCATTTTGTATCCAACTTTTCCATAATCATCTACAATTCAGATATTTGATTGATTTTTACATTAACTACGTTTATCATTGCGGTATTTTCTGTGTGCCTGTGGTCATTAATCAAATCATGCGGTTGGTAAAGTCAACCGCAAAAATATGGCATGAATACAAAGTGCGGAAGTTTGTTGTTATAATCTGTTAACAGATTTTTGCAAGTTGTTAACAGTTCAAGTCTATTACGTGTAGTTAAACACACTTAACAACAACTCTATTCATTTGTGTATTTATTCCATGTCGTTATCGTCTAAAGCTTAAACTCTTTCTTCAAATACGGTTTCATTCTTCTGATTTTCTCAACCATTTGGTCTACAGCGAAAAATAACTTACTTGAGAATCATTATAATCGCAGGGGTTAGCCCACAGTGGGTTCTCCTCATCCGTGTCACGTCTCTGCCGCTCCATGCTGGCCCGGCTTCGATGTGGCGCCGCCGACGACCTCGGTGACAGACCGCACACCAACAGTAGCAGGCACACCGCCGCGCAGACGTTGACGTATCCTAAGTAATAAATATGAATTAGCATGGAATATATTGGAAAATTTTTAAATTACCAACCAACCAACCCTATAAGATTTTAACTGTAACTTAAAAATAATTGCCCTAGACGTTTGTACTTCAACTGGACATAAATGTTTACAAAAGATGGAAATTTGGTCACTATATAAAACTGAACTGTAGTGTCGTGGTGGCCCGGAGGTTTAAGACGCCCACTTCTCATGCATGAGGGTGCGGGTTCGAAACCTACCAACGGCAAGTACCAATCTGACTTTTTCCGAGTTATATGTACTTTCTAAGATTATTTAGACACCACTGACAAACGGTGAAGGAAAAACATCGTGAGGAAACCTGGACTTATAATTTCTAATTATAAGTTTGAAATCGCCAACCCGCATTGAGCAAGCGTGGTGATTAATGCTCTAACCTTCTCCGTGTGAGAAGAGGCTTTGCTCAGCAGTGGGCATTTATAGGCTGTTGATGATGATGAAAACTGAACAGTAATCAGGGCTTGGTTTTGTTTGTTCAAGTCGAATCTTACAATGCATTGCGGTCATTCATATTCATTTCTGAATGAAAGCTCTCATATTTTTTTCAATGCATCTCATTTAATGAAAACGCTCAAGAGCCACTTGTTCCGTATGCGGCACGCGCGATGGTATCGATTATGGTAATCGATGAACATCCGATGAATAAATACATCGCGGCCCAGAGGTGGACAGCCTTTGCTAATTGTCCAGTGAACCTGTGTGAATCACTAATGCGGCACTATTTAACGGTGGCGCGGTAATCGGACTCACATTCTTCAGATAGGTTACTTCATCCAACCTATTGAGTCGATTTTTAATATAAAATTATTTAATGGAACATACTCGTGCTATTACAAAGTTATCTATTGCAATGGTAATTGCATTTTTATAGGGGAATATATTTTGCTTAATTGTATATTATGTCACTTGGATATGTAAATAAAAGTTATTTTCAATTTTACAGATAAAGAAATATTAATTGAAACTAACAACTGTCACCAGCAGAAGGTGTCCATCGTTGACGCAGAAGTATTTATTAACTTGACATTCGTTTTACTCGTTAAAATGGAATAATATTATCCACGTTAAAGGAAATAATTTGATGTGTGATTGACATAATTTTTTATTTGAATGTAAAGTTAACTTGGTGCACCTGTATATTATACCCAAAAAACTGTTCATTTGCAAGTAATTTGAATAATTGGATATTGTTAGGATGATTTCAAATGCAATAAATTTATAATAACGTTTATGTTAGCAGAGAAGCGATATGAATTATGAGCTGTCAGCCGGCGGAAATGTCACTGGACGGATCCAAGTTCTGAAACCTACTTAGGTACATGGCTATGAAAAACTTTAACATTTACTTCATTTCGTAGTATAAATGTAAAGTGGTATAGGTCATGATAATTCTATCTTACAATGACGATCATTATTTCCCATTCTAGCGGTAGATAAGGACCAATTACATAAACTGATAAATTATTACGTATGTAAAAAAAAACTGTAATGTCATATTATCAGGAGCTACGTATTACCCCAACATTTGACGTAGATAAAACAATTAGTTCATTATTAAAGATAATGAGCTGCCTTTGCTCGACAATTAAAATAAATGAAATTAATCAGGTCTCCCATTGTTTATCTTTGTATATAAATCACATTGTGATCTTCGACTTTGTGCTTGACGTCTAGAAAATATAACTTGATTAACGTCTTGAGGAAAATGAAAGCAATATGAATGCAATTATTTCCATTACATATTACATTTTTGTTATGTTTTCTCTTCATAAATTAAATAGTTTTTATGAACAGAATAAGATATTTGGAATAATTTGAAATAAAATATAATGATTAATTATGATTTTATTTAGGTAATCGAATCAATTGGTGTCTCTCGAAATGTCATTGACCATAATTATGTTAGAACTAATAAATGGGCGCGATATCAGAGTTACACCGAGTCACTCGCGTAGAATGTTATTTGTTTTTTCAGTGTTTTGACTCAAGGTGTGAATCATGAATATTATGTCTGGTGGTTAGTGACTAACGTAGGTAAAGATCTCACTGTTAGGTATTTGCGATGGCGTTATAATATACCAGAACTATAAGAACTTCTTTTTAAATATGCAAGGTTCGTACTTTTTGTTATTTGGCGATTGGCCATGATCTGTCTCAGTGTTTTGTAAACAAAATGCTTGAGTGTTACTCATCGTATTGAATGTGCTATGCCAGCACTTCACAAATCTCATTCATCATTACATTCACATAAATTAGTACAAATGTGTGCGTGTGAATTTTTCATCATCTCGTTAGCGCTCGCGGTTTCGCTGCGAGGGCTGCAGGCACCGCGGACAAATAAAAGAATATTATAGTTATAGGGCGCTCAGCCGCTTATTATTTAACTAGACCCTGTGAACTGATACCGATTACCCTTGTAAAAATAAACGTAGACACTCCCTGCACGAAATATATAACGAACAATTTGCATAAACAAATCCCACTCATTAAGTATGCAATCCGTATAACTAGCCGTGATTTAGTTGTAGGTTATATTGCCCTCTAATTGACACCATAATAATGTTGTACCAATTGGGTTACAAAAGACGACCGCAAAGGTGGAGTCGGGCAATAACGATCATGTCAAAAGGAAGGTCCGACACACAGAACACGCGTTAAACACACGATCATAACATTTTATTAGTGCTCCGGTCAAAAGCAACCGCGGGACCGCCGTCAAAAGTTCACGAACAAAAAAACAACAGGTCAGCTCGTAAAAGACGTAGAGTCACTGTGAGACAAATATTTTCACTGAGTAACCATGAGATGAAGATAAAAATATAGGGAAATTAAATCTTTACCGTAAATGACAAGAAAGCTCTCTAGCTAGAATATTGAATTGAATAAAAGATATACAATTTATGGGAAAAACACTTTTTGTAAAACGTCAGTAGCCGCGTTGATTTTGAGGTATCGTATTAACCATAATTAAAACAAATGAATGTTTTTTTTTTCTAAAAGGACGGCAAGTAATTGATATCCTCTTTATATCCCCAACCACCTATACGTGGAGATATTTGAGATGAACAATGAGACTCGATCGAATTCCTTAGCCCATTGAAGAACTGACCGAGCGACCATAAAAACCGTAGATACCTACACGTAGGTAATACACAGGTTATAAGGGGGCATAAAAAAGTAGGGACCGCGTCGGAGGTCGGACCGACTACCCGAGAAACAAAGACTTCGTTTATTTTTTAACAGCTCGCCCGTTCACAAAAGAAGGCTTCGCGGCACGAAAAACGACCCAAACGAGACCATCTTGTTAACCTTTTTAAAAAGAAATCGCGCGCCCGCTAACTAGAATTTCGACTCGAAAACCGAGAAAAGTTCGCCGCGGCGTTGTGCGCACCGGACGTCGCAGGCGCCTGCGCAATCATTATGTAAATTCTGATTATTATTGTTATAAATGCGGTAAAAAAATTGGGATGAGAGTCGCGGCCATCATCTTAGCGGCTCGTTACAAAATGCCCGTCAGTATAATTTGACGGGTTATCTTTTTCGAATATCAGTGTTGTTTACTTGGAGAGCAGAGCGCAGGCGCGATAGGGTTGCAGCGCTAGATCATTAACGGGATTACTGATACCCGTCCTCGTGACATTAAATAGAAAAAGGCGTTATGTTTTAGCTATAATAGAGGTTTAATTTGAGTCTGTTCATCATTTTGTTAGTAGCCGGCTAACAACCGATGCGCTCGTAAAATTTGACTGCACTTAATAAGGGCGATTATCGCTCAGAGACGCAAGTGGCGGCGCGTATCACAAGACACGCGGTGATACCACTCTTCATTACCTGAAAATCGCTCTAAATGGTAATAGCGTCGCGAAGAAGATCGTTGATCGACCTCGTCCGATCGAAATTAACGAAACAAGCGCAAATTTTTCTTGAATTAATTTTAATAAGGTAACAACTGACATTATGCATTTTGAGTAACTGTTTTTTATCGAGCGAACCTAAATGGAGTATCTTGAAAGGTATTTACAGTGGTGTAATTTCAGTCCATATTGGCGGAGTGGAAAGGCCTATGTAGATATTTTTTATATGTATTGTGCTGTAAAAAGAGTTAATTAGGCACGTCTAAGCTAGGATCGACATCTCTCACTAAATGAGTGACAGCTAAACACTGCAATTATGAGGTTCCCGTCTCACTGAAATAACTGTTTATAATTGACGCGGCTGCCTTACTCTGCGTAAATGAACAACGTTTTATGTGAAAATGTTGCTAATGAGTGAGTGGATCGCGGCCCTAATGACGCGGACATAGTTCATGAAATCGAGCTTAGTGCGTGTACTTTGCTTTAATTATTATGACATAGCTTTCTTATGGATAAACGCTACGACAATATGACAAACATTGCGGTGTATTGTGGCGATTCTGTTACATTGTTAGACTGACTTAACAGCTGTTATTGGACTGTCTTTGTTATTACTTACAGCTACTTTGTGAATGAACTTTTATTCATAAGCTGGTATTTAACGATGTATTTATAAAAAAAAGGTTTTTAGTCCGTTACCGTTTGATTTTATTTCGGTTCATTAAATGAAAAAAACAAATGTCATATTTTTATAAGTTTCCGAGACAATCAGGGCGAGTAATTAGGTAACCCATGTAGGTTTTGTTCCATTTTCCGTCAACGTCTCGACAATAATTGTTATTTAATCATTCTGATAGCCCTGCAGTTACCGGCAGTAAGACGATTCCCTCTATATTGTGTCATTAAGGGA
This sequence comes from Spodoptera littoralis, assembly GCA_902850265.1. Classification (NCBI taxonomy): domain Eukaryota; kingdom Metazoa; phylum Arthropoda; class Insecta; order Lepidoptera; family Noctuidae; genus Spodoptera; species Spodoptera littoralis. The sequence continues at coordinate 10,599,252 of LR824544.2, forward strand.
TTGTTCACCTTTGTTGTTATTTTTTTCTTCTATAGGGCTGGGGGCAAAATGTAGTTTGTTTTTTAAAATAATATCTACCGACTTGTAAGTACGTGTAATCGGATCATCAGCCTTTAAATTTAAAAAAATTAAGCTTTTTAAATTTAGAATGTGCAATTTTCAATTCACGTTATAAACAATAATAGACATTCTAATATAAAATTAAGCAGACCAACTTTTTTCTCAAGAACTTTTTGCACATTTTTTTCAGGATCATTGTTATAAAAAGGTAAATTCGAATGACTTCATCAATCTATTAGTAAAATTGTTATGACAGCATAGTTTACATCAATTAGATCGGATACCTACAGGCTGCATGCATAACGTCAATGGTCACCCAGGATATACTTTTTATTGATAAGGTCATTAAATGTAATTTTGGTAGTCGTCTTAACGATGACGAAATTCATAAATACACATAGCGATTAAATCACTTCCAGTTGTGATGCATGAATATTAATAACAATCGATACCTACATATCTATTCTTACTTTTTTATATCGCATTTTCCTCATAACGTAGGAGATAATATACTTAATAGATGCTACTATTAAACGTCTATGGTAGTTGATGGAAATTATTTTTGTAACCCAATAAGAACTTTCCAAAAGTACTAAATATTGCAACTAAGTTACTAAATTAGGCAATAAAATTAAAAAAAATATTTATAATTACAATCTAAAGGATCAAATGTATCAAAGTTCTCATGCATGAAAACATCTAGGCACTCGTGCATAAAAATCTAGTTCCGGACGGATTTACCCAGTTCTAGTAAATGCACCGAGAATTATTAGAAGTCATCAACATTACACAAATAGAAACAACACGTATATTTGTACTATGTTAAGAACCTTTCCTGTGCTGTCAATTAACTGACGCTTAATGAATGCTCTTTGTATTTACTTTTAATTTGAGTAATGAAGCTTATGCACAAGAACAGTTATTAGAACCTTTTTCATCTCGTTACGTGGTCGCGATATGCATACAAAAGCAACCAGAGAACACAATCCTATCACAAAAAGAGCAGATAATGCTCCCTGCAAGTAATCAAATAGGCATACGCTTTTTATTGCACGACACTTAAATCATTTCTTAGCCCTATATAGAGAGCAACCAAGCGATAGTACTAATTACGAAATAACCCTCCGCGCGCCGCTTGGACGTAACTGTCCGGCTCTTAAAGGATAGAAACATTTAGTCAGATATGTCATTCCGGTAACAGTACGTTACTTTAATTACAGTTTAAGCCTAGTTAGTTAGCTCTGATCTTCGTGTTTAACATTGTAAAGGGAGACTGAGCCAAGTTTTTGCGCGTAATGAAATTGTAATCTCGATTACCGCGGTGGACCGAGCCTGAACTGACAATGTGACGAGGATACGAATAGGCGTGTGTTCGTACACACCGGATACTTAGTTTATAAATAAATAATGCTTACTCTATTCTATGGCTAGCTTTTATTATGATAAGGACTATTTATCGTCGCGGGGACTCCTACCGGTGCTATTGTTACTGCGCTCTCAGAGCTTTCATTGTTTTTTAAACTTTATGTCACAACAACTGCTAAACACTGGTTTGATTAATTATAAACAGTAACTAACTTGTATTTATATTTTTTTTTCTAAATATCACTGTTCAGTTTAGTTATAATTATTTGAATTCGACACAAAAATACCAATTAGACTAATTACTTAACATAACTTGTTTAGAGGTTGAATTAAAACAGTAAATTTAATAGACATTCATTCAAGATGTAAGCAAATAACTCCCTTTGAATAATTGCAATTGTACTTAACTTTCAAGAAATTTCATAAAAGCTCTAATATTATAAAGGAAATATTATTTATATCACTGACAATATCAACTGAACCACATCAGGACAAAAATTGTAATTGTTATTAGTAAAAAAATATGCCAAACATGAAATAAAAATTAACTTTAAAAATCGAATCATTGCAAAAATATTAACAAATATAAAAATATAGCTTACTACTCCTGGCGGCACTCGATCTGTAGGGGCGAGATTTTTCCACAACATCACTATCACAGTCACTATATCGACTAATCAATCTAGTCCTACAACATTGTTCACAGCCGGATGGTCTATGCACCAGGTCCGGACACCCTGACTTCGGGCACTCCTCAGGTTTGCTGCAACAGGTGCTCACTTCCATCTTCAGTCTTACTATAACTGTACCAGTATTCCTATATTGCGCGCACGTTGGTATGCTACTGTGATCCATAACAGAAGATCGCAATTGACATCCCCAAAATGCTACGATGTCGCACGCGTGGTGTCGTGTGAGAGACTAAATGAATTTGTGAGAACGCGCGAAGATAAAGGCTAGTGTACACCAAACCACGTGTTGAGCGAGCACAAGCAGTGGGGCAAGCCAGAGCGCACAGTGGGTTTCTCCCATGCCGGCTCGGCCGGGCCAATGGTGGCCGACGACGAAGGGAGGCGGGTCTCAGGTCCCACCCAGTTGCACTACTATGTATGCCGAGGGATCCGTTTAGACCGCGTCCCGGTAGATAAGGGTTGACTTTTATCGTGTTTAATTTATTTATGCCTAGTGATGATTATTTAGTCCAAAATTAAGGTAGGTCCGAAAAAATATTTTTAGGTTAAAAAAAAAAAATTATTAGTCATCGTGACATTTTTCTGAGAGACATATTCCTGAAGGACATAGCGGTGCCAGTTATGAAATTTATTATTGGCGCCATTCGTTTCTGAGAAAGTATGTAATTAGTTTCATTCATTCTATTGGTATTTGTATTTTTAGCATTAGCTAATAATAAGTAACACCGGTTTGTGATATTGATCGATATTTTTTCTATTTATGACTCAACTCGATACTTGTACAAACCCTAAATGTTTTAATCTTTTTGCAGAGTCGCGGTGTTTTTGAAAACCACTTGACGTCATAACGCTTACGTAGTGAAATAATCACGAGATAATAACAAGGTGTAGGTACAAATTAATTTATTTTTGAAAACAAACAATAGTAGTGAGTGTATGTCGTACATTTTGCCTCATCCATCATAATATTAGATAACCTAATTGTAATAATACATTAACCTTTTGACTAATTGTCATGTCCGGATTTTAATTACCACAGATAATAATATAATCATTACGATATGAAAAATATTTTGTATTATCTATTCGCTCTGTAAATAAATAAGTTATTGGGTTTTCATGAGGGAATTCTTGTTTATGTTTACATAAAAATGCTAAGATTTATTTTTATAGTGCACACATACTTACATTGTACGCTACGATTTGTGCTGTTGCTAGATACGGCCTTAAGACTTGATAACTATGTTAATATAATCGTATTGTGAGATCATAGAGCGATTAAATAGCAATAATAGTACAATTAATGGTACAACATTATTATGTATTGTTATGTCATTGTAAAGTCATTGAACTTGGACATTTTCCGCGGAGGGAGTTTCACAAACATTACCTACATTAATTGCCAAAAATGTGTATAGTTTTCGACTAAACTCTATGATCAAAATATTTACTAGATATTCGTCTTACTTTTACATGAATTAAGAAGTCATCAAATACAAAATAGCTACAAGGTCGAATTTTCTTTGGCATCAATGAAACTTTTCTCCAGAGTCTTTCAGCTTGACTCACGCGCACTCACGTAGTTAGTCATTGAATTTCAGTTGAGTCAGATATTAATGGATAAAGCAAATATCTATATAATATGTATGTTAATTTTCAAACCTTTCCTGCAAAGGAAAAATTACTTATAGCAGTGAATATTACTGTCTCAGTAATTACTTGTGAAATGAGTCATTGGCACATAATACGTGTGTAAAAATCTATGTGTGTATAATACATGAATAGTTCAGGTGTTCCTAACAAAATGTCTTCATCTTTAATGTTAATTGATTTCCCATATATTTATAGTCGCATATTTCTCATATACGGACTGCAACAAATATTTATTGATTTCCCATATACTTATAGTCGCATATTTCTCTAAGGACTGCAACATTTTTTTTGACATTTCAGGATCACTTAAGCAAACGTGTTTTTTAATTGAAAGTTCTATAATATTATGAAAATCAAAGCATTACACTAAAAATAATTTTGACAAGATTTCGCTAATCAGGTAATTGATATTACATATTTCACCTGCTTTACAATTGTACAACACAAGCTAACCGCAATAAATTAACGCTAAATAATTAAGCAAACAATTGCTAAATTCAATCGATATCAATATTTTTGACATGGTCCGCGTACCGTAATATTTAAGAACGAATTTACACCAATCATTATTAAAAAGCAAATTCTATAGGCTCCAAAGTACAGTTAGAAATGACGAGGTCACTTTATTAAACGATGTAATTTTCCAAAACAATGTAAAATTCCATGGAGGTCTAAGCTAGATGTGTAATAGAACTTAGGAAAAGTACTATGACCTTAGAATTCAGGATGACGTTTTGCAATCATTCCAACTAATAGGAGACTCCGTAAAACCCATGGCCGTTAAACATTGACGCTATGACTCACAACTCTATCCAGAATCAAATACGGTCCAGTCGAGTAAAATATAATTATTTTATGGGATACGATGAGTAAACGAGCACACGAATGACCTGATAGTAAATGATCAGCGTCATTCTTTGACATTCCTAACACCAATACAATTATAAGGACGTTGCAATTTTTTTCAAATGGGTAGTTTGAACCTCCAGTTACTTCATTCACATGCCGAAACATATTGAAAGTTTTGTTTCACGCCACATTCCTATGCAGCCGTGGTATCACTTTAGCTCATTCATGCGAAATATGGTTTTCCCACAGTGCATTCAATGAGTCTAATTTTCGGTTATGTACATTACAGGACATGACGTAACTGTTCCGTGTAAAGTGAAACACCTGTGCTACATCAGCATCGCGCAGAGTTTCCTGTTGATATCAGAGGCATCTATTTTGTACCAGTTCAGCAATGTACGGTGATAAGAGATGGAGTCGTGCAGTCTGGCATGTTGGCTTCTTGTTATTTAATCATCGAATTTCGCGAATTGATGTCGTGAATAACAAAGTTTGTGAGATATTTTTGACAGAGGTAATAGATATGGAATCTGATGTAAGTATGTATCATGAATTAAATCTGTAAGGTTTATTTTCAGATGTGATTTTGCAGTTTATCTGTAATCTGACTGAAACAATTTCTATTTTGGGACTACACCTAACTAAATCAAAACAGATATTACGACAACTTAGCATTCTTTTTTGAAAAACTTCTGAGAAAAGTAGGTATCATCTAAATCGCTTTCGCGAAATCTATGTTTTCTTTTCACTTAATAAAAACCCATTTACGTAAGATAAGTAGTAAGAAACAATGGTTGTGTAAATAAGGACGAATCTAACTAGTAGATGTGATAAGATTTTCTTCATGAACTGTAAGTCTGTTCTTAGAAAGACTCACTAAACCTTTTACACAAACGTCATCTATTTGTGTTGGAAATACTTCGGAAATACGCACTTTGATTGCAAGCTACATTGATTCAGAATTGAGTTAACCAATTGAATCACCAATCCCTACAATTGGTCTTTCCTTATTATTTTTTAATGTTCTTAAAACAACTTTTATTTCGTTAATCATCCTATAGTGACTGATCGAAAGTACAAGCCCTATATTCTGTCCATATTAAGTAAAAAATGTCGTAGATTCTCTAATGAGCAGTTTTCTAACGTATCAATCCTCAGCTGTACAGGTGAAAAAAATATTATGATTTTGACTCAACTACTTACACTTATTAGTAGAAATAGTTCTTAGAAATTAATGACAACAATAAAATGCAAAGGAAAACAAATATGTATGGTTAGATAAAAAGAGGCGCATTTTGTATAAAAAAACAAATAAAGTATAATCATCACATTTCTATCAATTACTTTTAATTCAATAAAAAGGTCAGATACAAGAAGGTTCTAATTTCACAAATGCATACGTGATGATGCACACATTCGTCACAAGTCATAGTAAATACTTCGAACATAAAACATGGTCGTACGATCATTTGCGTAAAAACAATTGTCATCCTATAAAACTTACCATTAAAGCTATTTTAAGTAAAATTACAAGAATAAATACATATTACGGAAAACTGAATTTAGTAGGTAAATATAATACTATATTGACGCATTACGCGATGCGTTGCGTTACGTAGTTCAGTTATAAGAATCTGATATCAGTAGTATTTACACAATACTGATAACTATAGTAGTGTAACATCCTGTATTATTAAGATTGGTATCCCCCGTTGATTAATAAAACAAATTCCCTTACGTATCCTGTTCACATAGACTTCAGTAGAATTTTTATTGCACACGTAGGCTTTTGGGGCTTTTTGATTTGAAAATTCTCAGTAGCGCTGCTTTAGGTCCGTTTTAAGGAGGTTCGTTCCAAGACCAGGATCAAAAATGATCGAGGAAATATGGATGGGTTATAGTAATAAATGTCAATTCACACTTTTAATTAAAGATAAGCAATAGACTATACATTTTCCGAATGTCATAATATGATGCAAATCTTTAAATTTTTTTAAGGATGATGAATAATTTTGCCTTCTATTTCCATTTAGACGTATAGCAATCATAGATTTTTACGATTTGTCAATGAGTCATGTGAAGTAAGTATTTATTAACTAATGTTAGATAATTCATATAACAGTTATAAAAAGATTTTCTTTTTGAAGCACTCATATTTATTTTATAAAATAGTAACTCATATCGCACCGTTGAAGTAAAACTTAATAAACGTAAAATTTTAATGAATAGACTATTTACATGAAACTACTATTCAATAATCCTAAAATAATGATATGGCATTAACTCTATTCATGAAAATTTTCTTACTTTAAAGGTGCGATATTGTTTAATTCCCTTTTTACTACGATAAATTAATTGATAGTTTGACTGCCCGGTTAGCGCGGTGACTAGTCAACTAGCTGCCGCGCAATATGTCGCGGGTTCGATCCCGCACGGAACAACTCTTTTTGTGATCCACAGACTGTTGTTCCGGGTCTGGGTGTCATGTGTATGTGAACTTGTATGTTTGGAAACAAAACAGGGGAAACTCCTAGTGCAGGGCAAAGTTTTTTTTTTAAATAGAAAGTTTCAAGTTCTTTACAATTAAGTTTATGAATTAAGGTTAGGGATAAACTACCGTTAGTTTTGCATCAATCTTATCTTATCAGGTATCTATACCCTTAGTATTCAATGAAAAATATTGTGTTTTGACTGTTATGGCCATGTTATTTTTGGGTAGGTAGTAATTTCAAGGTTCAGGATCAGATTTACTCATCAATGTCAAGGTATTTTCATTTATTTGATGAATTTTATATAAATAGTTCAGCCATTTAAACATAAAATACATAGACCTATTCATCCTAATAACTTGAAAAACAAAATCCATTAGATATGTAAGTAACTACATAAAAAAGTAAACAAATTTCACATAAAAAATCGAGTTATTTTTACGGTTATGACTCAATATGTACGAAGGAAATACATAGAACATAGAGTTGTCATAGAACAATGCGCAAGCATTTCAAAAGGAGTGGAATACCTGCTGTGAGAGCCTACTATAATAGATGTCTTATTTAAAGGGACCCCACCCTGATAATATAATTGCTTGTCATGTCCTTAGTACTTTAAAGAAGCTTATTTAGCCCTTTTATTGTCTTTAAATATAACAATTTAACCGTTATTTGATGAGAATAGAATGTAAAGTAATCGATAATAATTGCATTGATTGAATACATATTAAACATTTGCAACAACTTAAAATCTTTGGCCACCAAGAAATTCGTACCGGTTATAAATAAAACCCAATTTAAATTTAATACAGATTAAGATGCAAAAGATAAAGTATCCACAACGTGTATCAAATAGACATTTGAAATATACGTCTGGAAAAATAACTTATTACGAGGACGGTCCGTGAAATTTAAAACGCATTCCATAAATATAAGCCCCATAAAATGGCCATTAAAATTTCGCAAACTGTTTATTGGCTTGTAAAATAGCCGACTTCTGTACAAGGACGGAGCCTTTGTCCCGTTGCCGAATCGTATTGTTTTACCGTTAACGAACCTATACAGACAATAAACCCCTGCAACTTTCACTACGTTATATATGACGCAATAAATTTGTTGCATTGTTAACTTAGACCTATTTAAAGGTGCCAACTAAACGTTTTGTTTTCGTCTTAACGGTAGTAGATTTCGGACCGCTCAGAGGAGGTCCTAAAGTAACAAAAACTAGCGTGCGACTGCCTTAAAATATTACAATTGTGACATTGTTAAGCGCGCACGGCGGCTCTATAAAGGCTCGTGCACAATGAGCACAGTCCGTAAGCAACACAATTAAACTTGCAATAGAGGAGAGCCGTGAAATTTCGTTTTGTAACGGCGTGAATAGATGTATCATGGGATGTTTGTGTTTGATAAATAGTGCGTCAACAATACGCCCCCTTTCCGGTGCTAGAGGCAGAGGAAAAAATTTTACGCGAGTTAAGATGTCAAACTTGTTAAGACATGTGGCGATGGATGTCATGGTTAAGGTTGAGTGGCGATTTCAAGGCTGTCGGGCACGCCTTACATTGGTTGCAAAAAGTTGCGCCTTTACATCAGTCGAGTTACGGCAATCGGAGAAATTGTAGTGACTCTTTAAATTGCAAAATCACTTTTCTGACAAAATGAAATGTTCGTGGGTAAATGTATTGCATGACGTGGTGTAACTTGTAAGTGATAATGAACTTGTGAAATAAAAGTATGGCGGATTAAGGAACTGAGTAAATTGGGACGGACGTCACAATTATGCAAGCTTCATTCACCTCGGTCACTTGCACGCTCGTAGTACGCACGTTATTCGACTATTTATACATCGATTACACAAACCGGATTAGTGTTGTGTTTCACATTGGTTTTTACTCGTATTGTATCATAATTAGGGACAGGGTATGGTCTAATTAATACGTACGAGTACATATAATGTTACTTTATTAGTATGTTTGAATTAACACTTCTTACTTAGGTACTTAAACAAATTTCACTATAACTGTTTTTAAATCATTGTCTAATAAAATATTATCACTATATAAGTTCAATCTCAGATTAAATAGAAAAATAGGATATCAAAAATATTTAAATGTGCACAAACGTACGTTACATTTCTCATACCACTAATACATTTCTATTACAAAAAAGCAAATGCACAATCAGTTGCAATAACTCAAACTTCGAGGTGAAAATAAATAAATAAATATCGATATGAGGTCAAGTAAGTGACTCAGCGACCGGAATCCGCATCTCAATGAACTATTATAAAACAACCTGCTACTACGGCCGGTGTGTCGCGTACCGGTACAATCGGATACATCGACCGTATCGACTACCTTCCAATACATTGCGCGATAAACCTGCTCATGACAACTAAACGTAAACACACGAGAAGCAGTGTATAGTAAAATAAATGATTAAAATCATGCTTGTCTATATTGACTTTATTGCTAATAGTGACGTCAAGTGGAGGCTGGGTATTGCTCAATTTAGAGGCCGCGTGGTTGAAACTTTTCAAGCAACGTGTATTAGTCATCTTTTATGATAATGCAGGATATGGATCGGTGCGGTGTTTCCCTACTTCGCCAATCTTAGGAAACGTCACGGTCATGGCTATGAGGTAATTACTATTACGTTATATTTATATGGAACTACTTAACAATCACTCTCTCGCCTAACTTAACAGTAACTTCTTGAGATCACGTTACGGCGAAGAATTCAAGTATGAGTATTTTCCTAAGTACCTTTTTATCGGTAGCTCATTAGTGATTCGTCTTCGATGCTTTAATAGTCTTACGTACAGGTTAACTGCGATTGTTGTTTGAGGAAAATCCTGAATAAATGTAGTTTGAATGATACATAATTAGATGAGTTTATTATGAAATCGAATGTTGTGTAATATTTTTTGCCTTATTAGGTAACTGTAGGTCATATTTATAAACGGCGTTCTTTATTGATATTAATAGTAACGTCGTAAATCGTAATACCAGGTAAAGTATTATACGTATTATGTTTATCTAAACTGGTTTGTTCGTCTTTGCATATTCGCCTACAAACATTACGTACCTATATGATCACATTTCATACCTGATTCCACTAACTATCCATACGCAAAAATGTGCACGTACGCCTACTTTGACAAGAAGTGCTGTAGTTCTAAATTAATCACGCCATCAGATTTAGTGATAATTACTTGCGTATACTTTACATTAGTCACATGTGCAACTAGAGGGCATTGAACTCTACCGTTTGAGAGATCTATAATTTGGGCCATGCCATCAATGACTCAAGATCATTTTGGAGAACCTTCTATACGGCACGTACTCTCTTGGGCGACCTTGAAGTGATATTCACCTAATGACATAGATTGCTCAGATGTGGCATGTATTATGTTTGTGTAAGATGAAACTCCACAAGTTATGTGGTGATCGAATGACTTAATGTTTGGAAACGGCAATTGTAAAATATGATGAGATTTTAGACGACCTTAAAATATGGCATGTAAGCAAATGATCAAGGATTAAGTTTGCACCCAAACTTATCCTTAAGTTCTTAATTCTTTTATTTTTTAATTTTTGATTTTGTTACCTTTTTTTTTGAGGGGGAAGGACTCATTCAGACTCTTATTTCCTACTCAATTCTAATATTATATCGACAAAAAAGATAACGTAATTTTGCATCCTTTTATTATATGTGAAACTTAACAGTTATTTAAAATACCGTTGTAAGTAGGAACAAAAATGAAAATTCTCGCAAATCTTTGTAGGCTGCAGAAGAAAATATTCTTGAAGAATCCATTAAAGGAGAAATCTCACTTGGGGGTATCCACGTAGGCATGTACGACACAAACATAAGCGTACCGCTATTAAACAAGATATAACAGCATAATTTCGTTTGATTTGACATGCCGAAACAATTTAATCATTATCTCTGTCGGAAAATTAGCTGAAATGTGAACAAAGGAATTTGTGTTTAAAATCTGGGGGAATAAAGTGTTAATTCAAAAAGGGTCTGCAGCGATTATAAGCCTTGTGGGCTAGGGAGAGGAATGGCGGAGGAATTGGCGGTATTCGCCAACGACCGCGGTGGAGCGACGTTGCGAGCCGGTACCGACGACCGACTGGGTGGGCACGCCGCCGCGGTTGGCCCTTCTCCACTCTTTTTGCCATCCATTTTCGAATTTAACATTTACAACTGTGCGAAAACAATGCCCTCTCGGGAACCTTTGGAACCTTTGTTCCCGAGATGCACGCGATCAAAACAGATAAGCGCCATACTGCCAACGTCACGCCATTCCTTTACCCTCAAAATGATTTAGTTGCAGTCATGGTATCTCACTGCAATTTCACTAACTGTATAAACTCAGATGATATAATAATTAAATCCTAATTGGCAAGAAAATATAAAGAGAAGGTTGTACAATTAAAACATTACTTTACCATCGTCAAATTATGTCGTAATTAACTGGACAATTAAAATCGAAGGTCATTAAGGTAGTAAAAACTGGAGTGGGAAGTGATCCTCTTTTTACCGTCTCTACAGATTAGTTAAAATACAGAGAGTGATGTTTATCTTGCCAGATTTATGAAGAAACAAAGCCCGACTGCAATGATCACATTCCAAAAGGCTACAAATGATAATATTAATATTTATTTTTATTTTTAAATTTATTTTTAAATATCGTTGCCCCACAGTAGGACTATCTCCTGTGTCGTGGGTGCGTTTACAAACATACAAGTTCACATACACATGACACCCAGACCCGAAACAACAATTTGTGGATCACACAAAGTGTCGTTCCGTGCGGGAATCGAACCCGCGACACGTTGCACGGCAGCCGGTTGCCCAGCCACCGCACCAACCGTGCAGTCAATTAATAATGTTTATTATCAATCGATATTGACAACATCACATATTAACCAAATTATTTGGTGTGCACAGGAAACTGTTAACAAATGTTATGTCGTGTCATCCTCTCAACGGAAAACATGATGCAAATCACCTAATTTTTAAGCCTAAGCAAACAAATCGAGTTCCGTTTGTAACCAGCATTCGAGGAAATGTGCACTTAGTATTAATATTCATAGGAGCAGAATAGTCAATAAGTGTTCGTTGCTGTATTGACTATTGTTAGCCGTAGATTCGGGATAATAATGAATTCATTTATTAATATATTTTATAGAAGACAATATTACGAAGACATCTTAGCCGTAATATTTAAAAAAAATGTCGCTATCGTAGGACAATGCCGCATTTTATAATATACTAGCGACCCGCCCCGGTTTCGCACGGGTGCAATTTGCATGTATTTTACATATAAACCTTCCTTAAGAATCACTCTATCTATTAAAACAAACGGCATCAAAATCCGTTGCGTAGTTTCAAAGATCTAAGCATACATAGGGACAGACAGACGGCGATTAGCGGCTTTGTTTTATACTATGTAGTGATATTACAATCTAGTTTTGTCTCAGAAAATCGTACTATTTAAGGTCGAGTTAAGTATCTTCATATAAAATGTTTGATATACTACAAAACGTAGGTACCAGCATTTCTTTTTTATATCTTATTCAGCGATAGGTACTCCTTTTTGTGAAGATTTATTTTAAGTGTTCAATGTGTACGTAACCTTTACCAGGTTTCAGGGATTAAAACGAGTCATTTATATACATAACATAACATAACATCACGCCTTTTATCCCCGGAGGGGTAGCAGAAGTGCACATTATGCGATTGTACAATGTAACACCCACATTTTACTATTTATGTTATGAGTCCCACTTAATGGGGGTGGGCCTATTGCCATATACCGGGCACGGTTCCAGACTGCGTGCTTCTACTAAGAATTTTTTAAAACCCTGTAGTACTTTGCCCGGCCCCGGAATCGAACCCGAGACCCCATGCCCAAGCCGGCAGTCGCACTTGCGACCACTCGGCCAACAAGGCAGTATCATTTAGTGTATTTATAAATTTATATACAATAATACTATTGTAGCCTCTCTTTTAGAATTAATCTGTGTCATTGGACGGTAGAGCTGTGTGAAAATACCCATCGGTTGCCGTCTCTTGTCGACATGTGTGGTGTCATTAGTGTAACGGTACGGGTCCGGGAAAATAACCGGACCCGGCTAAAGAACTGAATTGTCATGTCATTAATTAATACTCAATTAAATGTCTTTGGGAAATTGTGCCGTCATGATGTTTTGTGACCTATTTTAATTCTGCTTATTACAATGAAATGGACTTATATTTCTTGTAATAGTATGAAACAGGTATGAGTTTGTTTTCGTTCTAGAAATTATATCAAGAATTATATTGACATTATTAAATTATTCTAGAATAATTTATTCATGTTTTCTTGTCCTGTTTTGTATAAAAATGAATAAAGTTAATAAATTGTGTTCTTATATGATGCCTTCTTCAAAGTTATAAACTATACAAGGTATACGCTTACAATAAACTGATTGCATGTGTTACTCACGTAACTGTTCGATTGAACCCGACTGTTTTCAAGCCATGTCAGGAGCCCGTAATTGTTAATTAAATATGTTTCATAGTTGTAACATGTGCTTAAAAAATACTGCACATAAATGCTGCCAGATGAAACTCCTTCAAAATCAAAAATACCTCCTGGTAATTGATAAAAACGTCGTGGTAACTTTAATCTACAGGAAAAATCTATACCTATAAAATACTAAGCGACATTTTTATAATGAAATGGGTAGTAGTATTTAGATTGTAATTATCACCAATGGGTACGTAATTTTCTAAAGAATATACATAAAAATTCAAGAAAAAAGTAGAAACTACAAAAATAAGTAAGAAATACCTGAAAATTCTCTATGTAAACTTCTTTTATTCTTCGCTGAAACCATTCGTTCAACATGATGACAACACAACGATCCTCTCGGTGCACCTAACCAAAGATCCGATGTCCACTTGTTCCAATAACAATTTATAACACATGATATTTTACCATGACCTCACATAAATAAATAATTTCTTCAAAAATAGATTCACGAAAAATATTAAAAAATTCAAATACGAAATTTCACATTTACATAAAGTGATGTGAACGCAATTAAAGTCAGCGTGTTCTGTCAAATAGATTTGTGCCCATAGACAATCTAGATGGTTGCTTTACCGGTTACATTTAAAAATAAACTTCGTCATAAAGGAGGTAGCAGCATATTTAAAAAAATATTTCATAGGTATAAAAACTTTTTGCGTGGTTGTTTAAGAATAAGAACGGTTCAATGAGATGAGATTTTCCCGTGATTTTCCGATTGCAAACATGACGCCAAAGATTAACTCGATTTAGTTCCTAATACCTTACTTTAATCAGTCATCTTGTCACTGGTTTGATTTCAAATGAACGTAACTATAAAATTAAGAAAAAACTTGAAGTCTTTAGAATATAGTATCAAGCTTTGGACACCCAGACAAAAATAAAAAAAAAAATATTAAGAAAAAATCTTCTTACCTTTAGATTACGGCGCCTTAGAAGCGATTTCCAACCTGAAATAAAAACAAAAATATTAACAAAATACTCATGACTACAAAAGACAGTGCCGCATTTAAAATCTAAAGTCAATTTTATATTTTAAATAATTTTTTGCATCCTCAACTAATGATTAGTCTGCATTTGACGATAATTTAGTATTTAGGTCCGATGTTTAGGCCTGGGGGCTGCAAGCAATGGTTTTCGTGACCTAGATCTTTTTGAACATACAACCACCATACTTAGGTCTCTGACCAAATTGCTCTCTTCATAGGAATTTTGGGATATTGTGCCTAATGGGTATATGTAACAAGGTTGTGTGTATATCGTCAATTATGCACGCTGGAGGTCTTGTAGTATTAGCCAGTAATATCGAAATTACAACCTGTCATATTGCAGACACGATCATGAGGAACAAGAGAAGGTCATAACAAATAATTGTTACTACGAGCTATTAAAGAAATAAGTAAAAATAATCTCAGATTTTTTGGCAACGTAAAGTTATACATAGTATGTATATAAATCATAACATATTATACCTACTCGATACAAGCACATCGATAACTGTAATTTTAGCGTTTATAATCAGTATTTATCAGAATCATAGAGACACTGAAAACCATGCTGAAAGCCTTCAAAAACTTAACAATAGTCAGGTCTTGTTTATGATTTATACTTGAGCAAAACGACCACACTATTTTTTTTTATTTTATTTAAGTTATATTAATGAATTCTGTGTGTCTTACTTTTAGACATTGCCTTTCAGTAATTGATTAAAGGAATTATGAATTAAAAAAAAATAGAACAGATAAAATTTATCTATTTCAAATAAACCTTGCCTTGTATGCAAATATTCCCATTTTTTTAATACATAGAGATATTATAGGTTATAGGTACTATAATAAATTAATTAGGTTTTTTAATTATAAATATAGAAAACATGTGTTATTATGCAAAACAACGATATCAGTGTTCTGTTTTTGATACCAGATGTTTGCTAAAATTATTGTCCCGGCATGGTACGGATTTTATCTACATACGTCATTGTTTGTTTTTCAAAATATTTGATACCTGGTATTGTTATTCAAAATATTTATTTTATTTATTAGACTGAAACTAGATAGGTAGCTAGCTGTTGCCTATAGCTTCACCTGCAAGGTAAAAAGAAGAAAAATGTCTGCCCCATACTTCTTAACGTCTCCAAACGCTTAAATTGTACCATATTTATACCATATAAGTGTGGGAGAGCCATGCTTCGGCACGAATGGGCCGGCTCGACCGGAGTGATACCACGGCCTCACAGAAAACCGACGTGAAGCAACGCTTGCGTTGTTTCGTCGTGTGAGTGAGGTTACCTGGGGCCCAATTACCCTCCCCTTCCCCAATCTCCCCAATGCCTGAATCCCCAACGATCCTCAAACTCCTAATCCCCCAAAAAGCCGGTAACGCACTTGTAACGCCTCTGGTGTTCCAGGTGTCCATGGGCGACGCCGATTGCTTACCATCAGGTGATCCGTATGCTCGTTTACCGGCTTACGCCATAAAAAAATGTAATATCTCATAGACAAAAATCACAAGTTCACATTTATAATATTACCAAAACTAGCTTCTAAGTTTTGATGTGATCATTAAAAATCGAAACTACAATCTTTTTCTCTATGAAAAGAAAGCTGGTTCATTTTGGTATAATATAAAGTGAAGTTATGGGATTAACAGGCGTTGCATACCTATATAACGTTAACTAAAAATAGTCAAAATGATTAAAACATTCACTCATTAATCGTATTTGCAACGCATCTCAACCATAATGTCAGTACACCAGAACTCTTAATAAAACTAATTTAACAAGTGCTATTATTGATTTGTTAGGTGACGTAAGGAATATAGATCGATAAGTAAATCAGGTTGCAAAAACATGGCCGGAGGCGCAGCTAATTATAAATTGAAATATCGCAAAAACACTCTGACCGACTGTCCAAGTTCATGCAAACGGAACTAGAGTGACTATGAACATTATATTGTTATAGTTTATGTGTTTTTGTCATTAGTTTATTAAGAGGTTTGTCTAGGATGTTGTTTGTTTAGCTTTACGCACTTTATATGATATTATTTGCAACTTTTAAGGTTTTATTGTAGCTGGTAAGTCCGAAATTTACAAGGACTTTCCAATTAAACGTTTCATAAAATGTAATTAGTTGTTATGAATTTCTTCTCGTTTTACGATGTAGCCACGAAGGTATTTGAATATTTGCTATCTTGTAATAAATTTTAAATTACCTTAGTAAGCCTGCGTTACGGAAATCAAAACAGACTAGGCATCCTGCAATACATTTCAACTCAATGCAAATAAGTAACTCAGAAACAATCGATCATTAGGCATTGTCGTTAGACCCGATCAGTTCCCGAACGCGTGATGAACTAGTATGAACCAGGATTTCCGATGACTTAAAACTCTTTAAGCAATCAGAGCGCAATGTGCTTTATGCGTAAAGCCGTTTTTTTGGACTTCTCATTGTTCTTATTCAATTAACGAATTAATCAACAAAAAGTGAGTCCAGTGGCAAGAACCTGCTTACGGATCTTGTCTGGGGACTCAGTCTGCACGCCCATTTTGCCGTTGTCGCTTCCTATTCCGGCTATTGTTGAGCGTCCTGTCACCAACAGGCATGCGTACACGCACACGGCTGCGCGACGCTAGAAATTAATATACGAATTGACGCACGCATACGCAGCCTCGATGTATCTATCGCACACAGGCGCACAATCGCGACGTAGCACGTACATTGCACGGTGTGCGTACAACACTCACACAAACGTACTCGTAAATCATCAATGAACTTGACGTATCGCTCAATGAATGAGGACCTTGAGTGAGGTTGTTATCGAGGCGCTAACGTTCGATATCGAGCATTGAACTTCTCAGTGAGAATAGATATTTGATTTGGTAATGGAGGAAAATGTTCCGCTTATGTTTTTGTTTCTGTATTTACGGAAGTACATGAAAGTGTGAATTAATAATGTTATTATTATAATTGTAGCCTTTTACATCAATGTTACATTACGCATAAAACATAATATGCTTATAAAACATAACAGCAAAGTCCTTGTTAATTTATTTGCTTATTAATTTACACAGTCGCCTATCTCACTGTAAATATTTGACAAAATGTGGCGAGATCGAAATCCTATTGATTCATGAGTTCGGAATCGTTGGTCTGTAAATATGGCAAAAATGCGCACGAGTGACTCATTTTTGCACATATGTATAACAGATATTAAAATGAAAAGAGATTTCGGCACGCGCCTGGCATATTGTCATCGCGTGAACTAACAAAATATAATTTAATTTTCTGATAAACAAACTGGTGACTATGTGCTCTCTTATTTGGCACACGTTGGCCCCTGTCGATCCACAGTTTGTTGCCGGAAACTATATTTTAGTCCACGTGGATGAATAAGAGAAAATGTTTTGATGTTTGTTACACAGCTTTTGAATGAAAACTATGAATTATAGTAAGTGTCGCAATTTTTTATCAACATTTCCAGTAAATATTTTTGTTTTTATCATTGAATAACACATAAAAATTGTTTTTATTACGAATTTCGTTCCGTTCATAACAGCATTCCATGTGAGTGAATCAAGGCGCCATCGGCAATGCCAATTCGTAATTTAAAAAGTATGAACCCACCTCACTAACTTCTATGAATGTAAAATACATACCGATAGTCGTATCTATGGAATAATACATCACTAAATAAGGCCGCGTACGCAAGAGGATCGGATATGACGTAAATACGTACCAATGGTTCCGTGAGTCGAATCCGCTGTACTTTCGCTGTTTGCACACATACATACACTCATACATGAAGTGCGAACAGTTATCTAACTAAGTTATCGCCTTATATAGTATTGTAAACAGAAAAACGTCTGGCACACGGCTCTGTTTACTAACACACCTTTGGATTTCTGACGTCAATTTAGCATTTTGACTATAACTTAGATTGTGTCATCTGCAATTCTGTGTAAACCATACAAATAAGATTTTCGTCAGACTTCTTTTAAATTAAAAAAAAATGTTTATCAGTAGGCCTAAATTATAATGCATCAAATATAGGTAATATATTAATTTCTTACGATTTTTCTTTATTACTTAACTACAAGCTTATCCTGTACTATATCTACAAGTTTACCGTCGCGTCGCGTAGACGTTGCTACGATGTTATCGAACAGTGCTAATAGAAATAAGACACGCACTTTTTTCGTGAAAATGAAACATAACAGCATAAAAAGATTTATTTATCCATAAATATTAGTATATATTTTAAGATCATTTTATCAATTACTTTAATACAAAAGCCCAATATTTTTTTTAATAAAACTACAGACGACAGATGAAATAACTTAATGTTATATAAATAACTTATGTTATTATGACAGAAAGTACATTTTAAATACAATTCATAACACGTGTGATAATAGATCTGTAATTATTGTATAATAATAAAAATAAATTTTCCAATAAATCGTAAGGTCTTTATTAATTTCGTCGACGTTAACACATTCATTAATTTATCAGAATTGATCACAACATAAGATTTTCCAACGGATGTAAATATAAAAATAATAACTGGGAATTTGTATCAGAATGAACAAAAAAGTAACCGCATAATATCCATTACTAATAACAATGACGTGGCTATCAATGCAATCAGTAACAAAGCCGCTCTATATACATGTACAGTGACGTCACTCACGAACTCACGAATTGGGACACACTGAACTTAAAAACCAATGACGCAAAATTAACAAAAACTTTCATTCACGAAGCTATGTTATTCAGTTCCGTTCCAGTGAAACTTTAACGATATCTATCTGAAATTCCCCGTCAACAATAAAAGGTTAAAAAAGTAATCGAATTTTTTAATAATACGTCATCAAAATTGGGCTATATGACGCATCGGTCGCGAGATACAAAAACTCAAACATGGTGTTCCCATTGTTGGACTAGGATGTACCCACATGTACTTATATGGGTATACTCATCCTAAAGTTCTTCGAAATAGAATTTATCGTCAGTAACAGTAGATATTATGATAAAACCTACATAACGTGTTTCCCCATGACATGCAGATTTAGCTGAACTTAGGTAAAATGGGTGCATGTACTTAGTACTTAATGTAAATAAGTTATTTTTTAATACTTTTTGGACTAGACATCTTGTTTACTACACCAATAGAGACTCCACGGAGAAAATGGAAATAGGAAAAAGATTACTCATCGACCAACTAGAAGACGAATCTGTACCTAATGCTGTTGCTATAAATTAGATAGAACAAGAATAATATAAAAATACTAATTTACTTATTATGGTGTTTCTTATTCTAGTAAGGGTATTGATTCTTCAAAAATGTGTTGTGTAAAAAATATTATATGCCAAACACTTCTTATAGGTCTATTTAAAAAGGGTATTATAATAATAATAACTAAGTTATGGCCAAAAGGCAAGGTCCTTGTTATGATTAGGCACCATTTTCTCTAACAATTTAAATATTGAGAAATAAAAGAGTGCCCATTATTTTTCATTCGGAACTTCAACACCTTTACTTTATAACTGAAACTACAATCTATACGCGTCGATGACGTAGTGTACTACCTAATTAGTACATTTTACGATAGTCAAGTAATCTTCTAATTTGTTGAAGATAAGATTACGCCACTGACACAATAATGAAGTAATATTTCCGGAAAATAAAAGAGCATTAACCTTTTGGCTCGACTATGAGTAAAATCTCAATATTCGAGCAATTTTCACAACATGTTGTTATGGCTATTTGCCAATATTATGAAGCTTCATAAAAAAAAATTGTTTACATACAATTTTTTATCAAGCCAAACAGATTCTTAAGAAAGTTTTCAAGAAAATTATAAATTCATTACAGTTGTTTTTTGGTTATTATCCACATGTTTTCATAACATCCTGTGTTTCTCCAGAAAGTTGTGGATGTATGGTCAATTGCCACTTTACATAATGGTCAATATTTCTCTAAATGACACTTTAGTAGTAGGCTGCGCGACATGGCTGCGAATGCACACGCTTCTCATGAGGAAGGGTCCTTCTGTGACTCGAAATTAGTAGAGCTTTCCGCAGTATATTTACATTAGTAACCCTTAATTTCTTACATTTCCCCAACAATCCCGAAACTACTAATCCCTAAAATCCCCAAAAGGTCGGTAACGTACTCGTAGGTAATGGCGTTCCAGGTGTCTATGGGCGACGCTGATTGCTTACAATCAGATGATCCGTCCGCTCGTTTTCTGGCTTATCCCATAAAAAAATCATTAAACTTGTCTAGTGATGTAGATTCTGAAATTATACTTATATTCGATGCGATCTATAACAAAACAAAGAAAAACACATTGCATTCACTAACAATCCCTGTATAACTTGTCTAACTCCCGCAGGAAGCCGTGGGCGGGACTATTCTAAGCATCTAAGCAATTTATTACTGTTACACTTTCTTCGTAAAATCATGATATAAAAACACACTTTCAGACGGAGGTGTTGGTACCTTTCAAATTATTTATTCAACCAGAATAAGACCACCGCCCTCGTATTATTTACTCCTACGTTCGATCTAAAACTGTACCTGACATGTGAACATGTGCAGAAAACTCATTTTACCAGTACATTAAAAGGAGATAGAATTATCTAGGAATGCAGCCTCCAATCTACAGCAGTCTACAAAAGCAATGTATGTGTTTATTTAATTCATATCGTCGTAAATGTTTCTCTAATGATATCATTGTAAAGTCAATTTAAACGCGTGCTAATGGAACCGTATTCAGATCAGATCAAATCTGAGTCACGCGTGCCACTGTAATAATTATTTGTTTTAGTCTGTTTGTTTGGTTGGCGAATGTGAAGGTCACTTTCACCTAGTGATTCATTGATGTTATGTTATGAGAAATGTTATGAAATTGCGTATATGTAGATAGAGGCCACGCGAATGCCACGTGGGATCTTGCACGACTGCCATCGAATATCCTTGAGTCTCGAAACTTGTTTGACACTCAAAATTGTTAACCTTCTGACACATTCATGAAATATGTAACGGTTCTTTCTTCCTTACTCTTGCTCAATCATGTAATTAATCTAACAAGGAAAACTATGTCTACGTTCTATGGCACATAGGTAGATACTCGAGATTTTTTTTACATTCTGTTTATAGGTACTACCAACTAATCATACCTAAGTTTGTATAGTAAGTATATTGATTTGTCGCGGAGAACCTAATGGGTTACCGGGGCTCCGGCTCGACGTGCAGGAGAAGGAATGGGGTGGTTTTTAATCAGTAAGAGTCTGACACTCCCTCCCGCCTCACCCAGGTGGGAGCAGTCATTCAATGATTTTCCCCACTTAAAAAAAGTATACTGATTTGTTTATTGTTAAAATATTTTTTACTTTTTACAGAAATGTAGGTACTCAGACATCAAAATAAAGAAGATGAATGCAATCAGAATGACAATGTTGTGTGCTCCATGAGTATACAAGACCCTGAATTTCAAAGTAGGCTAAGTGGTAAGTCCTGTACTACAAGTGCAAATTGACACTACACCAAGGTTACCAGTACAGACACTTTAGAAAATCCCACAGCCTGCAAACAAACTATTTCTGAATATAAATATAAAGTATACGGTGACAATTTAATTGTAATTATACTTAACTATTTCCTTGACAATGTTGTACCACATTTCTCAACTTTCCAAGTTCACCGATTTTTGAAGGACATATACCATATAAAGGTACAAGGGAAACCCGAAAAAAAGGTAACTAATTATGAAGGAATGTTGAACCTGTACTTTCATTTCCGTACAAAAAATTGTTCACAAACATGAACTTACTGGAAAAATTGTGTAAGTGCAAATAATGTTAGTCAAAGATCTTTTGGGTCTAATAAAAGAGGTCATCGTGACTTGTTCTCAAAATATGAACCACGATGGAATTCCCTCTGACTAATTTTGGACATTCTTTGCCCTTAGATGGAAGATCTGTGATGTCTGTGGTCGAAAGTCCACATTGACGCAGCCTCCGATGAATCAGGGAAGGTGAAATGTCTGCTTTTACTTATTGCATGTTTTACTAATGACACTTGTTAGAAAGCTTTGCCGTGAGTCGTCCTGTCAACCTCATCAGATCGGCTGCAGCATGTCATAATCAGATCATGAATACTAGATTAATGTTAAGTACTTATACATAACTTCACGCCTGTCTCCCATGGGGTAGGCAGAGACTATGGAATGCCAATGACTACGATTCCTACATACCTCTTTCGCTTCATCAACAGTCATCAATCTTTCCGTGGCTCGTCGGTTAAGGGTACTGTTAATTTGGCCCTTCTTTAAAATATCGCCAATCTAGTCAGTATCGTTCATTCATTCGTATCCGCTATATCGTCCGCTTAGTCACATAGGAGAAATAAGTAATATTCTAATACGCAGCATTTATACCCAGAAACGCATAGGGGCAAACATGTGTCCATGAGAGAGATGAAAATGAGTTGTATTTTTTGCTGTAAATGAAGCTCGTAAATATTTAAATATGGTTTTCATTATAACCAATAATATTACAACAAATTAATAAAGTACAGAAGCATTATAAAACTTTAAATAATATCCTATTCTTGTAATTTTTTTATAGCATAAGCCGATAAACGAGCAGATGGATCACCTGATGATAAACAATTAGCGTCGCCTAATACACCATGGTGTAACAAGTGCGTTACCGGGCTTTTGGGAATTAGGAATTTGAGGATTGGGTAGGATTTGGGGATTGAGGAGACCGGGAAGGGGGGAGGGGTTAATTGGGACCCCGGTACTCTCCCCCACACGATGAAACACAACGCAAGCGTTGTTTCACGTCGGGTTTCTGTGAGGCCGTAGTATCACTCCGGTTGAGCCGGCCCATTCGTGCCGAAACATGGCTCTCCCACACTTAAATAATATAATTAGGATTTCTATAATATACTATCTTTTAGTTATAATTAATCAGTGTTGCTAATCTATTATTCTTATTATTTTATAAATGTTACTGTATCCGTAAAATAAAATTAATCAGTTATTTTCCCTAGTCTCACGCTTTAAGGAAGGTAAATTGTTCCCTAATAGTAAGTAGTAATACAATAATCAACTGAATTTGTGTTAATTTTCCTCTAATTAAAATTAATTTGTACGATTCATATTTCTTATTATTTAATTAAGAATTTTTGAGAAATACTGTTCGAAGTACAATGTTAATAAACCTATGACGTCTGTAACCGATCGAAGTTCATATTCAGATTGAAAATTATTACATCTCAGTATAGCCCCTACATTTGCTTCGTCATATTGGAAGCTGTTTTATGACGTTCGAACTCCGTCATTGTTTTATTAAGTACCTAATGTTAATCGTAACAGGATATATAATTCCCTGTGGTTAAAATCTCACGACAAAAATAGGAATTTAAATCTGGTATTGTTTA
This sequence comes from Spodoptera littoralis, assembly GCA_902850265.1. Taxonomy (NCBI): domain Eukaryota; kingdom Metazoa; phylum Arthropoda; class Insecta; order Lepidoptera; family Noctuidae; genus Spodoptera; species Spodoptera littoralis. The sequence continues at coordinate 10,623,404 of LR824544.2, forward strand.
GTCATCCAGTTCTTGCTAATTTTAATTGTATGACTATTCACTAGTGACTGTGATTGGGAATGTTAGTACTAAAAATATTTCTAAATAAAAAAGGAAGTATAATTATTTGAATGAAACAATTATATATTTGATCTAAGAAATAATTGTACTACGTTAATTTGAGATTTAGTTTACGAAATAAGTACTATTAAAACCGTATGGACAGCAGAGTAGAAAAACATTTTCCGAGTAACAGTCAAACTTAAACCGACCTCATTCTTAGACCTTTGATTTCAGATCGATTTTTAACATATCACACAATTTGTATAACCAATATTGGATTTCTAGAGATTTTGAATTAGCATATAATATAAAATCTCTAAGTGGCATACCTAAAGACCAAAATGTATAAAGGAAAATTGGTTTGAACACATTCGACAGCCACAAGGCAATGATCACTGATAAACCTGAACTGCATGGACAGCAGTATCCTGTCTCAGGTTGTTATTGGTATTGAGGTACTTACCTACAAGGTACAAAAATACCAAATTGTCATGCCTTTTTTCCAAATAAGTGTGACTAGCTATTTGCGTCAAACACATTCACAAAGTTCCTAGTTTACACCAAAAGTTTAGTGTAAATATGCCCAGGTATTTTGGAAAATACAACCTGGGGGTTTTTTGGGGCATACATGACATGACATAAAAAGTTCCAAGTAAAAGAATTTACGAAGGAATTGCAACTACAAATAAGTATTTTAAGCGAAGACGTAGTACTTTTATGCAGTTACTTTGTGTGTAGTTTCAGCGAGCCCCTTGTTGGCACAATTAGTCACAAATTACATAAATATTTGTCACCTATATGGGTTCTGACTTCATCGCTATGATTCGCCTGCCTCACGTCAACTGACCTGCCTTGGAACTAATTTACAGTTTACACACACTCTTATGGTTATTTATTAGCTCCCAGGTTACAAAGTAACGAATGGATTTGTTAATAAAATGCTAGTGACATTTTTCATGTAAGATACGTTTATATCAAAACTTTCGTGAGACATACTAAATGAATTATTATGTCGACATGGCGACAGACGCTGCGTCGCAGGTCACGGAATGTTGCTCATGAATTTGAGCCTCTAGCATGGCTTGAAAGTAGTCGAGTTCCTCGTCAAAAAGTTACGTGAATAAGCCGAAATCATAATAATTACAAATTATTAATAGCCGGATTCAAATAGATACATAACATAACACACCAAAAGGATAGCCAGAGGTGTAAATACACTAATATTCATCGACTTCTTTTTTATTCACCTTTATTTTAGTAATTATCCACCTTTATAACAATCACTTTTTACCAATTATTTTATGAGTCTCATGTAATAGGGGATTAAACTACTTCCATGTAGGTACCAGGTGCAATTCAAACTACGTTAGAGTACTAACCTTCTTTTGCTAAACTTCTTATTGAGAATCATTTATGTGCTAACATTTTCTATGCATTTTCTAACACCGAACTACGTGCATTTCAGCCCGTAGATGTCACTTCTAGTACGGTCATTAAACTTAAATCATTAATCATCCTTATTACGTAATAAATTATTAACTCATTAAGCAACAGTTTTGCGAGTTACACACTATGACAATTTCAATGTTATAGCATTGTTATTACGTTCTATTTTCCCTAAACAATTGCACATGTGAAAGTATAGGGAAAATGTTTACTATAGTAATGTAGTAAATTAATCGCATCGCGTCTTATTCATTACTCACGTAGGATACTTCGGTAGTATAACTAAATATTAGGACAAATATAAAATTATAGGTGTTTACCTGATTGGCACCAAATATTCTTTCTACATCTCTTAAAGTTACCTAACTGGCATATGATGACCAAGACATTTAGTCCTTCAAAGGAAGAACTGCAATATATGCAGATAACCGTAATATCTACTATTTAACATCAGTACGCACTCAACACCGGAAGACACAAAATGCCAGGTCTAAAATTATAATCTTCAAACTTCAAAAATAAGACTCTCAAAATAAAATACGCATAACTTCCTTTTCCCATCGACTCTTTATATTTCAACCGCACCTTGAAATACTATATTTAATTTAAATATCCTAAAACGTAATTTATTATCTAAATATCGGCAAATATTTCGTTTCAGTAGTACCGCCAAAAAGTATCGTGTTACAATGGGGCTCGACGTTTTCATTCAGAACGAAAAACGAACGAGTGACTCAGGACCTTCATAGATCCGGTGAATCGGTCACATATTATTATAGATTTGACGTCGTGGTGGCCCGGAGGCTTAAGACGCCCGCTTCTCACGCCTGAGGGTGCAGGTTCGAAACCTACCAACGGCAAGTACCAATGCGACTTTTTCCGAGTTATAAATGTACTTTCTAAGATTATTTAGACACCACTGACAAACGGTGAAGGAATAACATCGTGATGAAACCTGGACTTATAATTTCTAATTATAAGTTTGAAATCGCCAACCCGCATTAAGCAAGCGTGGTGATTAATGCTCAAACCTTCTCCGTGTGAGAAAAGGCTTTGCTCAGCAGTGGGCATTTATAGGCTGTTGATGATGATGATGATGAGATTTTTTATGGAAATTTTTTTAAGGGGTGATTATCATCGATTAGCTGCTCCCGTCTGGGTGAGGCGGGAGGGAGTGTCAGACTCTTACTGACTAAAAACCAACCCGTTCCTTCTCATGCACGTCGATCCGGAGCCCCGGTTACCCGTTAGGTTCTCCGCGAAGGGGCAAACGAGTGGACGAATCACCTGATGGAATGATCAGCGCCGTCTTAAGGCCGGTTTCCAACACCAGAGGACATTTCATATAGGTCTGATGAATCGACCATCGATTTCAGAGATCTATAATATTTTTTATGGAATAGGGGGTAAACGAGCAAACGATTCACTTGATTCTAAAGTATTAGAGCCGCAAATGACATGGGCATATTACATTGTAACATCACGCCTTTATCCCCGAAGAGGTAGGCAGAGGTTCACATTTACAGTACTTAATGCCACTGTTCAATGTAACATCCACTTTTCACATTGATGTTATGTAATAGGGGGGGGATGGCATTTCTAGACACAGTGCTACTGAGATTTTTTTTAAATCTAATGTTACATTATAATAATGTAATATTACATTATAAGAATCAAAGACTACATTTTGTTTATATGGCCTATAATTCTGTTTATTTGTAATCAATTAATTACTTAATATGGATTTTATTAGATTTTTACCTATAAGTAGAATGTTTTTTGGAGTAAGGTTTGAGTACCGGAGGCGTTTGAAAGTAGCTGTGCAATAAAAATTAATGAAGTAAGGATGATCGTTGAGAGTGAGACTGACTCCTTGTTGCAACTGTGAGCATTTAATCCAAATTGAATACTGGTTAAAATAGTACTACGCTAACAAAAAAGAACTATAGATATTTTCGATTCTTTAACAAATGTTAGACCGTAAAATGGTTTTTATTCATAGCTACACTCTTTCTACAAACATTTCCTTGGCAAAATCAGTTAGATCCGTTATCGTAGGTAGCACAACAATTCTTATATTCTGACGCATATTTCCGAAAACTACTGTTAATATCGATTGTAAAGCATCATTGATTCGTAATAGTAGCAGATGTGTTGTATGGGAAACCCTAACCCATATGTGGTACGTGCTTAAACCATCACATTGAATGAAACCGTCACGGTTGTTTAAAAACAATTAAACAATGTGCGACTGACTAAGCAGCTACTTCATTGATTTCAAGTGATTTCACCGGGTTTTCAAGATGAAATCATAGATTGTGTTCGATATTATTGGTTTATTTTTTTGCTTTTTAGCGGACTTTTCCTTAACCCCTCGAGCGTCCTTATAAGCGCCCGGTGAATGATCCATGCTGCTTTCTCTTTTATAAAACCTATTATTAATGTTTTGTTTTTAATGTTCTGCCTCGTTGGCCAAGTGGTCGCAAGTGCGACTGCCAGGCAAGGGGTTTCGGGTTCGATTCCCGGGTCGGGCAAAGTATTACTGGGTTTTTAAAAAATCTCAGTAGTAGCACGGAGTCTGGAATTGTGCCCGGTATATGGCAATAGGCTTACCCCTATTACATGGGACTCATAACATAAATAGTGAAAAGTGGGTGTTACACTATACAGTGACATAATGTGCACCTCTGCCTACCGCTTCGGGGATAAAAGCCGTGATGTTATGTTGTTATGTTTTTATTTTGACTGCATTTGTTTTATTTCTATTGTAATGATTCTTGTTTTCGTGTGCCAATGGCCAAATAAATGCATTTTGCATGCATAAGGATAAGGAAATGCATAAGGAACGCGGACGCTCGACGGGTTAAGGAGACGTCGTATTTGAAAAGTTTGATTTATTTTCACGTGCCTTAAATATGTTTGTTGAGAGTTTTTCATTCCTAATAGATACAAATAGTTTCGTTCTACTACTACAAAAGTTTTTAGATAGCATCACAGATGTAGGCTGCGCGACATCGCCGCGACCGCGCACGCTGCTCATGAGGAAGAACCCCTCTGTGGTTAGAAACTAGTACAGCTTTTCTCAGTATATTCAGGTGAGTAACCCGCGATTTTTAGTTAATTTAGTATGTCTCACGATAGTTATTATAAAAACAATGTGACTATTTTGTCATACAAGTAACATACCGCATGCCGTTTGGACCTCCTATAATCTCACTTACACGACCAAAAACAACACCATACGGTTGTACGATGGTTTTTTGTTTTTTTTTATGTGATATTCAGATAAATGAGCAGACGTATCACCTGATGGTAATCAATTTGTGCCGCCCGTGGACACCAGAACACCAGAGGCGTAACAAGTGCGTTCGTTACCGGCCTTTTGGGGATTATGAATTTGAGGCTTGTTGGGGATTCAGGGGTCGGAGACATTTAGGAGGGGTAACAGGTTTTCGGCAGCTACTGGTTGTTAGCTGTAGTATCATTCCGGTACAATGCATTAGTGCCGAGGTAAGGCTCTCCCACGCATGTACGTTTACTCGTTTTACGTTTTAGATATGACCCACTTCAAGACGTAGATGACTTCATCATAGTAAAATTGATACCAGAAAACGTCACCCGAAGTCATATGTGACGACGACAATAAATTAATTTCGTGCAAACTATGACTTGTGTTCTTCGTATTTTATGATGTTCTGGCTATGTTTGTGCCAAAAAAACAATGTGCAAGTAGTGTACTCTATCAAGTACCGACACATTAAATATTTTCATAATATACACAGAAACTGTTAACCAATAATGTCATACATACATAACATCACGCCTTTTTATCCCCGAAGGGGTAGGCAGAGGTGCACATTTCGGCACTTAATGCCACTGTACAATGTAACACCCACTTTTTACTATTTATGTTATGAGACACATGTAATAGGAGGTGAGCCTATTGCCATATACCGGGCACAATTCCAAACTCCGTGCTACTACTGAGATTTTTAAAAACCCAGTAATACTTTACCCGACCCGGGATTCGAACCCGAGACCCCTTGCCCGGCAGTCGCACTTGCGACCACTCGGCCAACGAGGCGGTCAATTGTATTTTATTAATTATCAAATCCCATAGTATTTGTGAGAATATGTTGAGAAGTTTGACTTCACAATCTAACCGAGAACCTATTTTTTTTTTTCAGTCGCCGCGTCTCGGCTAGTTATAACCGCCCGCAGTATTACCACGCTACAGTAATAAATAAATTAATTTGTTATCTTCATGAATGAATGAAATTCCTTGAATGATGAAAATGAGTCAATCGCTATGAATTTATTAGACGGTACATTGTAGTCTCATGCAAATCAATTACGGTTACATTTTTCCTTATAGCGTAAGGTTCATTGTATAAAATGTTCCATTTATACATTATGTAATTAAACAATTATTACACTATTACACATAAATATACCTATCTACATATGATATGAAAATGAGTCTGCGATATTAATACCTATGTATATCTATTAACTCGTCGAGTACCGGTTTTATAGACACAATTAAAGAACAATAGGTCGCGGTCACCGGTGACCGCTTGGTGTTTGACAGTTTAAGAATTGCTAAATTGTCATATTTTTAAGAAAAAAGTCATTAAATGACTTCTCCCGCCTTGGGAAAAGCGAGAGGGAGTATCAGACTTTATTTGACTAAAATACCACCCGATCCAACCCCTGCTTTGAGCTGGAGCATTGCCCATAGGTTTGAAGTTGGAACGGAGTGAAGCAGAGCCCTAGAAGACATATTTGAGTCCAACATACTAAATACAGTTTCAGGCTGCATGCTATTTCAGCAGCCGAAAAGCCGACCACTGCGACCACAGAAAACCGACGCGAAAGATCGATTGCGTTCTGTTTCGTCGCGTGAGTGAGGTTACTGGAGGCTCAATTACCCTGAATATCCCCAATCTCTGAATCCCCATCAATCCTCAAATTATCGGTAACTCACGAGTAACGTCTCTGGTGTTCCGGGTGTCTGTGGGCGACGCCAATTGCTTACCATCAGGTGATCCGTCGGCTCGTTTACCGGTGTACCCCATAAAAAAGACAGTGATTCCCGTGTGTCAGTGTACGTAGTATTGAAAAAGTATAAAAGTATTAGGGCCTATTTCAAAATGTCTGATTAATTTTCTGTCAACTTTACTGACGCATATTTTTACACATCTTGTATGGAAAATACATAAATTAATAATCTAATTAATTAAAGCAAATTTTACTGCAGGTGACTTCCCTATAAATGCGAGATCATTATTACAAGAATTTTATATTACCATTAAGGAGATTTTTCCTTGACCTATTTATGGCGACACTAGACTAAATACGAGAAAACGTAAAGTAATGACTAACAGGATATCAATTTTCAGAATTATCCCGTTTATGAGTTCATGAACTTTGAACGTTTGATTATGATGTAACGTAAGTACATACATAATTATTACTTTATGGAAACCATTGACCAATTCAACTGTATAAAATAATAATTCCAGTTATTAATATGAGGTTGTAAATGAAAGATTCTTGCTTATGACTAATTTTATTATCTACTTAATAGTTAATATTTTCCGCTAAAGGAAATTATTAGTTTTTTTAAAAGAGGTAGAATGTGAGGGATTCCCTTTCTTAATCACTTTATTTATTACCTAATGCCTTACTCAATGATTAATTAAATTATTAGTAATAGGTGGTAGGTTGGCATTATCAATGAAACTTCATTAGTACTTAATTAATTTCTATTAATAGACAAATAGTTATTTCACCTTCAAAATAATTAATATGAGTATTATCACTCAACTGGAAGGAAATCAACTACAGGCTGATATGAGGGGAGATGCTGGCTTGGTGGTCAAACGCGAGTCCATCAAATATAAAAAAAAACTATTTTTGACTACAATTTGTAGAGGTGGGAATGGGCTTCTGGTAACTTCACTCTCATACAAGAGACAACGCAAGCAAATAAATGAAGTCTCGTCTACTCGCCAAGATACGGAACACAATTTTGGAAAAAAGAAGAAGAAAAGGAATCACCTGATGATGATCACTGCTGTAGAAAAGGTACCTGTATTGCCCTTGATTTTTGTAGGACATAGATTGACTATTGCCTTTAACAGTACAAACAAAAAAGTGTACAACTAGAAGAAGCCCAATTACCAACTATTAAGGAATTTTAAGTAAAAAAATAAGTAAGTATTTTCTTAAGAGGGGAAAATCATCGAATGACTTTTCCCGCCTGGGTGAGGCGAGAGGGAGAGTCAGACTCTTACTGACTAAAAACCACCCCGTTCCTACTCCTGCCCTTCGAGCCGGAGCCTCAGCAACCCGTTAAGTCCTCCGCGACTCCGTATTGGCATTAGCCCTATTGGGCCCCATTCGTGGTGGTCTGATGGTTCTTTGAGCCGCGCGCGGAAGGTGACGCGCCGTATGGCCGGAGATCGTCCCGTGATCTCTGACGTCCAGTGTCCTTCTTCGAGATTTGTGACTACATTACAAACGATAAAGCTCAAAATCGATTAACCAATATTGTCCGATGAGAATAGATTGATTTGCAACTTTAACTAGATTGCTTAGCGACTAGGTGAATTTAATAATAAGATACAGTAAAGGTCATACAGCATTTGTGAGGCATCTTAGGCATTCATGACTAAGTGTAAAATCGAAGTTGGGGGTATATTATTAGTCACAAAAAGACCGTTAGAAATCAACTAGGTACACAATGACAGGCAGAAAATGTGTAGAATTATACTTCATTAGAATCTTTTAAAGTAAGTGTCAGATGATGACGAAATGTGAGGACGGAAAATGTTCATGTGATGTCAATTTTAGAAAAATTGATACTTAAAATTGTAATGTAACTCTGTTGTTTCAGGTGACCATGGGCGGGCGATTGCTTACCATCAGGTAATCCATGTGCTCGTTTGCCAGATTCTCCCATAAAAGAATCTACCTATCTGTTCATAATACCTGATGACTAAATTTCTATCTACTATCGTGAATGTAAAATGCATAAATTCTCATAATTTTTACCAAGCACTTTTATTATTTATAATTTTATTTGTTTTCCAGTATTTATGACTCAATTTCAATATCAAAATAACATTTAAATATTTACTTGAAAATAATACTTTCAGTTGAAAAAATTACAATTAATTATTTTCCTATTTATAACATTAGTTATGAAGATGAAAATTGTTTGTTCTAACAAAAATTACTTTCACGACATTTTGGGGACAGAATCATAAAACACTAATTTACCCATTCCTGAGAGTCAGTAATATAAGAACGAGAGTCTTTTCTTATGGAGAACTTAAATTCTATTCGTAATAACATTATTTATTATTTAATAATAATAAGTCATTATTTAATAATAATTGCATTGCAATAATCAGATCGATAACAAACTGCAAAACATGACACATTATCTACAGGGGGTTTTATTACATTCCCATACCTCATGGAAACGTATCTATTCTTAGTACGGATATGATCATTATAAAAGTTCCTTCATCCTATATCCTATATTGGTCACTCAAATCACCCCATTAGGAATATTACATGAAGGAGGATTCCGTAAAGTTATGGGAAACCCGATAAACGTAAGATTCCATAGTCCATTCGTTTTTACTCACGACGCGATGCATATTGATTGCATAGTAGGTATTATATTATTATGGTGATGAGCAAAGTGCACGTGAGTCACCGTCATTTCCAAAGCGCGAATTGAAAGCACCTTTTGAAGGAAATTTATAATCTACCACCATATATTTTTCGTTTCAAAAGTACCAAAATATGGTTAAATTGAAATAAATGCTTTGACTTTGACTAACTTCATATATGTATAGCCGAAATTCATTACCGATTTCTGGATCAATCTCAGCGTATGACAGGAACAGAAACAGAGCAGAACCAATGTTAAAAAATCAATCTTTATCCATGGACTGCCTCGTTGGCCGAGTGGTCGCAAGTGCGACTGCCGGGCAAGGGAACTCGGGTTCGATTCCCGGGTTGAGTGAAGTATTATTGTGTTTTAAAAAAATCCCAGTAGTAGCACGGAGTCTGGAATTGTGCCCGGTATATGGCAATAGGCTCACCCCCTATTACATGGGACTCATAACATAAACAATGAAAAGTGGGTCTTACATTGTACAGTGGCATTAAGTGCCGTAATGTGCACCTCTGCCTACCCCTTCGCAGATAAATCATCGAATTAAATACGTCATTCAATATAGCCTTAAAACCTTTACATATCAATGTGTGACATTTCAACATTTTTCCCAATATAAATATTCGTAGTAAGAAGTAATAAAAATGTGGATACGGTGATTTTTTGTACCCTTACAGTTCCGAGTAATTTCGACATAATTCTGATTATATTAATGAAATGCAAGTCATTGCATTGCGTATTTAATGATATTTCCTCTTTATAGGATTCCTAAAATTCTTGTGTTTATTATAGACTGCATGATCAACGCAGTGGTTAAGTGACTGGTAGCTGAGTAAACTGTCGCAAGTTTCATTTCTTCTTAGGAAAAACATTATGTTAATGGGGTTTTCTAATACCGGGTCTGCGAACGACTTTGTGGGTCACCGGGGTTTCAGCTTGAGACAGGAAAAGGATATTAGTTCTTAGTTAGTAAGAGTTTGACACTCTGTTTCGCCTCACCCAGGGCGGCAGAAGATATGCGATGATTTTACCCCCTTAAAAACCCATTTAGGTTTTCTAATCAAAGCTTTCATCAATACTTATATATAAAAATTAATCCCTTTTACCCTTGGTCACGGCATCACTCGTGGATGGCTGGACCAATTTCATTAATTATTTTTTTGTTATATTTGTTATTATTAAGAGAAGTTTCTTAAGACAGAAAAATATCCTGAAAATCCAAGGGAACGGGAGAAAACGGGATTGCGCGTACGAAGTCGCGGGCAGAAGCTAGTTTTCTAATAAATATATTTGACTGTGTATAATTGACCTAAAATGCGTATCTTGTTTTTTGTTTACAAACGAATAACGAACCTTGAATTGAGTTTCCAATTTCCTAAATTCTGAAAACAATCCAAAAATAATACACTGTAACACTAAATCATTCCATTATAGGTTCGCCCCTTACTGAGTGGACCTGATAATGTTACCGACAAAAAGTGGGTGTTACGTGTTAATGATTGCGACTGTGATTACCCTACATAATAAAGCGTGATTTTATTACTTATTTATCGATCTTTTCACTTTCCTTAACCTTCACTTTATTAATTACTATAATGAATCATAGTTATGTCACCAAAAGGAAGGAAGGAAAGAAAGAAATAATGATGCCAGTTTATTTTTATACGATTCACACGGTTATCCTTATTTATATCTGAGTACATTGACCTTTAAGCTATTTATAAATCATTGATCGCTCTGATATTACTAAACGAGTTCACTGCGATGCGTAATAATTAATTAAACATTTAAAAACTAATGAGACTCGAAACGAAAAAAAAAACATCGAAATACGAAAAAGGGCATTTAAAAAAGTTCTAATCATAAAATAATTATTATCCGACAATAATATTTAAAAAAATTCAAACGCAATTCTAAAAAAAAAACATAAATTAATTCAAATATGGAAGCCAAACACACGAGTTTATAAATAAAATAAAAGTTATATAACACTGGCGACCTTGGCTTGGTCGAGCATTGTGGCGTCACGACACGTCATGCACGTAGTACATGTGTTTTGTAGGCGTCATTTTCCGCGGAATAAAACGTCACTCGCCTACACAAGCGCCGCTAGCGGGGTTTTACGGTATTAAATTCAACATAATCTTGATTACGAGGCCGTTTCGTCACAATATACTAAGAAATTATAGTAGACTCCCATTGATTGTTTGATGGAATGTTTTTTTAAATTGACTCATATGGGATCTTTGTGGTTCCCGTATAGTCCGTATAGGTACCCATCTGATGGTTTTGTTTATTTCATTATATAGTTTTTTTCGTAAGTACCTACCTACCTAATAATAATGGAAATAACAGTATTAAGTCTATTATATCTGGTTTTTACTTCACATTAAAGTCTATCATGGCAAAAAATATTGTGTATCAGAACTGTCTGCCATAAAATGAAACTAAAATTTTACTCTCCTGCAGAGCAGAGTCCCTAGGTGTAAATAATTATTTCTGGTATAATAAAATTAATGTTTACAATAATAGCTGAAACTATAAAATAAATAATTAAAGAATTTAATTAAAATAACTTTAAAGCTTATCAATTAAAACATTAATTTCTCAAGGCTATAAGTGTTGCAAAACTTCTCGACTGCTAGCGACATCTAGTTACATTAAAAGGAAATATAAAATTACACTCCTTAGCGACATCTATTATCGAATAGACTGAAAGTTTGGAAAATAAAAATAATTACAGTTAAATTTAAAAGAATTGTTAATAATTATGAATTCTAAAAATATTATTTCCTAACAAATATATTAAAAAACGTAATTTACGCAACAAGAATAACAAACTGTTATTAGCGACATCTGTTGGCGAATAGCAGAACTAAAAGAAGTAAACTTTGCTACAATTTGGAGAACGCTACGAACTTGCAATAATGTGATTCATTTCGCGATAGACCTACAGAGTACACTAGTAGAGCTATTTGAAATGTATGTTTATCGCTTCGTAATTACAACAAAATTACTTAAATAAGACAGTTGCATATCATATTGAAAATGTAGGCACAATTTGGAAACGTTTATTTACTTACAGAAAGCTAAACAGAGAGTAGTAAAAAGAGGGTTTTTTTTAAGGGGGATTTTAGATGCTCCAAAGACATCAATGATGCAGAATATGTAATATATAAAAGGTAGGTAGGTATGTCATAGCCGAACATATTATATTCCTTGAGGTTAAAAAGGGGTAGTAGAATTGAACAGTACGTAGGTACAATGTTCAATACTTGAAAGTAAGGACAAGATAAGAGAATGAACTGGCGAAGGTGTAGAGGCCGTCACTTCAGTTGTTTATATATACCGTGTATACGTAGGCATATAAAGTGGTAAGTAGGTACTCATAATAAGTAGATACTTGAATTATGTAATTTCACAGGTCACAGGTCTTAAACATAATTTGTACCAAAACAAGATTGTATAGATATTATTCGAGCATGATTGATGTTTATCTACTTAAATAAAATGTTAAAAGGCAAAAAATCATTTAGCACACATTTTGCTAAATGTTAATGGGTTCCGACAAACGTTGATGATAAAAAATACTAACGTCATTCAGATTAGCATATCAAGAAGTTGATCTAATACTTATTGAGTGGGAGTTGAATATTCTGATGAGATACCATGATTTAGAACTGTGATGATGGTAGACTGGAACAGATTAGTTTCCTCCCCTCTTCTCGTGGCTATCGTAAGAGCTAACTAAGTTAAATTTAATAGTTTAATTACCGAAGCAGACGGCTCACCTGATAGTAAGCAATCGGAGTCGCCATGGACACCCGGAACACCAGAGGCGTTACAAATGGCGTTATCGACCTTTTGGGGATTCGGAATTTGATCATTGTAGGGGATTGAGGGATTAGGGGGGTTTCGGAGTGGGGTGTTGGGTCTCCGATAACCTCGCTCACACGATGAAACACAACGCAAGTGTTGTTTCACGTCGGTTTTCTGTGAGGCTGTGGTACCGCTCCGGTTGAAACTACCAATTCGTGCCGAAGCATGGCTCACCCACACCTAATCTTATATCATTGGTACGTAGTTCCGGATAAGCAATAAGAACATAACATAACATCACGCCTTTTTATCCCCGAAGGGGTAGACAGAGGTGTACATTTCGGGCGATAAGCAATAAGATTTTATGTTAAACATTACCTATAGTGATCATCTTCTATAATCACGATTCATTTGCATTAATAGACACATACCTAAAGCTAATTATGAATCTAATAATATAATCTGTATAATAAAAAAATATGTCTGTCATAACAGATTGCTCGCTATAGGTAACTGATATCATGAATAATCATTACGTCTCCTATTTTTTATGTAAATTCAAACACTTATAGACTCGAGTCGCTTGGCTGACACATTGTATCTAATTTATGTAGCGTTACTTCAATATTTGGAATCTGGTACTTAAACGGATCAAACATTTGAGTTTTATTCCGGTCTTAAAAAGGTGTTGGTAATGGTACCTACTAATATTAGGTTGATTTATTAGTAAAGATATTTAAATAATATTAATATAACGAATTCAAAAGTTAAGGAAAATTAAGTGTGATTGAAATAGTGAAACTATAAAAAATCCATACGATCGATCGATAATAACTTATAATGACCAATTCTTTTATTGGAACAAAATATTAGGTAATGACCAGTGTTAGTTCATTAAACCTAGAGGTAAATTAAGTACTAGGCATATACAAAAGTGTATAAGAATTGCATGAAAATTTGTACGACAGTTATCGAGTTTAGACATTCAGACCGATCCTAAATTTCAGTTTACGCGTCATGTTGATATAATATCATTATAATTATGAACATAAATAAAATTAATTATAATATCATAACATAACATAACATCACGCCTTTTTATCCCCGAAGGGGAAGGCAGAGGTGCACTTACGGTATTTAATGCCAATGTAACACACTTTAAACTATTTATGTTATGAGTCCCATGTAATAGGGGGTTAGCCTATTGCCATATGCCACATTTCCAGACTCCGTGCTACTACTGTTTTTAAAAACCCAGTAATACTTTGCCTGTCCCGGGAATCGTACCCGAAACCCTTTGCTCGGCAGTCGCACTTGCGACCACTCGGCCAACGAGGCAGTATAATAACATGCAAGTATTAAATCCTCTATAAATAAATTAATAATGAATTACAGTTTTCTCTTTGTTTGTATTTGTTTATATTTGCATAATTACCATTTTATATAACCCAAGCGTCAATAAAACTCTTTCAAGTCTCTGAATCCACGTGTAAGAGTATCCTTGAAATTTACGTCAAGACAAACAAACAGACAGACTCTGGCACAAGACTGTATATCTTCATTCACATTCTTTAGTTTAGACACGCTCGTGATTTATATTTAGAAATACATTTCGTTTGATTCTCTTAGGGTTAAGTACTTTTTTAGATACTGTATTATGATGAGGACCCATTTGTCCGTTGCGTCGAAGTCGCGGAGAACCTAACGGGTTACCAGAGCTCCGGCTCGACGTGCAGGAGAAGGAACGGGGTGGTTTTTAGTCAGTAAGAGTCTGACACTCCCTCCCGCCTCCCCCAGGCGGGAGCAGTCATTCGAGGATTTTCCCCCCTTAAAATAAAAAAAAGCTCTTCAGCTGGGTCGACCATAGTAAATTGTATATATTAATAAAAAATACCTACGTCTGTTTTTTATAAAAAGCTTATGTAACAGATAGATAAATAATAAATAAACGGTAGAAAATGAGTAGAGAATATTTAAAAAACTTTACTTATTCAGTTATCCACAACTTTGATTTCTTACCTTACTTACTCGGGGTTATTTAATAGCTATTTAACCCAGTCCTTAGCAATTTTTTCCGGATCAAAATCGATACTAAGGAATAGTTTAAGTAATCATAAAATGTTTCTGAGTAGGTATCGTAGTTAAACGAATAAATTGATAACATCAAAATTATTTTACAATGTACTTACTTTAAAAACTTAAAAACATACGAACAATGTTTATCTCTTACGCCAATGGAAAAATATTATCGTGAAGGACAGCGACCCAATGGTTATACAAACCGTATTTATACAGTTAATCATTAAAGTAATCGTGAAGATGTAGATAAGGATACTGAACAAGTTTGCACCTATTGTATACCTATTTGTACTCATATAAAGACTACTTTTAACACGTAATTGCGTCGTTGCATTAAGGAATTTTAGTGTTATTGCCTACGGAATCCGGATTCCAAGGTTTTTTAAAGATGTTTCTTAAAGCGGTAATATAGGTATCTGTACTTTTTGGAATACCTACGGTTTTGTTCTGTGTGTCTCTAGCTCTAGCTCTTAAATAAATAGCATTTGAAAGCTAATCCAACGAATGATTAAAAAGCCTATATACAGTCTTGGCACTAACATATATGACAATCAGGTACATTCTTGAATCAAAAATAAATTATTTCGACTGTTTATTAATTGATTTTATGACCAACTTAATTTTAGTATTTTTCCAGCAAATTTTTAAGAAATAAGTACTACGCTGTTTGAGCTAAAAAAACGTGACGTCACCATTCACAGTCTCGTACAAAATTCATAGAAAACTCTCGTTCTTCACAGTTCAAAAAAGTATTGAATTTGACTAGTTGTCAAATACTTTATCGCCAAATTATATCAATGTATCTCTAACCAATAGGTACATAGGTTTTCACTTGTCACGACTAATAAGTGGGTAGGTCTATCCCCATAAGCAAGAAGACTATCTACATTTTTATTATAAGCAAAATTAAATTAGTAGTTCCTAAAATAATTAATAAGTTACGTGTAGCCGCCACGTGGCTACCGCATAGTCCGGTTACTGACTGCTTAGAATTTGTATATTGTGGAATGTGGACTAGACAATGTAAATTTCTATTAAAATAGTGTGCGGAGATACGCGGCATACACCTAGTAGGTCCGAGGGTACGGCGCGTCACGTTCCGCGCACGCCTCAAAGAGCCATCAGACCACCACGGATAGGGCCCAATAGGGCTGACGCCGATACGGGTTACCAGGGCTCGAAGGGCACTCCCTCCCGCCTCAACAAGCGGAACAAGTAGTAGGAAGGTAAAACACCTAGTAGGTACGTCGTGTAAATGGACCCTAAGGAGTGTAGGATTTATTCCTTACTTTTTGGTTTTAACAAGTTAAACGCCACGGGGGTGACCGGTGATCGACGTTAACTGAGGACTTGCCTTCAACAGTTTTAAAGACAAGTTAAGAAAGTTTGGGAGTCAAAGGCTTAAGCAACCCCATAGCCACCATCGTTAACCATGTGGAGCAAGGGTCTTCAAAATTAACAAATACTTGAACAGTCAACTCCAGAGCCTCAACGCGAAGCAACTGTTATGGCATTACTCTATTAAAACTGTTGGTATCTTTTCCTTTTTCCTGAAGTTAAAAAAAGACATTACATAATATTTTTATCAGCAAGATAAATTGAACGATAATCATAAACTGAAGATACTCACAAATGATAATAAAGAGGTATCTTTGATTTATCGTACCGTATATATATATATTTGCAGTTTTTATCTGCATAAGTATCATATACCCATATCAAAACAAAGTATTCTCTTTATCATAAACAAAATAAAGGATATACTTATCTATAAAACTTGCTTAAATATTTTATTGCTTTATACATATATAAAAACGATAAAGAACTGCATATCAGAGATGATGATATATTCGATAAAGAACCTGACAAGGATTTACACCATACGACCTTATCATCGCAGTAAGCAATATTTACCTAAACACGTGTAAGTAGGTACTTAAATAAAATGTCAATTCTATTCATACTGTTATTAGGTATATTATTATATAAGAAATGAGAAAACACTCTAGAAGATTTATGGAAAGTTCAAAATCTGGTACAGGAATTTTCTTCAACTCTATAACCTCAAATATGGCAATCGCCTCAACAAAATGTATAATTTTAGTATCTACTGTATAATTTCAAAACTTTACGGGTCGGGCCAAGCATTATTGTTTTTTTTTTATTCTCAGTAATAGCACGGAGTCTGGAATTATGCCCGGTATATGGCAATAGAGTCACCCTAGGGGGTGACCCTAGGGGGTGAATAAGAATGTTCTTATTATTTGTCTTGTGACCTCTTCCGCACTACATTCAAATGACATTGAAAGCTAATTTCATATAATTTATTTGTAGGGCTTTTAAAATGGTTTTATTACATTAAATAAAAGTCACGGGTTATTCACGTGAATATAATGAGAAAAGCTCTACTAGTTTCGAATTACAGAAGGGTTTTTCCTCACGAGCAGCGTGAGCGGTCGCGGCGATGTCACGCAGCCTACGAGTAGTAGTGTGTAGGCTGCGCGACATCAATGCGAAAAGAACCCCTCTGTGGTTTGAAACTAGTAGAGCTTTTGTCATTATATTCACGTGAGTAACCTGCGATTTTGAGTTAATTTAATATATCTCACAATAAGTAGTTATTATAAAAACATGGTTTTATTAGGTCGAGTTCTCTCAAACATCTAAGAAACCGATTTAAACGCACAATTATAATTGTTGTATATTCATCAAAATTAGCAGCTTGCTCTAGATTAGATGACATTACATAATTATGAAAACAAATTTCAACATATATGTAGGTAGGTATTCAAAATATTAATAATCACACAAGTTAAAGCTAATTCCTGGTTTACTCATAAACATGATCGTATTCTTATATTTCAGTTAGTTATTCCTATAAATACACATGTAGGTTTTATAATAGGTAATTTAGTTCCTGGAGCCGCTGGATCCAGGTCAATTCCAACATCGGCATTTGTTGCAGAAGACCCAATTAGTTCTAGACCGATCCCAGTCTATCAGTCATTTAAAGTCCTTCAGTAGTGAACGTTTTGTGATTGATATGTAGTGATAAGGCCCAAGTGAATAGGTTGCTTACAGGACGACGTATTCCATCATAGACCGCATCATCGCCTACCACCAGGCGGGATAGAGACCAAACGTAGGTCCATCAAATATTAAAAAAAAATGTAACGATGACGATGATACATATTCAGATTCTGTCGACACAACCTATGACGCAAATATGAGATTAAATTAATCTTATACAGATTGTGTTACATCAAACTCCTCTTAACTTACTATCACGATACTGTCGTTCTAAACTGCTTTTCTTTATACAGGTACCGTGAAATCTATTTTGTTTCCGTCTGGGTGGTGCTTCTGCCTTGGTAATACAAAACTTTTACAAAGAAATAAAATATTTAAAACAAAAAATAACTGGTGAACCATTGTAAAAATTAACTTCGAAAGCGCATACAAAGTCATGGTACATTATCAAAATATATCGCCATGTAATTCTTGAAGAGATAGATAATCTTGTCGGGTGGCACGTGTGAATACTACCTATAGATTTAGGTCTAGTGTCATATGCGTATTTCCATGAAATGTTTTAACATAGGTACTATAAAATTCTATTTTTTTTTGTTATTACTTACACATCGAAAGTACTCCGTATCGCAAGTTGTTTTGACGAGGGACAAAAACAAAATAGATTTCACGATGTATAAAAAATATTGCAAAATTATCATCATCAACCGTAATTTTCCCACTACTATTCAGAATTATCATAATTATTTAACCGTCATTTTCCCAGTAAACACTTCGATCAATAAATTTTTCCGTAGGCCTGGTAGTAATACCTACCTCTTTGAAACAAACTTAGTACCTACAAACATAACATAACATAACATCACGCCTTTTATCCTCAAAGGGGTAGGCAGAGGTGCACATTATACCATTGTACAATGTAACACCCACTTTTCACTATTTATGTTATGAGTCCCATGTAATAGGGGGTGAGCCTATTGCCATATACCGGGCACAGTTCCAGACTCCGTGCTACTACTGAGAATTTTTTAAAAACCCAGTAATACTTTGCCCGACCCGGGAATCGAACCCGAGACCCCTTGCTCGGCAGTCGCAATTGCGACCACTCGGCCAACGAGGCAGTCCTTAGTACCTAATTATCACTATTATGAATCACAAAGGCATTAAAGTCACACCTTACTACAATTGTACCTATAACATAAAATGATAATCATCAATTAGATGGAATACCTACTACGAAAATGATTGAGGAAAAACTAAATATAATAAAAATCATCAGTTTTAGCTTCAGTACACATCAAGGTACACAAATCCAGTATAGTCTGACCGTAGAATGCGCGGGAATGTCTTTCAAAGCGGTGCCATGATAATATGGATATAAATATTTTTTTTTTTTTTTTAAAAAAACGTTGCCCCACACTAGGATTTTCTTCTGTGTCGTGGGTGCGTTTACAAATATACAAGTTCACATACACAATGACACCCAGACCCGAAACAACAATTTGTGGATCACACAAAGTGTTGTCCCGTGCGGGAATCGAACCCGCGACACGTTGCACGGCAGCCGGTTGCCCAGCCACCGCAACAACCGTTCAGTCATATAGTCACATGTACAGCCATGTGTAGGTAGCTATTTACTATTCCACAAAAACATTGTGTTCAAAGAACTTACCTAATTCACACCAACTTGACCTTGGACGCATTTATAAGAAATACTCTGTGGTCAGTGACCTTTGGAAAATGCATACACGTGCCAAGATTTTTCTCAATAGTCGATAGTTTGTTTATATGTATCTCTTTAGATTCTTAGTTTAATTTAAAAGTGTATTAAAAGCAAAAGTGCGTTGATACTGACTGGTATTGAAATTTTTCTTTTATAACTCAAGACTTTAAGCTCAATTTTGTTAAACAGTAAAATTCTGGTGGCCTTTTATAAAGATTCAAGGTTTCACTAGTCTTGAAACTGAAGTAATAATGATAACTTTTTTATTACGAACATTATGCAATTTTAATTTAGGTTACATAATTACTTATGTTTCACTCTCGTAAAAATAAACATAAAATAACATGTTAACATGGAAAATAATTATAAACCGTCTTTTAATAAATAAATAAATAAATTCAAACCAAACCTTTGTAATTTTTTATTATTTTCCTTGTGTTGTGTTGTCTCTTAAAGAACTAATTAGGTACCGACTTATTTTATGTAGTACATACTCGTATTTATCGAGTTTTTTGAAGTAATCTTCGTCAGGAAACCTAGTTATTTAATCGGAAACTTAATAATAATATATAAGAAACGAAAACCGTAAATTTCTTTCAATTTTTCAACCATGATCGTCCTACTGCAGGGCAAAGGCCTCCCTACCCTCCTAAACGAGCTTTACATAGAAAGGAGTGGAAGGAAGAGGAGGAGAAAACCATATATATACCTACTAATAAAAAGTGGAATTCTTAAAGATATCTAATTATCTACATATTTACATACTAAATGCAAAACAAAGTTTAAATAATCGATCTGTTTTGTAAATAAATATAGATTCTTCGAATTAGCACGTTGAGAAAAACCCATAAAAACAAATTGATCTACGACCTCCAATGATTTCGATGAATTGTAACTAAAGCGATAAACAACTCGAGACGACGACGTCTTGTTGCTATGCAAAATTCAAAAAAGAAACATAACATTCTCAACGGATACCTAACATATTATGTAGTTACATAAAGACATACATATATAGAGTTGAAGAGTCTATGGTGAAAGCTTTAATCTCGGATCTAATGATTCGATTTCAATTTTTTTTGTTATGGATAAACCGTTTGTCGCAGAATGCTATAGGCGCCTATAGGCTATATGAAATAAAACATCACACTATGATCAATAGGAGCCGAACAGCGTAAGAGCTAATTAAATACCTACTATATTATAAGACAAATATTTTAAACAATATGATCTTTAATTAGTATTCTGATAAAAAGAACAAGTGTGTGCAACTCCACGATGAAATTAAAATCACCCTTCCGTAAATGAAATAAGGTCTATAATTTAAAGTATTTTTTAACCACATCAATTAGAATGAATATTGGTCATGCCACGGGGTCATGCAGTTAAATGAGGGCTCGTTTCGTGGAAGTAATTATTAGGACAATGGTGTCACAGGATACAACATACACTGTACCTAAATCAACAAACATTTCTTTGTGTAGAACTGTAAATGAATACTAATATAAAAAAAATCTTATCCTTTGTAATATCTGTATCATTAACAGAAATTGTAATTATCCTGTGTCCGTACAAATTTCTATAGTAAAATTAGGGGACATTTTGGCGTAATCCTGAAAGGATTTTTTTAGAAAAAACAAGCTTTTCGTTTCCTTATAATTAAAAGGAAACTGTACTAGAAAACGCTAAAGTACGCAAGTTAAATGAAACAAGTCTTCCGAGAAAAACGAATACAAACAAAAAGCATTACAAATTATTTAATAGGATGATCATTCAGGTACTGGCACTTACCATAGAACTATAACAAAAGCATTTAATTGTCTCTCATCATTTGCAAGCCGAGCATCAATATATTAAATGATTTTTCCTTATCTTTACTAAAACGGAAATGTGCTACATACCTTTGAGGCAATGAAGATTGACGTTTGCTAGTCACAAGGAGTAACCACAAGTAAACAATTATCGCAGACCAGAGATGTCTACAAATACTCCCAACTTTAGGAACGTCTGATTTTATAGTGAACGATGGTAATCGGTTGGGCGGTTCTTAGAATTTTTACCGTAAGCTATTCTAGGAAACCACTCCTACGACTGATCAATCGTTTCTGTTTATATCTTCGATGCGTGTACGCAAAATAATATTTCCGTACAGAAAATCGCGAGGGCTTGGCTAATATCGATTATTTTTTGTTGGTTCCGATAAGATTAAGTAATATTTTTACCTAATATGTACAATAATCAAAAGAAAAAAAATAATGAACAACGTGTTCAAATCGTTGCAATAATTAGTTAACTGAAGCATTTTCCCTATAAATGGGTTTAACCTCATATGTAAGTACATTATATGTTAGTGCAATAAGTACTGTAAATGCAATTTAGCATGCTGTATTTTTGCCGGAACAGGGCGAAGCCGGAAAGTTAACTCATTATAATTTGAGCTACCTATTACTAACATTATGTTAGAAGGAAAATGCCTATTATGGTTATTGGATTCGTAGAAGATTATGTAACTATGCAAGTACATTAGCCTTCATATAGAGAGAAGATCATGATTACAAAGCATCTTTCTTTTTTTAAAGAATAAGGCATTATGTATACTACCCTTGCTTTACTGCTTTGACCTGTATGCACCATTTTCTACGTCATGGTATAATTTTTCTTCAAATGAATAATTAAACGGATATTACTTTTGGAGTTCCACAAGGTTCTATTCTAGGACCACTATTTATCACTTTTAAATTTGTGTCTTAGTATTGTTTTGTTATATTACTGGCTTCATATTATATTGAATGCATTTTAGATGTTACGCCGTGTAGACGACTGCCAGTCATTTTTGGAAGACCGAGACAAACTAACTTCCTATTGTATGTTCTGACCATAAATTGCATACTCAAGTACCAATTCAATAAGAATAACGTCATCTAAGATCCCAATTAAAAACTTAACTGCATACCCTAAAATCATTATAATTATAATAATACAGTAATGAAAGAAGTACAAGAAATATTTATTGTTCTTCAAAATGAATGGATTTGTAATATATCAAAGTATCTTTATCTGTGAAGACGCCCAACTTGATACCCTTTTTACCTACCTACAAATCTGACCCAGCCTATCTGTAATTGCTACCCTTTCTCCCCCTAAATGACCCCACCGAACCAAGGTTCAATCCTACAGGTGGTACCATCAGCGATGCGGTAATATAGCTTGCAAGTATTTTATTGCCCTGACCTTAATTTCAAGGTCAATGTAGCAATTAGTCAATTCAAGTTAGTGCGCAGAAGCTTTAACTACCAGTGGTTGTATGAAAAGACCTTTTTACCAAGAATACAAGCCTATAGAATAAAAAATGTGTCTCAATGTGTGAGTATAGTTACTGGAGGCTAAATATTGTTCATTCCCCAATAATCCCCAAAGTACAATTTTTAAAGGCATGTCATTGTAACTCCTCTGTACCTCTATTCTGATGTTGCAAGAGGCCATGGTAAAAATGGCATTGAAAGAATCCAGGGTAAGTAATTCCGCACTAAGAAGATACTATTTGATATTTTGATTTTCGAAATTATAGGATTGGCCACAATGTATTTGGTGAATTTATCAGATGGTGATCCTGAGGAATTGGGTCTGATGTATGAAAATATGTCATGTTCGCCCTCGCTTACTTGGGTCTAATACAGTAAATAGCTAAATGTGGGTGTCCCAGAAATATTGCAGTAATGATGTGTGAAATAAAGTACAATTTGTATGTAGGTAGTTGTGATTTTAATTTACGTAACTGTTTGTAAAATTCCCAATTAGTTATTTACTTGATATCGGAATTGGTGTTAAGCCTTATCAATACTGGGATAATTATATTAAATTACTCATTAGAACAGATAACTGCAAGTGGGGAAATTGACAGTGTGGGACAATTATTATAAAGACTACTTCGCGTGATTTCAAAATAATCAATACGAACGAAATAATTACTTTTATAATATTATGTTTGTAGGTAATACTGGAATATTGTATTGCATGCTTGTACTAAACGTGTGTTTATAAAAAATAATATTTTGTTTCAGGGACTTTATAAAAAACCCACGAAAATAGTAGTTTTCTGAGATAAAAGTCTACATACATGACAAATAAAGTATATTTTGTTTTTATGTTATAACTTTCGTGAGACATACTAAATTAATTATTCGGTCACGGAGTGCTGCTCATAAATATGAGCCTCTAGTATGGCTTGAAACTAGTCGTGTTCCTCGTCAAATAGTTACGAGATTAAGCCGAAAACATAATAATTAAAATGTATTTTATTGTAAACTAGACAGTCATCGTTATTTAATGAAACTAAATCCTCCGTCATACAAATGTTATGTGTCATAAGGCAAAGAAACTAAATCTTTGGTTTAAGTATGAATTTTGCTATTCGGCCACCGAAATGTTAAAAGGATTCTGCTATCCCTCCAGTCCATGAGACACGGTAAAAAAAAGATGAATTAAAAACAATGAAAAATAAAAGTATATAGAACTGTTAGATCTATATCTATACTAATATTATAGGAAAAAAGAAGAAAAGAGATATAGAAGAGGAAAGATTTGTACCTATTTTTGTATGTTTGTAATGAATAGGCTCAAAAAGTACTGGGCCGATTTAAAAAAATATTTCACCAATAGAATGCTACATTCTTCCAATTTGACATAGACTACATTTCATTTTAAAAAATAAGGGATCATTGGTAAAATTTAAACAATGTAACCGAAGGTGTAGAAAAATGAGTCTTAAAATGTCTTTCGTCGAATGCGCTGCCGAAACTATTAGCGATAGAACAAAATAATGTGAAGAACATCACAATGTATACAAAAAACTTCGCGGTAGCTTATGTCCAACTATTATAGTTATGTCACTACAATAATCCAAATTTCCAAAAATAAATAATTGTCTACCCCGTGCGAGGCCGGGACGGGCTGCTAGAATTCAATAAATTACTTAAAAGGATTAACTATACTTAACTAAGTAATGCGAAAGGTCACTCATAAATCGTGATGGACGCTAAAGCAAACAATTATATTTCCAAGAACTAGTCTACACGAACTTATAATAGTGAAATGATTTGCATACATTCATTTGACCCATATATGTATGTATGTGTGTAAGTACGAAACATAAACCAACTCAGACGGCACTTAACAGCTGTTACAGATAAGAAGACTTCAATTTATGGAACATTGTTGTGCAAAACAAGAGGAAATAACACTAAGATATTCATATTATGCTAATAACCATCTTAAACAATATCACGAACATAAAACAAACAAGAATCTTACCGTTGAAGATCGATCACCGATGTTTTCAATGCAAACGGTTCACTTTCAAATTACACGCACAATTAAAAACTATTTAACTGGCTTATTGAACTGGGCGTAGCGTGTTCCTTCCTTTATGTTTTATTCATGTATTGGATTAGCGATATCGATTTCAAACCACTTAGTATATAAGGTAAACAGTCTTACGTGTGTTATGATATATGGTCGAACTGTCACTAATCCTTATCACACGTTCTGAGATACTGATAAGAGTTTCATTCACCGTATCAGACTCCCGTCTTCAACACACGATAAAATTGTACCTCGTCTTAATCACACGCACACTATATTTTATAACAACTGTCAAATTCGAATATGGAATCGCGAAACGTCAAATAGAAAATTTATATCAATTCGCGCGCTTTTTGCTGTATTTAAAAATCGAATTTTCGAAACACGTCGTCCGCCTTTTGTTATCGCAGCTGAACTAACATAGCCGTATTAAATGTACACTCACACGTCCGTAATCTTAATGACCGGCCACAATAGTAACGAAAATAGGTTCTTAAACCGGTCTTATTGTCAGTGTCGTGGTTTGCACGTTTGTTTAACAGATTGTTACGTAATGCGAAACAGAAGCAGTAGCAGCGTGGGCTTTCGTTTCGATACTACCGGCACATGGCACTATACTTCATTTATTTTCGACTGACCGACTATAGTCAACTTATAGGTACCTACTACCTACATTGAATAAAATATACAACGCATAGCGCGACCTAACCATTTTGATACACGGGCGCGACTAGTCTGGGCGCTATATGCCTTATAAATACCTAATATTAAAATTTACCGGTTTTGTGTTATTTTATAACTCTAGAGATGATCGTTTAATTATATTTTCTCTTAAATTAAAAACATCATTAAAACCGTTTTTTATGACTGACAACTAGATTTGGTGTTAAAATATAATTATTTGATTTAACAATAGTATGTTAACTTGTATTTGTATGAAATATTTATTTTTAATACCTACTTAATTTATAACTACAATATAATAACTGTTGAAACTTATACCTATTTAATATTGATTTTTATGGAATTTTTACGAAAACAACGTTTGATTCAAATGCTCAATTATTAATCGCTACAACAGATAATAAAAACATAGTGGACTGTATAATATGACAGCCGTCACACATCTGTGTCTATGGTCTCACAATAAAAAGTATTATTTATGAAAAACTATTTGGACAACTTTTCATAATGTAAATCATTGTGACTACAAGTACCTAACTATAATCCGGTTGTTAGTTTTATTTATTTATATTGTACATAGATACATAATATAGATACCCACGTATTTTTCTAATAAACCGAGAAGATATACAGGTTTTTTAATATATCTCAAAAATAAGAGGCATAGCAACAGTGTGTCTATAAAACACATTTTGTTAATTCCAGAATCTTTTTAATTACAGAACAGTCAAAAAATATCAATTGTTTGTTTAAACCAAAAAGCCAAGGTTTTCGCTAATGTGTTTGTAAAAAAAGTTAATGGTAATCATAATTTCGTTTGAAGAATTTATCACTCTTGATAGTACATACGCGTCGTTTTGTAACTCGTCCAAAAATACCTACATATATTGGCGTGAGCGTTGAACTCATAAAGTATAATTTTAAGAATTACATAACGCAACAGTCGTTTGATGTAGATTCCAAGAATTGAAACAATGTCAAGAACATTCAACCTGAACTAAAGATCAAGGTAATCTGACCACAAAAATGATGTCTAAATAAATTAGTGGCCAAAAAGTCAATAATCATACAGATTTTTTGTATTCACAAGCAAGCAAATGTTCAAGTATCGTATGTACTTCATTGAGAATTTAGTTCCAATGTTTTTTTAAATATCAAAATTGAATTATTTTTGAACTAGAAAGAAAAACGTTTTATTTGCACTTATATAAAAATTATAAAAAAATTAAGTACGTACATGAACCGCTACAAGTATTAAGACGTAGTAGTCGGTACAGAGGTGATAATAAGACAAAGCAGAGGCCTTACAAGGCTGAATGCAAGGTTGTCGCAAATACAATACTAATAAAAAAACAAGAAGAATTTGCATCTATAACAATAAGAATCAAATGTAATCGATTTGATTGGCATTCCTCATTTGAATATTAGTTTCTTTTTATTATTTAAATTTCGAAACCGGCTAGACCGTTGGTAATTTTCCTGTCTGCTTGTTATTAATTCGATTTTTAAATACCTTTAAAAAAGTATTTTCAAAATGGACTTTTTTTAATACATTCGAGCGAGAATTCTAGAATGGTATGATGAACTTTGGCTGACTTTTTTATATTCAAATACCTACTTGTCTATCTGCCGATCGCAACATACTCGCGAACTTATCGCGAGCGAATGTGGCGTGCGAACTGAGCGCGGCATATTCGCAAAATCTTTCCACATCATAATACTAATTTTAATAACTGGTACCTAAAATAATACTTGTCTATTTATAATAAGCCATTCAATTACAAAATTAACTACAGTATTATTCAAAAGATACATACAGTTTAAAAAAATACTACTCACTAGTATTTAATGGGAAATTATATGTGCGGCAACAAAAGTTATCTTTAGCACCTGCAACCTAGCGTCTTTCTTTATATGTGAGCGACGAGTTAATAGAACAGCTTCAATTATATTAATTCATCATCTTTACTATTCCAACAAAATATCAAGAAACCAGCGTCAATTTACGAGCGTAAATTAATATGACTCCGAGCTACCGATAAATATATTTACTTCTGATTTGATTACTCAGCGACTAATGTTGACTGACTGCACAGCAATTTTGGGCACCCCGAAACATTTGGTTAGGTTAGGTTAGAACTGCGACCCTCACAAGGCGCGAGGCGAGCGAGCGTAGCGAGCGGTGCCGCGGTAGCGGCCGCCGAGCGTTATATCACTAACTGCTTTTCAAATCTTTTCATACCATTTAGCCGTTTATATTAAAAATATTAGTTTAAATGTTGCGTCATATTAACAGTAGCTTGTTTTACAATATATGGTCGCTTATAAACCATTTATTAGACGCTAAAAGTTTGTCGCTGACCTATTAATTCATTAGACAACTAAATATATTTGCAGACGAGAATGACATTTTAAAGAAGCTGCCTTAATTACCACCCGTATTTAATTTGATACCGAAGCCTTTTCTGGTCATATACACTTTTTTTACAACCATTGACTCATATAAACCGCAACCGTATAAGGTTCCCGGTTGAAATGATGTAACCCTCAATTAAAAGCATTTCCTTGTTTATTCAGTTTTTGTAATAGTATGAAGGGAAACCACAAAACATAGGTAAATAAACCTTTTATGACACTATAATAACGATTCTCTCACCAGAAAGAAGTATATCCCTTAAATAAGCATATTTTCCTTGAACTATGTTGGTACGTATTACAATAATACGAGAAACTTGATCTTGAACTTGTATTTCTAAAAACAAAAATCGCTATTCGCTAAACGTCCTTGATAATTTAACCTTTGTTTCATTATTTCTTATTTGTCAATCGACTCCTTTTTTTCCATTAGCACTGGCTGGAGCCAGTTATTGAAGCGTTCTTCATTTCTCCTAATAAGCATTCTACAATTTTAAAATGTAAATTTGATTTTTTTTTTAAATCACGTTAGTGTTTCTTTTTATCATGCCAGTCATTTCGCATTATTTATTTAATTTATAGATAGAAGTACCTACGCAAATATAAGGTCAAATAATGGCATGAAAAACGTCTCAATAGGTAAAGATCACTGAATATTGACGTTCATACTTAATAGGAGTAGTGTATGCGATATATGCGACCTGTTATAAAACCGGTCAAGAATCTAGTAAACTTATTCATCACATTATTAAATTGTTAAACTTTTACAACCGTTCTATATTATTTATTCATAAAAAGGCACGCGAATTGACCCCAGGTCATGCAAAGAGGTCATAGCATACATGTAGGTTAGATTCTAATCATTCCACGAAAAACCTTTACTGCCTATTTCCACCAGTTAAGTGTGAGTCGGGAAAGTGTGACGTCATACTGTTTGTAAGTTCATACTAATATAGGACTGATGAACTGATTTATTTAGATGCGATATTCCATTAAGAAAATAATATAGAATAAAATTATTTTTTAAATAAATATAGAATCCCTCTTGTATATTATTTTTTTAAACTAGTTTTAAGTTTATCCTGGTTTCTTGCTGATGCTATTTTCGAACATTCGCGGTAATAATTATTTTATCTCAATAAAAAGCTTTACCGAAAAATTACGAAAACAAAAAAAAATAACTACTCTACGAAATCTGTCTAGTTGTTCCTGAGTTTTCAGCTTAGCAAGATATTTGACGATTTATTTTTAGAAACAAATCGAGTGAACAAAATGAACAATATTATCAAAATACAAATGGCACAAAATATAATTCGAAAAATTTGAACTGAATATGATAGACTTCACTACATCGAAAAAACAAAGTCGCTATCCCCGCTCTGTGAGCCCTGTCTATCCATATGTATGCTTAGATCTTTAAAACTACGCAACGAATTTTGACGCCGTTTTTAATAGATAGTGATTCTTAAGGAAGGTTTATAGTATTTATAATAAGTACATGCCTATTGCACCCGTGCGAAGCCGCTTGTTTTTATTGTTGTACTTATTATTGTGAAAACTATATTTAAAATGAATTCAGACACGATATCGTTATTTTCGGTATTTCCGTTATCTGGGTTATAATTGGGTATTTCCGTTATCTGTCATAAATTCCAATTATTATTGAGCTATAGTAATAGCAAGTCTTGATAGGTAGGTTTTATACTAAGTTGCTGATAATCATGCTGTGTAGCGTAATAGGGTAGATGACTAATTTTTATTTTAATATCCGTCTTCTGGTAGATTATTTAAAAACATTAGACACGTATTTTTATTTTTTTTATGAAAACGAAGTTTCGAAGATATTTGAAATGTCGCACGACGTCACTTCTATGGACATTTTATACGTAGAAATGACGTTTTAGCCGCACTCCTAAACTTTGATTCGTTATATCTAAGTATCATTTTATTACAACAAAATAAAAAAATACGTGTCTAATATTTTTTGTAATATTACTGGGTTTTTCAAAAATTCTCAGTAGTAGCACGGAGTCTGGAATTGTGACCGGTATATGACAATAGGCTCATCCCCTATTACATGGGACTCGTAACATAAACATACTGTACAGTGGCATAATATGCACCTCTGCTTACCCCTTCGAGGATAAAGGCGTGATGTTATATGTGTCTATTATAAAATACTCGGTTCTGCCAGCAGCTTCAATCGCGTTCCCAGGGGTAAAAATTGTCCTCCACGGATGGGGCCCAATAGGGCTGATGCCGATACGGAGCCGCGGAGACCGGGTCTCCGGCTCGAAATGCAGGATTCCTACTCCTGCATTTCGAGCCGCAGACCCGGTCTCCTAGGCGGGAGAACCAGGGATTGGGGAGATTGGGGAAGGGGAGAGTAATTGGGCCACCGGTAACCTCACTCACACGACGAAACACTAAGCAAGCGTTGCTTCACGTCGGTTTTCTGTTAGGCCGTGGTATCATTCGTGCCGAAGCATGGATCTCTTACACTTAAAGATTAAAATCTATACATTATTAATAAAGCAAAAAAGTTTGTTGATTTGATCGCGCTAATTTCAAGAAATACTGGTTCGATTTGAAAAGTTCTTTTTAAATTGGATAACCCAATTATCGAGGAATGTTATACTTAAGCTATAAAACACCACCCTACGATTACTAGGAGCCAAGCATGGGGCGAACCCGGGGGAGAGTAGTTAGTAATGATATACATAGTCGCGGAAAACCTAACGGGTTACCGGGGCTCCGGCTCGAAGTGCAGGAGTAGTAGGAGTAGAACGGTGTGGTTTTTAGTCAGTAAGAGTCTGACACTTCCTCCCTTCCGCCTCACCCAGGCGGTAGAAGTCATTCGACGATTTTCCCCCCTTAAAAAAAAGTAATGATATACTATATATACAATGATACATGTGTTATGTTTAAAAGAAAAAAAAACTCGTTAAAATAGAACTGAAACAAATTGGTATTTGGATGGCTCGTAAATCATATAATAAATTGTTAAGTGAATGCAAACTTACACCACTACTAATTAATTTTAGTGTTTTTGTTCGCAATTTATGATGCTTAACGGAACTGATATATAAATCATAGTAAGTAGATAGGCAAGTAAGTAAAGGATTGACAAACGCAATCACAATATCATTATTAAAAATTCACATGGCAACCCCCAAAAATCTGGTAACGCGCGTGTAAATCGTTTGGCGTTGAGAGTATTCAAAATTACCTATTTGCAATACGAAATAAAATAACATCTCACATTTTGTTTTCCAAAAGACTAGACAAAAGTAGGCACCTACCTTAGCTTAGATGATGATTTTAATAGACGAAAAACAAAATGTCACCAATAAGTATTATGATAGATGTTTTCACACCCGAACGAAGCATATCACTTCATGTCTTCTCTATAGTGATGTGCTAATCTGAATCTATCGACACTTATGAAAAAATATTTTAGTAGTAATAATTTATTGTCAGTTATATTATGAACCTCACAGGGCTACGTAACAAATGGCAAACTATGAAATCTTATGAATACAACTCATCATTAAATATAGTTTTAAAAAATACATTAATAGATGAAAATGCAATAAATTATACTTAATACAAGTTATGCGTAATTAACGAAAAATAAATCAAATTCTGATATGAATGATTACCGGTTATCTACTAAATATGCAGTTTTACAACAATAATTTATTTATACAATTATATTATTATTTAGTATTACTATTGTATTTAATTAGTTTAATTACCGGACTTACCTATGTCCGGCTGATTAGATGAAAAATTGCACGAAAAATGTATAGGTAGGTATAAGTATTTTTGTGAGGATTTTTGTCTTGCCTAGTAGTTTAATTCATACACATCTGTCTATCTTCATTTATTTAAAACTATACTATTTATTTATTTTTTTAAGGGGGGAAAATCATCGAATGACTGCTCCCGCCTGGGTGAGGCGGAAGGGAGTGTCAGACTCTTACTGACAAAAAACCACCTCGTTCCTTCTCCTGCACGTCAAGCCGGAGCCCCGGTTACCCGTTAGGTTCTCCGCGACAAAACTATACTATAATTATGCAACTTATTTAGACATAAAAATATATAGAATAATGCAATCGTTATAATGTATAAATTATACATTCCAAAAAATTCTAAAAGAGTGGTGAAGTATTCAAAGTTAAAGACAAATCATTTTTTTCAATTAGACCAGTTGCTAATTCCAAGATGTAGATTCCTAAGGAGAAGAACGAGCAAGAAACTTCATAGGTTATTCTTTTTCAATCAGGTTTACAATACAATTCTCTAGTTACATAGTTTTGTTGGTTCGACTGTGTGAGAACAATGCAACACCTAAATTCAGTCAAAGAGATTGAAATGGAAAATAACCTTGAGTAGCAAGTAATAACCTTATTTTAATAAATCTTTATTAGTTCAGCAAAATGGAATACTAGTATAGTTAATTAAATCTAAAATATTTACACCTTAAAAAATAATAATAATGAAAAAATAATAAAAACAAAAATAACCTTATTAGTAGCAAGACCAATTTTTAAATATACTTATGGCAAAGGCTGATTCGGGTCGACCGTTGGTCTAACAAAAAATGGATTGAATAATATCAACAATTCAAATACAAATTACATGCTTATGTAACTATTAAACGTAATTAAGGTTGAAACCGCGAAAAAAACAATCGGAGATTGATATTTATATGTACTTAATATCAATTAACTTCCATTCTAAATAGGTATGTATGTAATTAAGGCGTGTACTTTCGATTTACTAATTTGACGGTGTTAAAAACACGATTAACAGAAAAAACAAAGATTTAATTTGACCATCACACAATAAGTCATAAGAGTCCCAGCTTGAAATCACTAAAATTTCTTGTTCGACTATTCATAATAATCATTAATGAGAAATCACCAAAAAATCGTGATCAAGTTCAAATAAAAAAATCGTACAGTTCAGATGCAAGAGCAGTAGTCATCCAGTAAAATTGTAATTAAGTAAACAATACCTCTCAACTCGTAACGCAACGGCCTCCAGATAGGAACCCCCAAAAACGAAAACAACTAAATTAAGAAAAGTAAACATTAAAAACGTTTAAAAACCACTTTTATAGTATATCGATAGAAATTAAATTAACAATAGGATTGATTATAACGAAGTGGCAGTAAAAAACGGTTTGTACAGTTCATGATGATAGTAAGGTAATTTCTAAGAAACGGACCTCACTTTCGATTGTTGGCGTCGACCTGTCTACCGAACTTTGTAACAATGGCACACTGAACTATAATTTACTGAGTGAAAGTCGATATTATGTGAACCGTGGTAAGGTGACTGGCTTAATAGGTTGTTGTTTTTTTAAGAGACAACCTGTGCTGTACGTAAAAAAGAAAATAGACGACTTAAATATGAGGTGCTGGAGAAGAATAGTTTCTTGGACTGCATTTCAAACCAGTATCGCTATAATTTGAGGGAAGCCTATATTCAGCAGTAGACGTCCTGTGACTGATATGATGATGGTGAGGTACGTTAATCTTCATATTATAGAAACTCAACCCACAAACGACTCAGCAGAACATCTTATCCGCCTTACGGGTAGGTAGTAGGACACAAAGTCACGACCACTGATGCAATAGGCTGACCAAGTAAAAACCATTTTGGCAATGTGTACACAAAAATGTAGGCAAGTTGGGAGAGACGGCAGAACTTGGTATGTCGGAATACAGTTCCAGATTTGGTCTTGTTATGGTAATCTAAAACTACTCTCAAGCGTACTGCGCGCGGCTCAAAGAGCCATCAGACCATCACGGATGGGGCTCAATAGGGCTGATGCCGATTTGGAGCCGCGGTGGACTTATCGGGTTGCCGGGGCTCCGGCTCAAGGGCAGGAGTAGGAACCGGGTGATTTTTAGTCAGTAACAGTCTGACACTCCCTACCGCCCCACCCAGGCGGGAGAGAAGTCATTAGATGACTTTCCCCCATAACAAAAAATTTCTACAACCACTCTCCCAAGAGTGCTGTAGCAAATAGATAAGTAAAAAGAGTGGATGGTCATTCTTAATCAGACTGTTTAGTGTTGATGTCTTTATAACACAGAGTCATTAATACAATTAGGTACAAATATAAATACTGAAGCACATTACAATGTATTTCCAATTTCCTAAGTGAAGGAACTCCATTCCTCGCTGATGGAATGGACTTTTTTTTTTTTTAAGGGGGTAAATCATCGAATGAGTGCTCCCGCCTGGGTGAGGCGGAAGGGAGTGTCAGACTCTTACTGACTAAAAACCACCCCGTTCCTTCTCCTGCACGTCGAGCCGGAGCCCCGGTTACCCGTTAGGTTCTCCGCGACTGATGGAATGGACTAATGTAATGTGATGTGAAGCAAAAGTTGTGTAAGCCAATTGTAAAAGTAAAGCGATAGGTAGATATTATACACGTGTAAGTTCTCATAGCATTTGAATTTATCGAATTGGTCTAGACGTTCTAAAATCTTAAAATAGCACTTCATTGAATTACACTTCAAATCTAAAATACATCATCTTCAGTCTGGTTGTTCTTGGCAAATGATCAGAAACAATTTTTTTAAATTCATTCCTCTTACCTACGATATTCTAAGTGCCTATTTCAAAATGAAATAATTTGTTACTCTTTTTCTTCTTCTATACGGAAGTAACCATTATATTTGACCTTTGCTACCATAACACTGCAGATATTTAAAGGTTACGTCTAATTTGAACAAAAATGATTTATTACAAAACATCCAGTATAATCTGACCCGCGGAGAAACTCAGAGCTAAACTGTAATGTACCGAATTTGGCATTTTACTGACAGATTTGTTATACCAGTAGCTTCACTATTAGAGATGAAATTATGCTGGTTGTAAACTCGGAGTTAACGCATGCCATCATATTTGACTTGGGCTTATTGTTTTTTTATTACTAGATATATTGTTGTTTTTATTGACTGTGGCGTCCAATCAATTACCTACATGTTTCATTTTATTAGCGATGTTTACATTAGTTGTTACATCGCGTAAATTGTAAAAGTAATCAACTTCAATATGAAATTGGCGGAAAATTTGCACAAACCTAACTGTAACGCTCTAACCATTTCGCAGAAAACCCAACATTATTTTGTGTAACAAGCTAGTTTACGGGATCTTAACAGCACTGACTCAATCGCGAAGCAGGTCCTAATCAAGAAACCAAGAAAATAACACACAAAGCTACGTCTAATGAGACACATGTAAAAATTACCGTCAGCATTCCTAACACTGCGTGACCCCACCCAATTACCCGATATAATAACTCACAGTAATTTACAAAATGACATTCCGAACGATACATATCATTTGTGGACAAAATTACGAGGCAATTTGCCCGAGGCTCTGATGAAGACTAGTTGGTGTAGCTAATGAGGCAAGAAAGACTTTTGAACGTAAGGATATTGTCTTCGAAGCGTGAGATGAGAGCGCAAACTTCGGTTGTTACGATGATGATGAAATTTTTGTGATAACGTTGGCATTCCTGCTAAATGTACTAAATTACAATTTCTTCTTTTTTTTAAAAAAAAAGATGCTCCACACTAGGATTTTTTCCTGTATTGTGGATGCGTTTACAAGTATTCAATTTCATACATATTATTATGACACCTAGACTTGACACAATAATGTGTGGATCACACAAAGAGTTGCCCCATGCGGGAATCAAACTGAACGTTGCGCAGCAGCCAGTTGTCAGCCAACGGTTGGAGTTAATTACTGATAAATTAATTCTACGAAATACTTACAGATATTACTTACACTTCTTATTGAAATAAATAATTAAAACTAAAATATTTACACCTTAAAAAATTAGACAATAATAATAATTTTAACTGTATTTATTACTTCAAATATTGGCACTGATGTCTGATACAATATATAAAATTTTAATTATAAACAACAGTCTACCTAAATCTGAAAAACCTTCTCGAATATCGATAAATATTTGCGAGACAAAACTGGTCAGATTGGTCCAGCCATTCTCGAGTTTAGCGCATAGCAACAAATTTTGCAATTCATATTTATCTACGAACGCAGACTGTAGACGCTTTGAATAACAATGCAAAGTCTATAAGATAAACATAAGAATCACACTAGTTACCTTGAACAAAGTTCGATAGGCTTTTTAGACTCTTTAACTGGTATACAATACAAAGTGCTGAGTCATGGTTTTTTATTTTTTACTACTGTTAGTACCTATACTAATATAAAGTTCGCTCGATGTTAAGTCACCGTCAACCCATTTTGCAGAATAGAGATATCACACATGCGTTGTGAACCATGAAGGAGACTGTGACTGATAATTCCGTCACCGTAGAAGACAATTCAAAGTCAAAGTCAAAATTATTTATTTCAAATAGACCAGGAAGGCACTTTTGAACGTCAATAAAAAAATTAAAAGTGTGCGAGAACAATGTAACACCAAAATCCAGTCAAAGAGATTGAAAAAGAAAATAATCATAATAATAAGGTTAATATGAGGAGGATTCTGTCTCTGGAGCCCTAACCACCGGTAGCTTGGACCATGCTCCCGCTTCGGTCGGCTCCTATGTTTTATATTTTTAAATATTATTTTTTAGTTTTTTTATAAGTAGTATTTAAAAATGTAATTTGTAGAGAACTTTAAATAAATATATGTAAAGGACAATATTAATAATGCAGTCTGGACTTGATCAGTCCCAGTTCACGAACATGACACGTACATTTATACCGCCCAACTCAGATGCTGCAGCAGATGCTGTTTGTCCAGAAGAAATATATGGGTAGTTTATGAATATACATACAATACTTATTTATAGCACTACCGCGATCAAAATAGATGCGCCTACCTACTAATGAATGCCAAGAGTTCGGCTCAGAAACGATTTTAAATTCGAAACAAATCATTTATTTGACATGTACCTATAACCATTGCTCAATTGATATAATTAGATCAACAAGTAGTGTAAAGTATAACATTTACAGCCTATAATTAAATTTGATACCTCGTATTATAAAATATATAAATATATTATAATGGACTATTACATAGGACTCATAACATAATAGTAAAAAGTGGGTTTTATATTGTCCTTACAATGGCAATAAGCGCCGTAATGTGCACCTCTGTCTACTCCTTCGAGGATAACAGGCGTGATGTAATGTGTATGTGTATATAAATATTTAAGGAAACGAAATATCAACATGCTTTAATTACCGCTACCATGGAATACCACGACGCTCACAATAAAAAGTCACTTGAAGAAGAAGAAAAATTACAATAATTAACAGGTTAATTGATAGCCAAACGCCACCATAATGAACATAAACAGAATATTTTAGAAGTTAAAACAATATCCAGCGTTCAGGTTCATATGTAGAAATGCGCACCTATTCATATTAGTACGAAACTTGCCTAAAGATTTAATCAATAAATTAGTATTTTTACACTACCCAGGCCGTAAAATTGCTAACTGTGTTTGTATTAATATAGTCAATAAGCACAGTGTACCACTGACTATCCAAAAATTATTTATAAAAGGTAACAATCTCCTGTTTACTCTCAATCGTCACTGTAAAGTATTATTGTACTGCCGCCGAGATATATCTGACGAAGTAACGAAACCATAGCGAGTTTTAAAGTCAACCTCTAACGCCATCTATCGAGCTAGTAGTAGACTTTGGTTTGATGAAGAATTTTACTAGATTTTTATCATAACGTAACACCACGCCTTTTATTCCCAAAGGGGTAGGCGAAGGTGCTCATTACCGCACTTAATGCCATTGTACAACGTAACACCCACTTTTCACTTTTTGAGTTATGAGTCCCAAGTCCCATGTAATGTAAGCCTATTGCCATATGGGGCACAATTCCAGACTCCGTACTACTACTGAGTTTTTTTAAATATTGTTTGGCAAATTATCATATGATTTGCTCCCTAATGCGTCATCATACATCTTTATGTATCAAACAAATTAGCAAATCATATATCAAACAAATTATGGTAAAAGTACCATAATTTGTTTTGTTTAATCTTGTTTGTATTTCTCAAGGAATGATGATCTTAAAGTAAATTTGATAATAAATTTGAATAATGTCCATGTATCTAATGATGTACAGTTTTGATTTTTCTACGATATATTTATAGATTAGATTACTTATACTCTTAAATGACCAGGTGAATATAAAACTATTCCTTCCTAACTAACCTAAATACATAACTATTTCACCATCACGGCAGTTGTACATAACATAAGAGAGGTATAATTTAGCAAGTAGTCTTTTTGCTCAAAGGGGTAATTTTGCATGTCATTATATACAGAAACCGTCGTATGCGCATTGGTTGACGGTGGGAGGCGGCGCCAGCGCAACTATGGCTGCCAACATAATTGACACTTTGATGTGGTACATTTATTTAAATTGCTTTGGTAGCATTTTGATGGCGTGGTAGGGCAAAGTTGTGGAATAAAACAAATTATTTTATGTTAGTTGTAATTTTAATGTCAGTACCTTTAAGTCTTTAGTAGTAGTTGTACATATATACTTAACTTCACGCCTGTCTCCCATAGGGGTAGGCAGAGATTATGGAACGCCAATTGCTACGATTCCTACATACCTCTTTCGCTTCATCAACAGTCATCAATCTTTTTATGCATGATCGTCGGTTATGGGTACTTTTAATTTGGCCCTTCTTTAATATATTGCTTATCTGGTTTGGACTTGTAAAAAAGATGGATGAAAGTAGAGTAACGAAAGAAGTATACAGAGCGGATATGAATGGGGTCGTCGGTAGAGGGCGCCCTAGACGGCACATAGTCGTAGTCATATGTTATTTTTATTTTACCGTTTTATAGACCATATAATTATTATTCTCCATTCTTATTGGTTTCTCATCTAAGCACGATCTAATTTACTAATATCGTAGCTCCACCCTGTTGCAGCTCACGCAATTGGTGTACGAAAGAACGTTGCACGTTCATTAATTAAATATATGTACAGCACCGAAGACTCAATGAATCTAATTAAAAAAAAGAAGAATGACTAATATTAGACTGTGTTTAACCCTAGTTTTAAAGCTTTTGATGATATAAGCTCAGTTTACTAAAAAAAACTTTATTGTGTCTAAAGCTTCCGTAAGATAATATGTGTACAAATAACTTATCATAAAAAAATATGAACGTACTACAAAGAAACACTTTGAAAGAGTTTTTTCCAGATAAAATTGTGTTATCAACATAGTTTTCAAAGTTGGCAATTATACTTAATAGCGCCATCTAGCGGGGAATAGCAGCTACGTCTTTAGAATCAGACTAATCTCATGAAGTTGTAATGTTGGTACAATAACAATTTATACTTATAATATATTCATGAAGTTATAGTGTTCTGATGCCATCTAGGAAAAAATTACTCCTTTAAAAAAAAACTTAAGATGAGCAACATTAACGTAATAACTATTAACCGACAGATGGCAGTGTGTGCCGCTGTTCTAGTAATTTGTAAAGTTTGCAATAGATGGCGCTGATATGAAATAATAATATTAAACCACTAATGACAAGACTATAGTGGGAGACCCTTCAATAACCTACGAGTAGTATGACACATTTTTAAAGTTTCTTTTTATAAATTGGAAAGTTAAGATACATACAAAAAAGTTTATTGTAGTAATAATATACAACTGCAGCTGCTGAACTAAGTAAAAACCTCGCGTCATTCTTTAGAAAATACAGTCTAATAAAAAAGTCAAAGATTTTACCAGTCAAGAACCTTCTGACTTGAATAGTATCAGTTTCAAGTACTTCAGAAGAGTTGCCAAAACGTATAGGTACACATTTTAGCATATAGTATTCGTTTATAGTATAACAAAATCCCAGCTGTTGCAATAACCGTTTGCTCAAAAGTAGCATCCTATTTTAATAACCCGTGTATATCTGCCTGGCTGCCTCGTTGGCCGAGTGGTCGCAAGTGCGACTGCCGATCAAGTGGTCTCGGCTTCGATTCTAAGGTCAGGCACCGGGTTTTTAAAAAAAATCTCAATAATAGTACGGAGTTTGGAATTGTGCCCGGTATATGGCAATAGGCTCACCTCTATTAGGTACATGGGACTCATAACATAAATAGTGAAAAATGGGTGTTACAGTGTACAGTGGCGTTAAGTGCCGTAATGTGCACCTCTGCCTACCCCTTCGGGGTTAAAGGGCGTAATGTTATGTTTGTTATACATATAGAAAATATTTCCACTTGTAGTTCAAATACTAACTTCTCTGATTATTCTTTTCTTTCAGTTCCACACGTACCTAGCAACGAGAACCGTTGATAACAAGACCGACACTATTCCTGAAGGACCCACAAATATATTGATTGTGTTGGAAGACAAAACAATGAAACTTCCAGTCCCCAAAGGTGGACCTCGCGGTGAAATTGATTATTTTCTCTTATTTTCACTCCGTATATTTATTTTACTAGGCAATATTTTTTCTAGATTACAATATTAGTCTTAAAAAATAGTAATAGTTACTACAGATTTTTTTAAATGTGAGCTTTGGCAGGCATTAAACATGAAACTGTCCAATGTCATTATGAAACTTAATAATAAAAACTTTCGAAAAAACAAATCTCCGGGGCTCCGGTTTAAAACAGGAGTAGGAATGGGGTGATTTTTAGTCTGTAGGAGTCTGGCACTTACTAACTAACACGGGAAAAAACAGTGGGTAAATTTTGCCCCTTAAAAAAAACATAAAGAGTATTATTCCTTAAAAAAGTGGTGGCCCAGCTGTAATTCGAAAAAATATTTTATTACTGTTCTCTGGCCTGCGAATTTAATCTCTTAGCATAGGAGTTGAAAAAATATCGTTTATTATATTGACTTTTATGTTTCTTTTTTCAAATAAATTATTAAGCCTAGTGATTCAATAAAATTTCGTATATATAATAATGTTGTTCTTTTTATGACGTCATCTGCTAAATTTTATTGATAAGTCCTATTTGTATCTACTATTACACAATATGATGTTATGATGATGCATAGTAAAAATGTTGACAATGTACGAAAAGGGGCAACCAATGCATTCCGTAGGTAATAAAAACATCAATTCAAAATACACAAATACACAACGTAACAAAAAAACGTAATTAATAACTTCAACAGACAGTATGGAACACGACAAAGAACATTCTAGAACAAACAGTGGAATTTCAAACGAAGCTAACCGCGTTAAATACTAGTCCTGGCCTTTGTACTATACAGAACTAGACTGGTTCTGGTTATCATGCCTTTGAATGCATAAGTACGGGCCGCTCACCCACAGTTTTGTTCGTAATCCCCGTGGGCCACATTCAAATCCTTTTGTCAGGCTATCTGTATGAAGACTCCGTGCATTCGACGATAAGGATTAAGTCCAAAATGTCCGTCACATTCTTTTTGCTTTGCCTAGTTTAATGCATGCGAATTTCTAGATTTTTGGGTTATTTGGAAGCTTCATTAGTAAGTTCTGGATAGGTATTTTCGTCGGTGTTGTTTTGGTTTCAGATTTTAACACTCTGCAAACGAAGGATTACTAGGACTTTACCGAATCCAAATTCAGTAAACTCCTAGTAGTATATTATCTTTTATATATTTCTATCAAAAAAACGTTAATAACAAACGTTAAGTTCCAATGTTCCTAAATTCAACATTTTTCTATTTTACTCGAAAATAATCAATGACCTAATTTCCCACGGTCTCAAAATGGAGTCCTAAAAAAAATAAGATACTTAATTACAAAGCTAATGACGGATATAAAACACGATAGACAAACAAAAGTATTGCTCAAAAAACGAAGTTACAGCTAATGGTGAAATACTTATTTATATTAAAGGCGCTTTAATTAACTAACTTTAATTAATCTCTTCTGGGATCTCGGAAATTTCAAACTACAGGGTACACGGTATTTACTTAAAATCAGTTACCTGCCGCTCTAAAATTAAGAGGTTGATGGAGTTGGTTCATCATAGGATTTCATTGGAGCATGATGCTTAGGGTCATGATTACACAGAACAGCGTTCAGATGTCGTATTTACCTTCAACACTCTAACGAAGTATCTGAGTTTGACATAATTTAAAATTTAATTATTATTAATCGCATTCACTGCTACTTCAAATTGTCAGAAATGATAAGACACTTTAGTTCTTTTACTTGTTGTAGGAAATTATTGTTTTCTTTCCTCATTACAGTGAGACTGGTGAAAAACATTTCAGGAAATGTGAACAAGATTTAGAGACTTGAACAGACAACTTGTGGCGATATCCAATAAGTACCCCCACTTTATTGCAAACGTATTTTCATTCAGGAAAATTCTCGGTTCGTTTACTTGATATTAGATTTCGTGCTACGTAAATACTCTTATGAATTATTCACGAGTTACATTCAACCTTTTCTTTGTCATGGAATATAATAAAATAGTGGTAAAGTCACACGTGAGTGCATATTTTTGTATGAAGATGCCACGCGAGCGAATTTTAAGTTTATTATTATGACTAGCTTGCACGTAAAGCACGTCGTGAAACTATTTCGCTTGGATGGCGTCTCGTCGCTTCGTCGGCGTCCTCGTAGTTGTGACTTCAATTAAGGAGTTGGACCGAGTTTTATTGCTATTTCCATTTTGTATCCTTGGTTTTGGTTTAAAATCAGGATTTGTGTCAATTGTGTGGTATCAAGAAACTGAGATAAGTTTTCAATATAATTTGCTATAGGTAACTGGCTGTTTGCCTGTGTAAGAGAAAAAAGAGGCTTTGATATTGGAATAGTTTGGTGTTTCATCAGTAGTACGTATATAAAACAACAATCTGTATATGAGTAAACGTGTTTCTATGTCACCTGCCAGCGCGCGGCCGCTTTTCATTTGAAGCTAAATCAAAATCAGTTTTCGTAAAATCATATCAGGTTGTCTTATACTTCTTACCATGTCTTACACATTAACTTTTACACAACCTTCATACATACATATACGTATGGTACATAGGTACATAGTTAGACACACTAGCTCGCAACGGATCCCTTTTGTGATGCTAAAAGTTGGTTGTAAAGAAAACTCCGCTAGTTTGTGAAGAGTTCAGGGTTTGTGTAACGCGATCCTCGACATTTTCAGTCTTCTATTTGTTGAGAAAGCTACGTAAACATTCGTAGATCTTTCAGAATAGGATCTTTGGAAAAAAATACATAGTGTGGGTGTCTTATTTTTTCTGTAAGTTATAAAAAATATTG
This sequence comes from Spodoptera littoralis, assembly GCA_902850265.1. NCBI lineage: Eukaryota > Metazoa > Arthropoda > Insecta > Lepidoptera > Noctuidae > Spodoptera > Spodoptera littoralis. The sequence goes on from LR824544.2 coordinate 10,666,978, forward strand.
GTAGTAGTGAGATGTATCTAAACAGTTTTCGAACTTTGACTGCACGGTTGGTTGGTTGGCTGGGCAACCGGCTGCCGTGTAACGTGTCGCGGGATCGATTCCCGCACGGAACGACACTTTGTGTAATCCACAAATTGTTGTTTCGGGTCTGGGTGTCATTGTGTATGTGAACTATTATGTTTGTAAACGCACCCACGACACAAGAGACAATCCTAGTGTGGGGCAACGTTTTTTTAAACAAAAACACTTCCGATGAGATCTTTAATTCAATGAGTTATAGTAGGACGTGTTATGAAACATGTTTAGGAAACGACAATATTTTCCTTAAACCTATGATTTCTAAATATAAAAAATAATATTTTGTAAAGTTCGAATTATTTATATTAATTATAATGTTTCGACTTTAACATTGTAATGAGTCTAACGTCAATATTTCGACAAATCATGTACGAACAAGAAAATAACATGCATCTGTTCTCCTCCCAAGGGATTATAGAGACGTATTAGGTTTCAGACTTATCAAATATAAAGTTAACATGAGTAGCATTTTCTTTATTAAATTCAAAAATGTTATTCTAAAGACTTATCTAGCTGCCACATGGAGTATTATGTGTAATACATTCTGTAATTCAATAAATAATTTAATGATCGTAAAGAGTTTCGATAGCATTATATTTTCTTTCTTTCGAACTCGTAAATTAATTGAAAATCGAAAAGTCGATACAGGGCATGTTATTTCGTAATAGTGTAACTATTCACATTTCATATGGCAATAGGACCACCCTCTATTACATGGGACTCATAACATAAATAGTGAAAAGTGGGTGTTACATTGTACAGTGGCATAATGCACCTCTGCCCGTTCGGGGATATAAGGCGTGATGTTATGTTATGTTATTGACATGATGTGACCATCACATACCTATAATGATTTATTTACTTTTATTTATTTATTTTAAGAAAACTTACAGATTAACACATAGAACAAAAAAAAAAACAAAATAGTACAAAAGACAATTAAGTAATAACTAATAAATATTAATTGTTAGAAGAATAATTAGAAAAAGATTTTAACTATCGAAGAAGTTTTTTGCGATTTGATGTCGCAAGGATGCTACAATGATGTAGTGATTTTCAAGCTTTTGCGTACAAAACACTTCTTTACTCGTCGTGTTTGATAAATGTAGTTTATATCGCAGTCTCCGAAAACCAAAAGGTATTGGATCACCATCAAAAGTCCACTGCAACTGCAACAATAGGAAAATTAAAGTTATAAAACTATTATTCAAATAGATAGCTACCAAAACTATAAAGCAAGTAAGAACTGAATCTTTTGAACAAACAAACAAACCCATAAGATCTTTTAGTTCAAACTATAAACTGCATGGCACGTTTTCTCTATATAGGAACATGGTAACTCAAACATTTCAGCCATTTCTACAGACACGTGTCTCAAAATATTGATTCACAAAGAATATTAGATTTTATATCAACTTCCACAAAGTTCTTTATTGTTTGTTTTTGTGTTGAAATTAAAATCAATAATGTTGCTCTGTATCACAATGAACTTGAGTAAAACTTCAGTTCATAAATCAGCATCATCGGTTATTAAATTTGGAAAGTTGTTGGAGAAGCTGTTTTGCCTGCCCAATGGTTGCAAGCACTGACATATTAAATTTCATTTATTATATCAATGGTTGCAAGTGTGATAAGCCTGGTTGGTAGGAAACCCAATCGTGGAACAAGAATATTTCACTGGAGTTTACATATAAAATTTAGTTTGTATAAAAATGTAATTAGAAAGTTCTTTAATGTTTCTGTATTTCCTAAAGGGAATAACCTGGGTATTTTCAATGTCCGATTGAATAGGGTGCATATGGGATGACGTACACCATCGTAGACCGCATCATCACCTACCACCAGGCGAGATAGTGGTCGAACGTCGGCTCATCAAATATATAAAAAAATCGTAATTTGATCTACTGTATCTTTTATAGATGATATAAGCAATCTAAGTATTGTCTCATTATGTAGCCAACTTTAAATGTGTATTAAAAACGCTACTACTCAAGATAAAGATAGATGCAAGTTTAAATTCAGACTAACACCGAATACCTAGTATAATACATTACAAATTTCACTTTGTTTCTAACATATTAGGAGAGTAATTTAAGTCCATTCAGTCCTCTGTTGTACCCGGGTACATATCAAGTTTCCAAATGTACATACGTCATGTACCTTAAAGTCAGAGTGTACGTACTTTAAAGTTAGTATTGTGATACTGAAGAGTACATTTTAGCGCAAGAAAATGTTTGTGAAGCTTATGTTCTAAGTTCTGTTAGTGAAAGCTGTTTTATTGTAATTTGAACGTTATTTACAATATAACAATATACTAAATTATGTGCAGTTTGCCCTAATGAAAACTACGGACTTAGTAGATACTGTTATAATTATTGTCATAGCGAATAGACAACGTCTATTCGAAAACAAATGAAACGTCAATGACGTCACGCTCCAAATGATGGAGATATAAATATTTGGTGCTCTTTTTCTAAATTGTAATATTGATCGTTGCTTAAAATACATGATAATTACATTTCTTCTTCTATATTAATAATTTCGTCAAGGGGTACGGTAGACTCGATCGAAATATTACCTGAATAACAAAACATAAAAAAATATCGATTTCGAGTCGACAACATTATATCCGCAAAATGGGGATTACGGAGATTTTGTTTTGCTTTACTAATTCATTTTAATGACACTGACAGATAAACGGCAGTCGCCATCTTGAGTAGACAATAAACGGTCCGTTTCATACTAAGGTAAATGCACCTTATTCCGAGGGGTTCTAAAAATGGCACCATATTCCGATGTATTTAGGAAAACAGTTTTTTAAAGCAATTTACTAGTTATTTATGGTCTGCATGATAAAATAATGAATTAATAATTATCTGTTCATATTTATTTATACAAAGGAGAGTTTAGTATGGTCACACTGTAAAATAATCGGTCATTTTGCCGCGGGGAGTGGCGTCGAAAGCACACTTCATACATTTGGGACCTTATGCACGTGAGTATTACGATTTGCCAAATAGTGTTTTACGTAATAATTTTATACAACGCGAGTTTTCGTTTAGGTTGAAATATTGAAAGGATAATATTTTTTATTGAAAACACTTAAGATTTGAGTATTTTATTTGCAAATTAGCAAGAAAATAAGTGTTTAAAATACCGCGGCATTAGGTGCAAAATATTTTAGTGTGTTCCTAAAAGCCGATGTATACCACGGAAAAACAAATTTAAAGACATTTAGTTTTTTTTAAATTTCGGTGTCTGTTTTATGATTATAAACTTTAATGTGTTAGTTCTGACTTAATGAATAACTCATACATTTAATAATCTATTTCCGAGGTACACCGTGGCGTCGCATTTACTAATTATAGCAGGTCAAAAATTGTTTGTACAGGTACTTTATTAATACGTTGTATAGAAGATTTTAGTGAAGACATTAGGTTTTATAAGTGTTCTGTTATTATATGTATGTACTTTATATTTGTTTTCCTTTCATATTGTAACTATACATTATTTTATTTGCATAATATTAAAAAATCTTTTACTTTTTAGTACTCGGAATTAGAAACTTTGATTTAGCATCATAAAACGCTATTCCGATGTATTTACGTCGGAATAAAGTTACATGAGTACCTAATTCCGATGTATTTACGTCGGAATAAGATTACATGAGAACCTAATTCCGAAGTTAGTTAAGACCCTGTTTAAATACAGAGTGTTCATTATTTTATGTGCTTAGTAGATACGCGTTTAGTAACTGAAAGAATACTAATCATCTATACAAATACATAAAATTGGAGTGTGTGTTTTATATTGTTAATTCATTTTTATATTTTTATAAGATTAAGGAATAATATTAATAAAAAACAGGGTTTAGAATAAAACTAGAATAAACAAAAACAGAATTGATTTAAGTAATATAAAAAATAAACAGATTTGACTTTTAAACATCATGTATAATTCTCCCTACATAGTTCCCTTTCTATTTTTATACTCGGAATTAGGAACCAAATGCATCGGAATTACGATTTTTAAATCGGAATAAGGTACCTCGGACTTTTTTATATTTTTATTTATTTTATCAGCTTCAATAACCTTCTACTGACAAACTGCAATAATTTTTCAAAAATTTGATAGCTAACACTTCTGATAAAAATATAAAATTGTACACAAAGGTCCGATAAATACTTAATTTATAATGTTCTTTCGTGTTATGTTAAAAACAGCGCGGAATTAGGTGCCTTTACCTTATATAGGTAGCTCTCAAAATACGCCTCGCCAATCAACACATTATCGCGTCAAAAAAGTATAAATTAACAAGAAATATGAATAATTTCACGCGAACGAAGTCGCGGGTAACAGCTAGTTAGGTATTATAATTTATTATTAATTATTTAACTACGTGTTTACTTTCTTGCTTACATTGATTGAAAGTATTTTTATTAAATGTCATTATTTTTATCAAATGTAGACCATATTCAATAAAAACAACGAGAATTTAGAAATTTATCCATCAATTTATTTTACACAAAAAGCTATCAGTCAGTCTGTCAGAGCGATTTATCTTTTTCATTTAAAAAAAATCCTCAAACGATATAATAAAAGATTTATGTAGCTTAGAAAAAACGATATTCAATTACATTAAACATATTTGTTATGTCAAAACCATCAAATATGAAATTGACATGCGTCTTTTATAAATCTAACAACGTAATTACAACTTCGATTCTGAATAAGGACAAGCGAATATGTGTTTTAGTACATAAACAACATAATTCATAATTGCACAACACTAAGACTTGTCAGTTTCAGGAAATAGCACCCGAGGGGTTCTCTAGAGGAATTATTTGTGCCAAGACTCCTGTAATAGCTTGGCGGATGACGTTTTATGCAATTAGCGCTATGGGATTTGGTTAAATTGAATACGTTGGTAGACTATTTTGTTGATATGAAGGGATTTTCTAATTATACTGCAATTTTTTGTTACTATAGTTAACATACTTTACAAAATTCATATTGTATTTTTGCTTGTCATAATAAGCTTTTTAGTAGCTGATATCTCCGATAGTGTTTACAAATATATTGGGAATAAAGTCAGCATCTTCAATTTAGAGCCACAACAATTTGATACGTAGCAAATCTGTTAAAATTACGAAATAGATAAGCATATGTTTATTGTGTCGTCGCATAAATCCTAGAACCTACATTAGCAACATACCTCTATATCTCAAAAAATACGCCATCTATCTATCTATCTCTCAAATCCCGCCATTTTCAATTCCCATTGAACCAAAACGAAAGAGGTAGGTCAAAAACATGCAACCTACTTCACTCTTCACCAAAAAACACACATAAACAAAATAAAAGAAAATACAGATGTTTTGCGGAACAAAAATATCGTATTTTCGTACTGAGAAAGATAAATGTAGGCATATAAAAGATTTTAGGGATCATTGTAGCATTTGTCGCGTCATATGGCAGATAGCGACGGTGCGCGAAAAATGTATGAACTCGGGAGAAAACGGGAAAATTCAAGTCGGTCACGATTTGAAAAGTGAGTTGTATTATTTTAGAAAACTGCTTGAGAACTGTAAAAGTTTTGTGATGAATATCTGAATTGCTTTCAATATCAGACTATAGCTATCAAGTGAAACTGGAGACTAACTTAAAAATAAAATTTTATTCCGTGATTGGGCCTCCGGTAACCTCACTCACACAACGAAACACAACGCAAGCGTTGTTTCACGTCGGTTTGCTCTGGGGCCGTGGTATCATTCCGGTCGAGTCGGTCCATTCGTGCCGAAGCATGGCTCTCCCATACTTAACAATACAATTATATTTGAATTTCCTTAACAGTTCACCCATTAAACAGAATCCTTCAACAACAAACACAATCGTACACGAGTACAAACCGAGTTTGATAACCGGGTAAAACCGGTACGAACTGGATCGATTAAGCCGATCTCGTAATGGATAAGTTCAGTTAGTTGGGGATTGTTCTAGAACTTTATCTGGTACCTTCTGATGCTCGGCAAGTATTCACGGCATTGTGACTTGTAACAATGCTTGATAAACATCCAACTGTAAGACTGGGATTCTAGGTATGTACTAATACTTGTAGAAGTTTGAATCTTGGCTTTGTTACTGTGGAACTATCTGTATATTAGATGGACGCCAGTGCTAGGTATTTTCGTTGCCTGGATTTTGTTGTAGCGTCAAAGGATTTTTCTGTTTGATAATGAAATACGTTTATTCGGCATAAGACATGCACGCCAGAAAAAAAACTTATACATTATGACATATAACAGTAAAAAGGTTTAAAAACAGACATAAAGAAAAAAAAGATAATAGGTAAATTATAAAACTAAAACTAAAACAAGCCAATAATACAGGTGTAACATACTATGTTTAATCCTTCTTCTTTTCTAATTTTGTTTATTCTACCTTTTGTGTCAATTGACCCGGATTAATCGTTCCCGGTGGTGGCGTGTAGTTGGAAAGCTTGGTAACTATTAGTCTGATTTAGATAATACATGGTGATTATGTATGTATACTTTATCGTCGCCATATGGCTCCTGCACATACCGAAATCAAAAAACACCTAACTCATATTGCTATAAGCCTAGAGCACCATGTGTTATCAATGATATTGTAATTACCAAATTTCGAAAGCAACTTATACGAAGTAATTGCTAACGAGAAAAGTACAAATGCCGATAAAATAAGTTAAGTTAGGCATTCAAGTTAGAACGTTTTCAAGTTAGGCTGAATAAATATACACCTTCGCCTCTTTGCTTAAAGGTAAATAATACTATTTATGTTCACAATTCCAAATTTAAATTAGGCTACTGGCATGAACCAGTTTCTCTTTTTTATAGGTCGTTTAAAAATAGAACAGATTTAAATTACTTTTATCGACTTTCTTATTGTTCGTTTAAAAGGTTTGATTGACATTGTCTCGAATTCGTTCCAAGAATACCTTTTTATACTCGAATTGAATAATATCGTAATGATGAAAAACACCCTTTAACGTACTGTTAGATTTTGATATGGTAAGTTCTCTTCTTAAAGGAAACACTGCAGTTCGAAGAATAAAATAACTTTTATTTAACTTCACAAATTAAAGGGTATTATAATTTCGAGTGTGACCCACGAGTGCACGGGATTATGGATGGAATGCGACTGACTGTTTTTGTATAGGACGGGGTTGTATGCATTGGAGGCGAGGAGTGAAGTGTCAGCACTGTGACGGGGATAAGGGTGTGATATTCCTTGGGTATAACAGCCCCCCGATTAAGAGGAAACTTACGGGAGCAAAGGTAAGTTGACGAGGAAAAGAAGGAATCTCTGAATCTAGTCTCGGAGGAGGAGTCGAGGAACAAGTACATCTTTGAGCTAGCTAGGGATGACATTTTTATACTCTAGCTATATAATAACTAAGCTTATATAACTTTAGCTTACAATAGGGAAACTTATCTATCTTATGTCTATATTTTTTTTGTGGTAATACAATAATGATTAAGTTTAATATATAAATCAAATTATTCTACATATGTTAACTATAGAGATATATATATATGTATAACTATGTAATACAAACATCGTTGTTCTCATAATAGCAAGATACACTAAATATGTTTTTATGATGTAGATATTATTTAAAATTAAAATTACAGGTAATTGCTTAACACTAGAAATCTAAAACTATCAACAAAATGTGTAAAGAGCTATTAGGAAGTAATAGAAGATAGGTATAATAATATATTAGACTTAGAAACTAAACATAGTAAAGTTAAAATTAACTTAAACGAAAACGTTAACATAGGTTATAGGTATAGGTAATGTTCATAAAGATTTCAAAGTTCCTAGAATGTCTATTATGTTGTTTAGACGCGGTTAAATGAATACTATATAACTTATATAAGTAGTAAGTAGGTACTAGACGCTATCGCTAGTGTGCAATTTCATTTCATCAAAATGGTGTTTGATATGACGTCGGTTCATTAGGAGTGATGCGGTATTATTTCCATGTATTTTGACTATTTTGTACGGTCCTTTCCATATTGGTGAAAGAGCTTTGCGAAGCCGTAAATGATTTTTCAGGTAAACGAGGTCACCGACCTTGTATCTGATTGGTTTTGTGCGAGTGTCATAATAGTTTTTTGAACTTTCTTTCGATTTTTGAATATATTCCATGGCTTTAGTTCGACAGTATTTCAGTCTATTTTGGAGTACGCGAACATAATCGGGATAAGTCACACCTGCAGTTTCTTCATAAATGGAATCTGGTATATATGGTTTATTTCCAAATAACAGTTCGTAAGGAGAAAAGTGAGTAGTTGAATGGATGGCCGAATTATAGGCCAGCATGGCTGTATAAACAAAACGGTGCCAATTATTTTGTTCTTCATTCACGTAGGATTTTAAATATTCCTTTAAAGTAGAATGGCTCCTTTCGAGAGCGCCCTGAGTTTGAGGATGATAAGGAGTACTCCACAACTGTTTGATTTTTAACAGCTTGCAGGTCTGTTTAAATAGTTCGGCTGTAAAATTTGTGCCTTGGTCTGTCAGAATAGTTTTAGGTATTCCAAATAACGAAATAAAATGGACTAGACATTCGCATGATTCTTCGGCTGTAGTGTTGGTCATTGGATAGGCAGTTGAGAATTTGGTAAGATCATCTTGAAGGGTTAAGATGTATCTAAACCTGTCGTTACTGGCTTCTGGAAGTGGACCGACGATGTCCAACGCTACGCGTTCAAAGGGACGAGTAGAAAGGGATGTAATCTGCATGGGAGCACGATTGATTTTTCTAAGGGCTTTATTAGTTTGACATTGTGAACATTTTTTTACATAATTTTCTATGTCTGATCGCATATTTTTCCAGTAGTACTTTTCCTGGATACGTCTTAGCATTCTCATGGAACCTAAATGACCGGCAATGGGTATGTCATGATTTTCTTTCATGATTTTAGGTATTTCACTTAACGTCGGGTAAATAATAGAATTTTTATAAATATGTACAGTTATTTTTGAATTGTGGAATAAGTATAATATAATATTGTATACTTTTAGGTATTGATGACTATCAAAAGGGTTACTAAAGTCTGAGATAGCTATCTCGGGATTTTCTTGATCCGCAAGGCTAAATATTAGCTCATTCCTTACAGATTTGAGACTGGTATAAATGTCTTCGTAAGTGCAAGAATCAAAATGATTGACTTTAGTAAAGAGGAAATAATAAATTTTATTTTCCGATTTATATTTAAGGAAAGTGTATAATGTTCTTTCTAATAAAGAAAATTCATTTAAATTGTTAATTTTAGATACTACCTCTTGAATATATGGAATAGATTCATCCATATCTATGGATGTAGGGATAATAATGTGTATTTTATCGGTTTTAGATAAACTTTCGTTGTGTTGTATGACAGTTACATTAGAATTGAATTCTTTAGAAGTTGTTTTCAGGAAATCTGAATAACTACCATTTAGAGTACTAGGGTTACTCGGTCTAGAATCATCGAGTGGATCACTAGGCGATGGTGTATTCTGGCTACTTATATTATCTAGGTCGTCAAGGTTACCTATCTCCGGTAAAGTTATGGGCGGAACAGGTGGACCAATGAGGTCTTCGAGTTGGATCAAATCGTCTGAATTTATTGTTCTGTCAAAGTCAGGTGAATTTACATTTTGTCTTGAAGTGCTAGGCACAGGAGGTCTACTCGGATTCGACGAAAAACGAAGTTTCGGACGAAACTTCAAAAATTACCTACCACAATGACATATAAACGAACGAAAAAGGAATGAAACAAGCCAGAAATTAGTATGAGATGTACTGTTTGACGTCGATATTTTCGGAACCCTACTCTGGTTGTACAATCCGCACGAACGAAAATTCGAGTTTGACAGATTATTCTTCGGACGTTTAATGTCATTTCGACGAAACCAAAATAGTTATCGTTTGATTTTCGTTTAGGTTAAATTTTATTAAAAAATCAATGAAAGTAATTGCAAGTCTTCGTTTTATCACGGTTTCTTCGTGTGGGCAACACGTAGGTCACCAAAGAAACCATTTAAATGACGATATAAAATCAATGTACAGTCAGCTCAAATAGTTTGTTAACACGAACCTATATAATTTAACATGTCTATGAGAGTTAGTAACATTTAGGGTAATTAAATACTTATTTGAATACCTTATGAATTGTACATAAATGTTTCATGTGTAATGTTTCATTTTAAAACGAATAATACCGCTAGAAAAATAAACTTAAGTATTGCTAGTACATATTTTCGCTATTCTTTCACATCTATTAATAAATTCTTTCAAAAATATATTGTTAACCATCATAACATGAAATAATTTAGTGTCTTCAAATTCTCATGTTGATATTTAAAATTTTTAACTGACTGTACTAATTTAATACGAATAAATTTGGTTGTCATTATTTTTATAAATAAATGTCAATAAATGACAAAGCCAACATTCTTAAACTTTTTAACTTGGTCGTATAATAAATCTTTAAAAGGAGGTTTTATCCTGTTTAGGATTTTCCATCTTAAACATTAATATTAAAAGCTTATTCATGATTTTCTTGATGATTATGTGTGCTAAACTATGGCATTATCATTTTAGTTATATAATTACTTAAAATAAAATTTTATTTTTAATTTCCAATCTAAACCTTTTTATTGCCTATTTATTTATCTTCACTTCATTCGTTCATTGTAGAATTCATTCGTTCACGAAAGTTGTCTATGGTTCCGAAAACGTTGTTTGCGGCCGCAAATCAAACGAAACTTCGCATTCGAGAACCGGAGTAGACCTCCAGGATCTATAGCGTTAATGGGTTTGGTTGGAGGGTAACGCGATAATGCATCAGCAGCATTGTTTAATTTCCCTTTCTGGTAAACTATTTCATACTCATATTCCTCCAATTTTAGTCTCCATCTCTGAAGCTTGCTACTGGGGTCAGAGTGGTTAAAGAGCCAACGTAAGGGACGATGGTCTGTAACAATGATAAATTTCCTACCGTACAAGTATGGGCGAAACGTTTTACAACCGAAAAGAATTGCAAGTAGTTCCTTTTCTGTTGTACTGTAGTTACATTCACTTTTATTGAGTGTACGGGATGCATAGGCGATTGGTTTATCTTTTCCTATTTCGCCTTGAGAAAGAATAGAGCTGATTGCATAATTCGATGCGTCACAAGTTAAAACGAAAGGTTTGGAAAAGTCAGGATATATTAATAACGGTGCTGTCATAAGTTTGTTTCTAAGTGTTTCAAAGGCTAATTGATGTTCGTTTGACCATATAAATTCTACATTCTTTTTGAGTAGGTTGGTTAAAGGTTTTGCAATTCTAGATAGGTCAGGAATGAATCTACGATAATAGGAAACAAATCCGAGAAATGACTTAACGTCTTTAGGAGTTTTTGGTATGGGAAAATCTAGTATTGCACTCACTTTTTCAACATTTGGTTTCACACCTTTGTCAGTAATGACGTGGCCTAGATATGAAACTTCTTTTCTTAAAAATTCACATTTGTCGGGTTGTAACTTAAGTTTAAATTGACGGAGTCTACCAAACACATTTGTTAAGTTATTAATATGAGAGGTTAGGTCATAAGAATATATAACGATGTCATCAAGATAAACAAAGCATTGTATACCTTGAAGGCCAGATAGGACTGAATTCATTAACCTCTGGAATGTTGACGGAGCGTTTTTAAGACCAAATGGCATACGCGTGAACTCATAATGTCCTGTTGGGACAGAAAAAGCTGTTTTTGGAGAGTCTTCAGTGGACATCTTAATTTGATGGAATCCTGATGCCAAATCTAATGTGCTGAAATATTTACTTTTCCCAAGCTGGTCTAATATTTCTGCTATATTTGGAATAGGATAGGAATCACCAATGGTTACATCATTAAGCTTGCGGTAGTCGATAACTACACGCCATTTCTTGTGACCGGAAGCGTCGAGTTTTTTAGGTACTACCCAAATTGGTGAGGACCATGGGGACATAGAAGGTTTTATAATACCTTGTCGTAACATTTTTTTGATTTGAGAGTCTACCTCTTTTTTATGACATTCGGGAAAACGATACGTCTTAACATGGATTGGGTCATCCGATGTTGTTTTAATTTTATGTTCTATGGCATCCGTGGAGGTTAATTGATCGTCTGGTAAGTGAAAAATGTCAGAGAATTGAGAACAAACTGAGTATAATGCTTCAGTCTCTTCTGAATTGAGATGGGATACACGGAGTTCTTTTAGAACTTCTTCTGTACGTTCAAAGATATGGCATTCGTCTGTGGCATCCATAAGTATCGAAGCATGTAATTGGAATGGTTCTAAGTGCAATTGAAGGTTAGAATTAACCGTGGCGGGTGCTTCTGAGGTATTTAAAATCGAGATATTAATACGGTTATTATTTTTTACTTTAGCTATACAGTTAGCTATCAGAAGATTTTTATTTATATGTTGATCAATTATCAACCCTTCTCCTATTTCTGGATTAGCGACTGTGCATTCAATTATAACTTCGCTACGTGCTGCTATGGTGTAAACGGGTTCATTAAAATACATTTGAAATTTATTATCGTTTAGGTATAATATACTTTCTTCGTAATTAATTTGACCATTCATGGAGTTCAATAAATCATTACCAACAATGCCATCGTAGGGTATGGTTAAACCATCTATTAAATTGAACATGTGTGTTAGGTACTTGAAACCGTGTTTTTCGTCGTGAACGCTTATAGTTATAGGAATTTGTCCCAAAGTGCTTAGGGGCTTATCGGTGGTTGAGTCGATACCCTTGATATGGAACTTGACTGATTTATTAACTACGGGCATATCTTCGAGGACAGATGTTTTTATAATGCTTATCGATGCACCAGTATCAACTAGGAAAATAAATTCTTTAGAAGACAAAGGAGATTTTACTTGTATGTAAGGTAAATATTTGTTTGATATATTTTGTGTAAATTCGTATATGGTTCTATTAATATTTTCTTTATTTTCAGGATTTAGGATGCAATCTACAGTTTGGGGCTGGCTACCCTGTTGCTTGACTATATTCGATTTTACAGGAATGTTAGAATCTACGGTTTGGGGCTGATTACCCTGTTGCTTGATTCTATGTGATTTTATAAAAGTGTTAGAATCTACGGTTTGGGGCTGATTACCCTGTTGCTTGATTCTATGTGATTTTATAAAAGTGTTAGAATCTACGGTTTGGGGCTGATTACCCTGTTGCTTGATTCTATGTGATTTTATAAAAGTGTTAGAATCTACGGTTTGGGGCTGATTACCCTGTTGCTTGATTCTATATGATTTTCTAAAAGTGTTAGAATCTACAGTTTGGGGCTGATTACCCTGTTGCTTGATTCTATATGATTTTCTAAAAGTGTTAGAATCTACAGTTTGGGGCTGATTACCCTGTTGCTTGATTCTATATGATTTTCTAAAAGTGTTAGAATCTACAGTTTGGGGCTGGTTACCCTGTTGCTTGATTCTATGCGATTTTGTGAAACTGTTGGAATCTACGATTTGGGGCTGGTTACCCTGCTGTTTGATTCCAGTTTTATTAGTGTCGTCTATTGTGTTAATTATTAGTCCCGTGCGACACCTTTTCGGGACATAATTTAGTTTAAATTATTTTCGTCGATAGTATTATAACCTTCGGTTTCGGTGAAGGTGTTAATTTGCGGTTTAAAGGACGTACTTGGTAAAACATCGGTATTGGAAGGTTTATTAATATTAAATTTTTTATTATTGTAATCACGAAGTTTGCAATTTTCTAAAACGTGTCCTGGATTTTTGCAATATCGACAGAACAAATCTTTTAGAGCTGATTGTTTGGATGCATGTTTTTGAGTGTAGTTCTTATTATAGTTTCCAGTTTTATTTGGTCTAGTGTTACTGTCATTACCACGTAACGTTTTTGTGACCATATTTTGTTTTTGAACATATTGCTGTAATTTCTCTTCTGAGAGGGCACAATTAATTGCGTCATTAAGATTTTTTGGATTTTTACATCTAACTATATTGGCGATACGAGGGTTAAGGCCCATAGTAAAAGTATGGAGAGCTAGATCCTCCATAGCAGCTACTCTACCGGGGACTTCAGTTTTCTTATAACTATTAATGGCTATTTCTGTAAGGAGTTGGGATAGGCAGGTTTCAACCCTCAGTGAGAATTGGCTAACATTTTCTTGGGCATCCTGTCTGCAGTCTTGCAGTTCAATCAGAAGATGAGCGTAGTGTTTACGCTCCCCGAATTGATTTTGTAAGAAATCTCTAAGTGTAGGCCATGTCTCAAATTCTTTTATGGAACAAGCTATTTCGGCCTTACCATCTAGCTGGCTGATTATATATTTAAATACAATGTCTTGTTGATTTGCGGAAGCCAAGGAAATTGCATTATCGCAGTTATTTATAAAAGCATTCAGTTTTTCACGGCTACCATCGAAAGGTTTAATGAATTTTAGGATTACGTTAAGAGTTAATCCGTCTTTGGCGTCATCTTTGATATTCTTGGAACTTTGAGTTGACATTTTTGTTTAAAAATATTACAGTTGTAAAAAACAAACTTAGAAATAAAATAGTATAAGTGGGTTATAAATTTACACACCAAATCTTGGAACACTTTAAGTGTTTTTGTCGCTATTCACTGGAAAGCGTCGGACCGTTTTTTTTTATATAAAAACACGACACCACTTGTAATATTTTTTACGACTTTGGGTTTAGCCCTCGAAGGTAATCTATTAAACAAAAGATCTAGTTTTTGTTTGATCACTTATGAATTGTAGGACTTTGGTTTATAAATAGAAATATATCACTGAACTCACTGTTGCACCAAACATGTGTTTTTCATGAAGACGCTGGAACTGGAACTGGAGTTGCGAGTTCTGGATACTGGAACCGGGAGTTGACCTTGAGCCAGGTCGGTGCTGGGCTTGGAGTTCCCACGGGAGACGCTACCTGCGTCACTGCTCCTTACCACTAACTGCACAGTGGATCGGCTATGAGGTTCACTGGTGTGGGTATGATATACACCTGGATGATATGAGTCGCGTTGTGTAAGTTATGTCCTCACTGCACTTCGCTGATACGGTTTTTGGAGGAAACCTAGGATTTTTCAATCCCTTTTCCGCTGCCACCAATGTTAGATTTTGATATGGTAAGTTCTCTTCTTAAAGGAAACACTGCAGTTCGAAGAATAAAATAACTTTTATTTAACTTCACAAATTAAAGGGTATTATAATTTCGAGTGTGACCCACGAGTGCACGGGATTATGGATGGAATGCGACTGACTGTTTTTGTATAGGACGGGGTTGTATGCATTGGAGGCGAGGAGTGAAGTGTCAGCACTGTGACGGGGATAAGGGTGTGATATTCCTTGGGTATAACAGTACGTTTAATAAATAATCAAACAAGATGTTATTAAAAGATAAAATTAAATGATATCCCGGTGAACTTGTCTTGGCTATAAATTGTGGGAATCGACGGTAAAATGGACCACGTAGGCTATAAGGCAGACTGACGCCAACAATATCTTCTATTCTAGTATAATCTTACGTTAAGTTATTTCGGAACGTGACTCTCTGGGACCGGTCGCTTCGAGACGTCAAGTTACGGAGACCTTTCCAACAATTAGGTTTTAGGTACCGAGGTAAACCTATTGAGAAGGCCTGAAGTTTCAAATACAAGTAACTTGTATGTTATTATCATGCTAATAGGCGGCGGTGTTCCTGATAGTAAGACCAACTCAATTATAAGTAAGGCAATGTTCATTTTACCAGAGGATTGTCAAATTAGCAACCGTATTTGTAACTTCGTATTTGCATCATACTTAAGTTCAATATTAAGAGAAGGATGCAACTAAGAAAATAATTCTATCTTTAATTCTTATTGCGATGTAATCTTAATATAATTTCCTCTGAGTATGTGTTTAATGAGCGTATCACTACATCATAAAATTACCAACCAACACAGCATTTTTGCAGCAAACATTATAAAAACATGATGTGCAAAGAACAAATGCGTTGAGGAGCCTTGTCCTATGACAAAGCGACGAGATAAGAACGGTACGGGCCACGACGTATACAAATGCAAGTAGTTAGAGCAACGTCTGAGCGCCCTAAGGCAAAACCACTACTACATGAACTCGTTTGCATGTAATAAGGATGTCGAAAAATTTTAAACCATGAACAATGAAAATATTTGTGGAAAAAATCTGTTTGGGATGATGCCAGGGTATGAAAATGAAAAATATTAGACACGTATTTTTTATATTGTTGTATAATAAAATGATACTTAGATATAACAAATCAAAGTTTAGGAGTGGGGGCTAAAACGTCATTTCTACGTACAAAATGTACATAGAAGTGACGTCACGCGACATTTCAAATCAATATATAGTTGAAAGCATTCGTTTCTTTAAAAAAATAAAAAAGACGTGTGTAATGTTTTAAAATAATCTACCAGGGTATTAAAATAAAAATTAGTCATCTACCCTATTGATTTCATAATTACATTTGAAGTGACTATTTATTTTTAATGTGGGTGATCCATAGGTATATGCGTGAGTGACAAAAAAACAGTTTTTATACTTAAGTCGTTAGTTTAAGTCATATAACTAGTAGTCATCATCCATCACGACGACTGCAGAAGACGACATCCAGTATGTACTTTTTTGTATAATGCGATTTTCCAGTATCGTGTTACTTATTTTGTCCAAATTACTTCAGTTACTTTATATAACTCTTAAATGGATTCTAAATAAATTAACATAATATAACATCACGCCTTTTATCCACGAAATGGTAGGCAGAGGTGCACATTACACCACTTACCTAATGTCACTGTTCAATATAACACCCAGTTTTCACTATTTATGTTATGAGTCCCATGTAATAGGGGTTGAGCCTATTGCCATATACCAGGCTCAATTCTAAACTCCATACTACTACTAAGATTTTTTTTTTAAATCCAGTAATACTTTGTCTGATTCGGGTATCGAACCCGAAACACCTTGCCCTTGCTTGCTTGCAGTAGCACATGCGACTACTCGACTAGGCCAATGAAGCAGTCTAATAAATAAATTAGTAATTTTATTACTTTAATTGAACTTTCCACAAATTAAATATTCAATTAAGGAAATAGATAGTAGGGGCAGTGTTTGCATAACAATCGCTGTTGTCAAACAAACGAGGATCTGAAATAAGGATCTTCAATTTTCGTCCTTTGATCGAAATTCTTCAATTATTCTCATCGGTTTCCTATATACCGGTTCTATAAGAGACTTTATAATTAGTTATTTTATTTTTTGTTCTTTTACTTTTGATTTTTGTAGTAATTATTAGTAGAATAAATGGATCCTTATAAGTTGGTTTAGGTATCTACTATTACAAGCATATTTTGTTTTTAATTTATGTTATAAGTCCCATATAATAGGGGGTGTGCCTATTGCCATATACCGGGCACATTTCCAGACTCCGTGCTACTACTGAGATTTTTGAAAAACCCAGTAATAATATAACTATATAAGTAACAAAATAACATAAATAGTGAAAAGTGGGTGTTACATTGTACAGTGGCATTAAGTGCCGAAATGTGCACCTCTGCCTACCCCTTCGGGGATAAAAAGGCGTGATGTTATGATGTTATGTTATGTTTGTTTTTAATATGAGCAAAACCAAATTTGATGTTAAGGACATCACGTTTTTGGATTTTCATCCAAAAATGATTTTCATTTTCATTCAACCACTGCACGATACGAAAATGATTTTTTCTTTCATTTCATCGTCAAAATTTCATTAATACCATTTATAGAGATCGTCATTATTGTGATAATATCAACAAAAACGTAATTTATTAAAATTGCAACAATACTGTTAACGACCCTGTTTAAAATAAATAGCGTAATGTTTTCATTACCAACGTAACGGTGGATTAATTGAATATAAATTGACGTAAGCATGTTTGATCATTTACTGGGATGCGGATAATTTGTTCTGTTCCTGTTTGCTCGCCCTGCATTATATTTTATACGGGTAATTAACTTTTAAAAGTAGGTCTGGGAGAGGCATGCTTCGGCACGAATGGGCCGGCTCGACTCTGAAGTGATACCACGGCCTCCTCAGATAACCGACGTGCAACACTTACGTTGTGTTTCGTGTGAATGAGGTGACCGGAGGCCCAATTATCCCCCTTTTCCCGATCTCTACTATCCCTGAATCCCGAACAATCCTCCAATCCTTAATCCCCAAAAGGCCGGTAACGCACTTGTAATGCTTATGATATTCCGGGTGTCTGATATCGGTGGACAGTGATACAGGTGGGATAAACTGGTAAACGAACTGAGGATGAGTCGTCTGTCATAAAAAAAAGGCAGAGGTAAAGTACAGCGGACGTGTAAATGTGCAGTTGTTGGGGGAGGTTTTTGTTGAGCAGTCGACGTCTTGTGGCTATTTGATAAAGATTAGGATGGGCATTTTCATCAACCTATAAGTGATACTTCTAATAGTATATGTTGAAGAGTCCGTTTAAGTGCTTCCTCACGCTAATTAACTCTAAGCTAATAGGTGATTCAGTATTGGTTGGTAAAAACGGCCGTATAATATTTTCTCAACTTTGTCTTTTAATAATGTCTCAACTTCGACAAGTCGCAAGACTTGACTTTTTTTTTAAGGGGGGAAAATCATCGAATGACTGCTCCCGCCTGGGTGAGGCGGAAGGGAGTGTCAGACTCTTACTGACTAAAAACCACCCCGTTCCTTCTCCTGCACGTCGAGCCGGAGCCCCGGTTACCCGTTAGGTTCTCCGCGACCGCAAGACTTGACTTAGGACAAAACATTTACGTAGGTGTGACTAATTTTACAATGAAACAACTACAACGGACGTGGATGTTAATAAAATACCTTCAATGGTGGCACAAAGTAAGTACATATCGGAGCATACTCTTCACCTGAATGGCTTAATTAATATTAACTCCTCTGTCACAGTGTACCTTAATAACGTTTTTAAACCTTTTGTGGACTCAGGGACGCGATTTAATAAAGAGATTCAGTACAATATTTAAAGCAAGGCTGTAAAACAAAAGACGGGGGTTTTCATTATTTTCGTGACCTCAAGCTGTTGCATTGTAAATGATGCAGTTCGTCGGTATATGAACGTTGTTGTAAAGGTTCTGGATCACTTGATTGTAGCAGTAAAATTTGTTTGTAAAATGATGGTTTTGGTTTGCAAAAAGCAAGTAAGGACTTTTTTATGGAATAAGGTGGTAGACGGATCACCTGATGGTAAGCAATCAGCGTCGCCTACCGACACCCGGAACACCAGAGGCATTGCAAGTGTGTTTTGAATTGCATGTTTGCGGCTTTTGGGTATTAAGAATTTGAGGATTGTTGGGGATGCAGGGATTGGGGAATGGGAAATGAGGAGGGGGGAGGGGGTTAATTTTACCTCCGATAACCACACTCACACGACGAAATATAACACAAGCGTTGTTTCACGTCAGTATTCTATGAAGCCGTCGTAACAGCCCGGTTGGGCCGGCCCATTCAGCCCGAACCATGGCTCTCCCATACTTGATTTGGAATTAACTAAAGTAAGCTACTAGTAAATAAGAAACCAATGAAAACGGGATACTTTAGTGGATTTTTTTCCATTATTTCTAATGGGTGGATCTTAATTAAACAATAATTATTTTGTTTTAATAACATTTGTGAAAAAGTAAACCAAAAATTCACTGGTTTGGCTAATTGCAAATAATAATCCAATTACAAAACCCAAATAAGAACAATACTTCACCATGTACGACCATCGTTATGGTTTGCCAGAGTCCTTAATTCGATATTGAATATTTAACGCTACGGCACGAGGTCTTGCTTACATCTCACTTAAGGGATCGTTAAGTGTTTTCGAAAGTCGCCATTAGAGTGAAATATGAATTAATGGCGTTGGAGCGACGCTGCGGCGTCATCGGTATACGGCGTCAAGAGGTGTCTGACGACTAGAGAATAAGATGGAGTGTCCTTCCAACAATTTTTGGTGGTCCTTATGAATTGATTACGTAGGATGGGATGCTTTTGGTGGTGTGCGATAAGGTGTAGCGTTGTTGAACTTATGCGCATGTTTTGTTATTGAATTTATCAATTTTTTAAGAAATATGTCGTACATTATATTTTTTTCTATAAATATTCAGACATGCAAAAGAACGTGCCAACTGCAATATGAAATTATTCAATTAACAATATTACAAGACATGAAACTCGAATATAACTACATATTATTGCTGCCAATTAATCTAAAATGTTTGCAATTCTGGAAACTGAAAACGACACTTGTAAAGCTAATGATATCGAAACAAAGAAAAAAATAAAAGAATACAACTCCACCCCACTTTATTGAGAAACGGGCATAACCAAGTAAGCTGAGACGGTGGGGTTTATGATTGATTATTACCTATTCCGTAGCCAGAGCTTTCACAAGGCTCATTCGCTGCGGTCGACGCAAGGGGCTCTCAACCATTTCTATATTTGGGAACAAAAGCGTAACTATGAACAAAGAACATGGATTTCGGGTTTACAATTCCAATCCGGTTAACAAAGAGACTCGTAAGAGGGAAATGTTTCAGAGGATTGATGAGAAAGATGGTATTAAAGGTGAGAGTTTATCTATAATCTATAGTTCGGAATAGGAGTAATCTTGGTATACCTATTGCCGATCGAAGAATACCTATCAGGTGTTACAAGGGTTTGTCTGCAAAAACGGTTTTGTATTGTGTTCGGACTTCTTGCGGTGACGTCATTATTGTTATTAACGAAAGTGTTGTTTAATATACATCGCTTTAACTCGTCGAGTACCGTATTTATAGACATAATTAAAGAACAATTGGTTGCGGTCACCGGTGACCGCTCGGTGTTTGACAGTTTAAGGTTCATTTGCGAAAAAAATGTTTTCGGATTCCATTTGTCTTTGCAACAACGCTAGTAGTCCAACTGCCACACGACATTAAACTCTGAAACAATTAAAATTCACAAATTAACGTAATATAAGAACCCTATCTTCACAGTCGGTTTACAGCCCACACCCGTAATTATAAATCTGCACCACAACAAAGAAGATTATAATAAATCAAACTCTTTGAAAAAAAGGAAGTGTTTTCTCATAATTTTTCACAACCGAGATAAGTGATTACATCATCTTAATCATTGTAATGAATCTTTTATGTTTTTCTTAATATTTCTTTTTAGAGTACGACGCGAAGGATCTTTATGGGCCAGAGATAACGGATAAGGATGGGGCCCTTTTGGATGCCCATGACAGTTTCTACATCACCACCAAGAGTTTGCTTGTACTCTTTCAGATTATGGGGGTGATGCCAATTATGAGAGTACCTAAACGTAATTTATTTTGTGTATTTCTGTTAGTATTGTCTCGTGTGTTTTGGTGTTAGATTAGATTTAGAATTAAATACGGTAGCTCAAAAGATGGGCCAATTTCTAGGTAGAGTAATTCAATTGCAAGAGACTAAGGACAATGAATTGAAATCCGTACTATTTTCAATAAAGATTAAGTTTTGATCAAGATATTCTACAAGTTAATTTTTTTTTAATTCAACTCGGTAAACAACCCAGTGAAATATTTTGATTAATAAAACCGTAGATTGTTTTGATCGATTATTCTGTTCACAAACTCCTTGGGGCCGGTTTCGAGCAAGCAATAAATGACAGGCACAAAATAAAACAATAGAATTGAAAAAGTTTAAAAATATTCCCGGTTTAAATTTTCAAAATGTCTGCATTCATCTTCATCAGATGGAATGCGGTCGTAAAACTTTGTTTTAACTTTAGCACATATAAGTTTAAGTTTTCAGAAAGAAAATGTGTTCAAATTTTTCAGAATTCAATAACTTTAAAACAATGTTTGGATCGTTGGAGTGCACCCTTGTATTGTTGAGCCATAAAGCCTTCAAATATAATAACACTTTATACAATGGAAATCTCGAACTATATTTTTATATTACTTTGTCGGTATAAGACACTTCTGTACGCTTACGAGTAGCGCAGATTATTTATTTGATTTTTTATCCTTTGTTTTTAAATACCTTTAAAAATATTATTGCATTGTACTTTTTGATAAACTACAGATGCACAAACAACAAAGCGGACAACTTTCAATTGGATATCGAAGGCGACGCTATGGGCGTATCTGGTATGGGGCTTGGAATGTATCATTGTCGTGAAAGGTATGAAATATGTATATAATCCTGAGTTATAACACTCTATACCAAGCTTTCTGTGTTACAACTAATTGGAATTCCTAAATTATAATATTTGAAACAATACGGTAATTGACAACTAGTCAAATTCAATACCATTATCAAAACG
This sequence comes from Spodoptera littoralis, assembly GCA_902850265.1. Lineage (NCBI taxonomy): Eukaryota > Metazoa > Arthropoda > Insecta > Lepidoptera > Noctuidae > Spodoptera > Spodoptera littoralis. The sequence goes on from LR824544.2 coordinate 10,689,463, forward strand.
TCAAAAACGATACTGTTTTATGAATTTTGAACGAAATACCTTACCATCTTATGACGTCATCATGTTTTCGCAGACTTGTATCTAAAAAAATGCTAGAATAAATCGAAAATTAAGTATATCGGCAAATCAATGAATGAAAGTGTAATTATTCTTCAATATTTAATTGGATTGAAAAATCAAAATAGTTTATTTTTAACTCAGGAATCTACCCAATTAAAAATCAGCTCTCTATATCAGCAATAAGTCTGAAGATCGTGGTCAGCTTCAGCGTTGCATTCTGAATGGATGTTAATTAATTACACCAGCTTTTGTACTAACGCATAAAATCAAATGATTGCTCATATTGCTGTTCAAATTAGATACTTAAATACAATTCTACTTACAGAAAGTCTTCTTACGTAACTAAGTACTTTTTCTTTGTTTATCAAAGGGAATGAGAACCTCTTATATCATTAAGTACGTACCTCTAAAGGACCCAAGCGGCGTGAATTTTGCAATCACTTTTAATTGCTCCTAATTTCGACTGGAACTTTTTGGAACCTTTTGAAAAGTCAGGAAACAATTTTCTATAACCGAAGTCTCCTTTCAGTGGGCAGGGAGCGATTAGCAAATTTCCAAAACAGCGCCAATAAGCGATTCGACGAAGTCATCTATAATATTATATTTTTGAGCATTTTGATACCGCATTTTCTTCTACCAATTGCTTCGTGGCGACATGGACCTCAAGTTGCTATTTTCAAGAATATGTGGACTCATTATCAGGTGCGTTTTGAATTTCCATTAAGCAAACGTATGAACTTATTTGTCTTACTGAAAGTTTTTGAAAGTTAGATGTTAAATTAACAGTCAATACAATATATCTCGAGGATTCGCATAATATTTCATTTGGTAAGTATTCAGTGAAGTATTCTATAATCTTTACTCATATCAATACTAAAATATGTTTCATTCAAAGTTTTTATCTGGCAGTTAGTTATATATATATATATATATAAATAGCTGAACGCAAGTTTTGGTTTTGGGACTTGTAGGTTCAAATTGCTTACAGGCTTTTGAAGCTTCGAATACTGGTTGTTTTTTGATACCCTGTAATAGAGGGACCTTTGTTTGTTGTCTATGTTATTTTGTATTAGAATTTTTTGAATTTCAAAGGTTGTATCGACTATAACAATATGTATATCAAGGTTTTTGTTATCAAACCAAAATTCGTGATAAATTTTTCAAGACACATATTTAAATATTAATTTAGAAAAGCGAAAAAATATTTTATCACTGATATTTGATCTAACAAAATATCCCCTTTTCACAATAATCCTAGCACCAATTAGGTCAAGATTAGTAATTCTATTGTTAGACCATTGGATCAGACGTCACACATCTCTATTCAACAAGTAAATAAAGGGTTCCTTTATGTTAAGAGCTAGACCTTTACAGGTATTGGGTTTCAGTGCTTCCATTAGTGCTCGTTTAATGGACCTATGTAACAATGTTTCTTTGTCAGTACCTCTGTGAGACATAGTAATTGAACCGTGTTCATTCTTAGGAGTTCTTTTATTATCATTCAGGGGTATTAGAGAACATTGTTACTGATCTATAAGTTGATCTTTGTTATGATTATAGGATTATTTTTAGACTACTTTAGTGGAAGCACTTCCTATCTATTTTGGTCTCTTATCATTATCAAGTGGCGCTGTTAAGTACGTTGTTGGATCATCAAAGTGTATTATAGTGAGTGACAATATCTAAATATTGGTGGTTGCTTGCTATAGTGCAATGGTTGGGCAATCATGGTGAGGCAGAAGTGAGTTATAAGAACCCTTGTACCTCCCCTTTTGGGGGTATAATGATGTTATGTTTTTGTATGTCTTTCCTCTAGCACAAATAGAAAAAATATTGGTGCATATCGACCATGCTTGAATAATTTAGTATTATAACTTGATCACTCTGTAAACACAAATGTACAAATTATTGCATCGATCAAGTTCACTTTTAATGGCTGTATTTGAAATGAATTGAAGTATTAAATATTTGTAAAGTCGCGTGTGCCTAACCGAATCATTAAATATGACCTAGAACCTAACTAGTGCGGAAACACAGATGAATAATGAATCATAACTGATGAATGTGTGGTCGGATAGTGGTTAACCATAATATTACACCTATTTTTATGCAGTTAGGTAGACAGAAACATATGAAAAATTCATCATTAGCCAGCAACTAGGATGGTACCTATGTTCAATAATGTCTAAAAATAAAAAAAAATCTATGATGGTCGACACGTCGGGTAGTTTTGGTATTAAAGTCTTGTACTTTCTTCATCAACAGAAACACAGGTAGTATTATTTATGTACAACTTCAATTCAATTTAAAAAAAAAAATTATGACAGATTCCTGTTAAACTACAAAAATAAATTATAACATGAGAAGATGTAATTATTTTATTCTGAGGCATTTTCCAACTAAATCCGTTAAGAATCAATCAGACCGCATTTTAAAGAATAACCCAAAAGGAAAAACGTTGCCAAACCAACCAAATAAGTCCTACAAATATCACATTACGCGCATCTCACCAGATGTCGTATAGTTTACATAATAATATTCGTGTCACGTAATCTATGCCAACGTTGCAGCGTAGACTCGAGAGTGTCAACAATGTAAACAAATTGGCACGCCCCGCACCCCTAGCGTATCCGATTCACTTATTTTGGAAATCTCTTCTTTCGGGGCCTCCATGATGAAGTCGACTTTATGAATATAATTATCGACACTTGTATATCCTGTAGAGAATTTAACGGGTTACCGGGGCTCCGGATCGAAGTGCAGGAGTAGGAACGGGGTAGTTTTTAGTCAGTAACAGTCTAACACTCCCTCTCGTCTCACCTAGACGGGCCCGCGAGTCATTCGATCCCTTAAAAAAAAACCACTTGTATAGATATCACTTGTCGTTAGGAAATGTTTATAAAAGGAAGAACTACATCTGCACTTTCTCTCCTTCTTTCCTTTTAAAGTAATTTTATGGTTTGTTTGTAAACGTTTTACACTGGTATTGTTCTTAGCAGGAAGCTTATAGGTGAATAAACCGCAGATTATTAGATAAGACCTTGATATTCAGTCATGTATTGTGAATATCCTAGTTATATTCCACTCTTTCGATTTGGTGGTACTCCCTAATTTTAGTTCTCTTGTAGATGATAGATGTCTCTACAGTAGAGATTTGAAATGTGTATTTGTATTTGCTTACTTGGGTTTAAATTGCACTGTTAAATAGATTATGGAGAGTTTAATACTTGTATAGTAAACTTAAACATTAGGTAGGTACAAATAATATTTTTCTAGTTGTGATCCTTTAACCGACTGCCTCATTGGCCAAGTGCTTGCAAGTGCGACTGCCGGGCAAGGGGTCTCGGGCTCGAATTTTGGGTCGGGTAAAGCACTACTGGGTTTTTTTTTAATCTCTGTAGTAGCACGGAGTCTGGAAATGTGCGCGGTATATGGCAATAGACCCCTATTACATGTGATTCATAACATAAATTGTGAAAAGTGGGTGTTACATTCTACAGAGGCATTAAGTGCCATAATGTGCACCTCTGCCTACCCTTTCGGGGATATAAGGCGTGATGTTATATTATGAGATCTTTTAACAACTGATTGATGTGCCGAAATAATAATTATGTTGTATTTTATTTCCAGCTAAAATACTTAAAAATTACTGGAACACCTATCGTATTCCCCAACCTATATTCTCTCACTTGGGGTCTATGTGTGTTCTCCTGGGGTCTCAGTTTTGCTGTCATCTTGTCCCAGCACTATCTGCAGGATGACTTCGAGCTGTGGCATTCGTTCGCTTACTATCACATAATCGCCATGTTGGACGGATTTTGTTCGTTGTGGTGAGTGCTTTGTGCAATTTAATTTTATTTGTTAAATAACTGATTTTATTTAAATAAAAGATAAGGATAACTAAAAGATTATTGTTAGTGTTTTGCTAAACAATATACACCGATAACAACGATTTGGATGAAAATTGGTGGGGTGGTAGCTTAGAACCAGGAGACGGACATAGGATACTTTTTATCTAAATTTTTTTTTTTACTTTTACCGAAAATCACGAACGGGAACGGGGGGGAAATGGGATTGCGCGTACGAAGTCGCGGTCAGAAGCTAGTTTATACTAAATTATTGACTGTTTATTATTATTTATTTATTTCAACTTCACAACAAGTGTGTACAGGACTTAATGCCTGGGCATTGTCTCCCAGTCAACCTTAAGCAGTGCAGAGATGAAAGTAGCTAGTATTATACTATTCAGAAAACATAATTATGCTTCGTATAACTTAAGTCAAAATCATATGGCTCAAACAACAACATAATCATATGGAGTGAAAACCTTAAACCTAAACATGATCATTATATTTACTTGGATAAAACAATTTCCTTCACAATGTCATAAATTCTTTATCCAGGTACATAAATTGCAATGCTTTCGGCACGGCGTCTCGCGGCTTGGCAATGAACCTCCACAAAGCCTTGGGAGCTGAACATCCGGCTCTGAAAGTGGCACAATACCGACATCTGTGGGTCGATCTCTCTCACATGATGCAACAGTTGGGTACGTTTGGTTTATGTCATACTAGCTCTGGACATTGTTGGAAATTGATATCTGTGTGTAATACATATTTATAAAGCTGACATTCCTTCTTTGGTTTGTTCGAATTTTACTGCTTACTTTTTAATTATTGTAATTGTAAGTGCAAGTATTAATTACGTAGTTCTGAAAACGACTGCTTCGAAATTCACAACATTTTCATTTTACTTAACGTATTACGCTAGCACTGAAAATATCGAAAGAATACAGCCTTAATACACCTTCCTTATCCTTCACCTGAATAGAATAGTACTCATAATATAATTATTTTAAAGAAGGATTTTGCTTATATCACAAGTCCACCTTATCGAGAGTATTATAGGTTTGTATAAAAATAAATTGCAGCATTCTCTACAAAGCTAAATAAAATAGCTGATACCGAAAAATAAACGTTTCGTTCGCAAACAATGTAAAAACAAAAAGCTTTAAAACAATCAGTTATTGCTACGTGATATTCGCATCAGTAGCTGCAATAAAATAATTGTGAAGCGTTTTGTACAACGTGGAAAAGAGTTCCACAGAACATATTATATTGTGCCGTTTTTGCTAAGAACAAAAGTCGGTTTCGACAATCTATCTTTTGACATGAATTGCTTATTTTCCGTTAGAAGTTACTTCAACAGACGACGATATTATGATTATCGATTATCGATTACCATTAGATCCTTACATAGGACTTGTGTGGCTTAGCAAACTCAATACTGTTTTAAGAGAACAGGTAATTAACTGCAAAATCCAATACATTATTTAATTTTATCAATTTTATTGCTAGCATCTTTCTTCTTCATCTTTTGATGGCAGGTAAAATTGCGGGTAAAAGCAAATGGACAGCAAACTTTCTTAAATCTCTACGGAACCCGACAAAGTATCAAGGAATCGTTCACAAGTTTAGCAAATGTTGTGTACTTATTGTTACATGCCTGTTGGTGCGAATTGCTCTCTTTGTTCCAACGACCATACTAACTGCGTTGTTTGTTTTCATGGCAGATTCCGTATATTTTGTACAAAGTGACGACTGTGATATTCAATGCCCTGTGATGCGATAGGATGAATATTTTTCTTTAAAATATTTATGTTATTCCTATAATATTATTCCTCTTTAGGTTTTTATTGTAAATGCGGTAATTCTGTTATCTATTTAAACTTTCGCATTTATAATATTAGTACTGTAGTATACTAATCTTACATAGGTCTCGTTTTACTGATTATCAGCGTCCTATGGGATAATTTTGCGACTAGTACACGGGTAAAAAAGCTGGTGAAAGTGATATTATTGGTACTAAAATTGTATCGAACACTCTAAGTCCAATACCACAACATTATGCTAATTCATTTAGCAATAGGTACATAATTAGTTTTCATAAGAATTACACACGAGAAACACGATTGTATGATTTCAAAATAAAATGCGAACAAAAATATAAAAATATTAGGATCAGGAAAACTGTCAATAATTCAATTAATTAATGAAAGTTTCTCCCAGCTTTAATATTAAGGCGACGTTGTTTCGGGGATTAAGAAGAGTCATAACTTTTTGAAGACTGTTTTCACGCCAAAACAATTAAGTACAAGGTTGTCTCCCCAAATGCTTATTAAAATCAATTTCGTGTTTAGACATTGACGGCTCAAGAGAGACAAACTTCGTTTTATTTTCGGGGAAACGTTATTTTTAAGACAATATTTTTAGTTATTATTATCTAAAAAGTTGTTTAACCAATGTCTTTTTTAAGTATTTTAGATTCGTGCAGAGCGAAGAAGTTTCTTTTCTTTAGTAAGTAGGCACTAGTCATATCCAATTTTGGTCAGCTGTATTTTTTTTCTTTTTTAAAAAAACGTTGCCCCACACTAGGATTTTCTTCTATGTCGTGGGTGCGTTTACAAACATACAAGTTCACATACATATGACACCCAGATTATTGTTATTAGTCTCTATGATATTGCTGTTCACATAAACCGAGAACATGGAAAAGACGTCGCGGTACCTCACTTACCTGTTGACTAGAATTTTATTTTAAAAAGGTTTTTTGTGTAATTACATCAACAATATTCCTATGTCATCCGATATTTGTTATCATTAACCTAGTGATCGAAAACACTTAAACGGCTTTTGTATTTGCTTTATTTGTTTCTTCCATAGGTCGAGCCTACTCAAACATGTATGGGATCTACTGCATGGTGATCTTCTTCACGACCACTATTTCTCTTTACGGCGCGCTGTCAGAGATCTTGGAACACGGACTGAGTTATAAGGAGATGGGATTATTTGTGATTGTGGGGTATTGCATGACTCTTCTTTATATCATCTGCAATGAGGCTTATCATGCGTCTCGGAAGGTAAGAAAGAGAATAGAAAAAAATCTTAATTCTAAGAAAGTGGTGAAGAAGGATCTTTCACTAACTATTCGGTTGCGCTGGGCAGCAGCCATGCTTGAAGATCTGGAGAAAGAATAATGCACTGGCTCAACCTTGAAACCACTGCCTTTAGCCAAACACCACTGTAGCGCTTGTCTACCGAGAGAGTAAATATAAATGTATGGGGATGACACTGACAAGTGTCAAAATTTACGTCAATCCCATATAATTTAGTTTTCTATTCTACAAGTAGACAAGCGCTAAATGGCATTTGGCTACAGCTACAGGACCTTAAACTGATTTTTTGGCATTACAGTTTAATCAGGCATTAAACATGGTTTTAATAAATCATATAATAATAATTACCTTCTTTCAGGTGGGACTAGAATTTCAAGTTCGTCTTCTGAATGTGAACCTCGGAGCAATAGATAGGAGTACACAGCGTGAAGTAGAGATGTTCCTAGTAGCTATCTCGAAGAATCCGCCCATCATGAACTTGGATGGCTTTACTAATATAAACAGGGAATTATTTACAGCTGTAAGTAATGATATTTGTTAAAGGCATGTACTTACAATTACGTAGATTAGGTTCGTTTACTAATAACCGTCATCATGTCACAAAGAAACACAGATAAAAAAGCATTTTTATGATCATCAAAACAACATGCCATTCATTCCATATGTCACTGCGACGGCAATGGAATTAATGCAGAAATTTAAGTTTTTTTTTCGTACTAGCTTAGAAATAGAAACAATGTTTTGTACTCAGATAACATTAGAATCTACTTTTTCTACATTTTAGTTAATATTAATTTATTAAAACATGCGTAGTTTTGCATAACAGACATTAAATACTTATTTAGGTATATTGCAACTTTCGTGAGATCCAAAAAAATAAGTTTTTAGATTTTCTTATTATGAGCCTCTAGCATGACTTGAAACTAGTTGAGTTTCTCATCAAATAATTACTAGAGTAAGCCGAAGAACATAGTAACAAATACTTAATTCATAGTCTACTATGTAAACTGAGTTTCTTAAACGTTGCTCTTTTAAAACATTGATATAGCTACTAAACCCCTCTGTGAACACACTTTGTGTGTACACAAGACCACAGTTCTAGCCAGAATTTGACTAACTACACGTTTGGTCTAGTTTATTTGTATGTAGTTGTCAACATGGTTTATTACATGTAGTTAGATAATGAATTTGATTGGTAAATTTTGTTTGGATGGTGGGAGACTTGAATGCTATAGAATAAGAGTATAATTATTAACTGTGCTGTGCTGTAATATTCGTGATGAGCTGTTCATTCATTTTTTTTATAAAACTACCCGATTTTTCATTATTTTAAAGACAAGAGTCAAAAAGCGTTTCAATTAAACCATACACAAGTTTTTTTGAAACATCGTTTTTTATTTTAGTACGTTCTGTTATTTGTATGATGCGTCTTTACATTATTCTCACATGTGTGTACAATATTGGAATATGTATCAGAGCAATGTAAAACAGACTTTTTTTAAAAGAGTAACGAATGGAGTTTCCTGTTCGTTCTTCTCCACTCGAATCGCCCTTTTGGAACGAGCGCCTAGCTTCTCTGACGGACAGACTATTATTTATTTCATATTTGTTGACGTTTCAAAAGTACCAATTTTTTTTAAATTTTTTAAATGAGTTGGGTGGGTCATCACACTTATATTGTAAATGTGAAAGTTTCTTTGTTTAGATGTTTTTTTTTTGTCTGTCAAACACGCTGAAACTTGTTTTTTATGGGATAAGCCGGTAAACGAGCAGACGGATCACCTGATGGTAAGCAATCGGCGTCGCCCATGGACACTTAGAACACCAGAGGCGTTACAAATGCGTTACCGGCCTTTTGGGGATTTTGAGGATTGTTGGGAATTCGGGGATTGGGGAGATTGGGCCTCCGATAATCTCACTCACATGACGAAACACAACACAAATGTTGCTTTAAGTCGGTTTTCTATGAGGCCGTGGTATCACTCCGGTCGAACCGGCCGGTATTATATTACAGGCCGGTCAGTGAACTTAGGTGCTCGCTATCTTCATTTTTTAAGTTTCAAAATGTAGTTTTAATGAAGTACATACTACATTTAAAGTACTACTGCTATGTACTCATTATGATTAACTAGAAAAACTTATATTTTGTAAATGTATACCCATCACTTAATCTCAACTACAATTTTATCTAACATAAACGAGATCTCAATCACAAATGACCCGCAGTTTCACTAATAAAATGAGATCAGTTCTATTTATAGAAACATTAAGTTTTATCGTCGATAATATACGACTACACATCAAGTTAACCAACCAGTATAAACCGAACTTTGAATATGTGGAGAGTTTATACAAAGCGAGACCCTGATAAATTGGTCTTTTGTATCTCGATGTGCAGTGTACAAGTAAAAGGAAAAATATTCTCCATAAAAGTCGTCGACCCGGAACTAATGTTCCATCTATTAAATATAAGAGTCATTCATTATTTGCCAATCAGAGTCAGGGATGGAACTCCGCTAGTTATTTTTCTTGTTTGCGAACGAATCTACTTGGAAAATATTAATAGTGAGTTATTAATGTTTTGTAGCTAATAAATGGGGTTAATCAATATTGCCTCATAGTAAGATTCATTAGGAACTAAACAAAAACTCTATAGTTCTTATTCTTAAAAGGATCTTAGTATGTAGTGTATGTATTTCAACGTGGTTTTGAAAAGCCTAGAAATGATTACGACAGTACGAGAAGTTTGTATCCAATGAGCACCATAACATATTTGGCCAATATTAACGTGTAATAAAACATGAATATAATTAAGATATAACATAATGTTACGCCGCCTTTCGCTTCCGCACAATATGGTACTTAAAGCTACTGTACAAAGTAACACCTACTTTTCACTATTTATGTACTGAGTCCCATGTAATAGGTGGTGAGCCTATTGTCATATATCGGGCACAATTCCAGACTCCGTGCTACTACTAGGAAATATTTGAAAAAACCCAGTAATATTTTGCCCGACCCGAGAATCAAACCCGAGACTCCATTGCCCGGCAGTCGCACTTGCGACTACTCGGCCAACGAGGTTGTCTTATTAGTTTTAAATTTATTGGTACTAATAATACATTATTGCCATTACCCGAAAAGTTAGTTACCTTTACCTCAAATCGCTAGTAGAAGGTGATTTATAACATTCTAGAATGTTAAATTAATGCATTTTGTGAAAATTCAAAATGTTATTTTTCAGAACGTGTCCTTCATGTCAACCTACCTGATCGTGCTCATGCAGTTCAAGCTGACACTCCTCAGACAAAGTGCAAGGAAGACATTGAAATCCATTGTCAAGGCAGTCTTCAATACTTCTACAACCATGTTAGATGATGATTTCGACGATGAAGATGGAGAATAAGAAGCAACGAAGAAAGCTATGGAAAATCCACTTTAACCTCTTGTAGTTTTAGTTTATTTTTGTGTGTCAAATGATTAAGTTCTAATTACTTTTAATTGCGTAACTTAGACTAAAGTGTAAGTAATCAATTATTAACAGAGAGCTAGTTTTATATCAAAATGAAAAATATGTTTTCGGTATAGTTTTAAGAAGGTAATTGTAGATACAGTTATTACATAGTGAAGATAGTAGGTTTTCAAGGAGTTTTAAGCTATTAAAATTATGTATTCGTTTATAGTGCTAGTAATAAAAATGTATTTTAATATCATACCTTGACCCATTACCTAGTACAATATAATACCTACAATCTAAAATTGAGGAAATTAATTTATTCACATTCATGAACGGAGTATGACGTCATACGCAATTAGTAAATTACACAATGTTTAATTTAATAAAAGCATTTTTACCAGTCACTGGGGTATACTACAAATATTATAAAAATTACTCAAACAGGAAAAAGCTAGGCAGTGAAATATTTTTTTGGAACTATTTTGTATTAGGTACTCATATGTTGTTGATAGGTACGCTCATGTCTTTGAAGTTGGTCCATGGTTCAGATCTTGGGTTTTTTACGATTCGTTTGCATCATCATCATCATCAGCCTGTATTCGTCCACTGCTGGACATAGGCCTCTCCAATATTCGATTGCTATAAGGCGTGGGAATTATTAGTCCCACAATAGTGTCAGATCGCTTTATACAATGGGACTTATTACTTAACTATTACTAAACGAGCGAATATCTAAAAAGACATGGACCACAGCTGAACATAGCCTCTCCCATACTAAGCAGCCGAGCACACGATTCTTCACTTTATCATGCCGCTAAAATTCAAGTCAGAAACCAAATCTCATTCATAAACTACACAGGTTTTATTCAATGAAAACATAATCGAAAAATCTTTTAATAGAATCAACGAAAGCTACTAAATAAAACATTAAAAAGAAAATTATTCTACAAAGTACAAAGTAAAAGGTAGAACCTAAAATAACGTTGTAGGAAGAAATGTAACAAAATGTATGAGGATAATTAAAACAAAACATTGAACAGACTACCAGTATAACTTGGTCTCTCTGAAGTTATCTATTTCACTGAGGAAGCGAGATAAAATAAGGTGGGAATGTTAATGAGTGACAGAGATATCAATATAATTATGGCACACTTCAGATCGGTCAAGCTGTTGATACTGGGAATTTAGATAATAATTATGAACACTGATTTTGTGAGGAATGGTTACAAACTGATTTTATCAAAATTGTTCTTTATTGAATTTTGCAGCTTAGATATTATTGAATAACTGAAATACCTGAAATATCTACTACACCTAAACGGCGCGTCGCGTTCGGCGCGTGCCTTAAAGAGCCATCAATAGCATACTAATGATGGCTCTCATAAGATGTGGTAGTCCACAGACGGGCCCAGTAGGGCGGATGCCCAATACAGGGCCGTGGAAGATTTAATGTGCTTCGGCCTGAAGAGCAGAATTAGTAAGAACAGGGTGTTTTTAGTCAGTAAGACTCTAACGGGCGTGTTAGACTCCTACTGACTAAATTGAGCCTCAGCCTCTAGACTCATCCAAGGAGGAAGGAGTCACTAAATGATTTTGTCCCTATAAATAAAAAGTAAAATCCATAAGTATATCGTAAAAAATAATCTTCAAATCATGGAAAAGTAATTGGAACTCCAGTAGCAGAGGTAGACACACATATGCCTAAAGCTTTAGTCCCTCCTAAAAAAGATTAAATGTAATAATACATTTTAATCATAATACATACATAAGATACGTAAAAACCTACGGTATATGTATATGTATATTCTCATATAAATGCCTGTCAGCAAACATGGAGTATCCATCTTCATTGTAGTAACCCAAATACATTTCCGAGAAGTAACTTGCTTTATAATTCAAGTAAGGCTTTGTTCAGACTTGGCGTACTACTGCTGGAATTAATGACGTTCCATGTGTATTAAAACTGACAGATTGTGGTTGATGTGAAGAGTACCTAATACTGCAGAAGTTTAAAAACATTAACTTCAAATATTATAACAATTCTAGTAATAGAATGACATAGGATAGATTTATTCATTGGCAATGAATTTAGGTTCAAATTATTAGGTACATTCTACCTTAAATTGGGATACAAATTTACATTTGTTTTATTATAAAACTTATCATCCAGGAGTTCTTGTAATGAATATTAACACAATTAAAAGTGTTTAATAAAATCTCATGTAGTAAAAATATGCTGCTTGACAAATCTTTCAGTTAGGAGTTTAAAGTGAGTACATGAACTAAAAAGAAACAGATACGTCCAGAAAGTACTTTCGAAAGATTTTTAAAGCAGATATGTTATAAAAAGTCGAAGAGGCGAAATTGTTTTTTTACCAAAATGTATCTCTTTACTTTTTTAAATCTACAAGAAGGCCGTTTATTCTGACGACGGCCTTAGGATGTTTCTTACAAACAACGTAATTTGAAACTATGAATCTTTTTTCTGAGTTAAAGTGAAGGCAACCATTTATATCAAGCTTCTTAATAAATGGTTTTGACTTTAACCTTACCTCTAGGGCTCTAAGGAGACAGTACTGGCTCTAGGTAGATTTGTAAGAAGCAAATTGATCTCTAGTTTTATTTACATAAAGTATTTAATTTGTTTTCTTTGTTTTTTGTTACGTACCTATTCTAACTTGAAAGAAGAAAAAAAAATGCCATTAGGTATGATGGAATCAAATACACAAACGTAAATAGTAAGAAAATTAAGTAACGAATTAATTTCTATCGTTTCTACTTATGCACTTTTCTCTCGCAACTATGCAAGCAAAAATGTTGATAGTGTGTAAAAATGATCATCATGAATTCGTCGCAAAGACAAAACGCTTGATAAACTCAGATAAAAATTCAACCATCTTGAAAACCTCTCCATCAGAAAATAACAACAACAAAATGAATCAGAAATCACCAGTAAAATCATAATCACTAAATATTATTAGAATCCAGTATATCCAGATAAAATATTGACCGCAGTGTTTTTGAATGCCTAGTACTTGACATGTAACTATTCTTGTTTTTCTATTGCCCTTGACCGACGATTGCATTAAATAAAAAAATGATCCCACAAAAAAGAGACAAACGATTCATCGTAGAAATAAATTATACTACGAACGACTACGGCGTAGCGGTCGATGACGTCACCGCTACGCCAGTATAGTTCATTGAACTTCAAGTGACAGGGCTATCAGAATGACATTGAAGTAATTAATTTAACTATGTTTCATTTGAATACAGTCATAGAGAATCCATTATTCATAATTTAAAGTGTACTTTTTAAAAGAATCGTGGAATTTATAAAGAGTTTACTATTCCATTTTCAAAATTGATTTGATTGTGATTAGGCTGTCAGTGTGAAAGTAAAGGGTAAAATTTTATTAACAATATCGCTGTATGAAGCAAATACCGCTATATGAATAAAATGAAGTAAGTAAGGGTGAGCATAGAGACAACCAGTATATATTTTGAACTGTAATCGGTACTTAACGTTGCCAAACTATGCAAGGGCTGCTAGTCGTCTACTATCTATACATATAACAAAATCGTAGAAAAGTCAAAACTGTACTTTGAATATTTAAAAAAAAATACTTGGGGTGAGATCTACCATCAATACCGAAGCCAACAATATAGAGGTAGTTTTTAGAATTTTTGTCTGTTTGTCTGTATGTATGTTCGGGATGATCACAAAAAGTACTGCATGGATTTACTTCAAATTTTGCAAGAATTCGTGTCAACATATAGGCTACATATTACTATCTTTTTCGGGGGAAGAGCTGTAAATCGTTATTCTACGCAGACGAAGTTGCGTACAACAGCTAGTTTAGAGTAAATATGAGACCTCCAAAAATTCAGGCAGATGCGACATTTCGAAGCTAGATTTCAAACTAGCTACATTAAACAGCTACATTTACAAATCACATCTAATTATTTAACATAAATCAATTTGCGACTGCAAGACTTTACATGATCATTATTTTTAAGTCCCTCCAAACAAAATTGTGTCATCACAAAAATATCTTAACAAAAGGTAATTTGTTCAGGTTTCAGCTGAAAACAGCGAAACACGCAGACTTTGACGATTAATCAAATGTCCCGTTTGATCAACGTTACAAACGAGGGTAGATAAAAAATTACTTGTTCTCAAACCGTTATTGAATCATGCTGTATATGCGATAAATACGTTCACGGTTTTTTAGGAGTGGTGACAGTTTTATTTGATACAATTTGAATTTCTGTATCTTTCTGATTGTGGTTGAAATAAAAATGGTATCTTACGTTGATATCATCATTCATCAACAGCTTATAAATGCCCACTGCTGAGCAAAGCCTCACACGGAGAAGGTTAGAGCATTAATCACCACGCTTGCTCAATGCGGGTTGGCGATTCCAAACTTATAATTAGAAATTATAAGCCCAGGTTTGCTCACGATATTTTCCTTCACCGTCGCGTTGGTCAGTAGTGTCTAAATAATCTTAGAAAGTACATATAACTCGGAAAAAGTCACATTGGTTCTTGCCGTTGGTAGGTTTCGAACCTGCACCCTCGTGCATGAGAAGCGTCTTCAACCACCGGGCCACCTTTATATCAGTTTCATCTTAATATAGCGTCGCGTTGGTCAGTAGTGTCTAAATAATCTTAGAAAGTACATATAACTCGGAAAAAGTCACATTGGTACTTGCCGTTGGTAGGTTTCGAACCTGCACCCTCGTGCATGAGAAGCGTCTTCAACCACCGGGCCACCTTTATATCAGTTTCATCTTAATATAATTAGCAGAATATATAGGTACTCAAATAATAACTTTCATCAGTGGTTTTTAAGGTTTAAAATTAGAAAATGTATTGCCAGGATTATAATTCTAGATCCAGTTATGTTACAAAGAAAACAATCGAAACTGACTGGTTTTCTTTTAGGTAATTCGGCGTAAGAAAATATCATTTTCACAATATTTTTCTTTTATCACGATCCATGATTAACACACTTCATAAGTTTCAGCAAGTAATTAAGTAGCGCAGTATACTCAGTTTGATGCCTAACTAGGGATGGTACTCATACTTATTACTTTGGTCGCGTAGTATAGCAATATTGATAGTCTATTGCCGGAATACTGAAACGTTATTCAATTTTAAGACATGCTCAAATATCGTGCCATCTCTGTCATTTTTCAAAGAATTTGTAGAGATAGAACTATACTTAAGCACGACTTAAAATTGAGTAGCGTTTCAGTATTCCGACATATAACTTCTCTACTTTGTAGATTTTCAAACTCTCAACGTTTTCTGGCTAAAATCATTTTTGTATAGATTAAATGATTCAGTAATAGACTGCCTCATTGGCCGAGTGGTCGCAAGTGCAACTGCCGGGCAAGGGGTCTCGTATTCGATTCCCGGGTCGGGCAAAGTGTTACTGGGTTTGTAAAAACATCAGTAGTAGTACGGAGTCTGGAAATGTGCCCGGTGTATGGCAATAGGCTCACCCCCTATTACATGGGACTCATAACGTAAATAGTGAAAAGTGGGTGTTACATTGTACAGTGGCTTTAAGTGCCGTAATGTGCACCTTCGGGGATAAAAGGCGTGATGTTATGTTAAATTATTCATTTTTACTTTTCGCCAGACATATCATCTGTTACTACTATTATTTTCCTATAGCTGTCGTTTGATATTTATTTGATGGCTATTTTCAATATACGTGACGATGACAACTATAAAACATTTCTCTGTCATAATTAATAGTCATGCTCTTTGGCATTCACAGGTAAACCCACGAGTTTATTTGACGAGGAACTCGACTAGTTTCAAGCCATGCTACAGGCTCATATTCATAAGCAGCATTTCGCGACCAGCGACCGGGCGACTGTCGCGCTGCTACTAGCGAGTACGAGTAATTTATTTAGTATGTCTCACGAAAGTTATAATACAAAAACAATTATTGAAAGAAAACAGTTCAATGATACTCTCTTCAATTCATTACTCAGAATCTCGATTTCGTTATTTTTTATACTTAATTGGGGAATCAAATTAATGTGTAAAAACCTCCCTGCGGCTTGATTCCACCAGCCGAAATTAGGCTCACCATTCAATATTTCAAACTTTGATTCAATAGAAAATTCAACTGATGGTCGGAGTTCGTAAAATATTCGGCTGAAACCGAATTAATTGACTTTCATTTAAAAAACGGGAACCATTCAATGAGGGTGCCTGCCATACCGACTTCCATTCATCTTTTTTCCACTTTTGTTTCATTTAAACTTTATTCGTTAGTGGTTTAAAAAAGTTTTCCACATATACATACATTTTTAAAATAATGTATAGAAATAATCTGGATGTTTCGATATTCAGCATAGCAGAATCTTAATAAATTTTTTTATTTATATATTTATTTATTTATGTATGCATAATACACAGACAGTACACAAGAGAATACATATATAAATAAATTGGAGGTACATAGGTACTACATATTCCCGTAGGAATCTCTTCCTGTAGTCCTTCTATGCTATTCTCGCTTGCCCTTCGTGGGCTGAGCACCGCCGTGTCCTCAGGGAAGTGATCGGCGATGGCGACCTCTCGCGTCCGGGCCTAGTGCAGGCCATGATGCGGAGCGAGGGGATTGGGATGCCGTCTCCTCCTTTTGCGAAGCAGTCATGCTAGCTAAGGAGGAGGCGGGACGCGTGAGGCAGCGAAGCGCTGCCTCCTCGCAACCCAGCCATCGCGAAGGACACACCGGGCGTCGGGGATCGCTGGACGATCTCCGGCCACCGTAAGCGCGGGCCTGCGGACGGCGAGCATGGGTGGCTCCCCGTCCGACCAGAAACAGACCCGAGCGTACGGCGTGTCGCGTTCCGCGCGCGCCTCAAAGAGCCATCAGACCACCACAGATGGGGTCCAATAGGGCCGATGCCGATTCGGAGTCGCGGAGAACCTAACGGGTAACCGGGGCTCCGGCTCGACGTGCAGGAGAAGGAACGGGGTGGTTTTTAGTCAGTAAGAGTCTGACACTCCCTCCCGCCTCACCCAGGCGGGGGCAGTCATTCGATGATTTTCCCCCCTTAAAAAAAAAAAAAAAAAAATGCTATTCTCGCTCGGGTCTGTTTCTGGTCGGTGTTAAACAACATACTTAAAAAAAATCACTGAACAATATCAAACATTACTTACCTATACGTCTTTAAATCAATTTGTTTCTATCAAACTGGCAACTCCTAGACCTTCATTCTATATTCAAAGTTTCACCTCATAAAGGGGTGTGTCCACTTACCTTATACGTTTATACCCGCACTGCGGTGTATCCGCATCGCTCAAGTCCAACGGATTTTGTGAATGCCACTCAATATTCTATTGATGGTCCGTTCACTTAGTACACTGCAGCTCTTTTGCCTACCAATATATTTTGCTTCGGTTACGTAAAATCTAATGCCTACGTGCAGTAGCGCATGAAGTTTTCTCCTGTTCAGTAGTAATAGGGTAGACTCCTAAATTTTATTTTAATGTCCGTCTGGTACATTAATTTCAAACTTTAGACACGTACTTTTTCTTTTCTCAAAAAATTTAATGCTTTCGACGATATATTAATTTGAAATATCGTGTGACGTCACTTCTAAACTCCTAAACTTAGCGCCATTTTATCTAAGTATTGCAACTTAATACGAGAAAATAAAAAATACGTGTCTAATATTTTTTCATTATCTAACCGACGGACTAATCCGTTTTTTAATTTTGATACCCTGGAAACTACCCAATTGGTAAAATTAGTATGTATTTTCAAAAAATCTATTTTCAATTTGAATGGAATGAAATACAGACCATTATATTTTATTTGTTTAGTACTTAGATATCGTAGTCATCAATTAGATAATTGAAACAGTTGTATCAATTTAAAGAGATATTTTAAGAAGAACATTATTGTGTTACTATAATCGCAATCTCAATCAATAGTTCAACTTTAAGGGCAGGTTAAATTAACATTGCTAGTGTTAAAACGTAAAAATACATAGCACTATCAAGTAACCTCTCGTATTAAACGATATAGGCAATAACTCAGGCTTAGCTTGGCTTGAGACTTGGGTGGGAGGGTAGTCAACGGTGAGAGAACCACTTGTTGCTATGGTTACGCCAGTAACATTAACCAAAAAACCTATTTGAAACCTTAGGTGTTACAAAAATAAGTTCGTTTTTCTTCAGCAAGATACAATCGCGGCTGTATTTGCTGGAGTTGTGTGACGTGGTGTTATGTGGAATCTTACTACGAGTCCACAGCTGTGTATGTTATAGGATTATATTTTTAAAGATTATCTATTGAAATTGTTGTGACTGGCACCGCGTGCGACACCAATTGTCTTCGATATTTGTATATTCATAAATGTTAGTTCTTTCTGGTACGATGGAGCGTGGAAATACGTATTGGTTCAATGTCAAATGTTATAGTGATGATCATATGACGCATTATCAGATGTGAAAGACTAAACCACAGTTGACAGCTACAGACGGAATAACATCCCAAAGAAATTCCAGTATTTTGTAATTCTAAAAATATTATGTATTGTTTATTTGAATGCTTCGTTCGCCGAGTGGTCGCCAGTGCGATTGCCAGGCAAGGGGTCTCGGGTTCAATTTCCAGGTCGGGCAAAGTATTACTGGGTTTTTTAAAATAAAACTCTCGCTCACCCCCTATTACATGGGATTCATAACATTAATAGTGAAAAGTGGGTGTTACCTCTGTGTTCACGTCTGCCTACCCCTTCGGGGATAAAAAGCGTGATGTTATGTTATGTTTACATATGCCAAAAATCCGACTACACTATTCATGAACACATAAACTTCTCACTCTTGCAACAACTATAACACAATATTCCCATAAAACAGTTTAAACTTTCCATCATAGTTCATACTTCATTGTTGCACTGAACGCATAACTTTTAACAACCTATAATAGCTACAGGGAATTTATACCCTATATGTATGTAGGTAAGTACTATGTTCTAGGACATAGAAGTAATAAAGTTTACACGCGTGTAAACTGTGATAAGACAACAAGTTTACTTAGACGCGACGCTGGGGTGCAGAATAAAGCGGGTACAGACGGTCGCTTTCTTCGGATCACTTTTTCTGCCTTTCTTTCTCAGGTTTTTTTATGGCATAAGCCGGTAAACCAGTAGACGGATCTGATGGTATCTAAGCAATCGGCGTCGCCCATGGACACCTGGAACAACAGAGGCGTTACAAGTGCGTTATCGGCCTTTTGGGAATTAGGAGGTTGAGAATTGTTGGATTGGGGAAGAGGAATGGGGGAATTGGCTTCCGGTAACCACAGTCACACGACGAAACACTACGCAACGTTGCTTCACGACGGTTTTCTGTGAGGCCGTGGTATAACTCCAATCAAGCCGGCCCATTCGTGCCGAAGTATGGCTCTCCTATATTTGGTTGCAAACGGAAATGATGATGATGACGTTTGATAATGGATTGAGATTGAATCCTTTATGACAATTTTTGTGTGATATTCGTAACTACGAATAACATAACTATGTGAAAAAGTGAAATTAAATCCAAGAAAATATCAAACTACTGGGACTAATTGAGCACTAACAATAATTTAATTTTGACTCCATCAACTAAAACCTGATCATACGTTTTCTTCTGGTGCTTATTGATGTTACTGACTGTTCAAACGGTCTTTCTGGAAAATTCTATCTCTGAAATCCTTGTTTACATAGGTACGTACATTTCTAAATGAAGTACCTCTAACGTATCACGTTCATATTGAACCCTACATACACAAAAGTAAGGGATCTTTCTTGTTGATTCTTCGATTTTTCTCAACCCTTACAAAGTCGGCGGTCTACTCATACATTGTAGGTTTAGAGTTTAACCGGAGCACGCTTAATTACGGTATCAACCCCAACGGCGACGGGAACTGGATTAAAGTCACCAAGTCTTCGGTTATGTGACTTTATTGTTGATACAGAGTGTCCCTAATTAGTAGCGACAGTGGGTTACTGTTCTTAATTCTTTCATGAACTAAGTTTCTTGAAAGTAATCAAAGATCCATTTTATACTAATGGGATGGGATTTTCTTAATTGTAGTTTTGTTTAATTTGCTCTTACATAATTAGCGATAGGAATGTATAAGGTGTTTTTATGTCAATGCTCATTAGTAAAATGTTAAGAAGAATAATTGAAAAAAATCTAAGAAAATGTAGTAACTACTATATACCTATGTCGTTTATTATGATAAAAATGAGTTGTGTAAGCAAGTAATATTTTATTAACAATATGTTATAAGTATGTTTTTATAAGAACTATTGTGAGACATACTAAATTAACTACGCCAGTCAGTAAGCTGCGCGAAATCGCCACGGACTCGCACGCTGCTCATGAGGAAAAACCCCTCTGTGGTTCGAAACTAGTAGAGCTTTTCTCAGTATATTCACGTGAGTATCCTTTTAGTCAATTTTATAAGTAATTTCAGATTTTGACTCAAATTAAGTGATACTGCAGCTATTGACTATTATATTTGATGGGCCGACGTTCAATCACTATCTCGCCTGGTAGAAAGCGATGATGATTAGATTTCATTCTAATAAAAACACGATGTTTACTTTCCTCTGAAACAACATTATAGAAGTACCAACAATAATGATCAACAGCTAACAGTTTGGGTACTCGTAACAAGAATCAATAAAGGTCATTGAGACTACGACGATGGATTAGGCGCGTAATTACTCGATGTATGTCTCATTAGAGAGATTAAACGGTAGGTTCCAATGCGGTGACGCAAGGATTAGCTGCTCCATTGAAGACCCTTACTGATGCTTTTTGATCTAAATGCTATAGTAGCAGCATAAGTACTTTGCTATTAACTGAATTAGTTAAGAAGATTGCAAATATATCTCTGAATCATCATTATCATCATAATCAACAGCCCGAAGACGTCCACTACTGACAACGGGCTCCCCTTTAGCCCTCCACCTCGAATATATGAAATACATGAGTAAAAATATAGTACTTAAATGGGTTTTAAACCATTTTAAATACTGCAGAATTCAGGATCCATGATTTCATCACTACATAGTATAAAACAAAGTCGCTTTTCGCCGACTGTCTGTCCCTATGTATGCTTAGATCTTTAAAACTACGCAACAGATTTTGATGTGGTTTTTTTAAATAGAAATAGTGATTCTTAAGGAAGGTTTATATGTATGATACATTCATATTGCACCCGTGCGAAGCCGGGCGGGTCGCTAGTTATAAATAAATGAATGTACAAAGCATTGTCCTTCAGTTATGACAATGGTAATGCCGCTCCTGAGCACGATGTTTCGGATTTTATTTTATTTGGTTTTTTAATAACTCATTTTACATACATACATCACGTCTTTTATCCCCGAAGGGGTAGGTAGTAGGTAAACTCACGTCGTTGGCGTTGTCCCAGCAGTTTGCCTAATCTGCATTGTAATTATCCCCTGTAGTCCCCGTGCAATTTGTCCACAGGACAGACTTAGCTTGATAAGTGAACTCTGTGTTCTATTAATTTGAATCCTGGATTTGTGGTTGGTAATTATTTACTGACTTTTTTATGTAAAGTTTTTGGTTTTTAATATTTTATATTGCTAGTTTAGTACTAGGGTCAACACATTAAACACTATGGGGGTCAGTGGTGACCGACGTTAGTGGAGGATCTTTAACGGATTTTTATTGCCAGTCAAATCCTTATGGGATATTGAACTATTGAAATGGCACTATATTTGGGTGAGCCTAGTAATCGAAACTGACACCTCAAATCACCCATTCTCATCATAGAGTTTGATCAGTTTAAGCTTTGGTCGTTACTTACCTCAGAAATATCAAATGCTTGTTATTAAGTCCTTAATTAAGCAATACTTCATTCTACTCAAAACCCTTAAGTAGCATTAAAATACCATAACATAACATAACATCACGCCTTTTATTCTCGAAGGGGTAATGACACTCTACAATGTAACACCCACTTTTCACTATTTACGTTATGAATCTCATGTAATATGTCCCATTGCATGGCAAAAGGCTCACTCCCTATTACCTATATTTCCAGAGACAGTGAAATTTTTACTAAAACCCAATAATACTTTGCCCGACCCGGGAATCGAACCCAAAACCCCTTGCTCGGCAGTCGCACTTGCGACCAGGCAGTCGACATTAAAGTTGAGAAGGTAAATGTAAAAATACCAAAACTTTCAAATAAAATAAAAACAAAACGTTTGCTCCTCATAAGACGTGTATATTTATTTTTCAAATCTCCAACTTAATAATAGAACATGTACTTAAAAGTCTGAAGGAAAAATAATTGATTTCCCAAAGGCTGTGTTTTTCGTTTATATAGCAGGCATTTGGTAAAAAATGACGTGACTCAGATACAGAAGTTTCTAAATAAGCCCACATTTGTGGTATACTTTCTAGGGAAAGTTTTAACAAGTTTTGTTTAGGTAGAGGTATAGCGCATACATTCGGTTGAGATGGCAACTAAATACGGCGATTCAGGTTAGAATTGCTATGTTCTGACTTTTTCTGATCTTAAGGACCCTGATCTGATTTACCGTAATGTCTTGTAATTTTAGTAATATGACAAAAGAAAGATCTTTACAGAGCTTCGACGCTGAGTTTTTGTCTTTTTGAGTATGATAGGAAATAGCAATATTGCTTTCGCAACAACGTAATAAATCGACTCAACAGATCACTCATTATCACTAGAGTATCGAAACTGATACTACAATTTGTTAATCTAGCTTGTTAACCACAAAAATACCCTATTCTACCACAGTTTTCAAAATAAAACCCTATTGAAACTGTTCAGGTCATCAACTAAATATAATCTATTAGAGACAGCCTAAACACATGAAAAATGTGTAGGCGTACAGGTCCTAAAAGTAAGATATATGTGAGACCTTACCTGCCTTCACAGGCGTCCTACAAAGGACGTTTGAGACGTAAACAAATAAATCCCGAATTGTTTTGAACAAACAGTTACCTTCTCAACTTTATGTTGGCCATTATTACAGACCTTTTCGATTTGAGGAATCATTTTATGACTTTTCACGGGCCATTCAGAATTTTCTCCTATATTTTGGTGTAAGTTTATTTGTCTCATTATCCGTATGTCGTAAAATATCAACTGTTCGGTATAAAATATAAAGGTCCACGTGTATTTACGATCAATTATAATTTAATATCTTTTTTATTGGTTGAAGGCACTTTTGGATATCTTTTCTACAGATCGTGCATGTTTGTTTTAATGTTAGAATATCGAACAATATTGTATGTAGTACATTTTATGTGTGTCATTTCAAAATCAATTCGTCAAAATCTAATTAAAAACAGTCCTTAATCCAATTTCTCGTTGCTTGTCCTCAAAACTGCCATCTGCGTTCAACCAATTTATGTATTTCTTCTAATATTTTTTTAATAATTCCCTGTCTATCCAGGTGACATAGTCTCGGAGCCTAATTTGATCGTAGTCCAATACCAATTTGTCCCCCAAAGTAAACACTCGGTGGCCACGACTCATCCCCTCGCCAAGAAATTCAATTAAAGCTGGTAACTCCGTTGCATGTCCTTGCTTCGTTACCTATACAGTATACATATGTATGTATCATGTATGGCAGGTAAGTGAAATAGTGTGGAATATATCCAACAAATTGGTCTTAGCTGAACAAATTAAGTTGCAAACGTGTTGGATTCTTATCTTGGTGATATTGCACGGCATGTAAAATTATTTGTCGGTTTACTTTTTAGAGAAGTCTTGATAAAAAATATTGTAATACCCATCGCTTATCGTTAATATGACATCACATTGTAGCAGAAATGTCTACTTCTTTTAAGACTTAAAAAACTGTTGAAGGCAAATCCTCCGCTAACGCCGGTCACCGGTGACCCCCATGGCGTTCAACGTGTTAAGGAACGTCATTTCTGTTTTCGCAACGTAAGTTAGATAATTTGTTTATTTTTCTACTCAATTCGATCCAATATAATATAATTTTAGATTTCTCTGCAAACAAGATCCTATTTATTTCAACTTTCTTAAAAACAAATATTTGTACCGAAGAGAGAATTTAATAAATCACTAAAAATTATAGTCACGTATAATATCTTGTGTATAATAAGGCCCACTTCTAAAAAGTACCTACGAGCAAAAGTCAAATAGCATTTAAAAGATCAAAGGACCTTTTGGTAGTCATCCGAGGTAGGCATCTAGATATCTAGGCATTCAAATGGAGGGGGATTTTTATCGATAACAGAAAACACGTGAATTTTTATTGGAATTGGCTGACTTTGACAATAGAACACATCTGTTGTAGATACTGACAGCCATTCAAATGGACAACGTTGAGAATAAAAAGTTAGTACCAAAATCGTTTCATTCTATTGTTACAATCCAAATTGAAGTTTACAACGCGTAGACTGTTCTGAATTCTGTCACTTTTGTTTACTATGTATTTTTCGATCGACTTTCTAAATCTAAGAGGTTATAGGGACAAACTGATAAATTGTAAACAGTCACTATTTGTTTTTATTATAACTATCGTGAGACATACTAAATTAACTAAATAACGCGGGTTACTGAATATACTGAGAAAAGCTCTACTAGTTTCGAACCACAGAGGGGTTCTTCCTCATGAGCAGCGTGCGCGGTCGTGGCGATGTCGCGCAGCCTACCCCTCTGTGGTTCGAAACTAGTAGAGCTTTTCTAGTATATTCACGTGAGTAACCCGCAGTTTTTAGTTAAGACACTATCTTATAACTTAATAGAAACACTGCTACGTAATTGCCGTCATAAGACAATCATAATTTGTAATTTACGTACTTGTTGTAAACCACATATTCGCATTATTTACAGAACTATATTTACCTTTCATGATCTTGCAATATGCATTATAGAGAACTTATCATATCAAGCACAATTACCTACTCATTGTTATTTTTCTGCCATTAGGCTAACTAAACCACTTTTTCGCTATTACAAACTGATGTCATCATTACATGCCACGTCCGCCATTATCAAAAAAACTTCGTCTCAAAATTTCCCCTAAAAGACTTTTTAACAAAATGTCCTACCAGATATTTAGGTCAAGAGGTACATATTTTTGCATAGCCAAACAAGAAGATGTGAGCTAAAAGGGAAGGCAGGCCAATCGATTGGTGATCAATCAAAATCTCATTTAAACACGTCATTTAGGCGGAATCTTCTATCCATCTTGCGTAATTTTGACCTTACACTGTGTTTGTACGCCTAAAACGAGATATTGACTATGTTTCTTGATTTTTTTGTAATGATTTTGCTTGTATCTTTTTTGGATGGATGGTAAAGTAATAGGTTGGAATAATGACGATGATTTTTACATCAGTGTTTGTATTCTTTGTTATCTTCTTGAATATACATAATTAGATAAGAATATGATGAAGGGCACAGTTTTGGCGCGGGACAATATGAACTCAAACTCAAACTCAAAAGCATTTATTTCAATTAAACCATAATTTGGTACTTTTGAAACGTCAACCAATGTGTAATAAATAATAGTCTGTCAGTCTGTCCATCAGTGAAGGTAGGCGCTCGTTCCAAAATGTCTATTCGAGTGGAGAAGAACGAGCAAGAAACTCCATTCGTTACACTTTTAAAATAAATCCAAATAAAAGGAAGGTTTTTGTAAACAAAAAACTAATACTCGCTAATGATTTATCTTTAGTTTATGTGATAATTTTTTTTCCCACATAAAAACACACGTTTTCAATACAAACACCAATTTCCAGAACTGAAACAACATATTCGTATAGCTTATACCTATTACCTGTGTACTGTATGAAGTCAGTACTGCGATAGATATTGTGGATTTTTGTCTGATAGCTATGGTATACACAAAAAATATTGGAGCTATAATTAAATAACAACGTGAATGTTGTGTAGCACAGAAACTAAATTCTATCGGTACTGCATTGGTATTTCAAGATAAATATCATAATAAACAATTTTATAATAAATAATATCTGTTAATATCGATATATTCCGCTTAAATTACTTCCTTCTCAGTACTCCATGTCTGCAAAATCTCACAGAGATTTGTTGGGAAGATAAAGCATAAAAAGGAAGCAAACATACCTTCGGATTTAGAGGTATAATAATTGAGATGTTGAAGCAATTGTTTATCTCTTTTTGAAAGATATAATCATTTATATTATCATCTCTAAAATATCTAGGTTTCCAGACAGAAAATGTAAAAATGGTAGGTACTTAATCACCTAGAAGTATGTATAAAGTATAATATTAATAGGTGTCCGTGTAATGATAAACCGGTAATACCGTTGTATCTGGTTGTCTTCCATAGAACATCTTCGACGACATTACATACAATTGTATACTGAAAACGCGTCAAGGACTATCTTGATCTAGATCAAACTCCCACACACTTCACAAATCCCGCAAAATAAACTTTAACTACATACAAAACATATTATCACATTGCCCCTTAATCGAACTGAGGAAGTTTTCACCTTCATTCAGTCTTTTCCTCTCAATAATTTTCAATTTCTCGAATTCCATTTCCATGTCATCTCTCGAGTCTATTTCCCGTCAGTCAACATACTTTATTCAGTACCAAACTTTGCCAATAGTACTTTAAAACTCCGTCAAGGTTCGACAAAGATCGTGTGTGATCGAAATTGCACTGCTCACCTGGATTGAAAGGAATGGTTATTAAAAAGGGACGGGATACTTTTGAAAGACTTTATTTGGTTGCTATTGCGATAAGTTTTAAATCGCCAACCCGCATTGAGCAAGCGTGGTGGGTGATAATGCTCAAACCTTCTCCGTCTGAGAAGAGGCTGTTAATGATGATGATTATGATAAATATAGGTTACAACCTCTGCCTTAAACTATCAAACGCCTCGAGGACACCGGTGACCGCAACCTATTGTTCTTTAATTGTGTCTATAATGACGATACTCACAGGGTTAAAACTCCAACGAAAAAAATCAAGCTAAATAACAATAATAATTCCTACCAAAACACCAAAAAGCACTCACAAGAAACTATTCTTTCTTATTCCGATAGCGTTCGGTAAGCAGATTAGTATTTCAATTACGTACAAGTTGGCCAGTTGCCATTTCACACAACTTATAAGTGCTGGTTAGGAACGTTCGGTGTTACGGCACTTGTAGACGATACGGTACAATGGGCAACTTGTCTCAAGCTCACAGGGCCTAGTACGAGTTTGTTATAATGTCTCGCAAGATCGAAACGTCACTTCGCCTTCTGATTGGTTGGTTTAATAGAGCACGCCAATTTTTTTTAACTGGGAGAAAATCATCAAATGACTTCACCCACCTAGGTGAGGCGGGTGGAAGTGTCTAACTCTTACTGACTAAAAACTACCCCGTTTCTACTCATGCACTTCGAGCCGGAGCCCCGGTAACCCGTTAGGTTCTCGACACGTTAGGATCTCGTTATACGTGTTTTCCATTTAACTCGTACTGAGCCCTCAGACCATTTACTGTATAGTCCTACTCCTAAGAGGTTTTCGGGGTACAGCCTTGAGTTAATAACTCTTTGTTATGATGTCATCATTCTTTGTAATGTATGTGATTGTGTTCTAGTGACAATGGAAGTTGATTTGGAATTTTGTTTATGGTGTAATTGCTTTTAACTAAGAAAACATGAAGAGAAAATTAGTAAAACAGATTAAATAGCGAGCGACACTTTTAAACTAGAGTTAGAGATTTATAGCTGCAAATATTTTTGTAAAACTGTAGAGAGTAGAGTCAATATATGGATGACCATATGTTGACTCTTTTCTCTACAGTTTTCTCTACTCTGATCATGAGGTCAAAACACTACTCGGCAACTGGCTGCCACGCAATGTGTCGTGGATTCGAATCTAGCACGGGGCGACTCTCTGTGTGATCCACAGATTGTTGTTCCGGATCTGGGTATCATGTGCATGTGAAATTGTATGTTTGTAAACGCACCCACGGCGCAGGAGAAATCCTAGTGTGGGGCTACATTTAACAAAAAAATTATTATCACTACACAGTATAAAACAAAGTCGCTATCCGCCGTTTGTCTGTATAATACTTACATGAATATTGAACCCGTGTAAAGCCGGGGCGGGTCGCTAGTAAATGATAAATTATATTTCTTTGGCGGTGGACATTTGGATGCTTGCACAAAGCACGCATAAATTGGATGAATTGGAAGTAGTATGTAAATTATAGGTTGATTACTTGAATTTATGAATAGTGTAGAGTAAACTACTTGAATTTATGAAGTGTAGTTTACACTACACTATTCATAAATTCAAGTAATTGAAGATTGTGAATATGTACTCAAATGTGAAAGTAATAAGTAACGTTATACCATGAATTAGTTTACCCATCTTAATAAACTACAGCTCTGTGAAAAAAAAAAAAACGAACGACCAACACCTCTCGACTGCTTATCGACGAAGATGGATGGAGTTGGCCTGTCACTTGGTACTCTTACTTCCCTAGTTACAAAATAAAGAACACGACTAGAATTAATTCGATAAATGAAGACTATCGCGTGCTGATATTTAAGAGACCGGATAGCAATATTTTATTATTAACCTTTTTTTATATATTTGATGGGCCGACGTTTGACTACTACCTCTAACCTCTTTTTTAGGCTCGTATCGGCAACGAATTAGCGACCCGCGAGGAGCGAGTGCATATAATTCCAATACTTAGGTACGAGTGTGCGCCGGCAGTGTGAACAGTCAGCTATCAACTGACTGCACGGTTGGTGCGGTGGCTGGGCAACCGGCTGCCGTGCAACGTGTTGCGGGTTCGATTCCCGCACGGGACAACACTTTGTGTGATCCACAAATTGTTGTTTCGGGTCTGGGTGTCATTGTGTATGTGAACTTGTATGTTTGTAAACGCACCTACGATACAGGAGAAAATCCTATTGTGGGGCAACGTTTTTTTTTAAAAAAAAAGAAAAGAACTATATAGTTACAAATATGCATCTCTTTTGTTTACATGGAATGCATATCTATTATTCGTTTCTTGACCGAGAAAATACCCGATAGTTAGTCGTTTTCTCGTCGTTGGTGTAACGTGGTGAAGTGTCTTGATGCGATCTCCATCCAAATTTTCCCAGCGTGGAGGTTATGGCAATGGCAAAAGAGGGGGGACCTCTTTTCAAAGGAGGTCCATAGTCCAGAACTCCAGAAGTTAAGTATCACGGGCTGTTAGCCAATTTTGGGTTTGATAGTATCAAGTCAATGGGAGAATAATAATATTTTTTTTATAGCTACAATGGAAGACTTTATACTTAACTAGCTTCTGCCCGCGACTTCGTACGCGTAATCCCATTTTTTCCCGTCCCTGTTCGTGATTTTCGGTAAAAAGTAAAAAAAAATGTTGGTTAAAAGTATCCTGTGTCGGTCTCCTGGCTATAAGCTACCTCCCTACCAATTTTCAGCCAAATCTGTTCTGCCGTTCTTGAGTTATAAGTGGTGTAACTAACACTACTTTCTTTTATATATATAGATTAATATCACCTAGTGAGCACAAATAATGTTAGTTCTAATTACTAAACTATGCATTCATATAGTAAGATAGAGATTAAAGTTATTCGATATTGTCAATATAATTTCATGTTCATACTCTATTCGATGAGACTAATAATGCAGATTCCATTGCTGAAACTTTGGTATTCGATACAAATAAGTCTCTATTCGATTTCGAAGATACGATTTTGAATTATGCAGGTATCATCATACACATAATTTGTAACTTGTCTGTCTAGAATATGTGCTGCTGAGGCTGACTTATTCCGGTTAAAAATAAATAAAAATTGCAGTTAAATATGAAATAGAATAACAATATAATTAACTCATTCTGATTTGTAACAATAAATTATTGAAAGTCTGATCTCTGGTCTCGCTGTGTCGTTCATAGCGTGAACACAACACGATCGATTGAGCCCCAAATTCATGGGATACGTTCAACGTATTCCTGGAAACCTTTTCAAACTTATTTAAGTATATTTTTTCTAGCCAATGTATAGATCTTAATCCCAATTAATTGCAGATTAAGTGTTAAGTAATATTTAATGTGTGTCATAACTATGAACTATAATTTTTATAGCAAATTTATTTTTATTGCAATTTATTTTTGTTCGTCCAGTCCGATTTGCCTGCCAACCCCAATAGCAAAGTTAATCAGATCCGAGCCACAATGAACGATGCTCGTTTGTTTATTATTGATATTATGAGTCGACAGAATTTTCTTTTATGTACACACAGTACAGCCTAACGAATATTTAACATATAAACATGACTTTTTATGTTAAAAAGTAAAGCTGGATAAAAATAAAGTACGCTATCGTACTTTCTTTAACTTATAATTGAAAAAGAACGTAAGCTGAATCAATTTCATTCATACAAGTAAATTGCTTGACTTCCGTGCGTTCACATTATCATTTTCATACGTTCCCTCGCGTAATGTCTTCGTGATATTCATCCAAACGGCCATTTTCATCGATTCCAATAACATTTCAATCACACACAAATAGCATATCAAAAGCATTTTATCAGGAAATTGCTGAAGAGCTATTACGCAGACAGTAGCAGTTATACGTAAAACTAGGTTGCGCGCCACTCGTCTAGGGCGGCGGCCGCAGGGGGGTAGCGATGGGTGTCGTATCGTAGCAACGAGCAGCATCCCTCTCAGTGTGCTCCCGACGATCGGACGGAACGCCCGCGCGCCCCTCCCTGACATACCGCTTCGCTCAACTTGAACGAACCTCACCGAACGTTCCATTCAAATTCAGTGTAGTGACAACCAAAATGTTCATACTGTTCATATTACTGACTGTGTACCTCATAACTCTATGTCACGGTTAATGTGCTAATTGCAATGGATTTGATATTATCGGAGTAAGATAAGCCTGCCACGGAGTTGACGGAACGTTGTGGATCTTTTCAACTGCTTCGACAGTTGGTGAGTTTTGTGATTGGATTTTTATCTCTTACATCGTTTTCCTTCCTTAGTTCTAATACTCTTTTGTGTTTACTTAGCGCGTACTTATCTGTATACAAAGTCACCGTAATATTTCTACTACCAGCAATTACCTAAGTACGGGTGTTTAATGTCGTCATTTGTTACGCCCCGTGGAATTAAAATTAATTGCTAAACATAATTTCCTTGGGTTCCAATATATCTGTTTCAATTAAAATTCTGTTACATAGGTCGTTTTAATTGTGTCTCTGCTATCGTTCTTGTTTTGTAATTAGTTTCGGAGCTTGAATTTCGATATCTTGGCGCGTTGACGGAGGAACCTTTTTGCAAAAATTCGTCGAAGAAAAGAGGGTACAATTTACCTGTTCTCGACCGTGGAGTGTTTAGCTATAGCTACGTGCCTACATGTACGTGTTTTTGCGTCGTGCGGACACAATTGAGACGAAATATGATGTATGGACCGATTAGTCATATTGTTTTGTACGTCACGAGCTGTTTACAGCGTTACAGGCATATTCCTACAATGTCTTTGGTATGAAATACTATGTTTATTTTATACTGAACCCGGTATCGAGAAACATTCATAACAAAATTGTTGTCAATGCAACAATGTTATGTAATATCGATTTTATACGACAATAAGATCAAATCAGTTTTGACATTGTTGTACACTACAGGACCAAAATAAATATTTTATTACGATGTCTACTTAAAAAAGTAATAAACGTAAATAGGCTATAATCTACAAATAGTAAATAAAATAATGAATTAATCTCAAGATAAACAAACATCTCGAATTAAGAACGGGAGGATGTAATTACAATTTGAGTCTTGTATTTATTGAACTACTCAAGCATAATGTCTGGATTTGTGATCCATATTTAAAAACTAACTTACCTTATGGGATTACTAAGATAACCGGTAAAAATGTATTTTAAGTAAACCTCTTTTCACTACTTCAGAAAAAAAAATCACCATGACATGCGCTTATTCAGAAGTATAATATTTTATCATTACTGTACTCTTTTAGGGATATCACGCAGGGCTAATTCTTAAAAACAATGTTTGTTGCAAGTATATTTTACCATTGTTATATTTTCTCTGAAAAAATGTTTGTTTTTCCCCTGGGGCATGATTCAATGGCGGCATTGCGTTTTCCGTGTTTCGCAAATTTACGCGACCTTCACCAGGTCGTCGATCCACAATATACGGGATACTCGTCGTGTTTTTCGAAACGTGGTCGCCATTTTGGAAAATGTTCCTTGACATTGAATGCTAATTTTCAGGTGGTGTCGCAATCAATTAATAATGTTTGTGTATCAGGGCTATCCTGTAAAGTTATCTCCATGTGATTAGCTTTTATATACATCTTAGTTTGTTGCAAATTTAATTCATTGGTATAAATGTTACTGATCCAAACTGTAAAAACATAAAAATAAAAATTTATTATACACACCTTTTTGTGTTCGACTGCTTCGATGGCCGAGTGGTCGCAAGTGCATGCGATTGCCTTCCTTGTTCAGCAGGACTTTTACTTGCTCCTGGGTCGGGCAAAGTTTTACGGGATTTCTAAAAACTCATAACATAAATAGTGAAAAGTGGGTGTTACTTCTGTGTGCACCTCTGCCTACCCCTTCGGGGATAAAAGGCGTGATGTTATGTCATGTTTATGTTACGTTACACCTTTTTGTTTGGACAGATATGACTTGTAATACTCTTGTCAAATTTTTTTAATCCCTGTAAAAGTATCATATAATCTTAGATGTTTCAATTCGAGATGAGGTACCAGAAACTACAATTTTGCACTTTCCAGGGCCTTATTAATGGCACTCGTAGCGACTTCTATTTATATACCTTCATAGTTTAGATAGAGGACTGTGTTTGCGGTCACAGACCCTTGTCCAGGGTGACATAGGTCATTATCAACTGCGGTGTACATCTATTGTTAGACGACTAAATGTAAATAATAATTTTAAGCTGTCTTGTTTCAAAAATTTATAAGGTGCCTGTATTTATACTCATAAAAGAAAATAAAAACTACTTTATAGATTTTTTATGGCATAAGACGGTAAACGTGCAGACGGATCACCTGATGGTAAGCAATCAGCGTCGCCCATGGACACCTGGAACACCAGAGGCGTAACAAGTGCGTTACCGGCCTTTTGGGGATTAGCAGTTTGAAGATCGTTGAGGATTTAGGAATTGGGGAGACTGGGGAAGGGGAGGGTAATTGGGCCTCCGGTAACCTCACTCACACGACGAAACACAACGCAACCGTTCCTTCACGTCGGTTTTCTGTGAGGACGTGGTATCACTCCGGTCGAGCCGGCCCATTCGTGCTGAAGCATGGCTCTCCCACACTTAACTGATTTTAAGATTTAAATTAATTAGTAAAGATCATAGTCTGGAATGGAACATGAGGTTTGTTTATTTTGATTCCGTTAATGTGAGCGAAGTCGCTGACAGGAGCGTCGAAAATGTTCGCTTTTTATACATCTATCTAAATAAAAATTTAATTTCCATTAGTCTCGCAAAAATCTCGAACGGCTGAACCGATTTGGCTTATTTTGGTCTTGAAATGTTCGTATAATTCCAGGGAAGGTGAGAAAAAATTTAGGCGATACAAAGTTTACCTGATCAGCTAGTATCGTATAAAAATATACTCTATTTACTAGATTACACCTTAACACTTTATATTATAAAAAAACTGTGTGCATCAAAACAGCGACTTCGTACTTACATGACACATTCTCTATTAATTATTACATTTTCAGCCTACACACGTAACTGTTTGACGAGGAACTCGACTAGTTTCAAGCCATACTAGAGACTTATATTCATGAGCAACATTCCGCGACATACGACACGGCAAATTCATGCTACTACTGTATACCTATGTAATGACGACATAGCCGACAAAATAATAATTAACATCAAAGAATATTAATTTCAACGTCATGCTAATTAAAATAAAAAACAAACGCCATTTTAAACGTAGACATAAAACAATATGCTTCTGTTAGAACATATTCGGTTCAGTTCACAAACTTGTGATTTTATCCAATAGAGATAAGGTTTATTTTTCTTTTCATCCGTACTTATGAACTTTCCGCTCTCGAATGTAATGGAAATGTTCTGACAACTTTCCAATTGTAAGTTGAATATTGTGAAAAGATTCCTTGATATGATAAAGAATCTTGAAGTTAGTTGCTTCATAAGAGGTATTTTTAAAACAATGCCAAGTAGTAGGTAATCAGAAATTAAACTGCAACTGCCTCGTTGGCCGAATGGTTGTAAGTGCGACTGCTGGGCAAGAGGTCTTGTATTCGCTTCCGAGGTCGGGTAAAGTATTACTGTTTTTTTTTAATTGTAAAATTGATGTCGTACTTGCGACCACTCGGCCAACGAGGCAGTCAGTGTTTTAAATAAAAATATGAATTAACTAAAAAATGTAACGCTTTACTTACTAGTAATGAAGTTGTAAGCTAAACATTATGAAACATGATCTTCCTTAAAATATTCACCCTGAAGGTACCAAATTGATTACTCTACCCCCAAAGGAAATAAGCTTAATGATAATTTTAAAATTGACGAGAGAACATCCAGGTTTATGCATTCACACTCGATTGAATATCTCAGCTCGATCCTCGGGAGAACGAACTTGGAAATAATGATTATCATAATAAAAACGCTTGGCTGTGCACTTTTGTATTTAAGAATTCTTGTCAGCGTTGAAGCAACGCTTGCGTTGTGTTTCGTCGTGTGAGTGAGGTTACCGGAGGCCCAATTACCCTCCACTTCTCCAATCTCCCTAATCCCTGAATCCCCAACGATCCTCAAACTCTTAATCCCCAAAAAGCCGGTAACGCACTTGTTACGCCTCTGGTGTTGCAGGTGTCCATGGGCGACGCCGATTGCTTATCATCAGGTGATCCGTCTGCTCGTTTACCGGCTTATGCCATAAAAAAAAATAGATGTGATGATAGATAAAGGATGTTTAATGAAATATTTCATTTGTTTTTCTTGTATGTGAACTGAATTCTAAATAGGTGTAGGTGTTAATGTCTCGGCCCACAGCTGGTCAAAGGTTATTAATATTGCCACCCACATTGCTTTGATAGTAGGCGGCACAGCATATCAACCTACACGTTTTTGTTAAATTTCTTTATTAGATATTCTACTTTATTATTTTAATATAAAGTAGAAAATTCTATGAAAAGATTGACGGTTGGTTAACCTGCTGGCGACCGTACATTAAACATTTTTGTTTTATTGTCAAAAGTCATCGCTTTATTGATCTTGTTTTAAATGTAATATTTGCAGACATATTTTTAAATTTGGGTCATTAATTTTTACTTTTAAATAAAGTAAACTATGAAATGAGGATTCTTATTGATCCTGTTATCTTTCTTTATTTTGTTTAGTAAAGGGTTTTTATCCACATAGATATGTCAACCCCATTGTTCCTTATACTCTACTTTATTTTCGCAAATTTATTACTATTAGACTTAAAATTAAAAAATTCAAACTGAGGATTAAATAATAATAATATAATCTCAATTTATTTAAATAGATACTTTACCTACTCATGTAGATATACACTTTGGCATAATTGATAGATCTTTCAATGTGCATTACAGAATTAATTATAATTACAGATTAATTAACTTAATTGTAATGTAAGTCACCTGTTAACTCGTATTTTAATTTAATTTAACATAACATAACATCAAGCTTTTTATCCTCGGAAGCACATTCACAAGCTTCTTGCACATTATGCACCCACTTTTCACTATTTATGTTATGAGTCCCATATAATAGAGAGTGAGCCTATTGCCATATACCGGCCACAATTCCAGACTCCGTGCTACTACTGAGATTTTCTTTTAAAAACCCAGTAATACTTTACACGACCCGGGAATCGAACCCAAAACCCCTTGAGCGGCAGTCACACTTGCAACCACTCGGCCAATGAGGCAGTCAGTAATTTAACTTTCATTAGGTGCATTAAAAACTAGCTTCACTTAAACCGCAAAACTATTTAATGTTTAACATTTGGCCACTTTTAATAACAGATTTGCATTGTTAGCAACTTTATTTTATTAAAACTTTTGAATTAAAAAGTAGCTTAATTTCCATGACTACAAGTTTTAGCTAACATAGGTTTTTCGTAGTTTCTTTCTGTTTGAGACTTAGGTATAAAATTGTAGTTATAATTGTATCGTTACTAAAGTGATATATTGTTTTTTTTATTTCAATACTAACCCCTTCGTAGACAGAAGAAGAATACGTTATCTTTGTGGCTATCGTAACTGAATTGTGTATTTTTATTGTTAATACGGAAAAAGGACATTTCAGCGTTAAACATACACCATATTATCATCGAACCAATATCATAATTTCTGGTACTAAGTGTACAATAATGGAACAATACTAATCTTATCATTGTTCGACAAAAATCGAAACACCAAAAAATATTTAAAAGCGAAAACAAAACAAACGACTTCACGATAAAAGTAAAAAAAAATAAACAACACTACGAAAACTGTCAACCATTTTATTCAAAGACGAAAAAAACACAAAAGCATTATCGTAAAAACAGTGTTGCCATAGGTCCTTGCGTCATCTAATATTTATTATATTCGGTTCGAATCTCAATTGATACGTAACAGTGGTAATGCGTACTCACAAACGGAATATTAATGATCTTAGGCATACTGCGCAGCTTACAGACTATAATAGATCAGCCGACTGCTTCCATTAATTATTTAGATCACTACAATCTCAATTTACATCAAGATATAGCGGGTAAATTGACAGGGAGTCATTGTTCATCTGTGAGGTGATATTACTTGTTAGATGTTTGCTTGATTTAGTGTTTAAAGTGTGTTCTATTTATATTGAAGTATTTTTGAATAGCCGTACAAATTGTTTTCGTCTTCCATGTTTAAATTTAGGTTCTTAAACAAGCTACTGTAAAACTGTGAAGAGCATTTCTCTTGGAAAATACAAGGACTACTTTTTTGATATCATAAGAATCGGTTGCCCTTGTATTATTCCTTTGGCGTTGGGCATGTTCATTCGCGGTGCGTGTCGCTGATTACTGACCATCAGGTGATCAGTATGCTCTTGTCCCCGGTGAAAAGTCTTTCTTTTTGCGTCATGTTATTAAATCCATTCTTACAAAGTTAAGTTTCAAGTGTGGGTGAGCCATGCTTCGGCACGAATGGGCCGGCTCGACCGGAGTGATACCACGGCCTCACAGAAAACCGACGTGAAGCAACGCTTGCGTTGTGTTTCGACGTGTGAGTGAGGTTACTGGAGGCCCAATTACCTTCCCCTTCCCCAATTTCCCCAATCCCTGAATCCCCAACAATCCTCAAACTCCTAATCCCAAAAAAGCCGGTGACGCACTTGTGACGTCTTTGGTGTTCCAGGTTTCCATGGGCGACGCCGATTGCTTACCATCAGGTGATCCGTCAGCTCGTTTACCGGCTTATGCCATAAAAATAAAAATAAAAATAATTGAATACATCTATTCTCAAACTTCAATCAGTATCTCTTTTTCTCTGTCTATTTTTTGATAATCAAAATCAGGATATACATAATAGGTGGCATTTTCATTTACTGCCCCGTCTATGACCCTCGTGGTGACCTCATTTAATATCCATCTTGTATCGAGGATATAAAAATAGTATCAACAAGGACTCCGGTAGTTTGTACCAAAACTTTGTGAAGGCCGGCGTTATTTACAAAATATTTCTGTGATAGATTACTTCTATACTAAAGAACTATTATTATGAAAGATATTTTATGTTATTTTTTGTTCGTCGACGATGAAAATGTGAAAATTTTAGGTCAGTTTTGGGAATATAATATATTTGGTTGATGTCTAAAATGAATTGACATTACTATGTATTGTTAGTTTCATTCATTTATAAAATAAAATAAAAATTGTTTATTGTACAAAAATTTTACAATATTACATTTACAGAAATGCGGCAATTACGTGAACGAGTGTGAATTACGATCGATACTGATACTGCTCTCCAAACTAAGCTATAAGCTTGTATTTTGTATGATCTTATAATAAAAATGTAATTATGTATGGACGTTTAATAGACAGAACTGAATAGGTACAATTACATTCTAGCACACCCACAACACAAGACAAATCAGAGTACAAAATCCAATGGTCCCAACTAACCAGTACTAAAAATGTATAACGTAAAACAATTGACTTTTCAACTTCGTTCACGACATTTCATTTCATTTGCCACAAACAAAAAAAAATATTGGAAGGAAAAACATAACTGGTAATTTCCCAGCACTAAAGGTCACGCTGACATTTCATACTGTACCTTATTTGCAATGTCAGCCTACGCACAAACACGAGCGTATTTTGTTTCACATCTCTAGCAACACCTGACCATCGATCATTCTGTTTGTAGAATTTATTATTGAAAAAGAAAATAAAAAGAAAGTATTCGGCATTCAAATTGTATTTGATATTTCGTTGTTAGTACTATAAAAGGTTCTCTTTTTACTATTTATTTATTTATTTATTTATGTACACACATTCAACATAGAGGACAATACATAATAAAAAAAACAGAGTACATATTCCAACTGGAATTTCTTCCTGTGGGCCTGTGGCAGGAAAAGAAATAACAACTCTGTTTTTGATTTACAGTGCTAAATTCGCATACATTATTTTCGCATGCATTAAATTTGTGAATTCCTTAGTAAAAGTATCTCTAATAGTATATTTTTATAGATTTCAGCTAGACTAATTAACCTTAGAAGTAGATATAGGTATGTAGACGTACGAATAGGTTCACTCCGTATAATTATGACTGAGTAATCCATAGGTAGTATTTTCATTCCTAAACTGTCATAAACAGAACTTAATATATTTTAATGACAGTGATACCTTTCTATACCTTCCCTACGTATATACAATACGATTTAGATGCCCGAAAAAGGTTTTGTGTAAAAATTTTCCACAGTTACGTTATAACACACATGTCTCGGTGAAAGCATAATATTCAAGATCACTCAAAAGGCGACGACCTTTAAAGTTTCCTATTGTACTGAAGTTCTTTACAGGCTTAGCTTCAAGTAAAACCTTATCTTTCTTTACCTGCTAACGTAGATTTAGCTATACACAAAGCTATACGTAAGATAATGGAATCGCAATCAATAAAAGTTTAACAAATCTAAAATTGTAATGAAACTTGTTCCTATTCTTGAACTTACTATTATGACATGAATAAGACATATAGTCTAACGGTAGAGTGTCAGTTAGAGTATATAATTGAAGACATGAGTGGATGAAGGTGATATATAATATTTTATCATTTTTTTATTTCATAACACAAATGAAGGTGCTATGTCCTTACACGCATTTTGTTCTTTCAAACATTGTAGATATGTCAAAAAATGAAGATAACCAGAGTGTTATGTGTACGAGGTCGGCAGTTGCAAAATAATAATGAGAACTTAAAAATTTCTTCCTGGTAAATTAGGAACCAGTGACATATCACCTTCATCAAGTCATGTTTTCAATTGTATTCTGATTTACATTACATTATCTCATGACATTTTTACATTTTGTTTTTACTTTTTTAAATAGCCGTTCCTATTATGGTACAATGTTAAATAAAAAAGGAATCGAATAGATCATCATATAGAGGACCTTTACTTATTACAAACTATCAACTATACAAATTAGAAATACTAAAATGTAAAACACCTCGACACTGCCTACCTAGAAAGACCATGATACCATAAAATCCAGAATAACCTCGATCATAGGCCTAGCACCAACACTAGGCAGATGGTATTACCGACACGTGTGGGTATACCGAGTCGTAAACTGTGATAGCAAAAGTTGCGAGACGTTCATTAAACTTTCGATATTGATACTAAATAATATTCGATAGCGATCGATACGTAGTTTTCAAAGAATAGGATTTCAAAGTTTTGTATGTATGTAGGTATATAATATGGCATTGAATGGATCAAATTTTGAACTCGAACTGTTTGTTAGAATGGTGATCTATGCGTGCGAGTGTAATGTACCTATTGTTTTGTTGGTATAGAGATTCTAGTTTTGTTGGTTTAGATTTATGATGAAACTTTGAATGATAATCTAAAAATTTTGAGGAGTAGAAATTATTACTACAATATAATCATTATTATGGCAATAGTCTTACCCCCTATTACATGGGAATAGTGAAAAGTGGGTGTTACATTGTACAGTAGCA
Source organism: Spodoptera littoralis (assembly GCA_902850265.1). NCBI lineage: Eukaryota > Metazoa > Arthropoda > Insecta > Lepidoptera > Noctuidae > Spodoptera > Spodoptera littoralis. The sequence continues at coordinate 10,730,250 of LR824544.2, forward strand.
TTAGGTGCTGTAATACGCACCTCTACCTACCCCTTCGGGGTTAAAAGACTTGATGTTAAGGTAATAATAATTATCTTAACTCGTTCCGACCTGGTGATGACCAAACATTGTTTATTTAAAACATATCAAAAGCATTAAAACTAATTAAATGTCATAGGAGGAACACGTCCGCCTAGTTTCATGGAAAAATATTTGGACTAAACGACTACAAAGTTCAGTTCGATTTCGAATTCTGTCTGTTTTTAAAGGCATAATATTTCCATTTGTCTAAATATGACTACATTATTCCGATACCCAACGAAAAGATTAATGTCAAAGTCTAAAACGTTTTTGTAAATGCGAATACGAAAAGGTTTTATACGAAACGTAATAAATGTATCCAAACTCATTATTTTTCTCTTTCTCGCAGGAAACTAATAAAGAATTATGTGCGAAATATCATAAGCGCAATTTTCGGTATACAATATAGTTATGTATAACAATATAAGTATAATCATATCCGCTGACAGAAATTCTATTAAGATCCGTTCAAGTTATATGTATGTAGATCCGTTCAAGTTATACATTATTATATAATTTCTGCCTATGATGTCGCAACGTACAGTGTAACAAATTAATTATTGTTCCTGTAGTATTTTTATTGCAAGCTGAACTACTATGATCATACGAGTACGTAATTGAAAAGTTTACTTACTATTAGTGGATATCCAAAGTTCTCTGCTAAAGATTGGGCTCCGGCTCGACGTGCAGGAGAAGGAACGGGGTGGTTTTTAGTCAGTAAGAGTCTGACACTCCCTCCCGCCACACCCAGGCGGGAGCAGTCATTCAATGATTTTCCTCCCTTAAAAAAAATCACTACTATACACTACTATATACTATCGTCCATGGATACCTAGAACACCAGAGGCGTTACAAGTGCGTTACCGGCCTTTTGGAGATTCAGGAATTGGGGATATTGAGGACGGGGAGGGTAATTGGGCCTCCGGTAACCTCACTCACGCGACGAAACACAACGCAAGCGTTGCTTCACGTCGGTTTTCTGTGTGGCCGTGGTATCACTCCGGTCGAGGCGGCCCATTCGTGCCGAAGCATGGCTCTCTCACGCTTAAACTATGCCAACGTTTTTTTTATGTATATAATTTGATGGGCCGACGTTTGAGCACTATCTCGCCTTGTGATAAGCGATAATGCGGCCTACGATATGGAGCAAGTCTGCTCATAAGCAATCTATTCACTCGGGCCTTCATGAAGACTTAAACCATTTTTTTTCTTCAAACGTTGCCCCACTCTAGGATTTTCTCCTGTGTCGTGGGTGTGTTTACAAACATACAATTTCACATACACAAAGACACCCAGACCCGAAACAACAATTTGTGGATCACACAAAGTGTTGTCCCGTGCGGGAATCGAACCCGCGACACGTTGCACGGCAGCCGGTTGCCCAGCCACCGCACCAACCGTGCAGTCTTACTTAAGTACGTTCGCAATAAACAAAACATTTGTGTTTTTCCGAAAACTCAGTTAAATATATTATAAACTTGACACATGTCTTACCCGGATCGTGCATACGAACCCTTATCCTATCGATTTCTGTTAAGAGGGTGTTCGACGAACATCAGAAAATTGATATCATCGGGCATTTTAACAATCGTTTCCTGCACTTCGTTCGCGCTTGTGAACATCGCTTTAGAGTTTGATACCTACTCCTTTGTTTTAAAGTAAGCAAATTATAAATTAAGACGAAAGTAGCATATTTGGAGAACATAAAGAAAGTTATCTATTAAACAAAATTGTACACAAATTTATTATGATACGTAAAAGAATTAACGATGAAATAATTACTTTTTTATGCTATAAGTACTACGTCCCACACTAGGATTATCGTTTGTATCGCAGGTGTGATTACAAACATATAATTTCACATACACATGACTCCCACCCACCCAGACTCGGAACAACAATCTATGGATCATACAAAGAGTTGTTCCGTGCGGGAATCGAACCCGAAATCACTTCATAGTTATTGATCGCTTTGTTTTTATTTCGTTTACTTATTCATTGTATTAAATAATTATCAAATTAAGAATGCCTCGTTGGCCGAGTGGTCGTAAGTGCGAATGCCGGGCAAGGGGTCTCGGGTTCGATTCCCGGGTGGGGCAAAGTGTTACTGAGTTTTTAAATACTCTCAGTCGCACGGAGTCTGGAATTGTGCCCGGTATATGGCAATAGGCTCACCCCCTATTACATGGGACTCATAACATAAATAGTGAAAAGTGGGTGTTACATTGTACAGTGGTATAATGTGCATCTCTGCCTACCCCTTCGGGGTAATAAATGTTATGGTTTCGTTGCAGTCTTCAGCTAATTTACTTTATTTTTGTACCAATCTCAAAATTGTCATCCTAAATGTGTTTTTAGGGTAAGCTTTAAAATCCTTTTTGCTGATTGTATATTTAATGTATTAAAGGCTTTAACAACAAAACAATTCAAAATAAGCATTACCAACGAATTTCACGAAATCCTTTTAAGATTTTAATTCAATTTGTTTGCGGTTCTTACGCTGCATTCAATATTAATGTTGATTGTTAAACATTTAAGTCATTTGAAAGTGAAAATAGTCTAATTCACTTAAAAAACCTTTTTTTTCAAGGGAAGGACAAATAATAATAAATTACATTTAGATAAAAATTGTCGAAAGGGCCTCTGCGCTGTTGGCTTTGGCTTGTACGCCTCCCAAGTGATCGGGACCCTGTGGTCCCGTGAATGGTAAAGACGTACATAATAATAATAATATTCTTTATTGTACACCACATAAACATAAACACAAAGGACAATAAAAAAAATATAGTGTGCAATGGGCGGTCTTACCGCACAAGGCGATCTCTTACAGACAAGCTTTGGATGGAGCTGTAATAGGTGTCAGATATGGCACAAAATGGCAAAATGATTTTCATAAATTGAAAACCATTCCGAATAACTTCTATTTATTATCTTAAATATATCTACGTATCTTAAACGACAATGTTACATAAACAACTTTGTTAGTTTGCTCTTCAAATGAAACATTGCCCTCTACTCTGCTACGATTTTGCTACGCGACGCAATTACATGCTACGACCATACGCTACGACTTCTGTAGCCGTAGCTCGTAGTAGCATTCGTAGATTTTACTTTTCATTCTGTTTTTATTATTATATAAAGGACAGTATGAAGGTATTATTTGACAAGAAGTTATGTGTAAGTTGTATTTAAGCTTTGTACCTCATCTGCTTCGTTGGCCAAAAGTGGTCAAGCAGCCGCAAGTGTGATTGCTGAAGGTTCCCCATCCTAATTATTTCTACCTCTAAGATATTTTGAAGTGAAGTGAAAAATAATAAAGTGGTTATGCTTTATTATGATATGGTACTTGTAATACCATTAGTAAAAATGATTTAGTACTTGCCCCACGTTCGCAAGTAATAATAATTAATACATAATTATAATTATTTATACGCCACAGCTGTTAACAAATGCGCGTAAGTTATGCATCGTGAATATATAGAAGCTGTAATCTTGTTTCACATTAGTTTATTCTAATTGAAAACTGTACCTATGTTTGTGTCACTCTAAATCTAATAATTAAAAATCTGTGGAAAATGTAGTGGAAAATGTACATGTTTGCCAAGTATAATGTGTAATCTGAATTATAACATAACATAACATCACGCCTTTTATCCCCGAAGGGGTAGGCAGAGGTGCACATTATACCACTGTACAATGTAACACCCACTTTTCACTATTTATGTTATGAGTCCCATGTAATAGGGGGTGAGCCTATTGCCATATACCGGGCACAATTCCAGACTCCGTGCTACTACTGAGAATAAAAACCCAGTAATACTTTGCCCGACCCGGGAATCGAACCCGAGACCCCTTGCCCGGCAGTCGCACTTACGACCACTCGGCCAACGAGGCAGTCTGAATTATGTATATTTTGTAATATCTGTTTGTTTTTCCTTAACAAATATATAAATGAATAAATACAAAAACAGAAAACGAAGGCTTCTTTTGAAACAGAGTTGGCACGATACTGGCGCTCTCTGGTAATTTTTAGAGGAATTTAATTATAATGCGCGCCACAGATCTAGGAATGCAAGCAACGCTCCAGTTCTCATTACCATATTAATGAGAGATTTCTGTTTATTTACATATGTGTATTTTCTCTATATGAAAGCGTGTTTGTTTCCTTGCATTACTATAAAGTCGAGCCCTCTTTCTTCCCTCTCGTTTCGCTCTTGGCAGAGCGGGCGTGGTTACGTTGAGGTGGTCGTATTTGCATTGGAAGCCGATACTGCTTCCCTCACGATCTCCCGCCATGTCTTCCTGTTTGTGGATTGTCTGGCGCAGTCTGACGCTGGGTTTCCTGTTGCCAATTTGACTTGATCAGCGCATCGAACCCTACATGAATGTAATACAAAGTAAATAAGTTAATATTATATTTGTTATATGAGTATTATAGTGTTAGAAAGATGAATGCACACAAATCACGAACTATTATGAAATACTATTATATTAATTTAAAAATCCTAGAGTTTCACAGTTATCACTTTGTGGTAGATGCTAGACGTAGATGCCAAAAGAATTTGAATAATTTTTCCACCCAAAAATTAATGAAACTCCAAGCTCTAGTATTCAATTAAAGTGTAAAAAAGACAATATTCAAACACACAGACAATTGCTATTACCCAACAATTCAAAATTTGCCCTAACACGCGTCGGTGAACGGTACACTTTCGCAATTTGCATATCATTCTCATTTTGGATAGCCATTTGAATAATTGTTTAATACCAAACCGAGGTAGGCATGCATTCATTCAGCTTTATACTGATTTATTTGAACCGAAGCGATAAACGAATTTTAAGCATTTTTTATTATAATTTATGACTACATATACTTTTATCGTATTTTGGCAGAAATATTTGTAAACTTGAAATAAATAGTACATACATGACATATATAATTCACTGATCTCCTCTTGCGAATAAACTTAAATGTATTATCGCCTTTATCGTAATCAACGTCATACCAGTTTTGAGACATCTACTATCCCAAATCTTATAATTTCCAAATCGGTCAGTTTGTACTGAGAGGCAGTATTTTTTTTAAGGGGGGACATTCTCACTCCCTCCCTCCTGGGTGAGGCGGGAGGGAGTGTCAGACTCTTACTGACTAAAAACCACCCCGTTCTTTCTCCTACACGTCGAGCCGGAGCCCCGGTAATCCGTTAGAGGTTGACAAACAGACAACCTGGTAAACGTCACATGGAAATTATAGAATTCTACACTATTATTTATGTCCGTAAGATAATTAAAACAATTACCTAGACACGACGAAAAACCGAATCATAATATGTTTCCAACTTGGAATTTGAACCTGAATTTGTGCATATCCTTCTTCCTTACTACATTAATTCAATAAAAACATAAACTGGAACACAACAACGAAACATCAGTTAATTCCAGGCCTAATTCACAATTTATGACAACCCTAGGAAGCAGCGATGTTCTATTAATAGCTGAGAGCAATCTGTTTAGAATATTACTAACGAATGTTACTTGATTAGGTTTCTGGGTCAGTCAATATCCTAGGTCAGTAGCCAGTCAGCACTGGCACCATTGCAATACGTACAGTCGACAGCAGGTCAACACATCGAGGATGTGTTCATTTTTAACAGACTTAAAAAAAAGAAAGAGGTTCTCATTTTGGTCTGTATGTTTGTATGTTTTTCAGCTGTTATCTCACGTTTGGCAGATCTGATTTTGAGAAAAGTTTTTGTACACTTACCAGCCGGTTTTAATATATTTAACCAGCTTCAAATCAAGAAGGAGGTCAAAATCGGTTTATTAAACATACTTTACACAATTATTTCATTAGATTTTCGTCTTTATGTCAAAACCTTTAAGTTGTTTTTCTTTTTATTGATCTACTAAAGTGAGTCATATTAAAATAATTACATTAACGAAAGTCTCATTGTGACTTAAACTAGTAGAATTGTTCTCAGTTACTTTATGTGATTAAGCCATTATTCAATAAACATTAAAGTTGAAAATCTAATCTGCTGTCGATTTTACCTCGCCACGATACGTAGGTGCAGCAGTCGCAAAAGTTTTTGATCAAATTTAGGTTTACTTTGTAGTTGGAGGTCGATCTATTTGCAATATGAGTAGATTTGTTTTTGTACGCTCCGGAAAATTGGTTACGACATGGGAGCAAGTTGTTTTTCTGTGAGACAGAGACTGAGGCTGTCTGCTGGTTGTTTGATATCATCTATTACATCATCTACATAATGGAACGTTTAATAAACAATTTGTAAGACTTAGAAAATACCTACAAAGTCACAGAAGACAAAGAGTTTCAAATTTCTCATTGCTTTCTTAAAGTTTCTGTAGATTAAAAAAAACAAAGCAAATTAAGTAAAATCGTGGGTTACTCACGTGAATACACCGAGAAAAGCTCTACTAGTTTCGAACCACAGCGAGGTTCTTCCTCATGTGACGTCGCCACGACCGCGCACGCTGCTCATGAGGAAGAACCCCTCGGTGGTTTGAAACTAGTAGAGCTTTTCTCAGTATATTCACGTGAGTAACCCGCGATTTTACTTAATTTAGTAAGTCTCAAGATATTTATTATAAAAACAAAACAAAGCAAGTCAGTTGTAGGCTATAGTGGTTTGGATTTGTATTCCACCATACTGTTGACGAGGGTTGTTGAAAATGATGACACGGTGTTTGGAGAGATAAATCACTTTAATTAGGCAAGCTAAATCTATGATACACCATACACGTGTAACTATCGAGGCGAGCGATGCCGCACAAGTGCGTGTGACCGTTGGGTCGGCCAGTGGCGGAATGAATCAGCGCAGGCGCGCCGGCCTGCACCGCCTGGCGATGCGCGGGCGCGCGGTTCGGCGTTAACAAACTGGCCCCCTTGGAGCAGGAGCATCATGCTGGTCCAATTTCATTGGTAGTGGACAGAGCCTGTTCCAAGCTCTGCGTATGGTTCCTGAAGTAGTTGCTACATCTGCCACCCTGTTGACGCCGTCCATGCCTGGGTAGACGTTGGTGATACGGCCTAGCAGCCATCGATTGGGAGGCAGTCGGTCGTCTTTGATTATAACCATATCTCCTGGCTGCGGTTGTCCTCTGTCAGTCCGCCATTTGTTTCGGATCTGCAATTCTGAAACGTACTCCTTGTAGTAACGATTCCAAAAATGTGTTTTTAATGCTTGTACCCTTTTATATCTGGATAGCGTGTGAAGTGGAGCCTGGTCGACCTGGGGAGCAGGCAGCATAGTGAGTGTACGTCCAATTAAGAAGTGCGCTGGCGTGAGTGGAATTAAATCTGATGGATCAGATGAAATTGGAGTGAGAGGTCTAGAATTTAGTATTGCCTCTATTTGAATCAGTACAGTGTTCATTTCTTCGTAATCTAAATGTGCCATTGACAATACATGATTTAAATGTTTTTTAATTGATTTAACTGACCCTTCTGCTACGCCATTAAAATGTGGGCTATAGGCTGGACTAAATTTGAAAATGATTTCGTTTTCAGCAGCGTTTGAAATAATATCGAAAGACTGAGTTTTTAAAAACTTAGCTATTTCGTTGCAAGCACCCACGAAATTAGTTCCATTATCGGAATAGATTGTAGCCGGCTTACCTCTGCGGGCAACAAACCGATTTAAGGCTGCAATAAAGCCTTCAGAACTCAAATCGGTTACGAGTTCTATGTGCACTGCCCTCACCGCTAGGCAAACAAAAACAGCTATGTATGATTTTTTTTAGCTGAGTGCCACGACCTTTTCTGTTTGATATCAGGATAGGACCCGCGTAGTCCACAGCTGTATTACTGAAGGGATAATCTGCTTGCAATCTTTGCAGAGGTAGGTTGCCCATGATAGGCTGGTAAGTTTTACCTGCAAATCTAAGACAACATATGCATTCTCGAGTTGTTTTCCTACAGAGATTACGACCATTGACTATCCAGTATTTGTGACGTAAGGTAGCTAACAATAGCTGTGGTCCAGCGTGTAAAAGAATTTTATGATAATGTGCGACTAATATTTTGGTTATGTGATGTGATGCGTCGAGTAAGATAGGATGCTTTGTGTTGTAGTCGTAGTGCGAGTTTAACAATCTACCTCCCACTCTTATAATACCTCCATGATCGATAAATGGATTTAATTTGAGAAGTTTGTCCTTAGGAGACAATCGACGTTTGTGCATTAACTGTAAATATTGTTTACAATATGAATCACGCTGTACTTGTTTGCATAACACCTTTAGCGCAGTGTTCAGCTCTGTGACAGTCAATGGACCTGTCATTTTATTGCCAGTATGTTGACAGTTAAAAATAAATCTTTGTACGTAAGCTAGGGTACATTGTAATTTATTGAAATTAGAAAATCTTGTGAAATAGTCATCAGTATGACAATGTGACTCATCTGCTGACAAATAACATTGATGTTTAATTTCCGGCAAGCTAGTAATATTTATATTTTGTGGTTGTGTAGGCATCTGCATGTCTGTTTGATGTAGGAAATGGGGACCTCCCCACCACAAAAGTGAAGATTGTAGTTGTGACGCGTTGAGCCCGCGTGAACCTATATCAGCCGGGTTCATTTCTGTGGGAACATAACTCCATGAATTTGGGTCTGAATTGTTGGTAATGTAATTAATTCTATTGTAAACAAATTGTTTTAATTTTGATTTGCATGTTTTAATCCAGCCCAGTACAATAGTTGAGTCGCACCAAAAACATGAGGAATCAATTCCTAGACGTAATGAATTTATCACCTTTTTCATTAACCTTGTTGCTAAAAGGGCGCCGCAAAGCTCCAGCTTGGGCATAGTTAGCCTTTGCTTGAGTGGCGCCACTCTGCTCTTTGCAAGTAGCAACCGTACTTGTACATTTCCAGTGTCGGACACTGTGCGTACATATATACAAGCTGAGAAGGCCTTAATGGAGGCATCGGAAAAAGCGTGTAATTCAACCTTAACGTACAAATCACACAACACTCTACGAGGAATTTCAATTTTAGAAATTTCTGGCAAGTCCTGAATAAATTTATGCCATTGCGACTCAACTTCGGCAGGCAACTGATCATCCCATGTGATATTCTTAGACCACAGAGTTTGCAGGATAAGTTTTGCCTGTAACATGCAAGGATTAATCAAACCAAGTGGATCGAACACTTGAGCAATAGTGGACAGAATTGTGCGTTTGTTTGTAATTTTATTATTTGAAATGTTATTGACTGAAAATAATAATGTATCTTTCTTGCAGGTCCAGAGCAACCCTAATGTTTTTGCATGATCAACCTTGTTTAGGTTTAATGAATTATCTGTGTTATTGTTTTCATTAACGATAATATCGTCCAGAATAGACGGTTTATTGGACCGCCATTTACGTAAATGGAAATGAGCGCCCTCTAAAATTTTAATGACGCCCTGACATCTTTGTATTAATGTTTTTTCATCCTCATGCCCTGATATATAGTCGTCTACATAAAAATCATGCAAAATTGACTCACGTACGTCTTTATCGGTACATTCTTGGCCCAACTGGACTAGACATCTGGTCGCTAGATACGGTGCTGACGACATCCCGTATGTGACAGTGTTTAATTTATATTGTTTAATTGGCTGACTGGGATCTGAACGCCAAAATATTTGTTGTAAGCATCGTTGACTATTGTGTACATAGATTTGTCTGTACATCTTTTCAATATCTGACGTTACTACAAACTTATACTGTCGGAATCGGATTAATATACTAAGTAAATCGTCCTGTACAGTTGGCCCAATATGCTGGATGTCGTTTAATGACTTGCCCGTGCTTGTCGTAGCTGAACAATCAAAGACGGTGCGTAACTTTGTAGTGGAGCTATCTTCACGTAAGACACCGTGATGCGGCATAAAGTATGAAATGCTATCTTTGTGTGTAGTATTGTTTTCTGACATGTGACCTAAACTTAAATATTCGTCAAGAAAATTGATATATTTTTCCTTGAACTCTGGGTTACGTTTAAATTTACGTTCCAATGATTGAAACCGTATTAGAGCTTGCTGTTTGGAATCTCCTAAGGATTCTGATGATTCCTTTAATGGTATGGTAACAATAAATTTGCCATCTGGGTGGCGCTTTGTAGTTTGTGTAAATATTTGTTCACACTCACTCTCACCTTTAGTATGGATTTGTTGAGTAGAGGGAACTGATTCTAGTTCGAAAAATTTGTTTAATTTCTCTTCGATCTCGTTGTTGTTTAGGAAATGGCAATGGACTGTATGTTTTTGATTTGTGTTAAGTTTAGAGTTAAATGATTGTATAGAACCTGTAACAAGCCACCCTAATGTTGTTTCAATCAAGGTTGGTTTGTTTTTTCCCAGGGCAATATGATTGTTCAGGAGGACATCCCAAAATATGTCCGCCCCTAGCAACATCTGTACCTCAGACGGTGTTGAGAAACTTGGATCTGCGAGGTGAATGCGTGCGGGAATAGAAAACGAATTGCAATTAATCTGTGAAGTAGGTATCAACTGGGTGATATGTGGTACAATGAAACAATTGACGTCAGTTGTATAACCACTGTTTGTGAGTGATGATATTGTGACATCACATCTATGTGTAATTTTTGAGGACTGATTGTTTAGTCCTTGTACTAATAGCGACGTGGAATAACTGGGTATTCCTAATTTAATTCGCAATGTCTCTGTGATGAAGCTAGAAGTGCTTCCATTGTCGAGGAGTGCTCGAACCTTGTGTGTAAGACCGTACGAATCTTGTATATTGATTATAGCAGTGGATAAGAGTACCTGATTGTGATGTACAGATGAGAGTGTGACACTATTTGTCTTTGATTCTGTTTGTTTTTGTTCCTGCACAGTGGGTAAAACGACACACTCTTCTGATGAAATTGAAGCTTTGGGAACAGTATTACTATTGTGTAGCAGAGTGTTATGACGCTGTGTGCACAGCCTGCAGGAACTAAGCCTGCAACGCTGTTCGTCATGTCCTGACCGCAAGCAATTTGTGCATAAATTTAATTGTTTGACTCGTTCAATACGCGTCTCGATTGGCATTGATTTGAACTTAACACACTGGTAAATAGTGTGATTATTCTTGCACACAGGACATTTAAATTGTGCTTGGTTTTTGGTTGGTTGGTTAACTAGGAATGTCTTAGAACGATTGTGGGTGATGTCGCTGTGTCTACGTTGTGATTGCTGCTGAGTTGTATGTACTGATGATTCTTCAATAGTTTCCAAAATATCAGCACGATTTTTCAAAAATGTATTAAATTCATGTAAAGTGGGTAATCGTGTGATATTGTTGCGTTCTCTTTCCCAGTCACGTATTGTAGATGGGTCCAACTTGCTAGTCACCATGTGTATAATGATCATGTCCCAGTGTTCGGTAGGTAAATGTAATGTTTTTAGAGCCCTTAAGTTTCTATTGATTGAATCTATTGTGTTTCTTAAGGCCTGTGAAGATTCTTTAACTACTGGTTGTATTTTGAATAATTCTTGTATATGGTTGTTGACTAGAATTCGATCGTTGTGATATCGATCGCAAAGCAAATCCCATGCGACGTCATAATTATCTGCAGAGAATTCCAATGATTTAATAATTAATGATGCATTATCCTTTAATGAATTACGCAAATAATGAAATTTATGAATTTTAGGTATTGTTGTGTTGTCGTGTATTAGGGACTTGTAAGTGTCGTGATATTCTAACCATTCCTGATAGCGTCCAGAAAAGATCGGCAGTTTTATAGTAGGTAATTTAATGTTTGGCAAACCCGGATGTCCAGTTTTGTCACAAGAACTCGCCACCGATGCGGTCTCCTGCCCCGCAGAGGCAGCGTTGAGCAGCTCCTGCGCAACAGCCACGCAACCGAAGTAGCTGGTTTCGAATATTTCCCGTTCTTTGTGCTCGTCACCTGGAATTTCCACAATACCTTCTATATCAGTCTGAACAGAGTCAAACTCGTTGTACAAATCTTGTATTTTATTTAAGCGAGCTGTTATCTCAAAAACTTGGACCTTATTCAGAATTTTATTTGGCAAAAATGTGTCTATATATGATTTAAATATGGTAAGCTTTGCTTTATGGCTAGCTCTAGTTTTCTTTAATGATTTAAGATCCATTGTGCGAATAAGTAAATGCAATTAGGTATGTATTAAAATCACTCTCAAACTGCCCAGCTGAAAGCCACAACAATTATAACACGCAAGAAAATGAAAGCGAAGTGAAAGGAATTATATGAAGAAATACTTAAATTCGAAATTGCAGGCAAGAAATACTATTTGCAGGTAAGCAGGCAAGTAGCGGCAGAAATAGTGCGAAGCAGAGAGGGTAGGTTAGGTTTCCTACAGCGCGACCGCCGCGCGGTCACGTAGGCCAAGCGCCGTGGACTTTGGACCCTCGGTTCCGCTGAAATGTTAAAAAAAGAGGATCGTTAGAAATGTACAATGGATTACACTGCACTGGTATAATTGGTACAACACAGTAAATGAGACCTCTGTATAAAAGTGGATAACAAAGATTACGTTAAATTTGAGAAAGGTGGAATATTATCGGGAAATTAATACCGTTACGATTTAACGGAGGTATTTTATAAGGAAAAGTAATTCCAACATGGCGATGTGCACTGTTTGAATTAATCCACGTGCTCGATCATGAAATATTATCGTACATGGATATTGTTAGGTAATAATTTATGGGAAAAAATAGAATGGAATTCAATACGAATTAACGGAATAATTGGAACGAACTCACAAGTACCACACTGCAAACCCCGTATCTTGGTTTCTCGAACTGTAGTGGTTACAAAATACAGCACAGCGACGACCGTATTTCTTGAATTTGTCGTTTTTAGATTGGATGATTCACGCCGTGTTTCATGCACTGCGTGGCAACTCGTGTCTCGTTTCTTCTCGAATGACCTCGTCAATGTCAATACTTCTTTGTTCCGCTTTGTCTTCGAAACGGTTTCCAAAGACGTATCCGGCTCGAATCTTGTTGACGAGGGTTGTTGAAAATGATGACACGGTGTTTGGAGAGATAAATCACTTTAATTAGGCAAGCTAAATCTATGATACACCATACACGTGTAACTATCGAGGCGAGCGATGCCGCACAAGTGCGTGTGACCGTTGGGTCGGCCAGTGGCGGAATGAATCAGCGCAGGCGCGCCGGCCTGCACCGCCTGGCGATGCGCGGGCGCGCGGTTCGGCGTTAACACATACTTTACCTTAAATGTTTTGTTTTTCTTGCATAATGATCTTAATAAAATTGACGACACATAACATATTTCACATATACTTTCATATTAAATATGCCGTCAAACCCTAAATAAAGGTAATAAATCACAGAGCAATAACAAAATTAATCAACGTCGCTTCGAACGAGCTTCGAGAAATACCGAGTTATTGCTACAAGATGAGACAGATATTGCCTTATATTTAGACATGGTGCCGGGGTATAAATAGACATGTTGCTATGATAGGCTTGATAAGATCTCGACACGTTTTTATAAAGTAAATAGGGTGACTATTGTAAATGAAGTAATTACAGATTAGTTTGGTTAGACTACGTAATTGTACCTGTAAGAGATAATATGATTTTTAGAGCTTTGTGTTGAGAGGGAAATCATCCAATGACTTTTTCCGCCCGGGTGAGTCACCCTGTTCCTACTCCTGCACTTCGAGCCGAAACGGGCTGACTTTTAGTCAGTAAGAGTGACCTCTCGCCACAGTTAGTCAGCCCCGGCAACCCGTTAAGTCCTCCGCGGCTCTGTATCGGCATCAGCTTTATAGGGCTCCATCTGTGGAGATTTGTGTTAGGGACACAATTTTGTATCAAATAATTCAATAATGAAGTATTTTTTTTTTTTATATAAAGAAGGACGTTGCCCCACATTAGTATTTTCTCCTGTGTCGTGGGTGCGTTTATAAACATACAATTTCACATACACAATTACACCCAGACCCGAAATAACAATGTGTGATATGGATCACACAAAGTGTTGCTCCGTGCGGGAATCGAACCCGCGACACGTTGCACGGCAGCCGGTTGCCCAGCCACCGCACCAGCCGTGCAACATAAAGGTAAGTAGGAAACCATTATGTTTTATATCGGAAAAATATCGTCCAGCTTAGAATTGAAAAGAAAATGAAAACTTCAGATTGCGTCGACTTCTTACAAGATCAAGAAAAAGAAAATTAAAATCCTAGATAGTTACGGTTTGAACTTCGTAATTTTAAGCAGCTCTATCTAAAGTAAATTGTATTTTATATTTCAAATTGGTAATTTTTGGTACAGGAAGAAATAGGCTTCATAAAGTTACTTACAAAACACGTTAAATAAGTAAACTTCTATTCCTTAGTGTACCAACAAAAAATCGAAAAAAAAAACAAACAATGATTTCTAAAACGTATTACTGAGAAATCGTTAAGGAAAATTGTGCTCTAATCGTAGAGTCAATGGAATCTATTTTGTTTAACATTTTCCTCTATCATTATGTCGATAAACATCTGATTATGATGATTGAACTGTTCTATGTTTGTTCTCAGTTTTCGGAAAAGGGGAAATAATATATTATGACTCAAATAAATTATGGGACTTATTATTATTAGAATAATTACTTTTGTATATCACTTTACACTTAGTTAAGAACTTGTTTCACAATGTCTAATTAAGTTTCTCTTAGCTTAACTGGCACGTATATTTATCCCCGAAGAGGTAGGCAGAGAGTGCACATTGTGCCACTGTACAATGTAACACTCACTTTTCACTATTTATGTTAACTGTTTTCCATGTAATAGGGAAGAACCTATCGCCATATACCGGGCACAATTCCAGACTCCGTGCTCCACTACTGAGAATTAAAAACCCAGTAATACTTTGCCCGAGCCGGGAATTGGACCTGAGACCCCTTGCCCAGCAGTCGCACTTGCGACCAGCGAGGCAGTATTATATAAAATTAATCAAATACAACAGCTAGACATATATATATATTTAATCCACATCCTAAAGTAAAAATTCCTTGAAAAACTCAACAAAAATGATTACTTACGTTCTGTTGAATTGATCCAAGATGGCGGATGATACAATGTGAAGAGGTTCTTTGAGTGGACGACATCGCCGATACGATTGTAAGGTTCAGGCATTAGCTTGATTTCATTTTGGTGCGAGTCATAAACGTATTATTGTTTTTTTTAACTGATTTCAAAAAAAGAAGGTTCTCGGTTTGGCCTGTGTGTATGTATGTTTGTATGTGTGTTTGTTTATGCGCCGTTATCTCACGATTTCATTTACATTCAATTATTATTATTTTTTTGTGTATGTGATTATGTTTTCGTAATGTTAATTAAACTTCAGACACAACGTAAATTGTTAAATGAATAAATAAATGTAATGAATGAAATGATTGACTGAACCCATTTTAGTGAATTAATTAACCGACTGCAAAAAAGAGGCGGTTGAAGTCGGATTTAAATAAATAAATAAATTTTATAAATGAAGTTTAGGGATTGAATTAGGAATTATTATCATTGTGAATATTAGGCCAGTTTAAGATGTGACCGCATTAATGCGTAACAGATTGTCAAGATGTGGTATTATCATAGATTTTTTTACAATTGGTGAAAAAGAAAATTAAATCTCAGTACTCTAATTACTTGAGAACTTGGGCACATGACAATAACCATAAGACTATTATATAAGAGAAAGTTATAAGGTCGTAAATTCAATGTTTCAGACAACATAATAAATAGGTACCAAGAAGTATCAATTAAGGTTCATACATATCATATTAAACCTAGTATTAAAATAATCATGAGACTAGATTAATACAATCTAAATGTAGCATTACTACGAATAAACATGAATAGACATCTCAAACCACGACACAAGTCATTTCTACGAAGTTTCACCATAACATTCAACACGTAGTTTCAATTAAAACCTCATATACGAAGCTAGATCAAGCAATTACGCTATCTAGATTACAAGCACGTGTAAACGTCTACCAATTCAGTACATAATATCTTCTTTACCAATTATATCTCAACATACGCTTTGCTCTTACGCTTTGAAGACAACGTGTGCAGACTCACCGTAAGCGACTCGCCTGCTTTAATTAAACTCTCAACTCTAACTGAAGGTAATACAACTGTAATTAGATTGCCGCTACTTAGCATTTCAATTACGTCGCTACTATAATTTTGTATGTACATATCCAGTTGAGTTTGTTTGTGAGAGGTTTACTGAATATGACGTGTAAAGAGAGCTTTATGGTTCTATTAAAAAGGTGGAATCAGTTGGTAGACTTCATAGTTAAATCTTTTTACACTACTTTTTTAATGAAATGACCACAAGCGCTTGCAACCAAACTTGGGAATTCGGGTCTGGTTTTGGTGTGCTTTTATAATAATCATCGTGAGACATACTAAAATAACTAGAAATCATGGGTTACTCACGTGAATATACTGAGAAAAGCTCAAGTTTCCAGCCACAGAGGGGCTCTTCTTGATAAGCAGCGTGCGCAGTCGCGGCAATGTTGCGCAGCCTACATTGCCGCGGCTACATTAGGCTAGCATCGACGCTTGCGTTGGACTCGCAACGTGAGTAACTCGCGATTTCTAGCTAATCTCGTTTTGGAATTTCAGTAATAACGTGGAACTGTGTTCTGTATATTGTACCATACCGTCTATCGTCTTATATCATAATTGTACAAATCTACGACGTCATCATGTATCTTACATAATCGTTACTTTATTAAATATCGCATATTAACGGCAAATCTTCTCAAAAGCTACAATCGTAAAGATCTTGATTAACTCGGGGCTTGCGACGTTGCCAACGCATAAACTTCTTCAAATCTTCACTATCCATGTGATTTGGCTTACTAGCTTGGGGATAAGCTACTTATACTGGCTTCAAGCCAGATAATTAAAAATAGGAAACCTCAAATAGTTCCTTATCTGGATGCCTGTTGATAATGTTGGTTCGCGATTTCTGATGAGCACATCTGCTTAGCAAGATGGATGAATCAAAGTTACTAAACTCTATCGAGATCCTCTTAGTGACGTTGCTAGACCAAATACGTAATCAATGAATTTTTAATATCAATCTAATGCCATTCAATTGACTTTATGTATCTTATATCTCGTCATACATATCTAAGAGTCTAAATAAATAGAAATAACTTAAAAGCAAATGTTAACACATTCACATTTTAAAGTCACTACAACCGCCAAAGTTCAAGTCACAATTTGTTTTGAAACTGCAATGTATCACATAAACGATTTGAAGCACTAACCAGCATGGAACATTGCCAGTATATTAATGAACCGTTTTATATAGCTCATTGGTTAGGAAACGTATTATTATAGACTTTAGATTATGGACTAAGTTATCGGAAACTGACTAAACTGTAGTACCTAGACAAGGATGTGTTATTTTAAGGAAATAAACATATTGGGTTTTCATAAATAACATAAAAAATAAATAGTCGATCTTAGTGTCGATTTTTGAATCAACAGATAACTTTTTACTGTAGAATAAAATTAACATTTGGCTGTCTCTAGTACGGAAGAATTTTGAAATATTCAAAATTCTTCCTTCGATAAAATTAATTTGGCATTCGAAAAATCAGTCCTTAGGGCCGGTTATTCAATCATCAGTTAATACTTAACTGTACAATAATATGCATTATGGAAAAATTGACAATTATTCAAAATTATTCCTCAGGCCCTTGCTTATTTCTTCATAAACATACTAGACATTCCGCTTTACCTACTGTTGAAGTACATTTATATAGACTTTATTTTCAAGTCTGTCTCAATTATCCATGCGTCTGAAATTACAAACTCCCTCCCTACAATCTCACGTGTTATTTCGACAAACCCTAGATCATATATTTCGTGTAAATCAAACAGTAATTCAATTAACAAACGGACCGTTTTGACTTGCGATCATTTGAGGTGCCCCATAAATCAGGACCTCTAAGCGTTTACATGAAACTAGGGTTTAGACAGCTGTGATATATTAGTATTTAGTTACAATAGGCTTTGTGGAAATAAATTTTAATGTAAATTAAGATCGGTATTAGGAATGCCATTGAAAATTTTCTATGCATACGAATTTATTTCGTTAGTACCTTACCTACCTAAAAATATCTAAGCGTGATTTTACAACATAAAATGGCAAATAAAAACCATAGAGAGATATTCATTATTATATTTTCGGCGGCACGTTAGAGGGCGCGTCGGGCCCGCACCGCAGCTGATTCAAGCAGCCAGTAGCAGCACGACAGTCGCCGCGTCGCGGATCGTGGAATGCTGCTCATGAATATGAGCTTCTAGCATGGCTTGAAACTAGTCGAGTTCCTCGTCAAACAGTTACGTGAGTAAGCCGAAAACATAATAATTAATTAGTATATCTCACGAAAGTATTAACACTTAAGGACTCGCGCCTTATTTTGTAACACCCATACTCGCTACCGGGTACGCTGGACCCAGTACAATATTCATTTTTTTTTTCCAAAAATACTAAATAAAAGTGAAAAATACTTGATTACTAGGGATAATATGTTAATTAACAAAGAAAATAATGAATCAAACAGTAATATTTATTTAGTTTTCTTAATCAACAAGTTTTTACAAAAATTTACGGTTATTTGGCATGTTTTTATGACAAGATTAAGTATAATTCTGAAAACTTCTCTAATTAGTGGTTTTATCAATACCTTTCTATATTTTCTTATACTACTATGTTATACCTACTAAGAACAATTAACAATAAGAGATCAATACTAAAAGAAAACAATAAAAATATCTTTGAAAATCAACAAAATCAAATAGCTTTTTTTGGGATAAAATAATAATTCAAAATCAACAGTATTTTCGTATTTTTTTCTTCTCATTTACTAAAACAATTGGAACACACGTGTTTCACGTATTCTCCACAAATGGCTATATTGCATTTTATACGAAAAATTTTGGTTTTTCTTTTTTTTTTCAATTACAAAGACCGCAACGTACTTTTCGCCCAGCAATTGGCAAGGATGAGTTGGATGCCGCAGTTGGGTCGAATTATATTTCGGATACGGTTTTTGATATGCTGTGGAATGTTTATGATAGAAATTCTGACATAAAGGTGTGGTTGAATCAGAGAAATTTCCAAGGTTTTGATGAAATTCTCTTAGAGCGAAGTTATCTGAAGATACATTAGCCTTCTGAATAATATAAGTGTTTATTTAGTCCACCAATATTCAATAATTCGAAAAATATACACAGGGGCCATCTTTGAGTTCGTCTTGACACAGAATACGTACCAATCATCTGGTCAACTATATCGACTCCACATTTCATTATAGTCGGTTATTATTTTCGGTTTCTTTTTTTCACCAGTATCTACATAGAACAATAGCTTCATTAACACGTTCGAGGACAGAACGAGATTATACGTCATCGTTCGAGATTTTAATATCGCACAACGTACGATGACGTTCAAATAACATTTAAATTATACGGCAGAACGTTCATTTCCGATGAAAGTTCAAGTAAAAATCCTTTTAAATGTATCTTGTGTCACAACATATAAAATACCCAACTCTGTACTGTCACGTAGGGTAAGTTTAGAACTATTTAAAATAAGTGTCGTTGATAGTGTGCGGTTACGGTATTCACATACGCACAACGTGTTTATACGTCCCGCGCTCCTACATTCAGCGCGGCTGTGTCACTGTGTACATTACTTTAATGCAAATTAATGATTTTACAGTGTGAAATTGATGTTTAATGGGTTATTGTGTGTTTTAGATGGATATAAGCGCAAAATAAGACACAAGATAAGCATGCTTGATGATTCCGACATCTCCAACGAGGCGGATCCTTACCTAGATGCATATACACGTTGACGTGATAAAACGATTGTGTCATGATATGTTTAAAACGATATTTCTTCATGGGACAATACGTACTGATACGTCGTATAATTTTGTATAGACATGTACTGTGTCATTTTGAAAACCCGACTCAAGTGGTAGCGTCCTCGAACGTGTTAAAATAGTCTTATATTTCATCAAGTCTCAACGGCCATTTTGCTATGAAATAAACAAAAAACAAGACAAAAAATAATACTATGATGAAAAAAGGAACGCTTACGTATTTAGTCGCTACCGGGTCCAGAGGACCCATACGCACCTTATACGTCTGTAGGACTCACACGCAGCGCGCTAACTGAAGAATACGACCGGCATTTGCCGCGCTACACTGTTGTTGAAAGGTACTAAGAACGGCAACATCGCAAACGTCAAATCTTAAAAGTTATTACAAAGAAATTAAACAACTGGGTCCGTTAGACCCATTAGCGAGTCCTTAAGTGTTAATATAAAAATATAGAGATATCTTACGAACTCGACGCTAAGAAACTGTATACAACAAAATCAGTAATTACCTTACCATCATGGATTCTTCATTACCAGCTTTACCTAATTTGGATTTTTTTAAGGGTGCAAAATCATCGAATGACTTCTCCTGCCTGGGTGAGGCGGGAGGGAGTGTCCGACTCTTACTGACTAAAAATCACCCCGTTCCTTCTCTTGCACTTCGAGCCGGAGCCCCGGTAACCCGTTAGGTTTTTCGCGACACCCAATCTAGACTATGCCTAAAGTAAGATACAAAACCTCTTTTGTTTCTCGATACAAACTCATTTTACCGTGTAAGTACTAAATCGAAATTGGTATCAGGTTCATCAGAGAATACATAATTTATAAGGCTGACAACAGATGTATTAGACCTTAACCTAGGAATTTCGCAAACACGTACAGTAACTTTGGTTCGTAAACGACCCAAAATGGACGTGACGGAAAACGACAATTCAGCGGTCCCAACCCTAGGGGGTGACAATTCAAAAATGCTTCCTCCTTCTTTTATTCAAGAAGGTTTTACCTTATGAAAAGAAATAATCTTGTTATCGGCGGCGCTAAGAGTGGCTGAAAACATTTTCGGATGCCAGAAAAAAGTTATTTGTTATTTTGACAGCTTTTTAAATTGGCGGGATTCCCACTTCTTTTTTTTTCACTTTCTGACAACTTGCTTCTATTGTTATATTGTCGTCGATGTCAGTAACAATTACATAATTCATTATAAATTACAATTTACTCATAATTAAATAAAAATACGTTTCACGTGAGTAAAAAAACATATTACATGTACTCTAAAAACTTACTCAATTAACGATTTCTAAGATAGTACCTAAACTGTAGTGTAATTATATTGTAATATAATTTCTACCATTATTATGCCTCTTATACAAAAACGATTAAAAATCATATAACTTTACAAACTGAAATTGTTGTAATAAGGTAAATATTATAATCTTAAGTTAAATAATATAAGTAGCGCCATCTAGTGTTAAGTTGGCAAGTTTCTCATAGACGTCGATATATTATCTGTGTTCTTCCCTTTTGTCGTCTGCATGGCGCCCATCATGTGCTTTCTGTGAGATTTTTAATAAAACTACGAAATATAACAAGCTATTATCTATTATTCAACCACATCCACCACTTCAACATGGTAGCAGAGCGTGGTTAAGTGGTTTCACGAAAAAGTCAATAAATATGAAGTGCAATTATGAAATCAAATTACGATTGAGGTTATCCGGTCACAACGGAAAAGTTAGTTTTGAAAACGTCTGAATCTACAAGAATATACGTAAATATGGCACAACAAGCTAAAATAGAAGACATCATGATACCTATTTTTGATGGGGCAAACTATTCGAGTTGGAAATTAAGGTTGGTTACTTTGTTGGAATACAAAGAATGCAACGAGGCCGCCATAGGCATAATGCCGGTGAAATATAAAAATACAGAAGCGGAATGGAAGAAGATGGATTTAAAGGCAAGGACTATTATTATGAGTACTATTTCGGACAAACAATTAGAATATATCACTGAGTGCAAGACAGCTTTTGACATGTTACAAAAGTTCGACAAAATGTATCTTACTCAATCAACATCTCTTCAAATTATATGTCGAGGAAAAGTGGAAGCGATCAAATTAAATAATTACGACACAGTAGAGGATTTCTTCGTTGATTTTGAAAAATCCATAAACGAATTCAAAACAGCCGGAGGTAAAATTGATGAACCTGAAAAGTTAAGATACCTGCTCAGAGCCCTACCACCAAGTTATAGTTATATAGGAGATTTTCTGGACGTGATTCCTGAAGAACAAAGGACTGTGGACTATGTACATTCAAAAATAAAGGAGAAAAATATGACTATGTGCGATGACAAGAAAAATAATGTGAGTACATATACAACCAGCACCACAA
Organism: Spodoptera littoralis; assembly: GCA_902850265.1. Taxonomy (NCBI): domain Eukaryota; kingdom Metazoa; phylum Arthropoda; class Insecta; order Lepidoptera; family Noctuidae; genus Spodoptera; species Spodoptera littoralis. Next base: position 10,752,643 of record LR824544.2, read on the forward strand.
GAGCTCAATGTTTTGTCTGTGGTAAGACTGGTCATCTCAAGAAGGATTGTTGGCACGCTCAGAGAAATAATCAAGGACAAAAAAGTTCTCAAGGAAGTTTCCAGTCGTCTAGTCGGGGTCAGCGAGGACATCAGAGAGGATCCTACAGAGGTCGCAGCCGAGGCAGAGGTCAAGGCCACTCATCTAGCAATCATCCTAAAGGTGAATCTTCGAGCAACGGTCCCTCCCAGTCATGGACAGCTGAAGTATGTAAACCAGAAGTAAACCAGGTATCCGGATGTAATGAAAAGGTAACATTTAATAATAATAGTAATGTAGTTAATTGGCTTTTAGATAGTGGGTGCACTGACCATCTTATAAATGATTATTCATATTTTTATGACAGTGTAGATTTGAAAGATTTTGTTGATGTAAAATTACCAGATGGAAAAACCTTGAAAGCAACCAAAGTAGGTACTGTAAAAATGTATTTCAAAAACTATTATAGTGTGAAGTATGTAGATTTAGAAAATGTCTATTATGTCGAAGGAATAAAACAAAATTTATTAAGTTTTTCAAAGGTAACTAATAGTTGTACAATAGTAGCTAAAAATGAAAGTGCTAAAATATATAATGAGTCTAGAGAGTTGATAGTTGTTGCTGATAAAATTAATAATTTGTATTGCTTAAAAGGTTATGTCTTAAAAAATGAAGTATGCACAAATTCTGTAAAGTTAACGCAGAAAGAAAAATGGCATAGGGCACTTGGTCATGTGAATTTTCAATACTTAAATAAGATAATAAATAATAAATTAGTAGATGGTTTGCCAGATAAAATTGAAAGCACAGAAATGAAATGTTCAAATTGTATTCAGAGTCAAATGACTAATGTACCTTTTGAAAATAATAGAACAAAAACTACTGAGATTTTAGAACTTATTCATACTGATTTGAATGGGCCACATAACACAACTGGTTGTGGTGGAGAAAAATATTTTTAACCTTTATTGATGATTATAGTAAGTGTACCAGGATATTTTGTATTAAAAGTAAAGCTGAAACTGCAAAGTGTTTTATAGAGTTTATAAATTTAGTAGAAAATAAATTTAATAAAAGAGTCAAGAAGATTCAGTGTGACAATGGTAGAGAGTATTTAAATAAGGATATTTATAATTTTATAAGGTATAAGGGCATAGAGTTGTTACCATGTCCAATTGTCCACCTATGTTCATGAGTTAAACGGAGTAGCGGAGAGGTATAATAGGTCTGCTATGGATATAGGTAGATGTTTAATGAGAGAAGCTAAAATACATAGGAGGTACTGGCCTGAAGTAATAAAAACAGCAGCTTATTTAAAGAATCGTACTATTGCAAATACAGTTGAAAATAAAACTCCTTATGAGATATTTTTTGGGGTCAAACCAAATGTAGAGCATTTAAAAATTTATGGAAGTAGAGTCTATGTTAGAGTTCCTGAAGTGTTAAGAAAAAGTAAATGGGATGATAAAGCTTAACTAGGTATTTTAGTGGGTTATAATGAAAATAGTTACAGAGTTTTGTTAAATAACAGAATAATTAATGCAAGACATGTACAGGTAATTGAAGAAAATACTCAGTTAATTTGTTTGGAAAAAGTAGACAATCAAAATAATAAAGATTTGGAAAGTGATAATACTTTAGATGTTTCAAATGAAGAGGTTAAAAATGAATATGAAAGCGATGAAAACTTTGTAGATGAAGATGAGACTTATTCTAGTAGTAACGTAAATAATAATAGAGAAAATGACGTTTTAGTAGAATCACAGAAAAGAAAGAGAATCCCAGTTTCTAGATATGGTAATCCAGTTACACACTTTATTTATGTTAACCATATTGATGCAAATGTACCAAATTCATTCGAGGAGGCGATGAACTCCAATGATAGTAAGCAATGGCAAATAGCCATGGATTCTGAAATAAATAGTTTAAATAAAAATAATACTTGGCAAATTGTAGAAAAACCAAAAGATAAAAAGGTAATTGATGTTAAATGGGTTTTTAAAAAGAAAAGTAATAATGAATATAAAGCTAGATTGGTTGTGAGAGGGTTTCAGCAAAAAGATTTTAATGAAAATGCTTACTCACCTGTTGGAAAAATGCAAACTTTGAAAATTTTATTGTCATACAGTTGTAAAAATAAATTATTTGTAGAGCAAATGGATGTTGAAACAGCCTTTTTAAATGGTTATGTAAAGTCAGAAGTTTATGTAAATCAACCAGAAGGTTATAAAACAGGAGATAATAAAGTTTACAAATTGCAAAAAGCTCTCTATGGTCTCAAAGAAAGTCCTAGAGTGTGGTATGATTGTTTTGATATATTTATAAAAACTTTGAATTTTGTTAGAAGTAGTTATGATTACTGTTTGTATGTTAAAAAAGCAAGCAAAGATCCAATATACATATTAATATTTGTTGATGATCTTTTAATATGTTGTAAAGATAAAAATAAAATAAAAGAGGTGAAAACAAGTTTAATGAAACGATTTGCAATGAAAGACTTGGGGAAAATTAAAAGCTATATTGGCATAGATATTGAGTATAATGATGATAAAAATGTGATGACATTAAGTCAAACAAAGTATATTGAATCTTTGGCTGCAAAGTATAATTTGGTAAATACTAAGTTATATGATACTCCTATGGAAACAAATTTAAAATTAGAGCAAGCTAGTGAGGTCGATGAAAGTATTAAGTACAGAAATATAATAGGTGAATTATTGTATATTAGTACAGGCACAAGACCAGATGTAGCGTACAGCGTTAATTATTTGAGTAGATATCAAAGTTGTTATAACCGAACACATTACAAATATGCAATGAGGGTGTTAAAATATTTGTATAAAACTAAGAATCTAAAGTTAACATATTATGATAATGCAGATGCTGATATTTTAGACTGTATGGTTGATTCAGACTATGCAGGGGATAATGTGGATAGGAAGTCTACAACAGGTTTTATATAAGATTTTTTGGAAATTTAATATTTTGGAAAACACGTAAACAAAATACAGTAACTAAATGTTCAACTTTTGCAGAGTATATTGCATTGTCAGAGGCAGTAACTGAAGTACTTTTTATAAGAAATTTGTTAAGTGAGTCATTTGATATAAACTTTTGTTATCCAATAAAATTGTATGAAGATAACTCAGGTGCAATTGCAATAGCTAAGTATGGTAACTTTACTAAAAATTCAAAGCACATTGAAGTGCAATATCATTATATAAACGAGAATTATGAAAACAAACTTATTGATATAATTAAAATTGATACAAAATGTAACTTAGCAGATATGTTGACTAAGAGTCTAGATAAATCAAAATTTTTGAAAAACAGGTTTGAATTAAGATTAATTTAGTTAAGAGTTCAGATTATTACTTTAAAGTACTGTTTAAGTAAAATATTAAAACTGTAATAACTTTAAAATACTGTTCACGTAAGATAAAATGTTAAGATTATAAATTTAAGGAGGTGTGTTGTAATAAGGTAAATATTATAATCTTAAGTTAAATAATATAAGTAGCGCCATCTAGTGTTAAGTTGGCAAGTTTCTCATAGACGTCGATATATTATCTGTGTTCTTCCCTTTTGTCGTCTGCATGGCGCCCATCATGTGCTTTCTGTGAGATTTTTAATAAAACTACGAAATATAACAAGCTATTATCTATTATTCAACCACATCCACCACTTCAACAGAAATAATTCACTCAAGTTCACTGAACTACACAAAGCGACTAGGTACGCTAAGTGATTAATTAGAAGAAAAAAAACAACAAACAAAAAAGCAACTTCTGCTATTTGTAAAGAAGTAAAAACTAATTACTGTCGAGTACTAACTAACTGTTGTCAATAAAACACAGAAGCTCAATATCGCCTGACCTTACCCTTACAGTAGCCTCATAGCCTCGCAGAAAGTGCTAAACCTATTTACGTAATACCTATGAACGTTACTTTTATATTCGTACTAATAAACGTTGGAGTAACTACCAATAATACTGGCCTACAAATATTCGACCTTATTCGTCTAAGACTGACTAATAACAATAACAATGTCTCGAGACCAGAAAACAAGGGAATATTTAAGATTAGTCAATTGCCCAGAAGAGCACAGATAGGTGCACAAACAGAACAATGGTCTGTATTATTTTTCGGACTAAAATAAAGATAAACCAAAAATTGAGCAATCCTTAAAGTAACAAATTGAAAAAGATCCAATAGGAAACTATTTGTTTATAGTTTTGTTGGACATCGCGTTAGATTGGAAGGCATACCATGACCCTTTTATTAAATAAATTTATAAATTATACCTTGTTGGTTTTACATTTCCCAAATTATTAAGATTGCTACATTATGTGTTGTGTTACATGTTTTCAAAATTTTAATAGTTTTCATAATAACTATTGTGAGACATAATATCCCTGCTGAGCGACATCACCGCGACAGCGCACGCATCTGTGGTTTGAAACTAGTATATTCATGGCATATAATGTAGTTTTTTAAAAATTACATTATGTGCCATTAAAAATATCCAAAAACAGTTTCACTCTCCATTCGATTCTCAAATATATCTAAAGGAGCAACAACTCGATATGAATGGAAACGAATTCCAATTTTATTTCGGGAGCTTCACATGCTTTCAAGACGTAAGAGTTTCAAATCAATTGCATGAAAACTTGAAAAGTACTCAGACAGATTAATAATACTTTTTCCAAATCTAGCTTAAACATTTGTACATTACATTACCTGTATAAGAAAACTCATGTATGTAAATGGGTTTATTTTACCAAGTTTTGCTAACGAAGCCCGAAGTCTAGATCTGACTCAGACCGTCCCAACTCATCTAATAGAACAACACACATAACTACCAAAGTCAAGGTTACACTTATAATAACTTTTCGGAACAAAACAAAAACATTATGACTAACAAAAAATGTAACCAATTTTCCTACTTGTAGAATAAACAAAGTTAGTATCAATTATTATGTTTTTCAGCTTACTCCCCTAACTGTTTGACGACGAACTCGAACGGAGTCGTGTGCCGGGCATTAATATAAGCCCCTAGCGTTGCTTGAAACTAGTCGGGTGGTAGATAATGAGTAAGCCAAAAAACATAATAATTAATTTAGTACGTTCCACGAAATTTATAATACAAATAAAACTTAATATTGATCTATGATTAAATACAAAGGCTCAATTTTAAGTAAAGTCATTAAATAGCTCGGGACTGAGACTCCCAAAGGTCGAAGCCGCGTTGTACAACTGGATTCTACTCTGTTAATTAATATTGGAGTGTGCGGTCGGATATTGCATAATTTTAATTATTTTAATAGCATTTTGTTAATTTGTTAGCGTGTAAGTGAGATGCTTTGAGCGTGTTGTTTGTTCCATTACGTTGTGTTGTTTAGTCTTTTAATTAGATTTATGGTAATGGAATACGTGTATCTTTATTTTATTAGGCTTTACCATATCTCCTCTTTGTTACAGAAAATATTTTTAGTCGACAAATCAAATATACATCTATTTTTTTATATATTAGATGGGACTAACATTTGACCACTACCTCGCCTGGTGGGAAACGATGATGTGGCCTACGATGGAGCACGTCGTCCCATAAGCAACCTATTCACACGGACCTTGAGGACACACAGGTTATCCCTCCCTGCCTTCAGGAAATATTATACTCTAGCAAAGAATTAGTTTAATGGTTGAACATACCGAAAGCGATAATTTTCAGTCAACACACCACTTTTCACTTTTAAACCGTATTCTCCTTTACGTAAACTGATAGATTCATCCTCATCTCTCTCATATATTATGATTTCTCCATCGTTAGCGTCGATTTAAAGTTAGCGTATTAAGGAACAGTTTATCCTTCAAAGTTTTACACGCTAATGCGCATTATCAAGAGATGCAAGTGTCATTATAGCTTTAAAAAACTTTTAGCTATAAAACAGTATCGCTCGTTAAACGAAATTGCTTTCTTTATCTAGATAGTTCTATAAAAAGGAGATAAAACAGGCCCTTTGCCTTTCATTTACACAGGCAATAGACGGCCTAAACTTCGTCCTGGATCTTATCCATTTTGATCTTTTTACGATGCCAACTAAGGGTTTCAAAATTATTTTTTTCTTCAATGATATTGTTTTGCTTGTTTACAAAACATTATGCTTTAAGTTATGGACTTTTAACGAAATTCAAGTAGTTGTATTTATCAGCTGATTTACAACTATTTGTAAACGAATTGTAGTAAATATCACTATAATTCAAATGAATGTGATTTTTTCCTTTATTCTTTCTCCATCACCGATTTTACCATTAAGTCTTCGCCATCTTCGCTTGAATCTATTTTCTCTTCGACCGACTCTTTGATGTCTTCTATTCCTATTTGCGACGTGTATACTACCTTCATGGTCGTGAACCATAGAATTTCATAAAATTTCACGGATTTTTTTTCATAAATGAGTTCGTCAAGCTCATTTTTCTTATATTCCCAAATAAAATTTATTTTTCAATTTAAAGTAGGAACTAAGAAATATGTCCCCTAGCACTAAGGTTTTAAGTATGAATATCGTATAACAAAATGGTATTACAGACAGTTTTAAAGTGCATGTACCGCATTATTGTTAGTTTGGAACAGTTACGACCGTACCAAGTTAGGGCCACTTAAACTTTTGTATGCTATGCTGGGTACATTGACATAATATGGTAGGTTATAAACTAAATTCAACTTTAATAACTTAATAATAAATTATTGTTTTGAGGTAATGCATAGACGAGAGCAACTAGAACCAAATTTTTAAAAATCGATCTTTAAATAAACCTCCCTGAAATCGAAATTCCCTTGCACAGGTCTGCACCAATATTTCTTTAAGCTCTAAATCATCACACCCACTTTCACGCCTTTCATACACAATTTTCAATCACAAATAATGCCTTTAGTACATTCCATTTTGAACCTTATTTCTTTCTTCTCATCCGCATTAACGAAGAAACAATGACATGACATTATTTTGATGTGCTACACAGAATACTTTCCTTTAACAATGAAACTGGTCATTAGATTCATTCAGCGTTCAAAGTATCGACAACTTTTCTCCCAATGAATTTTAAACGCCGAACTGTTTGCTATTCAACTTTCGTAGTTTTGTTTACTTTTAATATAATTACACCCTATAGGTATACTTCTTGTTCTTACTCAAATTGTTTAAAAGGTGAAAATTATTACTGTTCGGGTTTCTGCGTCGTAAATTTAAAATTAGATGCTGGTGTAGATATACTCTTGGTAAAACAATTTACGCACAATCAAAGTTATTTATCTATTTTCCTACTTATTCAAATAATCTCGTGCAACGAACAATAGTGAACAAAATTTCGACATCAAATTACAAGAAGTACTCTGACCATCCCAGCTATCTAAAAAAGACTCAAACTTACCAATACGGTGGTCAAACTAGATCGTAAATTGGTTTAATTTTCTATTAGTTCATTTTCATCTCAAGCAATATAACATAAACATAAAATTGCGCCTTTTATCCCCGAAGGGGTAGGCAGAGGTGCACATTATACCACTGTACAATGTAACACCCACTTTTCACTATTTATGTTATGAGTCCCATGTAATAGGGGGTGAGCCTATTGACATATACCGGGCACAGTTCCAGACTCCGTGCTACTACTGAGAATATTTAAAAACCCAGTAATACTTTGCCCGACCCGGGAATCGAACCCGAGACCCCTTGCCCGGCAGTCACACTTACGACCACTCGGCCAACGAGGCAGTCAAATTTCAATATAGACCACTGACTGTCCACGAAATTCCCCCCAAAGCTATATCGAGGGGTAACGGGCTATTTGGTTTAAGCGACATTTTTGCAACTTTACAGGAGAGCCTTTTAAAGTTTGAAATTTCGAAAAAAAATTCGTAACAAAAACGCTTCTGCAGTTATTTGAACGGGGTAAATTGCATTGAAATTTAAATTAAATTATCTAGTTGCTGATGCTAATTCTAAATAAAGCGGACCTTTAATTACAAAGATAAATGTCGCTTAATACAATCTGCCCTTTTTTAGAGTCAGGAAAAATGATTTAAGTGACTTCATAACTACAATTGGCTACAAGGAAAAAAAATTAAGCGACAATGCACTCTATTTACAGAGTAAGCTAAAAATATGAAGTGACGACACCCAAAATTAATAGAAGCAAGCTATTTATCTTAACTACCAATTCAGACTAAAATGAGTGACAGGCTAATTTACTTATGTGACAAATAACATTGAAATTATAACGTTTAATGTTTATGTTTATTTACATCTAAGGCGATTAATGGCTGATAAAACAACCTGGATATATCGCAATCACCGAAAATCTTAGATGCTTACATTGAATAAATAAACACAACACAATATCAAAGTATTTATTTAGAGTAATAATTACAGTTTCAATAGGAATATCGATTATATTTCAGCAAAATCAATTAAATTAATGGGTCATTTACTGAAATTGCCGTTTTGTATGAAAAAATTTAAACGATTTTTTCATGTATTTTTTATTTGTATAATCAACGTAATCACCCATGCAATCAATGCATCGTTGCCAACGCAGTGGCAGTTTATTGATGCCCTTCTTCAATCAGCTGGACGGGAAGCAACAAATTCTTCAAATGCATTTTGTACTGCCTCTCGGTTATTAAATTTTTTCCCGCCAAGAAGTTATCCAAATTCTGGAAAAAGAAGTAGTCTGGTGACTGGTGAGTAGGGTGGATGTCGGAGAGCTTCACAACCCCAGTTCTTGTAACGTGGAGGCCGTCTCTTGTGCAGCTTTAGGTCGCGCGTTGTAATGCAGGAGCAATGGAGATTAGCGATTGACCAATGCTGGTTGGAGATGTGTCAGCTTCTCCATCATTGTGTTCAGTTCTTCACACTACACATCCGTAGTAATGCTCACTCCGTTTGGTAAGAATTTGTGATGAATCAGAATAGCGCGAGCGCTAGACCATCAGTGACCATCACTTTTCTAGGGGTAAGTTTTCGTTTAGGGCATTGTTTAGGTGCTGAACTAGGATTCAACCAACATGCTAAACGCGTGTGGTTATCACACAGATTTCATTTTTCATCGGAGGTGACAATGCAAATCAAAATTCTTTCATTTGTGTGTATATTGAGCAGTGCAGTGCAAGGCACTACTCGATGCATTTTTTTAAGGGTGGAAAATCATCGAATGACTCTCCCGCCTGGGTGAGGCGGGAAAGAGTGTCAGACTCTTACTGACTAAAAATCACCCCGTTTCTTCTCCTGCACGTCGAGCCGGAGCCCCGGTTACCCGTTAGGTTCTCCGCGACTCCGAATCGACATCGACCCTGTTGGGCCCCATCTGTGGTGGTCTGGTGGCTCTTTGAGGCGCGCACGGAACGCGACGCCCCGTACGCTCGGGTCTGTTTCTGGTCGGACGGGGAGCCACCCATGCTCACCGTCCGCAGGCCCGCGCTTACGGTAACTGGAGATCGTCCCCGATCCCCGACGCCGGTGTGTCCTTCGCGATGGCTGGGTTGCGAGGAGCCAGCGCTTCGCTGCCTCACGCGTCCCGCCTCCTCCTTAGCTAGCATAACTGCTTCGCAAAAGGAGGAGACGGCATCCCAGTCCCCCTCGCACTGCTCGATGCATTCTTAGCTCTGTTGATCATTTAGTTTGTGGGACACCCACTTATCAAGCTTTTTTACCTTGCCAATTTGACGCAAATGTACCAATATTGTTTTGACGCTAACGTCGAAAGCTGTTGCTAAATCAGCCGTAGATTGTATGTCATCAACCTCCACAATAGCCCTTTTTTTTTTTTTTTTTTTTTTTTTAAGGGGGGAAAATCATCGAATGACTGCTCCCGCCTGGGTGAGGCGGAAGGGAGTGTCAGACTCTTACTGACTAAAAACCACCCCGTTCCTTCTCCTGCACGTCGAGCCGGAGCCCCGGTTACCCGTTAGGTTCTCCGCGACTCCGAATCGGCATCGGCCCTATTGGGCCCCATCTGTGGTGGTCTGATGGCTCTTTGAGGCGCACGCGGAACGCGACGCGCCGTACGCTCGGGTCTGTTTCTGGTCGGACGGGGAGCCACCCATGCTCGCCGTCCGCAGGCCCGCGCTTACGGTGGCCGGAGATCGTCCCGCGATCCCCGACGCCCGGTGTGTCCTTCGCGATGGCTGGGTTGCGAGGAGGCAGCGCTTCGCTGCCTCACGCGTCCCGCCTCCTCCTTAGCCAGCATGACTGCTTCGCAAAAGGAGGAGACGGCATCCCAGTCCCCCTCGCTCCGCATCATGGCCTGAACTAGGCCCGGACGCGAGAGGTCTCCATCGCCGATCACTTCCCTGAGGGCACGGCGGTGCTCAGCCCACGCAGGGCATTCCGCAACAGTGTGTTCCACCGTGTCCTCAGGGTGGTCCTCGCAGTGATGACACCCGGGCGTTTCCTCCCGCCCCATCAGACACAGGTACCTCCCGAAACTTCCATGTCCGGTGAGGACCTGCGTCAGGCGGTAGGTGAGGACGCCGTAGCGTCTCTCAAGCCACTCCTCAAAGAGGGGACTTACCGCTGCAATGGCAGCGAGCCCACCACAATAGCCCTTAAATTGTCATTGTTGCCAAAGTTCATCTTGAAATTACAGTACTTAGGATTCAATTTCGATGAGCGTTTTACGTAAACACTGGCGGTGTGCGCGCGTCCCGTCTGTCTTCGGCGCACTCTGGAGTGACTGAAGCGCCAGCGCACGATAGTCCAGTTGGATGATAACGATTTTTAACACCAGGGCGATGAAATAAATATGGTATCATATGACATGATTGAAATGTACCATATTAAAACTTAGTGATTGAAACACCGACGCGTATTTCTATGAATACTGGAAAAATGTTTCAATATTCATTATCAATGTTATCGTCTGTATAAAACGACATGCATTTAAAAAAAAAATGAGGGTTAAATGGTTTATGACTAAACAAAATATCTAAACGAAAACAACTATTTGGTTTAAGTAGCACCCTGCGTAGAAAATAGAGGCAGCTAGAAATGTTTAAGAGACGTACCATGACGCATTTGGATGACGGACAAATGTTTTAAGCGACATCACACCGTGTGATTAGTGGGAAGTCAAAATGATTCAAGTTACTTGTTAATAAAAATTAGAAACAAGAAAAACGCTTTAACTCATGTTGACTTAATCATTAGAGATAGGGTGACTGGTTTATGTCTCGGTCATTAATATGATGGTATGGTTCAAGTACATAATTTAATAAAAAATGCGAAATCCATGTCGTTTAATACACTGCCACTTTGGAAACAACATGAAAATAGAATTGTTTGAAACGCCAAAAAAGTGCTCCGATTTTAATGAAACCGGCATCATTCGACGGAGAAAAATTCGCTGATTCCGAATATATATATAACTCAATATCGCCCAAAATGTCGCTTAAACCAAATAGCCCGTTACCCCTCGATATAATATGCTATAACTGACATAATTCGTCATGTTGGCATGCGACGCACGTGCTTGCTAAGCCATCGCGTCACTTCACTAGTTTGGTATTCGGTTACTCGAAGTCTTGGCTAACCAATGTCCAACTATTCGGAGTTCAGAGAGCTAAATACGCTCTGATTGGTTGGTTTATAGGAGCCGGCCAATCAGAGCGCCGAAGGTATACTTTAAACATAAGAACAAACTCGTACTAAGCCCTCGTACTGAACTCCAGGAGAAATCATTGGATAATTTTCCACCCTCGAAAAGAAAAACCCTCTGTGCTCTGTTATAAGGTAGTGTTACAAGGTATTCTTAATAACAATCCCAACCATTAGCGTATGGCGCGCCTCAAAGAACCATCAAATCACCACGGATCTCCAACAGCGGTGGTTCTTTGCCCTTTGGCCCAATAGGGCTGATGCCGATACGGAACCGCGGAGGACTTAACGGGTTGCCGGGGCTCCGGCTCGAAGTGCAGGAGTAGGAACGGGATGGTTTTTAGTCGTTAAGCGTCTGACACTTCCTCCCGGCTTACCCAGGCGGGAGAAGAAATTCTTAAATAAAAGTCATAGAAATCTACACTAAAACCAATATGACAACTTGGTGAAAAAAATAGCGATCAATGCTTTACACTATTTTGAGACATTATTTTTACGTTATATTAAGTATTTTTCAAGTGTTAAGGGATCTGTAATTTTATAACGTTTGACTAAAGATTGGTTTCCCAATTACAGTGCATTTCTTACTGTTTCATTACTCCTCGAAAATTAATAAGCTTTCTGCTCTGAATAATATATGCACCACGCAACAATGAAAAAGTGCATCATAGTAATTACATTCTACAACAATAAGGCTCATTTTCCTGTAAAATTAATTCTATTTGTCTGATGTTTCATAAAATATGACGTAGGTATTCAATGAAGGAAAATACTCTTAAGTTTTCCGAGAGTTAAAATTAAACATCAAGTACCTAGTATGTACTGTTGCGAGAAATTCTAATTTAATTTCCTTTTTGTTTACGAAAGACCAGAAAAGATTTATTAAAACTTTTAAATCTCAGTTATTATTTCCTATGGGAAATTTTCTATGTGAATGGCGTTTGAATTCATCATTCCAAGAGTGATTACTTTTTGGGATAGTTATACGAACCTAGAATATTAAAAAAATGTGTACTATTATGAGTTTTAAATGTGTTTTAGTATATATTTGGATATAGGTTTAATATGTAGTAACATCCTTTTTCAACTAAAGTGATGTTTTCAAGATTTAAAACTAAAGAACTTTACCAAATAAATTAGAAGTTACGAAGAATAAACTGAAAATAAATATAAAATTAAGTATGTAATTTCTTTTTAATAAAACTCCTACAATAACACTAAATAATTTCAACTAATTCACAAAATTCTCAAAAGATTATTTTTAGAAATAAAGTTTAATACGTCGCTACAATTCCAATGTTCTCAGAGAAAGTTAACACGTGTAAAAACTGAAAAATCTGGGTCAACATACTCTCATACATCCTTATGACGTGTTTTGTGGGTTTGTTCGTATGTATGTGTTCGTCTGTTTGCTACAAACATGATATTCCACTCCAAGCCGTGACCGTTTACAAGAAAAACAATTACTATGATTTGTACGCCACATGGGAATGAATAGAGCAATATGCTAAATGGATTCTGATTTTTATTTATTTTTCTCTAGATATTTTCAATAAAATGTTCTCTTAATAATTACTTTGTATTGCTAGGAATTCTTGCTTAAGAGACTAGAAAAAAAATGATGTACACCTCATCACTACATGAAATAACCACAAAATATTAATAAAAATCAAATCAAATGTAAAGTTTCTTTTAGTTTTTCCATTATCCCAAGATAAAGGAAAGCCGATTCTGAATAGGTTGTTTCGTACTTACATCAAAGATAGTCGGCCCATTAATTGGACGAACTTTCTCCTTAAACTGCTGAAGGCCTTCAAGCTCAAAACACACTTCCTATAACAAGCCAATACAATAAAAGTACTTAGGTAAATTCAACCTATTTCAGGCGCAACAACCCAAATGCCAGCGGATAGAATGAACCACTAACTATATGGAAAATTATCGTCGGCGTCTCGCCCGAGGGACTACAACACGCTACGGTTACATCGCAGCTTTAATTACTGTCTCACTTGTGCTACACAAACATAGCCGGCAGTGTATGTAGTGCTAATAGATTGTGTCGCAATTTCATCGTCAATTGTTATAGGGTTGTCTAAATAAAGATTGTTTGTTCTGATAATGCTGTGTCCGTCAATGTACGGTATTGACGTGAAGGTATATTATCTATGTGGTAGTTTTATAAGTACCTACGTAGGTTATATGAAGGGGTAGAATGGTGTTTGATGAAGTAAAGTTACTATGAGTTATCAATGTGTTGGTGACTGGTATGTTCGATTTGTTAATGACTTCATCGCTAGACTCATTTCATTGTTCGAAGACGGCTTCTAGTAACGTGGTAATAGATTCAGTCGGTTTGATTTTTTATTGATATATAACCTCTTTACTAAAGAAATCGCACCGTCATCATCTTTATCATCAGCCGTGGGAAGGTCTTAATCTCTACGCTTAGCATTCATCCTGAAAATCAGTTTAAAATGTTCTATTTGTATCTGTTTTAAATGTGTAGTCTCTTATTCATACATTACATTGATCACTTTGACTGGATTCTAGTGTTACATTGTTCTCGCACAATCCAAACAGCAAAATTATGTAACTAGTAAATTGTATTGTGGACCTGATTGAAAAAGAGTAACCTACGGAGTTTCTTGCTCGTTCTTCTCTATAGGAATCTACACCTTGGAATGAGCAAATAGCTTCACTTTTAATTTTTTTGTTGACGTTCAAAAGTGCCATTCTGGCCTAATTGAAATAAATGATTTTGACTTTGACTTTTGACGTTTTCACAAAGAACATTGGACGAGATACCACATTAAAAAGATAAAATAAAAAAAAATCACCATAAAAAAATAAGTCACTCACATTCGTATCACTCGCACGTAGGAAGGTAGAGGAAATAATTGGGCGCACTTCTGAGACTACCGACCTCTTAATGGGTTGGTGGTAGCGTTAGTTAACTACGCTCATTATTACGGAGCGCCTCTACGGTCAGCATCGAAATTAAATTGCCAGTGACTACGTAGAATATACCTTGGAGACTAGGCCAGGAATTGTTATTAAGTGTGTTATGGTTATAATTTGTTTAGGTTGGAGTACAAAGATAATATAGTTAGGTACTATACAGAACGGAATGACCTTCTCGATAAATGAACCTGCTTTGAATATTCATATTAAAACATTCGTGAGACATACTAAATTAATTCAACGCTTCGCTCGCGTCACAAAAGGATAAAAAGTAGCGTATGTGACATATACCAATACACACAGCGCCATCTATACCAATACTTTTGTTTTCCCTCGAGAATATCAAATTTTCCGGAATAAAAAGTACCCTATTATTTAATCCAGACTTTACCTCTGCAAAATTTCAAAGCAATCGGTTCAGTAGGTACGTCGTGAAAGCGGAACAAATAAACAAACAAACTCACTTTCCGATTTATAATATAAGTAAGGATGTGTTCGATTTACTCACACCAGTAGCAGCGCGACAGTCGCCGCGTCGCGGGTCGCGGAATGCTGTTCATGAATGTAAGCCTCTAGCATGGCTTGAAAGTAATCGAGTTCCTCGTGAAACAGTTATGTGAAAGCAGAAAATATACTAATCAACGTTTTGAATATTGTATTCGTTGTTCCATTGAATTAAAGTTTTCTTTGGTTAGTCCTAAATACAGTAAGACAGTTGGCTAGTCTAGTCTAGATTCTTTGCACGATCGTTGATCACCATAATATCATTAAATGAAAAATAATTAAATTTCGGTCTATAGGATATATATGTATACTTGCATAACTTATACAACATAACACATAACATCACGCCTTTTATCCCTGAAGGGGTAGGCAGAGGTGCACGTTACGGCACTTAATGCCCCTGTACAATGTAACACCTACTTTTCACTATTTATGTTATGAGTCCCATGTAATAGGGGGTGAGCCTATTGACATATACCGGGCACAGTTCCAGACTCCGTGCTACTACTGAGAATATTTAAAAACCAAGTAATACTTTGCCCGACCCGGGAATCGAACCCGAGACCTCTTGCCCGGCAGTCGCACTTGCGACCACTCGGCCAATGAGGCAGGCATAACTTATATCTTATTGTAATTTATGTTGTACTTGGTATTGCAGTTTTAAAAAGATATATACTCGTATTTTACCTGCTTTTACATCATACAAACAGAAATACGAGTACACTGTTAGTGCTAACAGCAACGTACGGAAAAATAAAGATGTAAAACTCCCAAAAATTCTTAATTAACGACAAAAATTAAAATGGGTCAACTGAAATATTTCACTTAGTAATTGCTCTCTTTTCAGTCTGTTTCATAGTGAATTGAATTACTTTTTAAATAGAAATTTTAAGTATCAACCTAAAATCTAAGTAACTATAATTATTTATATTCTAACTTTGGTGAGACATACTAAATTAATTATTATATTTTCGGACTACTTACGTAACTATTTGACGAGAAACACGGAATGCTACTCATGAATATGAGCCTCTAGCATGGCTTGAAACTAGTCGAGTTCCTCATCAAACAATTACGTGAGTAAGCCGAAAACATAATAATTAATTTAACTATAATTCTGTCTGTACTTGTGTAGGTAATATTTTTAGATATGAAGAAGTGTAGAGATATGATATAATGTAGATATTAACTTATTCTTCTTCTTATGTACACACATTAGTGGAGCTATCTAGGTCTATTTGTGTCTAAGTACTTTTTGCTTGAGAAATGAGGCGTATATTCAGGCTATGGAGCATAATTTATTATTATCAACGTATATGAGGGTAGAGCATAGTTACATAGTAGGTATGGCATCAGTGGAGTGGTGTACCTACTGAACATTATATTAGAGTAGCTAAAAATGAAGTTTTTAATCCTCATGAACAGGATACCGGACCAAGTTTTCATCTCTTATAACTTTTAATTGAAACTGTTCAAAGAATTTTTAATATACTTACTGTTAAAGACATCAAAGAGATTTAAGCCAAGGATACTATACGGGACAAATGTCCGGTGACACGTATCGCCAGCGACGTCGGGTGAAGTAGTGCGACGTTGCTGGACTTTCGTCGACATGTTACACTAACGTCAGTGTGGATATAAGTTGCGCGTTGTCGTCGTATATGTCAGGCGATATCGGCCGGCTTCCTTCGACATGTCGACGATACATGTCTTGGGTGATTTGTTCCCTAGTGTATCCTAGGCTTAAGACATGAAATGTCATAATATGGACATAAACCTTCAGTTGAATGTAGAAAAGTAAGATCTCCTCCTTAATTCTTTAACGCAAATATCCCACTCTAACATAAATTACTAGACTTATAAGACATCTTAAAATAAACGTCCAGACATCCACAAAAACAGTACATTAAAGAAAAGCGTCCCACGTTACGACGGGAATTCGTTTTAAAACGACCAGCTTCTGTTAATTGAGCTGTAAAATACCTGGAACAATTCTTAGAACTAAAGTAAAACACGGAGAACGTAGGACGTAAGGTATACACGGCAACACATCAAGCTACATATGCCATTATAAACTGACCGTTGAATGTACGAAAAGATCATTCAAAGTTGGATCATAATAAGCTGGTTTTTTATAGTTTGATGCGTAGTCATGTGTACCTGCATCCCTAGAGCGTTCCCCGTAAGCACATTATATATGGTAGATATAAAAGTATCTACGATCTAGACTTTTCTATTTAAAAATAACTGGTTTCTTGGAAGGCTGTTCTTTGTGTTGTTTTGAAATCACTGTTCAAGTATTGTAAGAAAAAAATTTTTTGATATCATCATCATAATTCGTAAGTATAGTCTATTGAGAGAACAAAAAAAATTTGAAGTCCAAAATCTTAAACTTCGCAAAATGTAGAGAATTTATTAAAAAAAGATTTAAATCATCTCTGTATCCAACTACTTAACCAACCCTTTACTGTAGAATAAACAACGTATTCAGCAAAACAAAAAGCACCCGGAACTATCGAAGCGTCAATAAAAAATGAGTTCGTTTAAAAAAATAAACTAGGCCATCAAATATACGGGCAATCTCCAAAGCTATTTAAGTTGGTACGTTCCCAACACTTGGTTTTCAGGAGACGTCGCGCAATGTGTTTCACGCCCAATTACTTGCAGGCTTTCTTTTGTTTCCTTACGATGGAAGTACAAATAGGTATAATGTTAGCCGAACGGCCTTTTGCAGGAAAACCTTGAGTAACATGGTTGGGATGAAATTATTCGGTTTGTTGGATTCTTGTTTAATTCCGTGTAAAATCAGCATTTTTAGATGATGTATAGAAAAGATTTTTGGGATTTTTATGCATATTTGTACACTAGCTACTTCCGCGCGGTTTCACTCGATCTGCTCAGCGCCTATTAATAGTAGCATGATATTTTATAGCCTATAAGCCTTTCTCGATAAATAGGCCATACAACACAGAAATATTTTTTCAAATCGGATTAATAGTTTCGGAGATTAGCGCGTTCAAACAAACAAACAAAAAAAAACAAACTCTTCAGCTTTATAATGACACCGTTTTTAGTCTTTTTATTACTGAAACTGTCATGACTGTTAGTTTTTATTTACATTTAATTTTGTAGCAAACTGCAATTAAAGGCAATGTTTATATTTGATTGTTTATTTCTAAAGGAACCGAACATATTTCATTATTTATGGCTGCACAATTATTATTTTAGAAAGACCAGCGGTTATGTGAACCTTTTTATTGTTTGTATATTTATTAACATGACTAGATTTTCACAATTATTCAATTCAATTGACAGCACGGTTGGCGCGGTGACTGGGTAACAGGCTGCCGCGCAACGTGTCACGAGTTGGATTCCCACACGGAATTCCTCTTTGTGTGATCCACAGATTGTTGTTCTGGATCTGGATGTCGTGTGTATGTGAACTTGTATGTTTGTAAAAGCACAGGAGTAATTGCCAAAGTGGGATAACGTTTTAAAAAAAATAATATTTGTACTGAATTTTGTATGCATTACCCATGTAAAAAAGGTAATAAAAATCCTTGTAGAGCTTAACCAAACAAAAAACATTTCCTCTACAACATTTGAAATTAGTTAACCATAATTTATTTTCAAAAAAAACAACTCTGAAGGTTTTAATAAAAATACCTTGAAAGTTGCAAGATTGCTAGTTTATTCGGCCACCTACTAGCCAAGTGGGCGAATTTTAAAAATGTATGTAGCATCACGTAGTGCCTCGGAACTTTTGGCACCTAATTAGCTTAGTTTTTAAACATATAGATAAGAGAAGACTAGATTTTAAAGAAGTTTGGTGGTAGCTTTACAAATTAAAATGAGTTGTATAAAAATATTTTTTGTACCTACTGCCACTTTATGCGTACCTATACAATCTATACTGCATCATATTCATTGATTAAATAAACAGTTCTAAATTATAAATACACTAGTTATTACCCTTGAAAAGTGCACCGAATAAGTACACATACAATAGCTACACTTTAATCTATAGATTAAAGCGTGAGATTTCCAATTAGTAGGTAATTCGTTGACTTGTTTTAAATAACATACAGCGCCATCTATACCAATACACACATCGCCATCTATACCGATCTTTTTGTTTTCCCTCGGGAATATCAATTTTTTCCGGGATTAAAAGTAGATTCGCTGATTATCTATTAAACCAAAGGTTGACTGGGAGAAAATGCCATATGGCATTAAGTCCGCTTTATATACCTTATTTTTGTGTGCATTAAAGATTTAATAAATAAATAAAATGTAAAGTTCGATTCCCCAAAGTAACTTCATACATTGACTTAATCATCTACAACTAAGTTCAAAACAATATAGTAACATAACTAGTCTGAAGAAAACAACAGACAGTAATAGTTCCATATGGGATACCTACAAACCCATATTTTGCCAAGATTCAATGCCAAGACCATTATGTTGAGACAAAAACAAAAAACATTCGATCGTTGCCTTCGAACTATGATGTTATTGTCTTCTTACAAGTTAAAATTGAATAGTTTTCAGTATTCGTGTATATGACTTTAGAAATATTGCAATGAATCAACTGCCTGTTACATTATAAAACGCATCTCTACCACAGATGTCACGCGACCTAAGCGCAGTACAATGAATGGAACCTGGATACGATTACAGATACAGTCGACTTTCGTTAATTTAAACTTTCAATAATTCGAAGTCATCATGGGTTCCTTAGAAAATGTTTTGATATTTTGAACATAATCAATTAATTTTATACACTTAGTAATTGGAACGAAAAAGTCAATGCTACGGAACCAAATGACTCGTTAATTCGAACTTATCGGTGTAAAAGTCTCGATAAATTGAATTTGCAGAGAAAAAGGGACGGAAAAATTTCAAAATGTGCGGAGGTACCTACATACCTAAATTTTGAAGCAAGTTCAAAAGGTTTAACCATTTGATATTTCGAGCATTCGGTAATTCGAAATATTTTAAGAGTCCCTCCAACTTCGAATTAACGGGAGACGACTGTAGCTACAATCTGGATATAATTATATGGGATTTGGGTTTTTTTTACCACGACGGTGGTAAAAAAACAGACGGCCCACCCACTTGGTAAGCGGTTACCGTGGCCTATGTACGCTTGCAACACTTGAGGCATTACATGCGTCTTGCCGACCCTTATGGAACCTATTCACTCCGCTCTTGAAGAACCCAGTCGGATATAAAAAAAACAAATATCTGATTAACTAATGATCATTTCTGACTAACTTTATTTTATGGGATAAGCCGGTAAACGAGCAGACGGATCTGATTACAAGCAATCGGCGTCGCCCGTGGACTCCTGGAACACCAGAGGCGTTACAAGTGCGTTACCGGCCGTTTAGGGATTAGAAGTTTGAAGATTGTTGAGGATTCAGGGATTGAAGAGTTTGGAGAATGGAGGGGGGTAATTGGACCTCACTCACATTACAAAACTGCTGTGTGTTGTTTGGCGTCAATTTTCTGTGAGGCCGTGGTTTCATTCTAGTCGAGCCGGTCCATAAAACTGACGAAGTAATGATCATTAATATTGATTAACTGATTGTTGTCAGTGATATATAAATTAGGCATAAGCAACTTAACCCGTTGAAAAATGTCGAAAATCATCCCTTAAATTTGCTCCTACAAATGTAGTCTCTAAACATTGGAAACAAGGTCTATAATGTAGTTAGTGGAGAGCAGTCACCGGTGACCGCTTATACGGTTTAATGATCTGCAAACAGAAAATTAAAAACCAATGACAAGTCTCATTCAGACTCTATCCACATCTGAAATTTTAATATTAGGTTCGGTTATGGTTCCAAATTATTATCAATTTCGGATATCCGATAGTTTCGGCTGCGGATCTTCGTAACATTCCTATTGTATACTCCCATTCTTGTGGCTAGCCAGACTTAAATCGGATATCAGGGTGTAGCTGCGGTCAGCCACCCAATCCCAACATAATCCCTTGGCACCGTGCCATTGAAAACAAGATTTGATTTTCACACATTTGGTGTTACATTTCTGATACAATTCCTGGTCAAAAATGTATCTATATTCACTAATATATACTGTGGTAAAGTTAATATAAAATTCATTTTCGCTGAACTATTTATAGAATTACTAATACAAATTATATTTTTAACTTACAGTGAGAAAAACATACGCAACATGAATAAATATAATAATTTAAATATATATCTTATTATTTCATGAAATACCTTTCTTATGCTAAGCTAGAACTCAATTGGAATATAGAAATTGAAATGTAAAACATAAATCTTTAACTGATATTCTAAATTTCATGTTCATTACAGGTAAATACAATTCCCATGAGATTCCACACGCAGTAGACTCTAATACGGTGAGTACGTTAGTTTATAAAATATTTTTAGTATAATATTTTTATTTTACATAGATTTTAATTATCACTTTTGCAAAACTTATAATTTGATCACTCTGCTCGGTAAGTTTTAGGTGAAAGCCTATTCCCTCTGATTAAATTTTCTCAAGTTTCTAGACAGATGTCAGGCAAATTCAAATGCCAGTAATAGTAGTTAAGAGGTGATTACAAACTTTGGACTAACACTAAAGTTAATAATCGTTCAAAAAGCTATGGTAGTTAACCCGATTAATTCAAAGAGACAGGTCATTTTAGAGGTATATTTTAGTTGAGAGACATTCAACAATTTATTATTAGAAAAATTATTTTGATGTAGAACACAAAATTGAAAATTATTTCCTGAATCGATTTCCAATATCTAAAGAGATTACCTTCAAAGCAGATTCGACGATAAGTAAGAAATGAAGAGTGCAAAAATATTCACGGTCAGATAGCCCGATAACATCAACGTCGTGTTCCACAATACTGGGGGACTGCGGTCAAACAGATTCTGATAGCGACCGAAGTTTATCGGGGGCATTCGTCCAAAGAGTGAATTGCTGACCACTCGCGACGACGTCCGCGCAGAATTCGCTAATGTAATTTATTAGGGTACCAATAAAACCGTCGCTATTACAATTTATAACCATTGTCTGTAACCCAAAGTGCGTTTACTTAGTTCCACAGCTTTTGTGAGACTTCGAAAACATTTATAAAGTGCTACGATTATGTTCGCAATTGAATTAGTTGTGACAAATTAAGGTAAAGTTTGCGATTAAGATATTGATTGTGTCTGTTTGGAGGTTATTTTAAGATACTTTTATCTCCATATTTTTTCCACGATTACGTCATTACAGTTTTTAGTACGATGAAATCGCATGCAACGATGATTATTTTCTGGAAGGAACTGAAGTAAACTAAGTTTATTAAATTAAAAAAGAGCCAGCCATAAATACTTAAACGACCATTTCATGTAAACATAAATAACTTGGAACTACTAAAATGCAACAACAAGGTGCATTATAATATATTTTGATTAAAAAAGAACACGACATAACATAGTTTCAGATAAACATTTCTATAAAAAGTCTGAGAATATCTGTAGAGAGTTGATAAAATAAAAAGACGTTGTTAATTCCTGTCGACGTTGGAACCAGCTCCTAATAAGCTTATCTACGTTTGCAGCAAAACATTTCAACACCTCGACTCTATATTTTTGCTAGCAATCTCTGCTTACTATGAAACAAGGGAACATTATTATTTATCGAATCTATTAAGATAACTTTAATACCTTCAAATGATATCGTTTAGGCAACGCATATTGGCATCAAAATTGTTTTCAAAAACATAAACACGCTGAGATGTGTTATAAAAAGAAATGGTGTTTATCTTTTTCTAAGGCAGTTTATCTGTAAGACATTTACTCAATATTTACACTCTATATTCGATTAAAACATGGATGTTGTTAAGGCACATTATTTCATGATGGTGTTTTCACGTGACAAGAGCCCAAAGATAGAAAACAAAGTGACAATTCTCCTAATTATCAAAAGTTTTGTAAGTGCGCTAAAAGATACTTTTAATAATAACTTCCACGAATGTATTGCATTAAATCACAGACTACATGGAACATAGAATTTGTTCCAAAATTGACATGCCAAAAATGTATAAGATAGAAACAGACAGCCTAATAAAGTAATCAACCAGCAAACCCATGTCCAGCAGTTATCAGCAAAAACATAACAATTAAAATTAATATTTAAGTCCTATACGACAAGGTTCCAAATGTAAATAACCTCTCCTGAAGGGCGGTGAAGGTCAGCACAATTCCGTCAATGACATTATTAAGTGCCGTATATAAAAGGGCGGGGTCAACATTCTTAGTACTCACATTCAAATTCAGACAGCTCATTTATAAAGCATTAGGTACTAGAATATTCCCACATAAATATAGTATTTAAATATTTTTATTATGATAACTGTCGTAGTTCTAATCTGATGCTTAATTAGCATAGTGTTACGACTTTTAATCTATTAAGCGGTAGATAGAAGTGTTTATTAAATAGGTCTGTTGGTATATCAATCCACTTTTCGCCAATAGTTATATACCTAAATCATGTAATAGGGAGTCTATCACTGAATATTTTGTCGCGGCGAACCTAACGGGTTGCCGGGGCTCCGGCTCGAAGTGCAGAAGAAGGAACGGGGTGGATTTTTAGTCAGTAAGAGTCTGACACTCCCTCCCACCTCACCCAGGCGAGAGAAACCAATCGATTATTTTCCAGCCTTGAAAAAAAAATACCTAAGAAAGCAATAATCACAATGTTCTAAGGCAAAAATACATATTTTACCCTTCATATTCATTGCCTTTAAAAATGCCAATACAACAAAAAAGGGGTTTCTTTGCAAAGACATAAATTGATAAAGGAACCCTGAATTCATACATAAGCCTGTAAGACCTAAAGCGATTTGTCTTATCGGAAACTTATTGATAAGAACTGGGGAAAACGGATGCCCCAAGCCTTTCGACGGGTAAGGAAAGCCTAAACAACTCATTTTGATGTTAAAAAATATGACAAAGGGACTTTTCCAATAAATATACCGTACATTCTGGAAATAATAAATAATAATAATTAAAACGAACGGATGTAGATGTTGATATGTTTATTACCCGCTAAGGTTTTAAGTCTCATTTCAAGTAAAAATTATTATCAAAATCGAATTCCACAGAAAAAAATATGGATAACAAATTTTACTAGGATAACAAACTTACGGTTCATGCTATTTTTTGATGACATATACATCATTGGGCCGAGAAAAATAGCTGATTCCGAATATGTATACAACTCAATATCTCAAGAAATGTTCATAATTCAATTGAAAGTACATAACCTATCACAAAGTTACAAGTTTTGGAAATACAAGGCTGAAATTTTAAAATGGCATTTAAATTTTCTGACTTTTCAATTGCATTATTCGCAAACCGTTGATGATAACAGCAATGGGTTATTTATTGTCAATAAATCTATTTTCAAAGTGCTGAAATATTAATAACGTATGCGGTTAATTAACGAGAAATGCATAAATTATTATTGATGACAATTTAAACCATTTCCATTCAATGACTCGTATTTTAAATGGTAAATCAATCATCGAGTTGTAAACTGACCGAAATGGATGCGTTACTTTGATTTCTAAATATTACTTGCAATGAAAAAACAAACAAAATGTTTTTGAATTGTTCTAATTTTAAAAACTACTTATAAAAAATATTAGGTATTGGTCATCGGTTTGACTCCGTATGTAATGGCACTGAGTCTATAATTGTGCCTTGTGCAACGAAATAAATTTCCCATTCTATTTAGACTTGTAACATGCAGCATGGGAACATGTTTATATTTTATCAAACATAATCATAATTTGGGAACCTGTACACGCCCTTACTTCAGGTAACCACAGATCACTCATTATCTATACTCCGTCTGTTTAGGTAGTTAACTATTTGTAAACAAACCATAAAAAGAGTTCTTTATAGTTGACATATCCATGATTCAAAATACTTCATAAGAAAATAAAATTGTTTCCGTTTTTACGACAGTTTTCTCTATTAAATGTTATGTTTCTGTTCCTTTTCACTTATTTCTTAGTAAATATTATATATATCTGCTTGAGGATATTAATTTAACTCGTCGAGTACCGGTTTTATAGACACAATTAAAGAACAATAGGTCGCGGTCACCGGTGACCGCTTGGTGTTTGACAGATTAATAACATTTATTAAATAAAATAATATTTCGTTACAATAGACACCATAAAGAGCCTAAAATCCCAGGTATCCAAAACTTTTCTTTAAGAACGAAGCAAAATAATGTTGTCAAATTGAAGAGTACAACTAAGATGTAGCGCGACAATGAAAGTAGCGTGTATTACGTTTAGTCGGTTAATCAGGCGCCATTGACAGCTCTCTCGTCGATTGCGCTCGCGTTCCTATTTTGTTGAATTTATCTTGTTTCTTTGTTTTGTTTTCGTTATTAAGTTATTCAAGTTTAGGTTATTCATCGTTTGTAATTAATGTGTTCAAATATTTTGAAGAAACTTGGCCCAAAGACACATATCCGTACAAGAAAGAAATCCGTACATCAGATTCAGAATAGTTTCTATTTAAACACGATAATGAAATAGACCCATAGGCAAGGCTCTTGTACGATTTAGGCATTTGTAGTTGTATATGTGTGTATGACAAATGAACGAGTTTAAAGTGAATTTGGTTAAAATTAAAACACGAGAAATATTCGAAGTAATAGTAGGTTAAGTATCTCTGTGTCACGTGGTTTTCTTTGTTTACCTTTAGTTAATTACCTAAACAGATGGACTATAGATATTTATTTTATTTAGATTACCTTGATAGAAAGAAAGAAAGACAGAAAGAAAAAACTTTTCACACGCGAAAAACACGTGACACATACAGATTATACATATATATAGTTTATAGATAGTTAGATACTAATGTCCCAAGTCTGAAATGGGACCAGTTCAGCATGTGCAAGACAGGGCCTTGCGCTGGTATTCTACTGGCCCCTTACTTAAGTGACTCGCGGACGAACAAGCCACTAATCGGACAACAATAAGCAATTAGCAATTTAAATTAATTACTAAAACACACATTACATTACAATACACATAACAAAACATCTTAAGTCATTTAATGTCACATCAAGTTTCATTCAAAATTTTTCTACAAATCTTTAAAACGAACTTTACTCTCTAATACACGGTTCGCTGTGGGTAAATGCCAACCGTTATCTGTATATGGCACCTCGAATCCGTCCTTCACACCACCAGACGTAGGTTCCCGATAAGACTTTGACTCCCACTTCGAGGTTCTAATAAATCTTTCTCGATCCAAATCCAGTGACGTTGGACAATTGGCTGGTATTAAATTATTGTTCATGGGGTTATTTATTACGGTTAGGAAAAGGGATGAATTATTATGCAGTTGTAAGTCATTGTGTAGTAATTAATAAGGGTTATAATAGTTTGAACATAAAAACAAAATATAGTCTGTTCAAAGAAAAAAATAGTACGTTGTGTCATTTGATGTGTTTTATTATTTAACGCTTCTATTTAGCTTACCCTGTTTGTTTATTTGTGACTAATGGAAATAAATATACTCATTAAAATGTTAAAATAAAATAAACACATGTTAAAATGAACGTTACATTTTAACATCCCGAATTCCTTTAAAGGCGAGTCCATATAAATATTTTTTATGGATAGTAGTAAGTATTTTTACTAATTTAATCTTTCAAATGAAGAAAATTCAATTGAGAAAGCAAATATGACTAAAGAAGGCCACAGGCTGCACCGACCGGCTGATTACATACAAAATATTGAATTAGTTGAATGCAAAATTCTTGGCAACAGTACGATCTCTGATAAGTACAACACTAACTATATTAAGAGATAATAAGTGTAATATTATGTAATATTGGGTACAAGTTACATTTAACAAACGAAATAATTTTACCTAGTATTTTACCTTATATTTTATAATCATATCACTAGTTTATAATTCACGAAAATTATATCAATCATTGTCATTACTATAGGTATACCTAATTATCGTCAGGGTATTATAAACTTATCTCTTCGGCAATTAAAACGATAATTGCGTGGCACAGTATGATTTATTTATGGCTCCTGATACCGGTTTCGAACAAACGCTGATTATATCTTGGGGCTAATAATTGGATCACTTTCACGTCTCAGAATGGATTGCGGTCGATTATTTTGTCAATGGTTTGTAAGTTTCCGTGGTGTAGCGGTTATCACATCTGCCTAACACGCAGAAGGTCCCCGGTTCGATCCCGGGCGGAAACATAGTTTTGCAGTTTTAAGTTTTTATTTACTGTAGATAATTTTTTTACGTGTTTTGTTATATTTTTTATAAAATTAATTTCGTGAGCTCTAGTAAGAATTGCTTGATAATGTAAGTCATACCGCTTCTTTAAGCAATAAAAATTGTAATGAGATCACACTCAGTTCGTACTTATAGTACCTACCTACCTACGTATATAGAGGGTTTAAACATACGTACCTACATATAAAAAGCATCGCTAACGATTACATATACAATAAATTTACATTTCGTCTCGGATGAAAGACGAGAGTTAGAAAAAATAAAAGCCTTTCTACTTTAACATACGGCAAGCGGAATTCTGTTTGATCTTAGATTTCATTTCTTGGTGAAAACCTTAGCGAATAAACGTATGTGGTTGGTGGTGTATTGTTATTTTACAAAGGTTAAAATATCAAATGTTACTGATCAAACTGTAGGTTGGTATTGATTTATGTGTAAAATAACTAAAAAGTCTGGGTAGTGACGCCGAAATAGAATACATTTTTACCATGCCTACTCTTCTCGCCGGTGTAATAAGAGCCTAGGAAGGAACTACACTTTTGACCAAGCAGTCATCATCATCAACAGCCTATAAATGCCCACTGCTGAGCAAAGCCTTTTCTCACACGGAGACGGTTTGAGCATTAATTACCACGCTCGCTCAATGTGCTTGCAAACTTATAATTAGAAATTATAAGCCCAGGTTTCCTCACGATGTTTTTCTTCACAGTTTGTCAGTGGTGTTAAGATAATGTTAGAAAGTACCAAGTAGTAGCACTAATCAATAAAGCTGACTCTTTTTACTGCAATCTTCAAACACCAACCCCCCAGCCAAATGTGCAAGTCATGGTAAAACCTATGATGTAGAGAAAGCCAGTCCATCAGACGGTCACGGGTTTGTTTATGATTGCAAACCTATTGCGTAAAGAAAGACCACAACCCACGTAAACTGCCACTGACTGTTAAAGAAACAGACCTATTTTAAATATACAAACTTAGGTAAAACTTAGCTAAATGAATTATTTGTTTTCGACTTATATGAGCCTCTAGCATGGCTTGAAACTAGTCGAATTCCTCGTCAAACAGTTACGTGAGTAAGCCGAAAACATATTAATTAATTAAGTATGTCTTACAAAAATTTTAATATAAACTTAAAATAAGTCACAAAATCAACGACAAAAAAACACTGCATCTATTTCGACCAAAACAAAACTCTATCTCGCCTAGACAATACAACCTCTAAACAAAATCTCAAACGATGCCTATAAAATGCTTAATTAAAGTCATAAACTCCATTCATTACACATGACCCGAAAGTGGTATAAAAGTCGTGTGTTATTGTATGAGCGACACAATGGGACAGGGAATTAACTCGTACAGTACATGGAAATGAATATTGCACATCGAAAGAAAGAGAAAATCGGACAAGTCACATGACTGCGCATTATTATGAACCGTTAAAACTAGTCGAGCACTCTCCTCGAATCATAAAACGATTGAAAAAAGGTTTTGTACTAATAAATGATCAAACAAGGCAAGCTAACTGTAAGAGAGCTAACCAAATGGGTCGACTCAACCGGAGTAATACCACGTTTTCACAGAAAACCAGCTCGTGTTATGTTTTTCTGTACTAGTGCGGCCCAATTCTCCTTGCCATAAAAAAGGTGTCTTTTTCCAAAAGCCGATATGCGATATTTTTGTCAGGTACTGTACACTCATATCACCACGGTGGCGACCTCGATATCATTCGAATGACGCATTATGACATGAACTAGATTGAAATAGAAAAGATTCCTTTTTTTGGTTTGGTTTGGTACAAGTTAGTGGTTTAGATTCGATTGTCACTATCTAGTGCGCGGTTTAAATAGGAGGGATTTGTTTCTGTAGAGTTTATAGGAATAACTGTGTGGAGACGGTACAGTAGTATACCTTTATCACTGTTCCTGCCAATGCCGTGGATATCATAAGAACCGACTGTCAAATTATACATTTGAAATAACTGGACATCTGCACCTATTAACCGTTTGAATGCACCGATATGAGATACAGTAGAAAATACATTGTGTCTCGCGTGGATCCATGTTTAGACACACGACGGGTTAATCTTGGATCTCTAATCCATCTTTCGTGGTTTAGATGATATGAAACGCTATTGTGCAGATTATGGCTTATAGTCCAGGCTTAGAGTAGGCCGTCACTTGTTATTGACGTGATGATGATTGGAGCTCTGCCCTATTTAATTGACAACGCCACCCAATTTAACAATGTACTACTGCTTCCATCTCGTCCCGCCCCGTTACATAAATACACATAGTTTTTGTAAAGGCGTCACCATAACGATATTAATAAATCTACTAGACCTAATTCGGTTTTTCTTCATCCTGGTCCGTTCCGTTATACCCCATTAACGTGGTCTCTATTACACAAACAAAAGGTACAGGTTTTATGATGTATTGTGGCCTAAATTTCTAGGAATATTGTTTTGTCTTTCGCTGGTTCATTATAGGTACTAATACTAGAATAAAGTCGATATAGTTATGTCCTGCTGTAGTATTATTTGTCTTATTATTCACTCAAGTTTTATCTGTTCCATTATTTCATTATGAGACGAGAATTAATTATAAGATGTGTTTTTTCTTAAATCATTTTCGGATTTATAATTTTGCTCTCGACAGTTTTTTATACTTTTAATAACAACTATTAAAACTTCTAACATTTTCTATGAAAAAGGACGTTTTACAAATATTAACTTAAAACGCAACGCAACATCGCCGCGACTGCGCACGCTACTCATGAGAAAGAGCCCCTCTGTGGCTCGAAACTAGTAGAGAGCTTTTCTCAATTAATTCACATGAGTAACCCACAATTGTTAGTTAATTTAGTGTGTCTCACAATATTTGTTTTATAAAAAGTTTATCCGATCCAATATTCTCACACATTCTCATCTCGATCAACGCTGACCACTTAACAAACGAGGATATAGAAATAAACCTAATTACCGTCCTACATTGCAGTAAGCGTACAATAACATCTGTTCCCCGAACCTACCTTTAACCCCAATAAACTCGTGAAACGTTACTATTCACCCAATTCCCATTAACCGGAAAAACACTCCATTAAGTTTCCCAATAACCGGGCGAGAAAGGACCCGAATGAACGAAAATACTTCAAAACCAACCGGGTGTTAATTTAAATATGCCATTTATGCAAAAAGGAAGAAATTGGATACTAGGATACTTTAGAATAATGTCTTATAAAATAGAACTTCTAACTTGATGGAGTTTTATTACTACATATACCTTTTATAATTACTTTTAAATAGATAATTTAAGTTTCCATGTAAAATGAAGTTAAGAAGAAAGGGACAGATATATATCTAATCTGAGATATTTAAATATAAAACAATAAGTACAGGGACTGACTGCCTCGTTGACTGAGTGGTCGCAATTGCGACTAGCGGGCAAGGGGTCTCGGGTTCGATTCCCGGGTAGGACAAAGTATTACTGGGTTAAAAAAAAAATGTCAGTAGTAGCACGCAGTCTGGAATTGTGCCCGGTATATGGCAATAGGCTTACCCCCTATTACATGGGACTCATAAAATAATTAGTGAAAAGTGGGTGTTACTTCTGTGTGCACCTCTGCTTACCACTTCGGGGATAAAAGACGTGATGTTATCTTATGTTATGTAAGTACAGGGATTAAATAATAAAAGTGTATACGTAATATTAAAATTAGACTCTCTGTGCAAACAATTAAAATTCATTTCACATAAAAGATAGTTTGACAATAAATTATAGTTTTATCTTATGGAAATCTGCGTACGTGGCTAACCCTTATGAATAAATTTCAAAATTGTTACATAATATAATTCTGACATGGAACTTAATTAAAAAGTTTTAATGAATATTGCATAGCCTTTGATGTAGTTGAGATTAGTGTTTGAACTCAGCACTTAACATTGTAGTAAGTATGAAAATGCTCGATAATTTTATCAGAAACTTTGATTGCATAGTTTCCACGTATATTTATACCTATAGTACGTTAATAATTTGAATAGAGTTGTAGTAAAAAGGGCTCTTTTCATGATACTTAGGTACTTCAGATACTAAGTATCTTATACAGTACAACTATTTTACCTGAATGTTAAATTTAAAAAGACACAGAACATAACTAACTGAGCCTATTGCCATAAACCGGGCACAATTCCAGACTCTGTACTAATATTGGGAATTTTAAAAAAGAACTAGTAATACTTTGCCCCTCACCCCTTACCACCCTTATCACCCTTACTTACGGCAGTCGCACTTGCGACCACTCTGCCAACGAGGCAGTTGATGCTGAAATATAAAAAAGCAACATACCGGCCGAACGTATAACCTCCTCCTTTTTTGAAGTCGGTTAAAAACACCTCAATATCTACGTAGGTATGACACAAGTGACACATAATTTAAAAATGGCAGCCATATGCCGTTAACCCTAGTTTAACTAATAAAATATTTGCATTCGAAATTCGAACGTGTTTGAAATTCCAACCGTAATGAAAAAATGTTGCCAGTATTCTGTACATTTTATAGAAGTAAAGCGGACGGAAAATTAATTTGGTTTCAATATTTTTTTGCTAGGACATTCATAATTTATGACTCTACTGGAATTTCCTGTGGAACAGGAAAAATCTGATACTTTGAGTGCAACACCATTGGTACAGTATTCTTTTTATAACGACAAGAAGTTTGTTGGCCAGCACCACTCACACAACAGTAAACTAATGACAATAGTGTGTTTATTTCTTTATTTCAAAAACAATTTACATTGTGTGTGAATCAAAGCTTAAAACTAATAACACCAGTAGTACAAAAAGAGAGAAAAAAAAAACACATTTCCTAAATCGAATTACAATTAAAATTATTGCTAAAATAACTGATCTCATAACGACAAAATTTATGTGACACAACTACATTAATACATTGATACACTGTTCAATAAGTATACCCAATACAATACAATACAAAACCATATAATACATGTCACAAAATCAAATCTACTATGAATGTCAATAAAATAAGTTGTGTGGATAAGTTAATAACATTATTTAAAATTTAACTAAAAACTAACTAATACTACACAATCTACTTTACATACTTAAAGATTGTTGTACAACCTTTTTGTGCATGTGGTGTTTACCTTTAAGTGATTGTAACACTAAAGTATGTATCTATTGCATGTAACTTAAAATTAGAATTAACATGTACAATTGTTGGTGAACCAATAAATAAAAAAATAAAAAAATTAACTAAATAAATAAACACAACATATGTGTGGCTTAACTTAGGCTTAAGTGTGAAGAGCCATGCTTCGGCACAAATGGGCCGGTTCGACCGGAGTGATACCACGGCCTCATAGAAAACTAACGTGAAGCAACGCCTGCGTCGTGTTTCGTCATGTGAGTGAGGTACAATTACCCCCACCCCTACCCCCACTTCCCCAATCTCTCCAATCCCGGAATCCCCAACAATCCTAAAACTCCAAACCCCCAAAAGGCCAGTAACCTGCTTTTAACGCCTTTGGCGTTCCAAGTGTCCATGGGCGATGTCGACTGCCTACCATAAGGTGATGCGTCTGCTCGTTTCCCGGTTTATCCCATAAAAATAAAACTTAAAATTTCCAGCATCTATTCCATGTACACCGCAAACTTTCTACATGTAATTAGATTTTACTTACCTGTAACGTTTGAACTAACTGTCCGTAGATAGCAATCGTTAAAAGTTACCATACGTAGTATTAAGTTTACACAAACTTTTCCCATGTAATTCACTCGGCTAGTTAGAAAATGAAGTTTTTTTTCCTATCTTGTACTGGGAAGTTCTAGAATTAGTTTCTCAACTGTTAGTAGAGTTAGACAGTGTTTTTAATAGACTTGTAATGGGGATGTTGTAGGATATAGCCATCTTTAGTGTTTAAACCTGTTTGAGTATGGTAAAAATAAATTATTAAAGTATTTGTTTATTTATTTTGGTTAAATCGACTATAGGGATGTTGACAGTTTCTGTAAGAAAATAAAAAATACATGTCCAATGTTATTAAATAATCTACCAGACAGACATTACAATACAAAATTGTCATTTACCCTATAGTTTACACTATATACCTTACTAATTAAATGGCTAAAAAAATATTTACAAGTGAAAAAATTAATTTATAGGGTAACACCACAAGGTTGTATTGTCCCTAGTGATATGAATGATTAATAAATAAATCGGTTTAGGACAAATGGCTTACTGATGTACTCGACTGTTGAATTTTTTTATCAGTTCCTAAGTCAATATATGATGAACAAACAATTCAATGAAAACTTCTATGAGTAATAAAATGTTACCTAATGTCACGTTCAATGCATAACACATGCATTTCTATAACTTTCTAGATTAAAAATATGAAAACTATTTTTTTCATTAGTGATAACAAATTCAAACAACTGTCAGAGTCCTTCCAATATTAGGTAATCCAATATTAGGTACCGAAAAAAACACAGTAATAATTCAAGAAGGAATGCTATTATGGACGAAACTAATTATTCGTGGCGCCTATGAGTACCGTGTTGACTTTTAATAAACTTAATACCCATCGCCCATCGTGACCTATTGCAAAGGTCGATACCGAACTCATTGGAATTCCTATCTTCATAATTTTCATAATTTTTTTTCTAACCGTCTGATATTTTATTTACCTAACCTTTCTATGAAATACCGAATTTTGTTTGAAGTTTTTGAATGTCTTAATATTAAAATAATTATTCGATAGGTAAAATAAATGCTAAAGATCTTGTTGATTTTTTTACCGTTTATTTCAGTTTGCTGAAGAATTTGCCCTGAATAAAAATAAACTCTTTTTTGATATTAAATAAGTGTTTGTTGATTATATAGACGTACAAAAATCCAATACTTAATAAATACTGTTAGTTAAATATTTGACTTTGTTAGATAGAAGTCAGCTGCCTCCGAAAACTAAAGTCTAAAGAATGAATGAACGAGGGAACAAAGAACTGATTTCTTAATAACCCAGCTGTTACACAAATGGCTGATAAAGAGTCGTTACTTTTTATTCGTTAAACTATTACTTCCTTTTATGAGAAGTCGGAAAAAGGCTATCATAATGGTCGTAGAAACTTATTTAATTTGATATTGCAAGTTTTATATTTAAAAGAGGCTGTGACACCTTGAATCAAAATAGTTTTTATTCTTACAAAGATACAGATTTAGTATTCAAAAGTGTCGTGGTGGCCCGGAGGTTAAGACGCCCGCTTCTCATGCATGAGGGTGCGGATTTGACACCTACCAACGGCAAGTACCAATGTGACTTTTCCAAGCTATATGTACTTTCTAAGATTATTTAGACACCACTGACAAACGGTGAAAGAAAACATCGTGAGGAAACCTGGACTTATAATTTCTAATTATTGTAATTTGTAACTATAAGTTTGAAATCGCCAACCTGCAATGAGCAAGCGTGGTGATTAATGCTCAAACCGCAAATTGGAATATTGAAACAAAAAAAGTTATGTTCTAAAATTCGTATTCTACGAGGACGAAGTCGCAGGCATCAGCTATTTTAAATAACTATCTAATAGGTTTTACTTACATAACTAATCTAATCTGAAAAATAAAGTACCTAGTTAGGTTTACCACTGATAGTACGTATTGGTATATGACATTTGGAGGGAGTTAGGTGGATGTTCCCTCATCAGTCAATAGCAGACTGATGGATGAGTCTTGTAATGTTCGTTTACGTATGATGTGATGCTGACAGCTTATCAAAATACTAATAGGTACTAAACTAGCTGTAGAATTAAGAAACGGGTACAAGTACAGCTATGTCTACTGTACTGTACACTTACAAACTAGCTTTTTTTTTTCATTTCATTGAAATTTCTATAACTTTAAAAAAATATTTCTATAACCAACCTGTAACCCAGTTGCCTTTTATACGACCAAATGTTACTAATTCATAAAACACTCGTATCAGAAAATATTACCAAGCTGTGAAAAAAAAAATGCTAGTGGCTCCGTTACTTTGCTTCCAAGTGATTTAAATTAAAGTTATCAATAAAATGCTTGACTTTTTGTTACAGAGCGTATTAAAATAAAATAGCTCCCTACTTTTTTAATCTTCAAAAAGTAAAATAAAATACAATGAAGGACAAAAATAATTTATTTTTATGAAATATACAAAACTTTGTATTCAAATACGTAGATTCGAAACTCAAATTCATTCGAAAATCGTTTGTCATAGTCAACAATAGAAAAATAAAGCTAGGAACACACATGACTCGACAAAACTATGGAAATGGGTGACACGATTAATACTGTCATTCGACGTGACACTACTGTGTAGACTATGCCTAGTGGAATTTACTTGTGAAAGAGAAAGGTGTGGTATTTTATCGGTGTTAAGTATGTATAAATATATTTTCACAGTGGTTAAAAGTATAAATTGAAAGGGAAATATAAACTGGTATATCGTAATTCTTTTAGTGTTGAAGGACTTTTTAAATTGAAAAATAAATGAAACAAAAGATCTCCGGAAGTGAATACTCTGTAGTCGCGACTTGCGACTATTTACATTTAATGTGGTTTACACTGATGACTCCCAGGCCTCAAATCTTTCATTGCTTTTCCGAACAAACCCAAGCAAAATAGCTTCAGGTAAACCAGTCAACTGTCATAAGTGATATTTATTCTTCTTTGTTACTGGCGCACCTCAAGGCGTCAAAAACGTCAAGGCGTGTCGTTATTTAATACGAGGCTTAAATGGAAGGTCCGTCACTAGCTTGTCGGCTATTGAATTTCAAAGGGACATAAAAGGCGAATTAGTGCGACCAGTCAGTTACTAGTTGCTACTGGTTGAGGGGGCGGTGTGACAAGGTAACGAGCACGCCTTGATGATGCGTCATTCGCTGTACGTTAAATGTAGGTACCAATTTACGGCCATTACTTTATCCTGCCTTGTGCAAATAAGTGAGAAGGTTCTTCATCATCATCATAGGTTAAAAGAAGTATGACATGGGACTCCTGACTTAAATAATGAAAAGTGGGTATTATATTGTAAGCTATATGTGCAACTGTGTCAACTCCTTGGAGCGATAAAAGGTGTTATGTCATGATAAATCAAAATATATTTTAAGTTAAGGTCACAGTATAATCAGCATCAAAAGTTGATGAACACATTTCGATATTTAAAATCACCATACACCGTATTATAGCTAAATCGGCGAACATAGCAAACGCCCTATATGGAACACAAAATAATTATTTATTTCTGACGCTTTGCATGATGACTGATATAGGTAACACGGGTGTACAGCGATTTTGAAAATCTTAATGGGTTTATCAACTTTTGAAGCTGACCGTGCGTATTTTAAACGGAACTGAACCCTATTTTTGCAATCTATCAAGCTAATTTCCCTGAACAGATACTAAAAGCGTTCACAGATTTTAACTTAAGAGAAAACTTAAGAAACTGAGTTTGCATATCAATTGGAGTAGCGGAGGAATTAAATTGTTGAACGCGGAAAATAAGACGAACTAAGATTTAACAATTCAAATTGCCAACAGTCAATGGATGACGAGGATTTATTCATTGAGACACATATTTATTTATATCTTTATAGGTTTTTTAAATCACGTTGTCGCAAACTAGGATATTTTCTTGTGTCGTGGGTGTGTTTACAAACCACTACGTACCCAGAAATATGTCATACTAATAATATTGTTCAAGAAACAACACTTTCTATATGCATATATTGTACTATCAATTATAATTATAATACGTGTATATTACATTAAACTGGTTATAGTATAAAGCCAAAAATAGGCACTTTATAACACTAACACTAACACACTATTATTGTGTTTAAATCATAAAGAAAAAAAGTGCTATTATAATATCTAAGAGCCACTATAAAATCCTTCCTATTTATATACTACACTTTAATACTTTCTGAAGGTTAGGTCTTACATTTTATAATATTCCTATAACATAAAATGTAATTTATTTTACCCTACAATTTAATACGAGATTACGTTTCTATTTAAAGCACAAAGCGTGACGATGTCAGAGTTAGTAAAAAGATTTTATATGCAGCATGCAAAACTGAAGCCTTAGTAAAGAGAACCTATTACGCTAAGTCGAGGACGTGACGGGAATATAAATAGAAACATAATGGAAGTAATTATTTTCCTGGTACTCTTTCAGGTAGAAATAAAATAAATAATGTTATTCAAGAACCCTTTTCTATGTTGTTATTAGAAGCTGGGGTTAGGAAAGATTTGCTGGTGTGCCTGGGAATAAGGTACATTTTAAATGTTTTAGTCGATTGTGAAGGGTAGTAGACATTGGTACAAATCCCCCAATCTTCCCAATGCCTGAATCCCTAACAATCCTCAAATTTGTAATTCCAAAAGGCTGGTAACGCACTTGTTACGCCTCTGGTGTTTCGGGTGCCTATGGGCGGCGCCGATTACTTACCATCAGGGGAAAGATACACTAATTTACGCAATTTCGTAAATCATAAGAAAAAATCACTGCTGACACAAAATGATAAAATTAAAGAAGAACACAAATAAGACACGAATTCATTATCGTTACCACGATTATGATCATAACAATCAATACTTTGAGTCTTACTAATACAAAAATTTAGATTTTATTTATTAACAATTTTAATTTATTAGTTGTAACTAAAATAACTTAAACAATCAATTGTTAAAAGTAACGTATTGTTACCCTAATACTGAAACACGTGTGGTACAAACATATTTCAGGCGACAAAATTCCAGTGTAACGAATAAATTAAAACTTCTGCCTTGAAACAGCTTGCTTGTTAGTACCGGACGACTGAAAATAAACCTTTCAGCGTTCCTTCATGAGTTTAAATGCCTAGTTATGTCCGTCCCCGCCCTTATTGCCTGAATAAAACGCTTAATTTTTTACGACTTTTTACCCCTTTTTATGAAATTTACGTTTGACCCTGTGTTAATGGTAATTACCCTAAGCAAGGGTAAAGTGATAAATGTTGCGCTTTAGAAAATACGTCGTGCGAAAGGAATTAGAGGCCTTTGGTGTCAGATATGAGAAAAAATGTCGCATCTACGGATGTAGAGCTAGGAATGTAGAGAAGAGATGGATGCACCAATAATATATTTCCATAGACGTGTCATTTTGTAAGAACATCTATTTATTTACTGGATTTTGTACACAATGTAACTAGAATAAGATTTTCAAAGAACAGAAAAATTATATTCGCATTCAATAACACGTCAAAATTAGTTTTGATCAACAAAAAAAAAGAAGATAATCAGTAAAATACTAGAATATCTTCTAGATATTTTTTACTCAGCGACTTTGAAATTATGGAAATGGAATTTAGATTTCGTACCCACATTTTACTGAAAACAATAAATTTTTAGAGAAACATAAAATTTTATTGTAATAATAACGGATCCGAAAATTTGAACGGAATATAAATTTTATAGATCGTAACGAGTGGTACCTAAGCTTCAGCCTTTCGTAGACATCTATATACTACACATATAGGTGTAAAAATTATGTAATGCTATACATAAATTTAAGTATATGTATTACCTTCTATTAGAAGTCAAAGATAATAATTATAAAGTGAATTCACTCACAATGACTACTTCAATTGTGTAAGTAATTCAATGAGCAGTTACAAAATTTAAAATCAAAATCAAAATCATTCATTTCATTTAAGCCAGGAAGGCACTTTTAAACGTCAACAAAATTTTAAAGTAAAGCTATTTGCTCAATCCAGGGTGTAGATTCCTATGGAGAAGAACGAGCCAGAAACTCCATATGTCATTGTTTTCCCATCAGGTTCACAATACAATTTTTAGTTACACAGTTTGGTTGGCTTTTTAAAAGGTTAATTTAAAATCACTCTTAATAGTTAACGTTAATATTAAACTGTTACTAGTAGGTATCTATGTGTTCTTAACTCTATATTTCTCACGACGGGATGAAATATTGACGGAGAGCGGTGTCGTCGAATATTTCATTAGCGCTCGTTACCTCTCACCCTATATATAAATATACATTATATATACAATCTACACAACATATACATACATACACCTCCTCTATCTTCAGCTTTTGACAGCCTTAGTGTGCCTTACAAATTTGACGTAATTTCCGCAGTAACGCTTCACAAATTTAATTGAAACGATAATTAAACCTCTGATTTTCCAAAATAATTTACCCGGTGGTGTTTTGAATGAGTTTATGAATGGTATTAACGTAAATAGGATGTTTATCATGATTACGATATTGGTCACAGCCACATATCATCATCATCATCAACAGCCTATAAATAACTGCTGAGCAAAGCCTCTTCTCACACGGAGAAGGTTTGAGCATTAATCACCACGCTTGCTCAATACGGGTAGGCGATTACAAACTTATAATTAGAAATTATGCCCATGTTTCCTCGCGATGTTTTCCTTCACCGTTTAAAATGCAGGTCACAGCCATAATGTTGGTCCTAATATAATCGCCATTATGATCGTGTCTATGTAACTAATTTACTTGAGATGTGTGTACTTTAATTAAAACGACAAATGTCAATTTCGTAAAGCCTTTTCCAAACAGATATTGCATGGAAAATAAACAATACATACATACCTACTAGGTACATACCTTATAACCCTTGTCGTAAATAAACGATATTTCCCAAAAAAAAATTACAACTGATTGCCTCGTTGGCCGAGTGATCGCAAGTGCGACTGCCGGGCAAGGGGTCTCGAGTTCGATTACCGGGTCGGGCAAAGTATTACAGGGTTTTTAAAAATCTCAGTAGTAGCACGGAGTCTGAAAATGTGCTCGGTATATGGCAATAGGCTCACCCCCCTATTACATGGGACTCATAGCATTAATAGTGAAAAGTGGGTGTTACATTGTACAGTGGAATTAAGTGCCGAAATATGCACCTCTGCCTACCCCTTCGGGGATAAAAAGGCGTGATGTTATGTTATGTTATAAATTTACAAGAAATAAAACGCGCAACACCACGAATCTAAATAACTGTCCGGACACGGAGTCTCACTTCACAATGTGCGACCACAAAGAAAACGATAAAATTTAAGGCTCCCATAAAAAGCTACTTTTTAAGTACCCATACACTCTTACTAGAGTTCTATAAAAACAAATTTGGGGTAAAAGTAATAAAAACAGATAAAAAGCTACTAACGTATATATTGAAAAAGTTAGTTCAAAGGTCCTATAGATTCTTGTCACGTGCTCGCCTTCCAAGATTCAGTTAGATCGCAAATGAAGGCTTCCATGTAATCTCCAATCGATGGTGTGAAATTACTGGAGCTGTCAATTGAAAATGTAATCTCTGGGGGTGCAACAAATTTGAATTTTGTTTGCTCCTCAAATCTGCTTTAAGGCCTTCAGATTTTGGGAGAAACACTTGCTTTGATTGGATTACATATTTGATTTCAAAAGTTTTTAAAGATTGTTGCTCTAAGATTTTTCTTTAATATTGACGAATAAATAGAAGGCAAATATTCCTTATATTTCTAACAGTCACATATTTTATCGCTCACTATATTTGTACTTGTGACTAATAATGTTATCTAAGTATTTCAAACACTAAAATGCCAAATAGTAATATTGTGGATTGATTAAGTTTCCGAACGTGGCAACACTATCTCTATCGGGCATTCGCGCGGTTTTTGTCTTTGACAGCAACAGATAAATTGAAAAACAATATAAAACAAGTGAATACAAACTATTTTTGAATAAGTCTGAGTTTTAATTAAGATCATCATCCTTCTGAGCGTTTTATATTTGTCAACTACTTTCATATAATACTATACACTAACTATAAAATTAAGAAATAAAAGATATTAAGTTTTACTTTAATCGTTTCGGATTTTCAGTAGACGTACTAATGTTATTTTATTACAATAAAATTAGTTTACTATTCAACGTAGGTAGACGCAAAACAATTCAATAATAAAATTTTGGACCTAATCTCCATAATTTTTAGCTCTTAACCTAAAAATTATCGCCGTCCCAATTTCCATACAAAACATTTATGCGACAACCTAATTTGCTATTTAAATGTCGTTGTTAAAATTCTGAAATTTAATAGAAATATTCCCGACATAAAATTCTTGTTTAAAATGGGTATACGGTACAAAACAAAGGATACTAAAGCCTGGCTGTTTTTAAAACCTACTTTGATGTAAATCGTGCTTAATTAAGTAGAGACATGGCTTCGTATGTAAACAGAAGACATTAAAATACTGGACGAAATGAAGAGTGATAGCCGTGGGTAGGGGTGCCCTGTACAACGAAGGCCTAATTAATGAGAATTTATAAATAAAAACAGCTGTTATATCAACGTAATCTTTGATGTTTCCATTTTTTATTTAGGTCATATGGAAATTGGTACATTGCATTGTTATTACTCCAGGATCGAATTATTAATTAAAATGCAGCCTGAGCTGTTATTAATATCCGAACACTTTCTGAATATCTTCTTCATTATCACGAAAAAACGAAACGAAATGTAAACGTCACACTTTTAATTCTCGAAGATGTTGGCAGAAGTGTAATTTACACAATATTACATAACACCACGCCTTTTATCCCCGAAGGGGTAGGCAGAGGTGCACATTATACCACTGTAGGTACAATGTAACACCTACTTTTCAATATTTATGTTATGAGTCCCATGTAATAGGGGGTGAGCCTATTGCCATATACCGGGCACAATTCCAGACTCCGTGCTACTACTGAGAATATGAAAAAAATCCAGTAATACTTTGCCCGACCCGGGAATCGAAACTGAGACGCCTTGCCCGGCAGTCCAATAATTTACACAATATAACACACACTTTCTCTATCGCTAGTCCGAATCCTTTATTAAATTAGAAGATTAGCTTATTAACATATTAAACATGGCGTGATATGATAAGAGAAGGAAAATAAGGAAGAAATTAATTATTACTTTTGTCATAACGCTAAAAAGGAATACGCCCAAAAATTGCTTAGATTCCTCTAACTTGGTGGAATGAATCGGCTCATTAATTTAAATTCTGTTAGTCTAATAAACTTTTGGAAGCGCGCTAATTGGCCCCTGAAACTGAAAGTATTCAAGTGTCTTTATATTTAATGTTGATCTTTAGCCATGAATAAAGTTACACCGAGAAGATAATATTTGCTTGAGTTGAAGTCACGAATTTTTTTAATGAGTAATCGTGGATGATTTACTTTCATCTTACAATTAATTGGGTTGATGACAGGGTATGAAATGAATGGAAAAATATTAGACACGTATTTTTTTATTTTGTCGTATATTAAAACGATACTTAGATAAAACGAATCAAAGTTTAGGAGTGGGGGCTGAAACGTCATTTCTACGAATAAATTTACATAGAAGTAACGTCACGTGACATTTCAAATCAATATATAGTAGAATGTATTCGTTTCTGTAAGAAAATAAAAATACGTGTCTAATGATTTAACATAATCTCCCAGATGGACATTAAAATAAAAATTAGGCATCTACCCTATTCATTTATTACACTTGACTTAAGAACTAAACGGATCTTTTCTACTACTGTAACTTTTTTAGTTTGTAAGTCATTTTACACATTTATTGAGTGACATAAGCGTTTTCACAGATGGGATCTTTCAGCAAAATATCTCATTTAAACAGATTACACTCATAGTTAAGTAAATTGTCAGCTTTCAAATAGAAAACGAGTTAGTCAGCAAAAAGAGTGACAATACTCCCTCAGAGTCTGCTAACGGACCCTCTTTGTCAATGTAACTAACCTGGCAAAAAAGACGATTCGGAGATTTTCCTTTCACGAGTTTCCAGAATCGGGTCCCAATTAACTTTATCTTTTGCATTTTGTACTAATTTGGACGAATGTTTTTCTTTAAATCCCTTTTCAAATTGGAGCTTCCGTGTTTTCGTATTAAGCA
The DNA here is from genome assembly GCA_902850265.1 of Spodoptera littoralis. Lineage (NCBI taxonomy): Eukaryota > Metazoa > Arthropoda > Insecta > Lepidoptera > Noctuidae > Spodoptera > Spodoptera littoralis. Next base: position 10,796,105 of record LR824544.2, read on the forward strand.
ATCGTGGGTGCTTTGTTTAGCTGACAAAATTAATCGATGTTATTCTATAATTTTATTTAGGCAGTTGTGTGGCGTTGGTTTCGTTTTAAGTCGATTGCAACAAATATGTAAAGAATTTACTGAATCTATGTGATATAATTGTAAAGTTTAGAATGTTTACTACACATAGGCATGTATTATACAGATTTCACAAGTCAACTATGTTATTTGCTTGATACAGTTAAGTTACAATTATGTTATATCATACTATGAATTTCTGTATCGTATATAAACTTGATAAACCTCACATATTCAATAAATTGGGTTATCTAAGTATTCAAACTGGATTCATAGTCCACGGAATGCAACAGCCGCAAGTCGATACTGAAACTAGTGTTGAACTATTACGATAATATACACGATATCTGAGTAGCACATTCTTAGTAACAACTACTTAAAAGTTTGGCTTGGTAGTAGAAGATTACATTTACCGAAGAAGAGTTCTTGAACATGATTATCTGATAGATTTTTTTTAATAATCTGCACGCAACGAAGGCCACGTAATGTACCCACAAATATATAGCAACAAAATTAGATTGTTTTGTAACTTATCATAATATGCATGCATGGACACTGGACACAGTTTTTCACTATATGATATTTCTACTGGAAGCAACATTCTATTTACTTTCTACCTAGTACCACCGAGTCCATACCAGGCAATGGGAGAGTAATGGTATTTTATAACAAGAGACAGCCATTCAACTCTCACCATCCAAAGTCGGTCAATAATAAAAATTCTCCACTGAACCTTTTGCCAAACTTTTGGGCAACTTTTCATAACGACTGTCACAGATGTTCATGTGAAGGAGGCTGGCATATTTATTATTTTTCTATAGAACGCAAGTTTTTGAATATTTATCTATGAATCTGGCGTGCGATTGCTTGACAAATCGAAGCTTCATATATATAAAATCACGCCTTTTATCCCCAAAAGGGTAGGCGGAGGTACACACTTACTGTCACTATACAATGTAACACCCACTTGCCACTATTTATGTTATGAGTCCTATGTAATAGGGGGTGAGCTTATTGCCATATACTAGGTACGATTTCAGACTCCGTGCTTCTACTGACATTTTTTTTAGAACCCAATAATTCTTTGCTCGACCCGGGAATCGAACCCGAGACCCCTTGTCTGGCAGTCGTACTTGCGACCACTCGGCCAACGAGGCAGTATTATTGTCTTGTTAATTTGTCCATTTTGAATTTTTATGTGAGAATTCCGAAAAAAATGCATGTATGAATAAGTTGTATTGTTAACATGCTCGCCCAAAATTAAGTCCCTAAACAATTGGGTACTTGCCAACAAGTCAAATTCAATACTTTTTTCGAATTGTCAAAAAACGACAGTTTTCTATGAATTTTGTACGAGATTGTGTATGTGACGTCACGTTTTTTTAGCGCCAAACACCATCCTTATTTATTAAAAATTTGCTGGAAAAATACTAAAATTAGTTTGGCCATAAAAGCAATTAGTGAAAGAGTGATTATTTATTTAAATAGTCGAATTAATTTATTTTTGATTAAAGAACGTACCCAATTCAACCCAGAACTGTAAGAAACGTTCATCCTTTCCTCTCTAAACTTAAGAAATAGAGTAACAAAACTTACCAATTTATAACCAATCCGTATCGCGAGGAAAGAATTGAACATTCCCGGTTAAAGCTTAGACAATAGGTATTTGTACATTAATCTTCGGTAGTCGGCAAATCCTTTAAGACTTCCGATCGGTTCGATCCACGACCGTCCGTTGCGCCGATAAATCCAGATTAGAATTCTTTGTCCCTGCCCACAGAAGTTGATATCAACTATTAATTTATTGGGTTCTTACGCTTTATTAACTTTTGCACCTCGTTCACCCATTTTTTGAAATTACATTACGTGATATCTTGCATTACTCGGAAGATGAATTAAATATCATCTAACTTCATCGACCGGGTACTGAGTTATACGATACTGGGGTTTGTTTTTTGCTCGAACTGTAGTAGAATCATGTTCACAATTTTACTTACAGCAATGGAGCTTAGTCTTCCACAGGTGGTCTCTTATGTGTGTAACAACCATTGTTCTATATTCTAGCGCATAGCGATAGATTTTTACACACGCAATACATTTCCGTTGCTAGAGTTTTTTATCTAAGTATTTTTTTTCCTTTATAACAAAAACAATCTCACACAATCTGTCATACATATTGTCTGGACTTTAAAAGGACGGACCTGTGAGTTCGTTTCGACATTTCTTCTCAGAGTAGTCAGTTAGGAAATCAACCTCATCGTTCGTTTGATAAAATTGACGTGTAAAAGTGCTGCCTTGTAACCTACCTATTTGCAGAAATATTTTACAAAATCAAAAATGAAATGGTGACTTATGCCCTTGACAATAAAACTGAATATTACATAGGAAACAACATTCCAACACCACACCGAGACTAACATTCCGCTAATCCATCATAATGGAAATAAACCTAAGTCACGTTTTTAGAACAGCAATAACCACTGTCATAGCACACAGAACGCTTTAACACACACAAACAAACAGATTTTACAACTATCCGCAGTTCCAAATGCAATAAACAAACGGAAACGATACGTTTCGATTTTTATACCGATTTCTTCGGTCGAGTCCGACAGTTCTTGTTGCATCGATCCTACAATCGGTTCAGTTATCGCTCGATATATTTTGTCTTGTAATCGATTTGTGTTTGTGTTTCATCGATACGGTATGTATTGTATATTGATATTGTGTTTCTATAAATATTGTTGTTTTATATTTGGATTTCCTTGATTCATGTATTCGTCGATCTTCGTCAGATTATGATGAGTTAAAATGTATGATGTTTCAGGAGTTTTGTGCGATTTATAAACTGAACCATAATGAGATTCCATTTCACCTTAACCCTTTGAGTACCGTCATTATAGACACAATTAAAGAAAAATAGGTTGCGGTCACCGATGTCCTCGCGGTGTTTGACAGTTTAAAATAAGCAAACTTTGACTTAATTTGATGTCACTTCAATAAGCGTATCACGACGCTCTCATCAAGTATGATGAGAGCAGAGTAGAGTTCTTATCTAGGTACCAATTACACTTGTGTTTATTGATAAATCTAATAAAATAATAGGATAATTTAACTCCTTGGTATATCAGAAAAATCGTCCCTCCTTTCTAAAAATCGCACCCTAAATATTTTTAAATAATGTTCCTCAGTTGTAACAAATGTGTGAACTAACATTATTTATGTATTTATCAATACGAAGATGACAATCATTGCCACAAAAAATTAACAGATTCTACAACGTGCCTATACTAGTAGCAGCTACCTCAAAAATCTCTTAGCCCAAAACAATCCAGTCTCATTTTATTCAAAATATATTTTCTGTGCCAATCCATTGCTAAGTTCAGAGCGATCAGAACACTGAACTCGTAAAATATGGAATATCTTGAGAATATTTCAGTTTTATAGACTTTGAAACGGCGCTTCCAGTACTAACATTGAAGGATCTATGAATTTTTAAAAATGAGTCTTGAATTCTCGAACTGCCGCTGTGTATGTATGAGTTTGGTACTTGAAGTGGTCAGTTTTGTACTGTATTTGACGGTTTGACATTCTTGGTACCTTCTTATTTAGTTTAGTATAATTTTATTAACTTGTTTATTTAGAGCTATATTGTTTCTTGAAAGTTTGTATGCACTGTTCCTACCGAAGGGTTGTATAAACTAGGACAATGAATCAAACATAAGGATTTCAAGTCATGATTAATAACGACACTGGAACAACAAAACCAACATCAAAATAATTAATTCCATAAAGGAGGATATATTGCTTCAATACCTACCCTTTCACTTTACTCTTTTAAAAACATGCACGAGTAGGTAATTACTCCATAGAACTGATTGTTCGATACTTTCATTCGAATGAGTCCTCTTTTGTAATGTATTACGCATCCAGTATTTCTCTTTGCTTCCCTCGCTTGTCGTCCGTCAATAATATTCAGTTTCATTACGATACTGGTTCCAGTTCAGCCATAAAGGCGTTACTCGGGAATAAAACGAGTCCCATTTTACTTTGACGATCTGAATATTTATTATTTGTAGATTTTTAAATTATTTCTTTGTGTTTATTTCTTGTTTTATGGGGTAGGTGTAAATTATTTATACTTAAGCTTTTACAAAACATTGGATATATTGTAGAGTATTTCTAAATCAGATTTCATAGTATTCATTTGATAAAAATAAGCTTGTATGTAATGTGCATAACATAAAACCAACTCCCTCTAATAATTTTATTTTAATCTAAATGCATTATTTCTATCTTTTTTTCATTAAATTTTTAAATCCATTTCATGTCAAAATCTAACCCTGTCAAAACGGACGCGGTACAAAATGTACCCGGATGTTTTGTATGTAAAATTTTGTCATACAAGTTTTGAAAGCTTTTCATATTTTGTCTGACAAGTGACAGTTAATTTGAGTCCAAGGCCTTGCAGCAACATCAATCATGCGAGCGGTTGCGATGCGGTACAGATTACGCTTTGCAACATTACTTGTATTACTCCACCACGTTGTTTTCACCGTGTCTCTGTTTATACTGGCAAACGAAGCGTATATTTTTCGGCTGGATTTTTCGTACCAATATTTTAAAGTAAAAAATCAGCTCAGTGAACGCGGAACACATTCCATGTATTTTGTCGTTGATATTGGATAAAATTGAATTTAAGCATGGAATGCGGTGTGCTTTGTTTTTGTGTCAGCTTGCACTATTTGTATTTTAAATATTTGTTTTGTTATTGTTATCGTTTACAAAGTTAATATTATTTCAATTTAACATGGGTATAGTTTTTTTATTATATCATTATATCAGCATAAAATGCCGTCACCACCATTATCACAAATGAACCCAAATAAAACATCCAAACGCTAAGAAAATGTATAAACTAGCCTCACACCCTAGCACTTACCAATATTTTTCCAACTTTTTAAAAAAAACACGATCCAATACCACCTGCATCCATAGTCAACAATCGAACTTCAATATTAATACACAGTATATGTACCGCAAGTACTCGACGGTAGCACTTAAGTTTATTAAGCGATCAATACTTGTACCCACAATGGTCAGCGATCACATCTTGGGTTGACATTCCATTGGTCCATTGTACCAACCCATATCAACTGACGATAATTTACTTTCAGTAATGAAGGGGTAATCTGACAGCCCCATCAGATTTTGTGTTAGGTAATTTATTTAGGTAGTACGGTGAAGGGATATGTTTTTTTTATGGCATAAGCCGGTAAACGAGCAGACGGATCACCTGATGGTAAGCAATCGGCGTCGCCCATTGCCACCTGGAACACCAGAGACGTTACAAGAGCGTTACCGGCCTTTTGGGGATTAGAAATTTGAGGATCGTTGGGGATTCAGGGATTGGGGAGATTAGGAAAGGGGAGGGTAATTGGGTCTCCGGTAACCTCACTCACACGACGAAACGCAACGCAAGCGTTGATTCACGTCGGTTTCCTATGATGCCGTGGTATCACTCCGGTCGAGCCGGCCCATTCGTGCCGAAGCATGGCTCTCCCACACTTTTGTTTGCTAATTTTTTGTCGGTTATCTTTTAAACCTGTTCCGAATTTCATCCCGATCCTTTTTAGCCATTACGACGTGATTAGGAAACAAACACAGACAAACTCACTCACAATCTTTCGAATTTATAATATATTAGCTTCTGCCCGCGGCATCGTCCGCGTTCCTATGAGATAAAACTTGTCTATGTGTTATTCTAGATCAAAATCTAGCCCTGTTCGAAATTTCATTCTGATCCCTTCTGTCGTTTTGACGTGATTGTGTAACAAACATTCGCACAGACACACAAATACATTTATATTTCACATTTATAATTATATATGGTACGATTGTTTTCTCAAATGTAAGTGTTCATTTTGTTTCAATATTGTACCTAGCGTTTGAAAATGTATCAGCGACATGTACTCAATTCATCTAAATCAATTGTGATATTTCACGAGACAATCTCAAAGCTTAAGGAGAGCAAATTTCAAAATTGCACATGGTCTTAAACCTGGTACATACAACATAAGTCAACTTTTGCCTAAACCTTTTGCAAAACATAACGATTTTTAAATAACAATTTTCATAAATTAATTACAACATTCTAGACTCTCAGCTACGTACTGTATTAATAAATCTTTTTTAATTACAATAAGAGTCCTAACGAAGAGAGTAACCTTCAGACTGCCACAGTCTGGTCTGACGTTGAATTAATCGTCCACGGACGTTCAAGGGTTAATATAAGCTATAAGTAATTGTGGTCCGGTTATCATTAGGACTTGCAATATATTACCGGTTGAGATTTGACCCCCATAAAGAAATGTAGGGTTAGGTCTGAAAAATATGCCTGCCATCTTTTTTTGGGGGATGTTATACTTGCCGTTGTGTGAAAATTCTCTAAATAAATTATTCTTTTTTTAATTAAAACTATTATGCCATCTGCCACAGAATGGAGATCTAATAAGAACTAGGATAATTAATTGTTGCTAGCTAAGATAATCAAAATATTGGACTTTAAATTTTTAACAGGAATAGGGTAGACGACTAATTTTTATTTTAAGGTCCATCTGGTAGATTATTTAAAAACATTAGACACGTATACGTTTACGTTTTATTTTCTCACAGAAACGAATAGTTTCGAAGATATATTGATTTGAAATGTCGCGTGACGTCACTTCTCAGTACATTTTATACTAAGAAATGACGTTTTAGCCCCCACTCCTAAACTTTGTTTCGTTTTATCTAAGTATTGTTTTATTATACGACAAAATAAAAAAATACGTGTCTAATATTTTTTCATTACCTAACTTACGGACTAATTATATTTTTAATTTTCATACCCTGTCATCATCCCCATTGTAATTGGAAAATAAGACCTCATGCTACCTCTACATTAGTGCCAGCCAGTAGAGACTAGGATGCCGTCTCCTCTAGGTAGCATGACTGCTACGAAGCAGTCATGCTAGCTAAGGAGGAGGCGGGGTGCATAAGGGAACTCAACTCCTCACGCTCTAATCGTCATGAGAGACACTCCGGGCGTCGGGGATCGCGAGATGATCTCCGGCGAGCACAGGTATCTCGCCATCCGACCAGAACCAGACCCGAGCATACGGCGCGTCGCTTTCCCCGCGCGCCTCAAGGAGCCATCAGAGGCATCAGACCAATTAGTCAGTAAGAGTCTGACACTCCCTCTCGCCTCACCCAGTCGGTAGAAGACAATGGATGTAAAAGAAACAAAAATTGCCAATCAGTAAGCAAAAAAACTATAATTTACCTAACATTATGGGACTTGATGATGAAATCTAAAACTTCATGTTTGCCATTCAAACTTATAATAACTGTACCAATGATGCAATCATTTAATTAATGAAGTGGTTTAACCTCAATGCGGTTTGATGCTACACATAAAGTTTATAATTTAGTTTGTCGATTTCAATTTTCATATTGGTACATTGAAATTTGACTAGTAATACTAGAATTTACAGTACTGCTTTTAAAATTAAATTTTCATTTCGCTGATTATTCTGAACTTTATAATACATGGCCTAAAAGGAAGTAGATACATAAATTATATTACATTCCTCGTTCGCATCCATTACATATTTCCCGTGCGTGCGACGCGTCGCGTTCTGCACGCGCCACAAAGAGCCATCAGACCACCACAGATGGAGCCCAGTGGGGCTGATGCCTGATATGGAGCTGCGGAAGGCCTAACGGGTTGCCGGGGCTCCGGTTCGAAGAGCAGGAGTAGGAACGGGGTGGTTTTTAGTCAGCAAGAGTCTGACACTCCCTCTCGCCTAACCCAAGGCGGAAGAAGTCATTGGACGATTTTCCACCCTCAAAAAAAGCCATTATACATATATTTAAAATAATAAAAATATCACTATCTTTATTCTCACAATCTCCACAAAAATCATACCATAGATACAAATGCCCAGTTGGTAATGAAAGTACAACAAATTCTTTGTTTGCAATAAATGAATAATAATTAAATAATTACTTTAATAAGTATTTACTTACAAATAACTTAAAAATAAATTAATAATATGCATAAGAAAACACAGGAAAAAATAAAAAGAAAGAAAACAAAAATTCTACCTTATGGAGTCGAAAAAGGTATCCTCATCGCTTCCGAGAAAGGGTGCTCAAAAGACTGGCAGCATTGTCTCGTTCGATGGCAATGACCTTTGACCAAAGTAGTAGCCAGCCTTTCGATCACCTGAAGTGTCAACCAGCCTCTTTACGACAGAACATATAATTACAATTTCGTATAATTATTTTTTATTATTTACTAGCTTCTGCCCGCGACTTCGTACGCGTACCATCTCATTTTTTCTCGGCCCCGTTCGTAATTTTCGGAAAAAAGTGAAAAAAAGTATTGGTTAAAAAGTATCCTATGTCGGTCTCCTGGCTCTAAGCTACCTCCCTACCAATTTTCAGCCAAATCTAATCTGCCGTTCTTGAGTTATAAGTGGTGTAACTAACACGACTTTCTTTTATATGTATATATAGATATGACGAAAAGAAAATTGTACTGAAAGAAATGAATTCCAAAAAAGTCTTGATAAAATGAACTTTTTATCTTCGAAAAATGGATAGCACCTTTAGCTTTTAAAAAATAAATTGGTTATTTTCCTAACGTTTTTAAAGCACAGCTAGTAAATCTTTCTTGAGTCAGTGCAATGAGCGCTACCCACTCGATAAATCCCTGTTGTTTGCGCCACACGTCCAAGTAAGTGTAGGAGACAAACATCCTGTAAAATATACTTTCAGATTTATATTTTTTGAGTGATGTATAGATTTTCAAATACTATTAAAGGGCCTTTAGAGGAGATCTATGTCGAAGGACAAGCTAGATAATCTTAGAAAGTCCATATTATTCGGAAAAGTTACATGTATGAGAAGTGGGTGTCGTAAACCTCCGGGCCACCACAACTCACTGTAACCTCAGTAATAAAGGCTTAACTTATTTTTACTTTTTTAATATCATAAAGTTTATTTCTCATTTTATTATTATTTATGTATTTATCTTTATATCACATAGGTAAGTATTTTATAATCTAAGCCCCACAAAACCGTTGCAATGGTTTGACTGCGGGGTCGAGTCGCTAGACATTACAATTAAATGTACTTATATTTAAATGTTATACAGGCGTTGAAACTTATACTTACTTATTATTAGGACATTTCTAAATAATATGACTTCAATACATTCATCGTTATCAATCATCATTAAGCCGGGTACAGTTTACTATTGGACTATTAACCTCTATAGATATAAGAGAGTATACTGATGGGTTGGTAGTTGTTAGTATTTTTTATACATATTTTGACGGTCGTAAGCGATGAAGAAGTCTTGTTGGTAGCAATTTAAAAGATCCAGGTTATCAGAGACTTTTACTGCCTATTTTCCCCCAAATGATCTAATGAAACCCGCAGGAAAAGGGGTGCTGGCAAACGTATATTTTACTTTATCACATGGCAATACCTAAGTACTCGCTTAATACATGTAACTAATAAAAACTTTAGAAAATTAAGTATAGTAATCTTTGCTCGCCTTAATTCTTAAGAGAATTAAAGTCCATGTTATTATGTAGTAACAAAATTATAATTTCTTGTGAGTACTTCCAAGTGCCACTTGCTCGACTTCATCTAGATAGTGCCACGTTCAAGAGACTCCTTTCAGAGCCTTTGTGTGGTCGACCGACGACGGTTAGACACAGGCACAATACATAGACATTCTCGAGAAAGGCTTTAGCAACTTATTTAAGAACCTCTTTTAATTAAAACTGAGAAGCGTGTCGACTTTAGTTTTACTTTTAATGACGGAATACTGAAACGTTACTCAATATTAAGTCGTGCTTAAATATCGTGCCATCTCTGTCATTTCACAAAAAATTAGTGGTAACAGAACTATACTTAAGCGCGACTTAAAATTGAGCAGCGTTTCAGTATTCCGACATAAGTGTTTTAATAGTTAGTTAAAAAGTTAAAATAGTTTATTTTCTAAACATATTGGTCTTTTCAGAATAGAAGCTGTTCTAAAAATTCTGTTTTTGATGAAATTATAGAAATACCTAGGAATATCGTGAAAATATTTAGTTTTAAAAATATATATAATTTATTTCACCTTATACCAAGTTCTTTTATTTCGTTACACCTTTTATTGTAGCTTTAGTTTAGATTTTATTTCAGTGTTCAAATTTCGCTCTTTCAAATACAACGGTATTTATGAGACCTGTTCTTTATCATCCGATACCGTCTAAAATTCAAAATATACTTTTTACTGAGGTAGGTAAACCGTCACTTTTATACTTCATATTCGCATCCATTTTACCGACGCTCCCCGAATTGCTAAATTTAAAACCTTAGACAACCTCCATTCCTCTAGGTATATGCCATAAAAGGCGTATGCCAAGACTTGACGTCCCTTATTGGTGCTGATGGTAGCCATTGTAGAGCGTTATTAACACCTTCTTGTTGGTTAATAAGCATATTTTCCCCAAAAAGCGATCTGTTTTATAAAGGTACACCATCATTCATAACAATAAGGTTCAATTTCCCATTGCACTTGCAATTCGCGTTCAATAGACCGCTTGAACCACCTAATATAACCAACACATGTAGTTAGTTATGCTCGTCCACCGCGATATTGCATTGTGTCGTTATCTGTCCCGTGTGATAACTGCATCCATTGTTAGGGGTCACAAACCGCCATTGTTACCGTGCAAGCCCGACTAACCTGTAAATGCCCTCGCCTTCGATAAAAGGTACACTAATGGTATAGTAGTGTGAGTGTAAGTAGGTAGTGGGGAATTTAGTAAACTTTAATACACATTTGTTGCTTAAATATTTTTTAAATTACTTCTTCATGTTGTTGTTAACAATTGGGATGATGACAGGGTATCAAAATTAAAAACATAATTAGTCAGTAAGTTAGGTAAGAAAACAATACTTAGATAAAAGAAATTAAAATTTTAGGAGTTGGACGTAGCTACGTCATTTTAGAGTATAAATCGTACTAAAAGTAACGTCATGCGACATTTTAAATCAATATAACTTCGAAACTATTCGTTTCCGTAAGAAAAGAAAAAAATACGTGTCTAATGTTTTTAAATAATCTACCAGATGGACATTAAAATAAAATTTATTCATCTACCCTATTCTCTCACTAAAACTGATGTAAAATATTGTAAATAAAAATTTTAAAAAATACTGAATAACAAACAAGTACTTAAATACCTCATGAGAGAAAACAACATTTATTTTCTTTCCATATAGGCTGTTGTTATGGTATTTCTTCAACACCCGACTTCATATACATTAGTTGAAAAATCGTTATTATCTACATAAATACTTCAATAAAAACTATTTTATTATCTACCGCTTGTACATGTATTGATTTTTATTATACACAAATGCATATTATTATATCAGAATGTTTATATCTCTTACAATAATTTAAGTCTTAGTTTTCGTTACATAGGATTTTTATGTTATTGCTTCAGCACAATGTAAAAACGTAACATTACGCTAACATGCAAAAGGAATAAGTGAAGGCTTTAGTAATATTAAAAACTCTTAAGTACTTATATGAAAACTTTGTTACCATTAAATAACTTATAAATCAATTAGGTTTTATCTACATAATAATAATATTATTCTAAAGAGTAGGTAGGTATATGTAAAACTGAATAATATTATCACATGACACATTATCAACAAAGATAAATGAGATTTAACCATATAGAATTAAACATAAAGATCACTTTTGTATTTCTATACACATACATTTATTTAACAGCATCATTCAGTCACGCATAGTAAATTGGATGCGGTACCCTTACGACCCTTTTAGCATTTTAATAAAATAAAAAATGTGACGTCATCTTTGCTTTGGATATAATGCAAGTCTTCAAAGTGTATGTAAATAAAATACCACTTGTCTCACTCTATTTGAATACTGAGTGCATTTACCTATTACAGTAATGTTTGTCATTTGTAACTCCATGGTATTTGACTTTCATTTAGAGTTGAATATGAAATTGGTAGGAGGAATGAAAATTTTATGGCTACGATTGCAGTCTTAAGGTTAAAAAAATCTGCTCATATAGATGTTACCTAAAAATTGATTTAACATTTATTTTTTGTGATAATTTACACACATTGTACTCAAATTCAGGATCGTTGGGATTCAGGTATTGGAGAGATTGGAGAGGAGGGAGGTAATTGGGCCTCCGGTAATCTAGCTCACATGACGAAACAAAACGCAAGCGTTGTTTCACGTCGGTTTTCTTATCGGCCATGGTATCACTCATTTCAAGCCGGCCCATTCGTGCTGAAGCATGGCTTGAGTTTGAATTACATTACATATTTGCCATGATACAACAATAACTACATTTAATTGTATTCCATTTAGTCTGTATATGTATACCAAACAAAACTAAGTGCACATTGCTAATTGGACCACATCAAAGGGCTAATATGCAGCAATTGCTAATTTACCACATAGCTGTAGCTGATCTCACCACACACAAATAGCATTGATTACGAACTAATACTTCAAGACATTGATATAAACAGCACTGCACTGCTTTCTCCAAAGCTGCACTGGTGAAATATCATCATCATCACATTAGCTTATAAATAGAAACAACAATTCAAATCACTTAATCCCCACAAACACGAAATCCAAGTCCTAGTTGAATAAGTTTCTAAAACTCCTTAAATCCTTTTCTAAAACTTACAATGATAGTAAAACCAAGGATACACCAGGGGACAAATCACCCAAGACATGTATCGGCGGCATGGTGAGGGAAGCCGGCCGATGTCGCATAACATATACGGTGACAACGCGCAACTTATTTTCTCAGTGACGATAATGTTGCCAGACATGTCGACCAAAGTCCAGCAACGTCGCTTCAACTAACGTTGCTGGATACATGTGTCGCTGGACATTTGTCCCTTAGTGTATCCGTGGCTTTATAGTACAAAAATAAATAGTTGCAAATGCAAATACAAAGCAAAGTTTTATTTACTTTACATCCAAGTAATAACATTATACCCAAGCCAATGCCTCCATCAAAATGCAACTGTTTCCAATCCAGCACAATATATTATGTATCTTCTACAAAGAGCAATAAAGCTCAGATTTGAATACAAAACTTCCGGGAAACCCTAACAATAGATATATTATTTAAGAGTATTTGACGAGCTTTTAAAGATAACTGCCTTGAAAAGTTTCCTTTGTACTATCATTCATTGTTTCGCCAAGAAACTGAATAGGAACTGACACTTTTTGTTTTTGTTTTGGGAAAATAGCGATATTCTTTTGTCTCAGGTGTTGGTATTTCAATGTATGTGAGCGCCCTTAACTAACTGTCCGGGAACACACGTCTACACCCGTATAAAGAATGAGCCTTTAGATAAATAGAAATAGCGAGGAAACTTATACGATATTTTATGAACAAAACAATTTTATAAAAGGAATTTCTTGTTGAAACCGTTCTCCTTTGTGGAGCACTGAGCAGGCTGCACTAACAAGTTCAAGTCAGGAACACTAGAAAACTTAAATGTTTGGAATTTTTTCTCGGTTAAGCACAAAAAACTATTTCTTTAACGGAAGCATTACTGCAACAATTCAAAACTAACAATAAGTTCAATATTTTTCAACATCCAACAGGAAAGTCTGACATATGCGTAAAACCAATCAACCGCAAGCCACAACGATACTAAAACACCCATACCGACATAACATCAGAATCAAAAATCGCATGGCGAATATTGCTCGCAATTCCGCAGATCGTTCGAATCGTTGGCGATACAAATGAAAGATTCCGTTTCGACGTGGCTCGTGTCAATTTGGCAAAAAGTGTTTTCTGTAGGTACATCGAGAGTGTATCTGTACAAAGGACTCATTGGGCCGTTCCGCTCCGCTGATTGTCAAAGCTGGCGTGAACACGATGCTTTACGCGATGGAAATAATCATGTGATATTTATTATCTTTATTGTGTACAAGGAAAAATGTTGGATAAGTGACAGATGTGTGTTGATTGCTCTTCGAGTAGTGCTACACTTTTCCCCTTTTGGCATAAGATAAAGTATGTAGACGATGTGATAATGCTTGACCAATTCTTATCAATTTTGGAAAATCTTCAGGTGTTTCTTTCATCGATCCTCGATGGGACTTTCAACATTGTAATCCAAATATTATTTCGTGTATTAGATGATTCCATAAAAAGTAAAAATAAAAATAAGCTACTGCCTGTTAAAACAAACTGGTATTAATTAGATGAAAAGTGAATTCCATAAGAAGTAAAAAATAAGCCACTGCCTCTTAAAACAAACAGTATGTATATAGAAGAAACATAACCGTCTTGCTACTAACCATTATCTTTCCAGCAACTTCTTAAAATCCTCTGAAAAAGATTAACATTCTTCTCAACTTAACTAACATCACGTTTAATAAAAATTGGCTTGAACGTTAATTGCCTAGTAGTGAAGCTAATACAGCAAATAGATAATAGCGAAGATGCATAAAGATTAGCGCTCGATGAAAATTCATGAGCTTAAGCTATGATCGCGTCGTTAACCTTATTGCTTTGTGAATATATAATTATCTTGTTTGCTGACAGGAGACTCTATAGTTTCTGAGTAATACTAAGAGGGTTAGAATATTAACCATTTATTTAAAAAGCAACGGTGAAAGTTAAAGTTAAGAGCTATTTTACTTTAAAAGATATCTTTTAAGAAAAGTGGGTGTTACATTGTACAGTGGCATAATGTACACCTCTGCCTACCCCTTCGGGGAGAAAAGGCGTGATGTTATGTTATGTTAAATTGCTGTCTAATCCGTCCAGTATTCGAAAATATATTCTCCAATGGATTCTACTAAGCTAAACAATTAAAGAGAAATTCTAAATCCAACCTTAGTCTGAAAAAAGCAGAAAACAAAAGAAGCCTTCATAAATCCATATCGTACAAAAATTTTGAGCAACCACGTCATTATCGTGTACAATTTCCACATCTACGAACAAGAATAACGAGTGTGTCTGTCTCTTCGCATGTGCTCGTAATTAGATATCGATTCAACCCTATTCGATTGTCGGTACGAACAAATTACTGACTACATTGTATCGAGTCGTGTTATCATTTTGTTTAATCTTTTGATTTTATTATTTATGAATCGAATCGATGACGTGTTTGGGTAATAGTGACGTCATTGTGTTTGTTACAATTTGGGTCACTGTTTACTTGAGTTTTTAATTGAGGGTGTTAAAATGTTCGTCGTACACATAAATATTCTTAATTTTTGTGATTGTATTTTTTATATTTGATGGGCCGACATTTGACCTCTATCTCGTCTGGTGGTAGGTGGTAGGCACGTCGAGCATACGTACTATGGTACTGCTGACAAGAGGCTTCTTCTCACACGGAGACGGCTTGAGCAATAATCACGCTTACTAAATGCTGGTTGGCGATTTCAAACTTATTATTAGAAATTATAAGACCAGGTTTCCTTACGTTGTTTTCCTTCACCGTTTGTCAGTGGTGTCTAAATAATCTTAGAAAGTAGGTACATATAACTCGGAAATAGTCACATTAGTATTCGCCGTCGGTAGGTTTTCGAAGCCTCATCCTCGTTTTATTTACTTTTTACATAATGCAATGTAATTATCATATACTAAATTACCATTTTATGAAAATAAACCAACTATGTTCTCTATAAAATATTGTCAAAATTTAATGTAATGCAAATTGAACGTGAAAATTAGCAATATTGATCATATTGTTCGCGCTTCAATGGAGTAACAGCGCATAATGAAGCTTGTTCAAATAGGATTGCCTAGTGTATGTACATGTAATGACGTCACTACTAAATATCAAATCATAACAATTGATTTCGATCTTGGTATCTGTGATTTGTTGGAATTTTAATATTACCTTTAAGCAAATTTTGGTGTCTTTTCATGGTCATCTTCCTTCAGCACGCCTGTCTCATTGTGACCACAAAATTACTTCTAAAAAGAAATATACGAAAACGGTAATATACAGCTACATGACTGAACAATTTGTACAACACAGCCGTAGAAGAAAATACATGTGTGTTTTTTTAAGGGGGGAACATCATCCAATGACTTCCCGCCCGGGTGAGGTGAATGGGAGTGACAGACACTTACAGACTAAAAACCACCCCGTTCCTACTCCTGCGCTTCGAACCGGAACCCCGGTAACCCGTTAAGCCTTCGGCGGCTCCGTGTCGGCATCAGCCCTATTGGGCCCCATCTGTGCTGGTCTGATGGCTCCTTGAAAATACATGTCTATTTATATTATTTTTGTAAGACCAACTGCTATTATCCATTTAATTTTGACTACCAGCCACAGTTTTGTATTGTAATACAAAATAAACGAAAGGTTCTAAAATCGATAAAAGTATCAATATACACCGGCCATCTTAATTAAAACACCAAAAATTAAACCCCAATTTTATCTCTAATCGCTAATCTCTTCACTTGCTGTGCTGTACCCGTTGAGTTAACACCTCATTAAATTTCTACTTGCTGAGTATTCTTTGAGTCTTTTCCTGCGAAGCCCTGGCCAATACATGGTCCTTCGAGCCGGATACATTATATACAGAAGATCAGCGCATATAAATAGAGGATATTGGATATCGAGCAATAAGGATCCAGCGTGACATCGCAATTTTGAATTGGACTAAACTCAAGCAGTGATTTAGCGGTGTAAAGCATTTAATTTAAATAATATCGTCACCCAACACTCAGGTAGTATAAGATAAGGTCGTCGTCTTGAATAAAAGGCCAGTATCATTTTTATAATTTTATCTACCATAGTATTGTGTTCGTGCAATTTGCAGTCATTAGTCATTAGGTACTTGTTACTTGTGATTAGCATTCTTCACAGTTTTAATTAACTTGAAATTCATACTTAATATAGTATAGTTAGCTTTGCTACATTATTTTGCTTAATTTCCATAAAGCTGTAGCTAATTCACATTTTAGAGCACTTGTAAATTGTCACGAATAGGTAGCTTACCCGCAATACATTTCATTCGAGTGTAGATATTATTGCAAGTCATTGTTAAAATTAATAAAGTTATTAGTATTCAAAAGGATTATTATCAGTTGTACATGTTTTAAATAACAATTAATGCTTAAAATTTAGCTTTTCTATAGCAAATCAGTTTTATTTTACAACCTTAGAATTGTAGGTACTTGCACAAAAAAAATAAAATTACATTGTCTTTGTTAACAATTGGATTTCTGGTTTATATACTGGTTTTCTTGCAATATTATTAATTGTATTAATTGCAAAGGTTGTTAATTAGTGTATAAAACAGTTAGGTGTATATGTAAATTGTATTGTTCATTATTACAAGTAGATCTGTATCAGTTTCAGGTTGACTACACTCTCGTCTTCCAGTATGTCCGAGGAAAGGGATTTAATCAAAAAGCGAGGAAGCTTCAAAGGCCGTTTGACTGCTTTCGTCAACTTCCTGGACTCACTTAAGGACAAACCGTTAACTAGTTGTGATGCTTCTGAACTGCAATTGCGCATGGGCAAGATCGAGTCGTTGTATGAACAATATGATGAGGTACAGTTGCGTCTGGAATGCATGGCCGACGATATAAAATTACAAATTTCTGAGCGTTCTGATTTCGAGTCTCTTTATTATAAATCCCTGTCTAGAGCCCAAAATATTTTGATAGACTTTAATAAAGATAATAAATCGATGGAAAGCTGTAACAGTACACCTGGTAGCATGCACAAACCAGTCAAATTGCCTACGATCCAATTGCCTAAGTTTAGCGGTTTATATTCTAATTGGTTAGAATTTCGTGACACCTTTGCTAGTCTCATTCATACTAATGATGACATCGACGACATCAACAAATTTCACTACCTGAGAGCATCTCTCGAAGGTACTGCTGCGATAGTAATTAAATCTGTTGAGTTTTCGTCGAGCAACTACTCTGTGGCATGGAAGTTGTTACGCGATCGATTTGACAACAAAAGATTACTGGTACAAAATCATGTATCTGCCCTGTTTAATATTGAGTCGCTCTCAAAGGAATCTTCTGTTGCATTAAAGAGTTTAATCGATCAGCTGAATAAAGATTTACGAGCTTTAGAATCTTTAGGGGAGCCAGTAAAGCAGTGGGACACGCTGCTCATTTACATTGTCACTCGTAGCTTGACCAAAAGACGTATCGTGAGTGGGAAGAGTGTAAAGGTAGGTTAGACAAAACCAGCCCGATTACATTTGATGTCTTTATGCAATTCTTACGTAGTCGAGCCGATCTAATCGAGACATTAGAAATATCTCGCACAAATAATTCCCAAACGGTAGTTAAAACAGGTCCTAAAATTAAGTCTATGGTAGCTACACAGTCTCCTACTAGTTCTATCACTGAATTAACTTCTAAAGTATGTCCTAAATGTAACAACACTGATCACACGCTAAATACTTGTCCACAGTTTCTCGCTTTAACAAATGATGCTCGACTTAAATTACTACCCAATTATAAAATTTGTTACAATTGTTTTCGCTCGGGTCACTACGCTAACAAATGCAAGAAGCCAGGTTGTAAATTATGCAAACGTAGGCATAACACACTGATTCACACAGATTTTAAAGGCACTATTTCGGGTACACTTAATGATAATAACACCACTAATAACTTGTCTACCTCGTCTTCGTTACCGTCTGCTTCCACTGAGACAAATAACATCGCGTTATCAGCACATATTGCATCCTCTAGTGGTCATATGCAGCGAGACGTGTTGTTGCCAACCGCTCTGGTCAAGGTGCGCGACCGCAATAATTGTGTGCATCTCGTTCGCGCAGTCCTCGATAGCGGCAGCACATCGTCATTCATAACGAACCGGTTATGTAGACAATTAAACTTACAAACTAGCCAGGTAAATAGGTGTATACTTGGTATTAATAATCTCACGTCCAACGTAGGCAAACAATGTCGATTTAAAATAGAATCGTTAAATGATGACTTTAAATTCGAACTTCATTGTTTTGTGTTGCCATACATTACTAGTAATGTTCCGTGTCGTGAAATAAATATTAGTAACTTTAATATTCCACCGAATATTACTTTAGCTGATCCTACTTTTTATAAGCCCGCTGATGTAGATCTTTTAATTGGTGCTGATCTCTTCTGGGATTTACTAGGATCGCAAAGATTAAGCTTAGGTACCGGAAAACCGATGTTATTCGAGACTCGCCTAGGATGGATAGTCTCCGGTACAATAACTCAAAACTGTAGTTCTTCATTTTCAACTAATTTAAAATGTAATTTAAGTAGTACTGTTCCTATTAATGATGACTGGGAGAAACTTAGAACCGATTTAACAAATTTGGCAACTAGAGGAAGTAAACCCGAAATCTTTGAGTTTTTTCATGCCAGAAGAGAAATCGTACGAGGAACATTTTGTCAAAAATACGACACGATTATCTGATGGTCGGTTTTGTGTTCGTATACCCCTTAAGAACAACCCGTCGGTTCTAGGTGATTCCTTAAATAAAGCTACACACTGTTTAAAGTCATTGGAGCGTAGACTTAATGTTTTATAGATTTTAGTCGATTTTCTAATTATTCACGAGTTTTACGTTCTGTAGCTTATGTACTAAGATTTATTAAGTCATGTAGGAAACAATATGCAGCGACAAGCTACTTGTCTCAGGATGAGTTGCAAGATGCACTCAATATTGTGATCACACAAAGTCAGTGTGAATCATTTCCTGAATATGAACTACTTTTAAATAATCAGAAAATACCTAAGAAGAGCGCCCTTCTCAAGTTAAACGTTTATTTAGATAACAAAAATATCATTCGAGTAGGAGGACGTCTCGATAATTCTATTTTAATTTTAATAAAAGCCCCATTGTAATACAGTCCACTCATCCTTTTACAAATTATTAATTTTATTTTGAGCATAGGAGGCTATTGCATGCTGGTCCACAGTTATTACTGGCTTCCATTAGGGAATCTTACTGGCCAATAGGAGGTCGCAACTTGGCAAGATTATGCTATCATAATTGCGTTCTGTGTCGACGCTTGAAGGGTAAAGTCGTCACTCCCATAATGGGTAACTTACCTTCAGAACGCCTTCGTCCAGGTTATCCCTTTGAGAGCACTGGTGTTGATTACGCCGGGCCTATCATGTGTGCCAGTCGTCAAGGCCGTGGATGCAGGCTAGTAAAGGTGTATATCGCAATTTTTATTTGTTTTGGCGATTCACTGGATGTTGGTGATTTAAAATTACTTACTAGCTTTGCATCGATTTATTTCTAGAAGAGGTAAACCAAGTAATATATTTTCTGACAATGGTACCTCATTTGTTGGTGCGTACAACGACTTATCTAAGTTTTTAAAGGCTAATAGCTCGTCCTTGGGTGAAAGTGCAGCGAATGATGGAATAAAATTCCATTTTATACCCGCATACACCCCACATTTCGGCGGACTCTGGGAGGCAGGAGTGAAGTCAACAAAATATCATTTGCAAAGAGTGTTGGGCAATTGTAATTTGACGTTTGAAGAGCTTTACACTGCACTCACTAAAATTGAAGCGGTTTTGAACTCTCGTCCATTAACGCCATTATCATCAGATCCTGTAGATTGTACTCCACTGACGCCGGGTCATTTTCTTGTTGGGAGACCCTTGACTTCTTTACCGCAGCCTGACTACCGGGATCATTCTATGAACCATCTGTCTCGATTTCATAGAATAGAGCAACTACGCCAGCACTTCTGGAGCAGATGGAGCAAGGAGTATGTATCCGAACTGCAGGTGCGGACCAAGTGGCACTCCTCCAAAGATGCTTTAAGGCTGAACACCTTGGTGGTGATTAGGGAAGACAATCTTCCTCCTTTGAAGTGGAGACTAGGACGAATTGTGGCTGTTCACCCAGGAACAGACGCATTGTTCGGGTAGCTGACATCCAGACGTCTACGGGAGTCATTCGGAGGGCGTTCAACAGGATCTGCCCACTGCCCGTGTCTTCAGATGAATCTTGTTGAAACCAACGCTTTCAAAACCCGGGGGAATGTTCGAGCGCCTGATGGATATACCATAGCAACGACGTGTGCTTAGTATAATGTTAGCAATTAAGTAGTTGTATTATTTTAATTTGTATGTACCGACGCTAATCTCTTCACTTGCTGTGCTGTACCCGTTGAGTTAACACCTCATTAAATTTCTACTTGCTGAGTATTCTTTGAGTCTTTTCCTGCGAAGCCCTGGCCAATACACACATAATTGACTAGATCGGAAAAATTACCTCCGGCAAAATTATAAAATAAATTAAGTAGGTAAGCCACTTATATATAAATTATCTTTACAATATAATTCCGAGCTTTATGTAAATTATAAATTAATAAAAGCAAGAGATACCAATTTCGGGAGTAATTTGCGATAGAGAGAACCTTGATAAATGATTCTTTTATTTATGAAAAATGGACTGTTCAGTTAGAAAAGCGTATGCGTCAATCAATATTCGTTTATTAATTGGATAGAAATGGCAACCTGACTAATGGAAGGAGACATGAGAAGGAGCATTGTTGGTC
Source organism: Spodoptera littoralis (assembly GCA_902850265.1). Lineage (NCBI taxonomy): Eukaryota > Metazoa > Arthropoda > Insecta > Lepidoptera > Noctuidae > Spodoptera > Spodoptera littoralis. The sequence goes on from LR824544.2 coordinate 10,817,812, forward strand.
TGCTGGGATATCGTTAATCAGACAGATTTCATATCATAATTGAGTGCAGGAACTTACTAATTGAATGAACAACTTTGTTATGAAATGATTCGTTTTTATTGATTTGTGTGTATTGAAAAGAAGCTTCGATTATGTAGGGTGAGTTACATTGAGTTCATAGTTTCTTATGTTATTAATAACGTACCTAACATGTTGTAGATAATATACTATGAAGAGCTGTGGACCATTAGATTTGTTTTTCCCTCGATAACGCGAAAAAGTTTACCTACGTCTACTACGTCATATATTTACCATTCTTTCGAACAAAAACAGGCGTGAATACGGTTATGATGTAACAACAACAACCTACGATAACATAAAACAATTTGGTAGTACAGTACAACAAACAGAAAACCGCTTGTCATACGGAGTCAACAACATTCACTTTGATACCTACACACACACACACACGTGCGTCAGAAACAGTAAATTTTAGTTGCCAGCAATGAAACGACTAAAACAAACAAACAGTGTTTAAATACACGTTGTCGAGGGAAATTGAAAAACATTTTTTTCCGAAAATAAAAAATTAAAGATTAAAAGCTTTGCTGGGGTTGCAAACAAATACGTTGTTATTCAATTCGGGGTTTTATGTAACTGATCATTTGGATTTAGTTGTTTGCGCGGAACGTGGTAGATTTTTGGCTTTCGACGCAAAGAGCCGGGCGACCGTTTTGAGCTCTCTAATTAAATGGGTACGTGTGTTATTGCAAACAAGCTGATGTTGTGCAAAAAGTTGTTTTGTAAAAATTGGTACTCAATGTGAAGTGTACAAATAAGTTAGCAAGAGACAGGCGATATATTTTTATAATTGGTAGGAACACAAAATGTAATAAATTCTTATTCGATTTTGATTAAAAGAATAAGACTTTAAATGCTTAGACTTATGTTGATTTCAAATCATTTTGAACGACAAAACCACTCACTCCAACAAAAAATAATGATCTCTAGACACGAACCGTAATTAATCGCCAGTACCCTTACATATATATAATAACCAAACCAGTACAAATCTGCAATTAATACAAAATTAATTTCCATACAGTTCATCAAAGGGTCCTCCCACACACTCAGAAACTCCTACATTAGTTGGAATGTCAACAAAATCCCGCTGTTTCAACACATAGATAATATTGAATCTTACTCACTGGCCGCCCGCGCCCGGAGCGAACTTCAAGTGAATTTCGCCAAGTTAAATTGAAAGTGAGCGTTCGAGCCGGGCGATTGATGAGTGGACCATTCCAGTTTACACTTCCACACGTCCGATGCCTTCTTGGTTTAGTGAGATTATTGAAGAGGGGATATGGGTTTTCTGCATCTTGCGGGATTTTTGTGGGTATTCCGTGTCTTAATAATAATGTACTAGGGTGGTTGCAAACCGCTTACTTCTGCTATTTATGTATTACAGAACAACCAATGCAATGGGTTGTTTCATATAGAATTTAACTTCAAGTGTAGGAGAGCCATGCTTCGGCACGAATGGGCCGGCTCGACCGGAGTGATACCACGGCCTCACAGAAACCTGACGTGAAGCAACACTTGCGTTGTGTTTCGTCGTGTGAGTGAGGTTACCGGAGGCCCAATTACCCTCCCCTTCCCCAATCTCCCCAATCCCTGAATCCCCAACGATCCTCAAACTCCTAATCCCCAAAAAGCCGGTAACGCACTTGTAACGCCTCTGGTGTTCCAGGTGTCCATGGGCGACGCCGATTGCTTACCATCAGGTGATCTGTTACCGGCTTATGCTATAAAAAAAAAAGTTTTGTTACTGATGTTTTGTAAACAGTTTCTTATAGCTAGTAGTCATACGTAAGTGCTTTTATTGAATGAGGTTTTGCGTTCAAAAGGACAAATGTATGTCAACGAATGGATTCATTTCTCAAAACATTATTCAGTACCGGTAATGCTTAATTACAGTCACATTTTTTCTAGTGTCTGAGGGGTTTTGAGATTAGAAGAGGTATTTGCTCAATAATGGACACTTATAGGCTGTTGGTATGGGAATGTCATATGAAAATAACCACAGATTTTCCGATTCATCCCTTTTTAATTGACCCCTAGGTGGAAAATCCTCGTGGAGTTCTCTACCCTAAGAAAGGCAAACGCATTCATCAGGCTGCATAATGAGAAAAATAAGGAACTACAGGACTACAAGCTAGTCTCCTGGCAATTTAAATGTTAATGAAAATATATGTGCAAGAAAGCCTCATTTTGCATATAAATTACGGTAGCTGAATATAAAATTATGCAACTAAAACCCGGAATTAACAGTTAGTTCTGCGAAGCTTTTACCAAATTATTATTTGTTTCAAAATTAAGACATATAGTAATGTACATAGGTTCCACTTCACTTCGCTCTTTCCTCAACTTTTTAAAATCTCCTTTTAAGTTTATTATCCAATTCTGTTGGCAGCATCTCATTAATTTAATTTGCTAGAAAAATGTTACGGATTTCTTGGGATTTAGAACGTTTTAGAGAATGGAAATTTCAACTTAATGTTATGAATGCTAACTTTATTTATTTATCGCTTTACGATTTTGTACTCAACAAATATCCTTAAATATATTACGTTTAGTTAAGAGTACAAAGAAGTAACCCACACAAATCATGCGTAGAAGCTATTTAAAAACACGTGCAAAAGTAGTCTTTAGTTTGAATACATGTTAAGCTATAAAAATATACAAAAAAAAATTGACTATATAAGAAAGTTTGGAGTTTTAAATACAAACTTTCAATAGATTTCAGACTTTATTACAAAACGATAAAGTTGGAAATTAATTGAAGAACTTCAAAAGACTTGAGAAGGTTCACCTGCTGTCGTCTGTACACGGTGTGTTTATTGCCATAAAATATAAATCTTACAGCTCTTGTATACCTCAAACACTCGGAGAGGTACGTAAGAGCTTCTTGCGTACTTGACCTCCTTTACTTAGCGTTATTGTCCCAAATACCTTGATATTTTGATTCTTGTTAATGCTGAATGACTCAAACAAATCTCCTGTTTGCAAAATATTACGTGTAATTTAATTATTGTTAATTCAGATTCGTGTTATTATAAAAGTTGTTTATGGTTTCGCTACAGTTTCAAAATTTAAATTGAATGATTAGTGTTTTATTTAATTGCCCTTATTTGCATTCATATTTTACCAGATAGTTCTTGGGTCCTATTGACCGTAGTATGGTACTTTATAACCTATGTCACCCTCATCCCTTTAAATATCTCCACTTATAAAATCACGTCAATTCGTCGTTCCAATTTGCTGTGAAAGACGGACAAACAAACAGACACACTCAGTTTGAATGTTGTTTTTATAATAACTATCGTGAGACATACTAAATTAAGTAAAAACCGCGGGTTACTCACGTGAATGTACTGAGAAAAGCTCTACTAGTTTCGAACCACAGAGGGGTTCTTCCTCATGAGCAGCGTGCGCGGTCGCGGCGACGTCGCGCAGCTCACTGTGCTTTGCTTCGTGAGCTTTTCTCAGTATATTCACGTGAGTAACCCGTGGTTTTTACTTAATTCAGTATGAATGTTGTTTTAATTGTGACCATATGTTAATTGAGTAACTTAGGAAGAATACGTATTATATCACGGTCACATGTTACGAATTCACACACGAAGGTCTCAGTGCAATCTTTTAGCAACTACCAACTGGTATAAAACCTACTTTTCCCAAAACAATCATAAACAACACACAAAACAAGGACTGCATAACAAATATTTCACTCCATATAAGACACTTGCAAGCACTAGGTACTTAAAATATACCGCATAGCGTTTCCAGCAAAAAGATCTTCACCATTTTCTACCTTTTTTCTAAGAGATGAAATATAGTCGGTATGTTTGTAATTATTCTTACGAAGCCACAGTCGTGAATCATGTTTAATGTTGAACTACTTCTGTTGCGAAACTTTAAAGCATAGTAAGGTTTACTTCATGGTCCTAAGTAGAAAATGTAATGTTAGGAGATGTTATGCTAGGGTATTTTTATAGCATTACTTATTGACATTATAGTTCTTTATTTTATTTGATGACAATTAATAATGGATTTAATGATGCAGTTTTAATACAAACCGGAATAAAAATAATATGATCTAATGCCTTTGATTTTGAAATGATCTAGCCACCTTCTTCTGTCTTTTTTTTATGGGACAAGCCCGCCACAACCTCTCAAAACCACTGCAACTTCTGTTAGCTAGGATCTACAGTAGATACAACCATGAAAACACCGGAACACTGAAGTCCGGCGCGTCCTTTCTTCTGTCTATTAATTATCAGTAAAGTAAACTTACTAACGGATTACAGAAATGCCGATCATCATCAATATCAGTCGGATACCGTTATCTATTAAACAAGTGTGGGAGAGCCATGCTTCGACACGAATGGGTCGGCCCAACCGGAGTGATATCACGGCCTCACAGAAAACCAACGTAAAACAACGCTTGCGTTATGTTTCGTCTTGTGAGTGAGGTTACTGGAGGCCCAATTACCCCCCCCTCTCCGTCTCATCAACCCTGAATCCCCCACAATCCACAAATTCCTAATTTTCCAAAAGGCCGGTAACGCACTTGTATTACAAGCTTACCATCAGGTGATTCGTGACTTCGTTTACCGACTCATTCCATAAAAAAACTTAGAAGTCCTTGAATTTCTCACATTGTTAAGATCTAAAACACAACTCCCAATACATAGACATACTAACATCTAACTCACTATGAAATATCTTCTCAAACAAACTTCATAACTAAAACAGGACTCCAATAATCAACAAAGCTTATCACAGGACCATACATACGTGACATAGAAGTGAATTACAAAGCAGTTCCAATTTCACTCTCTGATACCAATTAGCCCTTAATAAATGGGTTCCAGAGTACGAAGCCTGAATTAGACGTTGCCATTGGACGTCCTAATTGTAATGCATGGTAGACAGACTGTTTTAGTAGTTCGCACAGATCAAGCTATACATATCCAGTATAAACTGACTGTAAATCTGTGGAGAGTCCATATAAAGCGAGACCAAGATAACCTGGTTATATATACCTTGATGTGTAGGCTTGTGTTTCATTCGCAATGTGTAAGAGTAATTGAGATGTCTATCTTCGTTCATGAGTCATTGAGTCTGTTTGTACATAACATCACGCCTTTTGTCAGGTAGGCAGAGGTGCACATTATGCCACTGTACAATGTAACACCCACTTTTCTCAATTGATGTTATGAGTCCCATGTAATAGAGGTTGAGCCTATTACCATACACCGGGCACAATTCCAGACTCCGTGCTACTATTGAGATTTTTTTAAAAACCCAGTAGTACTTTGCCCGTATGAATTGCGGAATCGAACCCGAGACCATTTGCCCGGCAATCGCACTTGCGAGTGAGTCTGTTTGGGATTAGGTAAAGTTTGTGGTTTTACTGTGAGAGGAGTATGTACATAGTACGATAGTACAGTTGATGATTAATAGGTTGATCTGGGTATTAGTGCTAAATTAACCAAAATTAATTCTAAGGACTAGTTCTGATCATAGTTTAACTGGGAAAAATCTATATAGCAACATATATCTTAGCAACATATATATGTATTTGTAATACTGAGAAAAGTTCTACTAGTTCCGATCCACACATGGATTCTTCCTCATGAGCAGCGCGCGCAGTCTACTCCTCGCAAACAAGTTATCAAAACAATCTCAAGATAAAATCACTATTTATCTCAAAACTTTTTGAAACTACTTTAAGTCCGCTACAAAATACTGTTTTAAGTTTTGATATAATATAATACCAGGATAAGATAATAACAAAGACTGTTTCTCATTGTCTTAAAGTTTGCGTACTTCATAGAGCTATTGTCAAAAGAAAAGTAAGTTGCCTTGTTGCATTGTGATGGCAGATTATCACTACTGAAGTTCTTCATTTTGGGATTTAAATATAGCAATGCTTCTTCTTATTTAAGTACCTTTTTATCTTGTGTGCTATTTTGCTTGATACTCCCTCTCGCCTCACCCGGGCGGGAGAAGTAATTGGATGATTTTCTCCCCTCAAAAAAAAATGTCCAACAGATGTATGTACTAGTCACCACTAGACCAAGAAAATATTCTATATCATGATACAAAATACTGTTCTCAACAACTCTGAACATATTTTATTCAAAGGATTTTCAAGCAATACAATATATGTCACTTGTAAAACTGGAGAAAACTTCAACTGAGTATTGAAATAGCTGTACAAAGTCGTCAAAACTGCACGTAAGGCGACAGGAATTTAATATCGCTTTGTACTTGGTCAGTAGTTGAGTGTTAGTACCATCTTCATGGTAGGACATAATCGAAGGGTACTTTTATTTACTGAAGGGCTAGATGGAGGAATACAGACGTTTTTATAAAGGGTTAATCTTCAATCCAGTCAGATATTTAGTCATACTGTAGTAAGAGGTACTTATAACCAACTAACTATACCATTACCATTCCACACTCCGCCTCTGTTTGGAAAATGATAATTTTGAATTTTGAAATATACGGCTTGCTCTTGACTCATATTTATGAGTAGTTTGCTACGTTGAGCAGCCATTGGCTACCAATGAACCCGAAAATTTTGGACTCCAACTCAATGGTTTCCAAATATTTAGCCTAAAGTGAAAACCAAATGGTAACCTTATACTAAAAACCCGTCATATTTAGTCAAAACACCGTATTAAATCGAATGTTCTATTCTAATGCCAAGCAATTTTCATCTTAAACTACACTACATAACGTGCCAAAGTAATATGAAACGAGGATCCTAATTTTAAAGTCCAATTACGTCTGTACATTGCCGCCAGGCTGCGTACAAAGTTTAGAACATAAGTGATTCCGCCGTAAGTTCTGGGAGCGTTGCACATGACACTTAATTTCTTCGTCGCCGTGAGCGTTGGTTGTGTCTTAAATATTATTTACTAGCGACCCGGCTTGATGTTGAAAGGATTCTGTTTTGCTGTTCCACACTAAATGTTAGTAAATTACACGTGTTTTGATATCAGTATGTAATTTTGTTTAGTCGTTTTTAAGTTATAAATCTTCTTCGAAGGTAGATTAGTAGGTATGTTTTTATAATAACTATCGTGAGACATACTAAATTAACTAAAATCGCGGGTTACTCACGTGAATATACTGAGAAATACTTTACTAGTTATAAACCACAGAGGGCTTCTTACTTATGACAGTTTACGTTAAGATAGGTAATTATTATAACATTGAATTTTGTATTTAACAGTTAAAAAGCAGTACTTTTAATCAGCAATCATTTGATTTCATTAAAGATAGCACGTCTTTATACTAAAACGTTATCAAAATAGTTTAGTTTTACAAAAGTTTCTGTATACAAAACAGTAACAAAATCAACAATCTTGTAACATATAAAGTACAGCAACGGTAACTACAAAATCGATTCTTTTGTACTGAGTAAATAACTTACATTTTGTATGCATATCGTCCTGGGATGGAGATGTAGTTTAAAAGCGATTTGATCTGGTCCCTCCTTCCAACCATTTTGTAGTGTGTCAACGTCTGAAATCGCTTCGGCACTTTAGATTGTAAAAGCTTTACTTCCGAGATATTATCGATGAATTTCCGATTTCTTTTTACAACGTGAAATGTAGAATAGGTTGCTTTGAAGATTATTTGTAAGTCGCCTTTGGACAAAATTATACGCTTCTATCGGTTTGAATGTTATATGAAATAAAATTCATATAACTATAGGTGACGTGCTGCAAGGATGACATAACATAACATCACGCCTTTTATTTCCGAAGGGGTAGGCACACATTATGCCACTATTACAATGTAACACCCACTTTTCACTATTTTTGTGATGAGTCCCATGTAACAGGGGGTGAGCCTATTGTCATATGCCGAGCACAATTCTAGACTCCGTGCTATTACTGAGATTTTTTTAAACCTAGTAATACTTTGCTCGACCCGGGAATCGAACCCGAGACCCCTTGCCCGGCAGTCACACTTGCGACCACTCGGCCAACGAGGCAGTCAATTGCAAGGATGACTTTAAATTATTATCAAATTGTTTCACACCAGTGATTTCTAAGCTATGTACCTACCAGGACTACAGTATTTGGTCCAGGTAAGCAAAGTAAAGGCATGTGGTGATGAAGCAAAATAAACTAAACTACAGGGAGTCAAAGCACAGCCTTTGACATCGATGCTACTGTTTGTCTTTTGACCAGACAAGGCTTGGTAGTCACAAGCTTTGTAGCACATGTCAAATAAATATTAGTACTGTCGACGTAACGAGCAGTCTATGCCAGTACATCGATGCTAACTTTAGGAATCTGTGTGTATGTAGCCTTTGACTAAGGACGCTGGAATTGTCACTGCTGCCAGTCGTTACATGCTAGATCCTGTTCTAAGAGATAATCCATTATCTATTTTGATCCACCCACTAGATGGCTGTAGAAGTTAGACCTACAGAGGTATAAGGCAATAAAATAAAAGTTGAATATATCATAATTCTGAATTGTTTATGTGACCAAAATCTGAACCTTTCATGTGTCTAAAACGTGGAACCACGTAAGATACAATATATTTTCAATGGTGTCTTATATCGGAGCTCTCAAGCGGTTAAATTTATCTTTCAACGAAAATAAACGAAGAATGAGCTAACATTGAAAGTGAACACCCATTTGCAAACACATAAATCGCTATCAATTTCACACGTTTGTGTACCTAAGTACTAGGAGAGCAGAACCATAGGAGAGTTACTAAGTGCATTGAAACTATGAATAATACATATACGCTGAGAGATTGCAAGCCAATCTCTTACGTAGTCATAGTTATACCGCACTTGGTTAACCCTCATCGTACCAGGATGTGAATTTGCTGTTAAAAGTTTTCATTCATGCAAAACCTCACGCCTTTTTCCCGTGGGGAAATTACAAAACGCCACGTGTTACAAATCCTTGTCTACTTTTATTTTGTGGTGTGTATTTTTTTGAGACACCTCTAATGCACGAGTTTACGGTTTCATATGTATAGATCATCTATATGTTTTTCTGTACAATATTTATTATATTATAAGTACTAGCTGATTCGGCAAACTTCGTTCCGCCTAAAATTTTCTCTGTCACGTTTTAAACCTTCCCTGCACCTTTACAAACATTTCAAGATCAAAATTAGCCAAATCGGTTCAGCCGTTCTCGAGTTTTAGCGAGACTAACATTCGGAAATTCATTTTTATTTATATAGATTTGTTTTGAGTTAAGCTTGGTATTTAATCAAAAATTAAAAATAAATAAATCGAAACAGGTATGAAAGGCTCTTAGCTAAGGACCTTCAACCTTAGACTTTCAAAATCTACTTTCAGGATACCTATCACGTACTTTGCATGGAGTTTTCGAGTCTCCAACAACACACATTCGCAAACGATTCAGTGAGTTCACGGTTCAATGCAGTGATTACAATAACGGGCTTCCGTACCTAGTGTACCAATAAGTAAACAGACAGACATATACATACACAAACATACATAAAGTTTACGAGTAGGTACATCCTCATTTGTTAGTATTACGTCATCCTTTGTTGTCACTGGTTATAGTGAAGGCGAGCTGTTATTACGGGGCACAATTGTACTCTTTGTACGCAAAATGCCACTTGAGTTGGAAGTTGCGCAACTCACGTTGATTTCTCTTAACTAGGGGTGTTTTGAAGTTGACCTAGTAATATTATAAATGCGAAAGTTATTTGTTTGTTAAATATAAACTGTTTATTAGGTACTCCTTCACGCAATAACTGCTGAAGGGATCGGGGTGATTTTCGGAACAAGGGTTGATTATGGTCTGGTATAGATTTTCATTTTTTCTACGTAGCAGAGAATTAGGTATATATATATTCAGTATCAACACGATATCCTGCTCGCGGAGAACCTAACGGGTCACCGGGGCTCTGGCTCGACGTGCAGGAGAAGGGACGGGGTGGTTTTTAGTCAGTAAGAGTCCCTCCTCTCTCTCCCACACTCCCTCCCGCCTCACCCAGGCAGGAGCAGTAATTCGATGATTTTCCCCCCTTAGAAAAAAAAAATCCTCTTCGCGTGATAAATATGAAAGTAAAATTTTTCACACAACACTCCGAGATTCTGGAGACCAGTAAAAAAATAAAAAATGAATAAGAAGAATGATACAATGATTGATAAAACAATCAGATCAAGCGTAAAGTTTGATATTACTGACTGTAGTACCTATAAAAAATAGTCATCTTTTGCAATCATTTCCATAAGAATATGACTGTACCTAAACAAAACTTCTAGTCCAGATGGAATAATCATCAAATGAAAAATCTTCATCAAATAATTTAGAAGCATGTTACATGAAACCTTTGCTTGCTCACATAAGTTTCTCGTTATACCTCGGGGGCTAATTGAGGCTAACTACACTGGGCTAAAAGCAATACACTACAAATCGTAGAGTAGAGGTGCATGTTACAAGGGTTGTTATTCGTAGAAGTGATTCTATACTTAGATTGAACCTGAAAACGGGTCTAGAATTTTGTACCTACGGTAGACACCTGGGTACAAAAACAGACGATAACGAGAGACATCCATTAAGTCCAATTATTGTACATACATCAAAACGAATTGATGATGATGAAGTAGAAGAAGTGGTAGATCAACGAGTTGGAGTGTAATATGTTTTATTAAAGAATAGTAATAAAATACTAAAAACTTAATAACCGATAGGAGTAGAACCCAAATTGGTACAGCAATAAAGCTAAACCCACCAAAAGGAATTCATAGAAAAAATTATAATAGAAATAAACATCCTCCATAAATATATCATGAATACATTACGACAAGCGGATTATGCTGGCGATCCGATGTATAAATGTAATGCGGGCACAATAGCTTCCCAACTAAATCGGAGATAAGTCAGATATTGTCCAGTTCATGGACTCACCGTTTTGCGTATTCAGCCATCTTGTATTGTCCCTGATTGTACCTTCGCAAAGATTATGATGATTTATCTTTTTTGCGAATCGGATGATCGGGTTAGGAGAATTTCGGATTTTTATTGCGAATGAATTTGTCTGTATAATTTGTGGTGACACAGGTCGATTTGATTTATTCAAACTTTGTCATCGCCTCGTTGATTTAAACATCGAAGCGGAATGGATGGTTTTTTACTTTTTTAGTGTCGTTATTTGCTTTCATTTAATGTAGAATGGACTTTCAATGCACTTTAACTATGAATTCTCTATTTAGATTTATAGAAGCTTTCTAGCTTCAGTGCCATAAATTACTACGAGTAAAAAAACCGCTATACTTATATTTTCAATACCAAACATCACTTTTACTTTTTAAGTATCAAATAACAAGGACACTCTCATACTGAAACATATAATAAAATCATGTTATTAAAAGTTGTAGGTACTATCTTGCAGTTGTCCAACAAAAAGTAGGCTATGTTGACTCGTATCCATTCGATAAGCTTGTCTGTAATTGGCCCACTGGAGATTCTTCACGAAGTTCCTCAAAGTAGTGAAGATTTTTTCCGTTCTTGTTTTTATTTAACTTCGGCCGGATCACAAGTTGAATTTTATTTCCTTGCTGCTGTTTTTGGTCGTTTATTTTTATTATTTTTAATGTATTGTTCAAATCTATTCCTGAATTGTAAAATGCTATGAATTGTTTATTAAAATTTACAACCTGCAGTTGTAGCCACATACCATTTAGCGCTTGTCTACATGTAGAATTGAAAACCACATTATATGGAATTGACGTAAATTTTGACACTTGTCAGTGTCATCCTCATACATTTTGATTTCTACTCTCACTGTAGACAAGCGCTAAAGTGGCGTTTGGCTAGAGGCCCTGATATTTCTCATGTGATCATTTTATGGTGGTTTGATGGTTCGAAATATGAACCACAAATGATATCATTAGGACGAGAAATCATAAAAACAAAACAATTGAAAGAGTTAAGTTGACAAGATCTATATGTATGTATATCAAACCATTTTATCTGTCGTACCTTTTTCCTTTTTAACCTAAAACCTAAAATTCAAATAAATACTTTCATGTAAATAATACACATGAAATAATTTACCAAAGTTTTATACAAAATGAAACCTAAAATTCAAATATCAACTCAAAAACAATAAACATAAAAACTAAAATACACACATTAGAGTGAGTATCGCCTCGATGCGAGCTCTGTAATTGGGCGCGGAGTCAAGGGCCAGACTCGCTTGACACACATCCGCAGAACAACCTTGTACTTGAACTTTACGAGATAATGGCTCTACAGGCTTTGGACAACTTTTAGCCTGTTTCTAGTAGTACACAGACGTTTTTAGGATGGGAGGTTTAAAGTTTATTCTACGTTGTATTGCTAGAAATATGAGTAAAATTGTGATGATAACAGGGTATGAAAATTATAAATATAATTAGTCCGTAAGTAAGGTAATAAAAATATATTAATCACGTATTTTTTTTATTTTGTCGTATAATAAAACAGACTGCCTCGTTGGCCGAGTGGTCGCAAGTGCGACTGCCGGGCAAGGGGTCTCGGGTTCGATTCCCGGGTCGGGCAAAGTATGTACTGGGTTTTTAAAACATTCTCAGTAGTAGCACGGAGTCTGGAATTGTGCCCGGTATATGGCAATAGGCTCACCCCCTATTACATGAGACTCATAACATACCTTAAATAGTGAAAAGTGGGTGTTACATTGTACAGTGGCATAATGTGCACCTCTGCCTACCCCTTCGGGGATAAAAGGCATGATGTTATGCATGCAAGTTACGCGTAAAACAATACTTACATAAAACGAATCAAAATTTAGAAGACGGGGCTAAAACGTTATTTCTACGTTTAAAATGTACATAGAAGTGACGTCGCGCGACATTTCAAATCGATTTCGAATGTATCGTCGAAAGTATTTGTTTCTGTAAGAAAATAAAAAATACGTGTCTAATGATTTAAAATAATCTACCAGACGGACATTAAAATAAAAATTAGGCATCTACCATAGGGTAGATGCCTAATTTTTATTTTGATGAGTAGTCGCGGAGAACCTAACGGGTAACCGGGGCTCCGGCTCGACGTGCAGGAGAAGGAACGGGGTGATTTTTAGTCAGTAAGAGTCTGACACTCCCTTCCGCCTCACCCAGGCGGGAGCAGACATTCGATGATTTCCCCCCTTAAAAAAAAAAACCTATTGAGTAGCGTAGTAAGTTGCGATTAACTCAAGAACTTCAATTAAATAAATAGTATGAAATTGATTATGACCTTACATTTGACTTTCCTGCTTATTTCTCAGCGATAAAGTACATAGTAAATTATGTTTTTTTTTCTAAGTTCTTCATAGTAATATGTTTAAATTATGTACATTGAATATATAAAAAATATATACTAGGGTAAAATGTTACTACATAGACACCGAACCCAAAAAAAAGTGAGAAAAAGTAAGTTTTGTTTGTATGTACCTCTATATACTCAATCACATCAAAACGGCTGAAGGGATTGAGATGAAATTTGGAATTATTTATTATTTAGCCCTGAAAACACGTTAAACAAAACGAAACATACAAAAGTTTGTCAGCTTATTCCGGTGATTTCAAACTAAAAACATAATAATCAATTCTAATAATAGAATCAATCATAGAACTACCAATACTTCAGAATCAAGTCTATACATAAAAATAAACTTATAAAGTAGCTTCATAAGACTCATTGTTCAACGGAACCTCTCGATCTTTAAGATGTTTGCAATGACTTAGTATGCCAAACATCGTGTTAACAAAAGTAGCAAGTTCGACACGAGTGTACGAGTTTTTCTTGTAATTGGGTGCGGTTAGAGAATCGGAAAGTTGCTTGACACAGATCCCGTGGTACTGGATACATACAAATGTATGTTACTTGGAAAAGAACGTGTGAGGAGGTTTGAGGAGTCTACTAGTTCGCTGGGCACATATCTCAATGAGTGTGATGCAGATTTTGACTAATATGTTACAGTTTGTAAACTCTTCGCATACGTAAAGCTGCTCCAGTTAAGTCTTGCAGATAAAGACGAGGTTTGCACGCTTATGAGATTAATAGCGAGAGATCGCAGTTACGCGCTACGAACTATCTGCTACGAACTATGGACTACGAACGTCATGCTACGAACGACTGCACTGTTGGCGCGATGGCTGGGCAACTGGGTACTGCGTTCGCAGGTTCGATTCCCGCACGGAACAACTCTTAGTGTGAACCACGGATTGTTGTTCCGGGTCTGGGTGTCCACCACTGACACGTATTGCGCTACGAGTTACACATTTATCGTTTTACTGTAGAGTTTACTCAACAATTAAGAAAATAGGCTCTAATTTCTTTTATACAGTGCTAGTTATAATAATTTATGGTCTCGTCTTGGCAACATTTTACATGAAAATGTGTTTTATGATATTCAATTTACATATCACAATAACATACTTACATGTTCATTCAGTCAATCTATTTTGGTATTTTGGAGTTTTCCTCGTAGGTAATTGGCCGGTTGCGAGTTAAGTGCCCCAGGTACTCGACAGAGGGCGCACAATACGTGTACGTATGTGGGGCCCATTGACATGTAGGACATAATGGGTAACGCTACCTACGTCATGCGAATTTTCCTCAGTCAAAATTTTATTTGAAACCGAAGTAACCGAGCTGAAATAATGTAGAATTTTTGTGAGCATTATTTCCATTTTTAGACAATTTTATTGAATAAAACATTGGAATTTTTGCTAACAGTATTTCGCTGATACAAAAATATCTCGCACCTAACAAACAAAATGACTATTATCTAGATTTCTGATATCCTTGGACCACAATTAAACACTAACAATACATAAAATAATAATGTCCACAGCAACCCATCCATAGCCCTATCTTTTTTTTCCATTATCCACAATAGTTCTACACTAACCGGGGACTGCCCTTGGGTGCATTTCCATAGTGCATACAGGGATAGTCGCCGGTTTGTGTGTCCATTACAGATTAATGTTGTCTAAAGGGCCTCTGCGCAGTTGGCTTCGGCCCCTCGTACGCCTCCCAAATGACCGGGACCCTGTGGTCCCGTGCATGCAATGGTAAAGACATAAAATAAAATTAATGATTGTACTTTATATTTATAATACATTTTTATAGTATGTATTCGATAAACATGAAATACCTATTATGTACCAAATAATAACCATCGTGGATGTTTTCTCTGTAACCACTATTAACGCTTGTCTATTACACTATTTATCAAGTAATACTATACATAGGTATACCAAACAAGTAGAGTTCGATTCCCGGGTCGGGCAAAGTATTACTGGGTTTTTAAATATTCTCAGTAGTAGCACGGAGTCTGGAATTGTGCCCCGTAAATGGCAATAGGCTCACCCCCTATTACATGGGACTCATAACATAAATAGTGAAAATTGGGTGTTACATTATACAGTGGCATAATGTGCACCTCTGCCTACCCCATCAGGGATAAAGGGCGTGATGTTATGTTATGTTAGGTATCGATCATTTACACACAGTAGGTACCTATGTATATTACGTACTACAACTATAGGTAGGAACATAATATCATCTAATTTGCCCCACTCCAGATCGAACAATCACAATACCGACGTAGATTGTCAATTGTTCACCGACTCAAGCATCGAACATTAATTTACGCCCAACCTGTCAAGCAACCATCAGTCCCCTAGACAATAACGAGTGTCTATTAATTAGGAATACCTAGAATTCAGCCTAGATTCTGGTATGCAGTGGTCCAGAATAGTTCGTTACGTCAATCAGAGGAATATCTAGAAAATCTAGGACATGTTCTTTTGACTGACTTTGTGCGAAATATGTCAGTTATTTTGTGGTGACGTGATATGCAGATGGTTGCTTGTTAATAAACAGAATGTCTTGTTTGATAGCTTCGTTATTATTTTGTGATGTGTTTATTGTATGTTACGCTTTATATATGAGATTGTGTTGTTATTTTTAAATTTTTGTTTATTTGTTTTTTTACAAACATTGCCCCACACTAGGATTTTCTCCTATGTCGTGGGTGGGTTTACAAAGATACAAGTTCACATACACATGATACCCAGACTTCAAATAACGATTTGTGGATCAAACAAAGAGTTACTCCGTGTGAGATTCGAACCCGCTACACGTTGCATGGCATATTGTTGCTCAGCCACCGCTCCAACTGTGTAGTCAAATTTCTATTAACTTACATCTTATTACTGTTATGAAATAATTGATGAAAATAGAGTGCTTTTAATAATTTACACTTCTGTATACATAACATTATGCTATTCGATAATGTTATTTATATCTAATTTTTTACCCGAATGAAGGAACGGTAACCTGATTGAAACTATGTAACTAGAGAATTGTATTTTATACCCGATTGAAAAAGAGTAACTTATGGAGTCTCTTGCTCGTTCTTCTCCATAGGAATCTACACCTTGGAATGAGCAACTAGCTTCACTTTTAATTTTTTTGTTGTTGACGTTCAAAAGTGCCTTCCTGATCTAATTGATATAAATGATTTAGACTTTGACTTTGGTACTGTGAACCCAAAACCGAAAAATAGTTTTCTACTCAAAATATATTTGACAAAAACCAATGAACTGTTAACTGGTTAAAAAATCGAATGCACATTGTTTCGAT
Source organism: Spodoptera littoralis (assembly GCA_902850265.1). Lineage (NCBI taxonomy): Eukaryota > Metazoa > Arthropoda > Insecta > Lepidoptera > Noctuidae > Spodoptera > Spodoptera littoralis. The sequence continues at coordinate 10,834,518 of LR824544.2, forward strand.
TGCAACTTCGCCGTAGACATAAAAAGTTGTTCGCATGCAATCCTAACATTAGATTTTCCAATGTTCTCAGAATGCACTGTGGGGCCATTTTTATATTTCGTTTTTATACTTTTAATATTCATGTTCTAATTTGTTCACAATTCTCTCGGAAATCGTTACAACTAGGTAATTGCTTTATTAGTTTTCGAAGTCAGTAGTTTTGCGAAAAAATATACTTACTGTAATTTAATCTAGGTATAATAATTCCTAGGAATAATGAATACTTACATCTATCTTAAATGTTTTATTATTTATATCTAATTAAACGAACCAAGAATATCCCAGAATATTTATCTACTCTATTAAATAGGTGCCTGTACCAATTTATTCACTAAATAATTTGGAAAAATATATTTATAAACTAAAAGTAATGATCCAGACTTTCTTTCATGATCCGGGCCATTGAAGCCTGTCTGTAGACCCCTATCAAAAGACTCACTGATCCCGAAATAGCTCAGCATAAGTTCCACGTCGTTGGATCAGAACTGAACAGAGCAATAAGGCAATAACCGCAAAGGTTATATGCAATAACGAGCATCAGATTCACTCCCGAACATCGCCGAAGCAACCCGAAGTATCCCGAACTCTATTGACACCGAAACCAGCTTCATCTGGTTTGAACTGCTTCGGAAGTAAAAATGTTTGTATTGATGAATAGCAGTTTCGCGAGGTTCATTTATTGGGTTTAATCGGGGGTGAGATTTACGGACTTTGAGCAGCAAGAATCCGTATTGACATTATAAATGGGACATTCTGTTAAGATGTTTGCGCTTAATCTCGCCGACAGCAAAGAAAATTGTATTTAAATCATAGTTTGTATTATAATTACTGTATTTATTTTAACAATTGGGCAGTCTCGTGATTTGGTGTCTGTATCTACGGTCAATTCTCAGATGATTTTTTAAGAAGTAACGACTTCAAAATGTTCAAAATACTATTAGTTTGGCTGGCGAATTAACAAACCCCAATATTTCAAAAATAATTTCATCATTACCTTAAATGCTAACATAAAAAAATTTAATGTAGTTTTTCTACTTTTCAGGTTCTATAAAGTCTACAAATGAGCTCCTGCTACTTAGAATGTAAGTAAAGAGGCTTTTAATATTTTATAACGTACTAAAGTTAATGGCCACTTTCAATGGAACCAAACTTCAAATAAAAATAGTTAAATGTTCATCAAGTAATAAACAAAATATAATTATTACATAGTCTTCCGTAATATAATGTAACTTTTTCTGAGTTACATGTACTTTATGTTATCTAATAAAGAAAAAACTATCGACGATTATCTAGACACTACTGACAAACGGTGAAGGAAAACATCGTGAGCAAATTTCTAATTATAAGTTTGTATTCACATTGAGCAGGCGTGGTGAATAATGCTCAAACCTTCTCCATGCGAGAAGTAGCCTTTGGTCAGCAGTGGCCACTTATAAACTGTTGATGCTTGATGATGCTACATAGTCTACTCGTGACTATGAGATTTAACTTTAAGTTATGCCAAATCCATTTGAAATTAAGTTGTAGTTAATCCGAAGCCAAATGGTAGACACCATATTAAGAGCTCCTAATACAATCATTGAATGGAAATACTATATATTTAAATTTAAAAAACAATATGATATAAATTAAAATACAATGCAAATGGAAACATTTTTCATTTTCACCATGATATAAATGGAAAGAAAAATATAATTAAAGCCACGATAATTTATTTTACCATCAGACAAAGAGAGAAGAGATGAGAATGTCATGCTGTCTCATACATAATGTAAAGGAGAATATATAAATAGTTTAGTCATATCGTTGGAACTATAATTATGAACAAAAGAAAATATAATTTTATTGTCAACTGCAACTTCTTTTTAATGATGTTCTTAACAACGATAGTGGAATAAATGGTAGCACGTTCATATTCATATTTCTGAAGTTGGTTTTATATTTTTCAATAAGTATATAGGTATAGATTGTTGTGGTAATACTAATTGGATTATTTATTTATTGTGTTATGTGGTGGCCTTAGTGAAAGGCCTCAACATTAATATAACTGTAACAGTTACGATTCAAATAACTAATAGGTTACCTGTAAATTTCCGTTTTACAGTACTGGCTATTTCAAATTAAAATAATTTTGAATTCTAATTTCAAATTAATTTTATTTGAAAAACATTTATTTTCCAAAAGGAGTAATTTTTTATTGATTAGTATTACATTTTCATCGCATTTCAATCGTTTTCGTCATCATGGATACCTTAAAAATTCGCCTTATTATAGAATATGAGTATCGTCGTGGCCGCAACGCGAAGTGGCACGCGACATCAATGACGTTTACGGACCAAAATGATTTTGTGTTACCACGTTTAATTCTCTCAACAAAACAATATCTACTAAATTAGGCAATTTGAAAATAGAACCTGATTACGTATTCAAAGTCAGCCAATAACAATTAATACACAAATCTCTTTATAACCCATGAACTTAATCACTCTGCAATTTTTAATCTCCATTTTTATAAGGGTCTGCAATAAATTCGAGGGTAACATAGGTTTACCCTGTGCTCAGAATCCATTGTGTAGCAGATCGTAATTAAGCCAGTAACATTTGGTGCTCGTTCCTTATATTAATTTTAATTAAAACTCCTAAAACGGTTTTGTCTTCGGGTAAAGAATGGAATTATGACTTAACGAGGGTAACTTGAGAACTAGGTAGGATTAGGTACACTGTTTTTTAAAGTCAATTTGTTGCATATTTGCAAGGATTGTGGAGGAAAACTACGAAAATGTAATTTTAATATCTAAGAGATATGTAATTTGGTTTCTCATCAAAAAAAAAGTCAAAATCATTTATTTCAATTAGACCAAAAAGGCACTTTTGAACGTCAATAACAAAAATTTTGAAGTGAAGCTAGTTGCTCATTCCAAGGTGTATTCCTGTGGAGAAGAACGAGCAAGAAACTCCATAGGTTAATCTTTTTCAATCAGGCCTACAACACAATTCTATAGTTACATAGTTTTGTTGGTTCGATCGTGTGAGAACAATTCGACACTTAAATACAGCCAAAGAGATTGAAAAAGAAAATAACCTTGAGGACAATAAAATCATACAGTCTGGAGTTGACCAGTCCCAGTTGACGGTGTCCGTTCACGAATATAACAAGTACCCCAGCACCGCCCAACTCAACCATTTTGTAGGGAATCAAGCGTAGTTTTCAACTAAGTCTATCTAAACGCTGTAATGTAACCAATATTATAAATGTGAAAGTTTGTGTGTATGTTTGTTACTCAATCATCCGGTTGAAATTTGGACGGGAATAGATTATTGTTATTTTTATCCCATGGAAACTCGGACAAAGCTGTGAGCAGAAGCTAATTAGTACTTTTAACTGCAAGAATAATTCAAACATAGGCGACTAATTTTACCTTCAACTTTAAAAACGAAAAACCCTGTTGCTCATTTATTTTATTTTTTATATTGTAATTTTTTTGTTGTTTTTCGCTACAATTTTTTAATGTTATTTTATGTTTTTACTGTTTTTTAATTCTGTATTTCAATTTTATTTTATGTTTGTATGTTTAGTGGGTCATGCCTAATGACAAATATATTATTTTTCTTTCTTCTTTCTTTCTTTCTTTCAAATATAAATCAAACATTTGACACTATCACCAGCATTTCTAATAAAATTAATAACGGGTCGCACCATCAATTCAAACATACATTTCTATAACAATATACATATCTTTCTACAACATTACACCACCAGTGTTATAATAGCCAGGATTTAAACCACAATCCAAAGTCCCAACGCAGTGAAAATCACCTCTAATACCTGAGTAATTGAATCACAATTCTCGTTTCACCAGAAGGTCGGTAGATAGGTAATGAAATCAAATAACTTTAGTTGGATCCCATCCCTAGGGGAATCTTTATCTTTACGTAGAGGACTGCTTTCCATAATTTTCTACAATTCACTATCTTTTGTGAAGATTTACGATCGTCGATTTTTTTTTTGTGTGCCTTATCTTTTACAAGGAAAAGAGATAGGTAGGCCCGGGGATCGGTGCTCGTGTTAAAAATATACACACACATAACATATAATTTTACATCTTTTATCCTCGAAGGGGTAGGCAGAGGTGCACATTATGGCACTATACAATGTAACACCTTCACCAATTTATGTTATGAGTCACATGTAATAGGGGGTGAGCCTATTGCCATATACCGGGCACAATTCCAGAGTCCGTGCTACTACTGAGAATTTAAAAAAACCCCATTAGTACTACAAAAATATATATCGTGCATAATACAATACAGGGTGTAGCAGTTTATTTAGGACACGTTGATCTGAACGCGAGGGAAATATAGTGTGACAGCTTTATTTCATGCTGTATAAGTTGTGTTCAGATAAAGATGATATTATATTTGCGGTTTATCTTATAACAATAGTATCGTTCTCGCTTTATTTATTTTTATTTTGTTGTTTCTTTTAGTTTTAAAGTAAACTGCCTCGTTAGTCGAGTGATCGTAACTCCAACCACTGAGAAAGATCTCTGTTTCGATTCTCGAGTGGGCAAACCATTGGAATTATTTTGATTTTTGGAAATTCTCAGTAATAGCACGGAGTCGTAATATATCTAATAAAAACATATGTTTTCCATTGTAAACATGCACCTCTCCTTTCCCCCTTTAGTTAATTAAAAAGGCCTGAAATTATAAATAAAGTGCTCAAAAGAGATTTAAATGGTTTCTGTCCAAAAGAATTACATTGTGCGTCATCATGGCCCGAATTCAATTTATGTGCCGCACTTAAATGTACTGGGTTCTTTTAAATTGATTTATTGCCTTGTATCGGATTTTCGTTGATTAAATGCCACGGAACAATCGGTTCATAATGTATTGGTGAAGTGCATTGCAACTCATTAGTGTGTACAGTTTTTAATGAAGAGCGCGTCAGATGATAGCACTTTTGCGAAGGAATATTTATGTTTAAACTATCGAATCTCTACTCTTATACGACATCTTCAGTTTCACACTACACCTTAACAATAGATTATAAGTATTACATTGTGTACCTACTGCGGCTTAAACTGTCAAACACTGCGAGGACACCGGTGACCGCCACCTATTGTTCTTTAATTGTGTCTATAATGACGGTACTCAAAGGGTTAAATTTGGATTGGATAATTCCACATGCCTTTCCTTGTTTGATTCAAGATACCTACACGAATAGTAGTCGTTAAATGAGTTTACTTTATCGCCTATCTTCTTGATAAAGTGTCAATACTCACTATAATTTTAACACATCACACCAAATCTTCATTTCAGATATCGAATGTGCAAACAATATATTTCGAAGTATACAGTATATAAATAATATAATAAAGTATACAAACAATAGAATATATACAGCATATAAATAATACAATCTCAGTTTATACCGGTCGTAACTGTGAGGCGTCGTCAATTGTTTTGCAGCGTCAAATTGTAAGCATTAACATAGAAAACAGGAAAGTTTTTTAACACTGTTCCTAGCACTCACAGTGCTTCTTATTTCAAGTATCCAGTGTTATATATTTTGAATTTGTTGAAATTGCATTCCTTAAAAATATTATTTGCATTTTTATTTTTATTTGGTTTTGATTTCGAATTTGTTGTCTTGTGTTATTACTTGATACTATTATACATATTAGTGTGTTATAAATACACTGAAATGATTATATTTTAATTTGTTGCAGATAATTTTAAATAACTGCCTGGCGTGACGATTACCCATCTTTAGAATAGAATAGAATAGAATAGATCATTTATTTGCTATGAATGTAGGTACAAATTATTAGGTGTTACAAAATTTTAAGGTTCCTTGTACATTCTACCTTAATTGGCATGCAAATATACATTTGAAAAGAATTTATCAAAACTTATCATCCAAGAACTCTTGTACTGAATAATAACACTTGTGCAAAAGTAATTCTGTAACATGCTTCTTAAATTTAGTTAGTGATTGTTCCTTGATATTATTCGCTAACTTATTATAAACAAGTGGTGCCATACAAATAACACTTTTCCTTAAAAGAGTAGTTTTAAAAACACCCGTGCTTAAAAGATTTTTGTATTGAGATCTAATGCTTATTGTTCTATTTCGAGTTTCTTTCAAGGTGGTAAACAAGTGCGAGTTTGTTTTAACAAATAGACATAATTCCAGTATATAAAGACATGGGAAGGTTAACAGTTTATGAGACTGAAATATAGGTAGACAGCTGTCAGTTACTTTTAGGTCAAACATGGCTCTAATGCATCGTTTTTGAGCTTTAAAAATACTTTCTTTCTCGCCACAATTGCCCCAGAATATTACGCGGAACCTTAAAAGTGAAATAACTAGTCCGTGGTAGGCGACCAGCACGCTTGATATATCCACCTTTTTGGACAAATTGTGCAGCATGTAAGCAGATGTACTCAATCTATTACATATACTGTCTGCTTGAGCCTTCCATGTGAGTTGGCTATCAATTAATATTCCCAAAAATTTTGCAACATCTACTGTGCCGACAGCTTGACCGTTATGGTTTATATCCATGTTATTAGGGGGGATTCTTTGGTTCAAATGCATGACTTTAGTCTGTTGAAGATTTATTATTAGATTATTTGAATTAAGCCAATTTATTAGAGAACTGAGTGTATTATTAATATCTTGTTCATAATTTTGTTTATTAGTACACTTTATTAAAGATGTGCTGTCATCTGCAAATAATACCATTCTTTTTATAATACACCAGTTAAAAATGACAAATTCATTGATGGATTATTGATGAGCTTAAACCGATGAATGAAATGAAATGTCGAATCGGTTGTCAAAAAATTGTAAGCAAATTGATTAATTGGATTCAATGACTTCCTTTAGCATGTCATTGTAACATACACGAAGTCTATTATTTTATTTGGAGTTTAGTATTGCCAAACTTACCCTGAATACAAATTATATTGTTTTATTTAGGTACTCATACTTCTTCAATGAATAACAATACTCTTATTTATATGTGATCTTAAACACAGTAAGATATTAAACACCCAAACATATTAACTACACTATAAATCCTGGCAACATTTTCAAGGAAGGATACACACCCTATTGTAAATTACCGCGTAATTTTACGTTACGTCATAATTACAACCCTCCCATTAAGTGAAGTCACAAGGACGTGTTGGAAATTAAACACAGAACACAACACGCTACGATCAACACAAACAGTTATCTTGACAAACAGTCACAAAGATTTAAATTAAACTTTATAGCTAAACAAAAATTATGCGAAGTTGAATTGAAACGCTGATGCTGTTTGTTCATCAAGGAGGCTTTATGTTTATTGTTCCCTCGATTTTAATGCCATTCAAAGATTTATACGAGGGAACTCGTAAAGTAATGATGCCCTCACAAATGTTAATTTTCTTCTTCAACGTTAAAATCAAAGTCAAACGGCATTTGTTTCAATTAGGTCGTTACAAGCACTTTTGAAATTCAAAGTTTTGTTTCTGTTCGAAAGGTGATAAAAATGTAACGAACTTATTTTAACCCTTATCTCCGAAGGGGTAGACGGAGGTGCACATTACGACACTTAATACCACTGTACAATGTAACACCCACTTTTCACTATTCATGTTATGAGTCCCATGTAATAGGTGGTGAGCCTATTGCCATATACCGGGCACATGTTGACTCCGTGCTACTACTGGAAATTTGTTTAAAAAACCCAGTAGAACATTGCCCGACCCGGGAATCGAACCCGAGACCTCTTGCCGCAGTAATCGCACTTGCTACTCGGCCAACGAGGCAGCCAAGTTTTTTATATTGCTCAATTTCTAAAAATATTAAAAAGAACTTTGCTTTATAGAAATTTTGAACGAATTAAGTTGATATTGAATAATTAAGTGCTTTGATTTTTCTTCTATAATTATTTAGATGTTGAATATGTTAAATAGTTACTGAACCAAGAATCTTAGTTAATTCTCATTCTCTTTCTAAAGATCCAACAGACATAACGTATCACCTCAATATTTCTCCACCTCCTCACAATCACCCTTCTGCCGTTAATCAAGCAACTTTAATTGCAAGTGATTTACCGAAGCACGCAATTATACGAGCGACTTGGAAAGTTCTATAGCATGGCTCGAAGTGGTCATCAAACGTTCATTTCACAGGTTATTACGAGCCATCCTTTCGTTTGCCGCTTGCCACGACAGTGACACATGGTCTAATTTATACACTCACCATGTTTACTATGCGGACGAAAACATCTTTATACCAACCACATAAAGTCTTATTTACCCTGTTACAAAAGCACGTGAATAGAGATTTAAGTTTGTGTGGCACTCTCACCGAGCCCATTGTCCCTGCAGATATAAAACTGCGACAGGCGGCTGGTCGAGTGAGTTCTTCACGCCGTGATTTATATCAAGTCACACACGCGAATAATTTCACTTTTTTTGACAATATTTATTATCTTCTTTTTTTTATTGTGTCTTTTTTGTACCTTTTTGTATTATGTTAGCTTGATACTATTAGCGTTACAAAGATTGAAACTTTTTAGTCAAGAAGTAATTATTTGCCTACGGCGTAGCCTATCAACCTCAAATGTCTACGGCGTAGCATATTACTACGAGATATCCGTAGCAAATTTCGTAGCAGTGTTGAACGTTTACTTTGTATTATACATTCACGCTCATGCTGCAGGTGGACAGATAATCTAATAAAGGAGTTAGGGAGCCGCTGAATGCAAGTAGCTTTAAACCTTTCGATCTAGACGTCTTTGGGAAAGGGCTATGTTCACCAGTGGACGTCTTGTAACTGATGTGATGACACTACAATATTAGATACTGTCTATTAAGAATTCAGATGAGAAGCATTCTTATTTTAAGTCATTAGTATGATAGCCACTTCATTATGTAACCACAGGCTTCAGCGTCGCCACAAACATCAAAAATTCCACTGCATTGCAATCGATTATCTAAATTAAGAAATTAGGTTGAAAGCATACTATGAGGCTGTTTAAATATTAAATTGAGTTCAAAAGTTTATTTTTCGCTACGGGAGAATTCTATAATTGAAATATTTTAGGCAACAGCTCAACGTCGGGGATGATATTTATAAACCGTTTATATTTTATGACAAGCAATCTGATAGTGCTTTGAATGACATTTTAGCCTATTTTAATTAACATTTTTAATGCAGTGACTTGTTTTATTATTTCAACATGTATTTTAGCAACATAGTATTATATTAATTATATTACTTGAGTTCACCTTTCAATCCTCATCCAAAAGGGTAGACAAAGATGAACACATATAATTTTACCCCCACTTTACATAACATCTGCTATATACTAGGAAGGTATACTAGGTACTACATAGGTTTAAGTGTGGGAGGGCCATGCTTCGACACAAACGGGCCGACTCGACCGGAGTGATACCACCGCCTCTCAGTAAACCGATGTGAAAAAACACTTGCACTTTAGTGGGGTTACCGGAGACCCCGTATGACAATCTTCAAATTCCTTATCCCGAAAAGGCCAGTAATGCACTTGTAAAACTTCTGGTGTTTCGCATGTACGTAGGCGGTGCCGATTGTTTACCATTGGGTAATCCGACAGCTCGTTTATCGGTTTATTCATAAAAAAAAACCATTACAAACTTCGTACTATCATTAAGAATTTCCAAATATTTTCAAAATCACTTCGCCCCAGCCGAAATACGAGAACTCGTGATCATACATCATAGTGGAAGTATATATAGTAGAATTATTGCACTGATACGTCTATGACAATAAACAAATAAGCATAGCAACGTCATACACTAGTGTAGCATCATCCAACAATTGATCAGCACGTTTCGATAAACCTCGATTTATTTCCACTCCCACGGGTAAAATAAACACAGCCACACAATAACAGTATTTCTACATTTTGCATGACTTTCAGCTGAAGGGATTCAGAGTCGTATGTTATGTAAATCAACCATTATATTTGTAAATACAAAGGCATATGGAATGAGTGATGTGGTTTCCGAATCTACTTTTTCTGTAAGCGAAAACAAAAAATGTTATAAGGTATCGTGCTACTATACAACGACTGTACTTATGGAGGAGTAAACATTTTTAAGGGACTAAACTGTATCTAATATTAATTTATGGTATTTGTAGATCGGTGTCTCTATTCCTCTCTCTTTGACTGGATTTCCATGTTACATTGTTCTCATACAATTGAACCTATAAATCTATGTAAGTAAATAATTGTAATCTATGTAAGTATAATGAGTAATCAATGGAGGTTTTTTGCTCGTTTTTCTCCATGGCAATACACCTTGGTATGAGCAAATACCTTAATTTTTAATTATTATTTTTTTGACGTTCAAAAGTGCCTTTCTTGTCTAATTGAAGTAAATGATTTTGACTTTGACTTTATTGGTACAAGTGACACTATATAAAGAAAATTCAGGTTCTTAAATTTGAGTAACACCGAAATCTTACCTAGTATGGTCCAAAAATTGCCCTACTGTTTTTATTACCGCAAAGCGATACAAAAATAGTCTCCACTAAAAACAATCTGTAATAACATATACCTACCCCATGCTAGTAATTTTTTTCTGACTGGCATATTGACTGACAGACGCGCAACTGAAATAAACCACTGAGGATTTGAAGTAAGAGTTCGGAAAGACATGTTCCCAAGTGGGCGCGTGAAGTATCACGGAAGTATTTTATTTTATAGGTACTTTATTGATTTGGTAAGTGGTATCTTCGAATAACATGCATTTTTAACTTAGTTAGCTTTTGATAAACCTTGAAAAGTTAATTCGAAGCCACCAGAAGATGCTTAGTATAATATACATGTTGTTTATTCTTAAAATACAAATAAATGTGTAATTATTTTCATCCCATGATAGTTTTAATATTTCTATGTATATTTGCTTACGATTTATGACTTATAAAACAGTAATACGAGCACTATCGAGGCTCAACTATCAAACATCGCGATAGCGTCAATAAACTCAATTGCCACTAACGGGAAAGATATAAAACTCCTTCGTCATTGCAAAAACAATAAACGTACTATCGGCCGTAGCTACCCTTTTCTTTATTATGTTATAAACCAGTATCGAACAAGACAATCAGCAAAAACCTGATCCCATTTAACTTCGCGATGAGAGTTATAAAAGCATTTCAAACGAAATAATGGATTACTGAGAACACAAAAAGAACCATACAATCGATACAATAGCCTGCAATACAAAGAAAAACCGACGCGATAAATGTAAATAAAAAAGGTCGAGATTTGCGATTTTCTTTCGATTTCCTTATTGACGGCCATCGTTGCTGTTAATAATAGAATACCAACAGACGGACCGATCGAGCGCTTTTCCTAACAACGACTAATTTAGCACGTCAACGGCTACTAACAAGACTAACAATCGTCCTTTCTTTGTTCACAGATCCCCGGCATCTTCTCTAACGCTTACTTTATTGGAAAACTTAACAAAAAGTTACTAAAAAGTTAAAACTGCTTCACTAATTACTTTTAATTCGGCTTCGCTGTGAGTTGTGTTTAATAGTCGATGAAATTCCTAACTAATTTGTCCAACTTGGAAGATTGAGACAAACGTAAATGTTCCAGACCAGTTTAGTAGACGCTTAACATTCGACCGCTCCTTACGGATGCCCTCTGAATTATTAAGGCGGTCTAAACATCCACTCCAAAGACCGCCATCAGAGCTGCGGCTGAAATATTAGTGCTTCTATTATCCTTATGTTGTGCTTAACTGAATTTAATAGAGCCTGAAGTACCAGTAACCAAGTGAAATACTAATACGACAGTGTACAGTGAAAAGTGAAATGCATGTGAGTGTCCGGATTGTGTGCGAAAGAGTGCGGTTTCATTAGCGCAGCGAGAGCGTTTTGTGTAAAGCTGGGTGTGGAACGCCACGGCGTCGTCGGTGGAGGGCCGCGGTGCGGGCGGGGCGGACGATCCCGCGCCCTCGCCCGCGCCCGACGCGGAGGCGCCTGTTCGCCGTCGCCGCCACCGCCCGCTATATCGCCGACTCTTCCACTATGTCCGCACCGCGTGGACTGGCGTCAAGTTTGCATTAGGTATGGTTTTCAAATTAACTTGTTACTACATCACCTCCTTAATCATTATTTGTTTAAGACTTTACACTACTTACGTCAAAACATATTATGAACTTACGTGAAGCCAGTAGTAGGAAATTGGCTTCACGTAAGTTAGACTTAAGTTAAATTATGAGCGAAACTTTTCAATATAATTATAAGTACAAGCGCACAGGATAGAATGCGTACGCTTATATTATGCAGTTTATGCATTATATGAAGATTTAATCTTGACATAACTCGGCAACTTTGTTCCTTACTAAACCCCGAGCTGAGCAAGTATCCGAGCGAAGCAGCGACGCGTATAGATCCTCGTAAGTAAGTTAGCGCGCCTGTTTATAAAACTCGGGCGAAGCGCGTAGGTACTAAACTGCCTACGAACAAAAGTTGTTCGGGCGTCCCCTAATATACGGACAAAGCTGAGCATTTAGTCGAAATTTCTGGAAATGAATTTTCAACTTTACACTTGGACGAATATTCGTAAGGTCGCGACGTACATTTGCGTAAGAATCGTCGGCTCCTTTGATGTTGCCAACATTTTCTTACTGCTTTCACAGTACGCTTGAGAATAAGTGGCCATAAGTTTTTGATGAGCCTAAACTTGCGCTAAAGTTTTTATGTGATACTTTACATCCAGACTTTTGTAGCAAAAGATTTTGGTAAAAATTGAGAAATTACCTCTACTATGAATGTTTCGATCCTAATATCGGTTCCAAGCGTACGATTACAATCTTAATTGCTTACTGCAGAAAGTTCGCTTTTGAATAATAAAAACGTACTCGTTTTCCTTTTTGTTAATTGACTATCAAAAGTTGTCGGGAATAAAAAGCGGCACCAATATAAAATATTATTTCTTTTACTAAGAGACGGCTCTAATCCGGGTACGGTTTTATAATTTTGGAAATTCCGTTCGTAAATACGAGACGGTATACCTCAAAATGATATTTATTATAAAGTTGGAAGCTGAGAAGGGAATTTATTATGCGTACATAATCCAACGTGTTAAATGTCCCGAAAAGGTAGATAGCACTTCTCAAGTGAGAAATAAACTAGAAACATGAAATGTTCATATCATCAGCTCATATTTTGTCTCTCTCATCGTGTGTATGATTATTATCCAACACAAGTAGGTCTACCTAAGAAGTCTGATTTCATAGAATATATATATTTCACATTATCAAAATAGTACTTTAATTTAATTGTCAAAATTCGAATGACGAATAAAATGTGGTCGAGTACTGTGACGCCTAACTAAGGGAAACTATTACGAAACTATTTTTGTGTTATTTTTTTAGGTTTTTTATTCAGTTTTACTTATCGTTAATTTTAAATTGTATATATTTATGTAGTTACTATCTCCTTTTGTAAAGTTATGCATTATAAATTTTATCATGAAATTTATTAAACATTTGTTTATGTTGGGCACAATATGAAATATGTATTTTTTTACAATCATTAAAAATTATACACTTGACGTAGTCAGATATGAGTGACTCCTATTACAGTTCCATTTAAGGGTTGTCTCTACAATAAAGTGTATATAAATAAATGAATAAAAATGTGTTAGTTAGATACAATGTCAACATCGTCTTTATGCAATTCTTAAGTGAGCCAGCATAATGTAACAACCTGATTTGTTTTTTTATTATTTTATTGTAAATTTAACTGTTATTTAACTGTAAAATTACTTTCGTGCGCGAGTAATGCGAGCTATTCAACTTTAAAATTACTATTATGCGGGTGTAAATATAAAAATTGTACTTGAATGTAAGAACTACAATTTTATTTCAATCATTTAATATCACTACATAACATAAACTTTACATCGAGTAGGTATCCCAAAACAAACTTATTATACGAATACAGAGTTTATTCGAGTGATAAAAATAAAGATATCAAAACAGTTACTTACGATTGGGTCCCTTGTTATCGGAACCTGCTCTTTATTACACAGTACAATAAGCTTGTAGATATGTTTTTTCTAAGAAATAAACTCGGGTAAAATACATTCCTATAGAAAATTTTCTTACGTAAAGTATCAAAACATTTTTCCTGGTTAGAAAAATTGTGTGTACCTAGTGTCGTGTTTTGTTTTTTTTTTTTTGAACGACGAGCGTTGTATACTTGAGTTTATTTTATAACATCGATTTAATTATTTTTAAGGTACAAACTTTTTTAAAATACAGCGTGTTCTATAATTAGATCTTGTTTTTATAAACTATACAGGTTGTGCTTTTATTTTACTGCATTCTGACGTCATAACTATGGTTCAAGTTATTTGAAATAGATTATTCATAGGTACTTACTATTCCTATTCCTAAAATCTACTTTGATCCCAAATGTAACTTGTCATATGTATAAAGTAGTCGAGTAAAGTACACATATCGAACGTTAACCATTTAGACTGATAACTGTTATTGGCCTACGTGGCTATAACGCGTTATTGCAGTACCTTCATGAAATAATATACAGTATACTTCATCTTAGTAAAGGAAAGTCGTTTTGTATGTAGCTTTAAGTATTTTAGGTAACTACTACAGACGTTTTTGGAGCGCTTTAGGCTCTCATAATATTCATAAAGCTAATTGAATAAACAAATGAATATTATGAATACTTAGCTATGCTTTTCGTTGTATTGACCCTGATACGTTATTTTTTTATCGAATAAACGTAAGATCAAAGACTTGATAGTAGAACACTCTTGTTGTGGAAAGAATTCAAAACTTTTTATAAACGAAATTGATAGCTATTTTTACTATAATAATGTAATTATGAACTCATTGATTTATAGCCAACCAGCATTCAATTACTATTAGTCGTCTAATTTCAAATTTTACTTTTGAGCTTCTTTTGGCCATAAAAGAGCACCAGAAAATTCCACAGAATATAAATCCAGAACGATTATGCCTACACACTAAGTCTCTCATAAAGCGAGCTTACCGAATATCGACGTAATATGAGGTATTAAAATATCTCTATATTCGGTAAACGTAAAGCCCTTTCATCATTGAACATTAGGCCCTCATAACCGTAAAAACTGTTGGTGAAATAGTAAAGTCTGCCGGCCTTCTTGCTCATAACTTTCAATGTTATTGGCTGTTATATTAATAGTAATATACTGCATAACGGAGGTAAGTTTATCAATAGAGGGGTTCGGGGTGGCGCCACTGGTAGTGACTTTAATAATTATGTTTGTATTTGCTTTTGCGATGCACGTAGCGAGTTAGAAGCGTGTATTTTATTGGGTTGAAGTTACATAGTATTATTATTTATTATATACTGCGTATTTCTTTGCACATTTGTGTTGTTTTATGAAAGTTTAAAAATATTTCTTATAACAATGAACCCTGTTATGACTGCTTTCCACTACTTACGAACAAAAGTTCGACGCTAAACGAAATGTAAAGTATGTGTTTTTTCTTCACTTGGATTACGTAAACAACGTCTCAAAATAAAATATCATATTCAGCCTTCATTTCTGATATCAAATAAAAACTTCAATAAAATCGTTTGCAGTTTACTGTTTTTCGAATTCCGATGACAAATGCCAGTAGTAGGACGGCAACGAATTGCAATATGTGAAGTATTGCATTCCATGTTTCATATAACAGCGGTAGGCCAATAATAAAGTCAGTAGCTAGACATATTTGTGACTACAGACTCACTTATCAATTTTATGCCTTTGTTCTGCTGTTGTTTATTGATAGTTGTGAATAATCCGTCAGACAGACTGATTTCACAGAATACAATCGCGAAGTAGTAACGTAATGCTGAGACGGTGTTGCAGATAGATAGGTCGCCATTTAGGTACCAAGGTACTCGGAACCGCGGAAGCGGAGAAGCGGAAGACTTAACGGGTTGCCAGGGCTCCGGCTCGAAGTGCAGGAGTATATTTTTTATATTTTAAAATGTCTGACTCTTTGGCCGAGCGGTCACAAGTGCGACTGCCGGGCAAGGGGTCTCGGGTTCGATTCCCGGGTCGGGCAAAGTATTAATGGGTTTTTAAAAAATTCTCAATAGTATCACGGAGTCTGGAATTGTGCCCGGTATATGGCAATAGGCTCACCCCCTATTACATAGGACTCATAACATAAATAGTGAAAAGTGGGTGTTACATTGTACAGTAGCATAATGTGCACCTCTGCCTACCCCTTCGGGGATAAAAGGCGTGATGTAATGTTCTGTTGCTATGTTATTTTAAAATGTACAATATAAATAAACAATACAGTACAAACACTTAGTTCAAACAAGAGCGATACACTATTCTATATAAAATTCTATATAAACAACGGGAAACGAAGAAGAAATAATATTTTTCAAGCAATTTTTAAAAGTCGCTTCTATTTTCTATTTACTTTGGTTCAGTTAGAAACATATATTTATGTAAAAGTAAACAATTTGAATATGCATGTCATTCGCTATGTTTTATTTTTCTTAGTACAACGTAGTTCTATTAAACGGAATATAAATTAAAAATGGAAAATGTAAACTATTATATTAATAATAAGTTATATTAGAACATAGTAGAACGTAGTTCTATTAAACGGAATATAAATTAGAAATATAAAATATAAACCATTTATTAATAATAATTTATACTAGAACAGAATGTGAACTATAATTGGAAAGTACCTATGTTTCTTTATTGTCTTTCTACCTTACTACTACTACTAGTACCCATCTAAGAAAACTAAAGAGTTGTCTAGGCTACTTTCTTTGACCACGCGATGAACTATAAAAAATATAATACTAATTAATTCTTAAGTTCCTTTCCGCACTAGCGGTTAACCACGGCTAGCCACTCCCTGCGGTTGATCGCTTTTCCAAATCAATATGCAACCGCGTCTATACGAAACAAACTTGACTGATTCGAACCGCCTAGACGGTCAACCGCTAGTGCGCAAAGGGCTTTAGTTACTAGCAGCGACATCTGGTGTCACAGTTTGTAACTTTTCTACTTTTGAAGTAAGAAAATAGTCGTTGTTCATCCGCCATTATGGTTTCATTATGAAATACTCGATCATCACCCGGTGTTCATCATTCCTTACATATATTAGATACATAAAAATAATATTTCATAGTATACCTGCAGGTATATTATACTTACTAACCAAGTAATCAACTTTAAAGTAGAAACCAATAGAATCACATTTCCACTACAAGCTATTAATAGCAATAACTCCTAAGAACAGATAAACATCATTCACGATGTCCTTGCAACTGTGAATAGATCCAGTACTTACTTAATTTACCAACTTTCTTGTGTCCGCCTCCTTTGAAAACTTGGCCCAAAGTTCGGTCAGTGATAAATTGCTTTCATACGCGAGCAATGTTGTCATTGTCTGATAATTTACATCGCAAGTATTCTATGTAGCAGGAAATTAAGAAATTTGTTAGTTATAGGAAAAAGATTTGTATTATATATACGTTCGAGTTCAAAATTGCGAAGCCAAATATTTAATTCATTACTTTAACAATTAAACATTAAGTACTTCTGGTGAAAGTGTACAAACTCAATATTTTCTTGCTCTAAAATAATTGAAGATCATCATCAATGAAACTAGATAACTAGAACAATGTTATACTTAGGCAAATGCCTGCAATACCATATATCAAGAGTTTAACTGCCATCAAAAAACTGCTAAAGACAAAACTCGATACCTAACGGGATGGAAATAACTACTAGCATTGAAACAACAGAATATCCTAACTATCATTAAAACTGCTTTTGGACCAGAATCAACGGCGTGTGAGCACTAATGGGTGTCAGTTTCTCAATCCGTGCGAAAAGATAAGCAGTCTCCCACAGCGAACTCCATTTTACAGAATTCTCGATTCAGCACACTACAAATATCCCTCACATACGTGCTAAATTACTTTATTCTAAAACTACAAAAGACCCGCTTTGAATATCAAAAGTTATTCTTGTTTAATGTTCCCGTCCTTTATTAAATTTAATAATAATATCTAGTCAGAGTCTCCAAAACCACTATTCTAAAACGTAAGAGACTAGCTCCAAGCAATCATTTCGACGTAATGGTTCAAGACTGTGGAACATTTCGCCTTAAGGTCGGTACGTACTTACATCTGAGAAACCTCGGCGGGTCGTTACGAATCAGTTAATTTTCTCGAAGAAAGCTAAAGTATTCGACGGTAGATACGCAAATTGTTCATTTACGAATTCCGTGTCGTTCCCTTTCAATTGACAGACGATTTCGATGAAAAAAGTGCCTTTATCGCAACCTTCGAATCTTCTCAGAAATGAAAGTTATTAAACGACGTTGAAATTTTTTCATCAATTCTGTCAATTGATCGAAATTCCCTTTCAAAGCACTCGTGTTTAATTGAATTTTTATCGCGGGAAACTCATTAATATTTTTATTCGTGTTTTTCATTAATCATCAAATGAACAGTCGAGTCGATAGCCCGTAATGTACTATAAAGCAATCAAATTGAAGTGTAATGCAAAATATTTGTAAACATAACGGTACCCTTTGAGTTGAAAACCTACGCGGATCTGTTGTTTGTGAGTTTCCAAATATTTGGTGAATATTTGCACAGTACTGGATATTGGATAAGCGTTAATTACGTAAACTATGCAGACGTTGGAGACGTATATGTATGCATCTATGACGTCACCAAGCCACACATGCACAAACATTTACCAATTCGTTAGCAGATCAATTACCTTCACGTCAAACCGTTTCAATATTCAGATTCGCATGTCTGATTTGTCTAGACGTTCACTAGGTACAGCAAAACGAATGCCAGTTTCTACTGGCACTTTTAGCACTGGAATTTCAATAGTGGGTAGTCTTAAGAACTGAACACCTAAGTAAGTAACGAAAAGAGGATCGAAAAATAACAAAAATACGAAAAGAGAAACTAAATTTTGGTAAAAAAAATGTATGAGTATGTCTTGTCAACGTATGAAATGAACAGAAGCTTACGATACGATATTTGTGATTTATCATGAGTACCACTTTTCTACCATCTTACTTATTATGTAGCCTTAATAGATAAGGTGGGGGCAGTATGAAATAAGAATATAAAATTACAGCATGTGAAGTTAACATCGTATTAAAATATCTATATTAAAATTAAACTTGATATTACAAATGCACATCTATTTTCGTTCCCAAATAATTAATTGTTGCATGACAATCACGCCGACTTAAAATTGGAACGCATCGAAATTGTCTCTTAATAAAAGCTGGCAGGTGACCAAACACGAGTCAGTTTTGCTTTTAAACATTAGTTTTCTATTAGCCCTTCTAAAAAGACGGAACTCGCATAGAATTTACTGTTTCAAGTATCAAGTAATCAATTGATTATGTTCTAAATGATGTCCGCTAAACGTTCATGTTAGTCAATACTCCAATAATTTCCAACTGGCGAATTGAAACTAAGCCAAGTGTCGCGGAGCTAGTAGCCGTGCAAATCATCCGCGTCATAACTATAAGTACTCTCAGTATCATTGTGTACCGCGTAAACAAAACACATAGTACATATTCGTCGCGCAACATAAAACACAAGTACGGAGTTGAAACAGTGGAAGAGAACTAGCGAAGTCAGCGTGAGACCGCTGAACGTTCAAAAACAAACGCGTAAAAATGTAGCCGACAAAGAAAACTATGGAAAAAATCCGGAACAAACGAGCGGCGATGTCAGTGTTGTGGTTCCAAATGAAGTGAAAATTATGAAGTCTAGCTTAGCGAAGAATAAAAAGTCGGGGAAAGCGAATAAGGGTAGACGTGGCAAGAAAAGGGTTAGGTTCTCCGACAGCGAGCCGGCTCCGAGGGTCGCGCTAACCCTGTGCGAGCGATTCGCCCGATTTTTTCATTTCTTCTGGAAGTACACGCGGGGATCCGTGAAAAATGTTCTAAGTAAGTTTCCCTTTATTGTTTAACGCCCACCTTTTAATAACATCCTGTTTATATCGCTCTTTTTGTGCTGTTCTTTGTTTTTGTAAACAACTTTATTTTACGTCGTTTCTATCTAGTTTATTGAAGATGTTTAAAAGAAGATAAAAATATTTTATTTAGGCCATTGTTCTAGACATTAATTAATGCAGAATGTTAGAAATGTTATACCCTTATATTTGATGTGAAATGTATTAAAATACTTTAACGAACAATTTCAATAAATTACAAATAAAATACCTACATGAATTGAAGCACTAAACAGAAACAACAAACTTCATTACAACTAGGGGTAGAATACGACGCCGATACGATTTTAATGAAACCTTCAGGCTGTTAAACTACAAAATGTTATATTCTGGCAACGAGTTGATCAACAATTTCGGTTCAACTCTATACAACTTTAGATACCAAATCCTCTTTGCGGTATTTCTGGAATTTTCGATAGAAGATAACTAATCGATTGTTTTTGTTTGACACGTTATAACTTGGGTATAGTAATGACAATTTATTTGCTCGACAATAATTCCATAAAACTTTAATTAAAAAGACAACAATAAAGTAAATTTAAAGAGCCAAAATGAAGTTAAGAATTGGAAGAATTATTTCATTATTTTTCCAACAAATGCACAGATATCGAAATGTCTTTTTTATTGACTTAAGCTGAAATATACATACATACCTCATAAATGTTTTTAAGTAAATAATTTAGTGACCACACACAACACGTTTAATACATTACAAGCTGAGTCTACACGTATGTATAGGTATGTATACATCGTCAACGTAGGTAACCAAGCTCAATGTCCTGACTTGCTTCTCTAGGTCATTCTCTGTGGTCTATAGGATTATACTAATGCATGTACACGGGAATCCTGATAACATCTAGTACAAGGTCTGTAAACTATCGATCTTTATTTCAATGTAAAGTATGTATAGAGTATTGTAGATGTGTAAAGTATGGGTGACACAATGGATTATATGAACAAAATAATTGTTTTTTTTTTTTTAAATACGACACTAGGATTTTCTCCTGTATCGTGGGTGTGTTTACAAACATACAAGTTCACATACACATGACACCTAGACCCGGAACAACAATCTGTGGATCACACAAAGAGTTGTTCCGTGCGGGAATCGAACCCGCGACACGTTGCGCGGCAGACAGTTGCCCAACCACCGCACCAACCGTGCAGTCAATTATAATAACTATGTTTTGATTACATGACGTCTAAACGTTACACAAAAATGACATTTATAATATCTAATGCAACTTTAATGTAATTGGCAATAAACAACAATTTAGACTTGGAATATCGCAAAAAGTACTTTAGAAACTTACGTTAAAATTTGTATTTCAACAAAAACATAAAATTATTTTACTAACAACAATTTCCATTTGCACATTAAAAATATCTGCGAATATGTTTAAAAACGAGCCAAAAATACTGACCTTAACCCTCCCACTGAAACGGGACTCGTACCTATTTTTGTGAAAGTACCTACATAATTTATTAGGGTACGTATTCGAAATACCGAATGTATACGAATTATCCGACCTATATCTCATTTTTCATGTCACACAAATTGAGTCGTTTGAAGTCTCAGGGGATCGACGCGAATTACATGTTACTACTTGAAGTACAGTACCCGGCGATATATATTGCACATCGGACTTTGGAAAGACATAATCGGCCAGGTCGCCACGTGTACTGCTCATGATTATAGGCTGCTAATACTAGTCGAGAAGAGCCTCGAATCATTCACTAGCAGACAGACGAAAGGACAATTCAATTTTTGACGCTTCAAAAGTGCTTAATTGAAATAAATGCTTTGACTTTAATCTTGACTTTCAATGAAAGTTGAACCAATACGACCTTCAAACCTTCAAGAAAAGAGCATACTCCTTTTAAAAGGACGGCAACGCACCTGTGACTCCTCTGGTGTTGCGGGTGTCCATGGGCGGCGCTGATCGCTTGCCATCAGGTGATCCGACTGCTCGTTTGCCTCCTATTCCATAAAAAATGAAAAATGTAATAATAAAAAGTTTTGTATAAATAAATAATTATAATGTCACACTGGACTGACGACCCGATTAAGGTCGCGCTGCCTATCTATCTGGAAGTCATTGGCAAGGCCTAAGTTCAGCATATCTACAGCGCGTCGCGTTCGGTGCCCGCCTCAAAGAGCCATCAGATCACCTCTGATGTAGCCGAATAGGGCTGATGCCAATACGGAGCCGCGGAGGACTTATCGGGTTGCCAAGGCTCCGGCTCGAAAGGCAGGAGTAGGAACGGAGTGGTTTTTAGTCAGTAAGAGTCTGACACTTCCTCCCGCCTTACCCAAGCGAGTGAAGTAATTCCATGAGTTTTCCCCCTTAAAAAAAGATATCTTGTGGCTTATATGATAATGACGATGAATGTCACACAATATGTCTCTTTAAAAAAATAAAATTATGTCTTTATTAACTAAAATCGCGGGTTACTCACATGAATACACTGAGACAAGCTCTACTAGTTTCATACCACAGAGGAGTTCTTCCTCATGTGCAGCGTGCGTGGTCGCGGCAATGTCGCGCAGCTTTGTGGTTCGAAACTAGTAGAGCTTTTCTCAGTATTTGCCCGTGAGTAACCCACGATTTTAGTTAATTTAACATTTCTCACGATAGTTATTATAAAATTTATTTCTTTCCAAAGGTCGATGTGCAATATTTTTCGGCGGGTACTGTAAAGTGCTGCGTGTCTGAACTATAAGCTTACGCACGTGATGACATGAATTAGGGTAGGAGGAAATTGGGCAGTTAAGTAATAAGGGTTAATATGGAAAGTGACTAGATAAAACTGAGGTTAACATTATATGTTTGAATTTCGTTTAAGTAACGAGGCTATTTCGCGAAATGCTATTGAAGTAAGTGAGTAAATACCTTGCAATTTTAAACACAATACCTACCTTTAGAACACGAAGTAAAAATTAAAATGAGGCCATTGAAAATATTAAATACCGAAGCGAAATTCAATGTTTAAATTTCTATGGAAGGCAAACTTTAACAGAAATTAATTAAAAAATTGTACCTTAAGTGTGTACGTATAACTTGTACCAATAGTTTGTAGTCTGCCCTTTACTCAGAGCAATTGGTCAGTCACTAGGGACGTGCACATAATGCTACAAAAGAAAATTGGCTCCACTTCCAATTGCTCAACAATACCTAGTAGAGCTACCTTCACATGCTCTAATGCAACACCCAATTTGAAAATGAGTCTTATTATTTTTTTTTTAATAAACATTATCCTCACACTAGGATTTTCTCCTGTGTCGTGGATACGTTTACAAACATACAAGTTCACATACACACAACACCCTGACCCGGCACAACAATTTGTGGATCACACAAAGATATATTCCGTACGGGAATCAAACCCGCGACACGTTGTGCGGCAGCCAGTAGCCCAGCCATCACGCCAACAGTGCAGTCGAATATTGGAAAAAGCCGTTTGCTTAATTGCTGTGTTTAACTCGTCGAGTACCGGTTTTATAGACACAATTAAAGAAAAATAGGTCGCGGTCACCGGTGACCGCTTGGTGTTTGACAGTTTAATAACATTATGACGTTCTGGTACTATTTACTGTGTAGGTACATGTTAGCCATGACTGCCTCGTTGGTCGAGTGGTTGCAAGTGCGACTGCCGGGCAAGGGGTCTCGGGTTCGATTCCCGGGTCGGGCAAAGTATTACTGGGTTTTTAAAAATTCTCAGTGGTAGCACGGAGTCTGGAATTGTGCCCGGTATATGGTAATAGGCTCACCCCCTATTACCTGGGACTCATAACATAAATAGTGAAAAGTGGGTGTTACATTGTACAGTGGCATAATGTGCACCTCTTTTTACCCCTTCGGGGATAAAAGGCGTGATGTTATGTTATGTTTTGTATGTACATGTTAGCATTGCGAATAAATAGACACTAGATAAATAATTAATAGACAAAGCTCGCACATTCCTTCGCCAAGGTTCGAAAACATTAAGAAGTACTTTGATACAAGTAAATTATCAGTAGTACCGCAAATTTTGTATAACAATATAATGTGAACCGAAAGCCTTGACAATAGTTATTACAAATAACGTCAACTATGATTCACAACTCAACGACTATAATTTTCTTACCACTTTCTTAAGTAAACGATGAAGTACTAAAGGCGCTAATTTATGCCACAATAATTCTAAATTAACAAAGCGTAATGATGGTGTTAAATCATTTTTACTTCGCCTTGTGGAATTACAAGAAATTTATGGCTACGAAACATGTCTGCTTCGAGCCTTTCTTTGGAATAACAGTAATGTTTTGACTAATTGTTGTTTAATGTATCAGAAATACATTGTTTTGTTGTGTATTTTCCCTATGCATTTTCTTTCAAAATTCCTTATTAATCACTTAATACTTTATTACTGTACTTGTAGTTCTACTATAACAGAAAAAAACAGCCTTTAAGAATGTTTAATCTTCAAACATTATATTTCCTTTGGTCATTTTACGTTTTGCACGAATTCGCTTTTCAAATCAATATCTATATCTAAATCTATATCGAAGACCGTTATAAAAGATGATTTTTTTAGAGCTACATAACAGAAAAAATCAACTTTCAACATATAATCATAAAGACCCTCTCATTTGTTATCTGAATTTGCACCTAACTCATCCAATTTCCACAGAATCAAATGTTCTATACACAACCAGTTATTTGTACATGGAAGTAATTTTGTCGAACTGTTAATGGCTATTATCATAATGTTTCCTGGCACAAATCGAGCCCTCCCAATTTCCCGTCTTTCGATATCATAGGAAATCGAAACATCGACGTCATCTTAATCATTACTTTCGCAATACCTTTGTAGGAATGTTATTAATGTGAATATTTGTATCGGGAATAAATTGTTTGGATTTTAGGGGAATTTGTACTTTATTTTTGGGCAATAAAGTCTTATTAAACACAGTCACTTGCAGTCGTAAGTTTGTTTGCAAGTGAATGTGTTTCTATTTCATGCTTTTAAGGTAATAATTTTTATAATATACTTCTAATTAAAGACGAATTTCATAGAACACATTCTTGACAAAGTTGTACTACACTACTATGGCTTCGGTGTATAAAATTAGGAAACATCAATAAAAGAAAAATAAACACACATTTATCCTTTCTGACTTCTCCAAATCCTTAACCCAATTCACGAAGAACAAGACGACATTTCAATTGATTGTACATAAACTCCTTTACGAAGCGACTCAGACTAAAAGCTGTATCAACTGTAAGTGCTTCACTCAAGCAACGTAGCAGGAACCGGACAGTTTAAGAAGTACACACGAGATGGCAAGAGAGAGATTTAACCTAGTTACGGTAATAAATAAAATACTGCTGTAATTTTGAACTTCTTTTTATTTTTTAAATCTAAGACTTATAAATATTTCGAACTAGCTTCTGCCCGCGACTTCATACGCGCAATTCCGTTCTATACCCGTTTTAACAAATTATTGGATAAAAGTATTATATGTCCGTCTCCTAATTTTAAGCTACCTCCCCACCAATTTTCATTCAAATCGATTAAACCGTTCTTGAGTTATAAATATGTTGGTAGTGTAACTAACACGACTTTCTTTTATATACACACTAACTTCGGCCCGCGACTTCGTACGCGTGATCCCGTTGTTTCCCGTTCCCGTTCGTGATTTTCGGTAAAAAGTAATAAAAATATTATTAAATAAAAAGTATCCTATGTCCGTCTTCTGGTTCTAATCTACCTCCATACCAATTTTCATCCAAATCGTTTTAGTCGTTCTTGAGTTATAAATAATGTAACTAACACAGCTTTCTTTTACGTATATAGATATATAGATGAAAGACCAAACGAAAATCTGCACAGTCGTGAGGGACGAGCTGGATCGGAACCAGTAGAAGCAGATCATCTGCTCCAAATTTATTTTCAATGTTAACCACGATCCTCAGATATGAAGGACCAATTATAGAGAATAAATATTTCAAAGCCATGATTACAATACCCAAGCATGACATCTCCAAGCAATTAAGTCCTATACAAATTATAATTTACCTTACGTCCCTAAATAACCGGCAAAGTCAATTCACGTTTAGGACAGAATAAATTATTATCGGCTCTATAAACATAATAATATCCTAAACGTTTGGGACAATACCGAAATTCTATAATATTTCGCTTAAAATAGACAAAGCATTAAGCCCCAAATCCGAATGACTACATTGAATTGCCATCGAATATGCGGTCGAAATCACCCGTTACCTGCGCAGGGTAAAATCCGGTGTGGAGTATTTGACAACGGTAAGCTGTTATTACGTACTCATTAGTCGAATGACGTCATAAATAGAAATCCCCTATGACAATGACGTGTAACGTTGTATAATCCTTACTATCATGGCCGCTGTGTAAATCTATATAGAACTTATTAGTACCGTCATGGATGGCTTGGGATAAGAGGTTTGATTGTTAATTCTTAAATGAGTAGGTATTCTCCGGCTTGCCTTTGGCTAGCTTACTGTGAAGCTCAAGAATGTTTTTAATAGTCATACAACTTTAATGACATAAAAAAGTACTAAGAGTTACTACATAACACATGACATAACATCAAGCCTTTTATCCCCGAAGAGGTAGGCAGAGGTTCACATTATGCCACTGTACAATATAACACCCACTTTTCACTATTTATGTTATTAGTCACATGTAATAGGGGGTGAGCCTATTGCCATAACACAATTCCAGAGTCCGTGCTACTACTGAGAATTTATAAAAAACCCAGTAATTCTTTACCGGACCCGGGAATCGAACCCGAGACCCTTGCCCGGCAATCGCACTTGCGACTACTCGGCCAACGAGGCAGTCAGAGTTAATACAACCAAAAAAAAGTCGCAAATAATAAACATTAGTCGTTATTTTATCCTGTCTTTATTGTTAATCTATGTAATTCGCGTAATCAGTATTAACAACGAGATATCCAAAATCAGGAGCTAATCAGCTCTTACGTTATCTGCTAATGTAACCAGTCAGTACCTAACTGGAGTTAAGTCAAACATAAGTTTTTTTATAGCATAAGCCGGTATACTAATAGACGGACCACCTGATGGTAAGCAATCGGCGTCGCCCATGAACATTCGAAATACGTTACAAGTGCGTTTTGGGAATTGGGAACTTGAGGATTGTGGAGGATTCGGGGATTGGAGGATGTGGAGTATATAAAAAGTACTTTTTAACCGACTCCAAAAAAAAGAGGCTCTCATTTTTTACCCGTATGTATGTATGTATGTATGTATGTATGTTTGTGCGCAATTATCTCGCAATTGGCTGTACCGATTTTGTTGCGGTTCAGAAAAGTGTTTGTTACACTTAGGAGAAAGTTTTAGTGTTTTAATTAACCAACTTAAGAAAAGAGGAGGAGGTCGAATTCGGTTAGTTTATACGTGGTTTATAAAAGAATTATTCTGCTTTTAGTTTTACCTTTAGCAATCACGAATAGCTAATAAATACGTTTCATAATTTTTATGATAAAACAGAAAACTTTAGTTAGTCAATTTGCCAAAACAAAATGAAACTAAAATATTAACAAAACATTTAAAATGCTAAGCTGGCAAAGCCATCCATTATTTCCACGTTTGTAATCTACTTTCCACTGATTGAGCATTGTTCGATACACTTTTGTATAGAATAGGAAATGAATTTTATCTCGATGTGCAAAAAATTCTACAAATTGTACTCAATTAAATATTATTAAAAAATAAATAGAACTGGCGCGTATTAATGCTTCTAACGGTCTAACATGATGTTACGTCAATTTAAGAGGTTTAAAAATTATTTTTGCAATGGACTGGATAATCATGGAAAGATTAGAAAGGGTTGATTTACATTTAGAAATGTAGAAACTCCATGAGCCCGTAGGACGCTTCATATTTTTAAGAAATATGTGACAGAATCTGCTAATAACAAAAACGTAAACACGTAATTTTATACAGAAAGTACAATTAAAACGAATAATCCCACAGGGATTTATAATTAAACCAAACTACCGATATTTCAATGTTGCATTTCAACGACTGAACAAGTCTAAAAGTTAATACACAAATAGATTTATGGCCCATTAACATACAGTTTAATTTATACTTCAGTCCACAGCTACCTCGTACAATACGCCCCATCAATCATATTCCCCTGCCAAAATTCAAAATACAGCCTAAACTTTATGCAAATAAGGTACATTTCCCAAATGGCTGAATCGTTTACCTCTAAATAACATGCATTTCGCACAAATTTCATATTAGCTCGTTGTGACACTAAATAGTCATTATTCATGCAGATTTCTGCCCAAGGTATATGTTTAAACGATGCTGTTTGTTTAGTCAGACATGTTTATATTTAGTTTATTGACATCGTATTTTAAAGAGTTATTGGTTCATCGATAGGTGACGATGAGGGGTCCTGTGGAGACTGCAATTTGTAATTTTATTAAGTCTGTGATATCTAGTTACCTAATAATACAAATTCTATATTTACAAAGAGGCAAGAAATAATCAATAGCCCAATTGTTAAATCTGAATTTGTAAACTAAATCGATCATTCGAACAACAATTAATGAAATAATTGTCTCGAAAAGATTCACAAATCAATTCTAACATAAGTCACGTTCTTCACAAATTGGATGAAAAAATAGACAATAACGACACTGAAGAACCATACAAAAAACTTATAAGAAAAATGACGAAACATCAAACAGATTAGATTTGATAAATTAAATGAAAGCAAGAGATTTAAAAATAGACAAAAACAGCAAGGGATTGCTGTTGCTGTACTATAGCGTCTAAAACCAGCGAAGTAAGCATCTGTTTTGCGTGCAATAAATTAGCTTCATACAATTAACTGTCGAATTCTTCTGGTTCATGTTAATCTTGTCTAGCGTTAAAACCGTCTTTTGAACTAGAATTTTTATATTGTTACTACATATATTTTATCTGTTCAAATCGCCTTGATTCACCATCGACCATGCATTTTCTTTAAATTACTATAAATATTTGCTCTTGAGCTTTCCACATCATCATCGTCTGCATTTAATTTATGAATCGCATAAATTACGTCTGGTACTTCTCAAAGCAAGCAATTTTTCATTACAACTCTAATCTAGACTGTATCTAAAACAACGTCAATTGGCATTCCATGGTCATCATATTTATAGAGTTCTTTATTTGCTTCGTCTATTTCATATGTAGGTTAGATATTACAGGAAACATCTTCTACATTTCATCGTCTTTAGTAAACATTTAAATATTTTACTTAATTTCCTTCCTTCTACCTAAAATGTTCATTGTCGAACGGCCGACCATCGTACAAGTACTTCTCTGAAACAGCCAGACAATTCGAGGTCGGAAAAAAACGCAAACGATTGTACAACGTTACACATTTAACGACATCACGTACAACGCAAACGAGAGACAACCCAAACGTTATCAAAACAACGGAATTGTAATGTGTTCCATCATAAAATCTCATTTGATTGTTCACGTCAATTCGAGGTCTCGTAAAGTCGTCGTTTGTTAATGAACCTGATCTCTCCCGGCTGTCTGGCACGAGAATAGAAGTTGTTTACCGTACGCCGATTGTATACGCTGAGCATAACACTCATCTCTTGAAGATGGATCTTATTTATCAGGTGTTAATATGATTATGAATCGTGAAGGTCTGGAGTAAGTTTGTGCGATTTAAACTTTTTTCCGGTTATCGATTTTGAAAATATGGAATGAAATGGTAAAAAAAATTATAAAAAAAGTTTCTTTACTTTCTAAGTTAATGAACCAATGATACAAATAAACATTCATACCGCAAATGTTTAAAATTAAAAATAATAACAACAATAAAACCTTTCACAGATTATCCAATGCAAATTGCACATGGTGCAATTTGTTAACAATCTACCAAAAAGTTTTTGTATAGCTAAAAAGACGTCATTCAAACATTAAACTTCTGAAATACAACGCCAATAAACACAAAACGACACGACTGTGGCATACATTAGTAATCGCAGTTATGGCACCAAATTATTACCACAGTCGTAAGTACTGCACTCCACACATTGCGCTGTTCGTTATAAAGTCTTTAGAATTCGCGCGTGAACTGACTGTTACTGATATGCATTTACGCGCAGTATATTCCGGGCTCCCGAAACAAAAGGTGTTCAGTACGCAGTGTTGTGCCGAAACAATGTAAAATAGCTTCTAACGGCAGCAAAATAGAGTTCAAATCAAAATGTCGGTGAATATTGATATGGAGAACTTTTCGGCGAAGAAAAATCTAAGGCGTCGTACATTGAACACTATCAAATCGGCTGTGACGGCGCTCAAACAAATCGCCAGTGAGTGCTCCCAAATTCTATTATTTGGTGTATAGTACTTTTGTATATCTAACGACATGTTTACCGCGTCGTATCCGAGGATTTTACTATTGTTGTTTTAGAAGTGGGCTATATAAATGCGAGCAGGTTTAATGTTGAAATCAAATCGATTTTTAGAGTTTTAAGAGAATATCTATACAACTTATAACATTATTTGATGTAACAAACATTATGAAATTCCAATTAGTATTTTTTTAAACTGATTACAAAACAATCGACGCCATTAGTAATTCATTGATTTATTTCGATGTATTAATAGTACCTAACTTATTTACGCTTCGCTCTATTGAATAGATATAAGAGTTGCCGTACTGTGTGTATGGATAATACTGTTATCATATCAGTGAATATCGATGTACTCTCATCAATATTAATCAACTCAATTATCATTACAGTGTGAACTGCCATGAATGCGTTAATTATATTATGAAATTTATTTATCTTTTAAAGCATTTTTAAAATCGTAAAACATACTTAAAATGCGGCACTTTTTCTTTAAGAGTATTCAAATCATTATAAAGCGAATCCAGTATTTACATATCATGATAGCGTTGAGAGCGAAAATAAAGTAAGGAGACCATTAGACTCGGCGGCTTACTTTTGAAAACACTTGGTAAAGTGCGCGGCAACAATTCGTCGAGTATTTTCGAAACGACAGCTTCTATAATGAAGGTGTCAGTCAGGGGCTCAGGAACCCATTGTGTTTGTCATCTCGCGCCCAAACAGACTCGTCACTCGCCAAGAAACTCTCGAGCGCCTTGTTTGTCAGAACCAGATCGTTGCCGTAGACAGAAAACACTTCACAATTCGTTACGTTTTATCTTTCAATCTTTTGTTACACCTGTGTTTTGCCAACTAGGGCATCGCGTCGTGACGTTTACAAATGAACCGCGGATTACCATTGTCTCTTCACATTGATTTGTTACACAGTCGCTTTCTGATGAATTATGGAATGAATTTGCATAAATAAACCTTGCTCGCTAAAAGCTTTCTTCAAACATTGATGCATAATTTAATACAACCCTTATTCAGTTGATACTGCCAGTTCGGCATGAGATGTAACACGGCAAATTACGTATAGAGATTTTGTAAATTGATGTTGAGGTGTACTTGCACATAATAGTAGATTTTAAGTAATCACAAGTATAACTAAGTTGTGATTCAGCTACCCACAAACTTTGTTTAGCAAATACTGGCGCCCACCGTGGGACTGCAGAGATTGAATTATAAACACGCTTACAAGCTTTAATTACATAAATATTCATGTGTATTTCGTTACTTTTCCGCCATATGTTTGTACGGAAGAAATTGCAGAATGTTATTACTGTTCATTTTGGAAGCTCGCCTACTTATTATTTTATTTCTTTACATTCATCATTCAGTGTTATATTGCAGGCAATAAAAGACAGAGCTGAGTTACAGCTGTTAATTATGACAGGTTTATATTTTTTGAAATATATGACTTTATTTACAATTACAATTTATTTTTAAATCACCACGTATTGCGAACAAAAAAGTCTTGGTCCTAAAAAATTTCTCATACCAATCTCTGTCTATGATTTACCGACAAAAAGGGTCTTCATTGACCACATTCTTGGAACACATCTATTCTCAAATGCCATGGAAAAGATTCGGTTTTTTCAACTCAATAATAATCGTTGAAGCCCATAAATAACGTGGAGTTTCCCCATTTCCCGGCAATACGGGTCGAGGCCTGCCTTTATTTGGCGCGTTTCCTGACCGCGATCTTTTCAATGTGAGGGCTAAACTTATTACCTAAGGTCGATCATTCACGGCGTACTCTGTTATCTATTGTCGGGTGAACGGAACAAGAGCCTTTAAGTGACTCGCCGGCTGCCAATGGCGTAAATGGGTTTTTGTTGGCACTGTAGATGTATGGAGTAGTGGTTATAAAAGAACTGAGGAAAATTCACTAAGGGCGTTAAATAATTGTTGGTTATAATGAAATAAATATATACAACTTAAGATATAAATAATTTAAAACTAAAATATTTTACACCTTAAAAAAATTATCTAAAGGCATCAAAGAAAATTTTCCTTATCGCTTTCGTGAAGTAGGGTGCCCAATAGACTGGCAGCATTGCCACTTTGAATGGCAATGCTTAACATTTGCCCAAGGTAGTAGCCAGCCCTTCGATCACCTGAAGTGTCAACCATCCTCTTTACAATATCTAAATAAAATTGAATTTAATGAAATTGAATTCATACGATCATGGTTTTGTGCAACAGAAATACTATCATATGTGTATATCATCTCATTTATGTGTATATCATATAATTTATGCCTATATTTAAAAAATGTTTCAATAAAAAAAAATCATTCTGAAAAATTGTCTTATTATTAGTATTCTCCTAGTAAAAACTGAGCAAATATGATTTCCCAGCACTATTTCCACTTACATCAGATACAATTTGATTAGAAAAAGTGCTGATTTTGCCACTGACACTTTCTAAAACTGTAGAGAAACAATTGAAAGAAGAACTTCTTTGAACAATATTGCTGAGTTGCATTTGAAATCTTCATTGTTCAAAAATGTAGTTTTTGCAATATCATCGAAGTGATATTATGTTTTGTTCAATACAATATCGCCTGTATCGGTATCGATATCGATATCGGCACTTTTATTTCATTTCATTATAATAGTCCATGAATTGATATTTGTTTGAATCATAGTCTACTCAAGAAAAGTACAGTAGTGTATTTTTGAGGTTTGGGGTCTATTAATATCGCAAGTAATTTTTAAAATTCTGTTATTTTGTGCTAATCGATGATCACATATTATAAATGATATAGTAGTTACGTTTTTATAATAACTACCGTGAGATATACTACTACTATCATATATATCATACTAAATTAACTAAAAATCGCGATCGGACCCACTACCCGCGCCGCTGGTGACCGTACCGTGCGCTTCAACATCGTCCAGCACGCCGCCGCCGCCGTAGTTGGAAGCAAATGCTCGTGGTGTCCGGTAGAGGGCGCGTTGGGCTAGATGCGCAAGCAACACCGATGCGAGCACCAACGCTAGCCAGTAGGCTGCGCGACATCGGTGTGGCCGCGCACGCTGCTCATGAGGAAGAACCCCTCTGTGGTTCAAAACTAGTAGAGCTTTTCTCAGTATATTCACGTGAGTAACCCGCGATCTTAGTTGATATAGTAGTTACGTCTAATAAATTCTTCTGTTCATATTATACTTAATTTTAACTTCCATCATCGTCCTACATAAGAAGTTATTTCATAGTGCTACTGGTTTTCAGCTCAACAAGTCTCAACGGTACAAAAAAATGAGTTTAAAACTTTATATTTACTCTACGTGACCTTTTGAGCCAATCTCCTTTGTTTTTAATATAGATTATACTAGAAGTTTTAACAACAAAGTAATTGCGTATATCTTTGTCTCTTTTATACGTTTAGCCTTGAAACATAATGAAGTCAGATTATCCATTATAAAAACAATACACCTGACGCAATTTTCTTAAAGCGTCGCCAATAAAGCATTCGTTCCAAAATAATAAGTGTCAGTATTCCCAATACATACAATTTGTAAGCAAAGCAAAAATCCGACGGAGTACCGACGGAATTTAAATGACATAAAGCCGTTTGAGAGGATTACGGCGCTCTATAAAAGGAACAACTTTCGCTACAGGCCCCGGTTCCACGAAAAGTATTCGACTTTCAGCCCTTAATGCGATCCTAAAATATTTTCATTTACACTGAATAAAAATTATTTCCATCCCATTGGACTTGTATTTTCTCTTTTATTTCAAATTAAGTTGGTATATTATTGCCAGTACGTTCCTTTATCTGCCACTGACTACTGACTAGGCTTTTTGAATTATTTGTGGTTGTAATCTTAGGTTAGGTACAACGTGTTTCGCCTCCCAAGAAGATAGGCAGATTATTCTTGTCACAAACTAGAGTGAACATGAATCTTGAGTGAGACCTTAGTTTTCTTGACAAACCTAGATCCTTGTCTACAAGAAATGTTACACAAACCTGTATACAATTCATGAGTAAATTTTCCATAGCTTTTTGGTGAAATTAATGACGGGGCTCTCCATTCTCTATAAACCGTGTTACGAAGCAGAAAATTTTGCAGTAGCCAAGCAAAGTTTTGTATAATTGCAAGACAAACACATTACTCGTGTCCATTAACTAATTCTCCTACAGTTTACACAGTACGGGGAACATTTAGTTGTTTTATTGGAACATTAATTTAGAATGGAACATACGTATGTGTTGTTGAATACAATATATCTTCATAAAGATACATATAATAAGTTCATCGTTGAATAGTTGACACTAATGTAACTAGTTTACGAGAAAGTTACATATTATTGTTTTAGTTTTAAAATTCTTAGTAATACTTAAGTTGAAAAGATGTCTATCTGACTATTTAATGGTTTAACATCTAATGAAAGGTTTAAAACGCCTCTACATATTACCCATGTTTATTTAGAATTTAACACAGTTTTTCATAGACTCACACTTAGATATTCAAACGCACACCAACTTAAAGGCGTAAGAGTCAATCATTGTATTCAAAATATGTATTAAAAGAGACATATGACGTATTGATCAAAGGGTAATTTTAAAGAGTGGGATTTAAAATTAAGTCATAATAGTATGTTGCATGTCGTCATATTTTAAGGTAAATAGCCGCAATAATTTACGTTTTTCGAAGGATAACCAATTCTTTAATTTCAACACTACCATTGCTGCAGCGGAAGACATAAAGGAACCCCCACAAGATATGAAATAGTTTTGTCCAAAATTTAAAGGCTACATAGAATAATGGACTACAAGCATGGCAAGAATAATGGACATAACATAACATAACATAATATCACGCCTTTTATCCTCGAAGGGGTAGGCAGAGGTGCACATTATACCACTGTACAATGTAACACCCACTTTTCACTATTTATGTTATGAGTCCCATGTAATCCCCTATTACAGTGAGCCTATTGCCATATACCGGGCAATAATAGAATAAATAGAATAATTGAATAAATACTTATACCTTACTAGAATAAATACCTAGACACTTAGAAAGATTACCTCTTCTATAATAACAACTGTAGACATTCATAACAGTAAATTATTAAAACTTTAGTAATAAATACATTAGCACTGAAGTGCAACATCTCGTCTTTGTTGCCAAAAACCTCTAATTTAGGTCACTTAGTTAGTTGTACTATTTTGTACATAAGTAAAACAAAGTAGCCCCATAATTTGTATGTTAACAAGCAACTAAAGTGAAACCTTTAAACTGAAACTCCTTTTTGATTAAAAATAAATGCTTTTGGAAAACCACATCTTTGTCCGCTACAAAATTAAAATTCACAAAAGCCCGCTTACATTCTCGTCCGCATCTTTCTTTTTGGCTAGTTTTTAATCTAACATCCAATAGGAGGATAGAACTCGTCACAGTTTTATCAACGAACTTGTAGCCGACCAATTAAAATCCAGACGGGTTTGTCGGAGGACATTCGGGGCCAATTTTCGGACGCCTAACACTTATTTTTTCGCTTTACACGCTCCCAGGGCCGACCATTTCGACTACGGATGAGTGAAACTTGACGTTAGGAATTTTAAGCTATTTTCGGCTTGACCGCTTTAAAAACCTTGAACGACCACTGATGCGGTGTAATGGCTTTCAGTGGTAGCTGACTAAAGGCTTACTATATAATTTGACAACTATTTGCAACTTTTCATTGCCTCTTTTGGTATGTTGTTCACTAGCTACTTTAACGCGGTTTCACCTGCTCTGCTCGGCTCCTATTGATCGTAGCGTTAAGTTTCATAGCCTAAAGCCTTCCTCGATAAAGGCACTATCCAACTCAAAATGTATTATTCAAATCGGTCGAGTAGTTCCAGAGAATAGTGCGTTCAAACAAACAAACACACTTTTCAGCTGTATAAGATTTGCGTTGCGCGCTATTCTCTATTCGATGGTGATTTAATGATGTACTGGTTTTCACATGCAATAGAAACAAGACCTTATTAAACGGCAAATACGTTTCTAAATTGAAATCTTGACATACCAACAAATACGAACAACCAAAATTGTTTATTTATATTTTGATTCTATTTCTGTGCATTACAAAGAAATGTTTGAACATCCATTCAAGGATCTCCACAAGATCTCGTGTACATAATAATTACAGTTCAGAGAGAATTAATTGCTTGGCCTTCCTTCACGTTGAAGGATTAGCGTACATTGCGTGTTTTGAAATAACAAATCAGACGCACCTTTACAGAAGCTACCTCACGGATAACAGGAAAGCCCTCCATTAATTTTCATCCTCTTCACTTAAATCACTACGAATTACGGATTATTTAGCTGTTTATTGCTTTCGACTGTGCTCTTGAGGGCTTCAGGTTGGATTTTATTTACGTATTCAGCTACATCTTCATTGATAACTTGTTTTCTCATTAATATACGTGATTCACATATATGACAGATAAATAAAATTAAAATGTTTGTAATATTAAAACAACCCCTTTTTACTACATGTATATGAATATACATACGATACACATACCATAATAACATTTTTTTATCATTTTTGTCTATCTGTCTGTTTGTACTGGCTAATCTCAAAAATGGCTGGACCGATTTCAACGGGAGCTAATGCCCTAAGGAGAAACATAGGCTACTTTTCTTTTGGAAAATCACTAACTACATAGTATATAACAAAGTCGCTATCCGCCATCTGTCTGTAGCTATGTATGCTTAGACCTTTAAAACTACGCAACGGATTTTGATGCGGTTTTTTAAATAGATAGAGTGATTCTTCTTAAATAAAGTTCATATGTAGAATACATGCATATTGCACTCGTGTGAAACCGGGGCGGGTAGCTAGTAGAATCCTAAAAAAGTTATATTCTGAAATTTATATTTTACGCAGACGAAGTCATTGGCAACAACTTGTAGCCTACAAGCATTGCACGTGGAGTGGCCTTGAGCTTTCCTATTATGAGGCTCAGGTCTCAATATAGAGGTAAGTTTCGATACCATAGATCCTTACTAGAAACACACTGATTTCCTATAGACTTCTATCTTGAGGCACTGATGTATGTTAACCTGATATTATCGTCAGTATAAAGTTGTAGAGATAGATTTCTTTACCATACACGGCCCAAAGGGAAACATCTTTGATCTCGAACTTCTGCAAGTTATATCAAATTATCAAAGGGGAATCACTGAACTGAGAGTTTGTATGTTCCGCTGAATCTACATCATAAATTTTCTTATATCGTTTGTTGGTCTTTAAAAGGGAAATGTGAATAATTGGTTGATCCCTTAATCTTTGTAAGAAGATTATGTTCATTTTAATGCGATATTAAAGCAGTTAAGGTTTATTGTTGGTCTTTTTTGTGGTATCTTGGTGGTCTAAGACTTCTAATGCTGAACCTGTCGTGTGTCTAAACGTGGATCCACGTGAGATACAATGTATTTTCTATTATGTCTCATATACAGGCTTTCAAGTGGTTAAGGGTGCGGGTTTGAAACCTTCCAACAGCAAGTATCAATGTGTCTTTTACCGAACTATATGTACTTTCTAAGATTATTGGACATCACTGACAAACGGTGAAGGAAAACATCATGAGGAAAGCTGGACTTTATAATTATAAGTTTGAAACCAACCCGCATTGAGCAAGCGTGGTGATTAATGCTCAAACCTTCTCCGTATGTGAAGAAGCCTTTGGTTAGCAGTGGCCGCTTATCAGCTGTTGGTGTGTGATGTGTTATTTTTTAAAGTATTTGTAAGGTGGCCATAACAAGTGTACAGAATATGAGTTGATATCTATTACATAACATAACATAACATAACATCACGCCTTTTATTCCCGAAGGGGTAGGCAGAGGTGCACACAGAAGTAACACCCACTTTTCACTATTTATGTTATGAGTCCCATGTAATAGGGGGTGAGCCTATTACCATATACCGGGCACAATTCCGGACTCCGTGCTACTACTAAGTTTTTTTTAAAAACCCAGTAATATTTTGCTCGACCCGGGAATCGAACCCGAGACCCCTTGCCCGGCAGTCGCACTTGCAACCACTCGGCCAACGAGGCAGTCAGACAGACAGTTAGTTGATATCTATTATTACGGAAATGTTGATATTGATATTACGAGAAAAAACAGACATGATGTTTTGTTAATTACCAAAATGATCTTCAAAATGACAGTTGATTTTCCCAGTAATAATAACCCGAATAACAATCAAAGCGGACGTACAGTCAGCCGCAAACGGATCAAATATACACATCTCAACTGATTTCCATTCTGCATAATCGAAGGAGGCAGGAATCGACAGCGGAATATATTACACCGGATGACGATGCATTTTATAAACCTTCCCATAATGTATTTTAAACATTTTGCCCCTGTAATAAAGTTGAGAATCTCTTGAAGAATTTTGGCAGATTACGGTAGGTTGATATGCTGTCGTCTGCGCTGATGACGTCACTTTTCTATAATATACGAGCCTGTTGATCTCCTTGGACTCGGAACAAGTCGTAAAGAATAAAGTAAAAGTTATATCATTTTTCGAATACAGTTTGAAGTGACAAGGACTTTTGTGGTTTTTTATTGGTAGTTAATTTTTTTCGTGTGTCAGAGAAGCGATTTTAAGCTGTATTACTTGTACTTAGAACACAAAAACACGTAGTAAAACTTTAGATACCTTGAGCTGCTAGATCGATCGCACATTGCACATTAGGTAAGGTTACACGCATTTTACTATCAGTATGGTTCATTCCCACTACATGGGATTTACAATATGCTTACTTCTCTTCATTAAAGAACATTAACAGGGACGGTATGTTACTGTGTTATTAAGTATTTTTCAAAGTACCTATCTTCATTGTACGTTATTCCTGTTATTAGTTTATTTTTCTTACGTTATTGTACTACCGGGCTTTTTATTTATATTTTTGTGGTATCATCCGTGCTATATAAATGTTTTCTTTCGTTCTAATTTATTTGTATATGAAGATATCACTGCCTTCTTCTGCTAAAAATAAACTGCTTATTTTTAGTGATAAATCTACATATTAACTAGTATAGTGTTGTTTGTTTCATAATTTAGGACAGGTTGTCCTTGCTTGGTCTTTAAATAATTGTGTAATACGATTTTTATTTATAATTATATCCATCAAATCATTTTTTTGGCATTGATAGCCTGAAACACAGGTTTAAATAAACCTAGTTCGGGTAATCCCTATATATACTTAGAACGTTATTTCCTCGCATGTATATTGTATAAGACTAGATTAAGTAAACTATTACGAGTGTTATTATTAAGACTTTTTATTACTATAAAATCTGAGCGAACTGTAATTCTAAATGTGTTCTATGTTGTTTTTTAATAAATTTTATTTTATTTATTTATTTTTATTTCTACATTCTCTTCTATGACCTCATTTCTCAACATTAAATCCAGCTCGATCATTTACTAGTCGATCCAAATAGTGCAATGAAACTTCCGATCTCGATGAATACGTTTCACGAATAGAACATGAGACAATGAATGTCATCGGATTCGATTCCCGAATCTAGGCCAATAATTGTAAAGGCTTTGGATTAGTCGAGTGGCTTCATGTTCGGGATATAACGTTCTGCGGAAATTTCTAGAAACAAAGGTTTTATTGTTATGTGTTACATAAAAAAAAATGTGTAGTGTATTTTGAAAGAAAAGAAAGAAAGAAAGAAAAATTGTTTATTTGCACACCGGCACAAAGTACAATAACAATACAAACAAAAAAAAATATTAATTTGATTTCTTTTCCTTTCCATATCTGTTAATCCTTAGATTAATTAATGAATGATTAATTAATTTTTGATATACCCTTTTGGTCCAAATATTCTACTATATAATGCATATGAATGGGGCCGTCGGTAGTGGCGTCGCCCTAGATGGACATACACTGACCAGATTGGCGAAATATTAAAGAAGGGCCAAATTGAAAGTACTCTTAACCGACGAGCATGCATGAAAAGATTGATTAATGTTGATGAAGCGAAAGAAATATGTAGGAATCGTAGTAATTGGCGTTCCATAGTCTCTGTGTACCACTACGGGAGACAGGCGTGAAGTTATGTATGTATGTAATAGTAGAATTTTGGAGTACTTATCTAAAATATTTAAATAGTCATTCAAATTTTGTAGATGCACGGTTGGTGCGGTGGCTGGGCAACCGGCTGCTGTGCAACGTGTCGCGGGTTCGATTCCCGCACGGAACAACACTTTGTGTGATCCACAAATTGTTGTTTCGGGTCTGGGTGTATACTGGGTGTATACAAGTTCACATAAACATGAGTTTATGTGAACTTGTATGTTTGTAAATGCACCCACGACACAGGAGATAATCCTAGTGTGGGGCAACGTTTTAAAAAAAAAAGATAAGTATTCGTTATAGTGAAATTAAAAGAAGCAGAAATGTAATAGAAGCTGTTCGCAACCGAAATTTTCTTTGAGTTTTTATAAAAAGTACTTACAATAAGAACATAGGGCTTGCTGTTTAATTTATTCAAAATAAAGATAATAGTTTTCTTTCAAGACTCCTTTACTTTGTTTTAGTTAAACTCTATGACAACAATCTCTTACTTGTTATTTTAACTAGGTATTCTTGAGAGATAGAAAATTAAATCATATTTGCAATAATTTTCTCAACCATTTAACCAGCTTGTAGGTATCTACATTTTTATATTGTTGCAAACCTGTACAATATACCTCTATAGTTTTAATCATTTTTTTTCCTAATTTAAATTTTATTTATTTTTGCATCATATTACATTGTGATATAGACCTTAATACTAGTCTTATAATATTGACAAAGTTGTGAGAGACTGGTTCTACATATGGTTTTGACATTGCAATGATGAAAGGCAGGAACCTAGGATAAACTGATACTAGGATAAACTGAAAATATACCTATGTGATTATAATTATTTAATTATTTACAAACGTTTGCATAGTGTAAAAATATTATAATCAAGTTTATCCTTTTTACAAATAACACGCTAGTAATATTACACTAATATAATTAATGTGAAAGTTTCTTTGATTGTATGTTTAGTTGTTTGTCCGTCAATCACGCTGGAACTACTGAACGGATTTGGATAAAATTTAGTATACAGGCAGGGTATGAGCTGACTTAGGTGATAGGATACTTTTTATACCGATTAAATGCTCCCATGGGATAAAACAAGAATCATATTCTACGCGCATGAAGTCCTGGGCAACAGCCAGTTAAAATAAACCCCATCTTTCTTCATTACACACCCTGGTGAAACGATGATCCATAATATTATTTTTATTTACTAAAAGT
The DNA here is from genome assembly GCA_902850265.1 of Spodoptera littoralis. Lineage (NCBI taxonomy): Eukaryota > Metazoa > Arthropoda > Insecta > Lepidoptera > Noctuidae > Spodoptera > Spodoptera littoralis. The sequence goes on from LR824544.2 coordinate 10,876,444, forward strand.
CACCGTCTAAAATGGCGTTCAAAAGAAAACAACCTTATCACATCACGAAATTTTCGTTTCGTTTTTCATGGGTAATTACCCCCGTGAGCGAGATGACGTCACACGTGATTGATAACATCCTCTGATTAATATTTTATGAAATCTAATGAAATGTCTGTATAGTTGACGACACGTCACAGCGTATAACGATGTATCATATGACACCACAATATAATTCATTTAGAGGGATTAGTTCGGAATTTTGTATAGATTTTTGTATTCATGTGTTGGAAAATAATTAATGTATTTTATAGAAAGATAATGTCTTGTTTTTGCCCTAATCTTAGACACAAATTCTAAGTCCAGTTTTCAAGATCAAGAATCTTGAATTACCCTATTAAAATTTCACTTTTTTTAATGTAGTCAATCACCTCTACACTCAGCTTAGGAATCTACTCTAAAATATTCCAGAACATACTTTACTCAAAATATAGAAACTTATTACCAAAGGAATCCAAATTTAATACGAAAACTTAGTTAAATGAACCTTTATACATGGCCTTGGTAGAAATCAATGAAACTTTTTGTACAGGATACCATATAACACATAATTGGAACTAAACTTTACTCAGTTCATTTTGTTATGTATTTTATAGACCGTACTAACTTTTGCCCATGATTTCATTCCCATGCTTTTTGGTAAATAGATTTTGAAACGTAACTTTCATGTACAAACAGATAAACTTTTCAAATCATCTATCTATACATATAATAAAATCGTAGAATAGTCAAAACTGTCCATTAAATACTTTTTAAGAAGAATACCTGAGGCGTGGTCTCGATACCGAAGCCAAAAATATGGTTTTTAGAATTTTTGTCTGTAGGTATGTATGTCCGGGATAATCTCCAAAAGTACTGCATGGATTTACTTTAAATTTTGCATATATTACTAACAGGTTGGGTCAACATATAGGCTATACATATTATCATATTATCGGCAACATTATTATCACGCTATTATTTACGGGGGAGGAAGTGTGAATCACAATACCATGCGAACGAAGTCGCGGGCAACAGCTAGTTCTATAATAAGCTATTTTTACCTGTGGTTCTCTTTGGAGGTTTCAAATACTCATTGCAAAGTGAAAGGATACGAAATGAACAATCGCTCTTTGTGGAATTGATTTATTATGATACTTCATATACATTTTCCTTCGATGTATTTAATTATAGACGTTATTATACTATTTTGTGGTCTTTACGGAATCAATCAATCTTTTGAAATAGAATTCATTAGGGTACTCTATGGCACGCAATTTTAATTTAATAAACGCAGGTTTCGAATATGATTTTACGTTTTATAGGTAGGTGCGACTGCCGGGCAAGGGGTCTCAGGTTGGATTCCCGGGTCGGGTAAACACTATTGAGTTTTTAAAAAATTCTCGGTAGTAGCACGGAGTCTGGAATTGTGCCCTGTATATGGTAATAGGCTAACCCCCTTTCAGAAGGGGCTCATAACATAAATAGTGAAAAGTGGGTGTTACATTTTACAGTGGCATAATGTGCATCTCTGCCTACCCCTTCGGGGATAAAAGGCATGATGTTATGTTATATTTTATAGGAAACTATAAACTATTATTTATTAATTTACATAATAACCATAGTAGGACATACTAAATTAATTAAAAACAATGGTTGGTCTCCACCTTTGTGGTTACGTTTATGGCTTTACTCCAAAAGCTCCACTACTTTCGAGTCACAGTGGGACTTTTACTCATGAGCAGCGTGCGCCGTCGTGGCGACGGCTGTGCGACGTTGCCAAACGGAGTACATTGTTATTATTAGTTAATTAAGTTATTAATTTCAGTCGTAACTCATCATTCTCTTTATACTTCATTATGAAGTTCAATTTCGTAACACTACTAACCAAAATATGTATACGTCACTAAAAATTAATTAGCTTTTAAAGAAAACACCATTGGCTTTCTATAAGGTACCGAGAGAAAATTACAACTGGCTTTACAGTATACGTTAAACCAAGTCACGTAAATTAATTAGTTCCTAAATTACAATTTAACATTTTTTCCTACGAGTCGGTCATAATTAAAATGGCTGTGGTATTTAAAATGTTATGGCTACGGTATTTTTAATTTTCTTGGAAGCTCTTTTAAGTTTTTATAATAACTATCGTGAGACTTACTAAATTAAGTAAAAACGCGGGTTACTCACGTGAATATACTGAGAAAAGCTCTACTGGTTTCGAACCGCAGAGGGGTTCTTCCTCATGAGCAGCGTGCGCGGTCGCGGCGACCGTGAACTTTCGATCACTCAACTCACGAATGCTTTTTTATCACCGTTGTATATCATCGAGGCATTCGAATTTAATTGTCCTCTTAAGACGCCCATTCTTCTCATGCATGAGAAGAAAACATGGCTAGGAAACTTGGCCTTATAATTTCTAACTAAAATTTCGAAATCGCCAACCCGCATTGAGCAAGCGTTGTAATTAATGTTCAACCCTTATTAGTGTGAGAAGAGGCCTTTGGTCAGCAGTGGTCACTTAAAGCTGTTGATGTTGATTTGGTTTTATAAATTATCATGTAGGTACTAAGTTGTGTAATAAATACACTCTCCGGCTCCCTGATACTAATAAGACATTTAACTGACGAAAAAGTGGTTTTGAAATTCAACCAATGAATATGAAGTTAATTCATCCATGAAACTAATTACTAATTACCGTACAACACAAGTGAAACACCACAAAATAAAATATTACAATTAATATAACAACGCGTTTTATATTTGCCTTGCACTAAGTTATAAAACACAAATACGCGAGCTTCCACTTTAGAATATTAAGCAGTAACGTGTATGAAACAACGAGCACCGTAGATTGGTGGCGAACGAATATTAACCTGAAATGCTAAAACTCTCAGACTGAATTTTCTTCTCAGATACCTACATACTCGAGCATTTCACACCAATGTATTTGAAAATAGGTTAGAAAAGGTATTTGATTTTCTGTAGACGAAATTAAGATTTTTGTTCTACTCTGTCTATTCCTACGTGTGACAATGTCTACGTAATTTTGTATTATCAACAACCTTATAAATGCCCACTGCTCCCTTTTTTTAAGGGGGGAAAATCATCGAATTACTGCTCCCGCCTTTAGTGTCAGCCTCTTACTGACTAAAAACCACCCCGTTCCTTCTCCTGCACGTCGAGCCGGAGCCCCGGTTACCCGTTAGGTTCTCCGCGACCCACTGCTCCCATAGCTCCCATGCTCTTCTTACACGGATGCTTGAACAATTATCACCACACACTTGCACAATGCGGCTTGGCCATTTTGTTTCTTCAACACTATTAAAGAGTATTTTAAAGACCTTTAGTGAAATTTAAAAAAATTTTTAAACATTTATTTCAGATCAATTGTTGTATTTACATAATTGATTGATTGATTATAACTACATGGTAGATGCCTAATTTTTATTTAATGTCCGTCTGGTAGATTACTTAAATCATTAGACACGTATTTTTTATTTTCTTACAGAAACGAATACTTTCGACGATATACTGATTTGAAATGTCGCGTGACGTCACTTATATGTACATTTTATTCGTAGAAATGACGTTTAAGCCCCCACTCCTAAACTTGGATTCGTTTTATCTAATGAGTATTATTTTATTATCCAACAAAAAAAATACGTGTCTAATGTTTTTTTATTACGTAACTTAGGGAATAAATAGATTTTTAATTTTCATACCAACCCTGTCATTATCCGTATTCTGTTAAGCATCTTAATACTACACAATAATAAATACGAGAAAAACTTAAAATCATACGTTCATATATCACGAAAGTATAATTCATAAATCATCACACCACTTACAAAGACATAAAAAGATTTCTAAAATTACTTAAAATTTTGCTAAACAGAACGCAATTTCAATACAATAATAACTTACAAAGTTCTTCCTCAGTTATTAATATCAGTCTACATTATTATTATTATATTAAACAAGTAAGTAAAGGTTTTGTTTATTTTCGAGGACAATTAATTATACAGATGGCTATATTAACACTGCTAAGCAAATATGTACCTACTGAACAAGCATTGAAGTAATATTATTGTTGTCTTAGTGTTGAATAAAGTTTACCTACACTAAAATACCTGGTTATGTGCTCAGCCTTTATAGGCTGAGCACATAACCAAGTATTTTAGTGAAGTTAAAGAGTTATCTCTTTAGACGTAGGATGACTTTATACGTATGTATGATGCTATAAAAACCATTTTATATCTTCTAGAAGTGATTCTATTTAGGAACTAAACTCCTCGTAAACCATTTATGTTTTCTAGTAGTTTTGCCTGGTTTTAATACATACATAACATCACGCACTTTATCCCCGGTAGGCAAAGGTGCACTGTACAATGTAACACACTTTTCTCTATTTATGTTATGAATCCCATGTTATAGGGGGTGAGCCTATTGCCATATACCGGGTACAATTCCAGGCCCCTTGCTACTATTGAGTATTTTTTTAAAAACCCAGTAATACTTTGCCCGACCTGGGAATCGAACCCGAAACCCCTTGCCCAGCAGTCACGATCACTCGGCCAACTAAGCAGTGCTTTATAAAATGAGATTTTTATTGTAAAAAACTAATAAAATCAACATACAAACAAAAATAGGAAAATACTGCTTCATGGTGAAAACAGACAAAAATTTAACAACAATTACTTTTAAATATATATTTAGAACCTCTAAAAATACATGAAGAAGTAATCAGGTGCACCGATTCCGAATCAATAACGCTGAAGATGGTCCGTCCATATATTTTCAAGTAAATGCAGCGTTATGCCTGAGCCAGCTTACAGGGCTTAGCGTTTTACTCCAGCTCTGCATCGAATATATAGGAACTTATCTAACATTTAATTACACTGGCATATTATATGGTTTTCATACTACAACTAGGTATATTTCAAAAATATGGACTAACTACATATCTTCATTAAAGTAAATTGATTAAAAACCAATTTATTGATTATCATTTTTCTACTGATTCCTATTATTCAATTATTATTGTTTAACAATAATATAAATTCATTAAATTGTATCGTTTACTCACATAACTGTTTCACAAGGTTGCTCGACCAATTTCGAGCCACGCGAGGGACTCATAAACATGAGCAGTGTCGGCGACCCTCACCTATCCTTTCGCGGTGGTTGAACTAATCTCGAATTGAGTAATCTTAAAACTTTTTTTTTTTAAACGTTGCCCCACACTATGATTTTCTCCTGTATCGTGGGTGCGTTTACAAACATACAATATCACATATACATGACACCAAGACCCGGAACAACAATCTGTGGATCACACAAAGAGTTGTTCCGTGCGGGAATCGAACCCGCGACACGTTGCGCGGCAGCCAGTTGCCCAGCCACCGCGCCAACCGCGCAGTCAGGTTTTTAGAAAACATGTATTCATTTGTATGAGTAAACCGTATCTATATACTTTGGGTATTGGTTGATAAGATCATTGCATGCGCTTACCAACTAATCTTGAGCCTGTTTCTAAAATATACCATTTTGAATAACATAAAAATTCAGTTTAAATTGTCAGCCATTACGTCGTTTGGGTACTTTCAAACTAGAGTTAATAGTTGGCTAGTTAATCAAGAGAATAATTTAATGAAGAGGATGGTCTTTCACGATTTAAATTGAGAAGTTATATTTTAGCCTCGGAATTAACATTTAGGCTTTCTTTAATTTTTTAGAGATCGACTTAATTGTTTCTTCTGATATATGTATGAAACTTGCTTCTACTGTGTTATTTAAAGACAACACAATTAAAATAATAATTTAATGTGTTCATATAGACAGGCTGACGTGACGGGAGATTTTTTTTTGTAATATGTTGTAATATGATAGGAAGAGACTTAAATATAAAAATATTAGCGAAATCTAACTTCTAACTCTCAATAAAAATCTTCATACCTCTTTCGTAAATACTTATCCACTTACTAAGATACTACAGTAATCTGACTCAAAAAATAAATAGAAGCATGTGCAAACAACAGTCGATATTATGTAGTAATTACTATGTAATGTATTCTTGTCATCATCAACAGCATATAAATGCCCACTGCAAGCACGAAAAGCCTCTTCTCACACAAAGAAGGTTTGAGCATTAATCACCACGCTTGCTCAAGCTCGAATTTACCCTTTGAAACTACAAATACGAGCAATGACAGACTTAATTTTACTGAATTATTCTATAACATTTACAACTAAGTTTTGGGTTAATTTACTACCTATATAACTTATGTTATTTAAAAAAAAAACTAAAGAAAAAAAATACTAAACACAAGAATCTAATCTAAAATCCTTGCTCTCGTTTCTCAAGCCAATACACCTACGAATCGGTTCGAATCTTTATAAAACTTTACCTTGAAATAAAAGAAAAAGGATTTCACGTCAATGAGAGATCAAGAGGCACGACTTCAAACGCAGGAATGTAAAGTAGGCTAAATATATTCAAGGATTTGGTAAAAGGCTTTATATGTATAGACTCGAATTTGAATAAATAAATATTTAGGTATTCACTTCTCTATTATGTAAAAAATCCTTAAAAATACATTCTTATGATATTTTTACTGACTCTTTGGTCGAAAATTTATAACGTATCTGGTGAAAAGCTAATATTACATTAAGTATTTCTTTTCAAAAGCATTCCCTTTTACGCAGAAAACTGTTCTATTATATCTCAACATCGAACTTTTAAATAAATTAAAAAAAAATACATTGCATAAAATTTTGAATATCGAAAAAAATTGGACGTGCATATTTCACAACAATTATGTAGCTTCAACTGACAAAATACGTTCCAAATTCAAACCGAACTTCTGACACCATTCGAATTCAATCACTTGGGTCGCTTTTTTTTATTTCGGCCGTGACTTATTGGCGTTGGCAACACAACCGGCAGTGTAGGTACGTGAAAGATTGTCGCAACCCCGCTCAGGTTCCCCAGTAAATATTTGTAAGAGAATTCGTTCACCGGTCCCATCGTAAATAATATATCGTTTGTTATTACTACTGCGAACTTTGAAACGTTTTAAATTGCTACCACTCTTTTTAATAACAATAATTTGTAAAATTAATTTTGTTATATGTAACATTTTTTAACTGTTTCAAAGAGTAAGTTTATTGATATATGGAACAGAATATAATACTTAAATGTCTATGATAGTTTATCTTTAGAATCAAACTTAGAATAATTCTCTCTACTTTCTTGCCTCTGGTTAACAAGTCAGCAAAGATATTCTGCTAGAACAATTTCTGAATTTACCAACACCTTGTAAATATGTATGAACACGTGCATGTCAAATTTTGACATCGGATCATCCACGTTTCCTTACATACACGTGTCAGATTATAGGAGGAAAAATCCTTGAACAGCTAAATATCTTTGCCGGAGATACAATCGCTTCCTCCAAACTGCGGTTATCCCTAAACATTATACAAAAGCTTGAGAGATTCTCGTCCCATTCGCGACATTTAAATGAACCCACGATGGCTCTATCAGCTTTTTACACGTCATCAGTTTTCGAGTGGAGCACCCTTCATTTTCCCTTGAATGGAGAATTTTCCAAAGCGCACATTGGCCCTCCGTGGCTATATCTGTCGACAAAGCGGTTCGTTTCACTAAAAATTGCGCACCATTTAAAATGAGTTGGCGTTTATTTACGTTCTGGTCGAGCTCTAAAATATTTTAAAGAGTGATTAATTGGTAATTAAAAGCGGTAGAGGCTTTAATTGTTGCGTTAGGCTGTTTATCCGGCTACTTAAATTATTTCAATTATTTTATTAGGACAATGTTAATTACGTTTTCTGCGAATTGCGAAGATGGCTTGTTTTTGGACTGATTTAAGCGTTGCGATCAGAAATCATTAAGTTATATAACATTATCTTTATCTTTTACCGTAGGAAATAGGTAAGTACCTCTATTGTAAACATACATAAGATACAATTCAGTTTTCATTAGTAGCACACATTATGGAATTGGCTTTGATTTAGCCTATATTCTATTTATACACATTTTCGTCCAATACAGATACAATAGGCTCTATAAAAATATACACATACACACACGTAACAACTCCATTCATAAAATAACCTTACATGTAATAATTTCTGTCTGAAGTAAACTATGAATAAAGTTTCAGTGTACATAACAATAATTGTAACCAACAAGCAAATATTTAGATGTAAACTAAGTAGGTATGTTTCACTAGTATTTTAATTAAACTTAGGTGAAGCAAATAAAACCGCGGTACAATTTACAAACTCCGCCATTTACTCATTAGGCCCACAGGAGAAATATTGAATTGAGAGAAGTTTCAACAAATTGGAGTAAGGTACCTACACGAACTTCTAGTGATATGTATGGGACCATGTCATGAAAACTTGAACTAATTTTGATATAATTTTAATATTGCGTATAAAATAAGTAAAAATATGATTCGAATTCTCAGACATGGACATGTGATGGCTTTTTTTCTTAAGGGGGGAAAATCATTCAATGACTTCTCCCACCTTGGGTTAGGCGGGTTTGTTAGTGTTATTAGTTAACAATATTAGTTCGTCGTTTTCTAATACCATACAAAGTTACACGTGTACACAAGTGGACAAGTCTAAATTCGTAAGTAAAAGTCTATTTTATTGGATAAGCCGATAAACGGGCAGACGGATCACCTGATGGTAAGCAATCGGCGCCACCCATGGACACTAGACACTTTGGTGTGTTAACACCAAAGGCGTTACAAGTGCATATCCGGCCTTTTGGGAATTGAAAATTTCCTCAAATTTTCAATTCCCAAAAGGCCGGATATTCCCAATTGTGTGGGATTTGGGGATTAAGGAGACTGGGTGGGGGGTTGGCAATTGTGCCTCCGGTAACCTGACTCACACGACGTAAAACAACGCTTGCGTTGTTTTACGTCATTTCGGTGGCGCTGGCCCATTCGTGCCTAAGAATGGCTCTCCGACACTTGAAACATATATCTAATCAAGTTACCTACTCCACATACAATTGAAACAGCAACACATAAAACTGTCCTCAATAACATAATTAAATCAAGTATAAATTCAAAACGAAATAAAATGAAAAGAACCAACAAAATCCATTGAACAATTTGTCCGAACATTCCACTTAACCCTATTGTGCCGCAGCGGTAACTAACACCCAATACCAGTAATTGCACAAGAAACTCAAATTGTTCTTGTTCTAATTGAACAAAAGCGAGATAAGGCCACAGAAGACCATTTGTTCCACGATCCTTGTGTTTTTACTCCAACGAGTGCACGAAGGGTTATTTTTATCGAGTCTTCGTATTTATATGGGTCTGTACGTTTAGTGGGTTATCTGAACTGCAAATAAATTGAGTGCTGATACATTTACTAATGGCCCAACTAAATAAACTCGAAATGTTTCTATTCATATAAATGTTTGGCTATTAATGCAAGAACAGTGTGCGGTTGTGATTGTAGAGTTGATGTTTTTGTTGAAAGATTTGAATGTATTTTAAATTAATTTAGAGGTTATTATACAAACATGTATCGTATTTATTATTAGTAATGACAACGTTTCAAGTTTTTTTAAGTCTATACTCTCCAACTTTACATTTCTCTTCTTTGATAAAATACTATATATCAGATACTAGCTGAACCCGCAACTTCATCTGCGTATTTCTTAAATAAAATAGCCTATGTTAGTCCTTAGTATATTAACTACCTGTCAATAAAACTTCCGTCAAAATCGGTCTAGCCATTTCAAAGATTAGCCAGTACAAACAGACAGACATAAATTGTATAAAGTTTTATTCTGGTAGCGTATGTATTCGTATGCATGTAGTAACTACAAAGCGGTTATTTCAATATTAATAACAGAAACACCAATTAAAATAATGAAACATCTAACAAAGACGTGCTGTCACTACACTTTACCCTCAAGAAATAACAAGCATTAATTTATTCAACTAGGTTACCAAGCAACTTTTCAAACATTGGTTAGTGGTGCACCACAAAATAATTTCCGACGATTTAATACCGACATTAATGCAGCCAATATCGTTGAATTTTATAACTTTATCAAAGTTTTTACCATCATATTTGCATAATCAAAACATCAATATCACTTGCAAAGTGTCAGTTAACGACTTTAAAACTTTATCAGCGCCATTTTGTTACGCCATTTTGTTGCGTGACGACATAAAGTTGCTGTCATCGTTGCTGTGAATTTACAACGTTGCATGTTGCAGATGTATTAGCGAGTTTTACAATGTCGTTGCTTTTAAAGGGTTAAGTTTCAAGGCTTAAGATTAACAAGATTTTTATAAGAGAGTAAAAGATTTGTGTAAACTTTTGAGCATTTTTGTAAATTAATATATATATAACATCACGCCTTTCATCCCCGAAGGGGTAGGCAGAGGTGCACATTATGCCACTGTACAATGTAACACCCACTTTTCACTATTTATGTTAGGAGTCCCATGTAATAGGGGGTGAGCTTATTGCCATATACCGGGCACAATTCCAGACTCCGTGCTACTACTGTCAATTTTTTAAAAACCCAGTAATACTTTGCCCGACCCGGGAATCGAACCCGAGACCCCTAGCCCGACAGACGCAGGTTGCGACCACTCGGCCAACGAGGCAGTGTAAATTAACTTCTTTCTCAAGTTCAACTTCTACCCACAAGATATTAAATGCAATCCTGATTTGGAGTCAAACGAAACAGGTTCTTTATTTTAACATATTATAAAAAACCATTGCCTTTAGCCAAACGCCACGTTAGCGCTTGTTTACAAAGAGAGTAGAAAACTAACTGTATGGGGATGACACTGACAAGTGTCAAAATTTACGTCAATTCTATTATAATTTGGTTTTCTATTCTACATGTAGACAAACGCTAAATGGCATTTGGCTACAGCTGCAGGACAGTGAAGCCGAACTCAATAGCTGAACCCACGAAACTATCGAAAAAAATTAAGAAAATTATGCAACAAATTTAACGAGCTAATTAACAGCTAATTTTTATTATGAAACATTTTAGCTCCAAATGTTCTGCGGTTCAGTATATTGTAAACGTACTGACAAAGTTATTTACTAAATAATATATATTTTGTAAAAAAGCCAAGTTTTAATTACAACTATCAAAGCATTGCATAATTAATTAATTTGAAATCTCTTCGTAGAATTCAATATTCGTCGAAATATTTTCTGATAAAGTAACTGCGCAGTATTGGAATACTGTATATTAACGTTCTATCATATTTTAGAATTATTGAAAATACTAGCTTTTGCCCGCGGGTTCGCTCGCGTCACAAAAGGATAAAAAGTAGCCTATGTGACATATGAGAACCTAACGGGTTACCGGGGCTCCGGCTCGACGTGCAGGAGAAGGAACGGGGTGGTTTTTAGTCAGTAAGAGTCTGACACTCCCTTCCGCCTCACCCAGGCAGGAGCAGTCATTCGATAATTTTCCCCCCTTAAAAAAAAAATACACACAGCGCCATCTATGCCAATAATTTCGTTTTCCTTCGAGAATATCAAACTTTTTCGGGATGAAAAGTACTCTATCTATTATTTAATCCAGACTTCTAAATGACAATGACCAAATTTGTATGGAGCGTGGTGCCTTTTCATTTTTTCGCGGCAGTTGATCGGATGTGGAAAAACTGATGCAAAATAACATTACAAACAAAAAAATATATGGGGTCTTATATCAAAAACACAGTCCAAACCGAGTTAAATCAGTTCAAAGATGTGAAAATAGTGCTATATTATTCCTGTGATTTTGTTGATGGTGACGGTACACAATGCATAATTCTTCATTTACTTGTCAGAAATATTTTGTAATAAATGTTTATAAGCGATTTTAAGGAATATAATAAAGCTTATTGTGGACATTTTTACTTATTTTTTTTTAATTGTTATTTCTTTTTGTATTTTTTTTTTTTTTTGTTATAAGGCCACGGAATCAGAACAGAGTAAATCATTAACTGACCACTGCTGTAAAAAAAAAACGTTTCGCTTGATTGGCTAGCATGTTCAATTTATATGTAGGTACCTATACGGTTTATGGCCTATGACAGATTTTCATGATCAATTTCCTCTCAGTCAAAAACCCGCAAAATACGTTACTGAGCCCTATCATGAAATGCTATGTTTGTCAGCTGCGGCGTCGGTAGCGGATTGAGTAGTGGCAGTCGTCAAAACACGAAAAAAAACATTTTTCTGTCTACTTCTCCCGACTTACTTCCGATTAGTAACTAATCTAACTACGGTTAATACTTTAATCAACATCTTCGTCGTTCGTCATTCAGTCACAAAGTGATTGAATTTCGACTGATCACATTAAGTATGAAAAAATTATGAGCTCATTCGATGTATAGTCCATCACTTTACAAAGTCGACGGTTTCCTCTCTTCAAAAGATTATGGCTAACTATAAAGTAGTCTGAGTATGAGTCTCCCACCAGGAGCTAACGGCAAAAAAATACTTTATAAGATGTTTGGGTGGCTACAGCTACTCAATCCACCACTGGTACCACAGCTGACACCCATGAAACTTCATGACATAACTCCTAGAAGCATCCCACAAGTTATCGACTGAGAGAAAATAGCTATTAAAAATTAGCGACTGGCAATATGAATATATTGTGGTGTGATTTGGTATTTCTGTGCCCGGCGTACAGTGGCACGCAATTTAAAGTTAAGAATTGTGACAAAAATATGAATAATTTGAATAAAAAAACCAAAGTAAAATGTTTGACTCAAGCTCCTTTCAACGCTCATAACTCGGTCCAGACTGAGTTTTCCATATATGAGCCCATAGACAATTTCGTTTGTAATGTCATTCTAGATAATATTTTCCATAAATCATTGACTGCCGCCAGAAAAAAGAAAGGCACCAATTTTAGTCAATGCCCTTTACTTCTGCAAAAATTCAAAGCAATCGGTTTAGTAGTTACAGCGTGAAAGCGGAATAAACAAACAAACAAACAAACTCACTTTCCGATTCATAATATTATATTAGTAAGGATTACGCTTAATCTAAGATTTGAGCTTGAAAAATCAATGCAAAGGTGAAAGATGGGAGATTGTTAAATACTGGACTTGATTCGTTACTGCCTGATCTCTGCCAAACGTATAGCTCGGAGAGTACCTAAGGATAGTCACAAATAGATAGTACATTCTACTCTGTCTTCCTTACACGGGTTAAGTCCCTCATCTCATTTCACTCCCTTTGTTTGAAATATTTTCAAAGTATACGTTATATTTAGAATATTTAAAATGTCGTGGTGACCCGGACGTTAAGACGCCTGTCTCTCATGCAAGAGGGTGGTCGTTCGAAATCTACCAACGGCAAGTACCAATGCGACTTCACATAAAACATCATAAGGAAACCTGAATTTATAATTTTTAAATATAAGTAAGAAATCACCATCCCGCAATGAGCAAGCCTGGTGATTAATGGTCAAACCTTCTCCATGTGAGAAGAGGCTTTGCTCAGCAGTGGTCACTTAGGCTGTTGATGACATCATGATATTAAAAAATACTTTATCAGAAAAGTTAGTACACATCTTTGTTATCTTCAGTTCAAATTCAAACAGTAACTCGAAGTCCTAACATATGTATCTCAAAACATACATATTAGACTGGAAACGAAGATAAATGATGTCACGTAATTCTAAGACCACCTTCCTTCATTCTTCCTTCAAGCCTCTTTCAAACCCGTATCAGTTATGAAACAATTATTTGAATTTAATCAAGGAAATTGTGGAATTATTATAACGCTGACTCGCCCGGACATTCAAATTTTCCGTGGCCAAAGGCGGTTTCCCTTTTGATAAATTTCCAGCCATAATTAATATTTCCTTGGAAAAGGGGGATTCGGATTTTTTGTAACATTGGACGTAAGTTAACGAGTAATTCGGAATGATGTATATTTTTATTTTATCTCTTTTTTTCTTGGGCTTTGTTCAGTTTCCCTTTTTGTGTTTTCGTTGATAAAGTATTAAAGTTTTACGATAAAAACTGTTAAGTGCGCTGTGACTTCCTAAAGTGCTTGACACGATAAAGTATTATAGAGTGAAAGTAAGTTAAGTTAGTTAAATGTTCACAATAGGCTCGTTTATTTACGTATGTACTATTTGTAATTGAAAAATAATGTAGTATCCTTAGTTTAATCCCGATAGTAGAGTAATATGCAAGATTACCTTTGTAGATACTTACGTATAATGATATATTATTCGCATAAATATGATTTCTTTGTTCAGTTCTCCTCACCAGAATACCCCGTTTTAAATAAAAAAAAAGTTTTGACGCATTTCATTAAAAAAGATGCACCATTAATTTTGATTAAAACGGTGAATGCTATAACACTGAATTTATTTGATGGAGTGGAAAAAATAACAAAATTCACGCTTCCATTTACAAAATTGCCATAATTTCCGCAGGGAAGCAGTTATAACCTCATCTCCGAAACTTTATCTCAAAACCCGCAGTAAATAACCTCGATACGGAACAGTCTTTATTATTAACCCAAAAAACGAACCATATTTGGATCGTTGGAAACTCCTGACAAACAATAAAAGGTCATGTAAATTGAGACAGGGCCGCCATCTCGCTTTATATTTTTTTTTCTGTCCCAGCAAATGCATAAAATAAAAAAGTTTTAAACAAACTCTTTGGTTCAAGTTCCTTTATTTTACGAGTTTGAGCTCTCTAGTCTAATAAAAATTTTGGTCGAAGTGGCGAAATTTTGATAATTTAATAACCATGTTTTATTTACTTTATTACTTGTATACAAGTTTTTTTATTAAGGTACGTAATATTATTTATTTAAGACATCTTTAGAAGAAATATTAAGGTAAATCGAAACGAATAATATAAACATTTTAAACGTCAAACGAAATCAAAATGGCGGCATCATTTACCGCCAAATCCCTAATTTAAATTTTCTTTTTTGGTATACGAGAACGGAAAAGACCTCGTGATCCATAATTAAGTATACTCCTATTCTATTAGGACGTTATAATTATACTATCTACGTCTAAAGAGACTCGTTATAAAACAAAAAGTAGTTAATTATGCTCAGGTACAAGTTAAAGAGAAAGTTTTACAAGCATCCTTATTGAAGCTCGCATTTTTCTTTTTGTTACAAGGTAGTTTCTTTAATACTTTACTATCTATATACATAGTTGTAAATCCTTTCCTTGAGTTTTTATTAAACTGCAAACTACAATGTTGAACAGACTAAGCTTGTTTAGTAAAACCTTAAACGTTGTTTACCTATTTTGTTGCTATTAGATAGTTTTGTAGGTCAAAAATAAATTATTTTGATTTTTCAATCCAATTATATATTGAAAAATAGTTACACTTTCATTCATTGATTTACCAATATACTTAATTTTCGATTTATTCTAGCATTGTTTTAGATATAAGTGTGCTATTTGACGCTAAAATAGGATGACGTCATAAGATGGTATTTCGTACAAAATTTACAGAACAGTGTCGTTTTTGATATTTCGATCAAAGTATTGAATTTGACTAGTTGTCAACTACCGTCTATTTTTTGTCAAGTTACATGTATACATGTAACTTGACAAAAAATAGACTCGTCAACAATATTACACGAGGCCTATTATTTACTTATAACTTAATGGTCCTAGTTGAGACAGGGGGCATCCATAGAAATCCTTCAACGCGATTGTGTATCTATAGAGGGTTAATTTTATTCGTCGAACCTCTTACTACAAACAAATAAATAATCTCCATTTATTTTCTCGCAATAAAAACAGCAAAAGGCCATCAAATAACCACACCATTTTAGTTACACGTCGAGTTTATGACACTCTTCACCGCGAGCGTCCTGTTCGTGACAATCCAGGTGAAATATCGGCTACACATCTAGCTATAGAAATACCAGTTTAACGTGATCTCGCTTTGTATAATCTTCCAGCACATCCCACGGTCAGCTTATATTGGTTGTGCATAGCTTGATGTGTACAAAACTATTGCGTCAATGGTCGGTCTATGTCCAACAATATGTATGCTACATTTATACCCGTCACTATCAGACGACTTTGCGAACAAAATGTGAAAGGACCCTTATCGAAATCGCCTTTATCGACTTGACGGAGGAGACATATTTCTAGCCTTGACTAGTTGAAAGCAAATATCTAGAATGTTCTATTATTTGTGTTGAAAAAATGTTTTCTTGAATCTATAGTATCAAGGTCACACAGACGATCACACATCAACTTACTCTTACGTATGTGTGCGTGGAACGTTAAAATTGAAATGTATGACGGTGTAAGTGCTGACTAGCAACTGTTGATAGGTTTGAATAAAGAACAAGAGTGTGGAAGACAGATATCTATTGCTCAGTATAAAACCAATTGTTACGACTTACTCAGTAGAATATTATTCAGCATTCGTATATCGAATGAATAATTGTATAACCTAAACATTCAGATGAAATACCACATTTTTCTTTTCAATTTCGACATACACGTAGCGTTCAATAAATAAAATACATAACGCTTTCCTCAATGTATTTATACATTGGTTTATGGAAAAACTATAAATATTGTATTAAGGGTTCCCGTAAATCGTACACAAAGAAAGGGGAACACGTTTGGTGGAAAGCTAAATGTGATAAGTCACGTTGTGGTATAAAGGCCTCGGCAACCGCATATGGGAACTTTTGACATATTGCCGTAATGTTTTATACGTTGTCGGTCAAGTTTGTTTATTCGGAGATATTTCGTGAGCTCCGTAAATCGTCATTACATTCACGTTTGAGACGGTATGAATATACTTAAATAATGTTTCAGATCTGGGTCTTTGGGGAAGTCTGTCTAGCAGTTGACGTGATGATGATGAAATACATAACATAACATCACGCCTTTTATCCCCGGAGGGGAAGACATATGTAGGTGCAAATTATGCCACTGTACAAATTTACACCTACTTTTCACTATTTATGTTATGAGTCCCATGTAATAGGGGGTGAGCCTACCTCTATATTGCCATATGCGGCGGTACAAATGTCCGTGCTACTACTGAGAATTTTTTAAAAACCCAATAATACTTTGTACGACCGAGGAATCTAACCCGAGACCCCTTGCCCAGCAGTCACACTTGCGACCACTCGGCCAACGAGGTAGTCACAGATGATAAAACAAAAAACTAAAATTGTATTATTACGATGTTTCCTACAATGTCTATGATGGTGAAATTCTATATTGGTATTGAGTTTTTTGTACTGCATGTAGCTGCATCACAATTTATGTATAAGAAAAGTCTTCTACGACACAATTTCAATTTCTCACTACCGTTGAATATTGCTAAACACAATTTAACGTAAGAAATTCAAATTCAAAATTCGAATAAAATCAGAATCAAAACTCTTTTCTCATTCGTTTCAATAAAATATTATTCAAAAATCGAACGTGCCAATGCAATGTGCCAGTCACTTTCTTGGGTGCAATTTGCAATTCGAAGCACGCCAACTGCAATATTTGATTGACGATCATTTATCGAGGAAAATATGAAACGGTGTAGTAGACCTGTTTAAAAGTAAAATATTAAATATCAGGTAGAATAAAGAATTTATTTTTAAATACGATAGGTGGGTGTATTTTACACACCTACTTTTCATCATTTATCCTAGAGAGCGAGTAATCCTAATGGTTTTATATCTCTTAATAAGCATTTCTAAATCAAGAAAATACGATATAGTAATATCGTAATATACAACCGAACATTACTGAAATTAGCCCCTTAATATTTTATTGACATTGCTTTCTATGTAAAGATCTACTACTGGACTTAATCTTTACATTTAAACTATGACCTGTAAAATTTTGATAATGACGTAATTTTCAATCAGAGATTTACTCTTTGTTTTAATACAAAACAAAGGAATTAAATCAACTGTCAAACGCAATTACACTTGAGGCCAAAATTACTCGGCCATCAGCAATACCTCTTCAAAACTTCAATAACGTCATTTGATAAATGATTAATGAACGGGAATCACAAACATTTGATCTATTGATTCCATACAGGACACTGGCGTGCATGATTGATTGACTAACATACATCAATGTTTCTTATTTTCATTGTTATCCGGATAATATTTCACCGTTGGTCGACGATTATGCCGGAGCGTGTAAGTGATGTTCCGTTGACTGATGTAGCTAATAATTTACGGTTGCTGCCGTTTATGTGAACGGCTGTGTATTTTTATAAAAAGGATTTTGGGTTTGCGATATATGGCAGTAGGCCGAAAGGTTTGTTTATTTTTAAAGGTTACGTCCGAAATATTTTCGGAAGGAAATTGTTTTGATTTTTGTGTAATATTTTAGATAGTATGTTTGTCGTCGTTTATAGCCTTATTCAGGAATATTTTCTTGATTTTTTACCCTCAAAATTATTTTCATTTTGTGGTTTCTAACATACAAATTACCATCATAACCAAACTAGCATTATATTGTAACTATGTACCTATACTAACATGTAGCCTGTCCCTCCAATACTAACGCATTGCTATATTTCCCAGGTCTCACAGCGCAGTCAGAAAGTAAGCTCCAGAATCCGAACTAAGCATGTTCTTGTAGATTTTCAACCATCTACACAAACTACTTCACACCAAACATCTGAGACTTCATTATTTAGTAATATTTCACTGTCACACATACCTTGAAAGTAGTTTTAATAGTACCAACAAACAGTAGAACACATTACCCTGAATTACTATTTCTAATACACTTACTTGCAAATCGATAGTGTTGTCGTGTTTAACACGCCCACGACATATGTGTCCCATTATTTTGGCACCATGTGTACCTATAGTCTTTTTATTAGCACGTAGCACGACATTGATCTCTTCACTTTCTCTTCGTAATGTTCCTATTTATAATATCGATGTGCAACTAAGCATGACAGTAAATCGAATAGTTCTTAGAAATTTTTGACAATTTCATCGAACGTATGTATTGACATTACCTAAGTATTTCAGCAATATCGCTTTGTATTATGAGCATTGTTGAACAAAGCGATTTTACCATATTTTAGCGAGCGTATATATAGTTTTATTTATCCCTTTTTGAGCTCGTTGCCCTTCAGATCCACTTACTATTCAAGCATGAAGTAGTATCCGACTACATAACGATACATTTCATTCAATATTTTATTCTAGTACTGATACTAGCCGTATTTGTGAAATAAATATTGTGATTTGTACTAGAGGTAGATATTCACAGCCCAACGACGAGTAAATTATGCTAATGGTAAGTGTTAGTAAGTATTTATTTGATTGAAATACTTCTTGAACATGATTATGAAAGATATTTACAAGTGTTGTTTTTGGTTTATTGAAATTACTGTATAGGTGTTCACTAAATGTGATCATCTACAACATAATATATCATTTTAATGGAATAAAAAGAAAAGGTAAATTGCTTTTAAAAACACAAAGTGTTTCAAAAAGGATCTTAATACATTTACCCTAAACTCCAATTTAGTTTAAAACCCCTAAACTCTTACATTCCCTACATCAAAACTGTCGTCCCTTCCCTAAGATCTCAAGCCATAAGTACTGTTTGAAGTAACGATCTCGAATTCTCTCGTAGACAAATTAAACTCTGACAACTTCCATTGAATTACATTATGTAGGAACAATGGATTTCCATAGATAGTACAGACCCTACTTCCATCAATGGTTACATTCAGACGCTGATACCATCTTTATTTTCAAAGAAGTAAGGTTGATTTTAACTTAGTTTGAAAGGTCTTTAATTGGTCTAATTGTTTTTAAAATTGACGCGGATATAGATTTCTGCACTACAACATAACAATCACAATCTTTTATTACTACTAATACTAAAACACACATAGCTCACAAATTTTGTCATACATAAGAAAACATAAACAACAACATAATATCACGCCTTTTATCCCCGAAGGGGTAGGCAGAGGTGTACATTATGCCACTGTACAATGTAACACCCAATTTTCACTATTTATTTTATGAGTCCCATATAATAGGGGGTGAGCCTATTTCAATATACCGGGCACAATTCCAGACTCGTACTGAGAGCCTCTAATGAGATTTTTTTTAAAACCCAGTACCTAAACACTGCCCGACCCGGGAATCGAACCCGAAACCCCTTGCACGGCAGTCGGTACTTGCGACCACTGGGCCAACGAGGCAGCAAGAAAACATAAGATCTATATACAAAATATCTATAAATACATAACACAACAAAGCATAATTAAAAAATCACAAAAAAATATTAAACCAAAGAACACAATATTGTCTTCTTAATAATACACTTTTACAAAAATAGTTTCTGAATATTAAGAACGTCTCTCTTAATGGAGAAAAATTGTATACTGGCTGAAAGAGAAAGAAAGAAACAAGGAATTAAAAACTCAGGGACCTCGGCTCGGGCGACGTCTGAGGCAATTTTGTGCTCATTCCAAACTTAGCTATTTGTTAAAAAGGAAATTGCACGTCGCTTTGTTGTGTAAGGAAAAATATCAAAGAAAGTGCTTTTCACTTGTTCATTAGTATAGGCCGAAGTCACACAGCTGGACAATTACAGATATTGCTCTAGATGAGAATATAAATAAGGTATGAGTAATATGGTTATTTAATCCTGGAGAGTTATCCCAACATTAGTGCGGTTATTATACCGTAATGTATTCCAGTCGTACCGTCTGACACACAGCTGTATCTCGCAGCCGTCGGTGTGGCCTCGACCTTAGAGCCGAGGGACCGTTGACGAAAATGTTCATGCCAACAACAGTATATTAAGTAAATTCTCCTCACTTTCCCCGATGCGCAACAAAAGTATCATAATCCCGAAAACTTTATGAAATATTCACATTTTTTTCTTGAAACTTTGTTAAAATGATCTCCTCGTTCGTTCTCCTCAAGCGAATTTTGCTCAAGATGTATTTTTTCTAACTTTCCCATACTTTACCAAGAATCCACGCTTTAAATAACGTATTTACAAAGATTTTGTTTTATAATAAGTTCACCGTATGCTTTTAAAAGTTAGAAACCATTTTGTTTATTTTTTAGCATTTAATTCTTGATGGGCATTATTAAACGAAACAAGAAAATTAGGCCAGTAAACAAATAATAAAAAACTAATTATTTTTAATGAAAGCTTTTCAAGAAACCAGACTTTCCAGTTATTTAACATTATTTGAATGTTGAAAGTAACAAAGAGATTACAAATCATAATAAAAAATCTCATTAAAACCTGTCCCAGAAAAGTCTAGAACATCTAGACACGTACTTAATTAGTTCGGGGAGTAGAAAAACAAACAAACTAGTTTCTCGTTTTTATTTTATTCTACACTGTTACAAAAATAAAAATTAAATTCTCTTCTAAAAAACCAAGAACATACCAACCGATTTGATTACCTCAAGAAAATAATACTGACTAAAAACTTTGATTGTAAGGTTCCAAAACAAAATACTGAGAATAATAACGTACAAATATGCTGGCACAACAGTTGATGGACAATTAATAATCAAAGAGACGGCTGAATGAAGGATTCCCCAAGATGTGTTGTGGTAGACATAATATGCCACATACATACACATGAGTAGACAAACCTACTGCTTAATATCCCCACCAGGGTGGGTGACAGATCGATATAAAAGTATTATTAAAATATAAATATTATAAGACCTCTATCTAGCTTCGTAGCAACTAATAAGTACCTAATTCCCAAACTACATTCTACCAACACAAGATTAAATGACGTGCTTTCCATTACGTAGGTATGACGTCACAATAATGGCCGCCACACGTATTATGTTAGCCCAGAAACCTGGTTAAGAGAAAATGGTGAACACTCTGGGGAACACAGAGAAAATGTCAACGGTATGAGTGGGGGATTAAACTGTTGGACAAGCTAGTGTTTACAATGTAGGTAGCTAGGCAGACCGTGATTAGTCGTATTCAGATGCTTACCGCAACATGTGAGCTGTTTACTGTTTATACTCGGATTTAAGCTGTCTTTGAGAAGTGGGGGTATTATGATGGTTAGTTTGGGTGGTGTATTAAATGCGATTTATGTTGGTATTTCTGGGAATCGTTTATTTTTCGTAGTCGTTCTATAATGTAGAGTAGATTCTCATGAAAAAGAAAAATAAGGCAAGTGTGGTGTATATCACTTTTAGTAAATCTAATGTTTATTTGTTTTCTTTCTATTCTTTTTAAGTTTCTTTTCGGTGTCCACATTGATATCGTGATTAGATATTTCTCCTTTTCGTGACTGTACGTGAAGAAGTAATTCTTAGAAGTCTTTGTAATCACAAAAATCTTCCCACATGACATGTCTCACTAGTCACGCAGGCTTCTACAAAACGAATAGCAATAAAGCAATAAAGTCTGTAAAACAGGTCTCGTATAAATTCACATTCATGAGATGATAATAATACAATCGTCCCATTCCAATTACTTACACTGACATTGATTTTCTGCTACCCTGGTACATGTACAGGCGGCGCAAATACATAAAGGACGGAATAAAGTGAACGTTCTTTATTTTTATTTACTTTAATTACTTCTGGAACAAACATTGTTATTGAAAAAATGAGATAACTAATTAGTAAGGAAAAATACTAATTGATATTTTATTATAATTATATTTTATTAAATGTATATTTTACATTCATCATCATCATCATCATCATATCACCCACAGGACGTCCACTGCTGAACAATGACTTCTTGATAGGCAGGTTGAAAGCGACCAGCATCCGATAACTCCCAACGATTTTAATCAGGGCATTACTGACTCCTATATTATTATAACACCCTGTTTGCGGCAGTCATTTTGTTATGACTCACATGATTCAAGTATAAGCTAATTGCTATCCGGATAATACTCGTAACCAGAATCGTACTTCCTAAGTTTCCTATTCCAGATTCTATGTTATACAAAGAATTATTGAAAAACCGGTAAATGCCATACTTTACCCGATCCAAGAACTAAGTCACTGGAACAATCAATAAAAATTCAGAACACTTTAAACTCCTTTATCATTCCTCTTTTTCCCCTTTGATGTTCTGTTACCCTGTTCCATGAATTACAGATTTCGCAATTACATAAATTCAACGAGGTGAACTGAACGTAGATATTCCATTTTTTGTTTTTACTTTAATTCCTTCTCTGTCAAATGTTGATGGGTTTAATTCTGATGTTCACGAAATATACATTTTATTATATTTTTTTTTTATAAAAATGTGTGTGACCTACATGTGCGATGTTATCTGCTCGTTGTGTGAAATTTATTTGTTTTTTTTAATATTTAAATATTTATTAATATAATATTAGGTTTGTTTTTAAAATAAATTTGCAATGTTTTAAAAATTCGCACGAATGGGCAAGCTTGACCGGAGTGATACCACGGCCTCTTGCCTATATGAACTCTCATCAATATCAAATTCGTGGATATAAACAGTAAAATCATAGTTAAATAATAAATGAAAATTCAATATAAGACACCCTTTAGATACCACGTTTACTTTTTAAATACTTTCTACGGTAGTCAAAAACCTTTTACCTCGATTAAAATGTTCAAAATTTACCTTCAAAATCAATTAATTTAATTGGTGATTGGAACAATAACACTTACCGTTATTTGAAATCTTCTTTCTCTTTCTTACTCTTTCAATAATTACATTTTATTAGAGTTACCTCGTTGGTCGAGTGGTCATAAGTCCGACGGCCAAACCAGGGGTTCGATTCCTAGATAAGACATTATTTTATATATGGCGATAGGCTTACCTGCTAATTAGTTTGACACTCATTTTAAAATTTTACCTCGTACTATGTCTCGTAATTTTAAATTAATTCACATTTCATAATAACTTTTCCCCTTATTCGTTGTTATTATAACATTTCAACACGACGGCTTAAATTTAATTTTACTCGTAAAACGTAAATAAGGCTGTAATGAGATTTTTTGTTGCAACACTGGCAGCCATATTAAGAAAAAAGTTTTATAAAAAAAGATCTCTAATTAAAATTAACATTTTTTTTTAAATTTCGTTCCATCCTCTTTTAGCTTCCATATTTCAACGTTACGCGTTTTACTCCTCTGCGAAATGGACTGAAGTGTACATACTATACTGAACAATCACTTTTCCTAGTCCATTGCTATAAGCTAGTCACAATGACAAAGTGGTCCTTACGTCCATTCGACTAACAAGACAGACAATTTGTTGATTTCCAAAAAAATTAATAATATAATGATTGAAATTAAAACAGCATAAAACAGAAAAACAATTTATGTGTCATCAAACAAGAAAACGGTTTAAAAAAATTAGAAAGAAATAGGAGTCTATTTACGAAAAACGACCTATATTTTGAGGCCCTCAGATACATAGGTAGGGTAGACAATAGCGATATTTCCATTTCCACCGTGACCTTCTTAAATGAAGGTAAGTTGAAAAAATCCGAAAATATCCGAAAGGATTGGAACTCTCAGTCACGTCCCGTAATAACGTCTTAGGTTTAGACACACTTAGACCTACATCAAGCCCAATTTTCCTTGTAATCCGAAAAATATAAAAGAAGCAACAATGCTATACACAAAACACCTATAGAAATATTCTTAGAAATTATTTCCACTCAACAAAATACCTGCTTTGTATTATAACTTTCGTGAGACATACTAAATTAATTCTACGTCATACTAATTATTAATTACGTAAGTAAGCTGAAAACATAATAATAAAAATAACTGCTGAGCAAATACGCAATTTTTTTAATAATCAAAATGTAGTTGAATGATAATAATAAACAAAAAAAAATATTTTATAAAATAAATGCCTGTTCAGCAATGCACAGTTTGACATTGTTACAATTTTTCGTTCTCAAACAAAACTTTATTTAGCCATAGGTGATTAAAAACAGAATTAATTAGAACACAAAAAGTGAGAGTATATAGGCACAGCACATTTATTTATTTACTAACTTTTACCCGCGGCTTCGCTCGCGTCACAAAAGGATAAAGAGTAGCCTATGTGACATATACCAATACACACAGCGCCATCTATACCAACACTTTTGTTTTCCCTCGGGAATATCAAATTTTTTCGGGATAAAACGTACCCTATTATTTAAACCGGACTTCTAACTTTACGTCTGCAAAAATTCAAGGCAATCGGTTAAGTAGTTACGGCGTGAAAGCGGAACAAACATACAAACAAACAAACTCACTTTCCGATTTATAATATTAGTAAGGATTGAAATAGGTAAACCAACACCTTCTGCATACATAGTATTAAGAGATAATAAAGATAACAATAGGTATTAGGCGTATACAGTCGCCAATTATAGGTTAACCAACTTTACAACTAAGTGATAAATAAAAACTATACAACCGAGCACATAGCAATTTCAATTAAAAATATTTACTAAAAAAGATGAAATTTAAATTTTATTTACGTAATCAACAAAATACGAAAAGCCGCAGCAGCATTAATCACAATAACGGAATCGCGAAACAAAATATCGTGCAAACAAATAAAATATTTTTTTTATATGAATACAGTCAGCAGTATGAAACACAATGAAACTGTCATTGATTAAAACTAAAATATTCACGAAAGGATTTACTTTCGGCAGGCAAAGCTTTGCTATTGAAATACGTTGATATACATATTTAATTTGCAATATAAAATAAATTGAAACTGAATGGCTGTTGTAACTTTATATTTTGAAATGAGTACAGGATTGTGTAATGTAATATAATGTTCGTTTGTCCAGCTGTCATACGAGTAAGCGTCACTGATGAGCAGAAGGGATTATTTTAAGGAGGTAAAGTCATCGAATGACTGCTCCTGCCTGAGTGAGGTGGGAGTGTCAGACTCTTACTGACTAAAAACCACCCCGTTCCCTCTCCTGCACTTCGAGCCGGAGCCCTGGTAACCCGTTAGGTTCTCCGCGACTGAGCAGAAGGGATGATAATGAGTTCTGTAAAACGGCTAAACATTCGGTAACACCATGAATCCTAAAACTATGACCATTATAATTCAAATAGAGCTCGAGTGCTCGATACATTGAGACTAAGTTAACCTTAGTACTTCTCATAATTATTTGTTTATTGCATAATGTATATACATACTACTAGTACAGCACATGACCCTGTTAGGGCGCAGCAATTTAACTTACATAACTAAAATAATGCAGAGACGCAGCAAAAATAAATGCAGAGACGAAAAGGAAAAACGCTAATTACACTTCATCATCATCTTCATCAACAGCCGAAAGACGTCCACTGCTAGACAGATGCCTCCCCCTTGGTCCTCCGCGTCGAATTAATTCAATTACACTTAGTTACAAAAAGTTAATTCAACATCGTTATTCTAATAAGTGACAGTAATTTTCATTCGATGCGACGACAATTCAATCCGGCAGTTAACAAAATAATGTCAATAGCTGTTTTTCTATTTCTCAAAGATCGTACGGATATAGAACGAAGGCAATTCCAAAAGCAATTTCCTTTTATTTTCTAAATTGTATGATTAGCATAACATTGTGGCCAAATGTCGTTTTAAATTATGAGTAAACTTAAGTAAGTTTGCAATGTAAGTATGTAGTCGCATTTTGGAGATTAGAATAATTTGATTTGATAACTCAGGAAAGTCAGAAGCGCATTTTTTAAATAAAATAGTTTTGTTGCTCTAACATGGTTGTGCACGTAAGTTAAAATCTAAGTCATATTTCAATACTACCTCACATACTCACATTGACTTCAATAATTCAGCGCACCTGATATAGAAAACTGATTTATACGGACATTAATATCCTAAATCTTTTATACTACATGTCATAAATCAAATAGCTCCTTCTAAGAACCTAAGAATATCTACAGTACAATACTACGCGACATTAGTTAAACAAAATAAACATGTATTGTTATGAGGTTGAAGTCAATAGAGTCCATTTTAAAATGAACAAGCCGAATAGCACAGTGGGGGTTAATTTTCTCGGATGGCGCCAACAATCTCGATCGTCGCCTTCTGTTGCACCCATTCCGGATATTTTCCTGCGACTTTTCAAACTTGCTCTTTATAAATCTTTGTCCGGTACTACTTTAGGAAGACTTATTCTGGAGTAGTTTCCGAAGAAGCTATATCAAAGTGTGAATACTACATTTTTACATATACGTAATTTCTGTAGGTAATTATACTTTTCGTAGCATTAAAGGACAAACCAAATTAAACAAAACAATAATCCTCAAAATAAAAATGTCCCAATAAATCAAATAAAAATATCTAATTTACCCTTGCTACACAACCCAAGTCCTTTGCGCCTCATTTATACTGCTCAAATTACCGTAAAATTCATTGCGCAATACTTTTCAACCATAAAGGATAAATTGGTGGGTCAAAGCATAAACTGGACAGGCGTGAAACGGAATAGGGTTGCGACTCTGAGCTGCAATGAGTTGATAAATAGTCCTACTTCGGGAACTTTATACCATTCGTCTTTTGGAACGAAGCTCCCACGGTAATTGTCGACTAATGATCGGGACTTATTTCATCTACTTCTTCCTTTAAACTTGAAATGAACTATAAACAAACTATTATGACTTTGTCTTGTGATTTATGAGCTATTCTGTCCTTTACAGTTTCTTATCTGGCAGGAAGCTGTGTAGATTTATTGATAGTCAAACTCTCTGCAAGATTTGTGTATCCCTTCTCATAAATACCTAACTGTCCATATTGTATGTCTCTCGTAACTCATTACTTTGGAAACAAACATTAGAACTTTAATCTTGACTGTCTCGTTGGTTTAGCAAGCAAAGGGTCTCGAAATCGGTTCCTGTGTCAAGTTTTAATACAAAGGAATGTTTTTTATTAATAACATGGAGTCTTGAAACTGTGTACAATACTTCTATATAGCAGTACATGTGCTCTATACGAAAGACTCTTAACATTATTGGTGAAAAATATTAAAATCATAATAATAAGTCCTCAGCGAAAACCGACGTAAAAGAACTCTTTCGTAGTGAGTCGTCGTATGAGTGAGATCACAGGAGGTCCAATTAACCCCTCCCCCCTTCTTTAATATACCCAATCCCCAACAATCCTCAAATTCCTAGTTCCCTAAAGGCTGATAACGCACTTACAACGCTTCTGATGTTCCGGGCGGGCGACGACGATTGCTTACCATCAGGTGATCCGTCTGCTAGTTTACCAGCTTATCCCATAAAAAACATGGCTTCTAAAACTATGCACAATACCTCTACATGGCAGTAGACGTTCTCTATTCGAGAGATATTAAAAAAATGAGAAAAATATCAAAATCGTATAATGTTCTCTATTTTGTATTTTCCGATAAGGAATGAATGCAATTTTATGAAGTACATAATAAAATGTTGACCATTACTTTACAGATAAGCGCTAAAGATACTCGTGCAATGGCTCCGGGTGGTCATATCTGAGGATATTCTTTAAGATAAACATATAGAAAGAGAACCTTTGCTTTGTTTCAACATAGATCTGCTGTTATGATTTGTTTTTGCTTAATGTTACTAGTAGAATGTAGCTGACAATACTCAAACATGAAAGATTTTTTTTATAAATATTTATATTTCTATCTGTTAGAACAATGCGATTAAAAACTAATGCGATACAAACACATTTGTACTTAGATACGTAGTTAATTAATGAGAGAAATCACAGAGATTGTGTTCATACATCGACCTCTTGTTTATGATATCGAAGATTTAATACCGTGACTTCAAGGTTTGTTAAGAATAAACACCAAGAACAAATTCAACTGCAAAATTTATACAATGCAATAACAACAGCGACATTTTTCTCTAACAATATACGTCACAATCGGTTATAAAGGTCCATTGCCAAACGAAATTCCGTCACAGAAGGAGGAAAAACGTAAAACCGCTACACTATATATTTTGTCCATTACGATTCTCTAAGATAAAAATATTGTGAAATTCCTGTAATACCATCTACCGGTGGTCCTTTGACGAGGATCATGGTCGTTTTGAGGCGTTCTCATCTATTTTTATTATACCCGCAATATTTACGAAAGCGGAAAAGTATGATGGCGGACAGAAAAATAGGGACAGCGGATAAAT
The DNA here is from genome assembly GCA_902850265.1 of Spodoptera littoralis. Classification (NCBI taxonomy): domain Eukaryota; kingdom Metazoa; phylum Arthropoda; class Insecta; order Lepidoptera; family Noctuidae; genus Spodoptera; species Spodoptera littoralis. The sequence goes on from LR824544.2 coordinate 10,905,643, forward strand.
AAACCAACATGTTGAACTTTTGAACTTATTTTTGGTGAAGTTTATTACTTTGATCTTCGATTCTGTGTCGTTCGGTTAAAGTTGATATTTCGCTGATTTTTTCGTCATCCTTCAACTGTTGTTCCATTAATATCAGAAACGACACGTTCGAGAACTTGATCATACATATTCTGCAAAATAATTGTGAGCACTAACAATATAGCATTAAAATCACAAACACATTTGTTGGTAATTCTAGCAATAAAAATCTGAATTATTAAACCGACTCATAAATTATTTCACTTAGCGGTAATAATGAGTCTTTTCGCGCCTACGGTTAGTGTAAATTAAACACGCACTTTGTAGTTAATGGGCAATATTTTTACGTCGTATAAATAATATTAGCACCCGAGTTTAAATTAGGTTTATAGCCTATACTTAATCATATTACTCAGATGTAAAATATTTTCAAAATAAATACGTAGGTATTAATACTTTGCCAATGGCTTTGGTCAGTTATTTATTGACTTATTTTAAATGGTAGTTGGGTAAAGGCAGTCAAACTCACTTTCATTTACCTAAAAAAAAAAGTTAACAACAACAACATTTAAGATTGAAGCCGCAAATAAGGCCACGAATAATAAATTCGAAACACAAACAGGTACCATTAATTTACAATACCTATTAAAATAATGCCAACTAAAGAGTATTCCATTGTTTTATTTCATTAAGTGGCTGGAGAATCTTAAGGCTTAACCATAAGCTCTTTTCGCGAAAATAATTCTCATTTAAAATAGGGCTTCAAAAAACAAATGGCTTGGACAAATGTTCTTGGTCCGTTCACACGGTACTTCCGCCTCGAAAATTGTGGCTTCGCAATTTACCATTTGAATCTCGTGAACCCGAACTGGGAAGATTTATATGGCCCGCTGTGTATTTTTTGTTTATTTTTTTATGATTTTCTATAACGTGTTCGGAATTGTTTGGTATTAATGAAGTGTTGTTTTTAATCATTTTCACGTTGTTTTTTTTTATTTTGATCAGGTTTTTCACTCTTTTCTATATGTTATTCACGTTAAATTTCTCTATTCCGTAGTATGAAGTTGGGTTAAGAATTAATTTTACGTAGAAACCGCTTTTCAAATGCAGCCAACAATGAAAGCACTTACGACTTACACGAAAACACGTGAACGTTCACAAAAGTCAGCGAAATTAATTTTAATTTCGCGCCACAAAACTGAATCGTTTTCGCGCTTACTCGTACGAATTCGTACGCTCCGAGTAAATTATAACGTGGTGGTTATCGCCTCACAAAAGCCTCTCCGCATTGTTCCACTTCCGTGAATTCCGCGCTCGCTCCGCTCCGCTTCCGATCGACGCGTCCGCAATTCGACACTTCCATCCCTCTCTTTAATACACAAAAAATATATTGCTCTCTCTATCATGTGGCTCTGAACGTTATAGCGTCATATGTTCTGCGGCTGACTGGCTAAATATTGCACTATTAGAAATTGTTAAACTCCGCACATACAATGACTCGGAAGAAAATTATTTTCCATATCACAGCGCCCGTACAAAACGCTCTCTTACTACTTTTGTACAATAAAAACCACTTTATTTTTCTAGGTAAAGCTCGCACAAAATGTTATTAATACCTACCTGGGATTTTCCCGCTCGTCTAGAATATGAACTACTTATCATCACAAGTAGTTTCTCATTTGTTGAAAATGGAAGAGAGCAAAGTTTGCAGACTAACTCGAGTACGTCGGAGCGTTAGACTGAGATTTTGTATATTATTGTGTCATATCTCATGTCCTGCCGCTAACCTCACGCTCAGCTCACCTACACAGTGACTAAGCGGTTATAAAGACACATTGTGCCACCTTGTACGTGTAGAAATTGTACTTTAAATGAAATACGATGTTCACATCTTGTAATAATATTAGTTTAAATGTCTCTCAAATTAAATACAGAATAATAACCGCTTTATCAAAATAATTACTCTAAAATGTTCAATAAAGTGTGATGCCAAGATAGCAACAGCGTTAGTTAAAAGCATTTGTTTCAAGGGCAAAATGTCCATACTCCAAAATTAGTTGCATCTTTACAAACAATCCCTATTCCGAAATTCTTAAAGTGTCAAACTGTTCTCTAAACAACTTACGAGTTACAGTTGACTTCCCGAAACAACTGGTACACGGCTTATAGGACAAACATGACAACTTCAGTACAAACATACTCGCACAACGTGGAAACACTTTGCCATAGTTATGTTTTATTCAGAAGTCGAGGACGGAGTGCCAAAGCCGACAAGTCGGAGGTTTATTCCCAAATGCGAGGGACACGGAACTCCAACGGCCTTATCGTGGTCACCCGAACATGTCGCAAACACGCTGAACTGACGTACGTGTCCCGGTTCTCGAAATGCTATACGAAATAAAGTCGAAGTAGATTGCTAGTGAGCCAGTGAATTTGTAGGTTATAAACAAAATGTTTTATTTGATTGATCGTCAATCTCAATTTTTATGTAGCTACATGTTTAACGTTTTATTTCTTGTGCTTGTCTTATCTAGAAAGGTTTAGTCCAGATTTGGCTAAATGTTTATCATTGTACAACCCTTTTATTATCCTTAATATTATGTAACAAAAATTCATATTCATAATTTTCTGTCCCACCTAACGACTGAGTAATAAGTACTACAGTTTTGTATTACATAGGTGCGTACCACAACCGGCTTTAGAGATTCTCGGTAGAGTCTAGGGATATTAACATAGGGGGCTTTTCAAGGCTTATTAGCGAAGGCTGTTAGCCACATGAAACTTCTACAAATTCCTCTTTGAAATACACTCTCAAGGACAATTATAGTTATTCAAAATCATGACGCTAGCAAATGTCAAAAAATTCTACAGTCAAAACCAAACGTTATGTATACCTGCAAAAAGTATGAGAGCCAATATTTTTTATACTCTCATTTTTCTTACGCATTCAACTTTTGTTAAAGAAGTGTCGTTAGTTCTTATATTGCCAACATTAAGTCCAGTTAGCAGTAAGCTCCAAGACTAGGTTGCCTAACTTCTTGAAGTCCTATAAAAAGAAATAGGGGTATTCTTCACCAGCTTTCATTTTATTCGCCTGCGAAAAAGTTGAGACTTATTTTTATGTAAGATTTGAATACGCAGCGGGATTTTTATTTGTTTAAGCAAAGTAAACGAGTCAATTTTGCCTCTTTTACGTCAAGAACAGAATTGATAAAAATTCAACATTTTCTATTATTACGTATTCAAATGTAAATAAACTACTACTCGGGGCTCAGTGAACTGTGTTAATCAAAGAATTTTAGATGAAACGAAAGGACTTGATTTCGCTACTAAAACATTTCATTTGTTTTTTATAAGGGTTCCTAAATCTTAGTAGCTTACAAATGAAGAGAGTAACGAATAAATTACACCGTTTTTTAGTGTAATGTAATTTAAAACACTTTTACATTAAATCATAAAACATAATTCAAAGTCAGCACTAGAATTCAATTATATTATAAACACCGTATCATCGCTTACCAGTCAGCCTGAATGTTTTATTCAACCGTCGTGGCGCTGTCGTCGCTAAAAAGCACCACAAGTCACTCTAGACAGTCGACAGACGGAAAACTTACTTCAAAACAAAGTAGGATCAAAGTTTTTCTATATCGACTTTTGTTTCGAGGATTTATTTATTATGATTGTTTACAGCTTTGCTTGGAGAAAGTCGATATATTACGGATATTATTAGGATCATTGATATCCGCAGTTATTTATATCTGTCACGTACTTTTAACTTGACTTTTTTCGGATGTTTATCAATGTCGTTTTGATCAAGTGATTCAATGATTTGTACTTACTCTGTTATTTGTTTATTTATTTTTAGTCATGGTCATCGCACTCTGCATGCGAAGGCCTCTGCCAAAACTTTGTTGTATGTACCAAAATCCAAAGGCTAAACTGAGGATAATAGGCTGTTTAATCAGCGCGCTATGGACAAACAAGGCATTTTAAACCTTACCTAAACATGTGACGGCGCACTATGATTATGACCAACGTGATAGTGTACTTGATCAGTAAGGCACCACCGGTGAAAGGCAGAATTCTCTATTGTCTTATAAGTCATTTCAAAAACCCTTTCGTTTAATATGGATTACAAAACCCTACACCAATCTTAATACCTACGTACGATAATTGTTAAATTCCTTTATTAAAGACGTTGTTCCGATAAAAATTAACATTTATTCCACGAAATCAAACATATTCAAGTATTACTTTCAGCGATCCCATATAATCGCCAACACAAATACAAGAAGTAAGTTCCGCAAAATAACTTGGAAACGAAAAGTATGTTCACCATTCTTATTTCGCTGTCGATTTTTTGTATTGGATTTATTTCGGGTCAGTCCAGCGTTCGACCTCGCATATATCACTATATCCTTTTCGCTTTGAAAGTGAATTTATCGTACATATAGTAGTACAGTTCTGTTTCTTGCTAAAGCTGTCAGCGAGTGGACTAAAATATCTTTATGATGACGTATATAACTTTGGGTATTTTATTCCCGAAAGGGATGTCCTGATTATATTTTTATCAATGGCGTATTGCTTACAGCCTGAATCTCCATAACTGTCAAAAATTAGGTATAGGAACTTGATCTTCTTTGTATACATATGGCAAAATTGCAATAGTTTCTTATTAATTATGGTAAACATTATAATACAAAACTACCGAAGGTACCGACCTAAATGACGTGTTATTGGTCGCTTAACTCAGAAAATATAAAAGAATTTCAGTTAATCTTACAAGTTAAACTCCTTTTACCTTTATTACGGTGTACGTCTAAGCAACGAGGTAGATAAGAAAAAGATTAGTCCGACGACTTGCAAGGTTATTAAATTCTCCTAGGAACTGCAGAGTGTACGCGATATCTTTTTAATTTGAAAGGGGTTTAATTTTGTAGAACAGAAAAATTCTAAGCGTTTCTCAAAAAGGACTTCAATTTGAAAGTATTCAAATGTATTCAAAATATATAACATGTTCCCTGCAAGCCAAATGCCATTTAGCGCTTGTCTACATGTAGAATAAAAACCCAAATTATATGGAATTGACGTGAATTTTGACACTTGTTAGTGTCATCCCCATACATTTAGTTTACTACTCTCTCTATAGACAAGCGCTAAAGTGGCGTTTGGATAAAGGCACTGAGATGTTAAGAACTACCCAACTAACACATACGTTATATTTCCAATACTATGTATCTATTGTAAGTATCGCTTAAACTTTAATGTTCAGTAACGGTTAAATATTTGTCCACTATTCGAGCCGGATCACAAGCAACTTTTATTTATTTATTGCAGCTAACAAATGTCACCAATACGGGTTCCTACAAGTACCTACTGCAATAAGAACTACAACAAATAAATCTATAGCTAGGTACTGAATTCACAGTATGTAGCTAAGTAACTTTGTTTTACAGTTGCTTTGTATAGAGAAGCCTCATCATTGAACACTATTTTCGAATCCTAATCGTTGGCATTGAAAAATATTTGGAGCAAAGACAACTTCTGTCACTTATTCTGCAGTCGTGGTTACTAGAGCAACTTTGTATGAACAAAATTATTTATTTATACTGTTTTATAACATAACATAACATCACGTCTTTTAGTCCCGAAGGGGTAGGCAGATGTGCACATTACGGCACTTAATGCCACTATACAATGTAATACCCACTTTTCACTATTTATGTTATTAGTTTCATGTAATAGGGGGTGAGCCTATTGCCATATACTGGGCACATTTCCAGACTCCGTGCTACTACTGAGACTTTTAAAAACCCAGTAATACTTTGCCCGACCCAGGAAACGAACCCGTGACCCCTTGTCCGGCAGTCGCACTTGCGACCACTCGGCCAACGAGGCAGTTATATTGTGTTTTATTACTTCTATTATCCACTTTCAAGCGTGACAGGTCCGATGTTACATTGTATAAAATGTTACCATTGAAAAATGAGACCAGGCAATTGGTTATGGTATATCGATACGCCACAATATTCAAAAGTGAAAAATCTGTCCATTCATTTGTCTTTATATTTTGCACTGAATATTGATAGCACACAGGGTACTTTCGAAAGAGAAATAGACTTCAAAATAGACATATGGAAATGGGTCAACATATCTTTTCGTGCTAATGCAGCCGAAATGTAAACACACACACACCTCCGGTTTTCTCGCTCTTTGATATGTGGAACTCGCACATCTGAGGAAACTCGACATTTTTCTTTGTGGTTTTTAATTAGATCAAAGCGTTATAGCAATAGTTTCTAATCATACACTGATTCACAATCATTGTTTTGGTTGTACCAGTGTTGTATTAGTTGTTATAGATTTCCAATATGTATTAAACTACATTTTTATGAGATAGGAGGCAAATGACCAGATGGATCTGGTGGTGGTACATATATACGTGATCAGTACCACCTATCAGGCGATTAGTATCACCCTATGGTGATGCTCATAGATGCCTAGATGGTAAATCCTCTGATTTAGAAGTACGTTACTGGCCTCTTGGAAGAGAGAATCAGTTGAGCCACCAGTACTTCCACTCACGAGACAAATCACTAAGCAAGCGTTGTTTTATGCCAGTTTTCTTCGAGGCCGTGATATGACACCAGTCGAGCCCGCCCATTCGTAACAAAGCATAGCTATTGCCTATAATCATGGTAAGAATATTACACTATAGTAGATTAATAGATAGCATATTCAATTATCACTACATAGTATAAAACAAAGTCGCTATCCGCCGTCTGTTTGTCCCTATGTATGCTTAAATCTTTAAAACTGTGCAACGGATTTTGATGCGGTTTTTTTTAATAGATAAAGTGAATTCTTTAGGATGGTTTCTAAGTATAATACATGCATATTGTACCCGTGCGAAGCCAGGGCGGGTCGCTAGTATATTCATAAAACATCAAATTAGCAGACTACAAACAAATAGCAAACGAGGCGTTAAAATCAAATATGGCCGCTGTTTGACATGTACGCAAATATAATAATTCAGAAAGCGTCAAAAATACAGAACAGAGTGGTGTCGCACCCTTTCTATGTTATTAGATTTTCGATCTTTAGTTTATTACATTTGCATTTTATAGTAGACTAAAGTAAAACTAGAGATAGTAAATCCTTGAGATTTCGTAACACAACATAATCAAATAAAAAAAATTATGTGTTTTGACAGTCTGTTTTCGTTTAGTAATAATCACTTAGTAGTCGTTTGATATAATAAAAGTAAATAAAAAGGAATGAATAGAACTAGTCCTTTGTAAAAAGCCGGCAATGCTTGCATCTCCTCGGGTGTTGCAGGACTTCATGCTCGGTTCTCACCAGCTCACCGGGTGATCCGTATGCTCGTTTCATAATCATAAAGTATATTTGTGTATATTGTCGAATTATATATATGTTCTTTCAAATAGTTAAATTCAACGCATGCTCTTGCACCCGCTGATTACTTTCTCTGCATCACCCAAGGGTCAGACTGGTAGAATATGTCTGCGGCATTAAGTCCACCCATGTGATTTTTGCATAAAGCTTTTTATATAACTAAATATAGTAAAGAACTACATGGAATCAAAAAAGAGCGTATTTTATCTTATCATGGCAGGCCTGCCACCTATAGTTTAGAAACTTTTTCCACTGAAGCGGTAAGAAATAGCAACAGATATTTTTGGAAGTCAAAAATTAAAACAATTGTTTTTAAATTATTAAACGCTTCCGTAGCCCACGCCACGACAATTAGCGTCACATTTATTTCAACCACTTGTATATTAAAATATCTACTATTAATGAAACTGAAAACCGGATTAAATTAAAATTATTTCACTAATTACAAATGAGTACGTACACAGGCTGCATTTCATTTCATGATTGCGTTTCATAAATTATATGTACCTACTGTAATTTCACACGATGCAAACACATTGCGTTTCATTTGGCTTAATAATTGTATTTCAGGATATCTCGTTTACATTTCTCGTATATAAATAAAAAACTCTCCAATTTTATTTTATGAATGTTTTAAATAAATAAATCAACTATATTATGTTTGTATTTCTGATGGAAGCTTAATAAGTATGAATTTAAAATTTCCTTTATTTTACAACATAATTATATTAAATTAACGTCAATGATTATATTATATGATTATATAACTATATCAATGATTATATTTTTCGGCTTACTCACGTAATTATTTGACGAGGAACTCGACTAGTTTCAACCCATGCTAGAGGCTCATATTCATGAGCAGCATTCCGCAACCCGAGACGCGGCGACTGTCACGCTGCTACTCTCTTAATTTTTATTTTTTTATTAAAACTTGAATATTAAACATCATGAGGTGATTACATTGTATTTATATCGAGTACACATCCTAACTTTCCACTGGGGGAAATTTGGCACAGATAAATCTACACGTTTTCAACAAGATCTTCTACAAGTCCATAGTCCCACAGTCTCGGCCTACCTGTAGACACTATGGAAGACTGGCGTGAAGTTATATATGTATGTTCAACAAGTTTAAAATATGAAAATAGGATATAAGGATAAAAGATTTGAAAAACACGTCTCATGTAAGTATGTTTGTATATTTACTAAAACGACCAAAACACACCAACGCAATAGCCATTAGCTACCTTTTACCGCAATTTAGGTCCCCATCAAATAACGGACGGTAGATAGAAAGTTCATGAATGGGCATCAAATAAAAAATAACCAATAAAATCGTGCTCTTTCACATGAATGCAACTGATGCAACCCGTTGCGCCGCGTCCGATTTGTTCCCGGCACCGAGTCGTGAAATAAATCGGAACCGTGCAAATGTAACGAACGTATAGCAGACAGGTGGATAATTATTTTTGTTCTGTTTCGTTTCTACGTTCATTTTTTTGGGAGAAAATGGAAAATGTTGGTGTTGGTGACGTTTGCCTCGACGATGGCGATGCCATGTTTGTTATGTGATGTAATTTGATCAAACAAGTTAGTTTTGTTTAGTTACAAAATTTTTTACTATTTTTTTTTTGTATTAATTGTTTTACAAGTATAGCTTTAGCTTTTAGATCTATCGGCTGAAATTAGTAACCGGCCTAATCTACAAAAACATATTCAACATGATTTCAAAGTACATACAAATATTTAATATCGTCGGTAAATATTGTGAAAGTTGTAAACAATAGCAAATAATGTGTAACGTCCCATCTTGTGATCGTTATGCACGCTCCTACGCAGTGCGGCATTACCATAATCGTTTGTACCTCGAAGGATAGAGGGACGGTAAGGCTTAAGACTCACGACGTGGCGGAATGGAGGCGGAATTTTCAAAACTCACAAGACCGCAGTTTTCTGCGATCCCGCAGCCGCCTCATGACGATCGTGCCATTAAACAAAGAGTTGAGTTCCAGATCGGCCGTCCCATTACTATCGCCTGCCAACTGATGCTAGCGCGGGTGCTCGCGGGACAATCTCCGGCCGCCGTAAACGCGGGCCTGCGGTCGGCGAGCATGGGTGGCTCCGACCAGAAACAGACCCGAGAGTACGGCGCGTCGCGTTCCGCGCGCGCCTCAAAAAGCGGATGGGGCCCTACAGGGCTGATGCCGATTCGGAGTCGTGGAGAACCTAACGGCTCCGGCTCGAAGTGCAGGAGTAAGAACAGAGTGGTTTTTAGTCAGTAAGAGTCTGACACTCTCTCCCGCCTCACCCAGGCGGGAGCAGTCATTTAATGATTTTCCGCCGGTGCCAGCGGGAGCCGCAAACAAACGCAACCGCTGCGAGCGTAAAACGCGCCGTGAAAATTGTTTTAATTTTTTACATACGTACCTATCTGTATTCTAAAAAGGCTGCGGGCTCGCAACCGCGGTGGGTGCGGGAAAAAACCACGTCGTGAATCCTTACCTTTATGAACCGTAGTAGTATATAAAATTATAGGTGAAAATATCAATGACGTAGTAGCCTTATACTCAATTTATTTAAAAATAAAAGTCCATCTCTAATCACGTCTGCTTCGTTGTTTTAAATGGGTATTTATGTATGCGCGCTGATTTTTTTATATAGCTTTGCTTGTGATACTCATAATTTCTCAATACACCTAAACCCACTCCATTTTTCACTTTTACCTACGGGATTACACAGCGAAAAATCCGATCAGTATAGTTTTGAATTTTAAAGCAAACATAGGCATAAGTCGGGAGTCTTATTTCATTATGTAAATAGAAGATTATTGCTTTTGTTATTAGAAAAACCATTAAAGAAAGGCACCCAAATGAAAAGCAAGGCTTATAAAATAAGAAAGTATTTATATGTACGTACAATATATTTTACACACACCTTAATCTCAAGCCATACACAGTAGTTACAAATTAAACTTTAACACGTCGTAACTAGAGGGTAAACATGAAATTAGATAATAAAATAACCCGGTAACTGGTAATATTCGCGTGGTTTATAGCATAGTATTAACGTTAGAGACTTAATTACAAATACAAGTAATATACCGCCTCCATAGTAACAAGTGTCTGGTACACAATGCTTTGTAAGATAAATAAACTGATTAGAATATGAATGTTCGTAAACTTAATCAATATTATGATTAAAAGTGTGTCTGTGTGTGTGTGCGTGTGAGAGAGGATGACAAACGAACACACACACAGTGTGTGTGTGTGTGGTCGTTGTCATCCTCTCTCTTCTTTTTATTTCACGTTAAAACAGAATAATTTTGAGTTTGGAAAAATTTGGAGTGACAGGAGACAGTTGGGAGGCTGACGAATATAGGTATAGACTACGTTTTCTCTAATATAAACTTAGAAGAAGAATAATAATGTAAAAGTGTCTTTCATAGCTTTTAATTAACCGACTTCTTTTTCATTTATAAATATCCCTAACTTCTACATAGGTATAGTTGACTGTACTAACGTTGAAATAAAGTAACACAAATCCCAATTCACAAACCAATACCGAGCCGCAATATAAAACGAAATAGAACCGTTAAAGTAAATAAGCAATGTACAGGAAACAACACGAAACCTACAGAGCCTGCTAAACAAACGTAGGCAAACGGGATACGTGCAGACGCATTCAAATTATCAAATATACTGTGTATCTTTGGATGTGGTACCGAACGTCCCCAAATTGGGACTTTGATTTAAGAGACAAATTTAGCCTAACAGTACAAATGAACCCCATAATTGGCTGTTATCTATGATTTCAGATTGTAGTTTCTAAAGCGCCTACGCACCACTGCAATGTCTACGTCGCCCGTCGTAGCACGCAAGAGCCTACGTCTTGCTACGCCATAGCAAGGCGCTACGAAGGCTACGAAATTCCGTAGACTAAATAAACACTCTTTACACTTATCAATTACAATATCAGATATTTTTATTTCATTTTATAACATCCATACATAAGGTATAGAGCAATAATAGTCACAGTATATTTTACCATTTAGATATCGTTTCATTATTCATAAAACCGCCAGACGTAGAATACAAACAAACCCGACGTCTCTTTTACATATTTATGAGACAAATAATTTATGCATGTTAGTAACTCACTCTGGCTAAGGACGTATATCATCCTAATGTCTGGCACATGGTCCGCACACATCATCAAAGTCTCCTCTGGCGAACTGCTAATGACAAAGGATAGTGGCCAGCAAATCGTTGGAGCAATTTGCTTCAACCGCAGAGTCTAAACTTGTTCACCAAGTTCTAAGGAGACTAGATTTATAGCTGGATAGTGGATGAAGGATTTGAATGACTGTGTGTGTATGTGGGTTTTAACGCAGATCGTGAATGTATTTTCTTCTTACGTATTTGTGGTTCTTGAAAGGACCTTCGTATCAAATTAATGATAATCGAATCGAACTTAATTTACAGACGACTTGCTTTGTTAGGTATTCTTTTACATGAAAGACTATTATACAGGTTTACAAAGATCAAAATTAGGATTTGAGTTTAATACACATAAATTTCCTGAATATACATATTTCGAACAAATTCTAAGTAAATTCTGCAATGCCAATGCAATAGATAAACCGTAAATTTAGAGTCCTAGATTAGACTATGTTAATCAGTTATCACAAAACAATTGAACCAGAGGCGTCCAACAGGTTGCAAAAATATTGAAAAAGGATGTTCAATATTGAAAATTACAAAAGAAATCATTAAAAAAATATAACTATGCAAAATAGCAGAATATATATTGGGATGATTTGGGTACTCCGCTTCGTAAATAATCTAAATTTTACGCTTGAACGTCAACTTCCCGGTTACCTGATACATTTAATATTCTTCTTATCAATATTGTTTCATTGATTACTTTCTACGGCATTATGGTCGAACAACAACACCATTTATTTAAACTCGACCATTAGAATCTCCGAGGTAACTTATTCAGCAAAGGTAAAGAAATAGTGCTAATTAAATTGCTAGCATTAGACTGAAAGCCTTTGACTTGGTTTGTGTGTCTGCAGTATATAAACGGAAACCTCTATTTACTGCTATTTTCTTAGGAATAGACTAATTTGTTTTACAAAGGAACGCTACAAGTTTGCTGGAAATTTAATAATGATGGTTATTAAATGCAGTGCATTTTGCATTCAATTAAAATTATTGTTTAATTAATGTAGCATGCCTTGTTATGTTTGCATAACTGAATTGAATTCTTGTTGATGTTTTGAAACATTAAACTTCTATTCATACGATCGAGATTGATGAATATTCAACTGGCCTTCTGGCCATGGCTTTTGTGGTGAAAATAGACGCCTATCTCTCTTACCTCCTAACTCTCAAAACAAACTTACTTCCGTATTTATAGTCATACTAATATTATAAACAAGAAAATTTATATGTGTATTTGTGTATTACTCCTTTTCGTCAAAATGACTGAAGGGATCGGAATGAAATTTGAAGCAAGGGTAGGTTATAGTCTAGAATACCACATAGGCCATGGGAACGTGGACAAAGCCGCTGGCAAGAGCCAGTATTCCAATACTTTTGCTTTTTTTTCATAAATAATATCATGAATGATGTTATATTTTTAGTAATACTTACATTCTTAATTAATTATATATTTTAGTAGAAAAAAGATTCAATGTACCGCCCGCATGCTCATACTATGTACTTAAATTTTTAGTTATCATGTTTTCTCATATCTTATGTGAATTGTATTATTTTTATGAGAATTAAAATTCCTAAATCAGAAATCACGAAAAGCAAATGTACGCCCTAACTATCTTAGGAAAGAATATAAGTGTATACATGATAAAGGTCGTTAACACTAGAGTTTTGTAAATAAAATAATTATCCAAAACTTTCCACTAGATTTCCTAAGGGACACAGCAAATGTTATGAGAGTGAAACACAAATATTCACAATGTTAACATGTCCACTGAGAGCCAATTTATTAAACACAGTTATACATTTGTTGGTTAAAAATAATATTTAACACGACATACATGTTATATACCAAACCTGTACATAGAAAAGTACATTGTATGCAAAATTCATTTTAATTACTTAAATATATTCCCAATCTTTTAGAAAAAGATGCGAATAATATATAAAGAATGATTTTGCATAACTTACATATAATATTATTAGCTACTTCCGCGCGGTTTCGGTGATAATTTATAGCCTATGACCTTCCTCGATAAATGGACTATCCAACACAGAAATAATTTTTCAAATCGGACTAATAGTTTCGGAGATTAGCGCGTTCAAACAAACAAACAAAAAAACAAATTCTTCAGCTTTATAATATTAGTATAGATTAAAAACGTTACACACATTTATGGCCATTTTTAATAACCTTTTCTAAATTTGCTTCCTAGAGATAGAAACTTGACATATTTTGTATATGAAGATTTAAATTAAGAGAAAATCTACATATAGACAGATCATTGAAAAACGCCTGTAATTCAACTTTTCCTCTAAAGTGCCGTTCTTTGTATTGTAACTTTTGTGAGACATACTAAATAAATTGTTATGTTTTCGGCTTAATCACGTAATAATTTGACGAGGAACTCGACTAGTTTCAAGCCATGCTAAAGGCTCATATTCATGAGCAACATTTCGCGACTCGCGACGCGGCGACTGTCGCACTGCTACTGGCTACTCGAGTCTGCGGGCCCAGCGCGCCCTCTGCCGTGACTCATTTCATTTCATTTCATTTTTTGAAACTAGTCGAGTTCCTCGTCAAATTATTACGTGAGTAAGCCGAAAACATAACAATTTATAAAGTGCCGTTCCTCTATATTGATACATCACTGTAACCCAATACTTAAAGCCCAGGCTTCAAACCAACTATACTTCCCATACACTACTTAAAACAAAGAACGTCCAATAGAGAACAAAACACGTGTATCGAGAATAATTTCTAATTTAACAGCTTCATCTAATAAGTTTGATATAATAAAACTACAAGTGAAGTTGAAGTACCCGCATTGTGTAAGTTAGCGTGTTTCTGCAAGTTGGTCCCCGAGCCGCCATAACTACCCTCTTGGACACGGCTAGACATCAAGCTATACACAACCAGTATAAACTGACCGTTGAAAGTGCGGAAAGATAATACAAAGCGAGACCAAGATAAACTGGTTTTGTATAGCCGTTATTACAAGAACTAGACCCTTGAACGCTTTAGTGTGAGAAAGAGCCGGTCATACTTCTTTTGCTATTGTATTCATGTGGTACACTACCAATACAGTAGGGTCTTCAAGCTTGGGTCCCACGTTGGGCGGCATAATTTTTGGAACAAGAGGAAATCATTGGATGTGACAAATCGACAATCAATCAACTGATTATAATAACTGGTCCATTATAATAACTATCGTAAGACATACTAAATTAACTAAAATCGCGGGTTACTCACGTGAATATACTGAGAAAAGCTCTACTAGTTTCGAACCACAGAGAGGTTCTTCCTCATGAGCAGCGTGTGCGGTTGCGACGACGTCGCCGCGACCCGTAAACCACGATTTTAGTTAATAGTGCATTTACTGCAAGATCTTCATTCACAAATAATATAACGTAATCAATTTTATATAAGTCAGATTTTCCTTTGTAGACTTACGTATAACTGAAAATTATTTATCATCTTGCCTAACACTTACCAGTTACCAATAATAACAACTGTTTTCATTGCGACACATACTAATACATTTTTTTCATTACACACCTACTAACACACACATATGTCGTTAGCAGCCACGTAAGAACCAGCACAATGTTTAATTAAAATCTGAGCTGAAATAAAATAAGCGAGCTTATGACGTCACGAAGCGTGAACTCAGTAATTATTGCCCTATATAATTGGCTAGGTACGAACAATGGAAGTCTCAACCTCGAACCTTAAGCTTACTAAGGAGTCGTTCAGACTTGGTGGTATAAGATAAATTATTATTTTTATTATTATATTATTAAGTTGAGACCAAGATTACGTCATATATAAAATTGGATTAACTTTTAAGTTTACTTATGTGGATTAAATCGCCCTAAAATTCAATTAGTTTCAATATATTTACTATGTAGTGTGAAGTAGGTATTGTTTAATTTGTGGTGTTAATAAAAATAACAAGCTCTAAGTTTCTAGTTCTGTTTCTAGGTCAGACAAAGATACGTTAATCAATTCCGCATATTAAAATTATTTTGTTAAAGTTCAATCGATATATTTACTTTTCCGAAATACATCATAACATAACATAACATCACGCCTTTTATCCCCGAAAGGGTAGGCAGAGCAGCACATTATGCCACTGTACAATGTAACACCCACTTTTCACTATTTATGTCATGAGTCCCATGTAATAGGGGGTGAGCCTATTGCCATTTACCGGGCACAATTTCAGACCCCGTGCTACTACTGAGATTTTTTTCCAAAATAATAAATTAATTAACTAGTTAATCTGTCTATCTAGAATACAATTTTTTTTTAATTAATCTACATAATTTATGTGTGATTTTTTTAACGGGGCAAAATCATCGAATGACTACTCCCCTCGGTTAGGCGGGAGGGAGTGTCAGACTCTACTGACTAAAAACCACCCCGTTTCTACTCCTGCTTCGAACCGGAGCCCTGGTAACCCGTTAGGTTCTCCGCGACTCCGAATCGGCATCAAGTGATGGACTACAAATATGTATACATACATATTTTTAAGCAATCCACACTGCCTTATACTGAAGTCATAACCAAACATTCCCTACAAATCCCGCCTCACGAAGGGCTATGACTGTCACTCGTATATAACAATATTATATAAACTTTGTATTAAATAAACTGTTTATAAAACATTAATTGTAAATGTCATCGTAATAATATTAATACTAAGGCTTTTGCTCCATCAACGTTTAATTAAACAATGGGTTTATCGTTCACGCTTCACGCTCCGCCCGTTTTCCTTCTAAGGCCTAGTTTACACAAGGCTTTGTTTGACATTTGACATGCAATATCAGGTTGCTGATTCCTAGTTGACAGATATTTGAGACGGTGTTTATGTCTAAGGATGTCCTGCCGCTTTAATTAATATTAATTGTACATAATTACCGGTAGCTCAAATGAAGAAGTTCTGTTACTTTTGAAATTCTAAGCGCAGTATCTGGAATTTTTCACTGTGTTTTAGTAGTAGGGTTTATAAATACAGTTACGATACGAACCTACTGGAAACATGAAAAAACAATTCGAAATGAAACAAGATTAATCCGGTTAGTAACGGTTTTGCACAATTTTCGTTGTAAATAATCCGATTCAAACGAATGAATTGATCTAGTCATTATATATATACTATATATATATCTCGTACTATATTAAAATAGACAGCTCAAAATAGACATAAATTCTAGTCTGATCGCTCAATACAGGCATAGAAAGCCAGTGTAAACACAGCCTAAGGCCTCGTTATTTACTTTAACGTGTATATATTTGTATATATCCCCGAGTATGTGTATATTGTTATAAAGTTTAAGTTAATTAACAAGTACTCCGTCGAGAAAGTCTCGAGTGCGGTCTCATATTGTGTTTGTAATTTGCTTGATAATAAATAAAAAGGTAAGGAATATGTTTGCGTAACAAATAATATCTCTAACTTAATAATAATGTTGCTTAATACACCTATGTTGTTTCACCGGTATTGTTTTATTAATTTTATTTTACAACTTAAAGAAAATTTACTGCTATAGATTAAATAGTATGTATTTTAGACATATTATCAAATTCACTAAAAATCGCGAGTTCCTCACGTGAAAATATTGAGATTTTATGGGATAAACCGGTAAACAAGCAGGCGGATCACTAGATAGTAAGCAATCGGCGTCGCCCATGAACACGTCGAACACACGAGGCGTTACAAGTGCGTTACCGGCCTTTTAGGATTAGGAATTAGAGGACTGTTGGGGATTCAGGGATTGGGAAAGGGGGGACGGGTAATTGGGCATACTTTCAGCGTGATTGACGGACAAACATCCAAACAAAGAACCTTTCAAAATTATAATATCAGTGTGATTTACGAGACTGTTTAATATAAAAACACCTAATTCATCTGTACTAAATAACAATATAGACAATTACAGCTGAGTAAAATCAGTAAATCAAGTCCTCTATTTTATCATTGGACAAAAGACAGTACCTAAATGTAAACTTGTTCGCCTCAGTATCTTAACTAAGGACATTAAAGAATAATTCTAGACATTAACACAATTCAACAGCTTTATTGTTATCTAGTGATTTCGACCGGCGACGAAGTCTCTTTGTCTCGAAATTATTCCGTTAACTGTATCTAAATTCAAGTACTATAAATTGTTGGAATTAATTTTATTGTAGTATTTTTGTTGCTAGTCCCAGGTGCTTAGTGTTTTTTTTTATCACAAAAGTGGGCTTATTAAAATTTATTTTTTATCAGGATACTTTAGGTATACTTTGTATTATATGAATTATGTTACACTTAACAATAACTAGCTTCTGCTCGTGACTTCGTATGCGTAATCCTCGTTTATTCCCGTTCCCATTATTTTCGGTATAAAGACAAAAAAATGTATTAGATGAAAAGTATCCTATGTCCGTCTAAAGATTCTAAGCTACCTCCCCATCAAATTTCAATCCAAATCGATTTAGCCGTTCTTGGCTTATAAATAGTGTGAATAACACGACTTTCTTTTAAATACAAGCAGGCAGACAAGGCTATTTTTGTAGGAAATTGGTTGTATTATCACCTCCCGTGAGGAATATGTCGAGTTACAAGTCACCCTGTATATAAATATAGGTAAAAAATAATCAAAATCACATAACATAATATGAAATTTTATCCCCGAAGGGGTAGGCAGAGGTGCACTTTATGCCACTGAACAATGTAACACCCACTTTTCACTATTTATGTTATGAGTCCCATGTAATAGGGGGTGAGCCTATTGCCATATACCGGGCACAATTCCAGACTCCGTGCTACTACTGAGAAAACCCAGTAATACTTTGCCCGACCCGGGAATCGAACCCCAGACCCCTTGCCCGGCAGTCGCACTTGCGACCATTCGGCCAACGAACCAGTCAGGCATAAACAAAATCATTCTTCAAAAAATAAAAATATTTCACTACTTTTACCTTTAAACATTAACTGTAACCTTTGTTATAAACTTTTTAGAGAACCTTTATTAATAAACCTCAAAACAAAAAAAAAACAGTTATAAAAAACCTTATATTAATATTTGAAAAATATGACAACACTACAGAATTTCATATCGCTAACGAAGGTCCGAATAACGCGTAAAACCCCGAATTTAGAACCTTTCGTTCTAAATTCGGGATTTAATAAAAACCGGGAAAAGTAATTCTTGTGAAGTTATTGTATAGGCCATACAGTGCTCGGTGTATTGCATATATAGGTAGCTGTAGTTTGCCTCGTTCAGCGAAGCAGTACTTAGGAGTAATATAGATATATCTCGATAGGAAAAATAGAGGTATACCAGATACCTAGAACAATCGCTTTCACGGTTTCGTCTTTTTTATAGGCAAGCACTTTCTTCTGTGTTGTATGTGAGTTTAGAAAACACCTAGGTACAAGTTATTTTGTAGTGCACATCGCACCTAGAGGTAGACCCAAAATAATAATTTATAAGTCATTTAACAAAATACATAAGAACAAAAGAACTTTTGCTACTATCAAAATCATCGTTGTATAATTAAAATACACCTTGGAATGAGCAAATAACTTCACTTTTAATTTTTTGTTGACGTTCAAGAGTGCCTTTCTGGTCTAAATGAAATAAATAATTTTGACTTTGAAAATCAACTAATTCCGGTTTAACTTTTCACTTCTTAAAAGACACACCTATTTGTATAGTAAGACGGCATTCAATCAGAAACATATTTTTCAATAACACTTTATTTCACCTAGAAATCTGAATAAGCAGCCGACCGCTTGCGACCACAACACAGTTTCTGTACATCTAGAATCTACATAAATATATCCGTAAAGCTCTTGTAACAAGCTCTTCAAATTGCTTGCTCTGCACACAAATCGTAAGTATTTCCTCGATACACCTCAGAGTATGCAAAAACTTGTTTATCATGGTCCGGCTTTGTATGCTCTTTCCTAGCATTGAACGGTCAATTTATACTGGTTATGCATAGCTTGAAGTGTAGTCGTGTGTACATCGGTACAGCCGGGCCGTAGGAAGACGTGAACGAAATATAACATACAGAGATTTGTTTCGGATCTTACCGGATTTTATTTGGCAGGTTCGGATCGCATAAACTTATGAAGGTTTTAAACTTTGCATACAAAGAGGTTTGTATGAATTTGAGCGATTTGAAATGTGGGTAATGGATGTTTCATGTATTAAATCACTATTTTAAGTATTGCGGATTATTTGCTGTGTCAGGATTCAGGAGCAACTGCTGATCAATCAAAAAAATTCAGGATTTATTATAGCAGAAATTGTCACTAATAGCTCAAGAATTGGAATCACATATTAGAATCAATACGGTAATTTATGTCGCGGAGAACCTAACCTAACCTAACCTAACGGGTAACCGGGGCTCCGGCTCGACGTGCAGGAGAAGAAACGGGGTGGTTTTTAGTCAGTAAGAGTCTGACACTCCCTTCCGCCTCACCCAGGCGGGAACAGTCATTCGATGATTTTCCCCCCTTAAAAAAAAATGCGCTAATTTATCTTAAACCTAGATTTGTCCAAAAACTATGACGAGTCACTGAAGACTTAACTGCAATCCTCAATTCAACCAGTTAAGGGGGGATAAGAGTAAACTCCCCGAACATGGGAGACTAATGTTCTCCAGTGAAAGTCATTTCACTGATGACAATACATATAGCACTAAATTCACCGTTTATTTCAAGGGTACCTCTTCATCATCCTAATTATGTTACACTTTTGTTTAAAAGACGTGAATTACTTAGAATCCCTAATTTAATTGTTAGCCCAATGTACGAGGAAGTTGTGTATTGTGATGTGAAGGGGTCGCCTGACACCTCGGCAGGGTCATTATAATTTAAGCCCGTACGTTTAGTAAGTTCATAAAATAATCACAATGTAACACGTCCAGGACCTTATGTTAATTATGTAACACTATCATACAGACAAGACAGAAGTACTTGCTTTTATTTATAGATTTTTCTTTACGTGTGTTTTTAGTGCACATTTTACTTTATATTGCTGTTAGATCACATTAATATTAAAATGTGAAAGTTTCTTTGTTTGGATGTGTGTCCGTCAATCACGCTAAAACTACTGAACGGATTTTGATGAATTTTGGTATACAGGCAGAGAATGAGCTGACTTAGGTGATAGGACTTTATCCTGAATAAATACTCCCATGGGATAAAACAGGAATACGCGGGCAAATACGTGGGTAAAAGCTAGTATTTACATATGTACTTAATTACAATCTTTGATGGAAACAACTGGTTATATAAGAAGGGCAAAAGAGACAAAAGTATAACATAAAACTTTTTGGAAACAGTTTATATACATAATTATATCTCAAATGTACAACTATTCGGTTCCTTTTTAATCCCAGTGAAATTCATCTAAATAAGGCTCGAAGCCATGACCTTGAGCCCGACATTCACACTTCCTAACTAACGAGGTCATCACAATTATGTCAGGTTAAAAATAGATTCAGATTTACTTAATGACCCTCGGCTGCCAAAAAGAATCTAAAAATATAACAAAAAGAGAACAACCAGCCTTTTTCCTTGTTCTAATTCCGGTTTTAGTCACTTTTGCAAACACAATATTAGAGGTAAGGCGGGTTTTGCTTTCTTTATTTTAGGTACGGTAAAAAGAGCTCTACAAAATTTCGCTACATACATGAAAAACATTAATTAGATGTAAGTAGTTCAGTGTGGGAGAGCCATGCTTCGATACGAATGGGCCGGTTCGACCGGAGTGATACCACGGCCTCATAGAAAACCGACGTAAAGCAACGCTTGCGTTGTGTTTCGTCGTGTGAGTGAGGTTACCGGAGGCCCAATTACCCTCCCCTTCCCCAATCTCCCCAATCCCTGAATCCCCAACGATCCTCAAACTAGTAATTCCCAGGTGTTCCAGGTGTCCATGGGCGACGCCGATTGCTTACCATCAGGTGATCCGTCTGCTCGTTTATGGTGTATGTCATAAAAAAAGTAATTCAGTAATTTGGTAGTTCTACCTGAAATGTTTTTGTAGATTTGCTCTTTTTGATTTCCTTAGTACGCGCGCCGCTCGCGCCCGCCATATTGGAAAAATAACGGACAAAAACAGTTTTTTTACAATATCTCTTTTCCTGTGCATTAGAAAACTTTCCAGCTAACCCTTATATTTCCCTAATTAATTATCGGACTAATGCGTACTTATACGGATAAAATTAATGTGCAACTAACTGGAGGCTGTGGTAGTATTCCACTTTACAAGTGTATTGAAAGTTAAAAAAAAAACAGTAGCGTATATCTTTAGTTTCCCATATTCCTAATCTATCTCCAGGTACATAAAAAACTTAGTGACAACGTCAAAAAGTAATAAATAAAATGGTTTTTTTTTCTTTATTTTAATTATGAAGGATTTTATCAAAAATGACAATGCCAACTTCACGAGGATGGACGTACTAACTTAAAGTTAACTAATCTATACAGTATTTTGGCCATCTTTGATAATGGGTTACTAAGGAGTAAGGGCGTTACATTTACCGAACTCATTAAGATTGAAGATGAATGATAGAAGTGCGACAGGCTCATTCCTGACACATCGTGCTACTAAATAAAATTGGTACAAACTTCTGCTTCTACTATTTGCTACTAAAAGACAGAGGTAAAAATCGAAAATACTGGAAAAAAAGGTTGCAATAAGTAATTGGAATGTGTAGCGATATCGGAGCATCTCATTATCTTTAGTAATCCGATGATCCTGCAGTCTTTCCATCAGATCAATTTAATCAATTTCTATATAAACATAATCGTATCGTAAGGTATATGTAACCCGACTTCATTTTGATTTGTTTACTTGCAATGTTTATGTTTTCGACTGATTCTTGTATTTTCAACACGTGGTTTTATGCCTTGCACAGGAAGAATTTAAAAATTTCATTTACTGAATATTTAATTATCATAGGAAATACATTTAATCCAATTGGCTGCTTTGCTTAATCAAAAATAAATTATTTCGACTGTTAAATATAATAAAATGATCACACTTTCATTAATTGATTTTATGACCAACTTAATTTTAGCAATTTTCCAGCAAATTTTTAAGAAATAAGTATGCTGTTTGACGCTAAAAAACGTGACGTCACAATACACAATCTCGTACAAAATTCATAGATAACTGTCGTTTTTGACAGTTCGAAAAAAGTATTGTGTACTTTTATCATTACAATTATCGTCGTCATCATATCAGCCATAAGACGTCCACTGCTGAACATCCCTTCTCCAATGACTTCCAGATAGGCGTCCTGGAAGAGACCTGCATCTAACGGCTTCCTGCTGTGTACTTCTTATTGTGTTCTTTGAGGCTATGTAAACAAACATTTAAAAAAAATCTGTAAAATAATTAAGTAAATGTAGGCTTTATTTCCTTAAAAAAGATTATCACCCCACGTTAACCCACGCTCCACCATAAAATATATATCCACTGATCAATCTTAGATGTAAATCCTTCATTTCCTCGTCCAATAACTATCAGAGTGGCGTATAAAAAGCGCCACTGTGCAATAATGTGAGTGATTGGACGTAAGACACGAATGAAGGGACCCTCGTCAGTGATGACGTCACAGCTCTGCACTATTTAATTTAATTTGGGCAGATCAATTTGTTACTGCCAAATGCGTGTTAAAGTAAATTGGAGTTTTTAGTTTAGATTAGTTAAGTTTTTTAGGCCTTTTTCGTGGACTTTATTGATGTATTAGTTCGATGGTTACTTTGGTGGCATGTTAAGACAGGTAGGGAGGGCAAGACAACAGTTAATCTTATGTTTCTATTGAGACTTATTTTTAATTATATATAAGCCATGCTTCGGCAAGAATGGGCCGGCTCGACCGGAGTGATACCACGGCCTCACAGAAGACCGACGTGAAATAACATTTTCGTTGTGTTTCGTCGTACCGGAGGCCCAATTACCCCTCCCCCTTCCCCAATCCCTGAATCCTCATCAATCCTTAAACTAATAATTCCTAAAAGGCCGGTAACGCACTTGTAACGCCTGTGGTGTTCTAGGTGTCGTAGGTGACGCCGATTGCTGACCATCAGGTGACCCATCTGCTCGTTTACCGGCTTGTATATCAAGAATATACGATTTTACTATTTTACAACTGTTATAAAATTTTACTGTATCCCAGAATAAGCGTAGCATTTATTTGTCTGCCAAAGATATTGTATCTTTTAAACTTTTAAAAGAAATCGTTTGCACTTAATTTATATTAACAAAACAGACACAGTCGGGATATAAATTAACAAGTCCATTATTATTCACAAGTTACAATTACTTTGTAAACCAATTACAAACTGAGATAAAACAAAAAAAAATACAATACTCTCTGAATCCACTAAGTCCTATTATTACTTGAATAAGTCTTAATGCTTTTGTCTCGTTATTAAACAAACGGCTCGTGAATGCCCAATAATTGTAACAAACCTTTATAGAATTTTCGCCCTTATTTAATTAGCAAAACCGTATCACGATCAAGACATTGTTGCGGGCGGCAAATGATAGCGATCTTGGCAATAAAATACCTTTATTCGATAATGAAACTTGTTTCTAACTCGATAAATACGATTTCTGTATAACATTGTAGTTGGAATAAGAAGAATATAACAAGAATATATTTTACAAATCTATATCGACGTTGTATAATGTGCAGTGTACTAAAGCTGGGTTCAAAGCAAACCAATCCATTGTTCACGAGCTATTCTTACCCATACAATTTTTCTTCTTAGAACTAGCAAGAACATAAAGTTTTAATATTCTGTTACTAGAAAAATTTCTTGCATATTTTCGTTTCTTTAACTAATACAATATGTGTCATAGAACAATTTATTATTCTAAGTCGAAGGTGTACATGTCAGTAATAAATAGTAGGACCAAGCGATCTTGATCGTATAATAAAACGATAAGAATATCAAATATTAATTCAACAAAAAATTGTTACATAAAAATTCGACAAATTATTCGCAAGCGGTGCGTGCGACCGCCCATCTCCCTCATGTCACATGATGTTAATCCTATTAGGTAGAAGGAGGTATTCACCTCACGTCCAACGCATTTTGGTTATACGTGAGCCCCAAACGAGACCTATACGCAATGCTGGTCGGATTGTAATTGATATTGGCGTTTCGATCAGAGCCACCGAACAAATACGCTGTATCCGTGTAATTGGGCTTACGTGTGTTTCAGTCGAACGTTAAATCTAGATGTTGATTGTAAAATTAGTTGTTTGTTCTGTTCAATATCAATTGTATCGCGTACTGTTGTAGTGTAAATACTATGACAGACTACACAAATATCTGACAAAATATACAACTTGTATATTAAACGTCTTTTCAACATCATATCAATAATGCTAATTTGTTTTATTGAGATTAAACGAATCATATTACTGAAATAGAACAGAAGCAATGAAATTGTAAACTATACTGAAGTTATTATTAAAATTTTGAATATCTGAAATGTTGAGTGAAAACAGATGAGTGCGATGACCTATTTCCGCACTTTGAGTCATATTGTAATTAATCGATGTTCAGATTGTTTGGAATATTTACTGCACATTATTGATAGTTGTAAACACCTACATGCGACTGGGTAATGGTAGTAAAAGCTATTAATTTGGAATATACATTTACATATGAACTAACATGTATGATGTAACACACACACACACCCATAACTAATAGAGGAACAAAACCAATTCCTTAAGTTATGTTTTCCATTAATAATTATAATAGTCTTATAGATAACTTACATAGTAGGTATTATAGTCCATTATGTTCATAGAATTTAAGATTAAAAAAAAATTTGCATGCCATATGGTAGAATGAACCAGGAACGATATACTTTTGTAAGACCTTATATTATGTACCTACATTCAATGCAAATAAATTATTCTATTCTTAATCCACAAAAATACATACACAATCATACGACAAAAACTTTAAATCAATATAAATTTATTTACCCGCGAAACTTCGAACAAACAACCAAAACTTTAACCAATTGCAAACAACATTAGATTTTATGTGACAACGATCAAAATACTCGGTCGCTGTATACTGAGACCGTGGCGGTAAACAAACATCGTTCATTTTTCTCTCTTTCCTTCCAGTACGTGTTAAGATGAGGCGTGTGGCGAGTGTAATTCTCAGAAACCCTATAATCCCTCTTACTTTGGTGGGAGCTGCGTAATGAATCGACTTTGTTAGGTATACTTAGGTGTGAAGAAAGGATACTAGTGCTTTCAAGGAGCAAGTTTATTACTTGGTAGGCCCTTTTTTGTTTGACTTGGTGTAGTGAGTTTGTTTGTGTGGTATTGCGTTTGTTACAATACTCTTCTTCTTTTGAAAACTTGACTCCATGTTGGGTTCTTCTCTTGTGTTGTGAAGCATTTGCTATTGAACCTTTACTCAACTATCAGTCATCCAACCACTGCCCCAACTGTACTGTACTGTAGGGCCGATTTTTCCAACGCCTGTTAAATTTTATCAGAGGAATAAGTTTGAATATTTGACAATTCTTCCCATATGATACGTCTATGGTTCTTCCGTACTAAAAACTGTCAACTGTCTATGTTATTCTACAGTACAGTACTTTATAGTAACGAAAGTATATTAATTTTCAATTAAACATATAACATAACATCCCGCCTTTTATCCCCGAAGGGGTAGGCAGAGGTGCACACAGAAGTAACACCCACTTTACACTATATATTATGTCCCATGTAATAGGGGGTGAGCCTATTGCCATATACCGGGCACATTTCCAGACTCCGTGCTACTACTGAGATTTTTTTATTAAAAACCCAGTAATACTTTGCCCGACCCGGAATCGAACCCGAGACCCCTTGCCCGGCAGTCGCACTCGCGACCACTCGGCCATTGAGGCAGTCATTTTCAATTACATTCTACGTAATTACAGCATAAAATAAACTCAAAATAGTATCTCTTCAACACACTACGTCGTACAAAACATGAAGCTCATATGTCAGTAGGTACCCAACCTACGTAATATGATTTCAAAACCACGTTCTTCATATCAACTGTGAGTCTGTGATGCAGCCTCGTAGCCGTCGCTGTCGGTAGAATTCAATCAAAATGCAGAATGTTCTAATGTAGTGTAGTTGAGTTTGAATCCTGCAATCTAGTGAACTTCCATGCATGCTTACATTCTATCTTGAGAGCGTGCGTCCAATCTAGTTGCTTAGTTCCACCCAACCTTAGTCTTAAAATGTACTTAGAGTGGTATGTAGGATTATGAAACTTGTGCAATATGTTTAGTGATAGAAATAGATTGAGAATAGTGAGTTTTGAAGGATATATTAAGTTTGAGTTTAATATAATGAATACCGAATTAAAGATTGACGTTTTTAGAAAAGTTTTTAATAAAATCTAATGACTGGTGAGTTTTAGATTGTGTGCTGCATTTATCACGGAATCGTATCTATGCCTAGCCTGTGTATTATATGATTTTGTATTGTATGTATTATAAGAAAAACATTGATTGCTGTTTTTACAATGAAATGTCGAATGCAATTATAATAGTAGACACGTCTATGTTCAACCCAACATCTAGCAGTATATATAAGCTTTCCTTTAAATATAACAATATAACTTTTCAAATACTGTAACCCTGTTGAGATTCGTATTTATCGATTTATCTTTCTTTGAACTCCTGATTAGGGGCGTCCCACACAATCCGGGCACGTGGCGAGTTTCCGGGTAATCTGAATAAATTATTACTTTACGCGTGAAATCCTCAATACTAATTCATGTTCCTGACCGTTTCGGGTACGCACGTGTGAAAGGGATCTTATATGTCTCAACAGTGATTTATTAAACTGATTGACGAATTTCGTCTTTGGATTTTTAGCACAACTGTCTATAAGTGATTCTTTAGTTTGATATGAGTATATCTCCTTATTTCTTCGTGTAATAGAAGATATGTTCTACTATGTTTTGTCTCTTCTAAAACATGTTTCATTATAACAGAAGAGACGCGTGTTTTACGCTAGAGAGACAATAGTTATTAATTTATTTTTAATTTCATAAAATAAGTAGGTACATAGTCGTTACTGTTTCCGAGAATCGATTTCCTTCATAATGTAAGTTACGAAATCTAAAAAACTAACATTAACCTAATTTTAAATTACTCTGTTTAGTCTGCGGGGAAATAGTATTATATAAAACAGGGTTTACAACTTTTGATACGGTCATATTCTATCAAACCGTAATGTTATTTTCTCAGAAAGACAAATTTCAAAGACGTAGCTACTAAAAGCAAACCGTGTCACGTTTGCTAGTTTGTCTATTTGTTCATTCAACACGAATCTGCACTCATCATTTCACGCCAGTGACTCTATCGAGGTTTTACTACGGGAACTCATATCTTTGAGTTATAAAACTAGAAATTTCTTAAATTTTAGGTTAGGAATTTCTGCTTCACCTATATATTTTTATTGTTTCGAACTGTATTTTCTATTCGTATTTATGTATTATACTACCTTTGGTTCATACTTATTTATGGTAAATTTATAACTTCGAAATACTATAACAGTTATGTTATTTGAATAGTTAAAAACGACAACAATGGATACACAAGATTTTACGTATCTTACTATTGCAAAATACACTATGGAATACATCGAGAAGTGAAAATTAATAAGACTGACTACTGTTTCAATTCCTACACTGCCTTTCTTTTTTGAGGGGGGAAAATCATCAAATAACTTCTCCCGCCCGGGTGAGGCGAGAGGGAGTGTCAGACTCTTACTGACAACCACCCCGTTCCTACTCCTGCACTTCGAGCCGGAGCCCCGGCAACCCGTTAAGTCTTCCGCGGCTTCATATCAGCATCAGCCCTATTGGGCCGCATCTGTGGTGGTCTGATGACTCCTTGAGGCGCGCGCGGAACGCCACGCGCAGTAAACTCGGGTCTGGTTCGGGTCGGGCGGCGAGTCACCCTTGCTCACCGCCCGCAGTCTTACGGTAGCCGGAGATCGTCTCGTGATCCCCGATGCCCGGAGTGTCTAACGCGACGACTGAGACGTGAGGAGGTTCGTTCCCTCACGCGCTCCGCCTCCTCCTTAGCTAGCATGACTGCTTCACAGAAGGAGGAGACGGCATCCCAGTCCCCCTCGTTCCGTACCATAGCCATTCCTGCACTGCCTAATAGTTGAATAGCAGTGTACACGTAAAAAGAATTACATACAACCTCTTTACATAATATTCTGGGCATCACGAACAAATAAGTCTCGTTACATTACATTCGAGAACAACAAGTAAAGACTGCAGTACATCTAGAGAGAGCTGACTTGGCTTCAATATTCATTTGCATTCAACATTCGAGCTCTTTCAGTGACGTAAGACAATGGAGCATGCTACCTGCAACGCCTATAACGTGTCTCTGAAACTGTACGGAAATGGAATGACTTGATCGAATTTGTAGCTAGCTGTGGGATGGAAGATTATTCTGGATACATCATCAACAGCCTATATATGCCCACTGCTGAGCAAAGCCTCTTCCTACACGGAGAAGGTTTGAGCGTTAATCACCACTCTTACTCATTGCGGGTTGGCTATTACAAACTTATAATTAGGAATTATAAGCCCAGGTTTCCTCACGATGTTTTCCTTCACGTTTCTCAGAGGTGTGTAGATAATCTTAGAAAGTACATATAACTCGAACTCGAACCCGCACTCTCATGCATGAGAAGCGGGCGTCTTAATCCTCCGGGCCACCACGACATTCTGAATACATAACATTCTACATTATTGAAAAATTAAGAAGTGTATACTTACCTACTTGTTAATTAAAGTGGTTATAACGTGATTAAAGAGTTAGCTATGATAATGTGATAAACTGTAGTCATTGGTTGATGCAATATATTTTTAATGCAACATAGTTATAGTATGAGCTGTGTCGACACATTTTTAAATACGACTTACAGATATTCCTTAAAGTATATGATAAACCCCATATCATCATTTGTGTTTATTTTCCTTAAATCTGTACAATTAAGTTGCCGGGGCTTCCCAGAAAGTAATCCGAAGATACATGTGATGGAATAAACATCGCTCCTCCTCCATTAATTACCATTTCAGTTTGTACTAATTAGGTACAAGTCACACATTTTTATTCATATGTACTATATGCTTAGAAAAAAATTATGTATAGAAAATATTAAAAGAAATCTCTAAAGATTTCATCAAAAAAGAGGATGTAAAGAGAAATTCGATGAATTCTTAATCCAGTGCCTTTTAAAGCCAGAATCATGAGTAGACTTGGTTCGTAATAATACTTAAATATACACTCGGTACGAAAAGGGTCGGATGCAACTAATTAACTCCTGACAAAATGAAAAGCATTAAGCTCCTTAATAGGACTTTGCAACAGAAAATCCCTTTGACTGAAATATTTCTCGCTTTTATAATAAAATATTTACGAAAATCTTTATAAAAAATGAAAGTCTAATTGAAACCATTGTGGTGGCTTTTTCGCGTGAATAATGTAAAAATCAATGCGAAAAATGTTGAGTAAAAAAAAGTATTTTTAATTAAGATATTTTTTAGTCTTATGCTTCAAAAATTGTTACAATATATTTACATCATCGTCTGTCTGTTGCCATCCTCTGATGGATATAAACCTTTCCAATAAACCATCGATCTTCAGCTCTTTGAACCAAACCGCTGTCAGTTACTTACTGAGCTTATGATCAATCCTCAAGGAGCCATCAGACCACCACAGATGGGGCCCAATAGGGCTGATGCCGATACGGAGCCGCGAAGGATTGTACGGGTTGCCGGGGCTCCGGCTCGAAGGGCAGAAGTAGGAAAGGAGTGGTTTTTAGTTAGTAAGAGACTGAAACTCTCTCTCGCCTCACCCGGGCGGCAGAAGTCATTGTATACTTTTTCCCCCCAAAAAAAAGTGAAACTAAAAATAAAAGCTATTTAAACAAGTTATCATTAAAGTTCGTAATACAATTATGATGTTAATTACGAGATGAACTCATAATGTAAATTATGCAAATGTTTCAGTTTACCTAATGAAAAACTGATTATAAAATGGCTAACTGTAATTTAAGCTTTGAATTAATGGTTAAGTTTCGCATTGACAATATTGCAAACAGTATTTAGGGTTTTAGTAAAAGTACCAGTTTTAAATGGCATCTATCTATCTATATCGATACATATAATAAAATCGTAAAAAGATCAAAACTAAACATTGAATATTTTTTAAAAGAATACGTAATGTAGCGTAATCAACAATTTATACTGTAACTAAAAATATAGTTTTTAGTATTTTTGTCTGTTTGTTTGTATGTCCGGGCTAAACTCAAAAAGTACTGCATAGATTTACTTCAAATTTTGCATGAATATTACAAACAGGCCAGGTCATATGGGCTACATATTATCACGATATCACCGACGGGAGAGGAGCTGAGAAGAACTATCCAAAGTCACTATTCCACGCGGACGATCGCGGACATCTAGTTTATAATGGGATTAAAAAATTTTGCTTATAAAAGTCATATTTATTGTATTTTGCTACAATTAATAAGGTGATTTTGACGTTGTGGTTTTGGTATTGGATGGTCCTATAGACTTCAAAGCACAATACAACAAAATAAATACATATGCTTATTACTACCACAACAAATAAATTAACTAACTCCAAGTTCAAATACAGTTTACTATCTTGATTTCTCAGGTATTTGTATAGAATGTCAACAGTCTTGAGATTGGTTCCCAATCAATGTAGAACCGCCAGCGATGTATCTCAGCGGATTGTGTCTGGTCAGCATGCCGAGACCTATACTTACGTCTCTAGTTACATAGTATATGGGTAGATATATATGATGTCTTGAATTCAATGTGCAGTTTCCTAACTATCAATTAGTGTACACATTTTCCTAATTGCCCATATTGTAAGGACGTGAAACTTTTCTTGCCCTATTCAGTGAAGCAATCTATGTTATAAATTATGAACATTTTTTTATGTGATAAGACGGTAAATGAGCAAACGGCGGATCACCTGATGATAGGTAATCGGCGCCGCCCATGTACACCCAAAACACCATAGGCGTTGCAAATGCGTTACCGGTCTTTTGGGAATTAGGAATTTCAAATTGTTGGGGATTCAGGGAATGGGAAGGGCGGTAATTGAGCCTCCGATAACCTCACTCACACTACGACACACAACGCAAGGATTGTGTCACGTCGGTTTTCTGTGAGGCCGTGGTATCACTCCGGTCAAGCCGGTCCATTCGTGACAAAGCATGGCTAACCCACACTTTTACATGTCTTATTAAAAAATCAATAAGGTTTTGAGTTACATAATCCGTAAGCTGAATTGCTCATTTTTTCTCTTTATGACAAAGTATTGTACCAATGCATGTCTTCGATAATTACTTATACAAGACGTGTTGATTATTATGAGGTAACAGAATATACAAGTTATTGTTTCAAAGAAAAGAAAGTTTATATAAGAAGGACTAGAAAAAAGATATGCATAATTTTTAAGAAGTTCCTTTTCCTTAACCTCTAGTATGTCGGGGCATATATTTACGCGAAATGCAATGCATTTTCTATTGTGGCTCATATATCGATAGAGAAAAGGTTAAAAGCCACCACACTCAAAAAGGTCATAACACACTTGTTGCAAGTATTATAATCGTCCATATTATAGCTGATCTACATTTTATTATACACCATTAAACGGGGGGATTTGCATAATGACCACTTCACGCATATTAACGGGTGATTGTGGATTATTGAATATAATTGACGAACATACATACCTACGTATTACTGTTATATTTTAATGTTATGTTACGAGTGTTTTGAATGCGATTTTTAATTGTTATGGCGTTCAAACACGCGTTTTGTTACGCCATTCACTGTTATAAATTCATGGTATGTACATAATCCTTATATAGCACTTTGTTTTTAATAGGAGACTGAATTGAGAGACACGTTTTACGTTGCTAGAACTGTGAAAATGGTTTTACGAGTTTAACTGTAAGGGGCAATAGATTACAAGGGATCATTTAGTCAATTTTCCATGGTGCTTGGCGACTGGGCTTCACCCAGTTGTACAGCCTCTTTTTTGTGCCTTTAGGCTTAATTCATTCTGTCTCTTGCAGTCATTCACCGAGGCAAACATAGTATATATAGTATCTAAATATTACGCTTGAACGTCAACTCCCCGGTCACCCTATAATTCCAGCTCTCGTAATCGTTCTTTCGATACCAAGTTAGTAACTAACACTACTAGATTAACAATCTTTACAAATTCCTATTTTTTTTATATATATATTTGATAGGGCGACGTTTGATCACTATCTCGCCTGGTGGTAAGCGATGATGCGGTCTACGATAGAGCACATCAATCAATATTTCCGTCTTAAATTGTAAAATATATTAGGATATCACTACAAAGAAGTTTTCTAACCAAACTATTCACACTTAGGTACGTACTTACTACATAACTCCCAAAAACGGTAAGATTTAATACACATTCAGATCATGAAGTTGTAGAGGCTTATTGTTCCCAGAGGCCTAAGTCTTAAGAAACTTCCGCACTGCGAGCCGACTTGAGAGCCATACACTCCTCAGTTTAAAAGAGTCAGTGAGTACAATCCATGTTTTAAGGCGACCTTTGGTACTCCATTTTTATTATACTCTGTGAACTTTTTCGTAAGTTGTTAAAGTATTACGTTATGTGACTTTTTGCTTTGAACCTTTGGCAAATGGTAGTGATTAAGTATTTTGGTGTTACAAAAAGGTTATTTTCGTACATACGTAAAGTTTGTTTCCTTCTTCGCAAACTAATTCACGACCTTTATAGACTTGAAAGCTATGAAAGTACCTGTTAGTCTTAATAATTTGTTATAAAACCTTATTACAACTGATCTCAATACTATAAACTTCAAAAACACGTAAATACCCGAGGCATGTAAATCTCATGTGCGTGGTTTATGAATATTTTCATCGTTTTCAACCAAACAGCCGGAGACATGCATAAGTTTATTAGAAGCCAGTATTCTACGGTCATATCGATGATGCTGTCTATTAATTCAATTTTCTATTGGTATTTTGTACTTGTGTTTATAGTTCGTTTAGAATTTCGACTGATTTTTATCAGTTTATTATTTATTAATTGCTTTACGAACGTCCTTAGCATCTTCACAATCGTATTTGAAAGTTTTAAATTAAACTTAACTATGTCCAGATAGTGTATTCAAACGTAGTTCAACACATCAATACAAAACATTAATCTTTTAAACCTTACCCTTCATTCATCGAAATAAAATTGATTTAAGTAGTTCCGTCGGCTCACATAATTTCCTTTCACAACCACACAAAAGTGTGACGTCATTTTCAATTATTTTCCACATTCACCTCACTCAAGCTACCATGGTGGGGTCTTCAACATAATACGATGGCGATGGCGTAGGAAATGGATAAATCACTATGTCGGTCACGTATCTGTCGGCCAAACAGGGTCAAATCATAAAATGTTTACGGCTCTTTCTCACTTCCCTACAGGGCTAGATGGGGCCTATAAAGTAAATGTCAACGGCCCCTGGAAACGGCAGGTTTGAGTATAACTTTGCACATATGAATATTATGGTAACACCCACTTACTTTTGGTAGAGTGGTTGAATTGTAAAAGTAGTTCATTTTGTAAATACATTCGAATGGAGAAAGGAATACTTTAATAAAGTTTGTCTAACACTGTTTTAACTTTAAAATCTTCGCAGTAATTTTACCTTCTACCACAAATAAGACCTACACAATTTTCTTCAAACCCCTCTAGACTGTAGACGAACCAAACACGTAACCATTTAATTTGTGTCACCACAATTTCACTCCACACACGAAGGCACAGAGTATAATCTTGAAAATTTGGCGTGATTCCACATTAGGATGGTTTAATCAAAGGTTTTAATTTCCCAGTCGGTTGTCGTCACGACGAGAGGGAGACAGGTGGCGACAGGTTGACGTCTCTGAGGCCAGCTTGGGAAATGGGACAGCGGAACGTGGCTGAATATTGTGGAAACCAAAAGTAGCTTTATAGGTTTTAGAGCTTAAGTGTTATATTGGCTTGGGTTTTGTAGGTATTTGTATAACTTTATATACCTTCCATAATTAGGTAATGATAAAAATACTTTTGAAGTCACAATTATTATTGTAGTCATTATGATATGTCCACATCAGAAACTGTCGAGTGTGGATGCACCATTAGAGGTATAATACCGAAAAGGAATTGAAACAGAGTTGTATTTTCTACGTCATTTAAAAACTATCTAAGAATATTGTTAATGTTATTTCTCCATAAAAATGTGTATCAAACTTCATTTAGCTTAGATAATCGAGTCTCTACTGATTCTCGTTTTACTACTAATCTGCAAGTACTAGGTACTCGGTACCAAGATTTAGATCCTCTTTGGTAATTAGGTCAGAGCTAAGCACTTTCAGATGATTCCTTTGTTTTTGTTTCAAACGAAATTTCTTATCCTTCATATGTAGTTACGTAAGACTCTGATTAAATGTTATGTAACAAATATTTGTAACAACTCGCCCTTCATTACATGTGACTCATGTGACATAACATAACTAACTTGCTAAAAGTTCGTACTAAGCTGTTACATTTTAATTTTATCTTTGGCTTATTGAAACATGATCCGTTCAAGTTGTTTCTGATTTTCTTACTTATGAGATTTGGAATTGTCGTAATAATACTTTCTTTTGGTATTATTTCAATTAATAGGTAGAGTGATTCTCAATGAAGGTTTATATGTCTAATACATGCATATTGTACCCGTGCGAAGCCGGGCCGGGTTGCTAGTAAATAATAAAATTGTATCTAATATTAAACAATAACCATTTAAATTAACTAACTTTAGCAAACACTAATACTTCCAATTTTACATGTCACCCTTAATTAAATGGCGTAAAAGGAACATAGTTTTGATAAGACAGCCACAAAATAGTAATTTTACGTTCAACTTTTGCTGTAAAAGGGAATGAGATGCGTAATTTCATTGACTTTAATAATACCTACTAGCATTCATGCGACTATGAATTTTCCTGTTTCATTGTAACATTTAGATAAGCTCAATGAGGTTATAAAATATGAAGGATATTTTGATACTACAACAGTTAAAGGAGGTTTTATAATAAAAGTCTAAAATAATCTTGTGTTCTTTATTCAAAAATCAAAAAAATATAATAAAAGACAATAGACGCACGCCATCATCATTGAATATGCTGAGATATGTTTAAACTCCATCGAACACATTCACGCTCCAAATAATCACGTATTTTTATACTTTTTTTATGTTGGTCACATTATTTAAGGTGTTTCCACGTTTTATATGAGCTTTTGCCGGACATGCAAACCTTAAAGTTCGATGGACATCGGACATTCGGCTCATCAATTTTTATTACGTTTTTATTTTCACCACAATGGCAACCCTTTGACCTTTGACACCTGTCATTGAGTTGTCATTATAAAAGATTTTCAACATTATCATTGTGTATAAGAGTCGAAAATTCAAGTAAAAATCCTTAAAATTAATGATGCGTGTACTGCGTAGGTTATTCAAAGATCATTCTTTACAAATGCATCTTTTCATACGTGACAAAAGAAAAAGTATCATAAATCTTACTGATAAAGCTATGAAATTGAATGACAGCATCCTTAACCTAAAAAATTAAGATAAAAATTTTAGCTCAATGTTGAAAAATTTGGAACGCCTTTGAATAGTACCTATGATACAGACTACATTCTAGACGGAAATGTGTTTTTTATTTATAATAAAATTTATACAACCAATAGATATTCAAATATTACAAGTAGGTATGCTGTAATGGTAATTTGAAAACTTCGTTGTTTATAGTAACATTTGTGTTGTCAAAATAAAGTGAAAACAGTCTGTGGGCACATCACGGGTTTTATGACGGACATAAAATGGCCTAGTTTCAAAAGTTGTCGTAAATACGGCACTTTACGATCGGACCGAATAGCGAATTAGATCTATGAACGATACTTCACCTATAAACCTCGTTGGAAAAGCCTGGGTACAAAAGCGACAAGTGAAAATGTGTGTTTGTTAAATCGTAAAAACGAACAAAATATATTTTTTGTTTTGTTATAACTCAATACTAATAATGTGTTTAGTACAATTAACTTTAAACTTTTTCTTTCATAAAGAATATGTATTCCACTTTCAAAAGTTTGTTGATAATAAATAAGACGGCTGGAATCATTTGTTTACGTCCTTGTAATTTTAATGAAATCTTTAATAACTATTTCATCAGAAACCATTACCTAATACTATCATTTTCCACATAACATCAATTTCAGAAAACAAGCCGTATATTGCAATGCCAAAGCATGAAATAGCAACTAAACTCCAATAAAACAAGTAAAACACTCAAAACAAGTAACATTGCACGCTCTGTGTAATTTTGGCAACACTGCAAAACTTTCTGTGTCGTCAATGGTAGCTGGCTGTATAGAGTAAATGCCTTTGCCTCTTCAACCCACGACTAGTTATTATTATTGCTCTCTTTGATTTAACGTATTTTCCTTAAATTGGAGTAAATTAAAAATTGAAGCTTTATTGAAATGAAAATCGTGTTTTAATGATTTTTAGTGTATCTAAAACTTATGATAAAAATTGTAGGTAATATGCATTTGTATTGGCATCCCTCTATTAGCCTATCCCTCTATTCAATTAATATGAGACCATGAAGGCAAACTCTTGTATTGATTAAAATAAAAGGTTCGAAAACGCTATGTTTGTCAAAGCTAGCATCAATCAAGCATTTTCAGATCCAGGCCAAAAATAGGTAGATAGGTACAATTGCTGCGAATCACAGAAAGCCGACACACAGTCTAGTGTTTATCGGACTAGACCTAGAAATAGGAGACGTCTTTTATAAGAAATCCTTTATTTGTCAACACTTATCAACGTCGTTTGGCCAGAAAGTACAATGTCAAGGTTGGAGACAGATTGTCACTCGATCTTATGATCATCCATCTTGGCGATTATTAATCGAGATAAAACCTAGGCTAGAAAGAATTATAGTAGATAAGTTCGTCACTTGACCGTGTGCCAATTGGTATTGTTTGAAATTATTATTGTAGACAATACTTCTTTGTAACTAATTACCTACACAAAGAAAGTTAAGATAATTATGATGATAGATACAAATATCTGTGAAAGAAAAATATAGCCTTTTATGGCCTTTAACGCAAATTATATTAGGCAACGCAATTTTATTTTTTATTTTATTTATACAAAAAGAGGTGAGTTTGTTGCCATCCAATCACTTAAAAATTAATACGAGTCTTATATTAGCGACCATTTAACCAACGAGAAAGATGGAAACGTTAAAAGTGGAGGGCATTACACCACGATAACGCCAAAAAAGCCCCATAAACGCCTACCTCCTATGAACCAGCTCGATTACAAGTTCAGTGTCAAATGTCAAGCCAAGTTTTTCTAACAATACCCATTCACTGACCTACAAGGCTACACCAACCTATAAAAAGTGCTCTCCAAAATCGGCATACTTGGCAACACTAATCAGGCTACTATCGTACTGGAGTACAATGTCAAAGGTTGAGACAGACTCGACACGCGATCGCGTGAGGCAACACTGACTTATCGCGACACGACAAACGCGACCGACGCGCGACGCGACTAAACCAACGCTTTCCACAGACGCCTGTAGACTTTTGATAGCTTTGTTTTTGAAACCACAGCTGTATTTTGAAACGGCCCTGTTTATTGAAATTGAGCCTTGAAAGTTTTAGCTAAGACTCATTTTTTTTACATTCCTAAATGCTACAATTTAGATGTGAAAGTTGATTGAGGTGCTTTAGTTTTGTTGTTCTTTTGCTTAGCTACTTAGAACGTTTTATGCCTATCATGTCGCAATATTTTCTTTGCAGAATTTGTGTCTCACAACTTGGAAATATAAAAGCGGCTGTAATTATGTAAATTGTTTTTAAGATTCTTTAACATCAGTGACATTGAAACAACAACAAACTATATAATATCACTATGGTTATACTTAAACACACAATAAACATAATCATAACTCGCTTTTTTATACCCGGAGGGGTATTTTTTAAAGGGGGGAAAATCATCGAATGACTTTTCCCGCCTGGGTGAGGTGGGAGGGAGTGTCAGACTCTTACTGACTAAAAACCATCCCGTTTCTTCTCCTGCACATCGAGTCGGAGCCCCGGTTACCCGTTAGGTTCTCCGCGACATACCCGAAGAGATATAGGTAGATGAGTCCATATAAGATTTATCTTATACTAACTTCTGCCCGCGACTTCGTACGCGCAATCCCATTTTCCCCCCGTTCTCGTTCGTAATTTTCGGTAAAAAGTAAAAAAAAGTATTCTATAAAAAGTATCCTATGTCCGTCTCCTGGTTCTAAGCTACCTCCCTGCCAATTTTCATCTAAATCGATTGAGGCGTTCTTGAGTTATAAATAGTGTAACTAACACGACTTTCTTTTATATATATAGATTACCTCATCTGTACTGGAGACTCAACTCTAATGAGTTTTAACTCATTCTGTCTTATGAGTCTTAAAGACTTAACTCCTATAGTTGAGTTTCCAGTCCTAGCCAGTCGATCAATTAAGCAGTAAATGAGTAGATACAAAATCATACAGCGTTAATGCAACAACTCTACGCAATCTTCACCTCAATATTTCACATACAACCAACGAACAATATAATCTAAAACAGCCATAAAATAACCGAACTATATACAAAATCACGTTCACAACTTAACTAATATAAGTACCGCAACGTGTAGTTTGTATATCTACGACATACTGCCTAGTTACTTTAGTGGGTAAACAGTTCACCTCTCCTGGCCACTTGACTCGAAGCCAACACTAACTAATAAAGATAATTTGAAAATAGAACGTGGTACGTGCTTAGTTTGGAAATTAAAGCTTGTTAGCTGGTTATTAAGTTATGTTTTTGCTTAGCTGTTATTGGTTTTGAGACGATGTTACAGTCATATAGTAATACTAGCCACTTCCGCGTGGTTTCACACACTTTGCTCAGCTCCTATTGGCCGTAGCGTGATGTTTTATAGCCTATAATCATCCTCGATAAATGCGCTATCCATTACAAAAAGAATTATCAAATTAGACTTGTAGTTACGAAGATTAGCGCGTTCCAACAAACAAACAAACTCTTCCGCTTTATATTTTAGGGAACAGAGAGTATAGTTCCCTAAGACCGGAAAGGAGGATCCTCCGACCAGGCGAGGTGATCGTGCCTGGCGGGCTTTCTGATTTTCTATCCGTGTTTATTCGCTTATAAACTTTGCATGTGCGATGTAGGATTTTTGTGACGTCATCCATTGACATGTGCAATATGTCGCCACAATATAAAAGTATAAGATATAAGATTAGTCAAAGAACAGAGGATGTCTAGTTTTTCACTTTGGCTAATATTTTGGCTTCAATTCCATTTGTACAGATAGCCAAGTTAATTACTATGATGCAGGTTAAAAAATATAAATGTATTCATGCATGAGACAATAGGTATTGTTATACTTAATTAATCGTATTATTTTCATATAAGCTAAATCTTTCTCTGTTCAGAATCAATCTATATTTTCTATATATTACACCAAAAAACTTGGCTTATTTACAATTAGGTATTTTAACATAAAAAATAAAAACTTACCTGTCAAAACAAGTACATAAGCTTAACTTTAGACATCCATTAATAAAATTAAAACGTCAGCGTCGTAAAAACAAATGGTTCGTGATTTCTTTATTATTGCCATTGAGTAAAACGAGGCAAGTTTAAATGAAGTAAAAGTGTTAGCTTATTGAGCATCGGCTTAAACTGACATTAAACTTAAAGCCGGATTAGGTTTCGGTGTTAAGTAAAGCCGCTTGAAGCGACTTTAATCTCTTATTTCAACATGCCGATAGCGAATAAATACAATAAGCACGAAAAGAAACCGTTGAATGCGGGGTTCTAGAAAACATTTCGCTTTTGAAAATAGTGTTCGAAAATTGAAACAACTCATTAGTAGGTTTTTAATAGAAAATAGTTTAAAAAAAAAGAATATTTTGA
Source organism: Spodoptera littoralis (assembly GCA_902850265.1). NCBI lineage: Eukaryota > Metazoa > Arthropoda > Insecta > Lepidoptera > Noctuidae > Spodoptera > Spodoptera littoralis. The sequence continues at coordinate 10,946,499 of LR824544.2, forward strand.
ATTTATTCGATCAGTTTATTATACGAATTGTTGTCTACTAATTCGATATTTATATTTTTTTATTCTGATTTTCTTTCCGGCCATGAAATCTTTTTGATATTAAAGCTTTTAAATCTTATAGGTTTCTGTTCTATTAACTCATTAAGATCTAACATAAGATCATTCCAGAATCCAACAGAAACCCATCTTACTAAAAATATGACAACAAATCCATAAACGCAAGCACACACAAAAAATATTGACAGACGCGGCAAAAACAAGCGGCCAATCATTCAGGAGTTAATCTAACGTAAATGTCTCGATACGAAAGTTATTGTGATGATTTTTCCATTATCTGTGCTGTACTTTTTCCTTCTGAGAGGAGGAATAGGTACTAGGTGTAGATTCATTGAGTAATGAAGTGGAAATCGGTCGTGTGATGACGATGTCGTTGTTAATTTGATGTTGACTGTACTTAGTGCGTTTTGTGTGTCTTACTTAAGTAACGAGTTTTGAAAATTAATCAATATTTAACAAAGTTAAATGGTTGTGAGTTATAATTTAAAAAGATTAAGTACTGTAATAAATTATCAACTTCTCCAGAAGTGTAGAGGAGTCTACACCGAAACCCCGATAAACTCTCAGTAGAGACAACATAGTATCTTTCATAGAACAATTTATTATTGGTAATATTTAAAATACCAAGGGATAGAAACATTGCGAAGTCAAGTGCGGGAGTCCCATGCTTCGGCACGAATGGACCGGCTCGACCGGAGTGATACCACAGCCTCACAGAAAACCGAAATTAAACAACGCTTACGTTGTGTTTCGTCGTGCGAATGAGGTTATCAGAGGCCCAATTACCTCCCCCTTTCCCCAATCCCTGAATACCGAACAATCTTAATTCCTAATCCCCAAAAGGCCAGTAACGCACTTGTAAAGCCTCTGGTGTTACAGTTGTCCATAGGCGACACCGTTTGCTTACCATCAGGTGATCCATCTGCTCATTTACTAGCTTATCCCATAAAAAAATCTATAAATCCATTTACTGTAAAACACAGTTTGCAATAAATCCAGTCTCCACTATGTCTTTGTAACATAGAAATTAATCATTCATAAAAACATTGCTCTTCGTCGTCCTTTTCTAGACGATTCGCGGGCAAAATCCACAAATCGTTCAAAAAACACGTCGAACCCTTATAGGTATAAAAAGGTAACATAAATAATAAGCAAGGGAAACAAAAACCTTCACGAATGGCGCAGATAGAGGAAAATAAATAATGAGAGGAATCGCTGTTGGGGGAATTACCTCTTTTCTACAAATAAAGATAAATTGATTTCTGCGTTGAATGTGCCTTTAGCTTTTTCTTTTACCTTTTACTAAGACGATAGTAGGTCTGTTCATAATTTCTTATGAAAATATACGTACTTAAGCCTACAGTAGCATTATTTGTATCTTCAGTAATGTGTAAGAATTAAGATACATCACCCATTCACTACCACACCGTATGAAACAAAGTTGTTTTTCGTTCTCGGTCCAGATTTATTTATCATGGATAAATACTCTTAGATTTTTAAAACTATTTTATTTTTGATCTGGTTTTCTTAATGAATGCATTATACGCATGCGGAACCACAGGCAAAAGTTAGTTATAATACATAATCATTAAATAATAGAACAAACATGTATTATCACTCCATTTTCAAATCTCACGTTCGCGTGACACGTGATTAAGACATTAATTATATTAAAACTCTCAACTTTCAACATAATTTATGAAATTTGTTTACGACTTTAGCCAAGTTTCTCATTACCCATTAATTATCATTATTTCCACCTGAACGGCTTGAACCAATGAACTGTAACAAGAAATTGATAAATTAACAAAAGACCGAAAAGTTCTTTCAAACAAAATTATTTTCACTTCAATGAAAGAAAAAAAGGTCCCAGTTACCTTATATTATTTTTAAATAATATATTAGAATGGTTTCTACAACGAAATGCTTTTTTAAAAACTTTCCACGTGCTCCGATATCTCCCAACCCATACCTCTAAATCAAATCAAGGTAAAATATATCAAAAACCAACAGAAAACCGAGAAATAGAGGTCATAATTCTAAAACTGAACGATTTAATTCGCAGATGCTTTCTTTAAACCCTTGGCTTTGGTCCAAAAAGTATTGTCGATAGAACTAATGCCTCTAGGGATGCGACTAAATATTGGAAAGGTATTTGAGACGGTTCGTTGGTATTATGATACTGATTCCTAAGTTTTACAGGTCGATAAAGGCTTCACAGGCCAGTCTCTAGACAGATGCCGTACGTAATAGAACCACGGATCAAATGTCTCGTTTATCTATTGAAATTACTTTTAAATAAAAACCTTTTTGTACTTAGCCTTTATATAGGTTGTAAGTTGAGATTATTGTGTTCTAAACGAATTAGTACCTATATAAACATGTACGTTGTGTTTTATAACATAAACATAAAATCACGCCTTCTATCCCCTAAGTGGTAGGCAGAGGTGCACATTACGGTACTTAAATACTTAATGCCGCTATACAATGTAACACCCACTTTTCACTATTTATGTTATGAGTCCCATGATTACATGGGACAATAGGGGGTGAGCCTATTGCCATATAGGCAATGTTGTGTTTTTGTCTTATATTATTTATCAAGTTTTTTAAAAGCTGTTTTAGATTCTTCTATTACATAAATTGTAAGCGAAAATACGGCAAAGATACACTTCCATAATACAGAAACAATAAACAGCTCAATAAAACAAATGAAGATTAAAGCAATTAAACAAAATGAGAGCCGGTCTCTTCTCGAGGCGCAAATCAATATTTTTACATTAAATAATTGAGAGAATAAGGAAAACAATACGCCATCGCATTGGAGACACGCCCGTTTTCGACGAAACTAAATGATCTCGAAATTTCTGAATATAATTCCAACGATATTCGGCAAATGCCCGCGAAAATACCTTCCGAATATTCTAGTGAATTTCGTACCGTACGTAGGTACGTGAAATGTGCACTGCCTTTTAGAAATAGATGTTCACGCTTATAAACTTTAAAATCGAGCTTGAAAATTGAATAGATGTTATTTATTTTATTGTACATAGAAAATAACCTATTATTTTCTTACTAGTTATCTTTCTACCATTAAATATATAACAAAAACTATTAAAGCACACCCACGCATATGACAGTAACTAAACATATCTATTTATATCAATTCCTAGTCTTATAATTTAATATTCCTAGTCTTCTAATGAATATAAAGAAATTAGTTAATAGATTTTTGTTTCTCTCGATATACGTAAGTAATGAAGTAATAAAGATTTATTTTTATTACAAGACGTTGAACTAAGTATTAGTAACTTTTCGAAATTATACAGTAAAAATAATATAACCTACACCTGAAAATACACTAAAACTAATGTAGAAAATTAAATAATTAAATGGTTATCTTGTTAATAAATTGAAATTCTTTTCATTTCAAAACGGTATAAACTTAAGCCTTACTGGGGTAACTCGAGTTCATAATCCCCCATCAAGTGGGGCACCCATTAATAATTTCATAATGTATGTATGTCAGTGGAGAGCGGACACTAAATCTGTGTGAGATGTCAGCGTCACTTACACATGGTGCACCGTACCACTGAGTCATAGTCTGACGTTCAACAGATGGTATATACTGGATTGAAACCCTTGAGCTCTAGTTTTGCGGTTTACAACCTGCTTGAATACCAACTTCAATATTTTTGGTGTCCTGCTAAAGCGGTTATTTTTTTTTAAGGGGGGAAAATCATCGAATGACTGTTCCTGCCTGGGAAAGCGGGTATAGCGGTCCCAATTTCTTAGTTGTATAAATAAAATCGAAAAATTTACTTAAAATCACAGTTTACTCACGTGAATATACTGAGAAAAGCCCTACTAGCTCATGAGGAAGAACCCCTCTGTGGTTCGAAACTAGTAGAGTTTTTCTCAGTATATTCACGTGAGTAACCCGCGATTTTTAGTTAATTTAGTATGTCTCATGATAGTTATTATAAAAATCGAGAAAAGTCTAAACTTTAAATATGAGACCTCCCTTCAGGTAGGAATGTGTTTTTTATACCGATATCTCTGGCTTTTGCTTGTAATGATCAAGAATTTAAACAACACGAAACTTTACTTGCAAATATTAACATAAAATCTACATGACCTATTTTACTATATTCGCTTTAAAGACTGAAATTATAAAACCCAGCCAAAATACGCCAAAAATTTCAAAATACTCTCGAATTTAGACTTTAATTTGAATTTCGTAGAACAATTTCTGCAAAATCTTGCACACAACACACTGCAGTGGAACGCGTGTTGAAGCTGATTTCCTTGTGGCATGTGGTTGGATATTGTTCGCTTAGTCTTCGCTGGACTGCGCTGAATAAAAGATTGGCCTTAATTAGAGCACAACTACCTTTTTGTTTTTACTCCCAGACGGATATTGCAGCTCCCTTGTTTGTTACATTTCTTTGAGAATGAGTAATTCTAAATAAGTTTTTTTAAAGATTGTGTGTCAATTAAGAGGTCTTAAAATTAAAGTGCTTATGCCGACCCGTTACTCAATTTTAAATCGTGCTTAACCCTTTGAGTACCGTCATTATAGACACAATTAAAGAACAATAGGTTGTGGTCACCGGTGTCCTCGCGGTGTTTGACAGTTTAAATATCGTGCCATTTCTGTCATTTTACAAACAATTTGTAAAGACAGAACTATACTTAACCCTTAGAGCGCCACGTCAGTCACCGGTGCCTGACGCTAGTGGAGGTTTGACTTTCATTTTAAACTTGGCAGTTAAAGTATTAAACACGACTTAAAATTGAGTAGCGTTTGAGTATTTCGACATTAGATTCTAAATTGTGGTTAAATACAAATAATTACAAGAAACCAGCAGTTAATCCAGTTCTTTATTTAAACATATCTCAACAACTTTAAATGTCTATCTAGACCAAGTCAAAAATACGCCCTAACAGTTAGTTAAGTTAAAAATTCTTGGATTTACATATAGCTCATCATTTGAGTACAAAGTTTCAATTGTGTACGAAACTCATATTAAATAATAATTAACCTTAATACGCATTAAAGAACCTCAAAAATGAGAAGTTTTCCTTAAAATGCACAATAATATTCGCGCTTACATTAATGTGTGACTTTGAAAATATTCAGAGAAATGGTTCAAGATATTACCATTTCATTTAATAGGGTCGCAAGACATTATCTATAGCCCTAAGCTTATTTACTTCGCTACAAAACACAGTTTGTTTGTGACAGTATTGTGTGTAATTAGTAATTAACACGTACTTCCTCCGTATTCACACCCTCATTTCTTGTGATGTTGTGTTAATAAATTAATACGCATTATTTAGCATTTTGGCGCTAGTTTTTCATAATAAAGTCTACGTATCTGATTAGGATACTTCGTTCATTCAGGCAAGGAAAATATACTACAATTGTAATGATAATACTAATAGAAAGAAAGATGAAAACAGAAGAAGTAGGTACTGCTTTCCTGATGCAGAAAGCAGTACTTCTGGACACGACACGTATTGTCCGGAAATTCCTTTCTCTGGAGCCCTGACCACCGGTACCTTGGATTTCTCCCGTTACTGGTGGGCTACTGCTTTTTATATTTTTTTGTTTTTTTATGTAATCAAATATTTAAATATATATAAATCAAATATAGAAATAAATAAAGGAAATAATACTAATAGCAATGACACTTTTTGTAATGAATCAAATATTAAACGTTCTAAACATAAGAAAGTAGAACACAGAAACGACCGAAACGACAAACCCCACTGTCCACAATACAATCAGCTTTCAGAAATAAAACAAATCGCTCTCAGGTACATTTCAATGAAGTTCAAAGGCTAGTTTCAGTTAGACAAAGTCTTTAACGAACACCAACCCTTAAGACCACAACTTAGCCAAGTAACTAACAAGTTATCTAATGCCGGTGAAGCGGGTTCAGCAACAGTGTACAATTATAACTTCGGTCCAAAGATATCTAAGTCGTTTCAGTTTAGAGTTTCAAATCCAGTGCTGCAGCGCTGCAAGTAGACAAGCGATGTGGCCGAACTCCCTAGACTGAACTGATCGCGAAAGACTGCGCCGAAATTGAATTTCGTCCAAATCTCAATATCGGATAATCGGCTCCGGCAAACGTGTCGGCGTGAATGCAATCCCGACGCCACTCCGCCTAGATTTGCTACTTCACACGTCTACTATCTATCTCACGAGCTGCGATAGGAATAAACTCGTGGAATTCATAAATAATTTATCTGTTTTCGTCCAAACTTGGTTTGAGCACTGATCTATACTTTTAGTATTCTGAAAAGTAGAACACTGTCGTTAATCTTTAGCGACGACAAACTGACAAATATTAAAATCCTATATAAATTGTTAGTTTTCTAAATCACTACCTCAGTAAGATCACAAAGCATTACGACGTAACATACACTGTCCTTCAAAAACACAACAACCCTTAAAAAACTCACGTATCTTTTCAAATATACGACTAAATCGTCGAAACATGTTGCCAAAGCTCTAGTAACAACTCACTTAGAAGCTACTTATCATATTTTCACAAGCCTTATTAAGTACCACAGCATAAAAGGCACTTGGCCAACTTGCATGATAAATGGTAATCCCCACAACGATGTATGAAAACCTTTCGACATATTTCTACAATATCTAACAATTGTGGCTGGCTGGCGGCCACATGCGCCCACTGTGCAAAATTTCCGTTCTACGCCAAGCAAAAGCAATTTCCTTGGACTGTTTGTTCTCTATCTATCACGTTTCTTGCCGTGTAGTGACAAAGACGGCTTTGTTCTCAATGGCCAGTGTCGTGTGCCAGTAAATTATCGAGACATTTTTTATGAAGCCGAGTTTAAATTCCGATAAACGAATCGAACTTTTTGGTTCTTTTTATTTGATCTAGTTTCAAGAATAGAAATAGAATACATTTTTTAGATTCTACTTAATATTGAATTGACTAGTAACAACTTTAAAATAATTGCATAATTAATTACGAATTTGCTTGCCAAGCAGTTGCACGTACTAACTAATGTGCACTTACATAGTAAATTTGGTACAAATAGAATATTGTAGTAATATGATTACATAAGGTGGTGAAATTCTGCCTAATGAATTAATACATCGTTTGAGATGTAGATACTTATATACCTATTACCTAATTACTTAACATATGTTTTTATAAAAACTATCGTGAGACATACTAAATTACCTAAAAATCGCGGGTTACTCTCATGAGGAAGAACCCCTCTGTGGTTCGAAACTAGTAGAGCTTTTCTCAGTATATTCAAGTGAGTAAAACGGGATTTTTAGTTTACTTAACATATCTTTATCTTACCTGCAGAAAGTACATATTGATTCTTGATAGTATTCAATTATTTAAACAAAAGTATAACTTTACTCTTTCAGAAAGTTTAAACCATTTTTGTATATTTGTCAATAAATGAATAACTATTAAGAAAAAAACACCCGAAAACTAACTTCAAAAACAGTATAAATTCATTTTATAATAAAAGCGCGGGATATCTTTGAAGAAACGTTGAGAAATGGCGCGAAAAGTTTGCTCAATGCACGCGACGACGACACGTCGAGATCAAACCAGAGACATTATTCTCCGAGATATAAAACGTCAAGATGAAATTACCACAGACTGCATAAACTTAATTATTCTCTTTGGTAGTTGGAGCGGTATGAGATTAAAGGATATTTGCATGTTTAATAGACTAATTTTTCTATCTAATAGCAATATTAAAGTTATGAACTATTTATTAATGGTAGCTTTTCAGTATAGAAAATAACTACCTAAGATTCCATTTTGACACGGATATTTTGCGGCCATTTTATTTGATAAAGGCAGCGATTTCAGCTTTAACGTCGTTTTATTCTACACTTGTTGTCGCTTTACCATCGAGGCAAATTCAGATTTAACTGATTTACAATAAAAAACGTAAGGGTTACAACCAACTGTCTTTGTTCAAAACAAATCATTATCAATAAACATTATACAAATCCCTGTTTCTAAACACAGCAATCCATCTTGCCAACAATATAACATTACCCTTCTCTAATAGTAATACAATGCATTTAATTCCCAAAGGAACTTTCACTGTCTAAGCTGACCCATTTCATTTCATTATTCCCTCACGATAGACTAAATTCGTAGGGTTGGGCCCGACAGATATTTATGGGATCTTCAATTGGTCTATATCAGGGTTGTTATCATTTAATCTAAGAAACTTGCCCTTCAGCTCAGAATAGACTTTAAACGCTAAGTAATATTTCATTAGTTTCGGCTCGCTTTGTAGCGTTCAAATTATTTTGTTTTGAATGTAATAGCGAGTTTCGAATTATTATTATTATAGAAGGAAAATTATTTCTATTTAAAGTTCCAATCATTAATTACAATTTCATAATTTAAACAACAATATCGAGAGTTTTGTTGATATGTTTTGTTTAAATACTCTTCATTAAAGCGCTCATAATAATTCATTCTAAACGTTTCCACGAATTATTCTAAAATCAATTGGAAACAGGCACGAATAATTCTCGAAGTTTCCACAATTGCTCCTACTCGTAATATTTCACGGCCCTCCGAAACACTGATAGGCCGAAACTTGGTACCGATATCAAACACCTGACTTTTGCCAACTCCCCCATTTTGTAACCACAAAATGTTCTTTCCGAGAATTCAAATGCTCCCTCAATAATGAGACGCAATGCGGTAGCCGGTGAACACAACGTGGGTTTGGACGCTCAGTATTCGAAAAATCCTCTCAGACAAAACAAAAACACAGGTGAGTACACATTTCCACAATCAATGGAATTTCCAAACTCCGCCCGCCCAACGTTTTGTGTTTAAAATCCGTAGCTTTCCTCTAGCTCGAGAAGAAGGTACTTTATTTCCGAAAGTTGGTTTAGATAAATTGAATTGATTACGTAACTTATAAATAAAAATACACTTCCAAATATTTTTCTTAACTCAAAACTCAAGAAGAAAAAAGGTAAAAATGTCTGACAGAACGACCAACTGCGACGTCTGTCGAGTCGGTCGGGTCAACTAGATTAAATTACGAATAACTCTAATTTTAGCATCAGATAATCATAACTTCTGAATTAAGTGACATAACAGAGTTGTGTATCTACATAAAGGTTTAATATAGAGGGTTTTGACCCACTCAAGTGGGTTACAAACCCTTTTCCTCACAAGCATAGACATATTTCCTTTCTTATACCAACCGAAGCATCTCCCACTTGCGACATAAAATTTATAGTAAGTTCATAATTTAGGAAGTGCGGTCGCTCGCGGCTGTATTGTAGGCAAGTCATTTACGAGCATTTTCACGGCATCTGAAGTGTCAAACGCACGTCGTTGATATTCATGGCGGCGGTTGGCACGCGACGCACGTTCCCGCGACATAATCCGATGTTCCCGACGCTAGCCCGATAATATCAAGGCATATGAAGCCACAGATTGCCGTCGTTCAATTTCGCCGTGTTCCTTACGCATATTTTTTACGATTCTACGGAACTATTCCGTCGAATCATCGAGATGTATGACTTAGTTTATGAGATTTATGTGATAACTTGATGGAGTCGGATACGGATGGAGGTGTGCTTTCTATGTAAATATCTGAAATATTTGAAGGGCTGACTATCCTCATATGAAACATTTTACAGTACTATTGAAATTATTTTATCAATATAGGCGTTGCCTTGTCCTATAAAATTAGGTAATGTAAACCACGTTTCATTATACTAAGAGCTCATAAGTTGAGCTGCACCCACGCACGTTATGTTAATGTTAGGAACTTCACCTGCACTGTTTGAATGAGAAACTAAAACAAGGCGCTGTGTGAACCGTGTACAAGTTTTGACTTACAAGATTTAATTAGTAGAACAGGATATTTCTTGGCGATAACTAAACGGGGTAAATTAAGACTTTAGTAAATATCATGTAGTATTTAGTAAGCTAAATATTTTTAACTGAATGTAGTGATGTAATTTACTGCCTCGTTGGCAGAGTGGTCGCAAGTGCGACTGCCGGTCAAGGGGTCCCGGATACGATTCCCAGGTCGGGCAAAGTATTACTGAGTTATAAAAAAAAATCTCAATAGTAGCACGGAGTATGGAATTGTGCCCGATATATGGCAATAGGCTCACCCCCATACCTACATGAGACTCATAAATAAATAGTAAAAGTGGGTGTTACTTCTATGTGCACCTCTGCCTACCCCTTCGGGGATAAAAGGCGTGTTATGTAATTACCCCTCCACTACAACAGGATATTTTGAAAACAATGTAATATGAATACTATTTATGACAAGCGGCATACTTATTGCCCATATTAAAGGGTATCTTTAGATATATAATTCTTCTGTGAGTGTGTATGTCACTGAACTTCGCTCAAATGACTGGACCGATTTTGATGAAATTTTTTGTGTATGTATAAGGGGATCTGGGATTGGTTTAGATTCACAAATCAGCCCGGCAGATGGCGCTGCAGTCGATGTTTAGGTTATTTATGCTAAACAGCTGAACTAATTTGAATGAATTTTTGTTTATACATTCAAGTGGATATGCAGGACAACGTCTGTCGGGTCCGCTAGTAGTTCTATAAATTAGAATTTTGAATTAATTTCCCAATAGAAAAATAATACCTACATAAATCAATCTACCTCGCTTCCTATAAAAGATTCTATTCCCGAAATAATTAAAATTGCAAAACAGCATTGTGTACAAATTAAGGTTGGAATTAAATTTGGAATCCTAATCCGATATCGTTCGGTTCGGGATCGCACCTTTAATAGAAATGGGTGTAAAATTAAATTTCGTTGGCGTGACAGGATTTGTCGTGGACTCGCTGGTCCCGTGGAAAATTACCTAATTTTACATTCAGGCCGGCCTGTTTACTTAATTTAATATTCTAATCACAACATTACTTGAAGCTGCTGTTGCTATCGTTTGTTTGTTTCGGACACTGAATGAAGCAATTGCTCTCACGATTGCTGTTGGTCGTGGCAATCTTTTTTTAAAAAGGTGGACTCAATTAAGGTTGGTTCTGATAAAGGGTTTGCTACTAATATTGTACCCAGGTTAGACTTTACAACTGTTATTAGTTGTGAAAATAGAGCCGTGAATTTAAGACGAACTTTCTATTTATATTGACTTGGTTTGCTTGTCTGTGAACTTAAGCTACTGATGCTCTACGTAATAATGAACTGAGTAACTGACGTTTACATCATTTGACCTTTTAAGATTTTTTAAAGTTACTAACAGACATGGTTGTTGTGCAATGCTCCTTAAGCTTTCTCTGTATCATGTTGGAGGCCAAGTATGGAAATATAATTGTGACTGCCTCGTTGGCCGAGTGGTCTCAAGTGCGACTGCCGGGCAAGGGGGTTCGATTCCCGGGTCGGAGTCACGTCGAGCACGGAGTCTCGAAATGTACCCGGTATATGGCCCCCTATTACATGGGACTGATAACATAAATAGTGAAAAGTGGGTGTTACATTGCACAATGGCATTAAGTGCCGAAATGTGCACCTCTGCCTACCCCTTCGTAGATAAAAAGCCGTGATTTTATGTTATGTAATTGTGACAACTCATAATATAATGCCCATGTTTCTTACATTTTAGGACAAATATTTTTTTACTATATTTATATTTTGCTGTCGATTCCTTGACAAATGGTTTGCACCAAGTAAAAAAGTTACATAAGTGTCATTATGATAACGAGACTGGTCGGCAAAACTAAAAAATGTTCTAAATCCAATAAAAAAAACTTTAAAAGAAAATCTATCAAAATGAAAATATATTCGTTCTAAATCTAAAATTTTAAACGACATCTGAATATTTGCACAAAATGGCTGCACGTGACGTCACTGTCACGCCGATACCGGAAGAGGCAAAACGAGAGCAGTGCATCGTAATTATTCGTGTCTATCACAATAAAACCCATTTCGGGTTTTATAGACATGTGTGACACTCGTACGGCATTTTCAATACAAGCTATTTTAAAAACAGTTTTCACATCTCCAGCTCTTTTACTGGCTTCCAGCTAAAAGCCAGTTAAAAGTAAAATAAACTGTACCTCTAGATAACTTACACATAAAGTTAAGTTGGGTTTCGAATCTCAACCGCTTAACATCATCGTAGTTTGGCAATACATGTCTGAATAATATTTTTGTCGGTTGGTCACACTGCTGAACAGCATTCTTTTTGTTAATTATTTTTCTTACAATAAGAAAAGTAGTCCAGATTTTATGTTACACAAACAATATCCTCAGTTCCTGAATCAACATAATATAAACCAACATGATATGCACTTTTGATTCGCATTAATGATGCTGGCACATCATTAACAAGGTTTAAATCATCCACAGTGGGGTCACACGTCATGACGTCACAGTACAGCAAGGATCGCAATAAATTGTTCGTTATCAGCCCTAATTGCAGAGGAAATGGAATGCGAATTCCAGATGAATTGGGCTCAGCAATTAGTCTTAAGACACACCGATTACTGACAATTTGCCGGTGACGAATTTCATTATACGTGGTCTAAAGTTAGACGCAGATGTTAGATGCCGACTGCCGAGATTAGTTATGATTCTCTAACGAGTTTGACTTAGATTTTCTTTGTTCAAAGTTTCGTTTTGGAATAATTAGGTAGTTACCAAGTTCAAATGGTTCGTGTTTATGCTTTAGAAAAATGTAGCTAAAATTTAATAAAAGTATTATTTTAATGTCACTTTTTTTGGAGGGGGAGGAATCATCCAATATCTTCTCCCGCCTTGGGTTAGGCGAGAGGGAGGGTCAGACTCTTAATGACTAAAAGCCACCCCGTTCCTACTCCTGCTCTTCGAGCCGGAGCCCCGGCAACCCGTGAGGCCTTTCGCGGTTCATTTTAACGTCTTAGATAACTAAGTTTGCTCCTTCTGATTTGATAACAGTTTTGTTCAATTTATGAGCAGATTAAAATAAAGAAAGTAATTAACAAACAACCTTAAAGTCAGTACTAATTAGGTCCTTTATGTAACAGCATAAAACGCTCTTCAAAGACGAAGTAATTTACCGGACTTCCTACATCTAATCTAGTTCAGACTAGCGTACTTAACGAGGTAGAAGGAGTCAAGTGCTCTTTACGTAAGTGCCATAATTAGTACGCAACGAGAACTGCGTAATATCTCAGATGGAACTTTCAAGTTGCGAGGTGAAATATAGTCTCATCTCCAGCTACATCTGGTGTATGAAAAATCTGCAAAATTCCACGATGATGAGGACTATTAATTTAGAAGAAAGCAATCTTCAGGTCCATCTCACAAATGAAATATGATGAAATTGCCTATTGATTCGGTTGTTCCTTTCCAGAATTTAAGACACCTGTTTTAGGTCTTCTTAAAAAATTACGAGTTCCAGTTATTTGTGATTAAAATTTTATGAATTCTCGAAGGTTCTACGTCGTTGGTACTTGAGATATTGATTAAAAAACGTTTAAGATGGAAAGGGACGATAAGATTAGTTGAAAAGGCTCTGCTTCTTATAAAGTGAATGCTGTGGAAAGTTATGATGTAGGAAGTAGGAGTATTAAATTCACATCGTAACATATCCCTCTCAAGAAAGAAAGAGACGCAGTCATCAAAAGGGAACTAAATGCCACTTAGACACGGACTTCGTAGCCCTTTGACACGTTATTGACACGATAATACAAACAGACACTTGAGAACATCAAACATTGCCATAATCTTGCCAGTTCAGGGTTCTGTTATTCGGAGGAAAAAATGGAAGATAATATTGCAAGCCCCTTTTAGGGTAGTTCGACTTTATACCGGGTTGTAAAAGGGTATGATAAAGAACTTAAAAGTACTCTGTAGAAATTGAAAACAGATTTAAACTGATAGTAGAAAGACTTTCCCATGATATCTTTTGGGATATGGGATATCTTTTCCCATGTCATGATTAATTACTTTATCGTTATAAATACTTACACTAACTACTTATCAACAATAATTACTTATTACGAACCAAATAGTTTCCGCCATGTCACATACCTGAGCATTCAGAATTATATTGACATATTTACAATTTGCCTCCACGACCAAATTCAATTTCTCAGGCTCCTTGCAATGACATCGCTATACCCGATAAATGATAGATGATAACCGGCAAACAAACGGGGCGTCATTGTTCGACCTTCGTTGTAAAGCTCGGGTTTTGTCGATAGGGCACGGAACCGATGGGAACACTTTCATCAGCCTCATCTCATAGCCGACGAGAGCGAACGACCCGTTAGAATTTAAGTGCAGTTTTACCTAGATCGAAACGATTTAACGATTCTATATTTTATTTTTGTAATCTGAATGAAAGAGTTTACTCTTAAAGAGATTCTGCATGGTCTTTATTACGATTTGTGTAACGTAACTATCTACGAACTGATACTCTATACCAATAAAATATCTCCAACAATAAAACTACCATCACCGACTGACTGGCTGTAAGTCAACTTACAGCTGAAACTAATACCACTAGGAAGCTAAAAATGACTTACCGTGGGGAGCTCCAAGAGAAGTTTTCTTCCTAAAGAAATTCTCACAGACAGGAGAAAAACGAAAATCAACATTTTGTGCGAGCAGAAACTAAAGTCTCTCCTAAAACTCTTACTCTCGACCCACCCACTGACCCTATAAGCTATGCCTCTTACAAGAAACCCAATAGCCTTAATCCATCACAATCTAACCGACACATTTTCCATTACATTTCCAGATTCGGAACTCGAGGAGCTGGGTGAACAGTTGCCGCGGTACCGGCCAGATTCCATAGCAGCGCTCCGAAGGGCCACCAGGTTCACAGAGCCAGAACTAAAACGTCTCTACCGGGGCTTCAAGGCAGAATGTCCCACTGGTGTCGTGAAAGAGGAAACCTTTAAGCTTATCTACTCTCAGTTCTTTCCGCAAGGAGGTAAGTTGTGAAGGATTTTGTATTAGGTATTATCAATAGCTATAAAACTCACGGGACAAACAATGGTAAGTAGTCAATAGTCACAAATCATAGGTGAGTACACAGTACTAAAAGACTGGACGCCCGCCCTCGTAACGCAAAGAGCCTCTAGAAATGCGTTAAAGTAAATTTTTGTTAAAAGCTCTGTGACAACGCTATTTGATGATAAAGGTAAGGTAAAAAGATATGTTTATGGTCAATGAACTTTCAAAAGGAATGTTAAAGATATCGTTAATAGTATTATTTTTTATAACAATAGAAATTCAACTTCAATCAGGCATGGTAAGTTTAATAACTGTACATAATTTTACTGCTAAAGTTAACTGCTTCTCTTCACAAAATAAAGGACAAATTATTCGCATTTCATTAGTATATATATTTACAAGTAACTAGCACATGGAAACCACGTGTTGTGAAGAACCATCTGGAAACAACACCTACAATAATGCGGCTCATAACTAAGAGTTTCTAAACGGAAAATTCCCAGGATTCGAAGATCGATACAAAGTTACTTGTATTCCAAGTTATTAACAGAGAATGAAAGCTTATAATTGTTTAGTTACTCATTAATAAAGTATTACTTTAATTAACTTCTAGGACCTACACAAATTAATGAACTAAGTTTGGTTAAATTAAATTACATTAACAAATATAGTCAGAAATAAGGTCTGGCGATTGATAAATCAATAAGGTTAAATAAGTTTCGATAAAACTAATTTACGAGCAGATCTCGAACAAGTGACAACTTATGCACTCTGTCGGTGCTCTGTAAACTAAACTAACAATCCACTATGTCACATAGCAATTTTAATGAATTCTCGAAATATCAAACAGTCATGTAGCGCCATCTATTGAAATACTTTCGTATTAACCAATTCAATGTAGACGTTTTCCAGCGTGACCTCAATAAGGTGGAAAAAAATTATATTTAGAGCCAAGTTTTCAATCATCAGTTTATTCTTAACTGTAAAAGGAAATTGACAATAGACAGTTTTTAGTGTGGAAGAATTGTCAAATATTCAAAGCTTTTCCTCAGTTAAAAATTATATTGCGTTGGAACAATCGGCCCTAAGTGCTTCTAGTGTAAGTAGAATTTACATGAATATCAAAGTCAAAGTCAATTACATGAATATCAAAGTCAAAGTCAAAATCATTTATTTCAATTAGACCAGAAAGGCACTTTTGAACGTCAACAAAAAAAATTAAAAGTGAAGCTAATTACTCATTCCAAGGTGTAGATTCATATGGAGAAGAACGAGCAAGAAACTCCATAGGTTACTCTTTTTCAATCAAGTTCACAATACAATTCTCTAGTTACATAGATTTGTTGTTTGGGTTGTGCGAGAACAATGTAACACTAAAATACAGTCAAAGAGATCGAAAAAAAATAAGCTTAAAGAATTTATCATCAGGTAACTCTTATTTAATATCACTTAAAGTAGGTACCCCAGGTTGTATCAATTTAATGATCGTACCTACTTACTAATAAACAAATAACAAACAAACTGCTTAACTTGAATTGACTGCATGGTTGGCGCGGTGGTTGGGTAACTGGCTGCCATGTAACGTGCCGCGGGTTCGATTACCGCACGGAAGAACTCTTTGTGTGATCCACAAATTGTTGTTTCCAGTGTTATGTGTATGTCAACTTGTATGTTTGTAAACGCACCCACGATACAGGTGAAAATCCTAGTGTGGGGCAATGTTTTTATTATAAAAAAATAATAATACGTACAAAAAACACCGTACACAAAAACGGTTTTCACATCAACTACATAACTTAAAAGCTACCACAATTGAACCTGAATAAAGATCTAAATAATAAAACCAGCAAGGAGGTAAAATAAACATCAATATTATCCACATACATATAGATATAGAAAGTAACCCAGTACAAATAAACAATAGGAAAAAGTGTGTCGTTTTATTTACCCTTTCCTTTCCCTGAATCCTGAAGCCTTGACGAGAGTGAACGAACGCGGAAACCATACATAGGTACTTATGTACCTATCATCTGCGAGTTCATCTGGAGCAGGTAAGTGTATCTTAAGATGTAAGCTGTTTTTCATTGAATTAGATAAGTTCGTGTGCAGGAATATCCACATTATCATGTTTGTTTCGTTTTAGACAAAGGTTGACACTCTTTAGTTTTTTAAGTGATTCGAAAGTAAATCTCGACATGGGTTTATGTTAGTTTTGCATAAGCACAGAACTTAATGAAAAATGATAAAGATGATAGGCAAAATATATTTTAAGTTTTTAAAGTCGATAGTTAGACAACTTCATAAAACATAGTAACCACTGCTACCGAAAGCAGTTTTTTCAATGGTAACACATAAGAAAATTATAACATGACATAACATAACATGACGCCTTTTATCCCCGAAGGGGTAGGCAGAGGTGCACATTAATTATGCCATTATAAATACAATGTAACACCCACTTTTCACTATTAATGTTATGAGTCCCATGTAATAGGGGGTGTACCTATTGCCATATACCGGGCACAATTCCAGCCTCCGTGCTACACTGAGATTTTTTTAAAACCCAGTAGTACTTTGCCCGACCCGGGAATCGAACCCGAGACCGCTTGCCCGGCAGTCGCACTTGTGTACACTCGGCCAACGAGGCACAAAATTATACTACTAGAAAATCTTTTCCCTAAAGCAAAGCATGAGCGGTAAATCTCGCATATTTTCACACAAGATAACCGGCACTACGCACTTTACAACCACCGTTTTTCACACAAAAACTACCCAACAGAATAAACGTCAAAGTTTACGTGAAGAATGTTAATAAAGTATACCGACCGTAGTAAAGGAATAAAATGGCGACATGAAAAACGCATCACATAATCATATAATCCCATCATGTTGAGTGGTCCGCATACTACTTTACATCTGCGCAAATTGTCCACGGAACGGGGCCTATGCTCGCGAACTTAGGAGCTCTATGAATGTATATTTTATCACGACAGACATAAAGTACAGTTTGCAATATGTGGATATTTGGACAACACGAGAAATGTGCCTATTTCGAATGTGATTTGGCCCGTGAATAAATTGATCGAAAGTTCGAAAACTAGGTAGTTACATAAAAAAAAGGTAGTTACTATGTTTTGTTTCTGATAAAGGTGATAGTCAAAGTATAAAATGTAAAAAGTGTTCGAATTTCCATTAGCCTTGGTTTATATTTCATATCAAGATGTGATATCATGCTTCGATAACAACGTACCTATTGGGAGCAAAATAATTTCCTTCTTTCAGAAGTGAATTTCGCGCAATACACAGTAATTGCACTCTCAGCTGCACGAATGCTTCGCTATCGGTAATGGGCTCGGAATAAATACCGATCGAGACAGTTTTAAATAATAACGCTACGACTTTATCATTGAAAACAAAACCCATACACGTGTAAAGCATTGCAATACACACAGAAATATTTATTATACCTATGTCAATACAGTAGAGAATCAATCGAATCCAATATCGGATAAAATAATGCCAATCATAATAAAACGTCAGTGGAAAACTGGGAAAACTTCAATTACCATTATCAGGTATAAAAGAAATCATTCAGTCCTGGCACTTGGCCCAAATGGAACGGAGATAAAACAGACAGTCGTATAACTAATCCATTCCCGCGATCTTCCATTAACGGACAATGCGACATCTAACAGATCGTTAAGAAACAATTCTGTCCCAAGTTAACTGATCAAGACTTTGGAACAATCAAGTGCAAATTGTTCTGAATAAAATCGAATAGTAATGAAGGCAATGAATGGGTTGAAAGGGGCTAGATAACAAAGCCAGGGAAAAACCAATCGACATACCACGTAAGCGTTTATTGGCTTACAAATTGAATAGCTGATTGCTCTGCATGCTTTTGCATTTCTAACTAAGAGACGGCAATTATACGTACAATTTAAATGACTAACGACTATCTTGATGTAATCTAAAAACGTTTTCTTCTAGATTCCATGCATAGGTTGCCTTGAAAACATAGATAAAATCACCATGTTGAACCACGTTCAAACATTGTATGTTTTAATACTTATGTAAGTATTTATTTTTTTTACAAAAGAAATATATGTATAAGAGTCGTAGCAATTAAAGTTCCATAGCCCCTGCCTACCCCCGATGGGCGATTATGTATACTATGTATTTTATCACAAGAAGTTAGGCAATATTTGATAGAAAAAACTGTAACAATAATCTACTTTGAAGGAGGCGATCTATAGTCTATTGATCTGTCTATACCTATATTCTGTAGTTAATTAATCCCTTTAACTGTTTGTTAGGAGTCACATTTACCCGCTCTCTCGTGTTTTGTTACAAAGAAGCTAATAGGGATTACCAGCGGACTTAAAGGACTTACTTTGGAAGTTGTATTGTGAGATTTGAAAGTTACGTCAGGTATATTCTTTTGGCCGCGTGTAGAATGAACAAGCTGATATTTGTGAAAATAAACCTTCAAATATTCTTAAGGGATAATTCGAAGCACAATATCTGTGTGCTCTCTGATAAACCTTAAACTTTCAACCCTCCTATCAAGTGTGGAGATTAAAGTAATTGTTTACGTGGAAAAAACTCATAATATAATCCAACAATAGACTGTCAAGGACTGTGGACATTGTTGATCATACGTAAAAGAGACTCTTAGGTATTATTATAAGGATCTTTTTGGATAAGTAGGTATTTTAGAACAAAAGTAAGTCAATACACCCACTTTGCCAGCAAATGCATGTCATTATGATGTAATGTTAAAAGCAAAAGTGCCAAGCTGGCAGCTCGCAGCTCGCAACTCGCAACTACGAGTGCATTCAGTACAGTTAACAAGTGCGCTCACTGCACCCCAATTGTAGAACGCGAGGAATAACAATCACCTTTTGTATGTGCAAGCAGAATGGGGAAACAATTTGCGACATTCAACCTTTTTTTACTTACCTACTTACTTTTTGGTTTTTTGTTGCGTTTAATGTTTAATTAGATAACTACAATAGGGTAGACGACTAATTTTTATTTTAATGTCCGTCTGATAGATTATTTAAAAACATTAGACACGTATTTTTTATTTTCTCACAGAAACGAATAGTTTCGAAGATATATTGATTTGAAATGTCGCGTGACGTCACTTCTCAGTACATTTTATACTAAGAAATGACGTTTTAACCCCCACTCCTAAACTTTGATTCGTTTTATCTAAGTAGGTATTGTTTTAATATACGACAAAATAAAAAAATACGTGTCTAATATTTTTTCATTACCTAACTTACGGACTAAATATATTTTTAATTTTCATACCCTGTCATCATCCCCATTACGTTATTGGAAGTGTTTTTCAATTAGATAGGTACATAAAAAGGTAATTATGTTTTTAGATTTTCTGTTTGCCAATACACTGCATTTCTCTTTATGAAACTTACATATTATTATAGTAAATGTATATTTGTGCATGAAATTACTTGTTATTTTAACTACCTATCTAAAGAACTGATCTATTAATAAAATATTAATTTAATAGAACATTTTGAAAGTGATCAAAAAACACTCTTAAATTACTATTATCTATAGAACTAGTTATATTATAATATCAGATAAAAAAATAGATCGCACGTGCGTAGACAATTTTTGAGCACGGGTTTCTTTTTGCTCTAGAACGGGACTTTTGCACAAAGCGGCTTTCGGTCCCCTAACACCTGGCGCTCTGTGGGGCTCGCACTTATTCCTCTGATCTACACAGATACTTAAGTTATGTCTCACAACAAACAGGCTAGAAAGTCAAAACTAGAATCCACAACAAACCATCTGTTTAAGGTGATGATGCCCATAATAATAGCAAACCCAAATTGCCGTTTAGACAAAAAATTATTTAACATTTGTCCGCATAAAAAGGTCACCACACATTCACCCAAACATTTTTATTTAAATAAAGCCACGTAGCAAATTTAATTCAGGGCACAAAAGTAAAGCGTGCTGCCTACTGGCAATTATTTTCAAACGGCAACAAGGCTTTTATCAGAGCAGGGCGAGCGCCACAAATCTGCAATCCCATGACGCATGAACCAACAGTATACACAAACTGTTACAGAAACAATTGTCAATGTCCATAAAACACACGTGTTGAAACAAAAAAAGAACTTAAAGCAGTTAGGTAACGTTTGGCACGTAACTTTAACTGGCAGGAACCACAAAAAAACCGGTTGAAAAAATTGAATACTGCACGAACTATGTAAATATAACTGAATTGGTGACAAACCAGTGGGTCCAAATGCCGAGCAAAAGGATTTGGGCTTAATTCCCGGGTCTCACTGTTTATTATGAATACACAAAACAACCACAGCAAATTCTCTCGATTGACAACATTGTAGTTGTGGTCTCAAACTCTCAAGTGACCTACATGACAATTTATGCACTAAATGTGCGTTCACATTCATTATAAGTCACTAGTAAGCACCCCTCTAAAACCCTTGCCGGTGGATTTCGGGCCACCATTAGCCCATTAACCCAAGTCACGCGTATAACAGTATTCCTCAGCGTTACCTTTGAAACTCGAACACCTCGGTGATCACTGATCACAGTAGGTTCCTTATAGACTGGTTCACCGCCAATGCCACCAAATGTAGCAAAACACATCGCTTCACATCGTTGGATACTTACACAAACATCACATTAATCTATTTTAGCAGCTACATTATGTCAAAAAAATATAAAGTAAAATTTGCACCTCTGCCTATCCTTTTGGGAAGTAAAAGGCGTGATGTTATGAAAAAGGAAGAGCGAAGAAAAAAGTACCAATAAACTTAGATATCACGATTTTCACGAAATCATGATGAAATACAATCTTTGATTTCATGACGAGGTATTAATTGCACCTAGATTATTAGCTATTTAAAAATAATAATATAAAATACGAAAAACTAAAAATATTTATTCCAATATGTTTTTAATATTTTAATAACACATAGATTTTAATAACACATAGACACGTCTAAACAAAAAAAGCAACAAACGTGGAACGGAACGCAAAATCGACAGCACCGCCCAACACTACAGACTTCCGTTGACGTCATTTATCGACATTTCACAACACTAGCGGCGGAACTAGATTCGTGCAGTTGGCAATATACTGGAAGTCAATTGATTTTCTATTTTTACATTTCTAGAATGTTCCATATATTTCGTAGAGGAAATAAAAGACATTTTTATCGATTTTCTGATTACTAAATTCAAAATAGTAGTCTTAGTAATTTTATTTTGTCGATTGACAACTTACTAAAGTCACCACAACAAGTTAAAATATTTTTTCACCGAATAAATTAAATTACATTCTTAACTGTTAAAATAGTCATGATTAATGTTAAATAAATTAATATCATATATATTTTTAAAGCAAAATATTTTTAGGCGTCTCTGCGCAGAAGCGCGCCATTTCGCCGTTACGAGTGCGCATGTGTTGGCAAACCTGCTTTGCTTCCTCCAAGCCACGACCCGCGACCGGACCGGACGCCATTACCACGCCATCGTACTGTGAATCTGTCAGTAGTGCGTTTTTCTATTGATAATCTTCGGATTTTCCGTAGTGTTATAAGTTCTGTGCTGACGGTTTCTTTTAATACAAAAATATCAAAATGTCTGACGAGAAGAAGGTTCGTATCTTGCTATATTATCAGTGTATTACTAAAAGTAGAAAACAGTGGTTCACCGACATGGCGTTATTAGTAAAATGTGGTTAGCCGATTCAAAGTGAAAAGTGATTTGATATTGTGCCTGTTTAGGTGTATTCTTCATATAGTTATTGATATTTATTTTTCAGGGAGAAAGCGAACATATCAACTTGAAAGTATTAGGGCAAGATAATGCAATTGTGCAGTTCAAAATCAAAAAACACACACCTCTGAGGAAGTTAATGAATGCTTATTGTGATCGAGCGGTAAGTTTATCGTTATTTATTACTTATGTTCTTTGTTCTTACGGTTTGTGTAATTTCCAATACAAAGACATAGGTAACAATAGAAGTGGCGTCTTTGGTCTATATGCCATGTTTGAGTAGGTAGAATCTAATCTAGAGTGAAGCTAACCCTCATGGGGAAAAAGCTTTCTCCTGACTAATGATGATAAATCAAGTTATAGATATCAGTTTGTGCCACAAGAACCTCATGTGAAGCCAAATTCTACACACTAACACCAAATTTTATGTTTTACCCTCATTATATAGGTTATAATCGCTCATAGCTGGTTGTTAAACTGAATAAACGCAATACTCATTTATAAATAATTTATTGAGGAATAGGAGATAATTGTTTTTGTAAACATATCGAACAGAGATCAATGACCTTGCAACTTGGTATCCCAACTATGGTAGCTCATAATGCACAGCTGTACCTTTGTAATTGTTCTTCTGATCAATGCCACAAAAAATAAGATATAAACACTCAATAAGACACAATGTATGAAACAGTACATGTTTCTAACATCAATGTCAGAATTAAAATAGAAAGCTGCTTCGGAATACGTAATACCAATCCATATATTAGGCTCTGCAATCTTGTACTGCGCTACTACAATATTGCATTCATTGTCAACTTATTTGTTGAAAATAATGCAACTATCTGCTGGAGCGAACAACTTTCAAAGCTAACTCTTGAAATTGTTATTAGCTAAGTGCACTTATATCCGTTCAGATTTGATTTTGTAGTCGGTAAAAAACATAGAGGGTCAAATTTATATCCTCCTCCTTTTTAAAATGTCAGTTTAACGAAAAAGGTTTTAATAAAAACTTATGCTAAGGTCGATTGATTATTTGAGGGGACAACATGCTTTACAACAGTGATATATTTTGTTTCTCAGCTGAAGCTTTCTATGAAATAGGATTTCTATTTTTTTCTATCTCTGCTACATAATAATTTATGTTCATCAAATAATTCTTGTTGTTCAGAACATTAACAATATTATTATATCTAGATGACCTTGGAATTGTTTATCTTGTAGATGAAAAATAAATTTCACAATATTATGCAATTTCCTCATTTAATTAATGCCCATGTCATTGTTTAACTGAAAATATTAAATCTCTTTCCAGGGTCTATCAATGCAAGTAGTGCGGTTCCGATTTGATGGTCAACCAATCAATGAAAATGACACGCCTACATCACTGGAGATGGAAGAAGGTGACACAATAGAGGTTTATCAGCAGCAGACTGGTGGAGCACCATTAGTGTAAACTTATCTTAAGGAACTGTCCAATTCCCATGGGAAGAACGCTATGGTGAACCCATCTCAACTTTAACATTAAGTTAATTTTAAATAAAACGATGCAAGTATAAAACGTAACTTTTGAGATACACAATAGCGTAGCCGAGCTTTTGTATACCTTAGCATTGTGTATCTTAAAAACAGTAGTACTGTATACTCTATTTAATTAAGGTGAAATTTGAGGTAAACCAAATGTTCTAGGTAACTTCAATAATTATTCCATTGTGATAATTTTTTAGTTGACACCGTTTCAGATCAGCTCTTAATTTTTTTTAAGTGTGGCCAAAAATGACACTTGCAAGCTGTATGTGGTAAATAATTTATTGGACATAAGTCCAACCCAATTGTCAAGTCTGTAACCACTAATGTAATATCTGAAATAAAGTAAACTTGAAAGCCATTCAGTTTTATTATTTTCATAGTCCTCATTCCTACTATGTATTTTGTACTGCCTACACAAACATAAGACAAATGTTATGAACTAAAATGCTGTGGTTGGGATTTTCTGTTTTGATTATCCAGCTCAGTGGGTTAAAGAAAACTATGTAGCAAGTAAAACCAATTTTATTGTAATATACTAAAACACAATACAACTATAGATACTGTCTACTATATTCACTTCTGTTTCAATCTTCTGAATCACCTACACCTTTATAGGTAGATATACAAATTACATACTATCTCGATTTTATTCCTATAAAGTCTTAGGTCACCTTTATAAATACATACATGAGTCATCTGTGCAAAGGTCGCCCTTGCTACTACACGCCTACTAGTATTCTAGACTAGTGCTAGTTTCATTCATTTTTCATTTACCTATTAAGAATGCTCTGAAAGAGGAATACGTTGGCATATTTTCAACGGAAAAAACATCAAATTATCGAATTAATTCTGTTTCATGGTAAGTAAATCTCAGACTGTCTCCGGCTCACTAATGGCGACCCTCACACCACGTAACAAGTAAGTAAAAATTCTAGATGCACCCAATACTCAAGTCTGCGTCAATTCTGGTGCATTTTTTTTTAAGTTACGTACCTATAGTACATAGGTATTATGGTATAATTCGCCGAGGACTTAACGGGTTGCCGGGGTTTCGGCTCGAAGTGCAGGAGTAGGAACGGGGTGATTTTTAGTCAGTAAAAGTCTGACACTCCCTCCCGCCTCAACCAGGCAGGAGACATTCGATGATTTTCCCCCCTTAAAAAAACCCCATCCAGAGAATATAAGATGTGACGTAGGTTTTTCTAACCATGGGCTATAGTCACATTTTTGTCCCCTAAAAAATCACATTTTATTCTGAGAGTATTCCAACCATTTTCTAGATAGTAGATAGCTTTCTATTTTGTTTCAAACTTTTGTTTTTCTTTTCCAGCAAACACTGCCCAGTACGCGCATTTTGTTTTCAACACGCTGGACCAAGATAGAAGTGGCCTGTTAAGTTTTGAGGTAAAATCTTGACGCAAACACTGTTATCTAATCAAATTAGTATTAAATTAATCTCGCCAGATTAACAATAATAATTAATTTGTTTAAATTAATAGGAGTTTGTAACCGGCTTATCAATACTATCGAGAGGGACCTTAGAAGAAAAGTTGCGATGGACGTTTTCACTGTATGACATCAATGGAGACGGGTGTATTACCAAGGATGAAATGACTGAGATTGTCACCGCCATTTATGATCTGATGGGGAAGATAGTGGAGCCAATGCTGGAAGACGATGTGATACGAGAGAAGGTTGAAAGACTGTTTCAGGTAAGGATTTTTATATAATGTGATAAATATCATCTCCATAGGATGTCAGTTACTTATGTTATTGTAATAACGATGTTTCTTTCACCGCCTACGCTCTCAAAAAATCAACTTTAATGATTTATGTAATTATTAAATGATTTTTGCTCTAAAAACATCTTTAATCTTTTCATTTTCTTTATCTTATTAATTTAATTCACCTATTAGGTACCTACCTAATTATTAATAACTAAATGTAGTGGCAGATACTGCAGCGCCACCTAGTTAATACGAATACGATCTTTACATGATTTTATTTTAGGTTGTTTCCATCACTAGCCTTTTTAACTATTCAATGAGTTCGGTTATACCGTTATAGAACCAAAGTAATATATCTTTCCAGAAAATGGACTTGAACCGCGACGGAGTGCTGACACTAGACGAGTTTCTTGATTGCTGTCTCCGCGACGAGGACATCTCGAGGTCGATGGGTGTATTCGACAGCAACTTCTGACGGCCTGCGGTCGGCGCGCGCGCTTCCACGTGCCGCGTCCCCTGACACCACGCTCTATCTCCCACTACGTCATTTTGTACATAACAATGAACCTGCAATTCTTCATCAGCCAATTGATACGTACGCAAATAATGAAAGTAGTTAGGAAAACGAATGTTAGTAGTGCGGTATTATACCACTCGGTGTCATAGATTTTGTGTAACCAATCAGATAGCTACCCCCTATAATTGTTAATACCAGACCAATTTAAGAATGACGTAAAGAAAGATACACGCTGTATCTTTGATTGAATTACGATGTTATTGTAAAAAGAAATGCCTTATTTGTAAGAAGCTTTAGCGAAGAAAATACTGGACTCATAGAAATGACGCCAGTTGCTATGTGTGTAACAAGAAATGTGGACTTGTTTTGTATGTAATAGGTGTGACATCAACAAGGAATGATGTGCGGCTTATTTTGTACTAATAACTACGTTAGGACCTTTACTAATTTAGTAGAATTAAGTGTCCAGTTAAGAACTTGTTATAATTCCAATAATTATAGTTTTATCGTATATTCTAGCGGTATTCTTGTCTTTAATGGGCAATTTGTTAGACCCTCGCTAGTTTAGTCAGCTCTAACTGGCTTTGTATCTTAACATTCCTCTGACCGGGCTAACAATGCCGTCTGTACTATTGGAAGCCTTTTTAATTTTATATTATTCGCCGAGAATATATGTAGATAAACCATTCTTCCTGCATAGTTGACTAGTTCTTGAACCCGAATTGCCATTATAAAATCTATTCTATGAATATTTTACTTAATAGAAGTATTACACAAGATTTTAATAGTTCTACTTTAACCAAGGCGTTCTACCTATTAGAAAACTTCTAAGATAATCTAAATCTAAAATACCTATATAGTATTTTATCTAAAGATCTCTGTATTCAAAATGGTAGTTCTACGTGAATATCACTGATAATAATTAAATTTAAAACTAAATATTTTAATGCTGTTCAACTAGATATTATAGAAATTTCTTCTTATAATGTGGATCAAACATAATAATATGATAAAAAAATAATTGGTTAAATCGTGCCATCCATACGTAAAATAGAAACTACCTACCTACCTATATTTTCAAACTCGTTTTCAAAAGAATATTAATACTATTTTCCAAATATTATAATAATAATAAACAATAGACCATTATGCTTTGTTCGCACTACGCTTGTATTTTAGTCGAGTGACGAGTATTTAGTAGCCTTCTCTCGCTTCTGTCCCAAAATCGAAGCAAGAGAGAACTATTAAGAACTCGCCACTTGACTAAGATACTAGCGCAGTGCGAACAAAGCTTGTGGAAGGAAGTAGGAAGTAATGAGACGGACATAGCTTTTCCGACCAGTAATTTGTGGGGCCTACTAGACAGAAAATGCATTAAAGAAGTAATTGCAAAAAAACACGAAATCAGTGGTAATATGCGTATTTCTTGAGACATTACTTACAATAAATGGATAATAACATTTATCGACATCTTTATAAATTAAAATTAATTCTTCAAATCGTTCAAAAACTTACTTTCCTTAATTTTAAATTGTTCCGGCCATTTTTCATAGTATTTAGAATAATATTTCCTTTAAGATATTTTATAGTATGCATACCTACCGTTACCGTACCTACTTATAAGTATTAAAAAAAATCTAACGCTGATAACAGCTATTACTAATCTTACCTAAATATTTCCAAGCTTTTTATAGATACTTTCAATCTCAATTGCTTGTTTTAAAAATACTACTCATCTCACTAGCTAGAGAGATGACAAGTTAAACCGTAGCTAGCAATAACCAAATTGAATAGAAAATAAATTCTTTGCAAAAAGAGTCTTAAAAACACTGCCATAAAGTCTCCTAATTATCCTAATAAATCGATTTCATACACTTTTCTGTTTTATTTGTTAATTTTTAAAACTATTATAAGTTGTTTATTCTACATTTTATTTGTATATATTAACTTAAACTCAATATTGTTTGAATAACAACCTTCTCTACTTCTCACTGTCTCTTACTTCAAAAATAACGATATTTTCTAAAGAAGATACCATGAATGTAAATATACTTTGTAAATACTGATATTATAGATTTTTAACATGTATATTTTCATAGTAAATGTTAAATGGAACCAAATAACTAGTGGCATTAAATAACATCGTATTTTAATATAGAGAAAACAATATTATAAAATGACACGCAAATAATACCAGCACTAAAATTATTAATATTATGTAATGTGATTAAAAGGTGATGAAATAATAAATCTAAATGATGTTAAGATACTTTATGTTTGATAATAAATTAATACGAAATAGTTACCTACACGTTAGACGACCACATTGTGCTTAGAACGTTTTAGCTAACGACATCACGTGGAAATATTTTCATGTAAATTTTAAACATTGTTTTATTGGTCGAGCTTACATAGGTAAGGTTTATGTGTGTCTTCCCAATAATACCGTTACGTTCAAACTATCTTACCAACCACTTTGATAAGCCCCTACCTACCCTTAAAGTTATGTATACCTAGTATGATATTCTATTACCGTTGTCAAAAATTGGTTACATTTAACCATCACGCCTGTAATGCCCAAAGGGTTTGGCTGAGGTTGTATCTACTGTTTATTTTTGTTTATAATATATAAAAGATATTTATTATATAGGATTAAAACACAATCTTATGATGAAAAATTAGAAGTTATTAAATTAGATAAACAAGAAAACTATGTATAATTTTAAGTTCTTTCTTAATTTACTACAGTAACTTCCATTTTCATGTATTTTATTTAGTTCACAATGATTTAAACCTAAAATAAATGTCTTAGTGCCAAAATGACCCTTATGTAAGTGCAGCCTTGTGTAAGCTAGTCGTGTTCTATCGTTTGTTTAAATCCTACCTAAAAGATTGCACCGGTTAATAAATTCAGAGCGTTTAATAGGCCTATTAGGATGGTAAAATAATATCGATTTTGTCTTAAGGTCCATGTACTAGTCTAAAATCTACAGGTACTTGATGTTAGTTAATTTAGTATATAGATGCTGTTTTGTCCCATAGGAATTAATTCCGATGAAATGCGATGTCATATTTTATCCAAGGCTTTTCCAGCGATCGGCTTGAAGCTTGACAATGGGCGCCGCTCCAGGATTGCTTTCAGAGGTTTACATCAGAATTAATGTAAGACATTGCAATTCCCCAATCAGCAAGTACTTGCTTCTTCACGGGCATTATTTCATAAAATATCTTTTCTTTAAAATAACGCCGCGGCAGCCTATGATCTTGACAGAATTAGTTATTCCTAATATCCACGGAAAATGAAGTACATATCAGTCTTTTTGTAGATTCGTGCTATGTCTAACAAAAGAAACAACCCACACATTGTTTTTAAACGTAATCAATTAATCAGTATGTTAATTTGATGTTGTAATTGTTGCATAATGATCCAGCATCGGTGTAATAGTACATTATAGCGTGGACGTAATGAATATGTTTAGGAACGAAATCTGTACATTAGATATTTGAATATTGAATTGTTTATTTACAAATTGTATGTGTATTTTATAGAAAAATAAATTCGAGTAATTCGTGTTTTATTGAAAACATGGCTTTTTTACTGATAGTTTTGAGGTTCAACTCCTGGGTTAGGTGGTATTGTACCTTTTCTACTCAGTGTATAGGTAATAGAAATGAATGTATGAAAAAATAAACACCAATTACACTTTGTACAAAATCTTTATTTAAATTATGACAAAAGCATAATTAAAAATGAAAGACATAAAAACACACCAGAAGAAGAATTAAGATTAAAATTAAATGCAAGAACATTTTCGAACAAAACATTATTTCTTTCTAATATGGCAAAAGTTGCTGCATAGCAAGATTACAAAACTAGATTTCATCATTGTTCCAAGAAGGCGGCATACTTAAGTATTTAGACATACTAAATGTAAGTCCAATATTTAATTTGTGCTAATCCTTTGAGCAATCGACAATTACAACAAAATGAATGTCCGAAACAACTCTACGAACAATATTAATTCTAATACAGAGGCACTTTTATAAACAACGGCCAAAATTTCCAACTTACCACATCTAAAATTCGTAAAAAAATACAATTAAAATTTCATTTTTCGTCAAATTAGTACCTACTAATAAAATTGAGCCCTAATAAATATCCAATCATTAATTTGATCGTAATAAATTGTAAATAATGTTGTTACATTTAACAACTTATCTTCTAGAATACAAACTACGTTCGAAATGAGTCTTAAAAATTATTCGCCTAATTTTATTGGTCCTCGTCAATTTTGTAATTTAGATAATTTTGTACTAAGTATGTATTATAAGGTTGTCTTAAAAAGAGTGTAATAATAATATATTAAACATGTACTCTTCTTAATATTATCAAGATGCAACAACTCTGGCAACCAATTATTAAGTAGAACACATCATGTTAGTAAAGAGAAACATCAAACAGATCATTAGTCTTAAAAGTTACAAATATTTTCTAGAATTAGCTAATTCCCCATGTACTTTTCTTCTAATAATGAAACATGAACACACGAGTTCTAATATACGAACACTATATTAGTGATAGTATAAGTCAATTTCTAAAAAAAAATCAAATACCTAATTTAGATTAGTAATAGAGAGCTAATATTATAAAATTTCGAATTTTGTACGGTGGTTTCGTAAGGCAGTACCAAATTTTACACAAACACTAAACTACTGTTAGTAGAAAATACATCTAGGTATAATAAAACCTCAATAAAAATATCTTCACACAGAGATCTCGAAAATATTGTTCATTGCATTATCTGTGATGCATTATTGCTTCAAATACATTGTAAGTTGTATACATATAATAATTATGTACATAAATTAAAATCTCTGACATAATAATCTAAAATACATTTAATATAATTAAATCTACATTACTCAATGGTAATGTGCTCTTAATTTATAAGATCTGACATCCAAGTTCATTAAAGTTTGTATTTTTTATACATAGAGATTTCTAAGATATTGAGTTATTCATTCAAGCAGCAAAAAATATTATAGTCTATTTCTGGAAGAGGTTTATGCACAACAGTATATTAATGTAAGTCAGAATAGAAATTAAAGAATTTTCGGTAAGAGTACTGATGGTACTCTCTTACAGTATCTCTGCCAGGCTGCTCCGTAGCGCCTCTTGCACCGTTCATGGTCCCGCCACGCACGATGCATCAGTACTAAGATCGTCAGGATGGCCGGAACTGCCGCTATATACTGTCTAGAGATGATCCCAGGCAATGCTAGAGCGCTATGAATCAATATGTCACCTGTATAGTTCGGATGACGCAGGATTCCCCATAAATTAGAGACCAACAGCTTCTTTCCATGGAACGTCGGCATGGAGTCTACGTCTGAAAATAAACCAATATTTAAATTATGCTAGAATAAGAAATTCTATGTACACTTTTATGTCTTAAACATTTAATAGGTTCAGTAGGTAACTAGTTACATTATTTTTTAATATAATTAAGGGTTCTGGTAAGTTATAGGTGTCATTTCTGTGTATCCTATGGGACAAAGGCGTGAGTTTATGTATGTATGTGTGTGTGTAAGCTTGCTTGTTACGGAAAAATTACTAGATTTTTGCATATTAATTAAAAACAACCTTAGATTGTTTACAATGCAACTAAACATAATTTTGCTAGTTAACAACAATTGTATACCCATATAACCAGGTACAAATAAAGCATAAAAACGAATACAAATGCCTAAATAAATAGCATAATTGTTACTTACTTGCCAAGCTCAGATGTAGAGGATTTTTCCTGAATTCGTGTTTAATATTGTTACTAGCAAGCATTATAAAGAATCCCAGCACATATAGTAGAGAAGCAGAGATTAAGGTGTTAGTAGACAGAACTAAGTCTGTGTCTGCCACATGTTTAGATATTGTTGTGAAGTAGTATGGGTACAGTGCACTTGCGACTGCCTGAAGGTACCCTACCCCTTCTGAATGCCAGTAAAACGTCGTCGTGATCTTGTGCTCCTTCATTATAAAGTTTAGAATGTATACAATCTGCATTATAGCAAACACAAGTATTGTTGGCTTCAACTCCATGCTATCCACAAACTGTCTCCAGTTTTCCAATGACAGGTCATGTTTGTGAGGCAATCGTATTGAAAGCCCTTGTGTGAAGATCAGGGACAGTAAAATGAGCTGAAACAAAATAAGTATAGTGAATATTTTTACATACATATTTATTTTATTTATTATAAATTATATTTTTATTCTACTTTCCTCGTTTACTTATAAATTGTTGCGGTCGAGTTAGAACTTTTTTATTACCTTTTTCCTACTACATTTATAGTGCCAGTTTACTGTGGTTGGTTTGATTTAGATAAACCCAATAAGACTGTTCAAATCAACTTGTTGTTTAATTATAAGTATTTAAAGTCCTATAACACTTACAATAGTTAAAGAAAAAATATAATAATATACTTACAGAAGTAATGTTACAAATTCTTGAAATCCAAATCTTAATATCCAGTTTCTTGATAAATGGATGAATTTCCCTTCCCATGAAAAAGTCATACAATGTATATCCAGTGGTTCCATACTGATTCAACTTGTCCTTTGCAAGTTTACTACTCTTCACATACAACACAATGCTCAGTACAACAGCAAAAATGTATGAAATTACTGCAAGTGTCAGACATTCATTCAGTAGTGTCCCCTTGTTAATAACATGGAAGTAATCGAGAACAAAGAGGCTACTTATTGTCACCAAGCTGGAGAAAAATGCATTAAAACAGTGTCTTGTACCAGACTCATCCATGCGGTCTGAACTTATACCAAATACTGGTACAATTGCAAATATAGCTTGGATTACACATTGCACAACGAGGAAGTACAATGAGTGTAAACTAAACAAAACTTGCACAGATTTGTATGCAGACAGATCTAATAATGATAATGGTGAACAAGATTTCCTACAAGATATTAAAATAGAAAATACTGTTGCAGGTATCAGTAAAATTAAACCGAGGGACCCAATTCTACCACCAAACTCCCACTTGCTTGCTGTATGGGTCAAGCTATTGATGCTGTTCCGCAGTGGAGTCGCCAACCTCCTTGTCACAGACTTCGACTTCTCCCTTTCTTTGTGGTACTCTTCCTCAGAATTGTCCTCATCCGAGTATGTTTCTAAAGATTTACTGGCAGATTTGCTTACAGATTTACTCTGACTTAAAGATTTGCTAAGACTCCGCCTGATGTCAGGGACATTGTCAATGAATTCCCGTAGCCTACTAGACCTGCGCGGCGCGACCTCCTCGACTGGCCGCCTGTTTCTCAGGCTGTATATGTCGCCTGAATCTAAGCCATTCGCCTTGTCAAGGGAATACTCATTCTCTGTAATGCTGGATGTCAGATCTTTCACGGAATATTCCAATCGCTTCGACCGGGTAGAACGGCGATAGGAATCTAGTTTAGAGGATAAATCTTCTAGTTTGATCGAAACACCGAGGTCTATAGGAGGTCGTTTTGCCGGAGACTTTGGTACACTGGACAATACCTCAACTTCTGTTGTCTCTTTAGTAGTTCTAGAAGGCGACTTGCGGGCAGGAAATTTAGATGCTGGTTTTCTGCTGGGTGATTTCCGCGCTGGAGATTTGCGACCAGACGAACGTGAGCGTGCAGGAGGCGGAGTTTTCGCGGACGGCGGCGGCGAACTTTTCCGCGTTCTGGCGGGAGAACGCGTCGGTGATACACCTTTACGCGTTCTGGGAGGACTCACTTCTATAACGCTAGCTCTAATTCGACCGCTTCTAGTAGACATTCTGTAATGAAATACCACAACATTTAAATACTAGTTTCTTTTTTTGTCGTGTCTAGTCTAAAATTATCACAAAACCACACGCGATGATATTTACTTGTCACAATATAGTATTCATCTATACACGACTCCTTGTAATGTTTGAGATTTATTTATGTTTACACACACTACGTTGAATTACAAATAATTGTAACAAAAATTGTAAAGCGCCACGAAAGTACGCAACATAAACAGAAACACGATGAATGAAATGAACACAAAACCTCAGAAAGAGAAGCCAAGCGCCAACGAACGACGACGCTAGAATGAATTTAAAAAGGTCGCCTGTGATTGGCCAGAAATAGTACTGATCTTGCTTTACTACTTTTATATACGGAAATAGAATGAGATACAGAATGTAACGTTTAACTGTCAACCCTGTATGGGTTGAATTGTGGTCATAGACAATTTAATTTTACCTGAGAACCATAGAGTAATTTAGGCTTAACGCACAGTACAGTACAGCACGTAGCGTTAAGTAAACCCTTATATTACAAGTTTTGCGACAATTTTACCGCATGTTAAACAGTCGTAAAGCGCGTTAACGCGAACCGCCAAACCAATAGGCCAAAATAGACAATCTTAATTTTGGCAATATTTAGAATATCTATTCTTATTCATGGATTTAGTGGTAGCTTTATTAATAAAATACAAGTGACAAACAAAATAAATAAAACTTTGAGGAGGCATTTGCTAGTTTATTATTATTTTAAATTCATTCGGTATCAAAATGTTTCTTCTGCGTGTATTTAAAAAAACTATAGTTTTTCACTTAAAATGTAAATGTTAAAAACGTGACTGTTTACGTTTGCGACGTTGATTTGTGTTTGAAGAGCTATTAATTTGAGTTTGCGGTAATAAAGTTGTGCATTGTCGTCGATTAGTCGCTTCCAATAGTTGATTCAGACTTGCTCCGTTAACAGAAGTAGCGATTTGAGAATTACGACTTTGTAAAGAATGTTGTCTTCCACGTCGTTCATATTTTCTCTTCAATAGTGAGGCTAGTAGCCGTGATAAATTCTCAGAATTTAAATCCATCATCAATTAGGTTAATGAGAGTATTATCAGTTCTGGTTCACCAGTAAGGGTTCAGTAATTGTTCGAATTCTACTGGTTGCACTTCTGGCCCGTGTCGTTCTACAGGCATACCCTTTTTGGTCACAATAAATTTTGTGTAATTACTTTTTATCATGTTGCCGTGAGCACCACCAGGTACTTTTGCCTAAAAATATTAAGTATTTCAAATTATGTTTTGACTCATTTTTATTGTAGGTATTGGTTGGTATCTATTATATATTATTATGTATGTACCTAATAAAAAACTTACGAATCTAGCTCTATCAGGTCACTTGTCAAGCATGAAGAAAGTATATTTGGGTTAGGTAGTACAGTGAAACTTGGTTAAGTGGGACCTGGATAAGTGAGAAACCTCCATAACTGGAACTCATGCTGAGGTCCCAACACTTTGGCACTGAATTACCTCTGTTGGTGGGACGAGGTAAACCTCTATATGTAGTTGTTTGGTTACCATTTTTAAAGTTGCCAGCTACTTACGATCCGCTGGCTTGTGTGCTGCACTTTTAGTCCAAAGGATATAAAGACAAATCGTGGGCAAACTTAATCCTCTGGGTAATAAAAACGCATAACAGCCTTCGGAAAACCTGTCTCATATCAATATTAGTATGCTAAAGTATTTACTAGAAGTAAGAAAATATTTTATTATAACGCACCTTCATAAATTTCCATACATCACAAGCTGTTTCTCCATTAACATCGATTTTAGCAAATATATCGAATTTGACGTTATGCTTCTCGGCGTGAGCGGCTATGGATTCCGGTGTACCAGGCTCCATGCCGAATTGATTACAAGGGAACGCCAATATTCTCAATCCTTAGTATAAAAAAAGTTACGTAATTTGTAAATGGGTTTCTAGTTGGCTATCTAGTTAAAATATTAGTAATCAAAACAAGTAATTCACATGGTTTATAATAAGTAATTATTCTAAATCATTGTTTCTAACTTTTTACAGAGGTTCCCAAGTTGGTAGCGAGCGAAGTAAGTACTATTGAGTAGCAACCCCGGACCAGCTCTGCTGCTCCAGCAAACACAGCGTGGCTGAGCGTGGTTAGATAGTCATGAGTAAGTGAAAACTTGTGGTTGAGTGTGGCAGGCTAAGAGGGAGGTTATAATTCTGCAGTGACCATCTTCCATTTGATCACGATGATAATGAGAATGACTTCCGTTTAGATATAAGAAAAGATCTCGCTTTTAATTCCTGAAGACTGAAGCGGATTAAATCCAGAGAACGCCCGAGCCCTTAATTTTTTTTGGAGCCGCATGCGTAGTTGGCATGTATGTCTCGCGGTACTCATCTGTAATGTGGCGCCCTAGGCGTATTTAAGAATAATAGCTCTGCCTGAAGTGATAGACAAAGGTGCCTTATTATCAACAATCAATTACACCCACTTTCCATAGTGATTATGTTGTTAGTTAGTAGTCATAGTTAATAAGAAACATACCGTTGGTATCTGCAAACTTATCCATTAAATTGTTAAATTGCGAGTAGTGCATATCAGTGAAGGGTGAATTTGTAGCAGTGTCTACGTATATGCAGACATTTCCCTTAAATTTGTCTAATTTAACAAGGTTACCCTTTATGTCCTTCACTGTAAATTCATGAAGTGTTTGGGCTCGTGTATAATGCGGGTTATTAATTATTTGGTCCATGGTGTAATAATGATAGTCATATTTGAATAGTTTTGTTTCATTTTAGGCAGATATATTCATTGTAACAATAACTATTTATTTTTATGAAAAAAAAACCTTGGAAGATCATAACATTCTTGACAGTTCTGTTTTACTTACACGAGACAATCAATGTCAATGTTGTAAAAAGTAAGAGCAAAAAGGCTTATATCTAAATTTATTTATTGTCTATTCTTTCGTCAAATCAAATTAAAGGCGCCAAAAGGTAATTTTTTTTTGTAAATTATAATCCTTTTTATTTTATTCAAATTTAGTTTGAAGGAAGTCAGGGGCTTTATTACAGGTTTGTTTTACATTAAAAGTAATCGAAACGAGACTGCGTTCGGCGCTCTGATTGGTTGGTTCATGGGAGCCGGCCAATCAAAGTGCTGAACGCGTATTCGCTTTACGTAAGTCCTTACGCATCCGTTCAATTTCCTTTCTCAAAGTTCAAGTAATTGATGAGTGAGCAACGTGATTAACTAGCGCTGTTTCAACTCATTTTTGCTAAGCTGTAGGATTTAGGATTTGTAGATAGCCACATAATGCCCACTACTTACCAAGTAGGTACCTACCTACCTATCTCATGATTAAGTTTATAATAAGCAACCTACTGCCGCAATGCGTTGCGAGTTTGATTCCCGTACAGAATATTTATAAATATAATAAATACCATGAGAACCTCGTGAAAGCTGAAAAAGATAAACAAATCAAATATCTTGATTTGGCTCACGAGGTTGTCGACATGTGGAATGTAGATTCGGCTATCATTGTGCCGAACTGCCGATAGTCGTGTCGGCCAATGGTTTAATCCCTAATAGCATCGACAACCACCTTAGGAGGCTAGCGTTAGGCAGTTGGGTCAAGGGCCTGATACAGAAGGCAGTTCTCCTTGAAACGGCGCGCATTGTGAGGAGATTTCTGTCTCTGGAGCCCTAACCACCGGTAGCTTGGACCATGCTCCCACTACTGGTCGGCTCCTATTTTTATATATTATTTTTATACTGTAGTATTTAAAAATGTAATTTTAGAGAAAGTTTAAATAAATATATGAAAATATAATATAATATATTTCGAAAATGTTTGTTCCGTTGTAAAAAAAATGTTTGGTTTGCATCGAAACCTAATTAAATTCTTTTATAATTGCAAACTCAGTGTTCATAGTGTTTCAGGGATTTACACAAGCTACATTTTATCCCGATGTTCTAACAGGATCGTGCCTTCTGGCGGTTATGAAACAGGCTATATAGATATATCTTCTCGGATACGTAGGTAGAGTAGGTACACGTCAAACTGCGACGTAGGCAGGGCCGTCTTTGACTACGCTGGGCCCTTGGGCCCTTGTGAAATGTTTATTTTTTTACGATGCACTATCCAGTCTCCTGTATCGTGGGTATATTTATTAACATACAAGTTCAATTCACATACACATGACACCCGTGTGGGAAGCTCCGTGTGGGAACTCGCTACAGTTACACGTTGCGGGGCAGCGGATTGCCGCGCAACGTGTAGCGAGTGTGAGTCCATTGTAGAAATTGTCGGTCCTTTGGGGCCCCTGGGCAAGGGCCCCGAGTGCCCTTATGGTAAAGACGGTACTGGACGTAGGTACCTACATCCTTATTCTGTTAATTGATGGTTCCTTTCCACCAAATTCTTATATTACTTAAGTGGTTATTATTGGAACTAGTGCACTACTACTTTAATTATGTTAACATACACTTCAAAATGTACGTAATCGTCGCGATAACTTACAAACTAAAATAGGAACAAAATAAGCACCTCAAAATTATTATGTCCATAGATTTTATCACAAAAAAATAAACAATAATTCTTAAAGACTACTCAATATATCACACAATGTGTTTGCAGAATTTTTATACATAATTATACATATAAATATAATATTTTATAAGTTTCTAATATGCCAACTATAACATTCTTTCGACATGCCGTCGTGCGTGATATTCTAATAAAAAGTATACCTAGTATAATTTTATAGGTATTTGTGTGCATTATTGCTTAAAGATGGCTACGAATTGTATCCACCTTTCTAAGACGTGAAAAATAATATAATAAACATTTAAAAGTCAATATGTCAATAACAGTAAAAGTTAAATGCTGTGAAGACAAAGAATGAATTCTTGAAAACCATCTACAACTTAACTAAAGCCTACTATGTCGTAAAAAAATAAAATGCAGTGCCATTTTCCGTGAAGCTGATCACCAGTACTTCTCCAGGGATTTCACCAGGTCCAATGGGTCGACATTGGGTCCATGGCGCTCAACTGGGACTCCATCCTTGTCCACAATGAATTTGGTGAAGTTCCATTTCACGAAATTGCCCAGAGTACCTCCTTGCTTGTGCTGAAGAAAAATAAACCCAATTAGCATTATTATATCGTTGTTACGTACGTCATTGTGTGTTTAACGCTAGTGGGCTACTTATGCTATAATTGTATAAGTTCCTATAGCGCACCTATTAACAAACTCAGAGACTCAGACAGAGCAAGATCTCATACTTTAAGATTTCACTGTAAAGTACATTATTTTTCCGATCAGACATCATACCACAAACACTGAGGCGTTAAATTATTTTCGGACATTAGGCTCAAACACTCCTACTACGTTTATCTTTGAGATAAGAAATCATATCCTATTGAGTAAATAGAGATAAGTGATAGAATGTCTAGTTACTCCAAAAAAATGATTCAAGCTAAAAGAAATCTGAGGCCTTAGTACAAGTTTGTTTTACGCTTAAAGTAAACGTAACGAGTACGCGTTCGGCGCTCTGATTGGTTGCTTCATTGGATTCGGCCAATCAGAGTGCCGAACCCATACTCGTTACGATTACTTTAAACGTAAATCAAACTCGTACTAAGGCCTCTGTTACTAAAACTTTGTCGAAAATTGCAAGATTAGAACAGAAATAGAATATTAGTTTTTTAGGCGAGCGTAATTGAAATCTGGATGTAGGAATAAATGGAGATTCAGAATAAATCAATAATGTCAACAAAACAAAACCGTAATATCTCAAAATTACTGTTTCCAGAATTATGAATAATACAGTAGCAGTATTGATTTTCACTACCGTTCTAATAGACTATCCAAGGTTGGAGGTTGGCCATCAATACACCTGTGTTCTACCACAATTAAAACACGTGTAGGCGATTATATTGATAAACAGTAGTTCTCATCATTACTCGGCAATTTTTGCCTGAATCATTTAAGATTAAGATTTTTCTTATTTTGAAAATAATACACGTATTGTATTATCTGTACAAAATTTGAATTAAATCAGTTTATAATTTTATCATCTATCTTGTTTTTCACGTAAATAAATGACATCAGAAATGATTAGATTTAGATTAGGTAGTTATTGTAACACAGAACTAGACATTGATTACTGGTTTTTCACTGCCAACTTAGAACTTTTTCTCTGTGACCCAAGCTGCTGTCATCATCAATAAATTATTGGAAACCAGCCGTGACTATGGAAAACAGAATGCTACAATTAATTTTAGCATACATTTTCTGCTTCATCTACATTCACAATTTTTTTCATTAGATGAATACCTTATAAGTAAATCCGTTGTTTATGACTTTATAAACGAATAGACGGACACTATACCTCTTTTATTATAATAAAAGTAAAAGAGGGGATATAATAGAGTAGATGTGAGTGCTATAGTATATAATATAAGTATGTTTACAAAGACAACAGGCAGAATACAAGGATGGTTGGTGCCACTTCACACTTGAATAATGTTAACATAAACTGCATATAAAAAGAAAAAATAAATAAATGTATGAAGTCCGAAAATGTAAACAGTACAAATAAATTCAGTCTAATATGAATTTTAAAAAGTCAAAATAACATTAGCATTTACCATTGTGAACACATCCAAGGAAATTCAAATAAGCAACTACTTTTTTAAGAACATTGGACTTTGAACAGAGAACACTACTGTTATTATTGATGCAAAGGTCACATTAGAGGCTTAATGCTTGGGAGTCAGTGCATGTGTCATGTTTTTAAACCATAGTCAAGGATATTCACACAATTAGATTTTTTTATACATAAAAAATTGTGAAGTCATGCTTTTGTTAAACTAGCTACCCATCCTGGCTTTGACTAGGTACCTAATCATTTGTCTAATTATTTTCTTGGACTTCCCAACTCTGTTTTTTTTATATTTGATGGGCAGATGTTTGACTACTATCTCACCTGTTTTTTGGAGAACCTCCGACGAAATAGTTTTTTTTTTTTCAAAATATCATTACCCCACCCACTACGATGTTCTCCTGTGTTGTGGGTGCATTTACAGACATACAATTTCACATACACATGATACCCAGACCAGAAACAACAATAATTTGTGGATCGCACAAAGAGTTGCTTAGTGTAGGATTATAACCCACTTCATATTGCACGACAGCCAATTGCCTAGTCACCAGTGCAGTCAAAATTATACTACACAATAAAAAAAAAATTGAGAGAAGGGAAATTGCTATTCATTTTTATATGGAGATAATGTATGTTAGTTGAAATGTAGTAACACAACTTAGCATACCAGACTAACTATAAATAATTATGATCTTAGCTTTTAAACACTTACTTCAATTATAGCTGTGATCATGCTGTTTTTACCACACAATGCAGAATAATAAAATAGTAATACATACAACTTTTACCTTCAAGAACTTCCACAATGGACTGGCACCATCTCCGTTGACATCAATTTTCTCAAATAGGTCAAACTTCACTTTCCTTTCTGATGCAAAGCAGACAATATCCTCAGGGTTACCAGGCTCCTGGCCGGCAAACTGATTGCAGGGGAACGCTAGGATGCGCAGACCTAATAAAAAAGAATATTAGTCTTTGGTTTTACAGATGTTGTT
The DNA here is from genome assembly GCA_902850265.1 of Spodoptera littoralis. NCBI lineage: Eukaryota > Metazoa > Arthropoda > Insecta > Lepidoptera > Noctuidae > Spodoptera > Spodoptera littoralis. The sequence goes on from LR824544.2 coordinate 10,988,601, forward strand.
TACAGATTATAAATACAGAAATGTTGTTCATAATATTTTTTATTACCAATGTTTTTTTTCAGGTCCTCATACCTTATTATCAGTAAAAGTAAGTAAACAGTTGCAAGTACTATTTAGGTAAAGTATTCAGTTACTGATTGCAATTTATTTAATGTTGATGTTTTTATTCTTATCAGTTGTTGAACTTACCTTTGTCCTCGGCATATTTCTCGTATAATTCGTTCAATTGCTTGTAATTATTCGCAGTGAGCCCGCACTGTGAGGCCACATTCACAATAATGCAGACATGACCTTTATAAACATCAAGTTTTACATCTTCGCCCTTTATATTCTTCACTGTGAATTCATGGATGGATGTCGCAGCTTTGTAATCAGGATTATTACTCATTTTTCTGAAATATACAAATATTAATTTAGTAATAAAACCGGCTCACCACAACAAGATATTATGTAGTACTTTGACAAATTCTACGTTCAAAATTTCAAAATCCTAAAATTAAAAAATCATTTGACAGATTAGTGTTGTACACAAATTGCATCAGCCGGTCTGTCTTAAAAAAACAATGATTGCATAACACTTACAGTATTTCATAAACTTTGAATAAATTAACTACTTACACAGCACTAAATTGGGCTCGAGATAAACAAATTACGTTCCCGACTATGGGCGCAACAAGCTTGGAAATTCTAAAACCGATTGTCATGATCACTACAAAAAAGTTGCTATTTAAATACGTATACGTTTAGAAACCAATTCTGTACAATACTTGTATAGCATTATCAAGCATTATGTAAGTATGACTAAAGTAATGCATTTCGGAAACCAATAATAAATTAAAAAACTAACTGTAAAATATTTCGGTACTGAATAATAACTAATTTATCACAATTTCTCGATAAGCTACAGTTATATTTACCAAACTACTGTATTCGAAGCTACTGGTTCTGAACGACATTTACTAATGTCAATCATGATGCGTTCCGAATCCTCGTTTCTTTCAATAGGTAGTCACTGATTGGTTTTTAATGTTGTTTTTTTTTAATATAATTATTTTTGAACTTTATTAATCAAGTTTCATGGGCTTCATGAGTTTCAATGTCAAAATGCTTTGAATATTTGGGAATGAAAATAAAAACGGATCGTCTTTTTAAAAATATTTTTGTTTCTAATTTAGGTATTCAATTGGTCCTGCCACAGAAAACGCAAATAAATGTCATTTATAACACTGTCAAATTAATTTGTCATTAATTTCCTCAATGACATTTGACATGGGACTTTCGTTGGTAGTGGTGAAGGTTACGCACGTGCTTTTATTGGTACTACGATTGTTGTCAATTTTAGTGATCTTTTTCATAGTGAACTAAATTGAAATCTTTTAATTTTGTGCTGTGTAATTGTGTGTGTAAGTTTTATTAAGGTGTAGTAGTCTTAAGTTTTGTTTCCCCTTCCCACCTTTTTTACTCCTATACCTAACAATGGATGAAGAGAAGCCTCCTGACCCTCCCGACAAATCTCCAGAGTACAATCCCATTTTATGCGTCACGCTCCCCCATGACAACCAGGATCTTGAATCAATGGATTCCGAAAACAATGCTAACAGGAAACGACCTGCTGGTTCTCCCATTCTATCCCGTATCAATCCTCCGAAGCTAGCGAAGAGTATTAATGGTAGGCAGTGCTATACGGCTAGAGACAACCCTCCCTATATTGTCCATGTTTCTCTTAAAGACTCCCAGACGAGTGGCACTACTCTCCACCCAATCAAATTCGGGATGTTCTTGACAAAGAATAACATCAACAATATTAAAATTGGAGGAGTGAAGCGACTCGGTAGAAACAGAGTGTCGGTTGAGTTTGTGTCTCACCAGGATGCGAATAGCTTCCTTATTAACTGCGTGGTAGCACAAAATTATATTACCTCAATCCCTCAGTTCAACATAACTAGAATGGGCATTGTGAGGGATGTTCCCATTGAATGGTCAGAGGAGGAAATTATTAGGAACATTAAGGTTCCCGCTGGGTGTGGGATTGCAATTAAAGCAAGACGGATGAACCGTAGAGTTTCATCAGACAATGGTACGGAATGGAAGCCTACCCAAACTGTGGTTCTCACTTTCGATGGGCAAATTTTACCAAAGAAAGTTTTTTGTTTTTATTCTGCTCTCCCTGTAGAATTGTATACATACCCTACAATACAGTGTTACAACTGTTGTCGCTTTGGCACACCCGCACGTTGTGCCGCTCCAAACCGCGTTGCTTCAGATGTGGTCAGGATCATCCTGGCGATGGCTGCCTAGTGACGGAAGAAGTTGCACATTGCATAAATTGCAATGGCAATCATTTTGCCAATAACAGCTCCTGTCCTGAGTTAGGACGCCAGAAAAGTATTAAGGCCTTAATGGCTGAAAAAGCGATTTCCTATGCGGAAGCAAGCCATGTGTTTCCTGCGGTCAAAAAATCTTATGCCGAGGTTTCTAAATCCAAGTCTGTCAACTACGTTCAATCAACACCAAACAAAAAATCATCCCCACAAAGACAGTCTTACAAAAAAACAGTTTTTGTCAAACCCAAATCCCATGCTCCTCTTTCTCCCGGCTATGATAAGAAGGCCCATCAGGCCCTTATCCATGATTACTCTTTTTCTCCATCCCAGAATGGTTGCGCTTTCCCTGTGGAATCCGGAACCAACACTCGTAGCTCTAACATTTTAGATGTAATTTCCAGCATGCTCATGGCAGTGTTATCTAACCCTAATCAAAATGTACCTGACCACGTCGCCCATAGATTAGCTACTATCCTAGACTACATATATAAAATTCCACCCACTTACAATTCTTCAGTGGAACGTGAGGAGTACTCTTCCCAGGAAGAGTGACCTGATACATTTAGTTAATAAATTCAAACCATCGATTTGTGGACTTGCTGAGACATGGCTCCGACCGAATATCAATTTCGGGATCCCGTGCTTCAGCATTGTCAGACAGGACAGATCTGATGGTTATGGAGGTTGTGCTTTGTTAGTTAACAACAAAGTACCCTTCACCCAGATTCCTTTACCCTTCGTCGGCGATGACATAAATGTTGTCGCTGTTAAGGCTGAGGATATAAATTTTTTTATGTTTTATATTGCGCACCCTCTTGTTACTCATTTGGCTTTAATTAAAAATTTATTAATGTCAGTAAGTGGTCCATTATTCGTAATGGGTGACTTCAACTGTCATCATTATAGATGGGGTTCGGATTTATGCGACAACATGGGCAGCAAGTTCGTTGAAATGATGGATGAGCTCAACCTATGTAATATTAATGACGGCAGCCCGACCCGTAGATCTGCATTTGGACAAAGAAGCAGTTGTGTGGACTTAACCTTCTGCTCATCTAATATGGCAAGCATGCTGAACTGGAGCTGTTTGAATATGACTTATGGTAGCGATCACTATCCCATCATAATCAAAAATCCTTCCAAATCCACTCCTGATAAATCCCTCCCCCCCTCTATTAAAATATCGATTAGAAAAAGCAGATTGGGACCTGTATTCAAAATTATTAGACTTCCGCATTTCTTCTCTCCCACCCATTGATAACCAGAATGCTTTGGAGTGTTTTTCAAAGTTTTCTGAGTTGATAGCTACCACAGCTGAAGATTGCTTCCCAGTGAAAAGCACACCAAAAGGCAAAATCCCTTCCCCTCCTTGGTGGGATAGTGAATGTACTGCCATGATAAGAGCCAGGAATGAGGCTGAAAAGGCATATAACCACGACATGAGCCTGGAGAATCTCCTTAATTTCAAGCAGATATTGGCTAGGTCAAGAAAACTGTTTAAAAAGAAGAAGAGACAGGGGTGGCAGAGATTCTGTGGTTCCCTAAGCCCGTCCACGCCGGTGACAGCAGTGTGGCGGAGAGTGAAGAGCTTCAGAAATTCTTCGAAGCCTCCTTCAATTTCCATTTTGCCTGAAGGTCTGAGCCACAATTTCTTCACCAATATTGCTCCACTGTATGTCCCTGGCGAGGATGAATGTTGTCCGGGTCAACATGAGGATTCACGAGACCCACTCGATAAAAATTTCACCATCGATGAGCTCCAAATGGTCCTTAATCATGTAAAGGATTCCGCACCAGGCATTGATGGGTTTCCTTACTCCTTCTTGGTTAAAGCAGGAGCCAAAACCAAGCAGTACTACCTTGACTTAGTCAATTTCTGTTTTACTTTCGGCTATATTCCTCCTCTCTGGAAGGTTCAGGTTATCATGCCGCTGTTAAAAGCTGGCAAGGATCCTGGTGACCATTCGTCTTACAGACCTATTGCCCTATCGTCCATACTTATCAAAATCCTTGAACACCTAATAAAGACCCGGTTGGAATGGTCGATGGAAAGCCGGGGGCTGTTCCCGGCGGCTCAGTTCGGCTTCAGGAAAGGTCTGGGTACGGCTGATAGTGTGGGTACCCTCACGTCAGCCATCCGACTGGCCCTTAGCAGGAATGAGTCGTTGGTGGCGGTCTTTCTGGACGTCTCGTCGGCCTATGACTCTGTCCTCCTACCCCTTCTCAGGCAGAAATTGCAGGAGCTGAGAATCCCGAGTAGGATTTGCCAAATTATAGGCTGCATCCTTTCCAACCGTACCCTCCAACTGAGAACTCCTGAGGATGACCCTACACAGAGAACCGCCTGGAGGGGTTTACCTCAGGGGTCAGTCCTTAGTCCCATCCTATAATATCTATACCCACGACCTCCCTTCTTGTCTAAATTATGATTGCAAAGTCCTCCAGTATGCTGACGATATCGCATTAATGGTCACTAGCTGCTCTATAACAGACGCTACCGCCTCCATGAATGTCTCTTTGACCTCATTATACCAATGGCTTCTTAATCATGGGTTATCTTTAAGCGCCCCAAAAAGCTCAGCTGTCATCTTTTCACGCAGACGGCGCCTTCCGGACACTCTTATAGAGATAGACGGCCAACCTATTCCAGTTGGGAGGAAGGCTAGGTTCCTGGGCGTTATCCTCGATTCTAGGATGTCGGGGGTTGATCATGTGGAAACAGTAGTTAGAAGGTGCGAACGGTCAGTATGTGTACTCAGAGCATTAGCTGGGGTATGGTGGGGTGCTCACCCCTACACATTAAAGCTCATATATAATGCGTTGGTCAGAAGTGTGATAGACTATTGCTGCTTCCTTATGGCACCTTGCAATAAGGAAGCACTTAAAAAGCTAGACTCCATTCAGGCCAAATGCCTAAGAATAATTATTGGAGCTATGAAGTCATCCCCCATAAACGCTCTCCAGGTTGAATGTGCAGAACCCTCCTTTGACCTTCGAAGACAATACCTGGCAGACCGTTTCGTTTCTAAAGTCCTTACCCGCTCTTCTCATCCCCTCCTTCCTATCCTTGAGCAAATCCACAGTTCTTATGACTCCTCTCCATATTGGAATAATAAACCTGTCCCACCTGTGATTGCTAGGTATAGGGAGCTTAAAAACCTCTCTGCACCTATCAGTCAATTCCCTATTCTCCCGGTTTTTTTCTTCCGCATACGAGGTCATTCACTTTAGGCCAAAGCTAGTTCTGGGGTTGGGCATTTCAAAGACATCAGTGGACGCTAAAGGTGATTTTGAACGCGCGCTGAGCAATTACTGGAACGGCTGGAATGTGTTTTACACGGACGCATCCAAATTGACCCGAAACGGATGCACAGGAGTGGCAACATATTACCAGAACTCAAGAATTGCTCTGCTCTCCAAGTGTCCCCCTGAAGCCTCTGTCTTCACTGGGGAATGTGTCGGCATTCTGGAGTCCATTAAATTTATTGAACCGCACAACCTCAGAAACTCAGTTATTTTCTCAGACTCTCTAAGTAGTTTACAGGCGCTCGGTCAAGACCAGCTTTATTCCCGGACTCATAGTAGTCTGATAATTCAGATAAAATCTTTACTTTTCTCCTGCCAAAACGACGGACTAAATATCGAGATCGCCTGGATCCCTGGCCACTCTGGTATATGCGGTAACGAGTGTGCTGACAGATTGGCAAAGTTTGCGGCCGTGAATAATGTTGAACGTCACCACTACATTGTGTATGGGTATGACATACGCGCGGATACAAAACTCAAGCTTTTCGACTCGTGGGCTGCAGTGTGGGTGGACTCCTCCAAGCGTAAAGGAGCTTACTTTGCAAGTATCCAGCCCGACATCCGGCGGAAACCTTGGTTTTCCAAGTATAAGAAGCTTCCCAGACAAACTATTTCGTCCTTGTGCAGACTCAGACTCGGCCACTGTACTAGTCCGGTATTCCTTGCCAAGATCCGTGTACGTGACAGCTCGCTGTGCGAATGCGGTCTGGATGAGGGAACCCTAGACCACATATTTTTCTCTTGCCCTCTAAATTCCCAATCCTTCGATTTATATGGAAACCTTCCCAAAATCCAAATCCCTCTTCCAATCAACTTCCACTCCCTCCTAACAAATTTTTCTCCCAAATTAATTAAGTGCTTGTCCAAATTTATTAAAGAAAATTGTATTAAAATATAACGGTGTGTATTCATGTAAATATTGTGTGTTATGATTGTTTCTATTTAATTATTTATCTGGTGTTAGGTAATAATATTATAATTTTAGGTCTATTGACGGTATATGTTTACTAACCCAATTGTTTTTGTCTCTTCCAGTTACTAACAACTACCAGAAAGTTAAAGTTCGACGGTGCATTAACTGCCGTCACCACTCGACACTGGCAGTATAGTCGACAACATCGTATTGGAGACTCAGTTGCCAAAGAAAAAGAAAAAAAAAAAAAAAAAAAGACATTTGACATTCGGCTCCGCGGCGCACTTGGCAGATCTGCGGATTCCTTCGAACCTTCATTTCAATTTTCTCTATCATAAAAAGTGCAGTTGGATTGTGCGAACTAGAAATTAAAATTATTTCGTGCGATTTAATCGAATAAGAATGGCGTTTCTCGTTACAAGTATACGCAGATGCATTTGCTTGAAGAGTTTTAGCAGCCCGAACATTATCCAAACTGCATCATACCATGCCAATGTGAGTACTTCCATCAGCATGCAATGTCAAGGATTATCGATTTCACTACTGAACTACGTAATTTCGTAAATAGCCTTGACCGGTGATATAATAAGAAGTAATATTTACATTTCCATTTTGAATTTTTAATCTAAATATGGCCGCAATTAAAATAGGCCAGTTAAATATTCCAATTCGAATCTAATTAGGCACATTTGTATTGGTCTGATATACTATTGGACTATAGATACTGCGACTGCAAATACTAGTACATATAATTATTTCATTACTTTCTAATTAGATTTGCTTCACTTAATTTGAAATCGAAAATTGCCAGTTATTTGATCAGCTGCATAAATAATTACTTGAATGATAGTTCAATTTAAATTTTAGAGAATGTAAAGGAAATTATTTTGCACACATTTATCATATCATGGTTATTAAGAATTTGTCACTAAAATGTTTACATAATTTTGTTTCAGGTGATTGATCATTATGAGAATCCTCGTAATGTTGGTTCTTTGGACAAAAAAGACAAAAATGTTGGCACGGGATTGGTTGGAGCCCCAGCATGTGGTGATGTCATGAAGTTACAGATCAGGGTTGATGAAAATGGCAAGATCATAGATGCTAAGTTCAAGACCTTTGGTTGTGGATCTGCTATTGCCTCCAGCTCATTGGCTACAGAGTGGGTGAAGGGGAAGACAGTTGACGAAGCTCTGAAGCTGAAGAACACAGATATTGCTAAGGAGCTGTCCTTGCCACCAGTCAAGCTACATTGCTCTAGTAAGTATACAATTAGTTTATCATCTATACTTAATTGCATTTTTATCAAATGTGAATATATGTCCTAAATACTGGTGATGTGAAATCATTTAATTAAATGACAGTTTATATGAATGATGAAGAATTGCAAATGTGTTACAAAAATTGAGCAATACTTCATCAGGTCTAGTGCAAAACATTTTCCGAGTTACGAAAATTCCACTCTGGATCCTTTCTATTGATGTTCCTAAATGGATCACACATTATACTTTTTGTTTCTCACACAGGTATATATTTCATACCATTTTTTACAATATTCCCAACAGATTTATTTATTTTCCTCAATTTTGGCAGTTATCCAAAATGTTTCATATCTATCATCAGTAACAGCAGTTGTTGACATTTTATGAGCTTGTGTTCATTCATATCATTCCCAATCTTGCACGTATTGATATTTCACCGATGTAATGCCTGATAAGTTACGAAATTTTGTCATTGTTATCTTGACCTAACAACCAGTTACTGATAAGCTGCAGTAAACACATTTACATTTTTATAACCCATAAAGTTTAAATCATTATTTTTACAAATGATGACTAATTTACTTGGTCCACAGATAACTAATGGGTCAAATGGTGCAACTATTCTAAAATTAGGAAGTTGGATCATCAATTCAAATAGTGTCTGTTGTTTTGAGAGTTCATGTGCTAATTTTCGATTATGACATACTTGTTATTCTTATAATCTACTTTCGAAACAAATTTAGTGAAGTGATTTTTTTTCTGCAAATAGGCTACAAGGCAGCTCTTTTACACATATTTTTTTTTGTTATATTGATTTATTGTCACATACCTAGTATGTGTGTGTGTGTGTAGTTTTAATTTTAAATGTATTTTGCTTTGTTATAGTGCTTGCTGAAGACGCAATAAAGGCAGCTCTGTCAGACTACAGGATCAAACAACAATCAGGAGAAAAGCAGTAAAAGGAAAATGGATATTGATGTGATTGATGAAGGGAACAGATCTGTGATTTTAGTAGGAATCGTAAGGAGGCAGGACTAGTATCTAACACATTATTAGAAGTAATTGTAGGTACTGAAGGAAGAGAATTAAATTCTATTTACTCCACATACTAGATCAGCACGCAAAATGTTTAAAATTAGTTGTAATGTTATTGTAACTTGTTAAAGTGTACCGGACTCTTTGGATCTTATGCACAATACCCCTTGATGTTAAATTAAAATTGTAATGTCTTAGTAATGTCCTGTATAGTTGTAGTGATGTTGTCAATAGTTCTAAAATAAATCTGATTTATTAGTTATTATTTGTTTTTTTTTCTTATAATAGTTAGCTATAACTGGTGGGAAGTCGATGCTATATTGTGTCTTTATTCGAGGAATAAAAGACATGATATTTAGTATTTACAAGACATTCAAATAACAATTGATAAAATGCGTTGGATAAACAACAAATATAATAATAATACAGTGAAAATACTACATTTAATTTGAACAACACTTATGAAGTTCATTGCGCTACTTTACAACAAAAACGCTGTTGTGACTATTTATACTAATCTAGGTCATTAGCATACAAACAAGAAATGTTATTAAATAATAATATTATTTTATCGCAATTAAAGTATTAAAAGATCACAACTGACTGGCTTACATGTGTAAGTGTGGGGATAATTGTTCATACTCAGGCTTTTTTTTTAAGTGGGGAAAATCATCGAATGACTCCTCCCGCCTGGGTGAGGCGGGAGGGAGTGTCAGACTCTTACTGACTACTTCGTTGCCTGATATAAATAAATAAATAAATAAATAAATAAAAATAAAAACCACCCCGTTACTTCTGCACGTCGAGCCGGAGCCCCGGTAACCCGTTAGGTTCTCCGCGACTCATACTCGGGCTTGAATTCAATTGTTAGATATCAAGTGTGTGAGAGAGAGTGCAAGTATCTACCTATTGATTGTATAAATTGTATTTTTATACGTGTTATCAGCTTGTGACAACTGTGTGAGTACTTACCAGTACTTACGGTACTTGATATTGTTATTTGTTATCTATACGCTGCGCTGTCGTGTTCGCAGGGTATTGCTAATTGCACGTCACGCGTCATCGTATTATTTAGCAAAAGAAATATACCGAGGTACAATCGACATTGGTTGAACATCATTATAGGTGATATTCGCGGTCACAGGGAAAACAGAGGCGGTGGATAGCGAGTTTAGCAAAGGATTTTGTTTTAAAAAATGTATCATTATAGACTTTGCCCTTTCCGATAGTATAACCTGGGTGTCTTTAAGGCCCGAGTGAATAGCTTGCTTATGGGACGATGTGCTTCATCGTAGATCGCATTATCGCTTACCACCGCGAGATCGTAATTAAACGAAAAAGGCTTATGACACAGTAATTGCTTATGTTACAGACGAGTTGTACAAGTTATTGTGACTGTTTATTTGGTGTTATTAGTGGTAATTTAGTGTAAAAAGTAAATCAATTGGAGCATATTGTTCAATATGTAATGTTATATTTACATTGAGATCTTAATTCGATGCAAATTTCGTGAACTTTTCGTTGGATTTGTTTAGAAATATTACTAAGAACAACACAAGTTATAAGTATTTCCTTTATGATACTTGTGACGTAAAGAATGAATCATTATTAAAAATAGAATATAGTGTTTTTGCCAAGTCATTTGAAATACGATCAACTTCACCTAAGTACAACACTACAAGTAGGTTCAAAAATCAATATCTATTCTATACGTATAATAAAACTGTTTAATAGGCAAAAGTACATTTATTGCTCATTAAAATCACCGAAAGTTACATTATCCACATTAAACTCTAATACAGATCGGTACAGGAAAGTTCTAGATTAAAAAAATGGCGACGCGACTTAGAGCCGCGGAGGATTCTTCAACACGTCCGTACGCGTCAGTGGTCGGGGCTCTCTCTCCTCCTCCACTCGCACCCCTGCGCTGGCGCGCGGGGTAGCGGGTGGCGGGAAGGGGCGGTCGCGAGCGCGCGCCTATTGGCTTCTAGCGTTACGTTATTACCACAGATATTAATACCATAGACTAGGTTATCTTTATTTTTAAAACCCCCGTTACATCCTCCCCCTCTAGCCTAACTAAGTGTCCCCGCAGTTGGGCTAGTCTAAATATCTACGCGGTCTGCCGCGCTTGCGTTTCTCGCGAACCGGATGTTCTATTTGACCCGCGAAGGGCGTGAGGTGCGAAACGTGATATTTCCCTAAGTCCGACCCGGTTTGTACGCTCTCCAAACCGTAAGTGGTTGGGCTAAAAACTTTCCCTATCTTATACGGGCCATCGCGACGAGGTATAAACTTCGCGGACTGTCCGCGGGCTGCGTCGTTAGGTCCTTGCGTTTTTAACAGAACAAGGTCACCTACCTCGTAATTTGACGATGGCCGTCTCTTCTGGTCAGCGTTCTGCTTCTGACTGGCTTGCGCTTTCTCATGTATATCCCTGGCCTCGTCTAGGGTCGCGGCCAACTTCCGTAGATAGGGCGTAATACTGGGCACGAAGTTGTCATGTTCTATGACGGCTCTCATGTCTACCTTGGGATCAGTAGGGCCCCTCAACTCTCTCCCGAAAGTGAGGTACGCCGGGGAATGTCCCGTGCTACTAGTGATAGCTGAATTCATAGCAAACCTTACTGAGGCGAGATGTAAGTCCCAGGTTGCATGGTCTTGGCCCACAAGTATGGCTAGTTGCGGTTTCAAATCGCGATTCTTCCGCTCTATCGGGTTGGCCTCCGGGTGATAGTAGGGTGTGAGCGACTGGCTGATACCTAGGATGTGACATACCTGTTGCATGACGTCGCTCACGAACTGCACGCCATTATCGCTGATAAGGCGGCGCGGCACTCCATACCTGAGGAAGACCTCCCCGACAAGCGTCCGAGCACATTCGACGCTGGTGGCGCTCTCCAATGGGAATAATTCTACCCAGCGCGAACTGACGTCTTCCACAATCAACACCCACCTGTTTTTCCTAGGAGTCTCTACGAGTGGCCCAAACAGGTCTACTGAGACCACCTCGAAACGTCTTGATACGGCAGGGGTTTGCAGTAAACCTGCAGGTTTGCGATTATTAGCCTTATATCTTTGACAAGGCACGCATTCTTTTATATAGTTGGCGATGAACGTTCGCATGCCGGGCCAATAATACCTAGCACGAACGCGGCTTAAAGTTCTGTCCACACCAAAGTGGCCAGCTGTCGGCGCATCGTGTAGATCAGCCATAACCTGCTTGCGTTCATGTTCAGGGACAACTAGGCAACAGTCTTCTCCGTCGTCAGACTCCAAGCTGTACCTGTACAGGATACCGTCAGATATGGTGTATCCGCGATCAGACCACGGTCTCCCCCTGGAGGGTTCGTCGGATTCCATATCCTCAATAATTTTGCAAACCTCTGGGTCCATCAGCTGATTGCTGCGGATATCACCACTGCTTCTCTTCGGCATATCCACGACGGTCATCCGCAGGTCACACTCATCCTGGTTGCCTTCACAAACTGGTCGCGACAAGGTATCTGCGACCACGTTTGAGCGGCCGGGTGTGTACTCAATGCTGAGATCAAATTCTTGCAGAGTTAAAGCCCATCTGGCCAGTCTACCGCTAGGCGACCTTTGACTCATCAGCCACCGTAAGGGCTGGTGGTCCGTCCTAACGATGACCTTCGCGGTCTCCACATACCCGCGGAACTTGCCAAGTGCCCACACGACAGCGAGTGCCTCTCGCTCGGTCGTGGAATAGTTCCTCTCGGCGCTAGTGAGGAGCCGACTCGCGTATTCGATCGGCCGCTCGTCATGACCCTCCCCCTGCATGAGAACAGCTCCGAGACAATAGGCGCTGCTATCAGTGCAAAGGGTAAAAGGTTTTGATTCGTCCGCCTGGCGGAGAATAGGAGCAGAAACGAGAAGGGACTTGATGCGCTCAAACGCCTCCTGCTGTTCAGTGCCCCATTGCCAAGCACTTGACTTCTTCAGGAGGTTAGTTAGGGGTCTCGCGATTTCTGCGTAATTATTAACAAAACGTCGGTACCAACTCGACGTTTGTAGGAAGCACTTCAATTGCTTAACATTCCGAGGGGCGGCCATGTTGTCAACGGCTGCAGTCTTGTCAGGATCCACCTGGATTCCACCTGGGACGATGACGTGTCCTAGGAATTTTACACTTTCCCTTGCAAAGACGCTCTTGTCCCTGTTAACTCGTAACTTAAACATGGCAAGTCGATCGAAGACCGCCTCCAGATCGGCCAGGTGCCTCTCGAAAGGGCCCGGTGACAGCAAAATAAGATCATCCAGGTACGCCAGGAGCTCTACTCCCTTCAGATTGGAGCGGAACCGATCCATCATCCTCTGAAAGGTAGCTCCGGAATTCCGCAACCCCATCGGCATTCGCTTAAATCTAAAGGTACCGAGTGGCGTTGTAAAAGCCGTCTTATCTTGGTCTTCTGGGGAAACGCTCACCTGATAGTACCCTGAGCGAAGATCAAGAGTAGTCATATACTCACTGGTTTTGGCGGCATGCAGTATGTCTTCGATACGCGGCAGGGGGTACCGGTCGGGCTCGGTTACCTCGTTGAGTTTCCGGTAATCCACACAAAGTCTCCAACTGCCGTCCTTCTTACCTACGAGTACGACATTGGAGGCCCAAGGTGACTCGCATTCTTCAATGATGTCGTCTCGCAGCAGCTTATCAAGCTCCTTCTGCAAAGCCTCCTTCTTATTTTGCGACATCCTGTACGGTGGACTAGCGATCGGTTCCTGTTGTGGACTTACCTTTATACGATGCAACGCGAACTCAGTTGCCGGGCCGTCGCGCGCAAACTGCGACGCGCGGTCTCCGATGAACCTGTTAAGGGTCTGTCGCTGCTCGGGGTTTAACTTACAACCTTCGTCCGGTCGCAGCGCTATGTCATCGGAGGACCCAGTATGTAGTAGACCGGTGTCGGCACCATCGGCAGGATTCAAAGTATAGGAGTATACCAGCTCATAGCGTTCCAGACTGTCTGAGAACGACCATGTACGTTGGGCGACGTCTATTACTACACCGGCCCGGGCTAAAAAATCTACGCCTAAAAGTGTTCGGATATCACTGCCGGGCAACACCAGGAACTGGCATGTCACCCGCCGTTCTGCAATGATGACCTCTGTCTCGGCTGACAGCAGGTCCCGCCATCCTTGTGTGCCGTCGGCCAGGCGCACGTAACGTTTTGTTTCGGTAAATGTAACTCCCGAGTTTACTAAAATTCGGTATAATAGGGGACTCGCAATGCTGTGCGTGGCGCCGGTATCTACTATCGCCACACCACTACGGCCCATAACACTTATATTCACCATCGGATGGTCGTTGCACATACTTGCGTTAGTAATAATTACGCATGAATCAGTATCGACCCTACTATTAATATGACTACTATTCCTAACATCGACGTTATTTATACAAAAATCTATATCAACATTGTTGAAAGATGTTTTGCCGTCGGGTTTCGTCGTTGTCTTTAAGCAAACATCGCATTTCGACCTCACGACGCCCTGCTTGCCACACCCGTAACAACGTACTTCCTTGGGTGCTGTATTATTACTTCCACTGGAAATAGGTTTCTCGCGATTACGACACTCGTCACTAACATGCCCAAAAAGCTTGCAATAACTACAACGCGGTCTATTTCTGTTGTTGCAACGCGACGCGGTCGCACTCGTGGCAGCGCAATTCGATTGCGTGAGAACACGGTCGGTAGTAGCGATAGTGGTCGAATTACTTTCGCGTATTTTATTGGTATTATTCACCTTAGACGCTTTGTAGTATCCTCCGCGATCCTAGCCTTATAAATAGGTCGTCTAACCTACGAACACTATCACGCGGGACTCGTTTCACTACGCGTCGATGCAATAATCCGTAACAAATGTCAACTTGCAAAGTTTCATCTAAAGAATACGGTAACTTTGCGATTAACGCGCGCACTTTACACAAAAATGTCTCTGCACGTTCTTCTTGTTGTTCCCTGGCGAAGATCTCGCGCAGGATGAGGTGCGCGGGCTGCGCCACGCCGTACATCGCACGGAGGCGCGCGATCGCGTCCGTCCACGTAGGTACCGACGCTTTTACGCCGCGCCACCACACGGCGGCTTCGCCCTCCAGTAGCATGGGTAACCCACGCAGGGCGTGCTCGTCGCTCACCGCTGCACACTCCTTGTAGACCTCGACGGCGTCCAGGAATGCTTCCAGGACCTCAGCGTCCGGGGAGGTCCCGTTGAATCTCGCCGTGCACTTTGTGAAGTTAGCGTCACTGCACGGCGGAGCCGCGACGGCGGTATCTCCGCCGGTCGCGTTCGATGATGGAGAGGGCCCGACTGGAGTGGATGCCCTGAAGTCGCCGCCGGATCCCATCAGCGTGCTAACGAGACTCCTATTAGCTTCCACTTGCGCACGCGTAATCGTCTCGATTAGCGTGGATAAAAAGTCTGGGGTAATTTGGGGAGCTGGATGTGTCGACCTCGAGCCGGCACTCGCGGCGGCGTCCGCGTGGCCGCGCTCGGCGACGCTCTCCTGTTCAGTGAGCGTGACGTTTCCCTCGTCTTCTCCGTGCTGTTGCCGGAGGGCTTCACCTCTCCTCGTTGTCGGCATCTTCACGTTATTGATGACAACGGTAAGGTGGCGAGTGGATTCGGGTCAGTAGGTACTTTACCCGCGGTCACGTAGGCACTGGATCATTCGTAACGGTCGAATACGGTTCGGCCACTAGCTTGGGCGCCAGTTTAATAGGCAAAAGTACATTTATTGCTCATTAAAATCACCGAAAGTTACATTATCCACATTAAACTCTAATACAGATCGGTACAGGAAAGTTCTAGATTAAAAAAATGGCGACGCGACTTAGAGCCGCGGAGGATTCTTCAACACGTCCGTACGCGTCAGTGGTCGGGGCTCTCTCTCCTCCTCCACTCGCACCCCTGCGCTGGCGCGCGGGGTAGCGGGTGGCGGGAAGGGGCGGTCGCGAGCGCGCGCCTATTGGCTTCTAGCGTTACGTTATTACCACAGATATTAATACCATAGACTAGGTTATCTTTATTTTTAAAACCCCCGTTACAACTGTAGAAATGATTTTCTACATTGAAAATGTCTGTATGTTCACGCATTACGCAAAACCTACTGGTCTGATTACGATGACTTGGTATGATTATATTTTAATATCCTGGGCACAACACTGGGTACTTTAATTAATAAATAAAACAAAATATTCCTAAACGCGTATATTTTAACAAACGTATGACAAGAGATGTACTAATATAATATAAACAGTCGTATACAATATATAAATAGTAACTACGTCACTATGCCTAGTTTCTGTAGAGCTAGCTGAGCGGCGTCAGCTTTAGCCTGCTTCTTGTTGGCGCTGGCTACTGCGGGCTGATATTCCGTCCCGGCCACTTTCACCTGTAAAATTGTGTCACCTTTAAATATTTTGTTCTGTGAGTTTAGTTAGCTATGTATTTACATTAGGAAAGAAAGCTATTAAATGGTAATGCATTTTAATAGAACACGTAAAGTACAGTGGCCAACACATCTGCATAACCGGCTACTGCTGTGTCAATTTCTGTCAATGTATTTTCGACTTTACACCTAAGCGATAGAATAGAGTAGTTTCCTATTTAATGTCTGTCTGGTAGATTAATTTAAAACTTTATTCACGTATTTTTCCTTTTCTCACAAATTTAAATACTTTCGACGATATATTAATTTCCAATATCGTGTGACGTCACAGTGTGCCACATTTTGTAGCGTGCGCCATTTTATCTAAGTATTGCAACAAAAATAAAAAAAATACGTGTCTAATATTTTTTCATTATCTAACCGACGGACTAATTAGATTTTTAATTTAGAAACCCTGAAAACTACCCAATTGAGAATCTAATAAAGAAATTTGACAGAAAAGAGGTTGACTTGCTATCCACTGTACACAATATTCTTTAGTTTCTATCAGTGCCTTCTTATTAAGCTTTCATGCAGTGACTTACATTTTTTACTGAAACTTTGCGAATAAATGAACATTAATAGTGCTGCGTTGTTTTATAAAGAAACATAACATAACATCACACCTTCTTATCCCCGAATGGGTAAGCAGCGATGCCACTGTACAATGTAACACCCACTTTTCACTATTATGTTATGAGTTCTATATAATAGGACTCCCTATTACATGAGCCTATTGCCATATACCGGGCACAATTCCAGACTCCGTGCTACTGAGAAAAACCCAGTAATACTTTGCCTGACTCGTCGAACCAGAGACCCCTTGGCAGTCAAGAAGGGTATACAATATGTTGGCGTCCCAAGCTGGCGGAGGTGTATTATTTCCATTGCGCTCAATTTTCGCCAATTACCCCAAAACTCCAGTGGGCTTACTCTTGAATCCAATTCCGATCGATCGACATTGGTATTGTGAAATTTCGTACTCTTGAGTTGCAACACTAGCGCCCACTGCATTTGTATTGCGTGGATATTTAATGAACTACATAAATGGTATTGAGTTTGGCTTTATATTCCGTATTCTAAATGCTACTTTAACAGCTACGATTGAGGTTGTATAGTTTTAACATTGGATAATTATTGAGATTTTATTGGATTGAAATTGAGATTAGTTTCAAGAGTAAGCACCCTGGTATGGCCAGCCAGGTCAATCTATCCATTTCTGTGAAATTTCTTAATTACATCTTCAACTTTATTGTATTGACATAAAGTAGAAAATCCAATAAATAAATTTGATAGATAGTAAGTTGATCTGGTGGCTACTACGTACGTACGTGCATTGAAAAATGGTGGAGTTAAAAAACAACAAATGAACTTTGAAGAATTCTCAACTTACCTGCGTACTTACGAAAACAAAATAAGAAGAATAAATAACAAAAATCAACGTACGCAGACCTTGAACAGGAAGTTCTTCTTGTGGTCGGGACCGCACTCAAAACACAGATTGTACTCTGGGGGGCCAAGTTTCTGTTTGGAACAATATTCTCCTAGCAACGATACTGGGTGCTTCCCGCCCGCTACTAGGGGCGCGGGGCCGCGGAGACGACTGGGGCGTTGCGGTTTCATCTGGAAGGGAATTCATTTATTCAAATGTTTCATTATATTGTAAGGTTTAAGATGTAAGGAAACCAATTAAGTACTGACATGTCTTCTTCAGATAAAAGTTCTATAAATAAATAAAGAATTCAAAAAAGAAATCAATTATTAAATTGAAGTATGACTATAGTCAGATATCTAGTTCGATTCCAGATTTGACATTAGCTGCTGTCATTTTGTGAAATAATGATACCACATATAATAGTGTAGTGATGAACACAAAAATCGATAAACAATCAGTGTGTGTATTTTATAATAAATGTTACAGAAAATGACAGGATAGCGATAGCGATGACGGCGACAATTTATAAAAAAAAATATTACCATAATACGTCTATCTGTTTTATTTGTCATGTTCCTTCATGATTACATTTTTTTATTTATTTCACACATAATTATAAAAGAAAAGTCTCAGATAGTAAAATAATCGTCAAAACTAAATTATCGGTATAGAAATATTAAATTTCCTGATATACTTAGTTTACGAGAGTAAAATTATAAACGAGAAGAATCGATCCAGAAATATTCCATTTCCATATCGAATAATTTCGCAACGTTTCTATTTAGTACTTGTCATAACGTTGCAACACTGAAATTGTCAAATCTGGAATCGAATTAAAATTCCGAGTATAGTGTTTGTGGTCTATTTAAATTATTAGCAAATGTATTAAGATGTCTACAACACACTTCATGTAAAAATGGGCTTCAATTAATTTTAACATGTTAAAAAGTAATTTTGTTGCTCATAAAACTCTACAATTTAATGTGTTAAAATATTGTTTCAAACATACATTAACTTCTTAATCCCCGAGTATGAAAAATCCACAACAATTGTTCATACAAAAGCAATCTCTAAGCATCGTAAATAAGGTCTATAATGGAGTAAGTGGAGAGTGGTCACCGGTGACCAGTAACTATAAAATGCTGGAATACTAATACGTTACTCAATTTTAAGTCGTGCTTAAATATCTGTCATTTCACAAAGAATTTGTAGAGACAAAACTATACTTAAACGCGACTTAAAATTGAGTAACGTTTCAGTATTCCGGCAAAAGTTAATTACACGTTAATAAGTCAACATGGATACTATAAAACGGTAAAGGTACAAAATCAAAACAATACTTACACCCCTACTGCGCCTACAGGTAGTGGCCTCTTCTTTGGCCTGTAGACCTCTTGTATCAAGTTTAACTTCTAGCAGTAATGGCTGAAGCGTCCCAGTACCTTCCTTACCCAACCCTTGGCCGGGCGTCCAGCCCATTTTCTGAAGTAAATGCATGCCCATGCCTCCTTCAACGGGCGCGGCACGCACCAGTTGATCCTACATACATACAACGACATTAGACAATGTATTGACAATCGTGAGTATAATAAATTCGTTTAGATATGAGAACAATTATGATTTTAATGTAGTTAAAGACTATTTTGGAAGAAAAATGTAAAAGTATTCTCTTAAAACACCCTGTAGAAAAGTGTAACCATCGCATTGTAACTCAAGTTTCAACAATAATGAAGAATCTGCCAGTAGTTATATTAAATTTGTACTCAGTGTACACAACACATAAAGTTCATTTTTGTCTGAGTATTACTTCACCCCCTCCCGTATTATACTTACCTCTTTGAATACATTGTAAGGTTAGCACCTATCATCGTAGACATCGAAGTGCACGCATCTCCTTATCACTTAAAAGCTGCAACAAATATTCATGAATTCCCCATCTTGGCCATTTTTCTTTGAGCCATCAACGCATCGCATTTTTTTCACGAAAACGTATCTTTTTAGTGTTTATAAAGACGCGAATCGCTTGTACATTATTGTAGTAGTTGTGCAAAACTTCGCACATAGCTTTGCACAAATGTTCGGGAGAGGCTGTAAGTTATTTTCGCCCTTCTTGGATAGCTCAAAGAATCGATGGACTTTTCAATATTATTTGAAGACTGACCAAATGTATTTTATAAATTCAGGATTCTATATTTCCGCCCAACAGTCCTAGACCATAAATTCTTTATATACAGAGTCAAGGACAAAACTAAAGTCGAATAAATAAATCCAACAACGATTAAACTTAACAAACAAAATAGGAACTGAAAAAACGCAAAACAGCCTGTAAAAAGTTTGCATTTTGGACCAACATTAAACATTTAAAAAAGTAGGTCAGAAATAAAAAAAAATAATAATTAATATAAACAATTGAAATAAGTCAGTCACAACCAAGGGGAAAACTGAATATCTGTACGCAATCTTTGGTAATGATGATTCACATGCCAAAGGGGGCGTGGCATGAGAATTACCATCACGTTAGAAGAGTAGTGCGGTGTAACCAGCGAACTTTCAAGTTCCCTAGTTACACAAACAGGGAATTACGAGGTCGCGTAATGGTTGCAGCAACATTCAGTGAGGTTACACATTACATAATAATTATATAGAGAGGATAATAGCATGAGTATTTATATTTTTTTTTTGTATAAATTTCAAAGTGTGAGTATGTAGCCGAAGCAATTCAATAGATAATAAATATTATAAATATTGTTTCTAGCTACTATAGTATGCTGAATACTTATAATGTATTTAAATCCGTGTTAATTAACTACTTTTAAGAAGATATTAATGAGAGTTTGTATGTTCTGTGTAATATTCAAAACTACTGATCAGATTTTGATAAATTCATTCACCGATAGAAATATAATATTCTGAGTGCAAACGAAAAAAGTCCCAAATACCCAATTAATAATATTTCCCTGTATTAATAATACGAGAAAACCGTCCAATCTGTAAGAAGATGCAAGTGTAAGAAAAAAAGGCATCCACAAATAGCTTTGGCAAAGAATTCCCAATAGTTCATAGCATCTTTCATTCAAAACCACTACCAAAAAACAAGCATTTCATAGCTCTTAGTTCATATAAAATACAATACATATACGTAAAAAACCGTGCTACAATATAGCTCATTGACAAAACAGTGATACAAGATAACATTATAAAAAAGTCAAGTTGTTGCAACCATCACAGTTTTTAATAGAAAAAGGTCAGAAAGTATAATACGACTAGTATTATAAGTTCTGACCGAACGGTCGAGCGCGCAGTGACCGCAAATCCCGACCGGCGAGGCAATCAGCTGAAAGAAAATTCATTGGCATACTATTAAAGTACTGAACGAAACTATGTGGCTCGTTTACTGTCAGTATTGGTGAATGTATGGAGTTCAATCCTGTCATAGTGTTTTGTTTTCAAAGGTTGGTTAATTTAATTACAATATGGCATGATTGTGCCATTACTTAATAGGGATATGGCGCTGCGGTAGATACCTAAACTCGACTTTGTAGCCGTTGAATATATGTTAAAACTTACTAAACAAATTAGATTTTAATACACATTTGTTGTAGTTAACACTGACTATAAAACATCCCAATTAAAATAATACAAATGAGGCAGTATATTTGTTTTTTTTTTAATCGATTACACATTATTCACTCAACTAACCTAAGTTGTGTGTAAGGAAAATATCTTAGGCTACTTTTCAAAGGACATCCACGCGAGCAAAAGCTACTTAGCTCAGTTACATACTTTCAAGTGAAATGTCGTGTTTTCTAATAGCAAAAGTAGTGGTACACAAGATCGAACACAATACACAGTACACAATAAGACAGTTGAGCACTGAAATAGATTCGTTTCATACTTTAACACATAGGTATTGTTGTGATTAGTTTACTAATTACAAACCACAGATAACATAATGTAATGTGACGTTTTTGTATTAACTGTCAGTGTCACTCCGTTCACTTGTGTTGTCATGTTTTTTCTCTTGTACTTCCGCCCTGTTCCGTGAATATAGTTTTATCGCTCAGTCGTGCATTTTTATTTTAATAAAGTTTAGTTCTGGAATTACCTCTAATTATTCTATTGAACATTAGGTTATGGGCCCAGTATGTCCATTAGGATACAGTAAAAGTAATTCGACACTACAGTACCGCGATTCAATCAGATTCGTATTAGCTGTTGGCAATCTCAACGGCCATTACCGCGTCCCGGCCACACCGACGTTCTTTTTCAGCATTTCAGATTTAATTACATGATGGCATCTTCTCAAATATCAATCGGCACCATTGAAAAATTGGTTGGCCGTGAAAACTATCAAAGTTGGAAATTCGCTGTTAAAAATTATCTGGAGCATGAAGAACTATGGCAGGAGATTGAACCCTACGAACCAGGATATGTATCGGACAGCAAAAAAAACACGAAAGCGAAGTCTAAAATCATTCTACTAATTGATCCTCTGAACTATGTCCACGTTCAAGACTCGACGAGCGCCAAACAGGTTTGGACAAAATTGGAATCCGTATTTGATGACTCCGGGCTCAGCAGAAAGGTAGGCCTGTTAAAAGATCTTGTAACCACTAATCTAGAAAATTGCTCGAGCGTCGAAGAATATGTCAATAAGGTAATATCGACAGCTCACAAGCTTCGAAATATCAATTTTATAGTAGGAGACGAGTGGCTTGGTACACTGCTGCTCGCTGGCCTCCCTGATTACTACAAACCGATGATAATGGCTTTAGAGAGCTCTGGTGTGAATATTACTGCTGACTATGTAAAAACTAAGTTATTGCAAGAGGTTAAGGTATCAGATTCTGCTGCTTTCTATGCTAAGTCATATAATAAAAATATGCATAAGTTACTGCCTAATCATAATCCACATAACCAATCGCATGTTAAAAAGCATGGCAAAGGCCCACGGTGCTTTGTATGTAACAAGCATGGGCACATGAGTAAAGAATGCTATTTCAAAGACAAAAAGAAAAGCTCCGCTTACCATGATAATTGTAAAAATAACAGCTATTTTGCCGCTTTTCCAGTTGCTGCAGAGTTGGATGGAAACTCCTGGTACATTGATTCCGGTGCATCATTACATATGTGCAACAATAGGGATCGGATGTATGATGTTAATCCAACTACAATCAACAACATCAAAGTTGCTGACAATAAAACAGCTCCAGTAAAAGGTAGTGGCAAGGTGGATTTACAAGTAATTGACTCAGATGGCATAATACGGACAATACAGGTTAGAGATGTTCTATTTGTACCCACACTAACAGTAAATTTACTTTCTGTAAGTCGAATGGTAAACAATGGCTGTGAAGTAAAATTTGAGAGAAATGGTTGTAGAATTTATCAGAATAATAAATTAATATTGACAGCTCTGCATCGCAATAACATGTATGTATTAAACAATGTTTCTGAAGCACCGGCATTGCTATCGACAGTAAATGAGAAAGATATAAATCTATGGCATCAGAGGATGGGCCATCTCAATTTCACAGACTTACAGAAAATAACAGATAGTGCAGAAGGGGTAGAATTATTAAAACTAGGCAATCAGTTTTGTACAACTTGCTTAGAAGGAAAAATGTGTAGAAAACCATTCAATAATACTGGTACTAGAGCTTCTGAATTGCTCCAATTGATCCACTCCGACTTATGTGGTCCGATGGAGACGAGTTCTATTGGGGGTGCCAGATATTACGTTACATTCACAGATGATTACAGTAGGAAGGTTTCTGTCTATTTCATGAAAAATAAATCTGAAACATTAGAAAAGTTTAAAGAATATAAGAATTTAGTTGAAAATGAAACTAATAAAAAGATTAAGATATTACGTTCAGACAATGGAAGAGAATATATAAATAAAGATTTTAAATTGTTTCTGTGTAAATTTGGTATCCAGCATCAAACTAGTAATCTACATACTCCTCAACAAAATGGCATGGCCGAGAGGATGAACCGCACATTAGTGGAGAGAGCTAATTTTGAATTCCAGGTTACCTAAAATGTTTTGGGCTGAAGCAGTTTCAACAGCCGCTTATATTACTAACCGTTGCCCAACAAAAGCTTTGGATTACAAGACACCATATGAAATGTGGACAGGTAAAAAACCTAACCTAAAAAATATGAAAATATTTGGCTGTCAAGCTATGGTTCATGTACCAAAGGAAAATCGACAAAAGTGGGATTCAAAATCAGTTAAAATGATATTTGTTGGCTATTGCGATTATACTAAAGGTTACAGATTTTATGATGAAGATAAAAAAACGCATATTTAAGAGCAGAGATGTTGTCTTCTTGGAACACACAGTTAAAAACAATTGTGTCATTATGCCGCTTACTAACCTGCAGCAACAGGAAAGTACTGTTCAACATGAATGTGATACTGATACTTTAGTAAATGAAAGTTCAGAAGAGGAACAATTATTTGATGCCACCAGTGACTTATCAAACTTAGAATTTGAAAATGATCCAGATTACACACCGGAGAACTTTAAACAAGATACCATACCATTAAGAAAAATGAACCTCCGACCTAGGAATACTAAACCTAATACATATCTTTGTCAAGAAGAAAAACCAACTAATTCAGCAGTATTATTAAAGGAACCAGAGACTGTGGAAGAAGCTCTTTCAGGTCTGAATGCAAAAGAGTGGAAAGAAGCCATGGACAGTGAGTATGAATCACTCCTTCAGAATAATACTTGGACATTAGTAACTCTTCCTAAAGACAGAAGAATAATACCTTGCAAATGGGTTTATAAATTGAAAACTAATGCAGATGCTAAAGTCATAAGATACAAAGCAAGATTAGTTATTAAAGGTTTCAAACAGAAGAAAGGAACTGAATACAATGAGATCTTCGCTCCGGTAGTAAGACATACCTCTATTAGATATTTGTTTGCATTGGCTGTCAAAGAAAAGTTATACATAGATCAAATGGATGCAGTTACAGCATTTCTGCAAGGTGACATAGACACTGACATCTTCATGAGTCAACCACCAGGTTATGAACATGGTCAAGAAGTCTGCAAATTAAATAAATCTATCTACGGTTTAAAACAAGCAAGTCGTCAATGGAACTTGAAACTAACTTCTGTATTGAAACAGCTGGGATTAAAAAGCACATCTGTAGACCCATGTGTTTATTATAAAAATGAAGATGAAAGCATTATCATCATATTGATTTATGTGGATGATTTATTAATATTCTATAACAACATAGAGAAAGGTGAAGAAATAAAGCAACAACTTGGAAACAATTTTAATATGAAAATGCTTGGACCTGTGAATCATTTTATTGGTTGGAGAATAAATCAAAATGTAACCAGGGATCAAATTTATATTGATCAAACTAATTATATAGAGAAGATTCTACAAAGGTTCAATTTGACAGATTGTAATCCAGTTCATTCACCATGTGATATTTAAAATTGATTAGCACACAAGAGCACAATAATATTGCTTACAATATTCCTTATCAAGAAGCAATTGGAAGTTTACTTTATTTATCACAAGGTACAAGACCAGACATATGTTTTATAGTAAACAAATTGAGTAGCTTCAACAACAAACCTGAAGTACAACATTGGTCAGCAGTAAAAAGAGTACTACGGTATTTAAAAGGAACAAAGGATTGCAAATTAAAGTTCAGCCAAAATGCAGAAGAAACAGGAGTGTTTGGCTACTGTGACTCCGATTGGGCTTCGGATATTAACAGCCGGAGATCTTGCTCTGGCTACAGTTTTCTGTTTCAGGGTGCTGCTGTCTCATGGTGTTCTAAACGTCAAAACACTGTTGCATTATCCACCATGGAGGCAGAATATATGGCACTGGCTACTGCCACACAAGAAGCTATGTGGCTGCGGCATTTAGAGTCTGAGCTATATTGGAAGGCTACAATTGCACCTACCATAATTTATTGTGACAACCAAAGTGCAATTAAATTTACAGGTAATGACTCTTATTGTGCCCGCAGCAAACACATCGATATAAGGTATCATTTTGTTCGAGAAAGGGCTGCTGAAAAGGACATCGAGCTCCGCTATGTTGGCACTCAGGATATGGTCGCCGACGTGCTAACAAAACCAATTTCTCAGAAGAAAACTGAAGACTGTTCAGCTGCTATGGGTTTGCAATTAAGAAGAGGATGTTGTGATTAGTTTACTAATTACAAACCACAGATAACATAATGTAATGTGACGTTTTTGTATTAACTGTCAGTGTCACTCCGTTCACTTGTGTTGTCATGTTTTTTCTCTTGTACTTCCGCCCTGTTCCGTGAATATAGTTTTATCGCTCAGTCGTGCATTTTTATTTTAATAAAGTTTAGTTCTGGAATTACCTCTAATTATTCTATTGAACATTATTTTTGACCCCTACAAGCATATTGTTCTTTCATAATCACACTTTTTAATATAAATTGTATTTATCCAAAGATATTATAGTTTAAAAAAGACACCTAAATCAATCAGAATAAGTATCAACCTAGATGTCTTTGTCAAATTGATTTTTTTATTTGTAATTTAAGACATGACTAAGTATACTACAACACATTATATTATGCTTTTAGTAGATACTGGATACAGGAAAATGTTCTTCAATCATGTACCAGTGTTTATAGATCTCAAATGTCATTAAGGTTCAAATTACAATGAGATCCTTTTTGCCAAGAACGTTTTTCTGTATTAGCTTACTGCGCTATTCCAAAAATTCTATTTACGCCGCTTCCAGACGTCTGAATTAATGTAGAAAAGGGAATAATCTACGCAATGCAATTATGAAAAACGCTAAACGCAACGTCATGTATAAAAAATGCATTTAAAAACAATTTTGGTAAAAATGAAAGAACAATTTCACTGAAGTAATGTTATACAGTATGATGTTAAAGTTTAGAATATAATTTTGTACCTTTTTGGCCCACGCTTGTGTACCACTTGCTAGTTCCCTCGGTGTTAATATCTGAGCTCCTGTTGAACCGGTGAACTGACCAAGTGATGATTCACCCGCTGACCAACCAAACTGCGAAAATAATAATAGAATTTAGAAATGAATTTTAACTTTGTAAATTAAGATCTGCGTATAAGGATATACGGAGCCGAGACGTGGACACTGACAGTGCAACTGGTCCACCAATTTAAGGTCGCGCAGTGAGCTATGGAGAGGGCTATGCTCGGAGTCTCTTTGAAGGATCGAATCCGAAACGAAGTGATCCGACAGAGAACCAAAGTTATCGACATAGTCCAAAGGATCAGTATGCTGAAGTGGCAGTGGGCCGGTCACATTTGTCGAAGAACCGATAACCGTTGGGGTAAACGTGTTCTAGAGTGGAGACCGCGTCTAGGCAAACGCAGTGTAGGGCGCCCTCCAGCTAGGTGGAGTGACGACATCTGTAAGGTGGCTGGCAGTGGTTGGATGAGAAGAGCTGAAGACCGAGCTCAGTGGCGTGTCATAGGAGAGGCTTATGTCCAGCAGTTGACGAATACAGGCTGATGATGATGATGATAAGGATATATGGTACAAAATAACTCACCCCATGTGTGGTAAAAAGTTCGGTCTCTTCTTGTTCCTTGCGAATCAAAGACAGTTTCTGCGACACGATCAACGCCACGTCTTGCTGTAAATACAGAAAAATGGAATGTTGTCAATGAGTCACACAATAAAGAATTTAGCTGTAGAATAAAATTTAACTGTAGAATAAAATTTAGCTTTTAGTATAAAAAAATATATATTCGTATAATATTCGTCGTGACTTAGAGTAAATATTCGAGTTATACGTACCATCTTCTGTGCATCTACGCCTGGTGGATAAGCTTGTGGACCCGGAGCTGGTAACGCGGGTATTGCAGGCACTGAATTCAGCTCTAGAACATTACATTAAAATAAATTACTTTTCATATTTTTACTACTTTCTTAACCTTTTCGCCGCCAACAACTTCTATAGAAGTTCAGGATTTTCGTGCCGTCCACGCCACTACTTCTATAGAAGTTCATTGTATCTACCTACTATAAAAAATACATTTACGATACATAAAACATTTGTTTCTTTGTAATTTTGTAATATGGACACGACGAACTATTTTTTCTCATGCAAAACAGACTATTTTCTGTTTTAAAAAGGTAAAACATAAAAGGTTTCAAATAATTTTATATCCCGCACGCCAACGACTTCATATCAAGTAGGCCAGTGATGTGACGCGTAAGGAGCATTCATTAGAATCTTTATTTACTATAATATTTGTTTTCTTTTCCATCCAATAGTTTTTTGAATTCTATGAATAAAAAGAAATTCCGGTCAGTAAATAACGTATTACAATGCGTTTCAAAATTAATGTACATCTACCTATCAAATCATTTCATTAAAATTAATTATTATGTACTGAGGGTTTTCGATATTGGTAGACCCATCTCTACGTAATGGCAAGATGTCGAGTGACACTAGCGCCGTCAACTTCAATAGAAGTAAACCTATGACGTCGTAAGCGCTTAGGCGTCAAGGTCATTGTGTCATAGTTCCGAGCGACGCGTGTACGCACGCAATCGCACTTAATCGATTAATCGCACGGCCTATACCTATAATTATTTTCATGATTATGAAATATCCAAATGATTGAGTCATTTTGATTCGATTACAAACTGTTTGGGTCGCGAAAAATTTGTGATCGACTCAGGTCTATATTTGTTCGCCGACACAGCTAAAAGTTTGCGAAACCGAGAGCCGCAACGAATAGGTATTTTATGACTACCTAATATCCATCAAACGTGCCAGTTTTTCATTTGCATTAAATGAAAAATAAGCTATTAAAGTTTAGTACATCTGTATTAAAATAGTTACTTACCATCCATTTCCAAAACTACACATATGTTGCCACTTTTAATCACTACAAACAATGTTCCTGATCGTGACCTGACGTTAGATTTTAAATGTAAACTAAAACCAAAAGCAAACCAAACTCGATAGAAAGAAAGAAAAGCATAGACAACTATTCCTTACGAAATGTATCGTGCTTTGAACGCCAATGACTTGATATGAAGTAAACAGACTACGTTATGAAATGAATAGTGAAGTGGCTAATGTTACGAATTATTATTATTATCTCTAGCAACTCTATGCATGTATCTTCATCTCTGATAACGGATACCCATTTTTCTTAGTATAAATGTTCATAAAATAAAACAAATTACCATTATAACTTAACAGTTTGTATTTTTAATTGTAAATTTGAGTACCAATTTAAATTTACACATATTTTTTTTCATTATCGACATGATGTTACCGCCATCCCTACTTTCGTACTATACATTTATTATACATTTATACGTTGGCGTACGGCGACACATCGTGTTTAGTATAGCTGGGCGGCGAAAAGGTTAAACCGCGACCCAATACCAAATACCAATAATAGTAATAGGTTAGTTTCCTAAATTTTATTTAATTGTCCGTCTGGTAGATTAATTTAAAACATTAGATGCGTATATTTTTCTCACAAAATTAAATACTTTGGACGATATATTAATTCGAAATATCGTGTGACGTCACAGCGTGCTACAACCTCGCACTCCTAAACTTAACGCCATTTTATCTAAGTATTGCAACTTTATACGAGAAATGAAAAAAATACGTGATTTTTGTGACATTATTGTGTCATTATGTAACTGACGGATTATTTAGATTTTTAATTTTCATACCCTGGCAACTACTCAATTAGCTCACGACCTTGGCATGCAACGGTAAATTATAATTAATGCTATTAATATTGATCAATAATTATTATTATCAGCTATAAACCTAGTAATAGCTTTTATGTAATAAGAGAAAGATAATTGTAGGTCATAGTAAGTTGTTTATCTAGACAATGTTATGAATAAAAGATTATTAAATTAATAGGGTTGCGGGTTTCTCTCGTAACTTTTCGACGAGGTTATGGGCTCCTGGTGTAGGTCGGAACAAGTCGAGTAACTGTTGAACAGTTATGCTAATTAACCGAGAAAAATAGTCTAATTAAATTATTCTTTGTTTGTTTTATTTTCCTTGTTGTCAGAACTAGAAATGTATGAAACGTTTAGTTAATCCAGATGTTATTGTCGCTAGTATCTTTGTATATCAATAAAAATCATACTTACGGCTTCCAGAAGTGAAACTTTTCATATAAGCAGGTGGACTTAAAGATCTTTCAGATATTCTAAAACAAAAAGGAAATATTAAGAACACTGCATTGTGAATTGAAAGTATGTCTTATATTCATTACAATAAAGGTGATACTTACTTGGCAATATCCGTGCATGTGTTTGTTGATGAAGAAGTGGAGGCAGTGGTAGATTTAGTCTTAGAACTAGTGGAGTTGAGCTTTGCTACTTGCTGTAAACAATAAAAATGGGTTAAATGCTGGAATTGTGAACTTTATCAACAATAGTTTAAGATTTAGATTAAATTATCATCATGGTTAGTGATCAAAGTATCTGTGGAGGCTAGAATGAAGTCTTGAAAATAGAGTATTACAAAACCACAATTGTATAATAACTATCGTGCGACATACTCAATTATTTCAAAATATCAGTTTTTAACACATGAAATAATGAGAAAAACCATAGTAGTTTCGAATCATAGCCGTTTATGACTCTTCATCATGAGTATTCGACACCTGGTGCGCCGAAAATATTGTGTCAGGACCATCTTCTGCCTACCTGGTTAATTGAGACATTTACTACGCTCACCTAAGGGTAAGGGTCTGCTAGCTGTGCCCGTAGTGTATATAATACCGTACAACTGTGGCTCGAGTTACATCGGGGAAACTCATCGCAACATCACAACCAGGCTAAATAAATGGCTAAATAAGTATAACTTCTTAATCCATGATTACGCAAAATCCACAACATTTGTTCATACAAAAGTAGTCTCTAAACATCGAAAATAAGGTCTATAATGGAGTAAGTGGAGAGCGGTCACCGGTGACCGCCTGGGCGATAGATAAGATTCAAATCTTACCATGTCCTTCTTAGGCGGTGAGACGGGCACCCATTCTGATGCTTTCTCCCGATGTTGAGATCCTGAAGACACGGGGAATTGAAGCCTTAGCTCCTCCTTGTTGGCTATAGGAAGAGGATTCGTTTTTATTGGTAGTGGAGCGCCTCCCTGGAAAGAAATATAAATGTTATATTTACGACAATATTAATTGTTGTAATCAATTTAGTAATTCGTTGAGTACTTATAAAAGAAACTGTCAAGTAAGCGTCTTTGGATTACATTCCAAAGCATTATTTGACTGTTTTTATTCGTAAATTATTTGTAATAGCACAGAATTTGGAGTTATGGCCAGTGTATGGCAACAACATAGCCATAGAATTACTAAAAATAACCGGAATGCACCAGTAAAAACCTTAAAAGTACATAATAATAACAATGCTGCTTTGCATCACGTTTGGCAAATAAAAATATTAAAATATATTTATATATTCAAAATATATTCAATAAATCTTATCAAAAGATATGAAATAAGCATAGAAAACTCACCCTTATGTTCATAACAATAGGAGCCTTCTCCTTAACAAGGAAGGGATGGTGGAATGCCAGTGTATCTTCGTTCTCACTCATATCATCGTCGTTTGATGAGACAGATGATAGTTCACCTAGAGCTTCTTTCTTGGACAAGTGCTTGCAGAAGTCTGTCAGTTCATCTACTGATTTACCTGTTAATAATATTATTTGTTTACATTATATTGTAATAGGACATGATTAAATCATCATTCATTTCATCAATAGCCTATAAATCCCCACTGTTGAACAAAGCCTCTTCTCACATGGAGAAGGTTTGCGCGATTACAAACTTATAATTAGAAATTATAAGCCCAGGTTACCTCACGATATTTTCCTTCCCCGTTTGTCAGTGGTGTCTAGATAATCTTAGAAAGTACATATAACTCGGAAAAAGTCACATTGGTACTTCCCATTGGTATTTATTTAATCATGGGGTTTATTTACTAGTTAATAGGATTAAATACAGGGTGCAAATGGAACACTCCCGAAACGCTGACAAAAAGAAATTGTTTTACAAATTAATCGTTTTTGGTTTCGTGTTATTCATGAAACATCAGCCTTGAGCAGTTGATTACAACTATAATAACTAAAAAGAAATATTTCATTCCTTACTTTTATGAAAATAAAACTTGTTATTTTTATCATCACCTGTCAGTATTTTTATAGAGCATTCCGTTTACACCCTGTGTACATTAGTTTGGTAATAACCGGTTCAATAAAAGGATTTTCGAAAAACAACATGGAGTATAGAAATGTACATCATCATCATAGGAGACTATTGAACACATCATTAGTATAGCAAAAGGATTTATTTATTCTTTTATGTACAAAATTTTATTATGGCACATAAGGCGAACTTAAACTGTCAAACACCAAGCGGTCACCGGTGACCGCAACCTATTGTTCTTTAATTGTGTCTATAAATACGGTACTCGACGAGTTAATGCCGTATGGCATTCTCTACCAGTCACCCTTAGGGTTTAAGTAGAAAATCAGCGAAAAATAAGGTACGGAGAATAAACAAACAGCAAAGAGAGAGAGAAAATTTTTTTTTTGTATCACAAAAAACAAAACTAATAAAGAAGATGGTATTTCGTAAGTATATTTGATCATCCTTGTTCTCTTTCACTCTTTAGTTGTAATATTTACGACACATTTCATCATAAAATCTGTTTTTACCAGTATAAAAAGTAATCTTACTAACCTCCAGACTGAATTGCAGCCATTACTTGATTCCTAGTATGTGGCGGCAAAGCGGCGGCTCCGGCGGGGACTGCGCCATTCTTGAGCATGTTTATAGCATTCCTTCTAGCAACTTCTAGCAGTCGTTTCTTTTCACTATCTGCTAACTTAACACCGGTTGGTGACCTAAGAAAGAAACTTATATTCTTAAATATTCCTCATAAAAATAAATAACATCTCTTTAAATTAAACCATAATTTTAATAAATATTTGTGTTACAAATACTACGTTATATAATTCTGTGAAAAGAACTTCTTGTAACAAAATCTTGATGAAATTAAACCACATGAAAAATGAGCACAACATTTAATTTAAAAAATTATATTTGTCACACATGAATAGGTGACGCTTGGTTAATAGGTGCCGTTTGTGTGTGGATAATTATCAAATGCAGCATGTTAGTTTTAAAATATAATACTCTGGCATGCCCTTGAGTAAAATAGTTATTTATGCTTAATTTAGAGCTACTTTTCATGATTATTTTATAAAAAGTTAAAGCAAATTTATTATATGTGAACTACACTAGCTTTTACCCGCGGCTTCGCTCGCGTCACAAAAGGATAAAAGTAGCCTATGTGCCATACACACAGCGCCATCTATACCAATTCTTTTGTTTTCCCTCGGGAATATCAAAATTTTCCGGGATTAAAAGTACCCTATTATTTAATCCAGACTTCTACAAAAATTCAAAGCAATCGATTTAGAAGATACGGCGTGTAAGCGGAACAAACTCACTTTCCCATTTATGTAAGGATAATTCAATGTGTTGACATGAAATTAATATTATTGTGACAACTATGAGTTAGATTTAGTGACTATAAAGACAATAAAGGAGTTAAACAAACCTTGATCTCCTCCTTCCTCCATGTCTAGGCGACAACCGTCTGGTCCTATGTCGTGATCTTGATCTCGACCTTCGCCGCGATCGCGACCTTGACCTCCTTCGGGACCGAGATGAGGACCGATGTCGTGAACGACTGCTATGTCGTGTCTTAGAACTGGAACGATGATGACGCTTCCTAGATGCTGAAGATGATCTCCTTGATTTACTGCTAGACCTGTTACAAAAAATTTAAATTATAGTTAAATTTATATTTATGGGAACCCATTTTCTTTTTAAATGTCGACAATGTCTTCTGGAGCTTTAACCCGTCGTGTGTCTAAATGTATTTTCTACTGTGTCTCATATTGGTGCATTCAAGCGGATAAGTGACACTGGGATATCAGTCACTAGTTGTCGCCCTTATTAATTCAAGGATCCATTCGATGTTGATTGACTTGCAATTTGAATTGTATCTCAAAAAAACCTGTACTGAGTTATTTTACTACAGGCTTTTATGCAGTGATACAATCACTACAGGTGAACACAAAAAGCAGGTTCTTTTCATCAGTCAGTAAGTATTAGTAATTAACTAATGAATATAGCTGTAAGAATCAGGTTTTCTAATTGTAATGTTGACTTCTACATGCAAGTCTTAGGTGATTAAGTAGACCAATATTAGGTGTTTTAATTTGTACTCAATGTAATAGTTGTTGTTTTAATTTGAATTACTATTTCTAGTTACAGACATACCTTTTAGGAGATTTACTTCTATCTCGCCTTGATGATTTTGATGAGCTTTCAGACTTTTTACTTTTCTTTGAAGCAGATTTTGATTCGCCATTTGTTTCACTGCAAATTAAAGACATAAATAGGTTAATATATTTTTGAAATATTGTTTTTACTTCATTTATAGTAATATAAACTATGCATTACAAATGTTTTGAAAGTAGCTTTTGTCCACTAGTCAATAAATACATTATAATCAATTTAAACATGTTAAATTGAAAGAATTTTTACATCACAAAGAGGCCCCACACTTATAACAGCTGTTTATTAATAAACAAACTTTTAACTGGTTTTCCCGACTTTTAATTAAAGATAAATATTACTTACATTTTTGATTCTTCCTCAGCTTGTTTCTTAAGTATACCTCCAGGATCTGAAGTTTTAGGAAACTGTGAGTTGCATACAATTTCTTTCTCAATACTGCTAGATGAATCTGTGTATTCACCTTCTTCATATTTTTCTGCTTTCCTTCTAGCCTCTTCCTCAGCTTTCTTCACCGTCTCCTCATATACAGCACTAAATTTAAGATTCTTTATTTGAATTTTACCCTTAGACTTATCATTGTCTGCATTGCAAGCCTCAGCCTTCTTACTGTCCAGTTTATCCCGCAAGTCTATAGTCTTGTTACAGTCTGTAGACATAGACATGGGATGTGGAGGTGACAATGAAATGGAATCATCTTCAATTTTAATTGCCACATGCTTTTTAACATCCTTTTCAACTTTAACTTCCTTAGGTTTAACATCTTCTTGTTTGATTTCTTTCTCATGTTTTATTTTCACGTGGTCATTTTCTGGTTTAACTCGGACCGGTGTTAGTGGGTACGGGTATGAGGGAGACCGACTCTCTCTAGCCCGTTTTTTAGACTTACTCTTTTTTCTCTTTTTCCGCTTATGTGTGTACTCACTATCGTCCGAGCTGTCGCTGCTAGAACTCCGGCTGCGTTTTTTCTTTTCTTTCTTATGCTTCTTCTTACTCTTCTTTGATTTCTTAGAAGGAACTTCATCTATCTTCGGGGGATCTGCGTTAAAAGCACTAAACAATTCCGAGAGAATCTCACTGGATGACTTTTTCGAGTCATCTTTTTTACGCTCGGGTGTTGTTTTTTCACGTTTTATTAGTTGTTCTATTTTATCTATCAAGCTCGTCATAGTCTTAACAAATTAGATTTAACGTTCAGTACGCATAACAATATTTGTAGCACTACAACAAGTAATAATTAACAAGATAGCAACGTAAAACAGTCATTGATTATTGAATCAAACATTGGTCTACCGTGATACCGTCGCCATGATGCACCTTTTGACAATGACAGTAATAGTCATAGATTATACAAACCGGATGACAGTTTTTATTTCCGACGTTACTTTTCAGTACAATAATATTTTTTAGTCTGGTAATAATTATTCCATTTTTAAATACCATGCAAAACGAAACGATGGCGTTCCGCAATATACTATAGTTTAAGCATGAAGGGCAAGGGGCATGAGCCATGTAGCGCTATCTAGAGCACGAAAATCAAAACGAAACTAACTGATCAGAATGATTAATATAACTTATACGCTAAATAGCTACTTGTATTGTAGTACTGTAGCGTAGTACCTACTTGTAGTAGTGGTATTTATATTTATGAAATTGCAGATTGCACAAGGGGGACTTAATGCCACTTCCATTACTATAATTAATTATCATTAGGCATGCCAATTATAATTAGGTACCGACTGTTAGTTTCTATCTTTCGAAAATAACCGTTTAAATAGTATTAAACTAGTTTAACTAGTCTAGATTTTTACTTTAATCATTGACTATACAATCATGTCCCTGCTCTTTCTATAATAGCAATTAAGTAGGTAACTTGTCGTAGAGCCTGCAATGCGCAATTTTGAGGTTATGACTATACCAGCTCTCTTACGCAGCTCATGGAAGTCCTACTTTAGATCATGAAATATTACGTCACTCCGTAATGTTACCAGGTTTCATCTGTTATGTAAAAATAGCTAGTTCTACCCTAAACTATTCAGTATTTGTAAACTATAAGGAGCGGTTTTGTAAGTTCTCAGAGCATCAGGAGAGCACAAGGCATTACTTAATTAGAGCATTAGTCTCTGTATTTCTTACCGATCTTTTAGAAATAAACTATCATATATTTATTAACGACTGCTTCGCTAGCCGAGTTGTCGCAAGTGCGATTGCCGGGCAAGGGTATCGGGTTCGATTCCCGGGTCGGGCAAAGTATTACTGGGTTATTTTTAAAAAATCTCAGTAGTAGCACGGAGTCTGGAATTATGGTCGGTATATGGCAATAGGCTCACCCCCTATTAAGATACATGGGGCTCATAACTTAGATAGTGAAAAGTGGGTTAGTGCATTGTACAATGGCATTAAGTGCCGTAATGTGGACTTCTGCCTACGCCTTCGGGGATAAAAAGGCGTGAAGTTATGTCTATCTTTTAGAAATATAAAATGCGAATATAATAATTTGCTCTATCTGTTAATTGAACCCAATCTGATATTTCTTTATCTATCAAGGTAGTTCTATTACCTACCTGGTTTTATTTATAGTACTCAAATAAATAGGATAGGGCATTATAAAATAAAACAGAACATTTCAAGTTTATTTTTATTGTTTTCTCAATACCTTTGCAAGGTTGGTAGTTAGGTGACAAACCGGTAAACAATAGAATACAGAATGGATCCTAAATTCATTATTATTTTCTGTTCAATTGAAGTACACTGCGATTATGTCAACTGCAGTATAGGACGGAAAGCTTGTCCTTTTAGTTTATATTTTTTATTTATTTTATTAGATACATAAGTAAGTTAAGGGAGTGTTCAGAGAAAATGTTACTTATAATTAATAATTTCAAGAAATCTCGATCTACTTATTCGACATGTTCCTACTCGTATGTAGGTAAGCTTTTAGCATGATTCTATGGAATGAGTGTACCTACGTTTTCAAATAAACAGTTGAACATCACATTTGACATGTTAATCTGTTTATAAGAAAAATCTCGTAGAAATGACAAAACAATGAATAGTAGGTAATACCAAATCTTCGTCCAATCTATCGTCCAGTTCAATAACTATACACAAATAAAGACAAGCACAATTCATATTATAAGTAAGTAATCAATAATAAATTACAATAATAAAATGCAAGAACAATACACAATCAATAATTTGGCAATTTACATATTGAATTTAATAATCGGAAGCTCCAATTATTGAGCAATACTTAATTTTACAATTCAGGCCTTTGCCGATCTCTTTGATTTCAGAACAGCGGAGTTAATACTACGTGCAAATAAATGGATACAGTACAATACAAACTAGGTACATCTTCTATCCAGTAAAGAAAGAATAGCGTAATTAATTAATTCATTATTTATCATATTTATATCGAGTTTTTTACACACCACTCGTTTTGTCATAAGAGTTGTCCATCATACTTATAATAACGTCTTAGGAAGACAGAATAAATACTACAAATTGGCCAAATTAATAAAAATATTCAAAAAGCAATAAATATTATCATATCACACAATAATATCCATATAATTACATAATTACTTAATAAATCGATGATTAACTTAATGATTCTAAATAATTAATACTCAGGTATAAGGATAGCAAACGATTTTTTTTAATTAGATACGTTATTACAATCGTAAAATACATTCCCGTATTATAATACCTACCTATCTACGTTTTCGTATCAAATTTTAAATGATTTTCCATGTACTTGATATATAAAACTTGTATACTATAAAAAACTAATAATAACTAACAGAAATCTAGTCACAGTTATTTTTACTTCTATATTTATGAAAATATCTAGACAACAAGTTCATTTATTTATTGTTTTTGATTGTTTTGTATCGCAAATCACTTTTTTAAATTTAAAATTAAAAATAATTGTCATGTTCGCCCATTGCTTAACAGTCCCACTTGTTGATTTAGTACGTTAAGAAATTAAAATGTTCGAAATTGTTTAACGTTTTTTTTTTACTTTTTTTATGTTTTTTTTGTCTTCGTCGCGTTTGTTCATTTTTAAAAGGTGCTTGATAAAATTTGTCGAATTGTGCAAACTGGGTGCAACGTCGGCAACCTTTCTTTCTCATGTAATTTTCAAGTATTTCAATGTTAAATTCTAACATTTTTATCACACAGATCAAAACGGGTCCCAAAAATTTTATAAACCATGAGACAGAATAGTTTCCGCTCGGTCAACGAGTGGTAATGAAGCGTTCGCCTAAATGAGTATGACCAGGTTCACAAGTCTTGGGTATCTGATACATGTAAAGATTCCTTAAGCCCGCGCCACATGGAAGGTACCTACATGTTCCGTTAACATAAATAACTTATTGTCTTAATACTAGAAGGAATGTTTTAATTTTTAAATTATGGTGGTTTGGTGTCCTCAACCTGTCATCAACGTAGCGTACCAGTGACGAGACCTACGGATCTTTAAATGCCAGGTTCCAAAGTACAGTGAACTCAGTATTTTGAGATCAGTTTCTAGGCTAGCGCCGGAGAACGCAGCAACGGCTATAGCTCTCGAATCTGACTGGAAGCGTGATGAGGCATCAGCTATATACGTATCAAAATGTAGGCAGACTTGTATGTAACGCCCAACAAGAAAGCCATTCGTTGTCATTATCAAGAAGTAGATACTAGGAGATTAAAAACGCTAACGGCTGAAAATTAATTATCGCAGAGGCCCTATGTATAGAAAGTCTAAGTGTGCTTGTACTCGGAGCCGGAGTTATACCAATCACCAGGAGCCCTTGAAATATTTTGATTGGCTGAAGAGTCGAGGGCTGGCACGACTGATATTGGCTCGTACAAACGCCACAACGGAGCTATCACTTGTCATATTGACCCGGGTCGGACCGAGAGCACTAGCCGCTCCATCTTAAAGCTACTACTAAAATTCTCTAGGCGATCAAAGATCGCAAGCTAAATTGATTTTATTCAAAAGTCTTAAAAAAATAAAATCTGCTAGTGATCAACTTTAACGCGTTAGCGGGGACGCAAAACGGCGCGCACCGTTCGGAAACGTTTCTCGAAACCGAGCTTCGTGTACAGAGACCGGGACGCGTCGTTCTCCGGACGAATGACGACGAAGGGTTTGTAGCCGCGGGCTGCTACCTCTTTGGTGAGACGGCGGGCCAAGTATATCCCGTAGCCTTTCCTGCGGAATTCGGGCCTAGTTTGCATGGAGAACATAGCGCCGTAGTACGACTGAACCATCCAAGCAGCTAACTCTCCTTCGACGAAAATTCCGTAAGCGGGCAGTTCGGCGACCAGCTTCTCGAACACTTCGCGGCATTCTATGTCACTGGCCGGGTACAGGTCGTGAACCGCCTTCATGTGCTCGGGCTGCAAGCGAACTAACTCCACGTCCGGTGGCAATCTGAAACAGTTTTAACTATTATGTAACACTTGAAAAGTTAATCGAATGTCAG
Source organism: Spodoptera littoralis (assembly GCA_902850265.1). Lineage (NCBI taxonomy): Eukaryota > Metazoa > Arthropoda > Insecta > Lepidoptera > Noctuidae > Spodoptera > Spodoptera littoralis. Next base: position 11,028,221 of record LR824544.2, read on the forward strand.
ATAACATAAAGCCAGACAATCAGAAAATCATGAATCATCAAAAGTTACAATGTTGTACCTCTAGAATTGACCAAACTTTACTAAAGTCGGCCTTAATTATAGAAAAGGACATTTATATGTGTATACCCATCAGTACTGTCGTCTTGAGGTGGGTTATCACAGACGTAGACGTCGCCAGTAATCTTGTCGTGCGCTTCATAGTGCTTCTCGAAGCGGTTCACGATGGCTTCGTGAGTGAAGTTCAGGTACAATGGCTGGGTGAGATCCAGGAGTATGTCCTCTGACGTTAGCAGGTCCACCAGCTCCGCCCGCTCCGATGGACAAAATACTGTCACGCTTTCATACGTGGTTTTGTTCGGCTGGAATGTAAAGGGGACACGTTATTTAAAAAAAGATTTAGTTCAGGTGTAGTCTTTAGTATCGGAGGGGTTACGTTTATATCGCTACTTTTGTGAGTCGTTTTTACCATTTTTAAGCGAAATTTACATTGAAAGTACTAATGACATGCAGTTTGTTTGTCCCAAATTATCCTTTTAGAAGTGGTAATCCTCACAGAAGCACTAAGTCATCTAGGTCATATAGGTAATTAGTCAACTAGGTCGCGTTAGTACTGTAAGCTCCTGGATTCAAGGGGGAAGGGAGGGGGAGGGGAAGGGGGAAGGGATGTCGTTTCAATATCTGTTCCTGACATCCGTAGGTACGTATGACGTGTCAGTCGCATTCACAAGCGATACGTTTCAGCATTTTATCTGACAGTTTTGTTGTTAACATGTCCCTCGCTGGTGTAAAATTTTCCAGGGAATTTTAGCGTATGGTTAAATACTGTGAGAACGTAGCGAGCGGTATTTTTTCTTTCTTATTCTATCTTTCTGGTTTACTACGAAATATCGTGTTAAATCTAGCCACATTAATTAGGTACGTTAGGTAGGTACGCGAAACTTCAAAGCACAGTAAGTCTTAGAAGAATTTTCCAAAGAAAATGTATCCTGAATTGGGTGGGTATTTTAAATATGGATCGACATATAATCCTAAACACATTTCAAAGTGAACAAAATATTAAAATCGTTCAGTTGTCAGGCGATTTGGGAAAGCTTGACGCATAAAGACGGCTTTATTTTACGACGTCTTGTCTGGGCTGGGAGGCAACGAGTAGGTCTAGGTACCCTCTGTGTCTAAAATTAGATTCTGTCTGGAAAAGGTCAGGATTTATCTCGAATATGTACCGAAAATTGACACAAATACGATCAAAGTTACTGCGAAATGGACATTAATGATTAAAAGGTATTAGATTCCCGTACGTAGGTAGGTAAGCTTAATTGGTATAGAATATCGGAGACATAAAATTGATGGAATTTATTATTAATGTTTACCTCATTCTATTTTGATGAACAAGGATCGATTAGCACGAGTAGGATAAAGTATCACCTGACCTGCCATGCATGATAATACATATTTTAATTGCGAAATTCACAATGGCAAAGGGAGCGTCCTTGGGACGTTTAAAAAAAGCGGACACAGGCTTAAAACAACGACTGTGGCACCTGATTACAATAGACTTACACTCAGAACATACTCATATTGAAATCAAGGACATCTGTCATTTTCTTAAGTCTGGTGACGTGGTAACCCATTACACACGCACACATACATAACGTCCGCCTTTTTATTTTTGTAAAAAGATCTAGCTACAGTAAAACTTCTTTGTAATTTTAAGTGTGGGAGAGCTATGCTTCGGCACGAATGGGCAAGCTCAACTGGAGTGTTCCCACGGCCTCACAGAAAACCGACGTGAAGCAACGCTTGCGTTGTGTTTCGTCGTGTAAGTGAGGTTACCGGAGGCCCAATTTCCCCCTTTCCCCAATCTCCCCAATTCCTGAATCGCCAACGATCCTCAAACTCCTAATCCCCTAAAGGCCGGTAACACACTTGTAACGCCTCTGGTGTTCCAGGTGTCCATGGGCGACGCCGATTGCTTACCATCAGGTGATCCGTCTGCTCGTTTACCGGCTTATGCCATAAAAAAAATTACACACCTCTATCCATATTACTAATAAATACTAAACTATGAAAAATATTCCTCTTATAAAAATGTATGAAACATTTTTTGCTGTTAAAACTCATTTTATAACCACCATAGTTGAAATTTTACTCCGTTCTTTTAATAGTTTCTAATTGCTTTAGGTCTCATGTGCCGTCATTAGTTAAAGGTGTGTCTACGTTTTAAATTTCAAATTACATTTTCTATGTAGTGCCTTTCATATGAATATACATTACCTAAACACATTTTACGCATATTTGTTGGTGCACTATCTAAGTAAGGTGTGTTTATTGCATGTTAACTATTGCAATATTTTTTAATAATAATGCTGATAAAGCCTAGTAATTCTAAGTACTTATACGATAGGGATCGAACCAGATATCTCAAACTTAGTGTATGTGAGTTGAGTGTGCGTAGTGTATGGGAGAGCCATGGTTCGGCAAGAATGGGCCGGCTCGACCGGAGTGATACCACGGCCTCACAGAAAACCGACGTGAATCAATGTTATGGTTCATCGTGTGAGTGAGGTTACCGGAGGCCCCATTACTCTCCCCTTCCCTAATCCCTGAACTCCCAACAATCTTTAAATTCCTAATCCAAAAAATGTCGGTAACGCTCTTGGAACGCTTCCGGTGTTCCGGATGTCTATAGACGACGCCGATTGCTTACCATCAGGTGATCCGTCTGCTCGTTTACCGGCTTATCCCACAAAACAAAACTGATATTTTTTTAAATTTAAATGACAAAAATAGTACCATAAATTTAATGTGTCCTAGTAAAATAAACGTAATGAAATCACTACACTACACACCTAGCGCTCCAAATGACTAAATATTAGAACAAAATCTAGATTTTGGTAGATTATCGTGTACGCTAGACTACTCTACATAATGAAGAGGGCAACATAAGCCGGGTATGGCCTCAAAGTCTTGTGTAATAGGTATTTGTTTGACGAAGGTAGCTATTATTTGGCAAGCTATCAAATGAACCAAGTGACGTAGCATTAAGCTTTGTTGTCCTAGTATTGGATACAGAGTACATTCAGTTGCTAAACTTAGATGATACATTGTGCACTATATCCTTTTGTATTAAAGTTGAAAATCAATTGACAGTTTAGGATTACTTAATATGCTGTGTGCAAGGGACAAATCAGACTGATGTTTTTTAAGCTGCTAAGCGTTAAAATTGCCTATAATAAAAAGTAATTTTCCAGTATCTACCAGGATTATTTTAGGTATTTTTATCCCTTATCATTGCTAAAATTGTGGCAAGATTAGAAATGAAGTTGTATCGTAATCTCAGCTTTACTCTTAAACGTTGAAATATACGATAATCCCCGATTATAAATCGAAGATGGGCTCTCTCCTAATACCGTCAGGCAGTCAGGAAGAAAATTAATCTCTCATATTAGGCGTTTTAAGCAGATTAATTATTCTAAGCTTCTTAAATACACGCATAATGGAAGGCAGACAGTAGGTATTTTTTTCAAGTAGGTTAGATAAATAGATAAAGCGTTAAGAGGTAACAAACGCATCATCGCTTACCACCAGGCGAGATAGTGGCCAAACGTCGGCCCATCAAATATATTATTAAGTGTGGGAGAGCCATGCTTCGGTATACGAATGGGCCGACTCGACCGGAGTGCTACCACGGCCTCACAGAAAACCGACTTGAAACAACGCCTGCGTTGTGTTTCGTCGTGTGAGTGAGGTTACCGGAGACCCAATTATCCGCCCCCCTTCCCCAACCTCCCCAATTCCTGAATCACCAACGATCCTCAAAAGGCCGGTAACACATTTTTAACGCCTCTGCTGCTCCAGGTGTCCATGGGCGACGCCGATTGCTTACCATCGGGTGATCTATCGGCTCGTTTACCGGATTATCCCATAACATATAAAAAACTTACTTTCGCAATTATAATATGAAGTATAGTCGGGATTACCAGACTCTAGTACAAAATGAAGTAGGATCTTAGTAAACTGATTTAGTGAGAATCTTTGGAGTAATCTAGATTAGTTCTAGGTCATAAGAGCGGCCATTAAGTGCAAAGTTTTGGGTGAGTGTGTAAACCAGTTAGGAAATAGGGCGGTCTTCTATTTTGTAGGAATAATAATTAACACTAATGTGTTATTAGTATGCCAGAATCATGGTTAAAAAAAAGATTTTCCTTAAGTTCACAACGAAAATGAAAAAGTCGTTTCACATTTAATGAAATATATTCTTTGGTAGATTCTAGATCTTTCTAGTTCGAATCGATCGAAATCATTATCAACAATATTTTTTAATTGTCCAACTGCTGAAAAAGATTTCTTCGCACATGGAAATAGAATAAGCAATAATCACCGAGGTTGATCAAAGCCGGATTGGCGATTTTAAATAGTTTTTAGGAATAGTTTATAAATCGCTTTCCGAAACAAACAGACATAAAGATTAGACAGATTTTTCAATATTTTTCTTTAAGTTCTTCATGTATTTTTTAAAAGAAGTTGCAATTTTGCTTAGCAAAGAAGCTTTTATGCAGACGTGCTCTTGAACCGCTTACGTCACAGCCTAAGTGATGTCTAGGAGGGGGGAGGGGAAGACGATGACAACTTAATCCGTCAAACACCAAGCGGTCACCGGTGACCGCGACCTATTGTTCTTTAATTGTGTCTATAAAACCGGTATTCGACGAGTTAATGGTATAACACGATGGGTATTGGATTTCTTTTGCTCCAATTTGAGTGGGCCAGTGGGCTGTTTGTGGTGTCAGTTGTGAAGTACTAAGTAAGTCTTTGTACATAGATTAACGCCCGAATACTGAAAGGCTAATTTTAAGTGGTATTTGAATATCGTTCCATCTCTGTCATTTTACAAATAATTTGAAGTATTACCTCTAGAACTATACCTACTTACTAAAGCGCGACTTAAAATGTGTGGCGTTTAAGTATCCGGGTGTAAGGGCCTTTTTTACAACATCTATATGTATCACTTTAACATAACATTACACCGCGTCTTTTATCTCCAAAAGGGTAGGCAGCGGTGCACATTATGCCACTGTACAATGTAACACCCACTTTTCACTATTTATGTTATGAGTCCCATGTAATAGGCGGGGGCCTATTGCCATATACCGGACACAATTCCAGACTCTGTGCTACTATTCAGATTTTTTTTTTTCGAACCCTTGCACGGCAGTCGCACTTGCGACCACTCGGCCAATGGTGATACATTGGCCGAGTGTGTGTACCAGATATATTTGAATAAAGAACCTAAATTGAACTATCTGTCACATAATTATCACATAATTATTGGGAACTTATATGAAGGTGGTGAAACAAGCGCTAAATATTTTTGTAAACAACTAAACAATACTTTACCATCTAAGATTAAAGTTTTAAATACTACAAAAATAATAACATTAACTTCATCCTTTGCTCAAAAGAATTATAGTCGTATAAATGTCACATCTCTTATAAATAGAAAATTCACGTCATAACCAAAAAAAAAAAAAAAAATACGCAACCGACACCGCGGCAAAAGATGCTGGTAATTCATAAAACTTCAAAATTTTTCAAATAACCTAGAAACCGACTACAGCGCCATCTGCCGGGCTGATTTGTGAATCTAAACCATTCCCAGATCCCCTTGAACACACACAAAACAATTTCATTAAAATCGGTCTTAACCAAACCATTGCTTCAGAAACTTTATAAAAAAATAAAACAAAAAGAAACTAATTTTCGTTTCGCAATATTTTCTCTTTTCAATCCCTTACGGAGTTGCAAGCTGGCTTACAGTTAAATAATGCATGTAGTATGCCGGAGTTGCAAACACCGGTGACATAGCTCGTTAGTTGCTCACTGTGCTACAATCCCCAGAGCTCACATACAATACAGGTATAGAATGTAGTAGGCATACAAATCTTACGGATAAAATTAAAAAAAAAAAACGGCGAAGGTAAATTAAGTGCAACTAGCATAGATAATGAATTGGGAATTCTAACTTGATACTCCAATTTGTAAAAGGTAATATTTTTCGTTTTTTATTCATGTATTTGAAATGATGCCAAAATTTTCACTGTTCAAAATAATACAAAGACATGTTTAAGAGCCTACGACAGAAATAATACGATACGCTAAGATGTTATGAATACGATGAAGCAGATATTACGAGTGAATCCATAGAGAAGAACTAACGTTGTATATGTTTTTTAAACATAGGAACAGACTATCACTAATTAGCCCCATTACGCACTAGCGGTCAACCGCGCGGCTAGCCGCTCCCTGCGGTCGACCGCTTTTCCAATTTAATATGCAACTTACTACCGCTATGGCAACCGTGTCTGTCGACACGAACCGCTTAGGCGGTCAACCGCTAGTGAGTAAAGGGGCTTATTATTTCCACGAATTTAAATAAGGAATAGAAACTGGCAGAAAATCTTAATCAAACATAAACCTAACTACTCTCACTATAAAGACGAACAAAAATAAAAAAGTCTTTCATGCACGGAAGTTCATTATACAGCGTGTTCTTAAAAGTGAGCCTTTTATACTTATGCCGTGTTAGTAAGCAAACTCGCAAACGTCACGTCCCAGACTCATTTCCGCAGCACGTTTTATGGATTAAAATAGCAACAACCCTTAACCTTTTCGTTGAGTAATGACATTTTCGTTTATTCAGGCCTTAATGTTAATGTTTCGATACAATTAAAGTAATGTAGGACGGGTTTTATATTTTATACAATTATGAGCTTTATTTTTTTGTGTGTTTAGAGATTATTGTAGAGTGTAGTTAGATGGGGTTTTAGGTACTTAAATTTTTGGTGGTATGTAAACTTTTTCGCATGCTTTGTCTTTAAAGTATGTCTTTAATCGTAGGTCTTACTAAATCTTACCATTATATTATGTCCATCTACGTATGTATGTAGGTATGTATGTATGTATGAAGGTACAAAATAAAACTCAACAGAAACATTATCTTCTCCATTTTTCCTCAATCTTCATAAAAATTACCTTTCAGTAGGTACAGGAAACTTTATCATTATTTTCCAGAAGAAAAAAGAAATTTCAAAATAACATCTTAAGTTTATGTAAACTGATATTTCTTGTGTATTATTATTATACAGCAGAGAAAATAAGACGGTTCGTGTTTTCTCTTTCTATTTTAAATTTAATCTCAAGCGAAGTAGGGCCTAGTTGCTACGATACAAAGAACTACTTTTGAATAATTTAATGTAGGCCTTTGAGGTGAAATGGACGAAAGTAGTTTCTGTTTTCAATTTTGGAAGGTAAATGGACATTCTTGAAGGCATTACTGGTATTAAATTGACGATCCAATGTTTGGTATCGAAAATTGGCTCTTGAGTTTAATGTTGTAAGAGCTATTTTTGTTTGTACTGTGAAAAAGGGGATTGTAGTTTTAATGGTGACAAATCATTTCGTTTTGGGCTTGAAATAGGTTCTTAGCTTGGGTTGCTGTCTAGACCCTGGGTATAAAGTATAGTTTGGTGTTTACGAAGTTCTATTTTATATATGGTAGGGCGGCAAATGAACATACGGATCACCTGATTGTAAGCAATCGGCGCCGCCCATGGACGGGTGTCCAGCACTATGGGGAGTTATAAATACAAGTGCGTTTTCTGACCTTTGGAGGTTGGAGATTGGGATTGAGAATTAAGGATTGGGGATTAGGGATTGGGGATTTGCGGATTTGGGATTGAATATTAGGGATTAGGAAATGGGATTTGGGATTGGAGATTGGGGATTGGGGATTGGAGATTGGAGATTGGAGTTTGTAGATTGGAGATTGTGGATTGGATATTGGAGATTAAAGTTTTGACATTGAAGTTGGGGATTGAGGATGGGGGGGGGTTTGTCCAGAGACATGTATTAAAAGTTTAGTAGATCAGGTACTTACCGTACTAGTACAGCCGGGGAAATGTAGACAGATCGGGTCCTCGGGCCAATTCTTCGCTACATAAAAATGGAAGTCCCACACCTTGTTGTTTAGATATGTTTGAATCGTTTGATGAAACTAGAAATAGAATAAAAAACAAAATAATTGATTTAATTTTTTTTCCTTTGGTAGGTACTTGTAAAGAGAACAACTTATTTTTGAGATATGACAATAATTAGGGACAAAATGTAAGTATTAAATTATTTTTCGTACTTTCCATCGTTTTACTGGACACAATACCTCAAACTAGACTAAGATATTTATGTGAGTTTAATAGACGTATTCAAAGCTTTTAATAAAAAAAAATGGCATACACAAGATACATTACATGTAGACATGGAAGCTAACAGTATTCACATAAACGTAAACACGACAGAGATGTCCGTGGGCCCCAAACTAGGCACAGCCTGTATCTTGGTGGCTAGTTAGTTCTCGCATCATGAGTGTGACACAGTACAACCATAATGCAATAATGAATTGAACATAACATAACATCACACCTTTTACCCCCGAACGGGTAAGCAGAAGTGCACATTATGCCACTGTACAGTGTAACACCCACTTTTCACTATTTATGTTGTGAGTCCCATGTAATAGGGGGTGAGACTATTGCCATATACCGGGCACAATTCCAGACTCCGTGCTACTATTGAGATTTTTTTTAAAACCCATTAATAAGTACTTTGCCCGACCCAGGAATCGAACCCGAGACCCCTTGCCCGGCAGTCACACTTGCGAGCACTCGGCCAACAAGGCAGGCATGAATTGTACATTAATATAAAAATAATAAAATATTTCATACTTAATTTTTTTATACCACAGACGGTGGCAAAAAAGCACACGGCCCACCTGATGGTAAACGGTTACCGTGGCCTATGTACGCTTGCAATACTTGGGGCATTACATGCGTCTTGCCGACCCTTAAACTGTCAAACACCGAGCGGTCACCGGTGACCGCAACCTATTGTTCTTTAATTGTGTCTATAATGACGGTACTCAACGAGTTAAGAAACCTATTCACTCCCCTTTTGAAGAACCCCAATAGAACTAAATGTTTTAAGAACAATAACTCATACAATTACCTTTAGAGATTCAGGCATATACTGCACTAAGATATCGGCCACCGCTGGGAGCTCTTCTTCTGTAACCAATCGAAAGTTTTTCCCTTCGGGCACGATTTCCATCTCTGCAACAATACATTTGTAAATGTTGTCATTTTGTTTGTAGAAAAGTGGAAAAATGGGAATAAGTTTTATGAAAGTTCTTGAAAGATAGAAATTATGAATAGTTCTAGTGGTATAAGTGTTGATAAATTGGCTGAGATGGAAGCAGCAGTGCTCTATAGTAAACCTAAACCTTTTTAAGTGCGATCTCCAATTTGCTAGCTAAAAGTGGATATTATGTTTTTTTTTCTCATGTCACAACTTATATTTTTTATGTTTTACTAGCTTTTGCCCGCGACTTCGTACGCGTAATCCCATTTTTTCCCGTCCCCGTTCGTGATTTTCGATAAACAGTAAAAAAAAAATTTTGGTCAAAAAGTCGTGGTGGTCAAATCCTATGTCGGTCTCCTGGCTCTAAGCTACCTCCATACCAATTTTCAGCTAAATCTATTCTGCCGTTCATGAGTTATAAGTGGTGTAACTAACACGACTTTCTTTTATATATATAGATAATACTAACGTGGGACATAGGTACTACAATAACTAAAAATCGCGGGTTACTTACGTAAATTTTTTTATAGTTAAATATTTATTTCTATTTCAACCTCTTTGTTATGATAAAATTATTTTGTTATAGTGCACAATATACACTTCAGAAGCATTCGGATAAAAGCAATGTAACATCAGAACATAATACCAGAAACCAAACGCAACATTATAAAATGTTGAATATGCAGTCATTCATTTTACAATTGAAAGAACAATACAATCAGAGCCCTTTATTCTAAAATGCAACCATTTCCAACAACCTCTAAACGAATGAATGTAAGCACACAAGTATAGAGCCAAGTAAACAACTATAATTTACATTTTATGTTTGGTAAATAACCTACCTACGGGTCAGTTACGGGTTAATGTGCATTGATATTTTCAGAATAGCGTAGTTTCCTAAATTTTATTATAATGTTTGTCTGGTACATTAATTTAAAACTTTAGACCCGTATTTTTTTCTCGCAAAATTAAATACTTTCGACGATATATTAATTTGAAATATCGTATGACGTCACAGCGTGCCACATTATGTAGCACGTTATGACGTAACGACCTCCCACTCCTAAACTTAGCGCCATTTTATCTAAGTATCGCAACTTAAAACGAGAAAATAAAAAAATACGTGTCTAGAGGTAATATTTTTTTATTATCGAACTGACGGATTAATTAGATTTTTAATTTTGATACCCTGGAAACTACCCAATTGTCACAAACAAACAAACATACATACATATCGTTTCGATTATGTCATTGACATTTACATAATCGTTGTGGTGTTTAGAAGAACCATTCTGTTATGTAATGTGACGTAACATCATGTTTGTCCTTTTAGTTACGTACTTCGAATTGGGGTCAATGTGTGGGATGAAGTATAAAATATAGATCTACTAGCTTTTACCCGCGGCTTCGCTCGCGTCACAAAAGGATAAAAAGTAGCCTATGTGACATATACCAATACACACAGCGCCATCTACACCAATATTTTTGTTTTCCCTCGGGAATATCAAATTTAAAAAGATTAAAAAGTACCCTATTATTTAATCCGGACTTTTAACTTTACGTCTGCAAAACTTCAAAGCAATCGGTTTAGTAGTTACGGCGTGATAGTGGAACAAACAAACAAACAAACAAACTCATTTTCCCATTTATAATATTATATAGTAAGGATAAGGATAAGCTATACAACACTATCTTCTACTATCTAAAAGTGGTTTCATCTGCATGGAATTTAGAAGATTTCTCGTGAGTACTTAAGACCATTTAACAAAGACAAAACAGCAGCACTCTCTTATTAAATCTGGATCTTTGAATTGGAATATCTCAGTACTCTCTCTCTCTCACACAGTAGTAACTCAAATACAGTCTCGGGGTACCGACTATTATATTCAAATCTAAAAAATGCAACCAACGCACTAGGACCGATGTACATAATAGGAATGCACCTATTGTCAAATAATAGCTACCATCTCAGACTTTCCAGTACGTCGTATTAATAGGAAAATTCCACTTTTGTCTTTCTTGTTCGTCGTTTTTTCTAGTGTACAGTGTTTGGATAAAGACATATCACAATATCTAGATTGCAAGTAAATTACCTAACATCCCTAGATATACAAAAAACATTGTAATTTTCTTGATCACATGATCAAGAACATTCCTAAATAGACAAAAAGCAAAACGATCGTCGTGTGAGTGAGGTTACCAGAGGCCCAATTACCTAGCTTCCTACCTACCTTCCTAGCTTCAAAGAACTTGTGAATTGTTAACAAACCTTTAACGATGTCTGTATCGAAATCAATAAAAGTTCTGTTGCATGCATCATCACACACATGCCTAAGTTAATTTATAGTAAGATTTTTTTTACGCTGGTCATACCACGCGTAATATAGCACGCGGCAAAAAGGTGAGAGTTCAAACACCTTTATTATAAAAAAAATAATTTATTTTGTGTTATATTGCTGGCTGGTTGTACCTCGTGTAGTTTGCCCCCAAAGAGGTTGTTAACTTTTAGCTTGTTTTATCGCAATGGTAATCTGGCGTTTTATATCTGAACAAGTAATATGGTTACAATGGTCGTTGTTGGAAGGAAATAACCGCGAACACGCTAGATTTTCTATGTTTACTTGTTTTGATATGTTATTTTTTTAATATTTGTAAGAATTTTTACATTGCTGCTCTTGACTAGACACTACATATGAGGTTTAATTTCAATATTAATGGCCCCACGGTATAAAGTGATTAATCATGTACATTCAATTTACATAATTCATTAATATCACTGCTTACACCCTCATCGAATAACAGAATAACTGCACGATAAAGGAAAATAAACTCAATTCCTACAGTTACATAAGAAACGAAATGCGTAGCGCCATAGTAACTGATAATGAGTTTGCTACGAACGGGCTACGATTACGTAGCGGCTACGGCTACGGCTACGAGTTCCGGCAAGCGTAGCGCATAAGAGAAAAGTGCTTGTAGATTTGTAGCGGACATAATTATTATGAGCTCACTTTGATCATGAACAAAAGTCCTGAAACAAGAAATCATCATCAGCCTGTCTGTCGGTAAAGGTTTGTTTTTATGTGAAGAATAAGCATCTAACCATCTAAGCATCTAACCACGTCTACTCAAAATGGATTGGTTAATTCAAACTCAGAATGACAAGTTCTTACTACATTATGGTGAAGGAAAACACTGGTTTGGTCAGTGTGTGTGTGTGTGTGTGCGTGTGTCAAACACTTTTTATGTACAGGAGGTCTTAAAACGGCCGTTGATTTTCACGAGTTTTTGATACGTAAGTCAGTTAGAGGTCAGTGATATGAAAATAAATTTTATTTATTTATTTATTTATTTATCGGTTTATGCACAACACACAGACAGTACACAGGAGAACACATATATAAATATTTTGGAGGTACATAGGCACTACATATTCCCGAAGGAATCTCTTCCTGCAGTCCTTCGACAGGAAAAACGGAAAAAACAGAGACACTGTGCGTAACATGACATGAAATGTATTAAATAAATAGATCACAATAAAATACATAAACCTATACATACATATGATAGATACACATCAAATAATACACATATTAGAGTATATTACAAATAAACATACATATATATATATGTATAATATATATATATATATATATATATGACACTAATTTGAACAAGATGAGGAAAGGTAGTGCTCCCTTACGAGTCTTTTAAAGATTGGGATGGATTTAGAATCACGGATATTAGGTGGTAGGGAATTCCAAAGTCCAATTTTATTGAGTGATCGAGTGAAAAATAGTGTTATTAGAGAAAGGTGTGGATTAAAAGATGATGTAGTGACAAGAATTTAAAAGGGAATGTTACGCTGGTTTGGACATGTAGAAAGGATGGATAAAAGTAGAGAAGCATGCATAAGATTGATGACTGTTGATGAAGCGAAAGAAGTATTTAGGAATCGTAGTAATTGGCGTTCCATAGTTTCTGCCTACCCCCATAGGAGAAAGGCGTAAAGGCGTAAAAAGAGACCTACTACCACTTTATCTAAACGTTTTTTATAAAATACAGAAATGTTTTTATAATAACTCTCGTGAGACATACTAAATTAACTAAAAATCGCGGGTTACTCACGTGAATATACTGAGAAATTCTCTACTAGTTTCGAACCACAGAGGGGTTCTTCTTCATGTGCGTGGTCGTGGCGATGCCGCGCAGCCTACTGAGGTTTTCTCAGTATATTCACGTGAGTAACCCACGATTTTTTGGTTAAAATACAGAAATGTTGCATCCGTGAATTTTAAGATAAGATCTTGGATTGAAATGTGCACGGTGAGCGAAATCTATGCCAGGCAGCGGACCACGAGTGTCGTTCAAAGTGGATTACTGAACGGCAGCCAGATTTAATCTTGTTGCAGTTTATTTTTTATGTTGTGGTTCTTAACATAACATAACATCACATCTTTTTATCCCCGAAGGAGTAAGCAGAGGTGCACATTATGCCACTGTACAATGTAACACCCACTTTTCACTATTTATGTTATGAGTCCCATGTAATAGGGGGTGAGCCTATTGCCATTATACAGGGCACAATTCCAGACTCCGTGCTACTATTGAGAATATTTAAAAACCCAGTAATACTTTGCCCGACCCGGGAATCGAACCCGAGACCCCTTGCCCGGCAGTCGCACTTACGACCACTCGACCAACGAGGCAGTCACAATTTACTAATTGTTACATTCCCGAAATTACCACGAATTACGCCAAAATTGAGAACCCAAAAATCCTAATAATACTTCATAACAATCCTTCAGTCGGGTTAAAATGTAATAGTCGCTATGTTAGTATACATCAATGAAACAAACATTAAAAGTAATTTAATTTTTAATGAATACAAACAACACAATAATGCTTACTGTACTTAATTAGTACAATTAAGTATTCCAACGTGGTCAATTAAAAAAAAAACAAAAACTTGAAAAAGGAAAATAAAGCTAACATGGTATTCCAACGAGGTCATATAAATTGACATGTAAACTCGATTGTGTACGTTGCATGTTGCACGACACCGAAATCACGCCACCAAGTACGTTACCGTGTACAGGCCAACCGCAAATCGAATTACACGTTACCAACATAACATGACCTATCAATATTGGAAAGTTACACACAATCAGAGTCCAGGTGTAACTGGTATTCTCTATTTTGTTATAGTCACAATAACCAAAACTACATGACCTAACAATGTAAAACAGTTTGTACACAATCAGAGTCCAGGTTTAACTGGTATATACTGTTTTGCTATCGTTACAATAACCAAAACTACATGACCTAACAATGTAAAACAGTTTGTACACAATCAGAGTTCAGATTGAACTGGTATTTACTATTTGTCTATCTTCCTAACTCACAATAACCAAAACTACATGACCTATCGATGTAGGAAAGTGCACACAATCAGAGGTCAGGTTTTACTGGTCGTGTACTATTTTGCTACTAAAAGACTGAAAACGTTTTGTAAAGTCGCTAAATGAAGTGCAATTTGCAAACGTCGAGTATAACCTGCGCGAAACTCGTTAGTGACCTTGTTGGGGCGTTTAAAGTTATGAAGTACTTTTTAATGAAACTAAGAACTGTTTTAAACTTGTTTTTTGCAGTTAAATGAAGGTTTTAGAGATCACGTAAAGGGTATTGAGATGAAACCCTAATTAGTAATTGTTAGTTTTATAACATAACATAACATCACGCCTGTTATCCTCAAAGGGGTAGGCAGAGGTGAACATTATACCACTGTACAATGTAACACCCACTTTTCACTATTTATGTTATGAGTCCCATGTAATAGGGGGTGAGCCTATTGCCATATACCGGGCACAGTTCCAGACTCCGTGCTACTACTGAGAATTTTTTAAAAACCCAGTAATACTTTGCCCGACCCGGGAATCGAACCCGAGACCCCTTGCTCGGCAGTCGCAATTGCGACCACTCGGCCAACGTGTTAGTTTTATAACTCTGCGGTTATTGATGAGTACAGTAATAGATAATAAGTAGCAGAAAAAATAAGTATTACAAATTATGGGTATTGGTAATTATAATCATAAAAACTCTTTAATTACTTTGACTACTAGGCAGTTTGTCTGTAGCTATGTAATAAAAAAAAATCAATCTTTTTAAATACGTTAGCCAATAAAAAGTAATAATCGATAAACCGAAACGAAAACCATTCAAAGTTAAATGGAGGAAGAAAAAGTTTATATTAAAAAAAAAAACAACAAAAATATGAAACTGAACGTTTCGTTCCCCAGCTCCGAGTTTGAATTTAAAAAAGGAAAACGTGAATCATTGTCTGAGCGCGAAGGGTTGCGGTTCGTTGCGAAAAATCACGTGTTATGTCTATGGTAAGAAAATATAAGTATAGGTACTCAGTGGCAGATTAATAAACTACGTCCGTAGTAACTTTACTGGGGGGATTATTGATCTTATAGTGCCCATGAAACATCTATAATACAAATAACAACATAAATAATCTGAGTGTTTATCCGGTTGGATCCCTATTTCTTCGACACGCTGTGATTTTTTCAAAAAATAGGTGTTCTAAAGCACATATTTAATCTAAGCCCCGGATTGAAGCAGGAGTTGGAAAGTGGTGGTTTTTAGTCAGTAAGAGTCTGACACTCCCTCCCGCCACACCCAGGGAGAAGTCATTTGATGATTTTCCACCCTCACAAAAAAAGATGAGTTTAGTTCTCTGAGCGAGGCCTATAGCAAATACGACTCTCACTACGAGGTTAATCCGGCAATATCAAAGTCTATGATAACGAGGTCGAGCCGAATTATTGTGAAGTTTTATGGGATATTTTGCTTTTAATGGGAATATGCAGACGTTATGGTGTGTTTGACTTTATGTGGCAGTCTAGATATTTGACATTCAGGTCAAACAGCCATAGAATTCAGTCGAATGGTGGAAATACAGAACATTCATTAATGTCTTCAATACGAAATAGTGTTCCTTGCACGAATGTGGCCTGAATGTCTATTTAAGGCCAAAATGATTCTGTATTTTTTCGAACTATTATGCGTAAGCCTGATTTCTGAAAACAACGAATAGATAGAAATTGTGTATACTTAGTATCGAAACTAACCTAAAGAGTTTCTTGCTCGTTTTTCTCCATAGGAATCTACACTTTGGAGTGAGCAAATAGCTTCACTTTTAAATTTATATTGTTGACGTTCAAAAGTGCCTTCCTGGTCTAATTGAAATAAATCATTTTGACTTTGACTTTAACTTTGAAAGGATAAATGAATTAGAAATATTAAAAATAAGTAAATTCAAATAAATAGTAATTAATTTAAACCCTTTATCATTATCATCATCAGTCTATAAATAGCCACTGCTGACCAAAGACCTTTTCTCACACGGAGAACGTTTGAGCATTAATTTCCACGCTTGCTCAATGCGGGTTGGCGATTTAAAACTTATAATTAGAAATTATAAGCCCGGGTTTCCTCTCAATGTTTTCCTTTACCGTTTGTCGAAACCTACCAACGACAAGTACTAATGTGCCTTTTTCCGAGCTATATGTACTTTCAAATATTATCTAGACACCACTGACAAACGGTGAAGGACCACATCGTGAGGAAACCTGGGCTTATAATTTCTAAATATAAGGTTTGGAATCGCCAACCCTCATTTAGCAAGCGTGAGGATTAATGCTCAAACCTTCTCCGTGTGAGAATAGGCTCTGCTCAGCAGTGGGCATTTATAGGCTGTTGATGATGTCACAGGCTTTTATTAACGCTGTAAATATTGTATTATAACATTTATAAAGGTTAATTTTAATTTAATCGTGTGAATAACTGAATTATTTATACAAACATTTTATTTTTATAAAAGTACCGATTTCTGATTAGTAGGTATTGTCGTTACAACTTTGTATGATAATGACATTAGAATACATTAATACATTAGACTAAAATATTGTTTAGTTAATTCTGTGCAGTTAATTTTATTGTTTAGGCACTATCCGTAAATGTATAATTATGTAGGCTAACTGCCAGTTTCAATAACCGATCTTATTTTTACACATTACCAAAGTAAACAAATTTCTGTGGATTTGCAACAAGGCAGGAAATCATCGAATGACTTCTCCCGCCTGGGTGAAGCGACAGGGAGTGTCAGACTCTTACTGACCAAAAACTACCCCGTTCCTACTCGTGCCCTTCGAGCCGGAGCCCCGGCAACCCGTTAAGTCCTCCGCGGCTCAAGAGGCAAAGGGTGCTATTGCAAAATAAAGTCTATTAGGTACTCAATTAGAATTTATTAGTGTCAAACACTTGGACATTCCATTTTTGACATCTCTAGATTATACAAACAAGATATAAAGCTTGAAATGCCATGAAATAAAAATGATAGTTATAACGGGGATATTAAAAAGTATAAGAAAATTATATACTAGAAATGCCATCTATGCACTATCTGATGTACTAAACGTGAGAAATAAAGTTCAGTTGTTACCCGCCCATTATGCGTTTCATTATGCCTCACAGTTCTGTTGTTTTCCATAGATAGAATACCAATGGAATTATGAGTCCCATCCAAATAACAGATGAAATTTAGGGTGCGAACCAAACTGCGTTGCGATGCGATGCAAATTCGCAACGCAAAAAATTACGATACGAATTGCTGCGATGCGATTTCGTGCGACAAGGCATCTCCCAGGTTGACCATTCCATCGACGACCGTCAACCGTACTAAATGTATTTTAAATTGAAAACTAGGTCGTGACATGGACCGTAAAAAGAAGTGTGCACTTCTGTTATTGCTTAGGAGATACAGGAAAAAGAAACAAAGAAGATTTAGGGAAGGTAACATTTTGATGCGCGATGCGAATCAATTCGCAAGTTTTTGCGATGCGTAGAGGGAGCTCGCTCATTTTTGCGATGCGACGTCGCATCGCAGTTTTGTGTACGAGCCCTAATAGTTTCAAACATTAACCAAGGCTATATTCACTCGCACTATATTCCCTAGTTGTTCTTATCCCAGAATTTTAATAGCTACTTAATTAGCTGCAGGTTATCAAGGCTTTTTAATATTAATTGCTATTTCTAGACGTTTATTCTATGACCACAGAGCTTATTTTAATAGGTCCCTCTAATTAGGTAGTCATTTCGTATTTTAGATAGTTTTAAAGGCAAAATTGGGCTTTAGTGACATTTATTTGGTGTCATAAGGTGTTATAAGGTTAAACCTAAAAGTCCATGAGAGACACTGCAAACTAAAAATAATTAATATAAGTAATGTGATATTAATAAAATTATTATTATTAAACTAAATTAAGCGAAAACACCACAAAAATGCATAGAGTTAAGGTACTAATAGACTATGACACTGAACATTCGAATGATATAAATAGAATGTTTCTGTGTGAACACAAATGTCCGTAATTGTCGCGGAGAACCTAACGGGTAACCGGGGCTCCGGCTCGACATGCAGGAGAAGGAACGGGGTGGTTTTTAGTCAGTAACAGTCTGACACTCCCTCCCGCCTCACCCAAGCGGGAACAGTCATTTGATGATTTTCCCCCCTTAAAAAAAAATGTCCGTAATTGGAAATATTATTGTGACACGATAATTAGTGTCGCATCAGCCGCCGTCCGGCTCGCCATGTGATCTCCGGCCACCGTAAGCACGGGCCTGCTTCTTCTACCTTCTTTACTTTATAAAAATAGATCAAATGTATTGTAATAAAAAAATTGTATGACAAGGGCACGGACCAAGAGTCCGTGGAGAATTAATCCGTAAGTAAAATAAAAAAAAGAGCACGGCCCTACGACATGGGTAACTCGCCGTTTGACCAGAACCAGACCCGGGCGTACGGCGAGCCATCAGACCACCACAGATGGGGCCCAATAGGGTTGATGCCGACACTGAGCGGCGGAAGGCTTAACGGGTTGCCTCGGGTTCGAAGTGCAGGTGAACGAACTGGGTGGTTTTTAGTCTGTAAGAGCCTGACACTCCCTTTCGCTCCACCTGCGCGGGATGAGGATCCCGCTCAAAAAAAAAATACGGATATTTATGTCAGAATTTGTTTCGTAGTCTACATCTAAAATGCACTTTCACGATGCGACATCAGAAGTAAAAACAAAAAATTAGTATAATTTTAATATCAGAATCCGTTGCCCCCATGGAAAAATTTACTCAACATAACACAGTATATTATACGTTCTTTTCTAAAAGGCCACTTGAGAGACGTCATTGCTAAAAAAAGCCAAAGATACGAAGGACGAAATTAGATTAATTTTCCTTAGCGATACGAGGAAATCAATGAGTGTTGCCCAAAATAATTCGCGAAGGTGGAAGATTTAGTACCTACGTTAAGGTAATGGTGAACTCTACGATATAATTTTGTTCCCGTAATTATATTAATTTAGGCGTGGCAAGATTTGCAGTGTTGGCGTGCGTGGGATTTATGTTTATAGGAATATTGTAATTTAATATCGAAAGGTTATAAGTTAACTAAGTAAATAGAAAAGCAGTACTAGTAATACTTAACGATTTGGTATCGGAATTGAACTTCGACTATTTTAACGCATTGGGATTCCCGATACAAATATACTAGCGGACCCGACAGACGTTGTCCTGCATATCCACTTGAATGTATAAACAAAAATTCATTCAAACTATGTAGTTCAGCCGTTTAGGATAAATAACCTAGACAACGACTGCAGCGCCATCTGCCAGGCTGATTTGTGAATCTAAACCATTCGCAGATCCCCTTGAACATACACAAAAATTTTCATCAAAATCGGTCCAGTCGTTTGAGACAAGTTCAGTGACATACACACTCACAGAAGAATTATATATTTAAAGATAGTTAGAATTTTATTAGTTTTATTAATTCGACAATACACCTACCCCAAATTTTCTAGTATTCTTTTCAAATATGATTTGACGAAAAATTAGGCGTAATTTTATCAAAATAAGCTCCATAAAAACACTTCACAATAAACGTTCACAACTTGTAACACCATAAACACAGTTTTGCAAATATTTTTCTGTCTAATTAGAACGATGGAGCGGTCGGATAGAAAGCTGGTCGCAATTAAATTTGCAATTCAAAGCAGGTGCTACACTACACCCCTGCAGTTTGCAGGAAGGGGTCGAATGCAGTGAGGGGTTTCAAGGACACGAGTGACGTCATACGAGGACCCCATATTGCGTCCGTATAGGGTTATCAAAAAGCACATTCTTGTAACTGACAGTTTGTATTTAATACAACTTCTGTTTGGGGATTTGGCGAATAATGTATCGGATACGTGCCGTTTAAATATTAATGTGATTTATTTTTGTTAGACATTTGTTATAATATATTGTATACGCCAAATGGGCGAATCTTGTATTGACGTCACACTTTCTAGTGCGGACGTTAGCTTGGATAGGTGGCGTGTCCTACCAGATGCGTCGTGTAGTGATCATCGCCTGATCGTGTACGAGTTTGTTTCAACATTACCCCAGGGTCCAACATATTGCAATGATAGCTTTAGGTACAAGACTAAGGGCGCGGACTGGAACTTTTTTAGTTCATTATTTGCATCTCAAGCCAAAGATTTTACTCGCAGAGATCTCTCGGCCGAGGAGGGTGCTGAAATCATGTCAGATGCCTTCACTTACTGTGCCGACATCGCTTTTGGTCGCGGGTCCTTGACAAGTACGCGTAGATGCGACTGGTGGAATAACTATCTAGTCGAACAACGTAAATGTTTTCGTAAAGCGCGCAAACAGTTAAATAGACTAAAGAAACGTAAGGTAACCGGTACCGTTTTTGATGAAGCACTGATTGCGTTTAGTGAAACAAGTGAAACAAGTGAAACAAGTGAATTTATTTCTGCAAATAGGCTACAAGGCAGCACTTTTACACGTCAATTTTATCAAGCGAACGATGAGGTCGACATTTCCTAACTGACTACTCTGAGAAGAAATGTCGAAACAAACTCAGAGGTCTGTCTCTTTTAAAGTCCAGACAGTATATATAATAGATTATGTGTGAGAACCGTGCAAGTTCTTTCTGTAGTGGCCTTTTGAGGAAAGAACCACAACAGTTTGAGCGGACCCGTTCTGAAGGCAGTACGCATGTGTCGGTTTACAGTCGGCTCAATTTACAGGTGAGGCTGACTGATTCGACGAACAATACCAACCTAAAGAACATTTGCGTGGGTCGCACAAATACTCAAACTGTCAGAATATGGGTAATTAGAAAAGAAATGGTGAGGCAAAGTCTCGCACGGTCCTAGCACTAACAATTGTATAGGAAAAAGCAAATGTCAAGTTAGAACAATATATGAAAAACAATGTCAAGAAATGTAACTATATGTTACAAACATGTCAACATGACCTGTGTGGACGTTACAGCAGCTTATTCCCAAGCCAGACTATCATCTAGGTAGTCTTTAATTTTATAAAAAGCTTTACTATAAAATTTATCTTTAATGACATTTTTAAATTTATTTAGACTCAAATTTTGGATATGGCTGGGAATTTTATTGTAAAAGCGTATACTCTGACATCTAAACGAACCACTTATTTTCTTTAGTCTAGTAGTGGGAACAACTATTTGTCTTTATTTCTCGTGTTGATATTATGTATATCACTATGCTTTTTAAATAAATTTTTGTTTTTATGAGCATATACTACATTTTCATAAATGTATTGAGAGGCAACAGTCATTATATTAATTTCTTTAAATAGTTCCCTGAGAGAGTACCTCGGACTAAGATTATAAATTGATCGAATGGCCCTCTTCTGCAGAATAAAGATAGATTGAATGTCAGCAGCATTCCCCCATAGGAGAATACCATATGACATGACACTATGAAAATAACTAAAGTATACTAATCGCGCTGTATCTACATCGGTTAACTTTCTAATTTTTTTAACGGCATATGCTGCAGAACTGAGCCTTTTCGATAACTTATCTATATGTGGAGCCCACTGGAGCTTAGCGTCTAGGGTTATACCTAAAAAGACAGTAGAATCTACAGGGCCCAACTCCTCACCCTTAATGAGCACGCTGGTTTTAACATGTCCAACTTTTGGTGTTGTAAATTTAATGCATTTAGTTTTAGTTCCATTTAGTAATAGGTTGTTGGCACTAAACCAGCGTACTATTTCCGAGAGAGCATTGTTCACATTATCAACGACTAATTGTCTACGTTTAAGTTTAAATAATAACGAAGTATCATCCGCAAACAGTACTATCCCGTGTTTATCCCGTACGAGGTAAGGTAAGTCATTTATATATATAAGAAACAAAAAAGGGCCGAGAATTGACCCCTGCGGAACCCCCATCCTGACAACAGACCCGGCGGAGACTTTTCCGTTTATCTCGACTCTCTGAATCCTGTTACTCAAGTATGAGGTAAGAAGATCCAGAGATTTACCTCTTATTCCATAATGGGATAGATATTTAGAGATATTTAGAGTTGCCAGGTCACGCTATAGGGCTTCGGTGGAGAAAGCCAAGGGTGATTTGCTGCGGAGGGTTGTACAAAAATTAGATAAGGAGGGTCCGTGGTCGCCTCTATACCATGAGTTCAAAGCTAATAGATCCGTCGATCTGGCATTCGTACAGAACATAAAAGTCAACAATGTTCACACCACTGGTATTGAGGAGACAACGGAAGTTCTACTCGATGAGCTTGTCCCTGACGATGTATTCGAGACGGACAGTGATTACCATCAACAGATTAGGTCGTGGGCAGCTATACCGCCTGAATCACCAGTGTCTGATCTACCGTCCATTAACGAGCTCGTAACTATTGTTAAAACTTTGCCTTTAAATAAATCATCTGGTGAAGACAAAGTCTCAAATAAAATGATAATAGAAGCATGTAAATCCGCGGCTGATGCGATCCTAACTGTATTCAATCGTTGTATCGCGGAAGGTGTCTTTCCTCGTGTATGGCGACGTGGATTCATTCGCATAATCCCCAAAAATGGAAATAAACCCCCCGATGACCCTAAGTCATACCGGCCTATCACGCTTTTGCCATCTTTAGGGAAACTACTTGAGCGACTTATCGTTCCTCGTTTACTGCCAGGTGGACCAAAATTCCACAACAATCAATTTGGTTTCACTGTAGGAAAGTCTACTGTCGACGCGGCTCTTTCTGTCCGATCCATGGTAAATTCGTCTGAGCACAGGTATATAGTAGGCATTTTTCTGGACATTTCCGGTGCCTTTGATAACGCATGGTGGCCAATGTTACTCTTAAAACTGAAAGGTCGAGGCTGTTTTAGTAACATATATAAATTAATATACACGTATTTCCTTCACGGTTCCGTTAAACTGAAGCTTGGTCATTGTTCTCGGTCGAAGTCTTTATCAATGGGATGTCCTCAGGGCTCGGTTATTGGCCCGTATTTATGGAATTTAGGATTTGATGATTTGCTCGCGATTCCCCTTCCTTGTAGCTGTACTTTGACTGGATATGCGGATGATGGCCTTTTGCTAGTACAGTCAAATACCCGCGCCGGACTGGAGAATTTGGCTAAAGACTGTCTCAGTAGGATCTCGCGATGGGGCGAACGAAATCGCTTGACTTTTGCACCCCATAAAACTTACCAGCTATTGCTTAAAGGAAATCTAAAGTCGTGGCCGTCTATTAAATTTAACAACGTTTCCGTAAAACGAAAGGAGTTGGTTTGCTACCTCGGTCTAGTTTTGGAAAAACTTTTCTTTCATTGAGCACATTAAGGCTATTAGTGAGAAAGCCAAAAATAACTTCTATGCGCTGACGCGAATTTCAAAAGCCACCTGGGGTCTCTCTTTTCTTACGCTCAGGATCATATACGGAGCAACCTACCTGGGATGTGTGTGCTACGGGGCACCTGTCTGGGCTGATAGGGCCACAATAGGCGCGGTACGGCGAAAACTTCTTCAAGGCCAGCGTCTAGCCTTGATTTTCCTGTGTAAGGCTTATAGGACGGTTAGCACTGAGGCCCTACCTGTGCTCGCGGGCGTACTTCCGGTAGATCTTGAGGTGCAGCGACGTGTTGCTATGTACTACAGTGCGAGACCTAATTTGTCAGCAAGCTTTCTAGCACAACGTGATAGAAATAAAATTGCTAGATTGTTTAAGCCAATAACGGACGTCTGGGATGAGCTTATAACTGAATGGCAGGGTAGATGGGCATCTTCTATTAAGGGCCGCCACCTATATCAGTTCTTCCCATCCGTGCATGAGCGGCTGGAGAGGACATGGTCCTCTTATAAAAATCTTCGTAATCGCTGCAGTCGTCTGTGTAGGGATGCTAGGAGGCGTTACTTCGATGACAACTTGGCTAACCACAACGCCGCTGATGCCTGGAAGTTCTTGCGATCTGTGGGCATCGGCAAATCTCCTGTCAATGTCAGTAAGGATGTTGATCTTATCTCCTTGAATCATCACTTCTCCCACTCCCCTATTTCACTTGACAACCTTACAAAAACTAAAACTCTTCTCAACCTTTCCTCTCAACCGCTTCCCTCTTGTTCTCCTTTTGTGCTCTGTAGTGTGCCCGAGGATGATATAAAAAAATCCATGCTTGCCATTAACTCCTCTGCTGTGGGTAGTGATGGTTTATGCTCCCGTATGTTTATCCCCATTCTTGACCTCCTCCTTCCTATTCTCACGCACATTTTCAATTTTTCTTTATTCTCTTGCTCTTTTCCTTCTGCTTGGAAAACTGCCCACGTTATTCCGTTACCAAAAACTAATAACCCTTCTACCCTTTCACATTACAGACCTATTTCCATATTGCCTTTTCTCTCCAAGGTCATGGAACATATTGTTCATAAGCAGTTGACTTCCTTCTTGTCGTCAAACTGCCTCATCTCTCCCTTTCAATCCGGATTCCGCCCTGGCCACAGCACGGTCACAGCTTTACTCAAAGTGACCGATGACATTCGCTGGGCTATGGACAACAAATCTCTCACTGTTCTTGTGTTGTTGGACTTCAGTTCTGCCTTCAACTCCGTGGACTTTGACATTCTGCTGGGGGTCCTGAAGGCCAACAATTTCTCTTCTTCCTCTCTGGCCTGGTTTGAGTCCTATCTTCGGGGTCGCCGTCAGAGGGTCCGCCTTGAAGAAAATTTTTCTGATTGGTGTGACCTTGCTGCCGGGGTACCCCAGGGTGGCGTCCTTTCTCCTGTTCTTTTCTCCATCTTTATTAATACCGTTGCCAGGGTCATTTCATCTAATTCCATCTATATGCGGACGATTTGCAGCTATACCGCCACTTTGGCCTGTCCGAGGCCCATTCTGCTATCGATGCCATGAATCGTGACTTGGATGGCGTTGCCGAGTGGGCTAGGTCTTTTGGATTGCAAATCAATCCTATCAAGTCTCAGGCCATGATCATCGGTAGCAGATATTATCGAAACGCTCTCGACGTCCCTAGCCTTGGTCCATTACGTTTGAATGGCACACGCATTCCATTCACTGATACTGCGAAAAACTTGGGGGTGCATATCGACTCGAACTTGTCGTGGGCTTTTCAGGTGAACGAGGTTAGTCGGAAAGTTCATTTCTCCATTCACTCGCTGAGGCGCCTCCAGACCTTGCTTCCGGTGAAGACTAAGATTCACCTCGTCCAGGCGCTGATCTTGCCTCTCATTGACTATGCAGATGCTTGCTATTTGGACGCCACAGAGGAGCTATTAAATAAACTTGAGCGCTTACAAAATGTATGTATCCGTTTCGTCTTTGGTCTTAGGAAGTTCGATCATATTTCTGAATTCCGTAACAGGCTCAAGTGGCTCCCAATCCGTCTTCGCAGGAACACTCGCATACTATGTCTCCTCTATAACATCCTCTTCAACCCAGCCTATCCTACTTATCTTCGAGACCGTTTCTCCTTGGTGCGCCCTCCTGAAGTCCTTACTCGTTCTCATCTTAAATCCTATCTTAAAATTGTGCCCCATAATACCGACTTCTACTCCTACTCCTTCTCCGTTCATGCAGTGAGACTATGGAACTCGCTCCCGCCGAACATTCGGGACGCCAAGTCTATCTCTATCTTTAAGAGACAAGTGAGAGAACATTATCTTTCCTCCTGAAATACAGATTTGTTTTTCTATATTTATTTATATATGTATTATAATTGTATTATATTAATTTGTTTTATTGTTTATTATTGTTAATTCTATTGGTTTCTTCGGTCTTATTACTTTTTTTATTAATTGATTTTTATCTTGTTTGTGTAACACACTATGTGTCTCTGTATTATTATTTCTTTTCCTGCCACAGGCCCACAGGAAGAAATTCCAGTTGGAATATGTGGGGCCTATGTACTCTGTTTTTTATTATGTATTGTCCTCTGTGTTGAATGTGTGTACATAAATTAATAAATAAATAAATAAATAAATAAATGGTTGGAGGTGGATCACTGTGTTGCCCAATTTCTTACTGGCCACGGCAACTTTAAGAGCAAATTGTTCTCATTTAAACTTATTGATTCACCATGGTGCCAATGTTCGACAGTGGATTTGCAATACGAGCAGTCGGCCCATCACATACTCTGGGAGTGTGATCTCTGGCAATATGAACGTAACACTATGTTGAATAATTTAATTGTTTCGTCAGGTGTAGCTATATCATTATACGGACCTTGTGGAATCTAGAAAAAATTTCCGTGCGTTTAGGCGTTTTTGCCATACCTATTATTGGAAGCAAGTATAACAGCTCACACATAGGACCCACTTAGTTTTTTAGTCAAATTTCCGTGGTGCTTGGCGACTGGGCTTCACCCAGTTGTACAGTCTCTTCTTTGTGCCTTTAGGCTTAATTCATTCTGTCTCCTGCAGAAATTCACCGAGGGAAGTGGAAACTATAGTTTTTTCTTCTCCTCTTATAATATCTTCTGATTCATTTCGTTGCGGGAACCAAGACAGTTACTCATGTCCCTGGGACGCGCCGGACTTCAGTGTTCCGGTGTTTTCATGGTTGTATCTACTGTAGATCCTGGCTTACAGGAGTTGCAGCGGTTTTGGGAGGTTGTGGCGGGCTTGTCCCATACGTCACATACTTGCGCTGACAAAAATGCGATTTTATCACATTCTAAGTCATAGATAGGAAGTTTAAAAACTAAAATCCGACGATGAACAACATAATTTATTATTTTTGTGTTTTATATTTGTTTTTGTTTTCGTTGTATAACTTCTTTTTAGTAATTTTAAATATGTTTTTTTTATTTTTTAACTTGATTAAGCTTCACTGTAGAATTGGGAAAATCCTGTAATGAGGGTGTAGGAAGATTTTTATCCTTACTATAATATTATAAATCGGAAAGTGAGTTTGTTTGTTTGTTCCACTTTCACGCCGTAATTACTAAACCGATTGCATTGAATTTTTGCAGACGTCAAGTTAGTAGGTAGTCTGGATTAAATAGTAGGGTACTTTTTATCCCGAAAAAATTTGATATTCCCGAGGGAAAACAAAAGTATTGGTATATATGGCGCTGTGTGTATTGGTATATGTCACATTGGCTTTTTATCCTTTTGTGACGCGAGCGAAGCCG
Source organism: Spodoptera littoralis (assembly GCA_902850265.1). Taxonomy (NCBI): domain Eukaryota; kingdom Metazoa; phylum Arthropoda; class Insecta; order Lepidoptera; family Noctuidae; genus Spodoptera; species Spodoptera littoralis. The sequence continues at coordinate 11,055,959 of LR824544.2, forward strand.
CGGGTAAAAGTTAGTAATAAATAAATACGTAGTTATTGAAAATTCCCGTAACGATAACCCTAATTTAATTGCAGTCTACAGAGTGTGGACGCCAACTAATTTATTTCTAATGTTTGGTATTCAAGGCACGTACACTTATAAGTATTTAATTAGGTGCATGCAACATACCAATTGAACTATGAAATGACTACGAGTAGGTACTTCTAAAGAGTAATAAAATTGATATCGATTCTTCACTTAAACAACAATTGAACTAAAAAATCGTAGATTATGATATAATTATGTGTAGGTAATGTTTGATTATTATCAATTAGTAAATAATATTCCTTTCATATTTGAAAGGAATATTATTTAACATAGGAATATTACATAACATCATGTCTTTTACCCTCGAAGGGTAGACAGAGGTGTACATTATGTCAGTGTACAATGTAACACCCACTTTTCACTATTTATGTTATGAGTCCCTTGTAATAGGGGGTGAGCCCATTGCCATATAACGGGCACAATTCCAGACTCCGTGTTACTACTGAGAATTTTTAAAAACCCAGTAATACTTTGCCCGACCCGGGAATCATACTCGAGACCCCTTGCCCGGCAGTCGCACTTGCGACCACTCGGTCAACGAGGCAGTCTTCAACTACTAATTCACCTTTGACATATGCACCACACTGGCCGGTATCTTACACGGTTAAAAACCGCGGTTTCGCTTTAGCAGCCGGGGCCGAAGAAATGAGAAATGAAATTGCACTTTACACCATGAACATTAAAGTCGCTTTTTAATAAAATCTTGAATTACATGTGAGAGGTAACGCGAACAATAAGTTAAGAACGTTATTTTAGGGATATCGTCGAGACACGTAATCCAATATTTATGAAAGTAAAAGCATTAATATTTTTTGTTTGGTGTATCAGAGTACAGAGATGTTTCTTTGCCATCTACATGCCATGTTACACACGCTCTATAAAATTCAGGTATACTTATATATGTAGGTATATCTACCTAAAAATGTTTGCGTAAATACCTGTATCGCACACCAGTGGAACGTAAAAATATTAGGTTTTATATTTTGGGCTGGAAAATGGCCGGCTGTTCTAAAAGCATCGCCTGAGTACCGCCAGTATACAGTCCGTGAACATTTGAATTTCATTTCAACACGTCATTTTCTTTTGGTATGAAACATTAATAACAAATAAAAACTCTTTGCGGTTTACGACTCTTCATAGTTCATTAAAAGGAGGTTTTATTGTGTTTACAAAATAAAACTGGCCGAATTTGACGAAAAAATTGAAGAATGCCATTTATGTAAGAAAAAAGGAAAATAAAAAAAGAAACTACCTAATGGCGTCTTACAATAGTTTTGTCTTCTGTGGCCTGTTACATGACAATTATCATTAATATAATAAATACTCATTTTTCACGAAGGTGTAGGTACATTGTTTCTATTAAGAACCAACGTTAAGAACATAAAGTTTATATAATATATGTATTTTATTTTATTACAAATAATATGTTTTGTTGATTGCTGATTACATAACGAGCAACGATTTACTTATTAACACTCTTTTCTTTCTTTGTTGTATTTTTCTATATTGTATTTTCTTGATTAATTGTTATTAATGTTTGGCCTAAAAAGACATATAAAAAACATTAATGCCACTGTACAATTTATGTTATAGGTCGCATGTAATAGGGGATGGGTCTATTGCCGTATACCGGGCACAATTCTAGATTGCCCTAAAATTATGATTATAAAGGAGATTAAAGACGTAGTCTAATGTCGTTTTTGTTATCAATACTTCAGACGCATTTGTGTTTTTGACCGAGTAGCAAAAAAGCTAGTAGCTAAGTCCAGATTGACCTAGATCTAGACTAGACAAAGAGGATTAGTTCAGGTTAAGGTGTTAGGTAGAAACAATACCTAGGATTTGTGTAACCTTTTTCATTAAAGTCTAATGCTCTGATATTAAAACGTAATAAGAACTAGCTGTTTACCCGCGGTTTTGCGTTTGCAATGGATATTTTAGTAAAATGCCTTATAAGAGTATGTTATAAGCAACTTTTTCCTTTGCGGGTGAAATGCTAATTTACTCTAGTCAGAAGTTGGTAAGTATTCATACGTATCTGATATAATTATCAAGTTTTCTATGCAAACTATGACATCTTATCGACATTGTTTGAAATGTACATTGTACCTCTATACGTATGTCATAGAGTCAGGAAATTGAGTGACGTATGTAGATTCTGGTAAATGGTGATTTGGTAAGTTTCGAACTGATAACTATGATAACATGTGTCATGTCAATTACATATATATATATATATATAAAATGGTTGGTAAGGATGCTGTTATATTGAAAACTAGCTGCTGCCCGGGACTTCGCCTGCGTTCCCATTAAACAAAATGTAGCCTATGTGTCATTCTAGACTATAATCTACCCCTGTACCAAATTTCATCCTGATCCCATCAGCCCTTTTGACGTGATAGAGTAACAAACACACACACACACACACATACATATACACCCCCACAAACTTTCGCATTTATAATATCAGTTGTAGTAGGATTACTAAGATTTATTATATTCCTCTATAGTATTTAGGAGGTATTAAGTGTGGGAGAGCCATGCTTCGGTACGAATGGGTTGGCTCGACCGGAGTGATACCACAGCCGAGTAAAAAAGTCGGTAGTCCCCCTCCCTAGTCTCCCGAATCCCCGAATCCTCCAGAATCCTCAAATTGCCAATTCCCAAAAGGCCGGTAATGCACTTATAACGCCTTGGTGTTTTGGGTGTCCATGGGCGGCGCCGATTACCTACCATCAGGTGAAGCGTGAAGTGGAAATTCTAAGTATGTGAAATGTATTTAGTTTCAATTGAAGAATTAAACTAGGTGCAGACGTGGTACGAACTTACGAAGATTTGTACCTATCTAGTTAGTGAAGATTTATCTCTTTGGAATTAACTTTGCTACTAAGGTTGCCAACTTTATTATTACAAGAAATAAGGTAGATAATTCCGTGTCTCAGAAATGAGAGATTTAATTGCTTTCAGTTGGTTGGGCGACGTCGAAGTGCCGAAACTGGTAAAGCTTTCCTAATAGTTCATGTAAGTATAAAGATAAGTTATAAAATATTTACCAGTTCTTTCACCTCATTTACAGGTATACCATAACATTTTCATTTTAATTGCATTTCCTAACTATAGTCAGGATATCTCACAAATGTTATAAAATAAGTGTCATTTAAAAAAAATATTAACATGTTTGAAAACAATATTTTATACACTTGTTTCTATTATAGTGAAATATACTAAATTAATTATTAAGTTTTCGCGTATTTATGGAGTAGGAGCACGACAGTCGCCGCGTCGGGGGTAGCGGAACGTTGCTTATGAATATGAGCCTCTAGGATGGCTTGAAACTAGTCGAGTTCCTCGTCAAATAATTACGGGAGTAAGCCTAAAACATAATAATTAATTTTATACACTTATTTTTATTTCACAGTAAAATGTACTAAATTCTTTGTCGACAGTATACTGGCCCTAAGAGTGCATTCAATTACTAGAAAGACTTAAGAGACTTTAACACTTACGTCTGCTAAATCATAAATAAAATAAAAATAAAAAGAGGACAAATAGATGGCGCTAGTGGGCTAACGATTTTTATTAAAAAAATTTAGATGAGTGATACAAAAGAAACTTGTTAGAACATTCTCATTGTATCTTGTTGTTGTATTGTGTTTTGTCAAGAGCTTGGAGCTCATTATTTCATAGTTGAAGATGAGAATATATTCAACGTCTATTATCCAGTTCTAGTTGTTGAAGCAAAAATAACTTTCTAGGTGATCTTATTTATTTTTTACAATTTAGTTATTACGCCCACCCAGAATAATCAAACGTTACGTGCATACCTAGACTTCAGTAACTTCATTTCATTTACTAGCCCAATTGCAACTCTAAGTCAGTCTGCTACAAGAATGCACAAAAAAGCTGCAATGCGGAAGAATGGCGCCAAAATGGGATGACCACAACCCCTCTGCCAAAAGTGTGAGGACAGAGATTAATAGTTACAATGTAAACTCAATTCAAAATGTAGGTATTAGGATTCGTACAAAAAAACTACGATGCGATGCGAATTCGTAACGCAAAAAATTACGATGCGAATTGCTGCGATGCGATTTCGTCCCAGGGTGACCATTCCTTCGACGACCGTCAATAGAACTAAACGTATTTTAAATTGAATACTAGGTCGTGACATGAATCGTAAAAAGAAGTGTGCACTTTTGTTATTGCTTAGGAGATACAGGAAAAAGAAACAAAGAAGATTTTGGGAAGATAACATTTTGATGCGCGATGCGAATCAATTCGCAACTTCTTGCGATGCGACGTCGCATCGCAGTTTTGTGTACGAGGTCTTAATACAAACTTAATAATAAAAGAAAAACGTTCTCCTGTTCAAAATGATAAAATAAAATATTTTACAGTCTTTGGCATCACGTAGCATTTATGTCAAAGATGTTTAAGAATACGCCTACAGGATGTGCACAGAATACGATGGGAAAAGTGGTACGGGTAAAAAGGGTAGTCGAATGCTTAAGATTCCGAGATACGTCAGTCAAACAAAAGAAAATTGTGGGCTTAATTTGTAGCAATTGTACCATATCTTAAATGGAACTCTCTGAGGGGAATTGTGAAACGTTTTTTATTTTATGTTTTACATTTATTATGTGTTTATCTCTACGAAGTCTCTTGATAAGTTGATATGGGAGTCAAATTATGTTTGCTTTTGTTTTGAATAATGTGGTAATGTGATTATTTTGGGCGTTCTTATTTCTGTTTTTGTACGAAAATGTTTGTTCAGTATCGAGATATCATACATACGGTATCAAAGTATCATACCTAAGTTTAATATACTTAGGTATGACTAACGAAAGGGGGGTAAACAAATCATAATAAATACCTTATATTTTGTGGGTACCAACCCGCCATAAGCAAGTATGGTGATTAATGCTCAAACTTTCTCAGTGTGAGAAGAGACTATGCTTAGCAGTGGGCACTTGTAAGCTGTTGATGATATTTGTGAATAGAAGTTTAGATGAGAGTTATTAAAACGTATCCCTGTCATAAAAAAATAATAGGTACCATTTATTATTGGCCATTACTTTAAATTCTTAAACTTTAATTAATTTTTAACTGTATTCATTCCAAAATACTCAATTTTAAACTCAAACCTAGTACCCCTAGTTCCCCTAAAACTATGTGTTAATTTACAAAAAAACAGTACTGAATATGTTATACTTTATTTTATAGTGTACACGCGACAGGCAGCCATATTAAGTTAGTAACAACATTGCGTGTGAACAGTAGCGTCGCGACGCCCTTGAATCTGCGTCTACTGCAGTGCCCGACGCGACGATCGATGGATTACTCATTTAAATCTCTTAACAATCCTATTTATTTGTTTCCTGCTATGACTTCTAATTGGAATCTTTTAATGTGTAGCCAATTGGGTAGACGACTAATTTTTATTTTAATGTCCGTCTGATAGATTATTTAAAAACATTAGACACGTATTTTTTATTTTCTCACAGAAACGAATAGTTTCGAAGATATATTGATTTGAAATGTCGCGTGACGTCACTTCTCAGTACATTTTATACTAAGAAATGACGTTTTAGCCCCCACTCCTAAACTTTGATTCGTTTTATCTAAGTATTGTTTTATTATAGGTACGACAAAATAAAAAAATACGTGTCTAATATTTTTTCATTACCTAACTTACGGACTAATTATATTTTTAATTTTCATACCCTGTCATCATCCCCATTGTTGTAAAACATTTCAGTGTAAAAACAAAGATAGAGCCGCTTTTAAACAATCTTATGAAAGCCAGATATGGCACGTGGCCTTAAGCCTTTTTGGTTGGCTCTCCATAGGAAAATTCAATGCAGTTCGCAGTATGATTATTATTTGCGTCATTGATATACAATGTTTTTTTTTTTAAAAAACGTTGCCTCACACTCGGATTTTCTCTTGTGTCGTGGGTGCGTTTACAAACATACAAGTTCACATACACAATGACACCCAGACCCGAAACAACAATTTGTGGATCACACAAAGTGTTGTTCCGTGCGGGAATCGAACCCGCGACACGTTGCACGGCAGCCGGTTGCCCAGCCATCGCACCAACCGTGCAGTCAACGTGTGCAGTAAATGTGAGATATTTGAAAAAAAAACCATCAGGCTAAATATGATTTTGTCGTCAATCTATTTTTAAAGATTTTAGACTAAAACGAAATTCTGTTAAACACTTTTTAATTAAGTTATTATAAAAGTTAAAACACATAGTATAACTTCGTACGTAAAACTCCTAGTTGGTAGTTAGACCCTAAGTATTATGCCTTTGCCAAGAAATACTTATCTACATCAATAAATATTACCCCCTTGAAATCTATAACTAGACCCAAATATAGGTATTGTAAGTTTGTAATTCATGATTGGAAATGGAAGCTGAATTTCTATGAATCGTTTTCATTCAATGAATGTATTTTATTCAAGTCGTTGATATATTTTGGCGACCATCCAATACCCATTCTTTGTAAGGAATCACGTTAATGACTAATGCAATTTAAATTAATGCAAAGATTTTCCCTTCAGAATAATATTAAGTAATTAGGACAATAGTTTGTTGGAAAAGTCTATACGCAACTGGTTTTTTAGGTAAAGTAATTGGTAACATCATATTCTAAACTAAAAAACACATAAGATAACATAACATCACGCCTTTTATGCCCTAAGTGGTAGGCAGAGGTAGACGTTACGGGACTTAATGCCACTGTACAATGTAACATCTAATTTTCACTATTTAATCTAGTAGCAGTCGCACTTGCGACCGCTTGGCCAATGAGGCAGTAAAATCAGTAAATGACAAAAAAAACTTTTTAATTTTTTTATATTTATCACCTTAGGTAGTAATTTGATTGAAATTTAGACTCAGTTACTTCCGAAGTCAAATTAAAGACAAAAAGCAAAACAACTAAGAAATCACTTAATTCAATAAATTAGGTATCCTACATACTGTAGTACTAACTTTTTAACATACTGAAGTCAATCTTGAAGTATCTAACTTTAATTTACAATCTTGTTTTTAGAACATGTACTTACATAGTGAAATTCGGACTTTAAATTTTAAATACAACGTACAAACTGCCTGTGTGACTGTGTAAAATTCAAATAGCGAACAAGTTTGTCCGTGGCTGCGAATCGGACAAGTCTTCTGTCTCTTCAAAGCCAAAACAATAGATAAAGTAGGTCACTCGGAGTACTTATGTAGACTATGTAGTAGAGGCACAAAGTACAATGAAATGATTGTAGAATAGAACTACTCTAGTAGTTGACTACCTCTATTATTGTAGGCTATTGCAACGAGCTACAATCTTGCAATAAGTATTGTCGTTATAATGGTACGTAAATAGACATGAAAGGAAAATTATACCTACATAAAATGACCTTTAAAATTGCGTGTATTTTTCTGCAAATAAACTGTATAACTGAAGTAAATAAAAGGTACGTACGTACAAATATTTAGACCATATTCTGATTAAATATTTTGTAAGTTATATAGAACGTTTAGTTCAGCTCACGGCAGCGGCGGATAAACCGCTCAACTACCGAAGTAGGTTTAATATTATTTTTATTCTTACCTTTAACTTACGTGGTCGTCGTAACATGTCTTCTATTTTCATAAATACATAGTACTATTTCATACATAATATATCTCCAGTTCTTTGGTAGTCCTCCATCCCTACTATTTATTAATAATGATAATTTATTACATCTACCTTTATTTAGTAAAATATTGACCTGTCGTTGGCACAAAAAAGAAGAAAAAAATATAACCTTATATCTTTGATATTGTAATTTCATGAAGATGAAAAACGAAATTATATGTCTCACTGAACATTAAGGTGGAATTTCGACGAAATAAGTTTATTAAGGTCATGTATCAAGTGATCGGCCCACGCTTGAACGCTGAACTTTTCAGTTCCGTGGAATATTTTTTTATGAAATAAATTTTTAATGGTATCTTAGATTCATTTTAACTTGGATTACAGAAGTGTAATAATATTAGATTACAAATATAATGTTAAAGATATGGATGAATTTAGTTTAAAAGATTAATAAATTATATTTCTCCACGGACTTGTGTTCGTGCCCTTGTCATATTACTTTTACATTGTTTTCCTAATCAAATAGATCTTACATGCTACGCTAACCACTAATATTACTACACAAAGTACTCGATGTTGTTACCTAATTATTATAATCTTACCTAATTATTATAATCTTATTATTATAGACTAACCCTACTGTATCAGCCCACCAGCACGATGAGCGTTAAAAGATGTTGTGAGTGTTGAGATTGCGGTCTACTGGTAGGTACTGGTTGCTCAGTTGAGTTGGAATTCTCAATAGGAAAATTTCACAAACCGTAGTAAGAAGCTAAAGCTTCTATACTTATAATTTGTATTGCATTCTTTAGCTCAAAATACCTCAATCAAAAATTTGAACGGACTATTTATTTTCATACTCGATAGATGATTAGTTGAAAGGATGGGACTAACCATGTGGACTAACCACAAAATAAATAGACTTTTATCTATCCTCATTTCTGCAATATTCTTATCTTGCCGATATCACCTTGCATCGTAAACAGTGTTCTAGATGAACATCGTTTGATAATCCAGGCAGAAACAGTGTTTTTTTTTCTTAAGTGTGAGTAAGCCGTCGACGTACATAGAGCGAATTTTAAAAATAAAATTTAAAAAGTAAATTACGGAACATTTTAGACATTAAATTATTATTTTTTTTAAAAGAGTAACGAATGGTGTTTCTTGCTCGTTCTTCTCCATTCGAATCTACTTTTTGGAATGAGCACCTAGCTTCACCTAGTTTCACTGACGGACTGACTGACAGACTATTATTTATTTTGTATTTGTTGACGTTTCAAAAGTACCAAACTATGGTTTAATTGAAATAAATGCTTTGACTTTGACTTTATTATTAAACTCTAGTTTTTTGGTATCGATTATGTTGGGTTGGACTCGACGATTTTTCACTTAGAGTTGCCAAAAGTTCAAACTTACTACTACTATTGCAAATATATTTAATCAACTTCAAAAAAGGAGGTTCTCCATTTTACCTGTATGTATGTTGGTGCGCGAGTATCTCGCAATTGGCACAACCGATTATTGTGCGGTTTTCAGAAAAAAGTTTGTTACACTTAGGACAAGGTTTTAGTAAATTAATTAATCGACTTGAAAAAACAGGGAATTGAAGTCGGTTTTTTTAAATGTTAGAAATGAAAGAAGTATATAATGGGAAATTTAGATAGTATTTTATTCGAATTAACTTTCAATACAAAGGCAAAGCATTTCGTTCAGTCATTACCATCAAAGATACAGTTATCAGCAATGCTGGGATTTATACATTAAACAGGTGTATAATAAAAATAGTACCTCATCGTTCTATGGAACTATTTTTATTATATACGTTAGTTTGTTATCACGCCGTACATTATATGCATTCTGCATTCTGTATGTCAACGAATGTGCCAGCTTTGTCCAAACACGACGTAAATTAATGTAAAAATATTGCACACACATCAACCATTCCTTTTATAACAAGACAACTGACAACTATGATCTGATAGAATAGAATAATTAATTTTCCAAGCATAAAACATTGTTATTAATTGTCCAAAACTGTCTGGTACAACTATGTATTTTGTATGAAAGAACAGTCATGATTTAATGTTATGTATATCAAGCCAGTTGTTTCACAAGCCAGTGGAGTCTATGTCATTGTGCATGAGTTAATTGATTAGTTTCCAGGGTATCAAAATTAAAAATCTAATTAGTCCGTCAGTTAGATAATGAAAAAATATAAGACACGTTATTTTTTAATTTTCTCGTATTAAGTTGCAATACTTAGATAAAATGGCGCTAAGTTTAGGAGTTACGTCATAAGCTGCTACAAAATGTGACACGCTTTGACGTCACACGATATTTCAAATTAATATATCGCCGAAAGTATTTAATTTTGTGAGAAAAGAAAAAATACATATCTAAAGTTTTAAATTAATGTACCAGACAGACATTAAATTTAAATTTAGGAAACTCCCCTATTGCAGATTTGCTTATGTACAATTCTGACGTTTTATTCTATCATTATTTGTTTATTTGTTTTAAGTCATAAGTTGTTAAGAATTAGGTACATATTTTGTTGGTAGAGCGATTACCAAAATTGGAGTTTAAACATTAAAGTTTAAAGGCAGACAAAATATGAGATAATGTTTCTGTTTTTATGAAATGCCACCTTTTTCTAATGGCGAGTGTTCTTTATTTCACCTCTGCCCAGCCCTCCGTAATATTGTCTAATTCAAACGATTACAGCAACAATGATCGCGTGTTCTTTCCACAAGATTTATTGCGTTTTTCAGACCAATTTTTACAGCTGATACTTAGCAAAATCGTTCTTAATGAATGTTATTGGTGATAGAAATTAATATTTAGGACGGCCTTGGAATTATTCGTAAATATGAAAGCAAAGTTTGAATGAAAATGTCGACAGTTATTCAGAAGCACCCTGGCGTATGGGTATTGATTCGTTTGCGTACGAAATGATTGAGCCGCCAAATCGAGGTTGAATAAATATGCATGGAGGTTTTACTATGTTCTGTTTTGACAAACAAAGAATGGCGGTGCTCCATTGCTTTCGTGGAACAATGCTAGTTTTCGTGAAGTTATAGATAAAAGCGATTGAAAGAACCGCTAAGTTTAGCGGTTTATAGTAATTGAAAATAAATTGTGAGTAGTATTATTCGTTATTCAGTTCAATCACGTCTTTACATTTTTGGGCAAGATAATAGCTACATGTCATTTTACTTTCCTAAATTATAAAAATAAATTAAACAAAATTAATAAGTTAAACATAAATAACTTACTGAAGACGTCTTTACTCAGCGAAAGCAACTTAGGTAAAGGATACTCAACAATTATATAGACAACGTGTATTCCTGAACAGAAGGTACACCTGTGTTTACTTAAGTAGTTACTTAGGTGCATAAAATCATTCCATTATACATATTTATTGTCAACTGATGAGTAAACGAATGATTTATCGGTTATCCATTATTTATGATTTCAGAGAAAATCATTTTCATATTTAATTAATGAAGACATAAAAAAATAATTCACTACCATTATCATCAGTCGTAATACGTACACTGTTGAATAAAGGTCTTCAACGAAGTTTGCAATAATCACCAGACTTGGCAGGCGGAATGTGAATGCACATTCATTGCAAAAATTGGATACGTCAGTCACATTAGAGCACATTAAATAGGCTCAATTAGCTGATTAAGAAAAAGGTTGTATCATGTTTGTTTAAATTGTATCTTTAAAGACCTTTTTCTTTGCAAAATACGTACGGTAAGTAAATCATGTAGATTGATACTTCAATCTCCTTTTTGCGAAGGCAAAAGTTTTTATCTCGTTTCTAAGTATTGGCTGTTTTAGTTGTAACATTTTTTAAGGTTCGGATTAACCTGCGATCCTAGTTTAGCTTAGATTAGTTTTATAAAATAGATAGGATACGTAGGCAAATAAGCAGGCAGCTGAATCTGTCAAACACCGCGAGGACACCGACGAAGTAGTCCATCTAGAGCACCAATTCTGAGCAACCTTCTTTAATTGTGTCTATAATGACGGTACTCAAAGGGTTAACTCGCTCGCGTTTTTGGACAACCCTAACCAGACCAGAGGAATTGCGGGTGTCCAACACATTACACAAGTGGTGCAATACGTTCTTCGTCTATAATAAAATACGCGTAGACAATTAAAGCCAAACTTGCGGAATTCTACAGAGTGAGAGACGTGTTATTTTTAAGTATTAAACGACTTACGAGTTGCGCCGCCATGCCGCGGAATATTTCAATAGAAAATAAATTCCTTTGTCCTATTCTCTTGAACGACAGCGCAAATCCTGTATGAATGCGGGTTGGCTTCATAACATTCTTACATCCATTCACGTCGAAATATGAGAATATTCCACATTTAAAATTGAATTTAGAATCAATCTACCCGTTTAAATATGGCGTCTTATCCCGTTTACTTTTAACGGCTACCGAAATATTATTCGATTTACAAAGTTTAGAGGCAGTAAAAACTTAGCGATATTTTAAATTAAATTTAGAACGGTGTTTACCTATTTACGATTGAAATATTTTCTTTTTTGGGATTTCATAGCTGATGATTATTTTATAGGGCTAGAGGAATATTTAAATTAAAAATTAACAACAAAACAACTAAATTAATTAAATAATTAGTCTCAAAATAAGAAGATAAATAGTTTCTTATTATAATAACATTTGAAAGCTCACTTAATTTGTGGAACGGGTAATAAAGAGCCGTTTAATAGCTACAGGCGAAGAACTGAGTGGTTCTAGGGTTCTATTAAACATTTTACAGTTAGTAACCGAAATGAAAGTAAAATGTTCGTTCGAGTTTAAGATGTTTTTTGTTAGAGAAGTGGTACTAGAGTGGAGATCGATAGTCGCACTGAATGGGAGCCGACTCGATAGCCTAGTTTTTGTGTCGGCTTAGCTGAATTTCTTCGTACAAGGACAATAGCGTCGGGTTTCAGTAATGTCTGGTCCTCTCGTCTCGTTTGAGGTCGTTTGTTGATACTCTATATGACCTTTTACGAGACATGAGACAGGCGTTGCGATATGTCAAGTTATATGTCTGCCGTCGATGTTTTTCTTTAGTCCAAATGGAATATTTTGGCTAACTGTGATATGTAGTAGACGTGCTATGTAATTTAGGGATATGTTTATGCTCATGCGACTGCCTCCATGGCCGAGTGGTCGCAAGTGCGACTGCCGGGCAAGGGGCTCGGGTTCGATTCCCGGGTCGGGCAAAGTATTACTGGGATTTTAAAAAAAATCTCAATAGTAGTACGGAGTCTGGAAATGTGCCCGGTAGGCTCACCCTCTATTACATGGGACAAATAACATAAATAGTGAAAATTGGGGTTACTTCTGTGTGCACCTCTGCCTACCTCTTCGGGGATAAAAGGCGTGATGTTATGTTATGTTATGTTATAACATTCAAAAGTTCAAGTTTTTATTAGTATTGCCAAATATTACTAAAGCATTAGTTAGGTACATCTGTTTATGCTACAATTTCGTGGTTATTTAAAAGCTTTCCTAAGTAGACGCCATCTTCATTTCCTATACAGGATTGTGTCTTAAGGAAGTGTGGAAGTGGTGGCACTCTATCACGCTTTTACCGCAGGCAAGGCAATTAGTCTTAAATACCAGTAACTCCAGAGCTGTTAGACAAATGATATGGAAATGGTCCTGCCATTTCTTGTTACAACCACTCGACATACTTACAGCGAGGATGGTTTTTTTTAAGGGGGGAATATCATCGAATGACTGCTCCCGCCTGGGTGAGGCAGGAGGGAGTGTTAGACTCTTACTGACTAAAAACCACCCCGTTCCTTGTCCTGCACGTCGAGCCGGAGCCCCGGTAACCCGTTAGGTTCTCCACGAATGGTTTAGTTAGTTTTTATTCCACAGTCTATTTCAAAGTGGTTTTTTTTAGCTTAGTCGATACGTTTGAGATGAATGAAAGTACCTGCGTCTTTGCAATTTGTTAGTTAAACTGCCCAAAAATTATTCAGAGGTTGTGTAACGGGGTATTAACATTTTAAAACTAGTTAAAGAATTAGGATACTATTAGGGCAAAGTAATAAGTTATTAAATTGGGTAAACTCACTTGAAGGTTGAGTATCAAGTCTTATATTTAAAAATAAAAATTTTACAAGGTTTAATACCATCATACTATTACACAACGAAGTTAACTAAAATCGCGGGTTACTCACGTGAACATACAGTGAGCTGGGCGACGTCGCCGCGACCGCGCACGCTGCTCATGAAGAAGAACCCCTCTGTGGTTCGAAACCAGTAGAGCTTTTAGCAGTAGAGCGTGAGTAACCCGCAATTTTAGTTAATTTAGTATGTCTCACGATAGTTATTATAAAAACATATTACACAGCTGTATTGATTTGAATATGCCAAATAATCCTTAGCAGGTAAGATAGGTAGATAATTTGAAATAAAAAAGTAATTACGGTTTGAATCCAAAACCGCGATTTTACGGGAAAACTTATATAAATTTCGCACCCTTCACCACATCCTCATCTTGGAGAACGGAAGAGGATGTGGAAGAACAAAACTCCTTTTAGAAAATGTTCAAGAACTTTACACAGGTACTGCCATCGAAGGTATTATAATTTATTCTACCTCTAATATTAATATTTAATCAAATAATATACTTATTTGATTTTTGTCCTTTATCCTATTAAAAATTATGTCCTTTACAAATAAAATAAAGATAATATTATAGAGACCTAATTTTCTTTTTTATAAACTTATTTAATATTCTATTTTATATACGATAATATATCATTATTGTCGAAGAGTAAGTCGAGTTAACTAAAGCCAATCATCTAAATGACTGACCAACTTATTTGTTTTGTTTCATCTAAAGAGAAAGTCTCAAATATCTATATTTTTATTGTAAACTTCACTTATTTTATTATATAAAGTTATTTTACAGTAGTATAAAAAAAATATAATGTATTACTACTATGATTTTTGTCAGACGGCCGTCTGGCGTATCACTCTGTGAGATTCGATAAGATCTGTCAAATCGTTGCTGTTGTTAATTACGCATAAACATTCTATTTTAGTTCTCTTTCTTCTATACGATTAAATATATAATTGGTTATAATTATGCTTATTTTTTGTAGGTAACGGACGGGTGCTAAAATAATTCAGATGAGTAAATGGTATAGGTATAGTTTGTGTGAAAATTTAGATTAAATGTTATTTAAAAGTTTTATTTACATGGGAATATTTTTTTTCTCTAAAGACAGAGGACAAAAGTAGGTAAAATTGCATAATATTAATTCCGAATACGAATTTGGCAACTACCGACAAAATCTTTTCAGAAACAAAACGAATTGTGTCAGTCGGATACGCTCCTCCGTGCCAAATCGAAATGATTTATAGGAGCAGTTTATATTAAAATCAGTGCATGTCACGATGATCCAGTGACTGTCATCAATTCGTGACAGACAGCCATACAAAGTAGTAATGTGTGCACATAGTAGTGGGTTTGAAGGACATGCAACTGCAACGTCACAAGGCCAATTAGCTAAGCTGATAGAATCCGCGCTTTGTTTTATTTTCTAGTCCGTTACATTTGTGTTTTAAATAGGTATGATGATTGGTAATAAAATTCAATATTTACCGTGTTTCCGATGGGTAAAAATGTGCCGATCTTAACTTCTTTTAAGGACGTCAAAATATGACACCTATTATTTATTTCTCTTGTGTGTACTGTACATGTGCTAGAAAAATGCTAAAACTAAGCGTAGATAAAATTAAATCAATCAATGGAAGTGTGTATTCATTTTAATTGGAAATAATTTATTTTAGACTAATTTGGAAACGACTGTATAACTGCATCCGTAGCGTTATTGTTCCATAAACGTTCCTACTTCTTCCTTTCGGAGTTTACTCTAGCAAAAAATATCCTAATTAAAGATTTATAGTTAGAGTAGAGCGGATACCCAATTAACCCCCAACAATCCTCAAATTCCTAATCCCCAAAAGGCTGTAACGCACTTGGAAAGCCTCTGGTGTTTCGGGGATCCATAGCACCGATGGCTTTCCATCAGGTTATCAATATGCTCTTTTACCGGCTTATCCCATAAAAAATATCATGACAAATCTGTACCTACTTATTTAGTAATGGAAAGAGAGAGGGGACTTGATAACACTACTTTGTTATCAATTCCCCTTGCGCAGGGGTGAGTTATTAAAGGACCGTCCGAATTGAAGCTTTCAAAAACCCGAATAGCCTACATTAATCGAAAAAAGACATAAGTAACAAAACTCGGATTAGCATATTCTTTTTTTGTATTAACAATGTCTCAATGATCACTCGAAAAGCGACTGTATTTTACTTGTATTTAAAGCACACTTCAAAGTCTTTGAATATAATTTTGTTTTCGCCTTTTTTGTGTACAAAAGCTTTAGTAAGCATCTCGGAACACGTCAATTGCGCTTCACTCAATGGGAGCGCTATTGAGGTAGGTTTCGGCTGCTAGCCTCTTTTTTATACAAATATTTTAAGTGATATGTATTAAATCTTCTTGTATATATACCGTATTTTATTCGAAGAACCGAGATTAAGCATTATGACTATTTCATAATGACTATCAAAGATAAAGGTAATTAGTCCTGTCAGAATCACCCGTGTGTTCAGTTCGATATAGCAAAGTGTAGCTTTACATAGTCGGTGTCCAAAAAAGGCCGCAATTTGAAGTCTTATTACTATTTCGATAGTCTTTTGTTCAAATAAAATAAAAAATTTAAAATTATGAACAATAGTTTAAACAATGGATTTGCAAAAGTTCCGCATTCCCAAAACCCAATATGATAATGACATAAAAGTGACAGTAAAAGTGTTTGAAAGAAAAGCCATCAAAAAGATAATGTTTTGTCGTGGTATTGCGAAATAGCGACGACAACACGGTTAGCACGACCGTCGCATGTTTAGTTAAAAAATTTATTGCTGCGTGAAACCGAATAGGGGCCGAATAAAACGTCTACTTAAAGTAGTAAGGGATTTTGATTTAGAATCTCAATCAACGATGAAAAACCTTAGCTTTTGTACTTGTAAGTCGTAGCAACAATGTGAAATTATTGCACAAGTGGTTTGTCACAAAAAATAATGAAAGGTTATGTCTTTGTAAGTGATTTTGAAGATGATCAACTCATCTGAGCTACTATGAGCTCTCGCGATTTTGGTCAAGAAATATGTAACTGACAAGTGTCGTGGACTGGAAACCGATCACGCAGAACCATGACAAAGTAGAAGATTTATTTGATACATATAGTTAAGTACTTAGATATAATATTGCAGGTTCTAGTGGAAGCCGTAATGAGGAAAGGTCAAACACTTTGTCTTACTCGACAATTAGAGGATTAACGGCATAACCAACATACGGCAGCTGACAAAAGAGGAACGAGGACTCGTATCGCGTTCGCACTCTTTTGTCATAATGCAGCAACCCCAGGTGCTCAACTGGCAGCGGATATTTTTTGCTTGCCGGCAAACAATTAAATATGGTATTGTACCGCAAATGAATAGCGGATCCGGGGCGGACATGTCATTGCAAACACATAATGAAAAGTATACCTTTTATCCGGCGAGCCCTGTGTGCGAACGCCGGCGTCCGTGGCGGTAAGCCCCCGGTGGTGTAGTGTCGAGTGTAAGGGTGATGGAAGCGCCAAGGAGGGCTCCTGGCCGCGAGGGGCCGGCGTTGCTGCGCGTAGCGAGCGATGGGCGCGCGTGTGCCTCGAGGTCGGTTTGCCGGCGGAGTGGGCCGCGCTGTCACAGCCGGCGAGGGTGCGCGCGCCTGCACCACCGCGCATGCGTGCTCGTACGCCGCAAGCGATTAAACTAAATACACCAACACGCAGCGCCACTACATGTGCTATACTGGCGCGCTGCCGCCTTACCTACATATCGAGGTGAGCATTATACATATTTTTTATAATCTTCGCTTTTGACCTATATTATTTACTTATTGTGTATTACAACAAAGGTTCGTACCTTTGTTATCGTTTTATAAGTAGAATGAATGAACCAAGACCTTGTAACAAGGTGTATTCGTAGCGAGGAGCTACATCAACAAAAGCTCTGACGTTTGATGAACTTTTTGAAAATTAAGGTTTTTCTATTCGTATCTTTTTCCAATTTTTATCTAGTTTCCCTTGTGAGGACTCAATAAGTGGTGTTAATTCATAAAGAAACGTATATTAATTCATAAAGAAGTGGTTTCATGGTGCTGTATAGGCAGTGGGTGTAGTTGTTAAGATCAGCTGTTTGTATCAGGTTATCAGTGGGTAGTATCGATTGGCGGCACTTTCACCGCTGGGCGCGAACAGTAACTGTTATTCTATGTTTTGGCGCGGCTCCAGCAATGGCGGACACCCCCTGTTACTAAGCACGCGCCATTTTCGCGTCACAATTAGATACGATCAACTTAGCTGCCTAAGAAAAAAACTCTCTAAATAAAAAAAATAAAACATATTTTTTTATTATTACAATGTTTATACAGGACATTGAATGGAATCGGTGTATAAAGAGATCAACAGAGGTTGAATGTGGTTATCCTTCATGGTTCATATAATTCGTGATGCTCCTTTTGTCGTGTTTATAGGAGTGGCAAAACTGACAACAGTGTCTGTGTTTATGTCAGGGCGGACAGACCGTTAGCGATGACGCTACGAATATATTTAGTAACATAACTTGGCTATTATTTATTTCAAATAACAAATTAGATTCCATGGCATAAAATTATTTCATTCGGCTTTTTTATGCCAGTGGTAATTGACTTAATAAGTATAATTTATTAGGGACTCAATCAGCGTGAATTAAGTGGATTGTGTGTACTCGTAAATTGTACTAGGGTAACATAAATCAGTAAGAATTATGAAAACACTAGGTACCGAACTACATGCTACATATCATAAAGTGTTTACGCGTAGGAACGCTACGCGCCGTATCTGCATTGCTACAAACTATATGAGACGTGGAAATTTTACGTCGAGATTTTAAAATCTGAAGAACATTAACGAAAAGAAAGAGAATAACGAATGTTTTACATAAGACATGGTAATAATGTCAAGTTTCTTAATACAACATGTAACGTAATTAACGCACACCCTCAAACACCTCAATTAGAATATTATGTTATAATCATAATACATACACTAAATTTTTAATTTAACATGTATATGCATCCTTACTGGTCTTGTCATAAGGTTTATTTTTCTTTATTTTGTATTGAATGATAGAATTTGTATGTATACAAATAAAACTGCGATTTAAAAAGTCTTATTGCTTTGACTTACGGTCCATTTCGATTTGTTTTAACAATACAGGGTTAATATGACAATAATTTCCGTAGTTTTAATTATTTTTGGGATAAAAAATTACCTATACTAAAAATTATATAAATCGATTCAGTTAACGATTCTGAACAAACTATTTTCAGGATGTGCGTTATTTAAGTTGCATGTTGTATATTTCTAATTTCGCTCCGGATTATAATTCATCCTTACTTATATTATAAATCGAAAAGTGAGTTTATTTGTTTGTTTGTTTGTTCCACTATCACGCCGTAACTACTAAACCGATTGCTTTGAATTTTAGCAGACGTGAAGTTAGAAGTCTGGATTAAATAATAGGGTACTTTTTATCCCGGAAAAATTTGATATTCTCGAGGGAAAACGAAATTATTGGTATAGATGGCGCTGTGTGTATTGATATATGTCACATAGGCTACTTTTTATCCTTTTGTGACGCGAGCGAAGCCGCGGGTAAAAGCTAGTTATGAATAATTGGTAATGTTTACTAGTCGTTGTATGTCCTGTTGTGTGCACATACTTGTGGAAGCATGGTCTGCCATTTACTGTTTTATGTTGTTACTCTGTTGTGCATTTCTCTGTGTTTCTGTTTCATGTACTTATTAAAATGTATTTAATGTAAGATTAAAAGTGCATGTCTATTAAATATCAAATTGCCGACAGCAACAAAAGGTCTACATGTTTTTGATGTCTTTAATATAAACATGTTTTGAAAAACAAACCGCTTTTCAAAGCATTACTGCGTTTTTTAAAATAAAATTCTCAGTTGTATCACGGAGTCTGGAATTGTGCCCGGTATTTGGTAATAGGCTCACCCCCTATTATCTGGAACTCATAACATAAATAGAGAAAAAGTGTGTTTTACATTGTACCTCTATAGTGGCATTATGTACACCTCTGCCTATTCCTTCGGGGATAAAAGGAGTGATATTATGTTATGTTTTGAAAAATACATAAGTTTAGGGATCAATGTCAAACTACTACCTCCTGTAACGACGATCGACGAACAAATAATCTTGACGACGTAAACAGCTCCATTCTTCAAGTGCATAATTGGTTCACCATTAATAATCTAGCACTTAATGAGAAAAAAACAAAATGTATTAAATTCAGTTTACCAAACGTGCGTAGTAACGATAGTGATATTGTTTTGAACGGTCAAAAGTTAGAATTTGTCGACGAGACAGTATTTTTAGGCATTACGTTAGACAATAGGCTACAATGGGGTCCGCATATAAAGGCGCTTTCGGGGAGATTGAGCTCAGCTGCTTTTGCAGTTAGACAGATTAGACAGCTCACGGACGTAGATACAGCTAGGCTTGTCTATTTTAGTTATTTCCACAGCATTATGTCGTACGGCATTTTGTTGTGGGGTCGAGCTGCAGAAATAGAATCAATATTTATTCTACAAAAGCGGGCTATCCGAGCAATATATAACTTACGCCGTTGCGAATCGCTGAGAGAATTGTTTAAAACGATAAATATTTTAACGGTGCCCTGTCAATATATATATGAAAATATAATGTATGTAAGGAAAAATAGGCAATTGTTTGAAAAAAGAAGCGATAGACACAATTTTAATACTAGAGGCAAAAATAAGTTAGCTATACCGCAATTCAGACTGTCCAAAGTACAGAAATCCTTTATGGGGTTAGGTATTAAATGCTATAATAAAATACCAAATAGCATACTAGATCTCAGTGAAAGTAAATTTAAAACATATATTAAGCGCGAATTATGTAATCAAGCCTACTACACTGACAGATTATCTTGAAGATAAAATGCTTGGCAGCATGTTGGTTCGGCTCCACTGGACAATACTCAAATGTAGTCAGTAGCTAAATTCCAATAGTAGGTATTTTAATACATAATTTAACACTTTAATTCTAATGTAGACAATCTAGTTTCCTTATGGCATCGAGCATTTCTTTATTGAAACAAAGAGTTTCCTTTTCTTGTATAGAATCACTAATTCTATGGATTGTCAGTATGCATATGTGAGCACCATGTTGGACTTTAAGTTAATTTTTATTTATTTATTTTTTTTTAATTTTTGTAAGTTATTAGTATAATGCGTCAAGCGTGTCTTTGCATTGTTCTTACATATGCGTACAGTATTGAAATATGTATCAGAGACATTGTAGAACATACTTTTTTTAAAAAAAGAGTAACGAATGGAGTTTCTTGCTCGTTCTTCTCCATTCGAATCTACTTTTTGGAATGAGCATCTAGCTTCACCTAGTTTCACTGACGGACTGACTGACAGACTATTATTTATTTTGTATTTGTTGACGTTTCAAAAGCACCAAACTATGGTTTAATTGAAATAAATGCTTTGACTTTGACTTTGACTTTGATGTTGACGATTGACGATGTACCAGTAACTGTATTACTAACAGTTTGCAGAACAATTTGAATAGATCTACATTAATTTCATAAAAATAATAACACCCATTTTTTAATAATATAAATTAATATAAATTAAATTTATTTAAAACAACATAGAACACATTTAGAATTACAGTTCGCTCAGATTTTATAGTAATAAAAATTCTTAATAATAACACTCGTAATAGTTTACTTAATCTAGTCTTATACAATACCTCTATACATGCGAGAAAATAATGTTCTAAGTATATATAGGGATTATAAAAAAATATTATATTCATCTAAACGATACTTCAAACGGCTTACGACCAACTTTAGAGCTATATAACAATAATTTAAAGCCGAGAATGCCTTAAAATCTTAAAAACTTAGCACTCACCGTCAAAGAAGGAAACAGCAGCAGAGGACTACTCCGGTTCTCGAATGCGAACACGGAATATAGAATACGCGAAGTTACATTTGATTTGCGGCCGCACACATCGTTTTCGGAACCATAGACAAATATAAAAATTTATTTTAAGTAATTATATTACTAAATTCATAATGCCATGCTTAGCACATATATTCATCAAGAAAATCATGAATAACATTTTAGTATTAATGTTTAAGATGGAATATCTTAAACAGGATAAGAACCTCCTTTCAAATACCATGTTAAAAAGTTTGAGAATGTTGGCATTATTATTTTTAATCTAATGAAAACCAAATTTATTTGTTTTATCTATAATCAGTTTAAAAATAATAAATGTCTACATGAGAATTTGAAGAGATTAAATTATTGTGTGTGACGTGTTTATAATGAATAATGAATAAGAACTTTCCAAAAAAATACATCCAAATAATTGTAGGTATTGTAGCTAAGATTGTAACATACTTATATTTTTTTTAAGTTATGCGAAATATTTATATTTTAAGTTTATAGAACTTGAATCAAAAATCACTGATTTCATTGGAAAATGTTGTTTTTTTTGCACCACCTCCCTAATAGAATTATAATAGAGGTAGACCGATCATAATACAAGTAAATATTGTGCAAATAAGTAAATAAAAGTAATCTTTTTCGTTTATTTATGGTGCTTGACATACGTTACGTCACCATTTATGGTATGAGTAAACCACGTCAGGACTTGAAGGTTAACAATTTATTTTTGAAATAATTTATCTTTTCTATAAATGTTGTTATATAAATAGATGTGAAAGAATAGCGAAAATATATACTTACTAGCAATACTTAAGTTTGTTTTCTAGCGGTATTATTAGTTTTAAAATAAAACATTAAATATATATGAAACATTTATGTACAGTAAGGTATTCAAATAAGTATCTGATTACCCTAAATGTTACTATCTGTTATAAATCGGAATACTCAAACGCTACTCAATTTTAAGTCACGCTTAAGTATAGTTCTGTCTCTACAAATTCTTTGTAAAATGACAGAGATGGCACGATATTTAAGCACGACTTAAAATTGAGTAACGTTTCAGTATTCCGGCAATAGACATATAAAATACTAGCAGCCCGTCCCGGCTTCGCACGGGGTAGACAATTATTTATTTTTGGAAATTTGGATTGTTGTAGTGACATAACTACAATAGTTGGACATATGCTACCGCGGTGTTTTTTGTAGACATTATGATGTTCATCAATATTGTTGTACATTATTTTGTTCTATCGCTAATAGTTCCGGCAGCACACTCGACGTAAGACATTTTAAGACTCATTTTTGCAGGAGAAGGAACAGGGTGGTTTTTAGTCAGTAAGAGTCTGACACTCCCTCCTGCCTCACCCAGGCGGGAGCACTAATTCGATGATTTTCCCTCCTTAAAAAAAAAAACGTCCGAAGAATAATCTGTCAAATTAGAATTTTCGTTCGTGCCGATTGTGCAATTAGAGTAGGGTTCGGAAATATATGTAGACTTCAAACAGTCACACACAACATCTCATACAAACTGTTTCATTACTTTTTCGTTCGTAATAAATGTCATTATGGTGGGTAATCTTCGTAGTTTCGTCCGAAACTTCGTTTTTCATCGAATCAGAGTAGACCTAAAGAACTAGTTTATATCTAGATCTAGTTAAAGATCTTCACAGCAGGAAATATAAAGCACAAACACAACTGGAGGGTATTTTACCAGCATTGGAGTATGTGTTCGCTGCGGCTAGTGGTGCAGGTCAAGGACATTGCACAAATCCGCAGTCTCCTTCGTAAGCGTGACGCATTCCCCAACCAGCTATGTAGCAACCCCTGTCGTAACTTGTGTCTGAATATCAGGGTAGAGAACATAATAATAATTAATTATCTCTTTATTGCGTGTTTATAAATAATGTTGTTTGACAATTTTAAAATATGTATATCGGAAAATATTTAAACTTTAATTGCCATAATTTCGTTGTAATTACCTACATTTATTCAGTAAATTGTTTTTCTAGCTTGCGGCTAGTATCAACTAATTTCTTCAACAAACTTCGAATGAAGACGTCATCAAATTGTGCCAGATTATAAAAAAAATATTGAAAATTAATTCGCTTAAGGTTTTTCATTTCATACATGTATGATTCTCTCTATTGTATTCTCCTTACAATTTTTTTTTAAAGGGGGAAAAATCATCGAATGACTGCTCCCGCCTGGGCGATTCTTCTTGCAATAGTCCACTTTAAACTTAAAAATATAACATAACATAACATAACATAACATCACGCCTTTTATCCCCGAAGGGGTAGGCAGAGGTGTACATTATGCCACTGTACAATGTAACACCCACTTTTCACTATTTATGTTATGAGTCCCATGTAATAGGGGGTGAGCCTATTGCCATATACCGGGCACAATTCCAGACTCCGTGCTACTACTGAGAATATTTAAAAACCCAGTAATACTTTGCCCGACTCGGGAATCGAACCCGAGACCCCTTGCCCGGCAGTCGCACTTACGACCACTCGGCCAACGAGACAGTCGGCCAACGAGACAGACTTAAAAATATATTAAAAATAAATAAGGTTTACTTTATAAAACAAATTACAGTCTATTCTGTTAACTTAGAATGACCAATAACGATTTTATAGCAATAAATTAAGTTTGTAATGTGGAAACACGCTGATTGAGCACGTTTTGCGTTATGTTTGTATATTCAACATATTGTGCAGTGCAATAATAATAAATCCGACCTTTGAGTATTCTGTGCGTGACTTAGGCATGGGTTTTGAGTGTTATTTTCGTTATTCAGACCTTATTAGAAATAGTACGTTCTTACTTATTTTTGTCTGCTGTCTGTTCATAAAAGAATAGTGTGTGCCTTTAGAAAGCTAATTGCACACATACGTGTCTGTTTCTTATTTTGAAATCACGAAAGAATCAGGCGTGCTCCGAGTACAGTGAAGTGGATTTTTTTAAAATAATGTTACAGATTAATACACTGACTCTTGGAGCCTTCGAGCCTTTGTCATACAATTTTTTTATTAAAATACGTCTAATCAATTTTTATATAGTAAAGAAGGTACCTAGTTACACACTACAATTAACCACATCTATAATTATTACTAAAAGTATAAATTACATGGGTAATAATTAGGTATTATCTATTTATATCTATTTCGATGGCTCTACGAAATCAGCCCACCAACAAGATGAGAGAGCCGACCTGACCCAGCAGAAGGCACCCGTTCACGAGTATGACGTGTGTGTCAGCAATTGGTCCGTCAATCTTTTTATTGGGAACGGAACAACCCAACACACAGCGCCACCGACTGTAGGACATTTATGTGTGCATAACGCCCCAACCCTTGCCACGTTGACCGATTTCAATAAAGCTTACAATAGTCTAAAAGTCAATAATTTATTTTCTATATCTAGAGGTACATGCAGTGAAGTGGCTTAACTACCTCCTATGTCATGGTATTCATAATACAATAAATTGGAATTTTATTGAAGCTACGTCACTCTGCTAGCATTTTTGGAGAGCTAAAAGGTGTGATGTTATGTGTTATATAAAATTCATGTAACGAAAACAGATTTTGTACTACGTTGCATAGGTTACGCAATGTCTGCTACGGACGTCAATATCGCGGTAACAAACAGCTACGAATTTTCGTAGCCACTTTAATTAATAAAACGTGACTTTTCGTAGCACAAAGTATAGATTTAAACCATTCTCGTAGCCTAATGACTACGGCGTAGCCACTGCTACATTAATAGCGATATTTATCAAAAATCGGGTATTAAATAACATTTCGTTAATTAATTGATATTCAGAGAAAATTAGTTTTCCTATCAATGTGGGTAGTACCTACGTGGGCTGAAAATTAGTTCTCCATTACTACCTACTAGCGAAATTGGAGCCCGAACGAAATCACTTGGGCGTGCTGAATACGTAATTGAAGGTAGGAAAAATCATACCTTAGTTTTTCACAGCTATCACCCTATTCCGAAAATTATTATCGAATAAGGAATTGAAAAATTTAGACCAATATTTTATGGTTGGGTGTCGTGCCAAATTCATTCGGCATTTCGGATAGAGGTCAGACTAGATTCGTTGGCCTGAAACCATATCAAGAGTCGAGGAATAATTTCTATCAAAATGCAGATATTTACGTACCTACATGAATACAAGTCTTTAGTACAGTGGTTCCCAAAGTTGGCTGGATTTTCAACCTATCTAAATCAAGTTACCAAACTCAAGGCCCACTTTTTGAAACTAAACCATTACCAATATGAATAGTAGAATACAGAACGGTTAGTTAGTGTGATTCTATAAAGCCCACTAAAATGTGCTAATGGCTCACCAATAGGTCACGACCCATAGTTTGGGAAACCCTGCTTTAGTACGTTAAACTTGCAAACATAGAGAATTCACGAAACTAAAGTTAAGTAAGTATCAGAGGGACTGCATGACAGTAACTTAGCAGTCGACTGCTAACTATTAAACTTATATTATGACTAGTTTTTACCCGCAGCTTCGCAGGCGTCACAAAAGGATAAAAAGTAGCCTATGTAACGTATACCAATAAACACAGCGCCATCTATACCAATACTTTTGTTTTCCCTCGGGAATATCAAATTTTTCCGGGATAAAAAGTAGGTACTCTATTATTTAATCCAGACTTCTAACTTTACGTCAGCAAAAATTCAAAGCAATCGATTTAGTAGTTACGGCGTGAAAGTGGAACAAACAAACAAACTCACTTTCCAATTTATAATATTAGTAAGGATTGAAGCGAAAGTACGATTATTTGTTTGTTACCTCTTTACATCAACAGCAACAGCCTGTTCACGTCCCCTTCCAAACATAGGCCTCTCCAATGGCGCGCCACTGAACTCGATCTTCAGCTCTACGCATCCAACCACTACCAGCCACTTTGCGGATACCGTCACTCCAATCAGCTGGAAGGCGCCCTACACTAAGTTTGCCTAGACGCGGTCTCTACTCTAGAACAGGTCTACTTCAACAGTCATCGGTTCTTCGACAAATGTGACCGGCCCACTGCCATTTCACCTTGGTAATGCGGCTGTCGGATCACCTCTTTACGGATCCTATCCTTCAGAGAGACTCCGTGCATAGCCCTCTCCGTAGCTCACTGTGCCACCTTAACTTATCTCTTTATCTACTCAATATTGGGACTCGTATGATTGATTGACATAGGCTACATTTAATGACAAATGTTTACGTAAAGTCGCAACTTAAAGCTAGAAGCTAGTTAAACATAGATTTACTATTAAACGCCTCAGCAATCGTAGGAGGGTTGCGAATGTGTTAACAAAGCGTGGATAATTTGTCACTCGTTTGAAGTGAAAGGATCTCCGCTCAAGCTTTGATTGAACAAGGCTGTTAGTGTTAGGTACTATCATATCATATTACAGTTACTGTTTGTAAAGTTCTATTGCTGGACATACCTAACCATCCTTACTCACAATCATTAAAATTGTTTTCGGAACAAAAGCGTTACTATAATAATGTCTCAGAATAGTCAGAGTACGGCATCAAGTCTCTTCTAGGCCCTTATTAATTGCTAAATTGTTCGTATTTTTTATACATACTGTTAAATTCCGTTGAAAAAATGTCATGACTACGATTTCAAATTATTTAGGTACTTAGTTCATTTCAAAAGAAAATAGGTTAGACATTTTGGTCATGATTTTATTTTGCAAATTAAACGTCTGGGAAGTTTCTCGAGCGTTGCCAAATTTCGTAGTAAGTTGTTACGTTTTATATTTTTTCGTTTTAGTTAGTCTTGTTCTAGCGTGATTAATAGAAATAGGCCAGTGCAATGTCCAGTGACTAAACTCTGAAACATTCGTTAGTTAATTCGTTGAAGACTCAAAGAAGTAGGAAGAGTCACGGTTTTAGGCCCACTGTCCCACTTCCTTCCTACGTAAAAGGGGAGGAGCAATGAGCTGATTGCCATCATCATCATCATCATCATCAGCCTGTTTTCACAAAAATAAAATATTCAAATTAACATCGGCTATAAACCTAATTTAGATACGCACCTGGTTAATTACTTAGTTCTAACCTACCTAATTACCTATAGCTCAAGTACCTATAATCGTATCTTACTCATAAGAGACGCACCCGAAACTTTTCCCATGACTCATCAGACTTTATTCATTTTTCTTTGTATAATGCTTTGTATAATAATTTCTTGGTAATTAAATTTTGGGGTGGGCAAATTAATAAAATTGAACTTTTTGCTTCTGTAATTTTAAAGCAACGATTTTACAGAAGGCCTTTCAATAATTAGGGACGAACTTAATGTCACACATATTTTGTAGTCAATGAATCCAAAAAACATACCAACCCTTGATAGTTCAGTAGTCACAAAATCAGAGTCAAGTACCTGAATCCTAAATTAAATACATGTCCTTATCCTTATATTTACAGATGGCGGAGAGTTCCATTGGAGGCGGAGATTGAGTAGCGGTAACCGTACGACGATGGATGGATCATTGTTTCTTGCTTAACTTCTTGTTATTACATATTTATAAAGCTTTATAAACAAAATTATTGGATCTACCTAGTTAGGACAAAAAATTCCTCAAAATAAATGACACTATTTCTGCAACAAATTAAAGGTGAGTAAAGCTGTTTATTCTGAGACACAAGGGTATGAATAAACATTTTCAGCATATAAACATTTTAATCAAGATTCTTTTATTGTATTTCGATATTTCGATCGAAAAAATTATGAATTCCACGTGACGTCTGATGAAAAATAAATAGTATACCCTGTTAGAACGGTTGGTTACTCAGTCTGTGGTTCAAAACGACATTGACGTTTTAGGTTAATGTCAGATTGCTGATTGCTGTCACTGTCAGTTATTATGGTCGATATTGGTATTTATTATCAATAAATAATTATTTGTAAAATAACGTTGTTATTAATACAAAAGAGACTTCAGCTAAAAATCTGACTAATCATAGTAAAGTAGTGCCCTTTGTAATAACTTCATCTTGGACGTTTTGATTGGTGTTAAAAGCTATTTATGTATGTAATTACAACACTAATTTTCTCAAGAAAATTCGAATAATTTTGTCGGCATATCATTTGGCGGCGTATCACATACAACTTGTTGAAGTGTGAGTGTATGAAAAAGTTCTATAAGATATATGTTTTAATAGTAACCTTTTTTATGTACAGAACAACTAAAGACCTTGAAGATGTCCAGATTCCGCTTTGGACGTCAACATGATGGATATCGCCTAGTATCCAATGACGACAGCGGCTTCTCCGATGCACAATTTGAGGTTCCACCGCCCAAAATACCATGGAAAGCTATTTCTTTAGCAGCATTCCTGTTTGTTGTGGGTACAGCTCTACTTATTGCTGGCAGTTTAATTGTAACTGGGCACA
The DNA here is from genome assembly GCA_902850265.1 of Spodoptera littoralis. NCBI lineage: Eukaryota > Metazoa > Arthropoda > Insecta > Lepidoptera > Noctuidae > Spodoptera > Spodoptera littoralis. The sequence continues at coordinate 11,085,267 of LR824544.2, forward strand.
TAGACACTAAGTATTCTGACCGACTGTGGCCTATGATAGTTTTAGGCTGTATCATGTTCCTGCCAGGAGCATACCACATAAGGATAGCATATTATGCATATAAGGAGTATCCTGGTTACAGTTTTTCTGACATTCCGGAGTTTGAATAGTATTGTTTTAATGTGAAATAGATACTTGATGTGTTAATGTTCATTAGATCTGTTTCTGACTGTTTATTCATTGTTTTCCATGTAGTTGTGTTTTTCTAATATTTTATGCATAATTAACCACATAATATGTAGATGATTATTTATTGAATGTTAATTACAATGTCTGTAGAACACACATTTATGTACTATAATATAAATAAGCAGATTTTTTAGTAAAACAACATGTTTTGACATAATGTATTACATGTTTTGTGTACTTATTTTTAGTCTATGTATGTATGTCTATTTGAATGTGATTTTAAGTATAATGTTAGGTTGTAAGTAGCTTTGCTAAAAATATGTTTATGTGTTGTAACATTATAAATACAAAACATTGCAATTAACCTGGATATTTCATTTGGGTCCACTACAATAAAAGTAAGAAATCATTTAGGCATATCTTTATTGACAGTGATCATAATTTTTAATAAATAGATTGATAAAGTCACTTTTACAACGAGATTTTAAAGAAAATCAATTGATTCTCAATGATTAGTTAATACTTCCATCCTATCTAAATTGCACATGTTTACCTATTGGCTCTTTTACCTTTCCTAGTCTGTGGTGTGAAGCTAGTCTGAGGAAGAGGTACTGAGTGTCCTGTCTTCTTTAAGTGTTCAAACAGCTTATTCTTTGATGGGAAGTCTGTCTCACAGACTGCACATCTGAGTGTTAATGCTGTGCTTGAGTCTTCTGTCTCACTCGTTTTGGTCCTAACTGGTTTTCGTTCTACTGTTTTCTTTGGTTTGATATTCCTCTGTGTCTTGGGTAAAGCGGGCCTATCCTTTGGTAAGGCTGCTTCACCTAAGGCATCATCTGTAGGAGTTGTACTAGATACTTCATACAGATTTTCTGTTGAAGTTTGTGACTGGGACCCTTTCTTCAGATTAGCTTCTTTCTTAGCTTGTATTTGACTCTTTAGCATATTGAATTTCTTTGCTTTTCTGCTGCGTGACGGTCCTTCTATTTCATTAAAACTCATCTCATCATGACTGTCATTGCCTTCACTCTCTGGCATAGGTATGAACTTCTTTTTGTTCTTCTTCTTTTTATGACTCTTGGGTAAAGCCTGAAATATAAAAAAAAAATAATAAAATAAGCATATTTCCTCAATTGTTTTCCATGCAATCAAAGTAAGACAGGAGATTTGCTACAAAAAGACATTCACAAATGTGATTTATCAATGATTATGCACCTTATCATTGAATATTTTGTTAAAGACATTAACACATGTTTTTAAACTAATAGCTTATTCTATCCTGCGTTACTTATTGAAGTATTGACAGTAAACCCTGTTTAAAAGAAAACTTCAATACAAACCTGTACTTTATCAGAATCATCACTCAAGGTCTCTCGCAGATCATTATCATCATTGTCTTCAATATCTGAAGTAGAGTTTCCTACATTTTCTCCCTCCACCTTATCATCACCATTTACTTTATCATCATCTACTACTTCTTTAGTCTCAATTTCCTGTTCATCGAGATCATCTTCATTCTCATTCTCATCTGATATCTCTAATTCATCATCAAATGTCATATTGGCTACATTCTCTTTGTGTTTCTTACTCTTCTCATGGTTTTCAAATGATTTGACGTTTTTAAATAGTTTGTTGCAAGCCGAGCAGTATAGATTTTTCATGGCTGATTTAGATTTTGAGGATTTAGCTGTTGCCTTTGATGCTTCACTCGCCTGAAATTTAGAATTTTAAGATATTTAGAATAAGGACCAAAACAAAAACAAAGGATAGAAATATTGATAGTGCACTCAAGTTCATTAGTAATTTTGTTTTTATAATGTTGATGTTTAATCAGAATAATGTATTCTCTTTGGTCTGATGGTGGTCTGATTGTTAGTATTTGCATCATCAATTGGCTATCATGAAATTATCTTTTTTCCGTGTGTCAATAACATTATAATAGGTACATCCCAACCAAGCATATTATCTAAATATAAAGGACACATTTTTATCTACATTATAATCAAACATACTATTTATTAAAATGTTGATAATACATCAATAGGCATCCAACTAATATTGTTAGTGCAAAAGTTTGTATGATTGTTGGTTACACTTTCACATCAAAATGGCTGAAGGAATCTTGATGGATGGAAGGATGAAATTTGGAATGTGTACATTATGGTCTGGAAAAACACAGACTACTTTTTATCACATGGGAATGCGGTGAAGCCACTGGTAGAAGTCAGTTAAAGGTAGGATAACGTTACATACCTCTTCAGTCTTAGAACTTTCTTCATTACTACTCTCCATGCCCCCTTCGCTGATAGTGTCATCATCGTCAGAAGAAAGACCAAATTCTTCTGCTAAAAGTGACTCAATCTCACTCAACTTCTTCTGATAGTCTTGGCTCTGTAAGAAAGAGCTTTCACCTTCTTTCTTCTTAGCTTCTTCTATTTCCTTCTGCCTCTGAATTATTCTTTCTCTTCTCACTTGTTCAGCCTGTGATAATTAGAAAAAAATATTTAAGACATTGATAAAGTTTATTCTTATTGTAAACTGATTAAATATGATCATCAATTTAAATGGGAAGTGTATGAGAATACATTTCACTATCTTTCAAGTAAATAGTTATTAGAATAACACACCTCATCACATGGATATGGTCTTCACAATATTAACATGTGCTAAGTGCATTTCTATTAGGATGTAGCATTTTTCATGCCATGTGGTATGTATTTACAAAAATATCAATAATATATGTAGTATTTTTTATAAATAAATCTATGTATGATTTTCCTACAAGAAATTGATAGAACAGAACATACCTTTCTTTTATTTTCCTCTGCTTTTTCCTGTAACAGTTTTGTATGCTCTATAACTCTTTTATCCTTCCTGCGGACGAAGCTTACAAGTCTTCTGATCTCTTCATTTCTTTCTTTGCGAGCTTTTTGCCTTATTTTATTGTTTTCTTTCTCCATAAGTTTTATAACTCTCCTATTGTCTCCCTGTGAAATTTCATACTGGTCCAGCCACACATAACCTGAAAATTTTTTTAGAAAAACTAAGTACCTATTTGATTTCACATGAATCTAATAAGAATTGTCAAGAATGAATAAGAATGTTTTTATAATAACTATTGTGAGACATACTGAATTAACTAAAATAATGTAACTTGAAACTAGATTTTTTCTTAGTATATTTATGTGTAAATATTTACTTTTGTTAGTTGAGAATGCCATCCAATAAGCATAGAACTCATGTACTTGTTCATATGGTGTGGTGGAGTTTCCAAATGTGGGGATTTTTGATACATCTTCAGGATCATCTAGGAAATCTGTTTCTTCTGTTATCAATTTGGAGAATACCTGGAAAATTAATCACAAGTTTGTTAAAATTTGATCTAAGTAGGTTTTGTAAACTTGTGCAATAATTGTAACTTTTTTTATATATCTACCTCATTATATACTCCATAGAACCCTTGTGCATCATCTCCAAAACCTTTATAACAGGACGGACTGAAGTAAGGGTAGACATCTAGACTGTCGTCATTGTAAGAACTGCCAGCTCCACGCAATAGCTGCTCTCTGTGATTGTCATACCTAGAATTGAAATAAACTGATGGTAAATATTGATTGCAGTTGTTGAGAAATCAATGCATCCACAAACACTTCATTACATTGCAAATGTTTTTGAAAAAAAGCTGTACCACTTACCAGGCTCTCTCTTGAGGGTCAGAAAGTACTTCATATGCATTCTGCACGAGCTGAAATTGCTCTTTTGCTTCAACCAAATTTTCTAAATTCTTGTCAGGGTGCCATTGCAGCGCAAGCCGCCGATAGGCTTTCTTGATTTCGGACGCAGATGCTTCCTTTGATACACACAATACTTCGTAGTGGCACTTCATCTTCTGGTCATATTACGGTCACTTTCACAATATTTTTTCACAGCCTCGAGTCTAACACGAATCACAAAAATCCTTAATGTCAACGGAATGAAATCGAAATTAACAAATAAGGTTTTCAGTTGACTAGCGAACTAAATGAGGAAGTTCACTCATATATTCACAACGGTTTTGCAGAAAAATATTATCGATCTATTTTGAACATTTCAGCAGACACGACGTCCATGCCAGGCAATTATATATATAACTACCTACAATATAACCACAACTACTGCGCTCAGCGCTGCGATATTTATCCGTCCATGCTTCAATGTAGTGTTGCCACTTTATAAAAGTGTTTATTATAATTTTTACTGAAATTCTGCATGTTAATTTAATGAAAATACTAGGATATATTTCAAAAGTCTTTTATCACCTTAAAAATGTAATATTATTAATTATAATTATACAATAAATTGTATCATTGCTGGAGCACAAATAATTTAAGTTTTATTTGTTTTGGCAACACTAAATAGTTTTGTCACAAAATGTCATTTTAATATGATTCGGTTCACGAAGAAAATGTGCGCTTGATAAGATAAAATATATTTTTACTAAATAATTAAATATATATTAGTATATTAATCCCACGCCACATTTTAATTTATTGCACTTCTTTGTTATTACGATTGTGTATTAGGACTCTGCATAATTTACAGTAAGAACAGTAACAGTTAGAAAGTACTTAGGTAGTTTATTCATGACTAGCTTCTGCCAGCGGCTTCGCCCGCGATCCCAGGGGTAAAATGCCTATGTATCACTTCAGACCATAATCTACCTATATATATATATATATATAATTTTTAGAATTAATATAATTTTAAGGAGAATATTTCCGTCATACATGATTTCTATGCAGCTTTAACCTATAAGCCTGCACACGCGACGGAAGCTTAAAAAATGGAGTAACTTCTCCCGTTTTCCCAATATTTCCCTTCATTGCTCTGCTCCTATTGATCTATAACCTATACTATAACCTGCCCAAGAGTATGAAGAATAATTGTGCCAAATTTCGTTAAAATCCATCGAGTAGTTTTTGTTTCCATAACGAACATACAGACAGACAGACAGACAGACAAAAATTTTACTGATTGCATTTTTGGCATCAGTAGCGATCCCTAACCATCCCTTGATAGTTATTTTTTAAATATATTTTATGTACAGAATTGACCTCTCTACAGATTTATTATAAGTATAGATAACATTTCAACGTCATTGCCTATCTATATAAATAAAAATGAATTTTCATTCGTTAGTCTCGCTAAACTCAAAAACGGCTAGACCGATTTGGCTAATCTTTGTCTTGAAATGTTGGTGGAAGTCCAGGGAAGATTTAAATTTGCAGTTAAGGGTCATATTCACCATCGACGTCTTACCTAATTACCGAACTTCACAAAAAAGATGGTACTGATCATTTTACAATCGGTGCTATAAGGACCTACTGTAGGTGCTATGTAATCTTATTTTGTAAGAGAAGAGTATACTATACTATATACTATGTATAAGAGCTGAAACTGAAGAGTTTGGTTGTTTGAAGGAATCTCTAGAACTACCTGTTCGATTTGAATAATTCTTATTGTTTTGGATAGTGCATTCATCGAGGAAAGTTATGGGCTAAAAACATAACGCCAGGACCATTAGGAGGCGAGCAGAGCGGGTAAAACTGCGCGGAAGTATAGTACCCAGGTAAATAAAGATCAACAGTTGGGAAGGTGTTTCAAAAAACATGACGCTACGATCAATGGGAACTGAGTAGTTGGTGAAACTGCGCTTCAGATACTGATTGAACAATACGTATTAAAAGTATATTAATTAGGTAGGTATCTATCTGAATTGTTAAGTACAAGTACCTAAACCAACATAGATGGATTAACAAGGTAGCTAGGTACTATTCCAACCTATTTAGACTTAAATGCTTCAAATACGTACTTGAGTTTAAATTAGAACGAGCATTTCCATTCAAATGCTCCAGAATGCAAATTGGTGTTTTAATTTTCTGCAAAACGAATAACTTTTTTATAGCCGTGAGTCGTTTTCGTGTACTTAATTATCTTTTTACCAGAATAATGTGGAATTGTGATGCTGTCACGATGCTATGGTCACGACCTCGTGACGCTTGCAACCCTAGAATGTAGTCCAAGTAAATGGTGTATTTAAATAGGTGGTATATAAAGCTATACTGTGGCGGGTGTGGCCCCTAACGTAACTGTGGATCATCTATCTACTTTATAAAAATGAGTCGGATTTTTCCTTCCTGACGCTGTAACTCCAGAACGCACTAACCGATTTCCACGGTTTCGTTGGAAAGGCATCGGACTCCGTGAGGTTTATAGAAAAAAAAAATCAGGAAAAATAAAAATTTCTTCATATTTTAATCACCAAACGAAATCCTTATCCTTACTAATATTATAAATCGGAAAGTGAGTTTGTACTAAACCGATTGCTTTGAATTTTTGCAGACGTAAAGTTAGAAGTCCGGATTATATCGAGGGGTAACGGGCTATTTGGTTTAAGCGACATTTTTGCAACTTTACAGGAGAGCCTTTTAAAGTTTGAAATTTCGAAAAAAAATTCGTAACAAAAACGCTTCTGCAGTTATTTGAACGGGGTAAATTGCATTGAAATTTAAATTAAATTATCTAGTTGCTGATGCTAATTCTAAATAAAGCGGACCTTTAATTACAAAGATAAATGTCGCTTAATACAATCTGCCCTTTTTTAGAGTCAGGAAAAATGATTTAAGTGACTTCATAACTACAATTTGGCTACAAGGGAAAAAAATTAAGCGACAATGCACTCTATTTACAGAGTAAGCTAAAAAATATGAAGTGACGAAACCCAAAATTAATAGAAGCAAGCTATTTATCTTAACTACCAATTCAGACTAAAATGAGTGACAGGCTAATTTACTTATGTGACATATAACATTGAAATTATAACGTTTAATGTTTATGTTTATTTACATCTAAGGCGATTAATGGCTGATAAAACAACCTGGATATATATCCGCGATATCGCAATCACCGAAAATCTCAGATGCTTACATTGAATAAATAAACACAACACAATATCAAAGTATTTATTTAAAGTAATAATTACAGTTTCAATAGGAATATCGATTATATTTCAGTAAAATCAATTAAATTAATGAGTCATTTACTGAAATTGCCGTTTTGTATGAAAAAATTTAAACGATTTTTTCATGTATTTTTTATTTGTATAATCAACGTAACCACCCATGCAATCAATGCATCGTTGCCAACGCAGTGGCAGTTTATTGATGCCCTTCTTCAATCAGCTGGACGGGTAGCAACAAATTCTCCAAATGCATTTTGTACTGCCTCTTGGTTATTAAATTTTTTCCCGCCAAGAAGTTATCCAAATTCTGGAAAAAGTAGTCTGGTGACTGGTGAGTAGGGTGGATGTCGGAGAGCTTCACAACCCCAGTTCTTGTAACGTGGAGGCCGTCTCTTGTGCAGCTTTAGGTCGCGCGTTGTAATGCAGGAGCAATGGAGATTAGCGATTGACCAGTGCTGGTTGAAGATGTGTCAGCTTCTCCATCATTGTGTTCAGTTCTTCACACTACACATCCGTAGTAATGCTCACTCCGTTTGGTAAGAATTTGTGATGAATCAGAGTAGCGCGAGCGCTAGACCATCAGTGACCATCACTTTTCTAGGGGTAAGTTTTCGTTTAGGGCATTGTTTAGGTGCTGAACTAGGATTCAACCAACATGCTAAACGCGTGTGGTTATCACACAGATTTCATTTTTCATCGGAGGTGACAATGCAAATCAAAATTCTTTCATTTGTGTGTATATTGAGCAGTGCAGTGCAAGGCACTACTCGATGCATTTTTTTAAGGGTGGAAAATCATCGAATGACTGCTCCCGCCTGGGTGAGGCGGGAAAGAGTGTCAGACTCTTACTGACTAAAAATCGCCCCGTTTCTTCTCCTGCACGTCGAGCCGGCCCCAGTTACGTTAGGTTCTCCGCGACTCCGAATCGGCATCGACCCTGTTGGGCCCCATCTGTGGTGGTCTGATGGCTCTTTCCCGCGATCCCCGACGCCAGGTGTGTCCTTCGCGATGGCTGGGTTGCGTTGGGTGCTCACGCGTCCCGCCTCTTCCTTAGCTAGCATAACTGCTTCGCAAAAGGAGGAGACGGCATCCCAGTCCCCCTCGCACGGCTCGATGCATACTTAGCTCTGTTGATCATTTAGTTTGTGGGACACCCACTTATCAAGCTTTTTTACCTTGCCAATTTGACGCAAATGTACCAATATTGTTTTGACGCTAACGCCGAAAGCTGTTGCTAAATCAGCCGTAGATTGTATGTCATCAACCTCCACAATAGCCCTTAAATTGTCATTGTTGCCAAAGTCTTCGAACGACCGCGAGGTTCATCTTGAAATTAAAGTACTTAGGATTCAATTTCGATGAGCATTTTACGTAAACACTGGCGGTGTACGCGCGTCCCGTCTGTCTTCGGCGCACTCTGGAGTGACTGAAGTGCCAGCGCACGATAGTCCAGTTGGATGGTAACGATTTTTAACACCCGAGCGATGAAATAAATATGGTATCATATGACATGATTGAAATGTACCATATTAAAACTTAGTGATTGAAAGACCGACTCGTATTTCTATGAATACTGGAAAAATGTTTCAATATTCATTATCAATGTTACCGTCTGTATAAAACGACATGCATTTAAAAAAAAATGAGGGTTAAATGGTTTATGACTAAACAAAATATCTGAACGAAAACAACTATTTGGTTTAAGTAGCACCCTGCGTAGAAAATAGAGGCAGCTAGAAATGTTTAAGAGACGTACCATGACGCATTTGGATGACGGACAAATGTTTTAAGCGACATCACACCGTGTGATCAGTGGGAAGTCAAAATGATTCAAGTTACTTGTTAATAAAAATTAGAAACAAGAAAAACGCTTTAACTCATGTTGACTTAATAATTAGAGATAGGGTGACTGGTTTATGTCTCGGTTATTAATATGATGGTATGGTTCAAGCACATAATTTAATAAAAAATGCGAAATCCATGTCGTTTAATACACTGCCACTTTGGAAACAACATGAAAATAGAATTGTTTGAAACGCCAAAAAAGTGCTCTGATTTTAATGAAACCGGCATCATTCGACGGAGAAAAATTCGCTGATTCCGAATATATATATAACTCAATATCGCCCAAAATGTCGCTTAAACCAAATAGCCCGTTACCCCTCGATATAATAGGGTACTTTTTAACCCGGAAAAATTTGATATTCCCGAGGAAAAACAAAAGTATTGGCATAGATGGCGCTGTATGTATTGGTATACGTCACATAGGCTACTTTTTATCCTTTTGTGACGCGAGCGAAGCCGCGGGTAAAAGCTAGTGTTATATAAAACGAAGCTATCTTGTTATATAAAACCGGCGAAACGGAGTTCGCCGGTTTTGCTTCTATGTAAATAAAATTTTCCGTTCGTTAGTTTCGCTGAAACTCGTGAACGGGTGAACCGATTTGGCCAATTTTGATCTTGAGATGTTCGTGAACGTCCAGGGAAGGTTAGGATTTTTTTTTACGCAGTACGAAGTTTGCCGAGTCAGCTAGTTTTTCAAAATTTTCTGTAAATTATTAGAAATAGATACGATGTGATTGTTCCTTGTTACAAAAGGTCGCTAAAATCATACCGGTGACTACCATCAGCACCAATAAGCACACCGGGTCTTCTATATAGATTCGACTTCGGAATTAGCCGAGGGAAGTCAAAATTATCGTTTCATTTTCTTCTCCTCTATGAATATCTTCTGATTTATTTCGTTGCCGGATCCTGAGACAGTTATTCATGTCCTTGGGACGCACCGGACTTCAATGTTCCGGTGTTTGCATGGTTGTATCTACTGTAGATCCTGGCTTACAGAAGTTGTAGCGGATTTAGGAGGATGTGGCGGGCTTGTCCCATAAAAAAATCTACTTCCGAGTCCCCACTGTCCAAAGTCAGTTCAGTCCTAGGGAGATCGACGTCTCCCTATACATAGGTACTTAAGTACTAGATATCCTAGTTAGCAGTGAGCATTTTATTTTTGCGTTTATATTTTACTATTCTCAGAAATATTTACAAACTTAAGTAAGCAGATAGAAATTAAAACACAACTTATTATATTAGGGTGTTTTATTATTTCATCACTAACATTTTGTCTACAAAATGCTTAAATTAAACTAAGTAAATTAAGTTAAAACTACATACGAACTATGCAATAAAAATAACTTTAAAATATTGTAAATACCACGTAACACTTATTGACATAATAAATAATAATAATTAGATTGACAAAATCTCCTGAAGAAAAGTAATCTTTTAGCTCTTTAAATCTGAATTAATTGTGTCTGAAGCGTGGTGGTCGCTGTAAAGGTAAATGATAATATTTAGTAGAAGAAGAAATATACATTTTTGTCATAATATATTGTAATATACCTAAATTACAATTATACAAGTGCGACTGCCGGGCAAGGGGTCTTGAGTTAAATTCCCGGATCGGGCAAAGTATTAATGGGTTTTAAAACAAATCTCAGTAGTAGCACATAATCTGGAATTGTGCCCAGTATATGACAATAGGCTCACCCTCTATTACATGGGACTCGTAACATAAATAGTGGCAAATGGGTGTTACATTCTGCAGTGGCAAATTCTCACTTGTATAATTATACAAGTAAAAGAAGATTAGCCGAGAATTCGTTAAAGTTACTGCAAGTAAGTACATAAGTAAATAACATTTAGTTCGAACACAGGACTAATGAGTATGACAATTATAAATAATATTTTTGAACACAGGAACTCAAGTAGGTAATAAAAAGTAGAAAAGCTTTGATTTTTACTGAATGAATTTTTACTTGATAGCAATATCTAAGCGCGAAATAGGTCCTTATGCGGGCTACGATGGAGCATGTATTATATCAAAAAACTTACTTGTCCGGTGTTTGATCAGCATCATAGAAGACTGGTGCTAAATCCTGGGAAGTATGTATATGTCGTAGGATAATTTGATACTTCGAATCTTCGCGGAAATCCTAGGGGTTTTGCGAAAACGCGGATAATTAGACATAGGCGAAAAATTATGAAATCTTACTGGACAAAGTCAGGATTTTTGTGAAAATACTCGTTACTATAGTAAGATTTGATGTGCTCAACACTGATTGGCTACAATTTTGCTGGCTGACTTCTAATTGGTTCCTAGTTTGCCGATGATTAACTTCAAGTATTGTATCATAGAGTTATGAAGGTTTAGAATAGGTGAGAAAGGAAAATCACTAAATTGATTTTTATAAACTTTTTATTGAAAATTTTAGTATGTATGTTGTTTTCTACAGACAATAGGAGATCTCAGTCGTAGTAAAAAAAAAATGATCCAATTTTAGGGTGCAATCCATAAATGGGATGAAAATGGTCGTTTAAGACGACGAAAACACATTTAAGACGTCAACCAATCAGAGACGATCTCTTATTGAACGCGCTGACCGACCAATCAGCGTTCTTATTTCATAACAGCCAGCGTTTCGTTTCGCAATCTTACTATAGTAACGAGTATTTTCGCAAAAATCCTGACTTTGTCCAGTAAGATTTGATAATTTTTCGCCTATGTCTAATTATCCGCGTTTTCGCAAAACCCCTAGGATTTCCGCGAAGATTCGAAGTATCAAATTATCCTACGACAAATATAATAAAAAATAATTATTATAGGAATAGAATAAAACACACGACTACATACGAATGAGGATTAAAAATAATCTGATAGTCCTGATGATGCTAAGCACTAAAGAATACAGCATGCCAATAAATTGAAATTTAATCTGGCTAGAATTCTATCTTAGAATAGATTGATTTCGATCAAATATTCCTATGTAGCCATTATCGCCTCAAAATAACCCTTGTACTACTCTAGAAGGTTCACTTACCACTTCTATCAGTATTGACCTCTATTTGTACACATGGCCACACATCAATCTATACAAAACCACTTTGTCCTGGTGTCGCGTCGCATTATCATTCCGCACATTTAACGTTCAGTTTATACTGGTTATGTAAAGCTCGATGTATAGCCGTGTGTACTAGTCTTGATCACCCATTGGGTCGACATCTTAGATCAAAACTGGTTGGCGAAATCCAATGCGTTACAGAATAGCCTAACGAGTATTATTACAATTTAGCCTCACGAGTATTCTGTAACTTTCAATTTGAAAGATCGTAGTGAACTCGATCGCGGTCCGCCATGTCATTGGTTGGAGAATAAATCTCGACCAATGACGGGCGAGAACGCGAATGAGCTCACTTTAAAAGTTCGAATTAACAGTTGTTAGCAGTTCATCGTCAGTCATCTAAGTTGCTAAACCTGTAGGTATTTTAGATATCAGGTTCATACTTACGTAATCGAATTTGTCCGATAAGGATTGTTTACTAAATTTTTCCGATATTTTGGCGTTGAGTGTATTTGCTGGTGGTCGATGGGATACTGGGAAGATCACCGGCCCTTGGAAATTCTCATACAAGTCTGGACGAGGTCCTAAAGGTTCTTCAACGCTGTTACGACAGTTTGCTACTATCCATTTTTGCTCCTGAACCCCTGGGACTCTTCGAACAAAACTTTAACGTAAGCGACATGTCTCGACCACTCTCGTATTATTAAAATTCTGTGATTAAGTGCATATTTTGAATAATATCAGTTGTAGCACTGGGTCTGAAATTGTGCCCGGTATATGGCAATAGGCTCACCCCTATTACATGGGACTCATAACATAAATAATGAAAAGTGGGTGTTACATTGTACAGTGGCATTAAGTGCCGTAATGTGCATCTCTGCCTACCCCTTTGGGGATAAAAGGCGTGATTTGTATAATAACTATCGTGAGACATACTAAATTACCTAAAATCGCGGGTTACTCACGTGAATATACTGAGAAAAGCTGTAGAGCTGCTCACGAGGGAGGGACTACTCTCTCCCTCGTGAGCAGCGAGCGCGGTCGCGGCGACGTCGCACAGCTCACAGGAAGGACCCCTCTGTGGTTCGAAACTAGTAGAGCTTTTCTTAGTATATTCACGTGAGTAATCTGCGATTTTAGTTTATTTAATAAAATGCGTAATGTTATGTTCGTGTTCTTTTTCTTTGATTAAATAGATAAGTACCTAGGTAACTAACTGCCGTACGTGGAGACATTTAACGATAACTTAAACTATTCCTTAGTAATGATTTTGTTACGAAGACAATTGCTGGGGCCTGGGTTAACATAACATCACACCTTCTATCCCCGAAGCGGGTAGGCAGAGGTGCACATTACGGTAATTTTTTTAATCCCAGTTATACTTTGACCGACCCAGGAATTGGCCAATGAGGCAGAGCCTGGGTTAAGTACCCATTACATGACTGAGTGCATTGGTAATTAGGTCTTTATAGTTTTGATGTTAAGTTCAAACAATAATTTTATCTTACCTCACCATATCGCTTGGGCAATCATACTTGAAAATGGCTTTCGTCTTAGGATCGAAGAAACCATCTCCCGTATCATAGAACCCTGGGGGTATCTCCTTGGTAGGCTGCTCAGCCGTCAGATACGATTGGCCAGCAGGCTTCATATCTGTATCGAATTCCACTGCAAACCTGTATGAATTGGTTAAGTTGCAATTTTATTTTATATTGTATAAGGTTTACAATATCGCGACAAGAATTTCTTTCTTAGAATAATACGAATAAACGGAGAAATGGGAAGGAGAAAATATTGTCTCGTTTCTAAGAGAATATTTTCTTCAGGGAATAAACACTCACATAACGTTTCGTATTTAGATAGATCTCATCTTTATGTATATAATTCTGCTGTACGTGTGTATGTCATTGAACTCCTCATAAACAGCTTAACCAATAAATTAATTTTTCTGTACGTTTAGATTCACAAATCAGCCCGGCAGATGGCGTTGCAGTCAGGTTCTAGGTAGGTTATCCTAAACGCCTGAACTAATTTGAATGAATTTGTAGTGGATATGCAGGACAACGTCAGTCGGGTCCGCTAGTAGGAACTATAAAACATGAAAAAGTCTAAGAACAGTTCAGTCGACCTAAGATCAAAACAGAACAAAAATGTTGCAAATCAATCGGAAAAGAGCAGACCTTCTATCGGGCATCTTACAATATGTCCAGCCATCTTCTTTGTACTCCAAAGAGTCTGACAGGAATAACGTCCTCTCAACCAAGACATCTTCTTTCCATCGTCCACGTATTATGGCTAGTCTACCATCTTTTAATGTATATCGAAGCTCACCCTTCCCATGCATCATGCCATTTTCGAATTGGCCTTTGTACACGACTCCTTTTAACAATAATTAAAATAGGAGTACAATAGCTATATAAAAATGCTATTTATAATGACTGCATGGTTGACGCGGTGGCTGGCAACTGGCTGCCATGCCTGCTCTTACCGCACGGAACAACTCTTTGTGTGAACCACAAATTGTTGTTTTGGGTCTGAGTCTCATTTCTATGTCAGATTGTGTTTTTGTAAACGCACCCACGACACAGGAAAATATCTTAATGTGAGGCAAAGTTTTTTTCTAAAACAAAAACTATAGGCTTATGATCAATAACAAGCTGTTCATTATCAATCAATCAATATCAACATTTCATTCCTTCAAGGTTTACACGAAGTGGTAGGACGGAACCACACGTTTCTCCAGAAATGTTTACGTCCCACGTGTGGTCCCAAGACCCATGTAATAGTAACATTAATCTCTGGATGCATTTGCTTTAATCTATAGAAATTCCTAATAGAAATTAGAAAAATGAAACTAACCATTCTCATATGTGTACTCTCCGTAACCATTCATACCCATTAGTTGCCACTCGCCATCATAGTACGAACCTGTTGATAACCGTTTCTTTATCCGGTATGAACCGTGAAATGTCTCCAACGGTCCTGCCCTACGTGAGAATTGAAAGAAAAATATGTAAATTATACAAAATCTGAATTATAATTATGACGTCTGAGTCGGGGATAACAGTTCCGAATGCCTTTATCCGATCAGATATTTTTTTTTGATTTAGTTTTGGTTAGGGTTTTTGGTTAAAATTAACTTATCAAACCCATTGTTCCTTATAACTATTAACACATAGTACTTATCCTAGTTGTTTATAAACAATTACGAGGGTCGGTGCTGGGTCTGCGGCACTAGCAAGTTAAACGCTTGTGCTATTTCTGATGCAGGCTCACTCAAATCACTCTGTATGATACCTACGTTCATCTTTGCAATGCCATACTTTCTCAGCAACGACTCCCGTTCCACCTTATTCTGGACACATTCCATCGATAAGATGTTAGATCATTGTGTTAATACTGCGAGATTGTGTGGCTGACATACTAACGGTCAGTCACACACAGTCAAACTTGCTGGTCACTGTAAGCTGATATGAAGTGAAGGATCCTTGGGGACCGTCAAGAGATGATCGATGATCAATTTTATTTTATGAACAAAATAACGAGCCAGTAGTTAATGATAAAACTATATACTAACCTGCACTTCACTTTGCGTTTTTCCCAAAAGTCATTCATAAGATATTGCAAGTGTGAAACATGTTTGTGGGTGACGATGCTGAAAAAATATTATTTTAAATTATGTGCTTATAGTTGTAACTTTAAGTAAAGTCATGCTGTGCTCCGAATAGCGTTACCGTAGGTGTTTAACTAGTACGTACTATAACGGGCTGGTGCTGAAAATCAGCGCCGTGGGCTCGAGCCTCTGTGCCCGGTCCACGGTATTAAGCTGAGCTCCAGCCTTTTGCGCTGCGACGCACCATAGGCTTTTTTGTGTGTTGCTAAATTCTTGTTGTGTGTCGCAGCAAAATAAAAGGTTTTTCTTTCTTTCTTTCGTTCTTTCTAAAGCAACCGTAAACCCACAGACTTTTTCCGGTCCCAATAGTCAGTATAATCAAATAATTTATATCAATTAGAACAAGATATTTTTGAACGTCAAAGATCCCGCTCGGGTCAAAGTTAATAAGAATTTTAGATATTCGAAATTTTCAGCCTCTAATAACGTACAGATTCATACCGATCCAGAATTTGTATTAAAATTATATTAAAAATATCGGTAGTTGACATCTTGCTGATTATGTTAAGGCTAGTAAGGAATAGTAATGATAATTGTAACGTAGATTGTAATAATGAAGATTTTATTTTAAGATTAGAAAACTTACGTAGTTCCTTCTTGATTTAGTTTCCTCAATGACAGGGATACCATTGTAGACTGTATCTATGCTAAAACGAAATAATAAACCAGATGTAAAAAATAATGGAGGTTTGCCCTCTTATGAAGAGGATGTCTACAGCGCAGCGTACTATCGGGGAGTGTTGGAGGTAATGGAATATATTTGTTTGATAAAAATACCAAATGCCAAGAGAATGACTTATTTTAGAAGGAACAGTTATTGTAAATCATATTTACCTATTAATCTTTTGGCCACTATTTCTAAGAATAAATCGTGTAAACATAATCTTATGGTTAAAGTAATACGAAAAGACCTCTTTGTTGGCCGAGTGCCGGGCAAGGGATCTTGGGATCGATTCCCAGGTCAGGCTAAATATTACTGGGTTTTTAAAAAAATATCAGTAGTAGCACGGAGTCTGGGATTGTGCCCGGTATATGGCAATAGGCTCACCCTCTATTACATGGGACTCATAGCATAAATAGTGCAAAGTGGATGTTACGGTGTACAGTGGCATAGTGTGCACCTCTGCTTACCCCTTTGGGGATAAAAGGATTTACTAATAAGTAAATATGTCCTATGTACGTATTTTTCGAATTTATAAACACAACCAGTACGGAATTGTTTGAAATAATAATATATGATTACTGCATATAATAGAGGTTAAGTAAATAGGTACTCACCTTATAATTAAAATTTCTTCTTTAAAAATACTTATCGCAAAAGTCGTAAAATGTTTACTAAAACGATGACAGCAAGAAGAAAAAACGGTTGTATTTTAGAAAACTTTGTTAGACGAGCCTTTGACAGTAGGTACATGTCAAGTCGATGTTATTTTAAAAATGTATTTTCTTTTATTCTATTATAAGGTCTGAAAGATCTCGAGTAGGCCGACAAGAAGATATTTTTGGCAAAAAAGTTTTTTGTTTTTTAAGCTGTAAATATTTTAGTAATTTGTATTTTAAGTTGTACTTATATGTATATTTATTGGTTATAAATGTTTAGGTTTTTAGTTATTTGTATTTTAAGTTTTATGTATTTTGTATTCATAATTATGTATTTAAGTTTAGATAAAATAAATAATATTTCAATTTGAAAAAAAGTTTGTTACGGTTAAATGGGGTGAAGGGATCGAAAGGTGAATCGGAACAGCGGAGGGGTGAATCGATACTGTAAAAAATTTCCCAAAACTATTCACTCCTTTTCTGTATCTATTTACCTCTCGCTCCCTATTCACCCCGTTTTACATCAAGTTTCTTTAGATAATAAATCTACAAGAATAAAAGAATGTAATTTGTATGTGTCTATGTCCATGTCTACAAATCGGTGTGCAGCAGTGACGCGCTTCTCTGTCTATTATGTATTACCAGAATGCACCGAGGGTTATTTTTTTTTTGTTTCTCTTAAAAACCTTACGAGGAGCGTGTCTAAGCTTGATAGATACTAATTTGCAAACTGCAATCGCATATATTACTCTCGACAATTTTCCGAAAAAAATTACCAAATGATATCAGAAACAATAACTTAAATAAAAAAAACCAAAAATAAATTTAAAAATAAGTTTATTTTCACAAACAAAAGGACCTAGCAGCAATGGACTATTAAAATTAGAAAGACATTATTAATACTAAAGGAATTATAAATTAATTAGAAATAAAAGCATTATCAACCAAGTTATCAACTATTTAAACTAAATTTAAAAATATTAAAATACCACTTAAAGTAAAACTAAAAATAAAATTAATCAATAGCAATAATATTAACTAACAAATAAATAATTTAAAATTATCGCATTATATGTATTGTATTATAACTAAGTATATTTAATTGTTAATTGGCAGGCCTGAATTTTCGCGGAGGAGGTCTGAAAAAGAAACATATAATAAATTAAACCTTCCCGATGTCTAAACTGGAATAATAATAAATAATATGGTCATTTTTGTGAAACGAAAACCTTTTTGCTTTCCAAACATCACATCTGAAAACATATAAATCTTGCAAAAAATTTGTAATTTTCTGTGAATGTGAAGTTATAAGATTCTCTAATTTTCTTCCTTGAAATTCATCCCCTAAATTTGTTCATACAAAAGTAGTCTTTAAGCATTCGAAATAAGGTCTATAATATAGGTAGTGGAGAGCGGTCACCGGTGACCGCTTGGGATTCTATGGGTTAAATAATAAGAATTGCATTATGACATAAAATTAAAATCGAAATGGCAATGTTTGATCCAACCTTTCTACCGACGGAGACCTAAGTTTCGATGGATCGTAGAAGTCCCTTAGAGCCTTATGCTGCAAAGTAAAGAAAATGATTTAGATACTTACTATACACAGTATACATTAATTTGATTTTATTGGAACTCGATATAAAATAATCAGAGTCAAAAAATTAGTGATACTCGCCTGAGTGTCACTAATTTTTAGTAAGGGTACTTAAATAAATAGAAGTCACCAAATGGTTTGGCTAGCTGGTATGAGTATATAAGGTCTTTTTTTAAGAGGGGAAAATCATCGAATTATCCCGCCTGGGTGAGGCGGGAGGGATAGTCAGACTCTTACTGACTAAAAACCACACCGTTCCTACTCCTGCACTTCGAGCCGGAGCCCCGGCAACCCGTTAGGCCTTCCGCGGCTCCGTATCGGGCATCAGCCGTACTAATCCTACTCCTGCACTTCTAGCTGGAGTCCCGGTAACCCGTTAGGGTCTCCGCGGCTCCGTATCGGCATCAGTCCTATTGGGTGGTCCGTGGTTGTCTGATGGGTCTTTGAAGCGCGCGCGGAACGCGACGCGCCGTTAGCAGTGTACATAAGGTGAAGCCTTAAATAGTTCGTAGTTACCATCATCATATCAGCCATAAGCTGTTATTGCTGAACATAGGCCTTCCCCAATTACTTCCAGATAGGCCGGTTGGAATTGACCTACATCTAACTACAGAACCTCGACTAAGTCATCTATCCAATTTGTTGGTAGACGTTGTCGTTGCCGTGTTGCGTTTAATTACAAAAATCATACATGTCCCATATCGAATTGGGAGCTGCTTCTGGAAGTAAAGCTGCTGGCTGGTGGTGGTGGTGGTTGGGCCAGAACCACAGTTGGTTGTTGATAGGTCTCGTACAATTCAGGGCGGGGACCCAAAGGCTCCACGTCTGCAATGCGACAAGACGCTACTATCCATTGTTGTTCTCGTAATGACGGAGCCCTGTGAACAAAAATGATTTTAAATGATGTTTATTATATTCTTCTAATTCATAACTTGGATTGGTTGCTAGGTCAGTTGGGAAAGTGTCACACTTTTTCACAAAATTTTAATATGGTACTTTTTTAACATACTACTACTATTGCAATAAAACAATTAGCAAACAAAACCAGACCTAAATCAAAATTCGTAATTTGTGTACTCAAATTACTCAATCACTACCACTTGGCTAATTTGTCAAATACACTACAAAAATTTGATACCTTTTGATAGTACAAAGATCCTTGTAACTGTAAATAACTTTGGTCTTAGGATTGTACAGTCCGTCCCCTGTATCGTAGTAGCCAGGAGGTATTTCAATCGAGGGCTGGCGAGCCGTCATGTATGATTTGCCAGCCGGCTGAATGTTTTTTGCGTATTCTATGTCAAACCTGTAAAAATTCAATTATGAGTGGTGGCGTCATTTTCAATGTAATTTGTCTTTGAAGTAAAGAAACTAAAACATTACTAACATTACACAAAATTACAAAGTTTGCAGTTTACCATAACATAACCTAAAAACGTTCCCAACCTGAAAATAAAAATACCCTTCTTTTCGTACCTTACGTATATTTTTAACTTAAAGCATTAGATAATCCCACATAATGCCTATCCCCGCTTATTCACGCATCCCGTTTCGGATACAAAATTTAAAAAACGCTACGAGAAAGGCTGTTTCATCATTTATCCTCATTAGAATAAACGGTCTTTTTGAGGCAAAAATCCGTATAAGTAAAACAAATCATTATGATGGGCGATTAGTGTGAGTTAGGCAAAAAATACGCGGGAAATGTTTTTGGCGCGCAATTCATTGCCGCCATTTTTGTACGTACCGAATGGAACGAGATATAATTCTGGACTAACATTGTTTGCCTTGTGGATGCAAAATGTTCCTAAATACAAGAAATATTTCTGTATATAGAATAAGTTTTAAAATATGCAATTATTAACGGCGGTGGCTGGCTTTTATATAACTTTTTAAAATATTTTTGTCACTATAATACGTGCAAACATGACTTTAATGAGGGCGTGGAGATGAAGTATTAGTTTGAGAATAGGTTTTAGATTACGCAAACGCAAGTTAAACTCTATTTAAACAAATTGAATGACAATCGATGTACACGCGCTGTAAAAACATTTGTCAATTAGCAACTTCTTTATGCTATGGTTAAACCTGGACCAAGAAGCTAAAGCTGATTGTGTAAATTTTTTGTGTCAAATTTAAGATATAATGTAGGAAGTGACATACCATCCTAGAGGTAGAATCCATATTTAATGCACCAACTTTGGTGAAATTTGCCACTACCACTGCAGTACAATATTTTTTCATTACAGTCACTTAAACTATGGTGAATAATTTATTAAGAACACTTGGTTCGTCAAAAATCAGCATTCTTTTCCAAACTAAAGTAGTTGGTTCAGAATTTATAATTCCATAATACTGGACAACTATTCAGGATAACGTAAGCAAAATTACAAACGAAAAAATAAAGAATTGTAGCAACAAAGAGTCAAAAGGCTGGCACAGGGTGTACTTAATCGTGGATAACACATAAATCATGGTAATTTAAAAACTATCTGACTTGGAATTTTTCAAATATTTTTCTGATAACTGTAACCTTGTAACTGGAACCTTGCGGATCACCTGGTGCTATTTCATTGTCGATTTCAGGGACACACTGTATATATGGTATATTTTACACTAAAATACTTTATTTTATAGTTTTTACCGTTAACCTTTTTTAATTAATAATCAGAGAAAACCTGGCAAAAAGCAGTTTAATGTTTCTTAAACTTATCACATTACCTTTATACATTTGGCACGGAATTGCATTTGTTCGTACGGAATATTGGGTAAATCCAAGGACAAAACAGGGTGTAACGAATCTCAGATTATAATCTAATTTCACATTCAATTTGGAAAATGTTTCTGTGGGTTGTACAACTTTTGGGTCCCTAACATAGAAACTTTGGTCTTGTTCGGATTACATTATTGTTTCAAACAAAAAGTGACAGAAAAATCTACTTTTGTTTACTTTGATTCATTTTGAACTTGATAGTTTCTTTGATTAGTAATTAAAAAATCCAAAATCGAAAATTTCCATCTACGGTTGGTAATGTTTAATTGCATTTTATTTAAGTGTGGGAGAGCCATGCTTCGGCAGAAATGGGCCGGCTCGACCGAAGTGATACCACGGCCTCACAGAAAACCGACGTGAAGCAACGCTTGCGTTGTGTTTCGTCGTGTGAGTGAGGTTACCAGAGGCTAAACTTACCTCCTCTTCCCCAATCTCTGAATCCCCAACGATCCTCAAACTCCTAATCCCCAAAAAGCTGGTAACGCCCTTGTAACGCCTCTGGTGTTCCAGGTGTCCATGGGCGACGCCGATTGCTTACCATCAGGTGATCCGTCTGCTCATTTACCGGCTTATGCCATAAAAATATATTTAAAAATATTCAAGTTACCTCCTATCAGGTTGATTACAATATGTCCACTTGCTGTTTTCGCTATACTCGAGGGTATCAGAAAAGTGTAACGTCCTCGATGTCATGATACCATTCTCCCATTTACCGCGTATGACGGCGCGGTATTCTGCGGGGTCTGTTTCGTATACCAACTCACCAGTCCCATGGAACATGCCTTGTTCGAACTGTCCTTTGTAGACAACCCCTAAAATATGACTAGAGTGATTACAAAGTAAAATTATTAGTCGAATGGGTTTGGTCTACAACCTTCAGGCATGGCAAGGACCACTAACGTGTACAGACGTATGGAATCCTAAGGTGCAAAATAATCTGGATTGCTGTATCCCTGATGTAGGTGTTTATGTATTAGGCAGCATACCACGATGGTGTTTATCTATTCAGTCGGTAAGAGATAGTCTCAGATTTAATATCACTAATGTTAATCTTATTTACCATTAGGAAACGTGTATTCGCCATAGCCAGTCATACCGAATGGTCCCCATCCGCCTTTGTACTTCGATTTCGTTTTGAAATCCTTTTTAAAAGATTGAGTTACAGCTGGTTCGATAGATGACGAACTGTGGAAAGTATTTTGTTTGCAGTTTTACTACATATGTCTCATACGGGTTGCCTTTGGGCAGCTTCAAACAGTAACAGATTATGATAGTTGTAGAGAACCATACCTCGGTACGAATGGGTCGGCTCGCCCATAAAAACTAATTCATTTCATCCTTTGCTTTGAAAATATAGGTAAAGGAAGGCAAAGCTGCTCTCTGTTAGGCGACCATGATAACGATATAAGTATGGCGAGTCAAACTCACGGCTGTATTAATATGTACCTCTACCTACTTACCGACAGACCTCTTTATGTTTTTCGGAAAAATTATGCATAAGTTCCAGCCATTGTGATCCGCGTCTATCTTGGTTTTCGCTAAAATAAATTGTATAATAAGATATAGTCGTATTTTTTTAAAACGGTTTTACTAGAAACTAAATTATTTACCTACATACATAGGTACATTACGTTTAACTCGGAACAAAAGTTTTAGTGTTCTCGATTACTAAAATTGATTGAAAATTAAAAATATTGGTTATTTTTTACTTACGTTGTTTCCATACTGGGTTTATTAATAAAACACCACTGAAATAGAAGTTAGTAAGTATTAACAAATAAAGTTAAGTGACCATAATGTAAAAAAATAAACGTTTCGATTGGGTTTGGTGAGTTTGTCCATGACCGACTGAAAATCGATTACTGCTTTATATAATAGCATTTTAAATATTATTCATTTATTGACCATGGAATATCTTCATAGATTATAACCAAAACCATCGTTATTTACGTATATGGACTTACCGCAGATATGTGTTTCAAAAGTTCTGTAAAAATATTGCTATAACTCTTTTCTATTAAAAAAAAAAAATAGAACAATTACAACAAATTAAAAAAAAGGTGAAACACAAACCGTTTTACATAATTATTATTATTATTTACCAAATTACCAAAAAATGTGTAAAATACAAAAATCACAATTACTCTCCGCCCCTTTTGTCAAAGTGACATTGATGGACGTTAAAATGTCATTTGAATTTTTATTCTAAATTTAAATTTAGGACTACTAGCACTAAGAAGGTATTCCGGCAAGGTTTTATTCAATAGAGGCTGCAGTAAAGTTAAGTCTCTTTTTTGTAATACGAAAATGCACCGAGGATTATTTGTTTATTTTTATTTGTTTCTTCTAAAAACCGTCCATAAAGGGCAATGCTTGCGTTGCTTCAAGTCGTGGGTTACCGGAAGCCCAAATACCTGCCCGCTCCAATCACCGAATCCCCGTTTACCAGCTTTTACCATAAAAAAAGGTGTGTTAACTCTCTCCGAGAGCTGATAATATTATCTAAGTTACAAATATTTACTTACGTTATTCTTGAATTTTTACTTAAATACGTTTTTTACGAGCAGACGGATCGCCTAATGGTAAGCAGTCGGCGTCGCCCATGGACACCTGGAACACCAAGGTGTTACAAGTGCGTTACTGGCCTTTTGGGAATTGGTAATTTGAGGATTGTGGAGGATTCAGAGACAGGGGAGGGGGGGGGGGGGGTAATTGGGCATCCGGTAACCTCACTCACACGACGAATCACAACGCAAGTGTTGTTTCGCGTCGGTTTTTTGTGAGGCCAGGGTACCACTCCGGTCGATCCGGCCCATTATTGCCGAAGCATGGCTCTCCCACATATTAAGAAACGATGTCTGAAATATTAACTTAAGTAGCATGAAACTTAGTAATGTCGACGTGTAGGATGTGGATTCAGCAGTCAATGTGCCGACATTATAATTGCTAATGGCTTCATTGCTAAAAGCCTCGACCAACACCTGAGTAGCCCAGCGTTTGATAGTTGGAGAAGAAGCTCTGACCGTGAGCCTTGACCAGCGTAACTTGGATTTCTCCCATTATTGGTGGGCTCCTGCTTTTAAATGTTTTTTTTTTTATAATCAAATAGTTAAAAATATATAAATCAAGTATAAAAAAAAAAATAACTTAAGTAAAAAAACTAAATAATTTTATAATTAAACAGTTTATTTAAGTTATAAACAGTCAAACGAAAATACTAAACAGAATTAGAATATTATAATTAGAAATATATAAAAATAAATCAGTAGCAATAAAATAAATTAAGAAATAAATAATTTAAAAATAATGCACTATGTTTAAGGAAAGCAGATAAATATATACCTGTAGCTAAAATATATTCTTATTGTTAGTTGGCAGGTCTGAACTTTCGTGGAGGAACTCTGTAAAAATGAAACACATAAATAAAAAAAAAAAAATTAATTCTCTCTGATGTCGCTTGTCAAGAAAGAAAAGCTTGTCTTGAAATCCGAAAATATAGATATTACAAAAACAAATGCCTCTGCTCGTTGGCCGGGTGGTCGCAAGTGCGACTGCCGGGCAAGGGGTCTCGGGTTCGATCCCGGGTCGGGCAAAGTATTACTGGGTTTAAAAAAAAAAACTCAGTAGTAGCACGGAGTCTTGTGCCCGGTAAATGGCAACAGGCTCACCCACTATTACATGGGACTCATAACATAAATAGTGAAAAGTGGGTGTTACATTGTACAGTGGCATAATGTGCACCTCTGCCTATATAATAATAACCAAATCGGTTCAGCAGTTCTCAAGATTTAGCGTAACAACGAACGGAAATTCATTTTTTTTATAAAGATAGATGACGTAAGTATACGTATAAGATTATTTAATTGCATACGAAGTAAAATTCTAATAAAACTGGCAATGTTTGATCCAACCTTTCTACTGACGGAGACCTAAGTTTCGTTGGATTGTAGAAGTCCCTTAGAGCCTTATGCTGCAAAATAAAGAAATTGATTTAGAAGCTTATTCATTATTTGGTATTATGTCGTGTTTCGATGGTGGGAAGTCAGTTAGTAATTCATTTTTTTTAGCTACGATAATCATCAAAAATGATTCCTCTCGCCTTAGATGAAGTAAAAGTGTCAAATGACGAAAAACTGAACTTTGAACTGAAACCCTACCCTATCCCACAACCCTTGTGATTGTCCACAGCCCCGGTAGCAGCTAATAAAACTACAGGTAAGTAACTACACATAACATAACAAGCAGCGTCAATTGTAATAAGTGACATTCTAGGTATCCAATAAATAAGTTTGGCTAGTTTTAAGTAATACTCAATACTCAAGCATTGAAAGTTTATTATAAAACTAATTCTTATTAGAAAACTGCGGAATGCTCGTCGAAAGGACGTTACAACTTTATGCGCGGGAAACTTTTCTAATCTGTGACATTTGACAGATGACAGTGTCAACATGACAGCTAGTGCTGTCGATAATATAGATTAAACTAGTGACGTTCATTTTGTTGATTTTTATCGTCTAATATTAGTAAACCCTATTCTTAGTCACTGTTATCTGAATCATATCAGCCCACCACTGCTGAACATAGTTCTTCCCCATGACTTCCAAATAGGCCAGTTGAGCAACTTAACCTTGATTAGGTCATCTGCCCACTTTGTTGGTAGACGCTGTGTAGTGTTTAATTATAAAAAAAACATACTTGTCCTATATCGAAATGAGAACTTCTTCTGGATGTAAAGCTAGTGGCTGGTGGTGGTGGTGGTTGGGCCAGAAGCAGAGATGGTTGTTTATAGGTCTCGTACAAATCAGGACGAGGACCCAACGGCTTCACGTCTGCAACGCGACAGTTCTCTACTATCCATCGTTGTTCTCGTAATGACGGAGCCCTGTGGACAAGAATATTTTTAAAATACAATTTATTTATGACTAAGTTTTAATAACTATTCTTATAATTCATAACTTTTTTTAAAAAAAATATTCAATGATTTCTCCCGCCTGGGTGAGGCAAGAGCGAGTGTCAGACTTACTGACTAAAAACCACCCCGTTCCTACTCCTATGGGTTATTGGGTCAGTTGGGAAAGTATCACAAACTGTCGACGTATTATTTTTTTAATATACTACTTATACTGCAATGAACCAATTAGCAAACATCAGACCTTAATCTGGCCAGAGAGCAGTAGCAGGGAGCTACTGATTTACTCAAATGACTCAATCACGCCACTTGACTTATTTCTCAATTTACACTAAAAATGTATACCTTCTGATAGTACAAAGGTCCTTGTAACTGTAAATAACTTTTGTCTTAGGATTGTACAGTCCGTCCCCTGTATCGTAGTAGCCGGGAGGTATTTCAATAGAGGGCTGGCGAGCCGTCATGTATGATTTGCCAGCCGGCTGAACGCCTTTTACGTATTCTATGTCAAACCTGTAGAAATTCAATTATGAGTGGTTTTGATAAGTATGGCCATGTTCAATGAAATTTTAATTTGACCTGACTTTTACCTCAAACAATGATTCCTTGATTAAAAGGTGTTGTAAATGTAATCGTAAATGTTTGTCAAATGACGAAATGCAATTGCAATAAAGATTTTTTAGGTGCTACTAACCAATTCGTTTGATAAAAAGTTTAAAAGTAAGTAAATTACCTTCTATCAGGTTGATTACAATATGTCCACTTGCTGTGTTCGTTATACTCGAGGGTATCAGAAAAGTGTAACGCCCTCGATGTCATGATACCATTCTCCCATTGACCGCGTATGACGGCGCGGTATTCTGTAGGGTCTGTTTCGTATACCAACTCACCAGTCCCATGGAACATGCCTTGTTCGAACTCTCCTTTGTAGACAACCCCTAAAATATGACAAGTGTTATTACAAAATAAAATTATTAGTCGAATGGGTTTGGTCTATCTATGTGATAAATTTTATTAGAAACTACTGGGCGAGCTCATACATAGTTGTGATCTTCAGGCACGGCAAGGACCACTCGGGACCAGTAGACTCACGTCTACAGACGTGTGGGATTCGGAGGTGCAAAACAATCTGGATTGCTGTATCCCTGATATAGGTGTTTATGTATGAGGCAGCAAACCAAGATGGTGTTTATCTATTCAGTCGGTAAGAGATAGTTTCAGATTTAATATCACTAATGTTAATCTTATTTACCATTAGGAAACGTGTATTCGCCATAGCCAGTCATGCCGAATGGTCCCCATTCGCCTTCATATCTCGATGTTGTTTTGAATTTCTTTGATGATTTAGTTACAGGTGGGTCGATAGATGACGCACTGTGGAAAATATTTTGTTAGCAATTCTACTACATGTGTCATACGGTTTGTCTCTGAACACTTTATTCATGGATTGGTAGATTTTAACAGTAACAGATTATCATTACAGTGTCATTACGACCGACTCGACCGTAATGACACAACAGCCTCTCAGGAAATCGGCGTGAAATAATGTTAGCCTATAAAAGCTTATCACTGCGAGGTCTGCCCGGAGGACACGGTGGAGCATACGGTGGCTGTGTGTCCTGCGTGGGTTGAGTACCGCCGTGTCCTCAGGGATGTGATCGGCGACGGCGACCTCTCGCGTCCGGCTCTGGTTCAGACCATGGTATGGAGCGAGAGGGACTGGGATGCTGTCTCCTCCTTCTGCGAAGCAGTCATGCTAGCTAAGGGAGGCGGGGCCCGTGTGGGAATGAACCTCCTCAAGCCCCAGCCGTCGCGAGAGACATTCCGAGCGTCGGGGATCGCGAGACGATCTCCGGCCACCGTAAACACGGGCTTGCGGACGGCGAGCACGGGTGACTCGTCGCCTGACCAGAACCAGGCCCGAACGTACGGCGCGTCGCGTTCCGAGCGCGCTTCAAGGAGCCATCAGACCAACACAGATGGGGCCCAACATGGCTGATGCCGATACGGAGATGCTGAAGACTTTACGGGTTGCCGGGGCTCCGGCTCGAAGGGCAGGAGTAGGAAAGGGGTGGTTTTTAGTCAGTAAGTCTGACACTCTCTCTCGCCTCCCGGGCGGGAGAAGTCATTGGATGATTTTACCCCCTCAAAAAAAAACCCATAAAAACTTATTCATTTCATCCTAAGCTTTGAAAATATAGGTACAGGAAGGCAAAGCTGCTCTATGCTAGGCGACCATGATAACGATATAAGTATGGCGAGTCAAACTCACGACTGTATTAATATGTACCTACTTACCGACAGACCTCTTTATGTTTTTCGGAAAAATTATGCATAAGTTCTAGCCATTGTGATCCGCGTCTATCTTGGTTTTTGCTAAAATAAATTGCGTAATAAGAGATAGGTATATTTTTTCAAACTGTTTTACTATACAACTAATTTATTTACCAACATAAATTATGTTTAAATTGCTAAACATTTTATGTACTAGGTACAATTTCTTCAGAACAAAAGTGCCTGTTGCCAAAATTCAATCATAAATAAAAAAAATATTTATTTTGTACTTACCTAGTTCCCATACTGGGTATATTTATAAAACAACCCTGAAATAAAAATGGCCTGTAAGTTATCTCAAATAATTAGTACTGTAAGTTCGGTAAACATAATGTGAAAAACTTTTTAACGACAGATTAATCTGGGGTGGGTAATTTGATCCTTAATTGATTGATTATCTTTCCTGCTTTTTAGTACACATTTATTGATCGACCACCTTCATAGCTTAAAGAAAAAAACACCGTTGTTTACCTATGATATCGACTACCTTCATAGCCTAATGAAAACCATTGTTGTTTACCTATGTCGACTTTGTGGACTTACCTCAGATGTTTAGTGTTTCAAAAGTTCTATAAAAATTTTGCTGTAACTATTTTCTATTTAAAAAAAATAGAACAGTTATAACAAATTAAAAAAAATGTGAAACACAAACCGTTTTACATAATTATTATTATTAAACAAATTACCAAAAAAATGTATAAATTACAAAAATAACAATTACTTCTCCGCCCCTTTTGTCAAAGTGACATGGATGGACGTTAAAATGTCATTTGAATTTTTGTTCTAAATTTAAAACTAGGTCAACAAAGATGGTATTCCGGCAAGATTTTATTCAATAAAGTGAACAATTAGTTACTAAATATAAAAGCATTTTTTTTAAGGGGGAAAATCATCGCATGACTGCTCAAATATACTGCATAGACCATTCCCAGATTCTTTTCAAAAATTGACAAAAATTCATCCAAAGGTTGTCTGGAAGGAATCGCCGCGAGTGATAAAACCGCCCATAGTCGTCAAATAACTTACAATGTTTACAAAATTTTTTTCTGTGTGCAATAAAGTATAATATCATTAATATACAACTTAAGATACAAAAAAATAAAAGTTAAATAAAAGAAAACTATAAATAAAAATTAATTATAATTGCTAATTACTATTTATAGAATGATCATAATTTTAAAGGTTTGAAGCCTTGAAGGTATGTGGTTGGGTTATAATAATAAATTGGCAGGGGTGTTTATACTACTCTAAATCTCTAAAATAAAACTCGGTGTTAAATTTAAAACATATCATTTATTGCGTTAAGAACTAAGTGTCAGTGCATCGCAAGAATTAAAACTAAACAATTAAAAATAAACTTTACTTACAACGCAAATAAAATGAATCATTTGACATAAAGTAGGTGCTCTTGATGAGCAAGAGAATACTATTCGAAGCTGTCGCTGGAAGAATCTCCAGTGTTGTAGAATTTCAACCCTTTGGAGCTCTGAAGACAAAAGATACATAAAATTACGCATTTTTATCCCTGAAGAGGCACAAGGATACCTATATTTTTAAAAACCCCCTTTTAACCAGTTAAATTATGAGTCCCTTGTAATAGAGGGTGAGTATTTTTTTTTACGGGGGGAACTACATCGAATAACTGCTCCCGCAGGCGGGAGCAGTTATTCGATGTAGTTCACCCAGGGGTGAGGTGGGAAGGAGTGTCAGACTCTTACTGACTAAAAACCACCCCGTTCCTTCTCCTGCACGTCGAGCCGGAGCCCCGGTTACCCGTTAGGTTCTCCGCGACAGAGGGTGAGTATACGGTGAGATAAGGATGAGACGTTATAAACTAAGTTTAAACCCGAATTCAACACGCTCGATTTTGAAGTCGGTTAATTGAAACAAAAAAGTGTAACAAGTGTTAAGTGTAACAAACACTTTTTTGAAAACCGCATCAAAATCGGTTCAGTCAATCGCGAGATAATCTTGCACAAACATACATAAATGCAGGTAAAACTGGAAGTCCTCTTTTTTTAACGTCCGTTAAAAATTGCCATACACCGGACAAATTCTAGATCTAGACTCAGTGGTGTTGCCACGGAAAAGCATAGTTTTTATTATTTCATGGGTGATGCTAAAAAATATTTAAAATAAGAGAAAAAAAAAATTAGAACAAATGAGTATTTAAGTGTGGGAGAAAACCGACGTGAAGCAACGCTTGCGTCGTGTGAGTGAGGTTACCGGAGGCCCAGCTACCCTACCTATACGTTCCATACAAAATTATTCATTTGTGCGTTACCGGCCTTTTAGCACCGACTTCTTACCTATCAGTGGGTGGGTAACCTATCAGTACTAAAAATAATTATTTCTTGCTTTTTAGTTTTGGCTTTTTGTTTGTTATTAGTTTTTGGTTTTTTGAAGTCGGTTTTTTGAGACAGGAAAGTCATCAGATAACTTCTACCACCTTGGGTGAGGTGGAAGTGAGTGTCAAACTCTTACTGACTTGTTCCTACTCCTGCTTTGAACCGGAGCTCATGTAATATACGAGTACGATACGTTACGATTTACTACATTTTATAGGATAGCGTGACGTAACGACCCCCCACTCCTAAACTTAACTCTGTTTTATCTAAGTACCTATTGTTTTCTTATGATACAAAATAAAAAAATATCTGTCGAATATTTTTTCATTATTCAACTGACGACCATTTTTAATGGTCAGGTTATGTTATGTACCTTTTTAATCAAAGTCATCAAATAACTTCACTCGCCTAGGGTGAGGTGAAAGTGAGTGTCAGACTCTAACTGACTAAAAACCACTCCGTTCCTACTTTTGGTTTGAACCGGAACCAATGTAATGTACCTAGAGTACTTACAGATGTGTACTCTTGTTCAATCGAGAATAATGATTGTGACTTGGCAGCGCTCATCGTGAGGGTCACGCCAGCTGCTGGCGGTGGAGGCGGCTGTGGTTGTACCAATGGTGGTGTGTACGTCTCATACAAATCTGGCTGTGGACCCAGAGGTTGCTCGGGATTCATACGACAGTGGCTCACAACCCATATCTGTTCGTCAAGTGACGGAGATCTGTAAGGAATTGAACTGATGAATCGTCATCATGTACAGCTACGCTATTTTGAAACTTTAAATTCGAAAGATTGAAGTGAATCCGATCGCGGTCCGCTATGTCGTTGGTTGTGAGAATAATCTCGATAAATGACGGGCGGGAATACGATCGAGCTCACATCGAAAGTTTAATATAACAGTTACAGAATAGCCTAAGAGATGCCAGTTCATCAACCTATTTCAATTTGTGAGTATTTCGTTGATAATTATGCTTTTATAGCAACAGAGGATACACAGACTGCCTCACTGGCCGAGTGGTCACAAGTGCGACTGCCGGGCAAAGGGTCTCGGGTTCGATTCCCGGGTAGGGCAAAGATTTACTGGGTTTTAAAAAAATCTCAGTAGTAGCTCTGAGTCTAGAATTGTGCCCGGTATATGGCGATAGGTTTACCCCCTACCTATTACATGGGACTCATAACATAAACAGGGAAAAGTGGGTAGTACATTGTACAGTGGCACAGTGTCCACCTCTGCCTACCCCTTCGGTAATAAAAGGCGTGATAGTATATACATATATACATGTGGCTTGATATTATATACACACAGTGTTTGCTGCTACTTAGATTTTTTCTAAAGAATTTAAAATTATGAAGTTATAGAGAAAACAAGTTAATTCAATTTAATTAACATTAGCCGTTATTTACGGTAAGCACTCGATTTTCTTATTATAACTAAAGTTCAAGTGAGAGCGTCCTTCGTAATCAGTGGTAATGTGTGGATCAATGGCTAACAGCTAGATAGTGGGAAGAATGCTATTATCACGAATAAAGAAGTAAAAGAGGATCATATCGTTATGAAAAATATCCATCAAACATTTCATTGCTATAACAAAGACTGATATTAAACTAATCTGAAATTCCGTTTTGATGATTTGGTGTTAGGCGAAATGTAAAATTGATATGATAATGAGTAGTGGATTCGATGTAGTGATATTATTAAATCCAGGCTCATCTTATATCAATTTAGTTTGGCAAAATGTAAACGTGGTTTCTATGTCAATGATGGCCGATATTTTATTTATTTATTATTTTTCAGTTCACTCACGTAATTATTTGACGAGGAACTCGACTAGTTTCAAGCCATGCTAGAGGTCAAATAATTACGTGAGTAAACCGAAATCAATATAATTAATTTAGTGTCTTACTGAAGTATGGTCTCATTAATATTCGGTATACCTTATTTTTTTTTAATAGAGAGTTAATTTTCGAATCCGTTATTACGCCTTTTAAAAATATATTTTCGATACTATCGCACATTGCAAACTCACACATCTTTGCTCATGAACGATTATAGGCGTTTTCTTTTTTTTATTTAAATGAACGTCGGATTTTACACATTGGGATTAGGATTTTCTATTGTGTCGTGGGTGCGTTTAAAAACATACAAGTTCACATACACAATGACATCCAGACCAGAAACAACAATTTGTGGATCACACAGTGTTGTTCCGTGCGGGAATCGAACCCGCGACACGTTGCATGGCAGCCGGTTGCCCAGCCACTGCACCAACCGTGCAGTCAAATTTGCCTATGACCAATTTAGGTTCTGATTTTTTTGTACATTATTCTATTGTTATACATTTCATTTGCAATTTGGTACGCGTGGGTATAATTTTCCAGTAGAGAAAAGAAATAAGTATGCAAAAGCCCAACTATGTATATTATACGTCATGCTACGTTTACAAAAAATACTACTAAACCTTCTAGTGCTGAGACAAAGCTAATTATTATCTATTTAGAGTCCACACCGTGCCAGAGGTGGCGTGTAATGCGTCCCAGGACATACTAAACGAGGCATACGACATGGCCGCTAGATTACTCTCCTTACATTTTCACAAAAAAATTGGCCCCAGGATGATACCTTGTGGAAACCGTGGAAGGTGGAGCTAAGTAGTGGAGCTAAGGAGAGTGACGTCACGGACGCCGGTGACAGCTGACTTGTGTGTGTCGCCTCGGGTCAAATAAAATAAAACTACTGTTTTATTTGATATATTTTATTCGCGAAAAGTTCATTAGTAGATAACTGATTACATATATTGTGGACACCAGTAGTGAACCAAATTAAACGATTTTAGGATTAGTTTTGTACCAGCCCCAGTGTTACGGTGACTAAATCTACCCTGTTCGAAAAAAAAAAAAATCCTTAACTTCTGTGTGAGTGTCGTGTGTGTGTTATCCCAAATACTGCAACACAAAATATCATGGCCAAATGCGGTGGATGCGGTCAATTCATTGCTGCGACAGCAAGCATTCGGTGTGGCAAGTGCGCGGTCTGCTACCACCGCGCCTGTGTGGGAGTACCGCCTTCAGCAACCCCCTCGCCTGCATGGCTGTGTCCTGGATGCAAGGCGAAACTTCCCAAGACCGACAATTCCGCGACACCGGTTAAAGGTGCAGCAGCGGATTGCTCGGTCCCAAATAGTCCCCCCACCGTCGCCCCCCCCGTGAGTCTGGATTTGGCGCATGAGATCAGAGCTTTCAGGGAGGAGTTAAGCGCTCTAAGGGTTGATATACGCGAGCTACGGCAGAAAATGCACAATTTAGAGCTGCCATAAACGGTTGCAATGAGCGGCTGGACGCGGTAGTGCACAGGGTGGACAGCCTCGAGCAGCGGTTCGAGGCGAAGGACCCCTCATCGTATGACCACCTGGAGGAGACGATCGCTGACTTAAAACTACAACTGAACGAGCGCGATCAGGACCTTCTGTTAAATGACGTCATCGTGTCGGGTATACCGGAGTCGAAGACCGAGAACCCGGCACACATACTTAAAACACTGTCGCTGAAGCTGGGGGTCGACCTTGACGATAGGGACATAGTAAACGTCGAGCGCCTCGGCATGGTACGTCGTAATTTTATCGCCGGTTCATCCCAGCACGATATAACGGAGCATCCGCGGCCGCGCGCCATCGCGGTGCGCCTTTCTCGCCGTACGGTGCGAGACAAACTACTTCAAGCGGCGCGCGTGCGCCGCGGCCTCACCACTGCGGACCTCGATCTACACGGCCAGCCTCGGAGGGTGTTTGTAAACGAGCACCTGACTCGCTCAAATGCAAAGTTATTCAATCTAGCTCGAGAGGCTGGGCAGCGCTCAAAGTACAAGTACGTGTGGACAAGGGAGGGACGCATCTACGTGCGGAAGGAGGACGGCGTCTCTGCTGTGCGCATTCGCTCGCACGCAGATATCAGAAAAACTTTTGGGGACGGTTATGTTTGATGAGTGTGGGTGTTAATAGATATTTCTGTTCTGTTTGTGTATTTCATTTTGTTTTGATTTTTTTGCTATATACCCTTTATCTTGTTGACGACCTCGCGATATGTGCTATGTTACATTTATTTTGTATTAATTTTTCTGCTACGTCATGTTGTAAATTGGCATCCTCGGCAATGTATGTATGGGCTAAGGTTGGTATTCCTTGCAGTGACGGTAAATTTTATTGTATCCTGGTTTATGCGACCCTACTTATTATTGGATATTATTATGTATATGCATATGTGCCTGTGTTCTTGTTATACTGTTTTCTATCTTTCTTTACTCATATATTATTTGTAACTCTTTAAGTAATGGCTATATTATAATAACAATATTTTTTAACAGAAATCTAGATACTCTCGCAGGGAAAAAATATACCTATTTTTGTTTATATTTAATCCATGATATAAAATGACCCCGAAAGAGTTTAAAATTGGTTTTCTTAACGCCGGGTCTTTAGGCACAAATCATGACGAGTTTATAGCCGCAGTGGATCATCATGATGTTGACATCATGGCGGTAAATGAGACATGGCTCAGGGCGGGGGAGGAGGCGCGCGCGCCGTCGGTTCCCGGCTACCGGCTGCGGCATGTACCGCGTCCGCTGAGCGTGCGCGGCGGCCGCGGCGGTGGTGTCGGATTCTTTATAAGATGCGGAATAAACGTACGGGCGCATTCCCACCCTACTGACCCTACACATACGTCGGTCGAACAGATGTGGCTCGTGTTTACCATAAACGGTATGAAGCTTGCCATAGGGACCGCCTATCGGCCGCCGTGGTTGGATGTGGACACGTTTCTGGACGCTCTGACCATGTCTGTAAATTCGTTAACATTCTGCGACTACACTGTGTTGTTGGGCGATTTTAATATAAATTTTATGAACACCTCACCACCTGACAGTAAATTAAACAAATTGCATATTTTTTTAAATTGCCTGAGCCTCAATCAGTTAGTAACATCGCCTACACACTTCACAACCAACAACTCGAGCCTTATAGATTTGGTGTGTACAGACGCAAGAGTTACTGATGTCAATGTGTACCCAATACAAGCTCTCGGTGCTCATGCATTTATTACAACTACTCTTCGTATAAAAAGGGAAAAAATCCGGCCTCGAATTGTAACTTATAGGGATATCAAAAACATTAACTTAGAAAATTTCAAAGAGGCTCTGGACGCGATCGACTGGCGTGGGGTAATTTCTTCTCATGACGTGGACTATATGGTGTACTGTCTGACAAACAATTTACTGTGTCTGTTTGACACATTTGCACCTCGCAGGAGTGTTAAGATGAGGGATAGATCCTATCCGTGGATTACAGAAAACATTAAACTTATGATGAAACTACGAGACAAAGCCTATAGGGAATTCCGAATTAATAACACATTAACTCACAAAAAACAATACTACATGGATTTTAAGAGTCTAGTAACTAAATCAATTTACCTTGAAAAAGTAGCCTACTTCAAATCAAATATTAATAACAACATCAAACATCCGAAGAGGCTTTGGAAGAATTTAAAATCCACCTTGCTACCTCTAAAGTCTGATATTGAACTACCCGCACATTTCAATGACCCAAACAAAATAAATGATCATTTTTTGAATGTTCCCGGCGATACAATTACTACCCTGTCGACTTACACCTACTATGAATTTCATAGGTTCTCTGATTGCATCCTCTCCCTTAATACAACCGATGACATGAAGATTCTAAGGATAATAACCAGCATAAAATCAAATGCTGAAGGTTGTGACCAGATAGCACTGAATATGTTTTTGTTAACAATACCACAAACTTTGAATGTCCTGACGCGTATTATAAATGCCTCCATAGTAACGGCAACTTTTCCGGCCGCCTGGAAATTAGCTAAGGTACGTCCTCTACCCAAAGTAAACAATCCTGGCGATCTTAAAGATTTAAGGCCTATTAGCATTCTACCCTTAATGTCTAAGGTCTTGGAAAGGGTGGTAAACGAACAGGTCTCCAAATTTATAGAGGACAGCAGTGTTCTGCCGGATGCGCAATCTGGTTTTAGGAGGGGCGTAGTACGGCCACGGCTTTGTTGGACGTCACTGACAATATACTGGCTGCGCAGGATGAGGGTTTGTGCACTATATTGGTCCTGCTGGATTTCTCGAGGGCATTTGATGCTATCAATTTATCTCTATTACTCTCTAAAATGGCGTACTACGGATTTGATATACCAACAATTAAATGGTTCGATAGTTACCTCAGCAACCGTGCGCAGCAGGTTGAATTTCGCGATGCTAATGGATCTTTCTTGGCTTCCGAGGTGAAACCTGTGACGAAGGGAGTTCCCCAAGGATCCATTTTAGGGCCTACCCTATTCCTATTATATTGTGCTGACATCATCAATATAATAAAAACATGCAAATATCATATCTACGCTGACGATATACAGATTTACTTGTCCTTTAGACCGGAAGAATACGCGAGTGCTGTAAATTCAATTAATGAGGACCTCGACAGGATAGTGAACTGGTCAAGCAGTAACTGCCTCATCTTAAATCCATCCAAAACAAAATTTATGCTTTTCGGAACAAAGACGCAACTTTACAAGACTCCTAGTAATATTAACGTTCTCTTGAGGGGTCAAATCATTGAGCGTGTCTATGAAGCGCGAAATTTGGGTCTGATAATGGATCAAGGTCTTAGGTTTGAGTCCCACATCTCTAACTGCGTCAGAAACTGTTTTTACCGCTTGAAGATACTTTACAGAATGCGCCCGTATCTAAGCGAGGAGTTGCGTGTGCGGCTGGTTGAGTCGTTGGTTCTATCCAAGCTAAACTACGCTGACGCGGTTATTGGACCTAGACTGTTTTCACGCACTGAGCGATTGATACAGAGGGTTCAGAACGCCTGCGCGCGTTTTTGTTTTAAAATTCCACCTAGGAGTCACATAACACCTTACTTAAACAAGTACAATCTTCTAAAAATGAAGTCCCGACGTAAGCTCCACCTGGCATGTCTCCTCTTTGGTGTGATTAAGTACAAGTGTCCAGCATACCTCTACTCGAAGCTCTCATGGGTGAATGCTCATCGGCAGCGGGAGGGTAGGCGGTGTGCACAACAGCTGGCTATACCGCAACACAAATCGGCTGCTTTTCGGGGTAGTTTCCGATATGC
This sequence comes from Spodoptera littoralis, assembly GCA_902850265.1. Classification (NCBI taxonomy): domain Eukaryota; kingdom Metazoa; phylum Arthropoda; class Insecta; order Lepidoptera; family Noctuidae; genus Spodoptera; species Spodoptera littoralis. Next base: position 11,123,456 of record LR824544.2, read on the forward strand.
AGCTTCTAAGTGCTGGAACAATATACCTCCGCCAATCAGGAACCTGCAAAGCACTTTCACTTTTAAAAGAAAACTCAAGGAGTTTATTATTAACTCTCAAATTGAGAGTGAATCTATTAATATTGACATTTCGTTTATTTAATCTGACATTTATCCTTCTTTTTATTTTATTCGTATAATTGGGTACACAAATTATGTTAGTCACATTTTCATATTTATTTATTTTTATAATTATAATTATTTATTGCTTTCATTATTAATGTAACGTAGGATATCTCACATACTCACCCTCGAGCCCCTTGTTGTTGCGTCAGTGCTGGCGAAGTGTCGACCTGCTCGCTGTAACCTCTCGCAATGAGTGTCGGGCTGCGCGATAGCTTCACGACCACAACCTACCCACACTATTTTTAATTGTCGTGATATATGTGGTTTATAATGTTTTTATTTTTCTTCTCTTCGGTGACGGTACACGTAGCACTAGTTTATGTATGTATACTTATTTTTTATTTATTTATTTATTTATCGCACAATGTGCACACACAGAGGTCTGTGTTTAAATAATATCTTCCTTTTCTTTTATTGTTTTAACATGAGTTATGTATTCCATTATTTTCCTTTAAATAATTTTTCGTTGCCTCCGTCCGTGCGTCACTGCAGGGGTGCCAACTGAAAACCAGTGTTGGGTACTTACTGTGCCCAGCTTATGCTGAGTTGGCGGGCCCTTTCGTAGTGGACATGCTGCCACCCGGTCTCTTTTTATTTTGCTTTTTTTTTTATATAACGTTTTTTTTGTTTTATTGTTTTTTTTTTGTTATTTTATGTTTTTTATATTGTTTTATTTTCGGTGGTCCATGTCTGACGACGAATAAATTTATTTTTCTTTCTTTCTTTCTTTAGTTGCTAATGCTTTGTTTTCATACGCTCTGGTTAGGTTTAATAGCACTGGTTATGTCTATTAGTGTCTATTATGGTGCGGTAAGTAGTGTATTTAATTATATTGTTATTGTATTAAAAGGTTTTCCTCATAATGGGTAGGGAATGAGCATTCTATTTCCTTTTGTTTCTGACTATTCTTAGTACTGAAAATAAACTACTAAAAATATTCTAATTAGATTCAACAATTAGCAAATATAATATCACTTTTCGTCTTCTGGAAACGTTCCCCAGTTATTTTACGAATTTTATGACGCCTAACTTATGGTATTGTTTTTAGTTTTTTTTTATTGACTGTTGTAATTAATCTTATCTATACTAGAAAGATTTGTATTTTTGTATTTTTGTATGTTTGTAATGAATAAACTCAAAAACTACTGAACCGATTGTAATAATTTTTTCACCATTCGAAAGCTGCATTATTCAGAAGTAACATAGGCTATATAATATCACGCTAGGTCCTATAGTTGTGGAGCAGTAACCAAAAATGTTTTAAAAACGGGGGAAAAGTATCGTTTCTGAGGCCTTCCGTGGCGTGCGCTGAGCATATAGTTAAAGTTATACAAAAATGTTCTATAGATGAATTGTTTATCTTAACATTATTTTTAAAAAAGTCCGCGAGAGCATATGTCTACCTTTTATAGTTTACCCATAACAATCGTTTTAATGAATGGTTCAATCCTTATAAAAGTTTGCTCTAGATAACTTTTGAATTGTTCAATCGGTTACCTTAAGACGCGACATCGACAACGGAGGGCAGGTCGCTAAAAAAAAACTGAGAATAAATATAAATAAAACGTAAAACTATGTAAAAAATCTTAAGTCCCCCCGTGCGAAGCCGGGACGGGCCGCTAGTGTTGTATATATTTGTTCATAATTATGTTATTTAATGTAATGTATTATGTGTAAATAAATTAAATTGAACATTCCATTTGTTTAACGCTTCTATTATTCAAAAGCTTTATTCCTATTATTTTATTTTGCCAACAAGCGTGAACTATTTTTATGCACGTTGAACGCAGAGGGTCGTCAATCAGCAAGTCAATTAGTGCACCAATTAAGGTACGTTTCGATGGATCACTAATTAAATGTATATGGGTATCATCAACCTCGTGCGATATAATTTGATTTTATTAAAATTCCAGTTCGGTTGTAATTTATTTTTGGATGCTACCAGACTTATCTTGATGTTGTAGGTAAAAAATTGCCATTACTAATCTAATTAAACTTTAATCGTAATAATAGTTACAGACAGATAACAGAGCCGGACCTTTTGGGTCCAAACCCCAAAAAGGGTTTTTAAAGAATTTAGAAAGTTCAAGGATACCAGCAATCACTATTGTTCCGTGAAAAGGAAAATGGTCACGATTGGTAGTGACGTCATCACAGTCCAGAGAGTCGTGCCCACGTTTTGAAGTACGACGTGAATAATTGGAAGTTGATTGTAGTGCAATTTGCTAGACGTCAATATGATTAGTAGTTCTGCTGAATTGTGGTTACGACAAGCAATAACTTGGTCATTGCTCTCTGGGGTTCGACTGCTCTGCTTTATTTCTGTTCTTTGTTTTGCTTTAATTTAGCAAGAGCGTTAATCTTATTCTAACGAATGCGAAAAATGCTCTTTTCGCTTTATCTACTTAACCAATTTCTTAAAATGTATAGACATGTATAACTACAGTTACAGTTAAATACATAGACTATCTTTTTTAGGGAAATTTACTCAAGCAACAAGCTTATAGTTAGTTAACAATAAAAACTTACCTCAAAATTGCTCCTAATTCATCGTACTTGTATATCATCTTTGTCTTAGTATCGTAGAAGCCGTCTCCTGTATCATAATGGCCAGGAGGTATCTCTCTGGTGGGCTGGTCAGCAGTCAGGAAGGATTTTCCAGCAGGCATTAAGCCACGTTCATATTCTATTGCAAATCTGTGGGTGGAATAAATATTTTATTTGATATTTTTGTGTCGTGGTGGCCCGGAGGTTTAAGACGCCCGCTCCTCATGCATGATGATGCGAGTTTGAAACCTACCAACGGCAAGTTTAGTACCAATGTGACTTTTTCTGACTTATATGTACTTTCTAAGATTATTGTCACTGTCAAACAGTGAACGAAAACATTGTGAGGAAACCTGGGATTATAATTTCTAATTATAAGTAAATCAGCGTGGTGGTTAGTGCCCAAATCTTCTCCGTGGGAGAAGAGGCTTTGCTCAGCAATGGGCATTTATAGGCTGTTGATGATGATGATATTTTTGTGCCTTTTGACCGTTTAGTGGCTGATTAGTTTTGTGTAGTTTGCTGGATAAATGGCATAAACACTGGTGGGATACAATAGTTGTAAGCTTACATATACTATCATTCGGTTGTAATTATCAATCTATACGATTGTGAACATTAATAAAAGTTTCATCAATTTGATTTTATCAGGATGATACCTACCTATATCTAAGTAGAATATTCTGCGTCGAAAATGTTAAAATCTCATTTTGGCGATCAAAAACAGAAATGATATCGCAATATCTGCGGTTACTTTTAGAATTTGATCCCAAAACTTCCTAATTTGTCTGCTAAAGTTGGGTCGCAAATTAAAAATTTAATTTTAATTTAAATTTTCTACTCAGACCGCTTTGCACATGTTAAATTAGTAAAGGTTAATTAGTGGTTTCTCGTGAACCTGCTTTAATATCCACAAGAGAAATATTTTTGGGAAAAATGCAAAACATGTTTTAAACCGTGGCTACTTGTTTTGACAAATAGTTGTGAAGGTAGGTAATAAGTAGAGACTTATATTCTCTTTATGTATTACCATACATATTATTTATCTACTAATGATTTGAATGCATGGTTGGTGCGGTGGGTAGGTAACTAGCAACCGCGCAACGTATCGCGGGTTCGATTCCCACACGGAACAACCTTTTGTGTGATCCACAAATTGGTGTTCCGGGTATGGTCTTGTATGTTTGTAAACGCCACCACGACACATGTGATAATCCTAGTATGGGGCACAATTTCAATAGTAGTAGCAATTACTTACGTCTGACAGACTATTTTAATTCCAAACTATTTTAATTACACTTTATTTCCTTTACCTTCTATCAGGCGGTATACAGTACTTCCAATCCTTTTCAGCGTATTCCAAGCTATCGCTGAACAGGAGAGTTCTTTCTACCATGGTTCCATTTTCCCATCTGCCATGCAACACCATGCCGTCCGCGTAATGAAGCGCACCTTTCCCATGAAATACTCCATCGTCGAATTCACCTTTATACTTGACTCCTGTAAAATGTGAATAGAAAAATGTATCTTCATGAGGCCTGTTTTACCGCCTTCATGTAAGTACCCGATTTTAACAAAATGTAGGTACTATGAGGCAAATAGTTCATATACATTATGTTCTATATTCACAATCTGGTACATATCGGTTAACCAGATTGAACCAGAGTCTATTTAGCGAGGAAGGCTATATGCTATATAGTCTAGCCTAAGACTATGGGCTATAAAACATCACGATACGATTAAAAGGAGCAGGGGTTAAACCACGAGTAGCTAGTGTTTAAAAGATAATATGAATGTCATACCATTAGGGAAGGTATATGTTCCTTGTCCACTCATACCCAGAATATCCCAAGTGCCCTCATACTGTGAGGATGTAGGGAAGTGTTTGGTGGAACGAGCAGCTTGACGAATATCCAATGGACCTTGCCTGTGTAATGTAAAGAATGCAATCAAAAAAATAAGACCTAATTTTTAATTCACGTTATAACTAGACAATTATACTATACATGTAATAAAATCGTAGAAAAGTGAAAACTGTAAATTGAATATTTTTTGAAAAGAATGCTTGGGCGTGATCTACAAGTGATACCGAAGCTAAAAATATGGTTTTTAGAATTTGTGCCTGTTTGTCTGTATGTATCTCAGGGCTAAAATAAAAAAGTACTGTATGGATTTACTGCAAATTTTGCATGAATATCACTAAAAGGTCGGGTCAACATACGGGGATATACGGGGAACTACGGGGGAGGAGCTGTGAATCTAGTGATTAACAGTTCCTTCCCACTATTCCACGTGGACGAAGTCGTGGGCACAACTCAATTCAAGGTATCACAGGCATGAATGAAAACAATATTCCATCTCTATAATATATGTAGATTTAGACAAGTATTTTAAGGTTTATTAACATTACCACGCACTTGCATTGATCTCTACGAGAATCAGAAAACTTTCTCAGTAAATGTTCCCATTGTGAAATTCGCTTTTCAGGAAAATAGCTGAAAGCACAAGACAAAAAATTTAATGCTTAACTTCATCTATAGACCTAAGGTACCAAAGGTACCAAAGGTACCTTAGTTAGGCCTTTGATACATTTTAACCTGACATACTAATAGTCTTAAAATCTCCAGATAAATTTCAATCCTGGTGGCTAGTTTGTCTAACTAGACTAGCCTACTACGCAGGAGATGTGATAGTTCACAATCTGGTGCGCGAACACAGGTGCATTCTCTAAACCCGATGGAACGACGACCGACACGACCGGAGAGAGGTTAGGTGCAGGACCAGACTTTACGTGCTTTCCGAGACACGGGGGTGAAACACTAGAATTTCTGGAAGACTCAGGATTAATAAAGGTCATATTACTCAGAAAATGCCATTATCACGTTTTGGCCGGCGCGGGAATCGAACCCACTGCGACAACCGTGCAGACTACTAATAGTACTTCATAGTGTGATTTGTTCGCAGCGAGATGGAAGGATGTATGTCGTGAATGTGTAAGATTTTGTGGAAAGATGGACGGCTGATGAATTAGTTTTAAGTAATTATAATTATCGTACTTTTTATATAAAATACCTATTACAAAAGTGTAAATAAGTAACATTTTTTTATTGTTTAACTGTATAATGTTTTGGCTTGTGCTGTAAAATTATACATGTGCTTATAAATAAATAATAAATAAATCATGAACAGCCTGCGAGAACCCACTGCTGGATTACTTAACATATTAAAGTTAGTTCTGGACAATCTGAAACTACAAACAAAAGTACGTCTTCAACCTGAATATGAAGCAAAGTTTCTAATGAATAGCTAAATATGCATGTTCAGTGTGTATAGTGACGTCATTAAGGCACAGTTACGAGTATTAATGCAAGTAATGCAACTGTTACCAAGTAAATAGGTACAAGTGTGTCCCATTTCGGTGGAGACGCCAGACGAAGTTTGGGACCAAGTCTTAGAGAAGTAGAAGTTTTTGGTACAGTGTATTTAAAATTTATATTAGTTACCCGTGTTTTCGTTGGTGTATTGTACTTTGGTGTTGTTGTTTTTACTACGACTGTACTTTTATTATTTCTGGAGATTATTTCTGGAGTAGATTTTGTGTTCATAATAAATATTTGAAGAACTTACGAAGATATCATACTAATCCTCTTTGACGATGTCATAATGTAGAATGCTGTAAAAAATATAAAGTAACTTTTGTATACAATAATAACATGTTCAATTCTCGGAGAAAGTATCAGTACTTAGACAGAAAAGACAGTGCTTAAAACGGAACTCCCTTACACAATAAAACGGAAACAAATGTAATCAGCAAAAAGTATTGAATCTTTCTTCTACTTTAAATCTCTTGGGGGTGTTAAAAGCCTATTGTAATATAAATCAACCCAGCCATCGCGAAGGACGCTCCGGGCGTCGCGGATCGCGGGACGATCTTCGGCCACCGTAAGCGCGGGCCTGCGGACGGCGAGCATGGGTGGCTCGCTGCCCGACCAGAACCAGACCCAAGCGTATGGCACGTCGCATTCTGCGCGCGCCTCAAAGAGCCATCGGACCACTACGGATGGGGCCCAATAGGGCTGATGCCGATACGGAGCCGCGGAAAACCTAACGGGTTACCGGGGCTCCGGCTCGAAGTGCAGGAGTAGGAACGGGGTGGTTTGTAGTCAGTAAGAGTCTGACACTCCCTCCCGCCTCACCCAGACGGGAGAAGTCAATCGATGATTTTCGCGCATTAAAAAAAAATGTGCTATGAATAAAATTAATACAGCTTGAAGTAACAATGGATTACAAGCTATACCATATTGTAATAGGATAATGTAGGGATGTGTAATAATAAATACTTCTTGGTATAACACGTAATAATTTGAACAAAAGCTGTTCATAAATTGAGATGATAACTTCAGCGAAGAGGCTTTGTTCTGTGAAATAGTTCCCGGGTAATTAGGAACTTGTTTCAGATTAAGGTTGTGCAATATTTATACTAAATACTTACATAAATCTTGCTGCAATAAAATTTATAATAATTCAGGACAAAGGATAATCTTAATGTGGGCAACGTATGTTTGTTGGTTGTTTACCTAGATGTATAATGTTGTTTGTTTTTGCTTGAGAGGTAGAGCAGGTAGAGGTCATAGGTGTGACGTGTCAATAATAAGTGTAACATAACATCACGCTTTTATCCCCGAAGGGGTAGGTGCACATTACGGCACTCAATGCCACTGTACAATGTAACACCTATTATTCACTATTTATGTTATGTGTCCCATGTAGTTAGGGTATGAGCCTATTGCCATATACCGAGCATTATTCTAGACTACACGCTACCACTGGGGATTTTTAAAAACCCTGTAGTATTTTGCCCTACCCGGGCATGGAACCCCACTCGGCCAACGAGACAGTCTAATAAACGTATGTAAGTAATAAGTATGACTGCTAAATCAATAGTTATTTGAAAAATCTATTGGATCGAAAAACGAGATTTATGCAATTTGAGCCACCAAATATGCTTTTTATTAAGTTTAAAAGCAAAATTATGGCTTATTCCGAAAAATCGTTACCTGAAATGAAATGAAATGAAAGAGTTTTCAAAGAGTTTTTATTCGGCATACGGCATGAATGCAAGGAACAAAAAATAACAATATAATACAATAAGATAAAAAAAACAACACGCCTATTTCTTACTTGAATCATTATCAATCACTATGTTAAAATGTAAGTAGCCTTATGATTATTTATTCATCTTCCTATATTTATTTTAATCTTACAACAGTAGCAGGATTGTCAGGACAGGACACAATTATAAAAAACAAAAGTTCGACAAACATTGGAGAAATTAAGAGCATTGTATAAAAGCCTTAGTATGCAGAAGGCGGTGTGCGGTCATGGTCACACACAAGACATGCATTATTTATAATGAAAGAGTGAAACCGGGCATCGAACAATAAGTTTATTGCCAAAGCCATATTGTTGTCTTAGATGATGTCCGGGAAAAGTAATAAATATTTGATAGACGTGGCTAAGGCTATGGATTGCCAAATAAATAAATCTGTTTTAGAAATTATAAAAAGGCATTGTTTCATATTTGATATCATAAAAGTTTTCATCGAAAAAAATTGATAGAGCATTTTTAACTATTAGGTATTATTTTTTATTCGGAAAATACCAATGTATTTATTTTCTTTGTGTAAAATTTGAAATGGTAAAAATCTGTTCATTCATGAAACAATATGATATAATATTTAGTTTCCGTTTGTTTACATTATCATTTTATTAATTGTAAGTTGCATCGTCTCGTCTAGTAAGAGACAATTTAATCTCCTTCGTTTGCTTAAAATCATATAAACTTTACTTACAGACAAAAATGTGTATTTTACCGTATTTAAGTTGGGAAAATCCTAACTATTTCAAGAATTCGTAGCAAGCAAGTGAAGTCGACAAAGGAATAGATTAAACTATTGTTTTGACGCGGATGTGTGATGGAAGAAGGCTAGAAGGGCAGAGTGTCAGGTGCTCGTCTGTTCGTCATCTCGACGTAAATATTCAAGAGAGGAAACGAGGTCGCTCATTGTAGGCGCTGCAGGCGTTCTGTTTGCACATTCCCCCTTTATTTTCTACTATGTTTTATGTGTTGGTGTATAATTTGAGTATTAGAGGTAAATGAGTAGAATCTAAGTGATAGTTATTGTTTGTTAGTCGAATGATTGTTTATAAGAGACGTTGAAATACTCAAACGCTACTCAATTTTAAGTCGCGCTTAAGTCTAATTCTGTCACTACAACTTCTTAGTAAAAAGACAGAGATGAAGCGAATAAACTTTTAGGAAGTTGTGAGATAATAATTGTATGTAGTGTATTTTATTCAAGCTTCTTCGAATTGGACTAGATCTTTTGTATTTTATGTACCTAACATTTCATTTTCTTTCGTTTTTCATTCGCTAACTTAAAGACGTATTTTTAGATAGGGGTATCGTCGTAATATATTACGTAAACACGAAATAGATATATAATAATGTTTACTAAAAGTTTCAAAATTGTCCACAAAGCACACACATTCACACGTTCATTACAAGGCGCGGACATAAAACTCACTATACCTTAGAAGATTGTATAGAAAATTCAGAAAAACTGCTTTACATACATACAGCCACAGGTAAGCAAGGAACGTGGTATCAGAATGGCTCAAACGATTTCCTTCAAGCATGTTTCCGAGCCACCAAGCACAGCTCGAGCCATTTGAATAAACTACATGTTATTGCAATTTTTGTATATTTTTCAACGAACACACACATCTGTGTGCAAGTATCCACTTGTATTCCTCTCATAAATCCTGGATCTATTGCTTCTACTAAATATTACTAATGCAACTTTGTCATTATGTCGTTCGTTATTTGTAACTAGAGTACCCCGCGAGTTTGATTCGCCTTGAAAAAAAATCTAGGTATATATCTTTGTTAATTTTCTCTTACACCCTACACTCTAATAATAAAAAAGTCAACATGAAAGAATTAGCAAAATCGATTCAGCTGTTCTCGATATATGCGCTCAGTAACACATTCAGCAGACACACAATAGATATAAAGGTGACAGCAATTCTGGGAGCCCTCTCATTTGGTAATTATTTCGAAATTAATATTATATACAAAAACAAACAATAAACTTACCTTACGATTATCCAAAAAGATAAGTAAATCAAAGTTCTACCCAATAACTTTCATATAAAATATTGAATATCTTTTAAAAAGAATAAATATCCATTTCCGTCCTTACTGTCAATTGAATTTGACAGTTTATCAATACTAGTGTGCCCGCCATCTTGATTTGAGTGCGAAAATTTTAAATTACTAATATCAAGTAACCACGATGAAGATCAAGATGTCGTGTTAAAGAGCTTTCTTATTTCAGGGTTAAAGGGGATATTGCAAATACAATAATACACATTGCACGATTTATTTACATGTCACCCAATTTTTTTTTGTATCTTTCTCTGCATCATATTGGGAAGAAAAATTCTTTATTTTTATTGCCAAGAAAAGTTCTGAAAACTCACAATTACCCGAAAGCCTTTGATTAATACTGATTACTGATTAATCAAAGGCTAGAATCAAAGAATAGAAACAATAATATCTTCAACAACTTTCCTATTGCGTACGTGTTTCATTTATTAGGAAACGTGGGGTTTGATGTGTTTATAGCATTTTATTATTTGTGACAAAGAAACCGTCGGTTGGCAACAGAAGAGACGTTTTGTCGCCATTCGTACAGACACACATTAATAATTAGTTCCGTTGACTGTATGCGATTCGTTCTAGAGAAAGTCTCCTACACTGCAGTACTCCATGCCGACAGACAACAAAGTGTCTGTGGTTGTTCAGTTTAATTCGTTAATTTCACAACATTATCTAAATTGAAGTCTAACTTTAACACGTTAAAGTGTACATTTAATTAGATAATATTATTGTGTTCTGTCAATGTCAATAATCCTCTAAAGAAAACCTGATTTTGCAGAATGCTATGCTGAAAAATATAAAGTTTTCCTTTCGCGTATCAATTATACCTACATTAGTGTTCTCTTCGACTAAAACTTGAAATGTAAACCCTTTTACTGAGATTTTGGGACATATCCCATCGAATTTATGTCCAGAAAATAGAATTCGAAATTGCTCTGAAAATTTTGTGAATGTAAATTTTTAATTCAGTGAGGTCGTTTGAGATCGAACTGCTGCTTTCATCTTTTTGTTTCTAGTGTCCTGGTACGTGGAAATGAATTCGGTGGAACAATATGCGCAAGTTTTATTTGAATGAATGGGACTGATGCATCTAGTGCCCTGTTGTCTCGCTAGTTCGTTATAGTTTTATGAACTCAGTCTCATGCGAGCCGTCTGTTTTCATTGCCTCTTTGTCAAATAAGTATGTTATGAATATACGTTTCAAACTAGTTTTTGTTCCAGTAGAATATTACGCCTTTTGTGTGCACTGTTACGTTTATTTTGTGTGTATTTTTATTATATTCCTGTTCGTTGTGGTCTGTATTTATACGCTTGGAAAGGTGCCTAAACTATTCTGTATCTGCAGTTATGTGTGTAGTACTTTGTAGTTGTTGAAAATGTTATTAAAACTGTTTTTTTCGTGTTTAAATGAAAATTATGAATGCTATTTTCTGATTGAGCGGCTGTAGAGCCTGTCACGGAACCTTTATCACTGCCTTCAATTCATAATATGTAGGAATAGAAAGTGTGCAAAACAAAAGGAAGGATTCTATGCAATGATAGCGTTACAAAACACAGTACAATGATCACAGCTCTCAAGATTAACGAGACCTAGACGAAAGCAATCAACGACCACGATGTAAAACATCACTCTATTTCTCAACGAATCTTTTATCTACGTAACAAGTACTTATTACAGCATTTATCTTATTTATCAAACAAACATGGCTAACAATGTAATATTCAGAGATCCATTGTTATATCATATTACTTCAGTCGTTACCAATTAAATTCGTGTGCGAATTACGATCGAATCTAGTCGCGTCACGTTATCTCGTGGGCGGCGGCGGCCATATTGCGAAGTGTATGCACATAAAAAATTGAGCCTGCGCATCATTTCTCACGATATGACGGATTACGTCACTGTGCGCACGCGATCTGCCAAATCATAGCCTAATTAATTGTATAATATTTGTGTTGAATGCTTTTTTACAGTTTTTATGGTCGTTCAGGTATGTGCGGCGTGTGTGCTATGAATTGCATTATTTTTAAATGGATTTTTATTTTAAAATTCAAATGGCGGTGCTAACTGGAAAATATAGTTTTGTTCCGGGTGGGTTGCCTCTTCGTTGTTTTCTATATATTCGGGATAAGCGAATTTATTTGGTGATAAATCAAAGGCTTGTGAAAATAAAAAAAGAAATGAAAGATTTAATGAAAAGTACCTATATTATTTTACTAGTTTAACAACATTAAGCAGTACACAAGAAAATAATCAGCTAGATTTCGACGAAATCATAACGAAAGCAAAAATAAATAAGCACATTGTGCAAAAAAATTACAACAAAAAATTTGCATGTAAACGCGAAGATGAATCCGAAAAAACTACGAATTTCCGTAAGTAAATATAATGTGTAATTATATGTAACAGCGTGTAATCCGCTATTACTGCAGATTTTATTGTTTGGAACATGAGTGGCGTTTTTCGTAACACTGCTCAAATGTGTGCCATTGAGCCAGTTATCTGTTAGATGTCAAGCGCAGATTGTTCTTCAAAAAACTTTTGATTAATGTCGTGAAGTTACATTTTTAGAAGTCCTTAGAAAAAAGCATAATTCGTAGCCTTGTTTTGGTTCATACATATTTAATTTTAAAACAGGGGTCACCGGTCATTGATGTTGAACAATTTTCTGTCAGTAGTCAAAGTGCCAACAGATTCTGGTTGAGGTTAATGACTCAAATACTTTTTCCTGTACCTTTATAGGAGACGTTTCTAGCAAATTCCTTGTATCTCTCGTTTATCATTCCATTATGAGCAGATACTATGTAACTAATTAGACGAACAACGTATCAAAATTCAATTACAAAATAACAAATTGTTCTAAAAGATAGTACAATTCGATAACAATACACCCTAATAGTAATAGTCCATTAAATATTAAACAAAAGGCATTACATTCAATAAAATATAGCCTTGACATCATCAGTACGAGATGCAAGAAAAAATGCTTGAATACATTCTCCTCCGTGTATCAAAGACTAGATATTCTCACGCGGTTTTACTCGCTGCTTAGCTTCAAATAGTCGTAGTGTGACGGTTTGTAGCTTCTAGCATTCCTAGATAAGTAGACTAGCCAACGCAGGAATATTTACAGAATTCGAACTAGTAATCCCGGAGATTTGCGCGTTCATACAAACAGACAAACAACAAACAAAACAAACTCGTCAGTTTTTTAGTACGCTACTAAAGTATAGATTGTGACATATCTTGTCGAGAGAGATGTGAAGTGATGAAAATTTTAATGGGAGCTGTTGTGAGCTGCAATACATTCATTGAATCTTAATGTACCATTGTTATAATTGTTATAATGAACGTAAATTAGAGCTGTATAGAATTTTTGACGAAATAAATATTGGTCTTTTAAAAAAGGTGTTATGTTACCATAGATTAAATAATAAGCAGTTTTGTAATTTATTGTCTTGTTGTTTGGTGGTTTTTTGGAGGTTTTGTTTTTTGAGGGGGGAAAATCATCCAATGTTTTCTCCCGCCCTGGCGAGGCTAAGGGGAGTGTCAGATTCTTATTGACAAAAAACCACTCCGTTCCTACTCCCTGCTTTTCGAGCTGGAGCCCCGGCAACCCGTTAAGTCCGTGGCTCGGGATCAGCCCTATTGGGCCCTATCTGTGGTGGTCTGATGGCTCCTTGGAGCGCGCCCGGACCGCGACGCGTCGTACGCCAGGGTCTGGTTTTGCTCGGATGGCGAGTTACCTGTGCTCGTGGTTCGCAGATCCGTGCCGATCTCCGGCCTCACAGAAAACCGACGTGAAAGAACGGTTGCGTTGTGTTTCGTCGTGAGAGTGAGGTTACCGGAGGCTCAATTACCACCCTCTTCCCCTTCCCCAATCTCCCCAATTCCTGAATCCTCAACCATTCAAATTCCTAATCCCCAAAAGGCCGGTAACGCACTTGTAACACATATGGAGTTCCAGGTGGCTATGAGTGATCAGGTGATCCATCTGTTGGTTTACTGCCTTATCCCATAAAAACCATATTATACAATATTAACCTTGTATAAATTCTACTATTACTCAAAGGATTATATCAAAATAACTTTTCCCACAAATAAAATATAATCTTCTATTCCCTAAACAAATTAAGATAATATTAAAAATGTCTGTGCATACATTCAGTTTACCTGCACGAGGTACATTATGTAACATTAAGTTCAAAATGAAATTACTGTTTAAATAATGTGCGCTTGCAAACTGACGCTTGCCGTGTTCCCTACTGCACCGTGCGTGGATTGAATCGCTCTCGTTTGAAGAATATTTTTTTTTTCATTTAATACTTCATGCAAATTTGAAAGTTTGTCGTGTAAGCGAGGTTACCGGAAGCCCAATTACAACCCCCTTCCCTAATCTCCCCAATCTCTAAATCCTCAACAATCCTCAAATTCTTAATCCTCAAAAGGCCGGTAACGCACGACAATTGCTTACAATCAGGTGATCCGTCTGATCGTTGACCGACTTATCCCATAAAAAGGACGAAAACTACCTTACTGGTCGAGTGAATGCAAGAACTATAATACTATGCGTTAGGTAGAATTATACTTTTGTTGTTTTCAAATCAAAATATCAATTAGATTAATCAAATCTCTCCTTTAACTTAAATTAGCTTTCATCATACCATGGTCCCCAGAAAACCTACCATTTTCAAAGGTCAGCAACACATTGGTAACTCTTGTGATGTCGCGAGTGTCCATGGGTGGTGGTGATTGCTTACCATCAGATGATCTTTCTGCTCCTTTGCTGTTTCCCATAAAAAACCTTTTAAATCTAATAGGTGCAACACAAAAGGTGCACACTAGAGCAAACGTTCCGTATAATGAGCAAGTTGTAAGTAGGTGGCATTAGTGAGGGGACACACTGTTTGGCGTCATTCCAGAAATGTAATGCTTCTATTATGAGTCCTCAGCTGATATCACGTGACCAACCAACTTGTGGTTCTCTCGTGTCGTTTGCAAATTGGTTTTTTATTACTTACACTATGTTTTATTTAGGATCAATTTAAAATATATTTTTGGAGTTTTACCCAATAACATAGGGACATTACATTAATAACCTAGGGTGAATAGGTACTTTATTTATACTGAGAAAAGTTCTGCTAGTTTCGAACCACAGAGGGGTTCTTCCTCATGAACAGTGTGTGCAGTCGCGGCGATGTCGCGCAGCCTACTCTGGTGATTACTTGACCACTTTAAATTCAACGTTTATTTTACTTATATAATTAAGGAATATTTTCATTATTCCTTTAATTAATTTAATAGTTAATTTGATCGATTACTTATGTTAAGGAATTTGTTTACCTATATAAATAACTTGTCCTAGAATTAGTAATATTGTGAGTGCTCCTTTCGCCTGTGATACAAGATATTCTTCCTAGTACAGGCATTCAAAACTAGTGAGATCTCTGATTTTAAATTAATATATTTATCTGTACCATGACCAGTTTCTTATACTTAATGAATAAAGATTTATTTATTTATTTAATATGATGGAAGTTTATAATTTGTAATACGGTGTAATGACGAGGAATTCTGATAAAAATTCATATCTTTGGTCGTCGACATTGAACGTACATTTAAATCATGAAGCCCTTTAACATTTAAAACTGATTCATGATCAAATGATTCGAACGTATCAGGAACATTTACAAGTAAACATTCATTAACCTTTTAAAAAAGACCTTTAACTAATCTATCTCCACCTAAAAACGTTCCCAAATTACCATGAAATAGAAAGGAAGATCCTGTAGGTGAATTATCAAAGGGTTCTCTTTGATACCGTCCAATACTCTTCATAAAGTCTCGCTAAGCTCTCGCATAGTTTCACATAAAATTGATAGAAGTGCTTAATGCTCAATTCACAGCTTGAAAGGATAAATTTGCGAGGCAATTTGCTAGGATTGCCGTTTTCTGAGGTTATGTCGGGTACGCAGTACATTAGGTCCTTAATATACCTACTGTGTTACTACTCACATTCAGTAAAATATAAGTGGTTAGGGAGTTTGTTATTGTTGTGAGATTAGAGTTTTTTGAGTTTGCATTTGTTATGGCTTACTTTTCAAACGTCTTCAGTGTTATATCTGAATTGTGTTCTAATTTAGACTCATTGCGAATAGATTTTTTTATGGGATAAGCCGGTAAACGAACTGACGGATCACCTGATGGTAAGCAATCGGCGTCACCCATGGACACCTGAAACACCAAAAGCGTTACAAGTGCGTTACCGGCCTTTTGGGGATTAGGAGTTTGAGGATTGGTTGGGAATTCAGGGATTAGGGAGATTGGGGAGGGGGGTAAATCGGCCTCCGGTAACCTCACTTACACGACGAAACACAACGCTAGCGTTGTTTCACGTCTGTTTTCCGTGAGGCCGTGGTATGACTTCGGTCGAGCCAGCCCAATCGTGTTGGCTCTCGCACAATTAATAGGTGCTTCTGAATTGTTTAAAACATTTTTGATTGTGGTTATTGGTTGATTAGACGCTTCAATTTTAAACTTCAAACTTGTGTTCACAACTTCGAAACGCTGTGTGGTAATAAACGAGTTATGTAAGTATTGGCTTTTGATGTACAATTGTATACTTTGCCTTCTATTTAAGATATAAAAAAGTGTATCCTTCTAATAATATCAAATTTGCAAACAGAAGACAGACTTAGACAACAATGCCCACGATATACAGCTGTACTGACGGCAGCAACTCAAGCTATCCTAATGTCACAAATTCGTTTAATTCATTTTCATCCTTAAATTATTGGGATAAAGTACAAAATGTATTAAAGGATAAGCCGTACTTTAATATTTTATTCAGCTGTAGAAATATGACAGGTTCTGTTTGCGGTCCTTATTTTATCGTGAGCAATAATTATTTCGTTTCTCGGAACATTTCTCTTGAAATTATTTATGAGCTCTGTTTATACCTTCTCGAGGTTTTCCTTGTTTGTTGATTAATGATGGATATTATATTGTTAGTATCTGGCTTCAATTTGTTTAATATTTAATGCCAAAGCATGCCTCTCTTTTTGCATTAATCAATAAAATATTTCCTTGGATTTAGGTAAAATTTAATAATGTAATAAGTCTTTAAATATGTAAGTCATTGCATAAAGCCAATAATTATTTTCCTGACATGAAAATTCTAGTCACTCTTCTAACAAGTTAGTGAAACTTATTTTAACCTTTTTTTTCTTTTAGCGTTTCTTCCAAGAGTAGTCAGTTAGGAAATGCTGGCCCTCGTCTAGTAATTTAATTGAAGTGTAAAAGTGTTACTTCGTAACCTATTTGTAGAAATAAATATCATTTTATTTCATAAATATTATTTCATTTCATTTTATCAGTTTATTTCATTTCATTTCAGATAATACTGTGTCTAATTAGAATTCAGAATCTTTGGTGGTTGACATGATTAGCCTCAGGTACATTTAGTCAACCTCACATCCTGACATAAATGAGGCTCTTTAGTTTATTTCAGAGTTTTATTTTAAAGAAATGTCTAAGAATAGGAAATATCGCTGACTTTAAGGTTTCAAACTTGGTTACATTATCCAACATAAAAGTCGAAGTCTAAAATTTAGGTCTAAAATCTCACAACATTCAGATTTAACAGGTAGCATGTTTCTTTTTGTATTCGTAGCCCAATGACCGAATTCCCAAAACATTTTGTTATCTTAGTGACGTTATCACATCTTTAAAATTGTCGTGTGAGGAAAGATATTATCAAAATTATGAACTTACCTACTTTTACGAAGAATTAAAAAAAAATGAAAAGTTTAAAAGGGTGAAAGCTCGTCAGCATGCTTGTTTTTATTGTGTTTTTAATGTAAATCCTAAAACATATTTATTGCACTAAAATCTATATTTAGCCAGTCAATTTATTTGGTATACAGATTGATGGATGATAGTTGGAGAGTTGCAGAGAGTTGGAGTTTCTTGCTCGTTCTTCTCCATTCGAATGTACATTTTGGATTGAGCACCTAGCTTCACCTAACTTCACTGACGGACTGATTGGCACACTATTATATATTTTGTATTTGTTGACGTTTCAAAAGTACCTACCAAATTATGGTTTAATTGAAATAAATGCTTTGACTTTGATAGGTGTAAACTCTATTTAAAATTTATCCTTGAGAAAAAAGTAGTTTATTTTCATGCAAACAAACAAATTTTATTCACACATAAAAATCTTTCGAAATCTCCAATGGTTGTCAAACTACGATACACTTGGCACCTGTATAGGGACATTAATAATTCATACCATCGACCCGATATACAGGGGAGTAAATAATGTTCAAACGTCATTACAAATGTTAATGCGACGTTGGTAATCAGTATAGCGCAATACCTCACGTGTGATGAGTGATATACAGTCTGCACCGTTATTTAGTAATCAGCAGTGCTAGCCAAATGCCATTTAGCGCTTGTCTACATGTAGAATAGAAAACCAAATTATATGGAATTGACGTAAATTTTGACACTTGTCAGTGTCATCCCCATACATTTTGATTTCTACTCTCACTGTAGACAAGCGCTAAAGTGGCTTTTGGCTAGAGGCCCTGGCATGAAAATAAACTTACTCAGTGCGTATAAAAGAGCCACGCTTCAGCACGAATGGTTCGGTTCGATCACGGCCTCAAAGAAAACCAACGTGATACAACGCTTGCGTGGTATTTCGCCGTGTAAGTGAGGTTTCTGGAGGCCCGATTCCTTCCTCTCCTTTATCTCCCAAATCCCCAAAGCTTAAGTCCTAACCCCTAAAGCTAGCAGCGCACTTGTAACTCCTCTGGTTTTTGAGGTGTCCATGGGCGGCGAGCAGTTTGCCAACCTCTCCCAAAAGAGAGAGGCTTCAGAGGAAAATCATTTAATGGCTTCTCTCACCCGGGTTAGAGAAGCCACCTCATTCCTACTCCTGCACAAAAAGAGATAAGCTGGCTGGTTACTGAGTTAACTAATGGTTTCAAAAGGTAATTATGGCTTCTTTAAAAAGACTTTAAGTGATTGTTTTTTTTTATGGAATAGGAGGCATACGAGCAGACGGATCACTTCATGGTAAGCGATCAGCGCCGCCCATGGACACCCGCAACACCAGAGGAGTCACAGGTGCGTTGCCGGACTTTTAAAAAGGAATACACTCTTTCATTGAAGGTTTGAAGTGTGCCAAAAGCTACTCTCTGTGTACTAAGTCAATCTTTATTTTCTGGTAGCATACCATATAATTGTGCTCACTGTACATACACACATATATCTCAGTATGCAATTAGATTATTGCAATAAATTCTACGTTTCATACATTTATTGATGTTGCGATGTTGCGTACATTCGCTTTGATGCGTTAATGGCTTTTAGACTTGAATGTGCGAATACTTGAACTGTTTTTGTTCTGACTGATTTTATTCTAAGTAGTTTGTTTGTAAGGTCATATTGTTGATAGTGATTTACTTGTGATACAATATAATTATAATCGAAATAACTTCTAAGGTTTATATATATATAAGACTAAATCTTATGATTTAGAATGAATTAAAACGAATGTGTTGCTTTGTAAAATTAAGAAACGACATTTAATGTTTTATTCTTCCATCAGTTCTTAAGCACAAAATTCTTCTAATATGACGTTTAAAAAACCAAAGACTATTTGACAATAGTAATCAATTCAAAAATTAACAAAACCTTTTTCCTTACATATATAACATTCACGTGAGTTCTTGTATGCCAATCTTTATTAAAAAGTCTAAATCATTAAATCCTCATAAATAAAAAAATAATAATATTTAAGTCCCAACCTGAGAAACGTGTCAACCGCGACACAGATATGCGACAAAAAGTCGCACCACAAATCGGATACAGCAGACCATAAATACTTTTATTTTCACGACTTTATAAATACAAGTCGAGAGAGTTCATTGACCTAATTTATCACGGTCAAACAGGTTGAAGAGAAAGACTAATCGTATTGTTTCTTTGGGTTCTTCTCTTTTTTGTGTCTCTGCAGACCCTTAAACGAGTGAGGCGTGAAGTTTTCGAGCGTGCCGTTACGGTGCATCAGTTTGTAAGACCGCTAGTTTTGAGGTTCCATTCTACCGCCACTAATAAAAACTTGGTGACCAAGTAATCAAACTATGAGGAGCTTTGAGGGTAGCGGAAACGGGGGCTGGTATCAGGCGACTGCAGTGAAGTTTCTCTTCTTAGTTAAAACAACTTTTACTTATTCACTTATTAGTCTGAGTAGAAGTGCAAAATTATGTGCTGTAACTACACATACTCATCGCCATATTACTGAGTACAATTACCTGCAATTTTATGGAAGGAAAAAACATACGAATAAAATTCGTGTTTCGCAGTTGCATTTGTCACCAGTTGTTATGAAAATTCTCCTAAATCTTATCTATATATCTATATATATAAAATTCAAAGGTGATTGACTGACTGACTGACTGACATAGTGATCTATCAACGCACAGCCCAAACCGCTGGACAGATTGGGCTAAAATTTGGAATACAGATAGATGTTATGACGTAGGCATCCGCTAAGAAAGGATTTTGATAATTTCCACCCCCAAGGGGGTAAAAAAGGGGATGAAAGTTTGTATGAAACTTTGTCAGTTTTTAACTGATCGGGTTAAAATTTGGCACGCAGATAGATGTTATGACGTAAGCATCCACTGTGAAAGGATTTTGATAATTTCCACCCCCAAGGGGGTAAAATAGGGGATGAAAGTTTGTATGAGACTTTGTCAGTTTTAAACCGATCGGGTTGTAATTTGGCATGCAGATAGATGTTATGACGTAGGCATCCGCTGTGAAAGGATTATGATAATTTCCACCCCTAAGGGGGTAAAATAGGGGGTGAAAGTTTATATGAAGCTTTGTCAGTTTTACACCGCAGATGAAATTCTTCATGCAGGTAGATGTTATGACGTAGGCAACCCCAAGTAAGGATTTTGATTATTTCCACCTCCAATGGGGTAATGTAGGGGATGAACGTTTGTATGAAGCTTTGTTAGTTTTACACCGATCGGGTTGAAATTCGGCGTGTAGATGGATATTATGACGTAAACGTCCCTTTAGAAAGGTTTTTGAACATTCTCACCCCAAAGTGGGTAAAATAGGGGGTGAAAGTTTGTATGATACTTTGCCAGTTTTAAATTGATCGGGCTGAGACTTTGCATGCATAAAGTTGCTATGACATAGGTATATCCTTAGAAAGGATTTTGATAAATTCCAACCCTAAGGGGATAAAATAGGGAATGAGAGTTTGTATAAATCTTCTTAGCCATTGAATTTAGAACCATTGATTCTTTTTGAATTAAATTCGGTAAAACGATGATTTGGGACCTGGTTAACGTATGATAGTTTTTTCACAGATGTCTCACGCGAACGGGAACTATGCATCAATGGCCCAGGACTCTCTTTTTATTACTCAAACCTTACGTGATCGGGCACTGTACTTGTAAGATCCCTGCGGGATTATTTATTTATTGAAACTACGATAAATCATTTTCAAAATAGGTAAATCTTACTTGGGCACTGAATTGATTCTGGTTAATTCTGTCAGAAGTCATTAATCTACGCGGACGAAGTCGCGGGCAACAGCTAGTACATATATAAAGCGGAAGAGTTTTTTTTGTTTGTTTGAACGCACTAATCTCCGTAACTACAAGTCTGATTTGAATAATTCTTTTTGTGTTGGAT
Source organism: Spodoptera littoralis (assembly GCA_902850265.1). Lineage (NCBI taxonomy): Eukaryota > Metazoa > Arthropoda > Insecta > Lepidoptera > Noctuidae > Spodoptera > Spodoptera littoralis. The sequence continues at coordinate 11,145,121 of LR824544.2, forward strand.
AGCGCATTTATCGAGGATGGTTAAAGGCATAAAACATCACGCTACGAACAATAGGAGCTGAGCAGAGCGTGTGAAACCGCGCGGAAGTAACTAGTAATAATATAAATGCAAAAGAAATTTTGTTCAATGTGTGTAACCTCTTTTTATTTACTAAATCAATTTCTTGAAATTTTACATACACATAGTTGGAACTTGGGAGTACTTACAGAGAGGCTCACAAGGCCTTCACGAGGGTAAGTAAACCCGCCAGTAAAAGCTAGTCACATGTACAAGCCCGCTGTTTTCACAGCCTCGCGGCTATCGTCAAGTCCCGTAAGTCATCGTTCACAGTGCGGTTTTAGTTTCCGCTGTAGGTACGTTCTAGGAAAAGAAGTAAAATGACAGGGTATGCTAACTAGTGGTTAAACGGAAGTAAAGTTATTCTACCGTTGAGTACCTGACTTAGATCGTGTGAATCAGCCTACCGTGTTACAAAATTTGAGTCAGTACGGTTTATTGCTTAAGTCTAAGTACACAATTGTAAAGTTTATGCCATTATAAGACCAATAAGATACCATACAATCCTATGACACTTGGTCTATCTTTTCAATATTTCAACTAAGGGAATGGACATAATTGAAGTACTCGTAAAAATAAACGACAATTTTACAATAGAAATAAGAGAAACATAATGTAATATCGTTGTCTCCAACGAAAATATCTAGTCGATTATTACTTACCTTTGACCATACGTTTATCTTAGTAAAACCGTTGACATATTTTTAGAGTTACCTATTTTCCGGGTCACTCTCGGGAAATTTACGAAGGGACGGTCGCGACATACGTAAGCCACAGACGGCGGAATCTAAATGTTTATAAGTTCAGACACGTTGACCTTGCCTGATGTAATTTAAAATAGTGGAAGAATTTTTTTATTTTTAGAGGAATTTGACGAATCCTTAAGGACTTACTTTTTACTTCAAGTAAGGTAGAGCTAAGAGGATTGTCATCCTTACAGTAAGTAGTCCATATAATTGGTGTAGCCAACGTTGCATCTTCGTCTTGGGATGCTATAGATAGGCATAGAAGTCTATATTGCGGGTAAATACAGGCAGATCAAATATTTGTTAGTTGGTTTAGATACCGATCATTATGTGACCTTTGGTAACGAAATTACTAATCTTAGAAAGGTGTGGGTCGCTGTTAGTAAATACTAAAGAAATTATATAGAGAGACTAATTTGAAAAGCACCTTTTGGTCAGTACCGAAAGATTCTTAATCCAGATATAAAGGGCTCTACCAAAATTAATGTTATCAGTGTCCAAAGTTAAACCCAATGAAAGTTTAGAGGTTCGCTTTCCAAACTTGGGTTTCGACCAAAATTGATAAGGTAGAATTGGTCGAGGCTGGCTGTCTATGGTGGATATTGTATCTCTACTAAATATAAGCCAGGAAATGATTTAAGCCTGCGACTAGTTACCAAGAGACGGGCTGCAATAGCCTGAGCATTCGATGACATGAGTATGCCAAGGAAAAAGTAAAAAATCAATAGACTATGTAACTTATTTTCGTATTTATACTACTACTTGGGATAATTTTCCTAATATTATCAACCGACTTGAGACAAGCATAACTATCAAAGACGAAGCTCGGTCAAATGTTTGTTTACTTCCATGAAATCGCAGGCAAATGGATTAAAAAATCAGGTGCTACATGTCAATAAGTGAGTATTAGCACCTACTTTTGCATTTCTGGAGAGACTAATGAGTGATTGAATAAAAGGTTTTCTACCGCTTCTTCTCAGGCGTGAAGATTATGATAAATCTTCCTTAACGGGGAGCCCTCGGTCCACCAGTGCACGTCTTCTTCTAGCTGATGATGAAAATGATGAAAGTATAGGAGAATTTGCATCACCGTCCTTTCAGTAACATAGATTTTTAAACTTGGTAAATCCATATAAAAAACTTAACCTAACATCACGGTATACATATATAAGCTGATCCCTCAGTTCTGTAACTGAGTTAAGAGAATCCTGCGGTTCGGATCATAAATAAATTCTCCTCTTACAACTTTATATGACGTTTCCTTGCCAACTTTCTGGTTTGCGATCTGGAGCTTGTAAAGTATTGAATCTGCACATAAACTAATTTTAGTGTTTATTTGCAACGTAACATTGCATTTATTATTTGGTTTTAGTATTGAAGATTAGCGACAATTCTTGTTGGTTTTTTACACAAAAATTGCTGATCTATTTAAGTAAGCTTCTATTTAGTTTCTGATTCTGCATCTGTAGATTAACATATGACATAGGAATGAAAGTGAGTTTTAGTTCGTAGGAGTTTCAAAGTCTGCTTCGTTTTCTCCAAACCAATAAGTTACAAGAAGAATTTCGTCTTTGAAATAAAAAAATATATTATATCATAAGTCGTGGTGGCCCGGAGGTTTAAGACGCCCGCTTCTCATGCATGGTACAAGTTCGAAACCTACCAAAGGCAAGTACCAATGTGACTTTTTCCGAGTTATATGTACTTTCTTAGATTATCTAGACACCACTGACGGTGAAGGAAAACATTGTGAGGAAACCTGGGCTTATAATTTTTAATTATAAATTTGTAATCGCCAACCCGCATTGAGCAAGCGTGATGAATGCTCAAACCTTATCCGTGTGAGAAGAAGCTTTGCTCAGCAGTGGGCATTTATAGGCTGTTGATGATGATGATGATGAATATATCGTTATTTTGCTTTTATGATGTTAACATTACGGAATTCAGTCGAAGTAAGAAGTATTAGCACATAACCCTTATACCAAATACATTATGTTAAGTTCAGCAATCTATCTTATTTGGCATTTTAGCAATATTTTATATAAGTTTGTGATAATATTGAATATTTACGGTCGTACCATCGACTTCTCATCTCCGACCTTTGAACTCCATAGATTATTCAGCGCGTGACTGGGGTGTCGTTGGATTGGTATTGGCACACCATGGAATCACACTCACACACTCAAATGTAGAGGTATATAGACAAGATATATATATATATATATATATAAAGTTGATTTATTTAATTTACTGACTGCCTCGTTGGCCGAATGGTCGCAAGTGCGACTGCCGGGCAAGGGGTCTCGGGTTCTATTCCCAGGTCGGGCAAAGTATTACTGGTTTTAATAAAAATCTCAGTAGTAGCACGGAGTCTGGAATTGTGCCCGGTATATGGCAATAGGCTCACCCCCTATTACATGAGACTCTCATAACATAAATAGTGAAAAGTGGGTGTTACATTGTACAGTGGTAATAAGTGCCGTAATGTGCACCTCTGCCTACCACTTCGGGATAAAAAGGCGTGATGTTATGTTATTTAATTCAATTTTGATATACAAATTGCTTAACATGGCTGGTGGTTGAATATTATACTGATTTGTAGGAAATATTGTGATTAAGATATATAGATTGTGATTCTATGATAATTTATATATTTTATATTAACACTTAACTGCATCGCTATTGACACATCTGGAGATACCATATATCCCCAAGCGGTCACCGATGACCGCTTTCCACTAACTACATTATAGACCTTATTTCCAGTGTTTAGAGACTACTTTTGTATGACCAAATTTAGGGGATGATTTTCAACGGGTTTGTATTAAAACACACACTTGTGTTGACCTTTCCAGGGAATAAATAACACTTTAAATTTTTTAATCAAAGGAATTACAATCAACCCTAATCTGCATAATGTGGGCAGAATGCCACAAGAGACAAGTATCTTAAAGCCCAAAGCCGGCCTAACCCCAGTGAGCCGACTTAAAGACAGGGAATATGTGAACATGAGTTGGGGCTCTCTAATCCGGCCTTCGACACCCCGAACATATAAAGTAGCAGGTGAAATGACTGACATAGATATCTCAAAGATAATCCTGAAAAGTTTGTTTGTTTGTTTGACGCTTCACCAGAATGGCTGATTGGATCTTTGTTAGTACAAAACAGTGTTTCCTTTTGCATTTTCTTTATTCAGATTAATAGTGTGTCTGTTTGTGTCAATAAGTGTGATAAAGAAAACAAATAGTATGAAACCAAGAAACATGTGTGAAGATTTAATTGTGGGTGAACCATGCTTCGGCAAGAATGAGCCAGCTCGACCGGAGTGATACCACGGGCTCACAAAAAACAACGCTCGCGTTGTTTCGTTGTGTGAGTGAGGTTACCGGAAGCCCAATTACCCCCCCCCCCCCATTCCCAACCTCCCCCTCCCTCAAATCTCTCCAATCCCTGAATCCCCAATAATCCTCAAATTCCTAATCAACAAAAGGCCTGTAACGCATCTAGTGTTCAAGGTATCCATGGGCGACGACGATTGCTTACCACCAGGAGATCGGTCAGCTCGTTTACTGGCTTATCCAATACAAAAAAATCTTATTTAGCATTAGCGCTTGTATTTACTAGACCACTAGCCACGATAAAAGTACTAGATGCAAGTTTTAATGTAGAAGAAACAAAATGAATAAAATTTTACATAAATATAAAAAGTTCTAGGTAGGTATTACATAGATAACAGACGGACTAACTTAAGGTAATAATATTCTTGTACAACTTTACGGGATCCTTCTATCATTGTCTGATAATAAAGTAGAGATCCCTTAGACAGCAGATAAGCAAATATTTCCACCATACACATATCAAATTGTACTTTTGTGGTTTGTTAATTTAACCTTTTTTAACCTTTGTAATGGGTGCATTTACAAACATACAAGTTCAATTTGTTCAAGAACAATTTGTGGATCACACAAAAAATTGCTTCGTGCGGAATCGAACTCCACCTTACCACGACAACCGTCTTTTAACTAAACTTCTTTGTATTTGTAGCAACATTACAATGAATATCTGTACCAAAAGTTTTGGTCAAATACCTTGGCAAATTACATTCAAAATTAGTTAAGCCGTTTCCGAGACGAAGTTAACAAAAATTACATCCACAAATTATTAAGCACGTTATTCCCTGAAGTAACCAGAAGGTGTAGTGCCGTACAAACACACGTTTCGCTAGTTATGCTGTTAATTCCACGTAAGTCCACTGATTTGAATTCAGATCCTGTGCTATTTTGTACTATGAACTCTATTTCAATTGGAATAGATAGTGAAATGGAGGATCAAGGGGGAGCCTTTGCCTTTGTCCAACAGTGGCCGTCTTTTGGCTGTTGATGATGATGATGATGATGAGATCGTGAAAACGTTTACTAAGTATTTCTATGGATGACATAACTTTTTCTCCGAAGGGGTAGGCAGAGGTGTACATTACTGCACTTAATGCCACTGTACAATGTAACACCCACTTTTCACTATTTATCGAACCCGCGACCACTTGCCCGGCTTGCGTCCTTAATCATAATATGCATTTATGATTAAGGTCGCAACAGTTAATTTACAGGGTAGTTGACACGGTATGAAAATTAAAAATCTGAATAGTCCGCTAGTTAAACAATGAAAAAATATTAGACACGTGTTTTTTATTCTCTCGTATAAAGTTACAATACTTAGATAAAATGGTACGTACGGATCCGTTAAGTTTAGGAGTGGGAGGCCGTGACGTCACAGCGTGCTATAAAATGTAGCACGTTGTGACGTCACAATATTTCCAATAAAAATTTTACCAAAATTAATTTTGTGACAAAAAAAGTGTCTAATGTTTTAAATTAATCTACTAGACGGACATTAAAATGAAATTTAGGAAACTACCTTATTAAGCGTTTCTGATAATATAGTTGAACTGCAGAACCATCCCTGTTAAAGTAGAACTTGACAGATTTGTTTTCGCTTGAGAAGTTAAAAAGGTGCTTATTTATTCAGAAGCGAGAAAGAGATAGACGTATACTAGTATTTAGGTTTCAAATGTACTATAGTTTGTTTGAAGCTTCAGCTGTTGAACCGTATAATCGCATAGCTCTTGCTATTGCAAACAAGATGGCTGCTCATTGTTAGAACAATTTCTGCAGCAGATACGTCTTTAGACTTCGACAATGTTCGAGAATCTTCTATTTTTATAGTACTCATCTAATTCCTAGCTTAAGAATCATGTTAATATAGAATGATTGAAGGAAAGTATTTTAATTTATTTAGACGTTGATGTAATGAAATACAAGAACTTTACAATTCTTTATGCTGAATAATGGAAAAGGGTAGTTTCCTAAATGTTATTTTAATGTCCGTCTGGTACATTAATTTAAAACTTTAGAAACGTATTTTTTCTTTTCTTACAAAATTAAATACTTTCAACGATATATTAAATTGAAATATCGTGTGACGTCACAGCGTGCCACATTTTGTACCACGTTATGACGTAACGACCTCCCACTCCTAAACTTAGTGCCATTTTATCTAAGTATTGCAAATTAATACGAGAAAATAAAAAAATACGTATATTTTTTCATTATCTAACTGACGGACTGATTAGATTTTAAATTTTGATACCCTGGAAACTACCCAATTCACGAGACTTTTCTTCGATCTTATAAAATATACTGTAAAATTACGTAACTGCAGCATCACATAACTAAATATAACATGGAATAACAACACAACTACCCACTATCCATGCACCACAACAGGAAGAAAAACGTTGCAATTTTACAATGTCATACAAAATCTAAATTTAGTGCAACAGTCCCTGTCCAGGGATAGTTACTGGCCAGCATTATTCAAAGATAATGGCGTGACATGTAATTACGAGGAGAAAATAAAGGTCGCAGAGGTTTTATATCTTATCATGAAGTTCATGGTTGTGGCAAGCGCGTTAGATTTCCCCTGGGCACGGCGGGCGGTGTGGCCTGCTTGGTTAACGTCTTTTCACACTTCGATAATCTACTTGGAAGTCTTGGGAGGAAGTTTTCTTGAAAGATTATAGAGATAATTTCTATCTATGTGTATAATGCTTTAAGAGAAACTTCCATACTAAAGTAGTCTCCTACTGTCGGAACTGTGACAATTAACTGAGATTTTATTAGACAGTTGTCATTTTGAAACCACTTTTTAAAATGCCACAATAAAGTATTTTACAGCAAAATTGTGAAGCAAAGGATTGAAATACAAATTGTGTATTGCGTAAATAAATAAGTGGCTTTTAAAACACAAATGTAATTCATGCTTATGTATATCTACTTGTAGATGTTACAGCACTCCAAATGAACGCTCAATTCAAATGTCACAGAGTCAGGTAAAAACTTTAAAATGCTTATTACGAAATTGGCCAAGCTCATTAGTACAGAGAAGGGAGGTTTAATCACTTGAGATTTAAATTAGACTTTGGCTGTAACAGGTGAAGTACGATACCTGTTCTTCTTGTAACTGTTCCGTATAAATCACTGTTTACAATCGATTTTGATGCTATTTTCAAAAAAGTGTTTCTACTTAGGAGAAGGTTTTACTATATTACTTAACCCATTTCAAAAAAATAGGGGTTTGACGTCAGTTTTATTATACGTAGTTTATTAAATAAATAAGGTATTGAGAATACAGATTGATACTGTTGTACTCTTTGGCATATCTATTAATTCCGATAAAATATATTTACATAACAGGCTGTTATTTGAGTTGTGACAGAGATTATGATTTGTGTTGCGATTTATCCGCGAGACCAACTGTTATCCAGTATCTATGTAACACCTGTTACTTATACCTGTGATGATAAATACGCCTTATGCCTATTTTAAATGGAACGTTGAGAGGTACTCTAGTACAACCTCGTGACCCTGTAGGCATTGTTCTTTTACAAATCGGGCTCTAATCAAGTCACGGCATTTGTTAATAGATCACTGAATTACTAGGGAACAGTCGGGGGCGGTTCGAGTCCTCTAATTTCCATATATTTCAGGAAGACGTGACTTGCATAGCTTAGTCGGTAGCCATTGTAACGTCTGGAAACTTCTTACAGACGAGTTGATAGGCTTTTTAGGAGTCTTATTGATGAAAGTCATTTGTTTAGTTTAAATTGTAATTTTGTAATCGATATTTTTATTGCTGCCTCATTGGCCGAGAGGTCGCAAGTGCGACTATCGGGCAAGGGATCTCGGGTTCGATTCCTGGGCCGGTTAAAGTACTACTGGTTGTTTTTAAAATGTATTTTTTCATAGGTAGCATGGAGTCTGGAATTGTGCCCGGTATATTGCAATAGGCTCACCCCCTATTACATGGGACTCATAACATACATAGTGAAAAGTGGGTGTTACATAGACAATGGCATTAAGTGTCGTAATGTGTATCTCTGCCTTTTGCCCTTCGGGGAAAAAAGGTGTGATGTTATGTTATGTCTATCAGTTAATATAAACCGTTACGTTTCTAATGTAAACGTTATTAAACCACTATTGGACCATTTGCTTCAGAACTAAGAGTGTAAATCAGTCTTCGTAAAGGATTATGATTACGTTGTAAAATCGCTGGAAAATATTTTTTGTTAACATACGAAACACTTAACTTCCTAAACATTTGTCTACAGATATCCTTAGTTGATTCAGGTTTAAAAAAAAATTTATAAGTCTATAGCCCGAATACTGAAACGTTACTAAATTTTAAGTCGCGCTTAAGCATAGTTCTGTCTCTACAAATTCTTTGTAAAATGACAGAGATGGCACGATATTTAAGCACGACTTAAAATTGAGTAACGTTTCAGTATTCCAGCATATGTCTATCGTATACAGCATGTTGTACTTTTGTTCAACGAAATAAAGTTCTAAAGATAAAGAAAAACTGAATTACACATTCGCTACTTTTACATTTTTTCAGCTATTGTGCGTTTTTACCCGAACAATTGCGACGTCTAACATTTCATGTGTACTATAAAGAGTCGGTTCACCGCCAGCAATTAACATCGCAGCTGTTTTAAATTTTAGATGAAGGACATTTCTGTGGTTTTTACTTGAAGTTACTTTTTAAAATTCTCGTGGGAAGCTTTTGTGGACATGATTACGAAGGTCGGGACCTCTTTGTTGCTTTAGTGCAGATTATACAGATCGTACCGTAGATCCTTTGGCAAATATTATTTGTTTGTATTTTTCGTCTGGCTTTTGACCATTGATTAACTTATATTTTACATAACATAACATAACATCACGCCTTTTATCCCCGAAGGGGTAGGCAGAGGTGCACATTATACCACTGTACAATGTAACACCCACTTTTCACTATTTATGTTATGAGTCCCATGTAATAGGGGGTGAGCCTATTGCCACTACTGAGTGCTACTACTGAGAATTTTTTAAAAACCCAGTTATACTTTGCCCGACCCGGGAATCGAACCCGAGACCTGCCCGGCAGTCGCACTTGCGCACTTATATTTTAGTTTGAGTTTAATTATAAACTCACAACAGATTAGTGAAGTTATACGAAATCTTTTTGGTATTTGTAACAATTATTAGTACCTTTTTTCTTTTTGTTATAAAAGGGTAGACGCTTAATGAAATTCCATAATCATTATACAATAATATTGTTGATCACTCGTGTAATGTTGAAGTATACACAAAGGATTATTTTAACTGGTTGTATATGACTATGTATATGTAAATAAGACTGCACGGTTGGCGCGGTGGCTGGGCAACCGGCTGCTGCGTGTGTCGAGGGTTCGATTCCCGCACGGAACAACTCTTTGTGTGATCCACAGATTGTTGTTCCGGGTCTGGGTGTCATGTGTATGTAAACTTGTATGTTTGTAAACGCACCCACGACACAGGAGAAAATCCTAATGTTGGGCAACGATTTAAAAAAAAAATCGACTCCGTTATAGTTATAACTATAAGCTTTTTTCACTTTCTATCCTTTAATTTCAATTTAGGCTCTCAAAATAGTCATCAAAAATCATTTGATTTCATTTCAGACGACATCAAAAGGTCTGTAGCAGAAAACCAAATATGTAAATAGCGAGAGACGAGAGTTATGAATGGGTTACACAGAGATTCGGAATAGAAAAGTCATCGAAAGGATCAAAGGCTTTCTGTTTCTAATTTCAATAACAAAATGGTGACTTTGGTTAATGGAAACTGGGTAACTTTGCCTTTTGTAACTTATTCAATCATTCTCAAACTGACCCTCGGAGACCGTCGACTTGATTGCGTAAAAATAAGGATAGGATTGTCGAACTTTCCTGACTTATTTTCTGCAAACAATTGTCTACTGTTACTGCTTGTGTTTATGAGTTATGTTTGCTTATCAAGTTTTGTAATTAGGGTTAGTTGTTACTTAAATAGGGGATTGAAAAGTTATTAGTCATATTTTTGAATTTCACCTACGTTTATAATTTTTTTTATGGAATAGGAGGCAAACGAGCTTACGGATCACCTGATGGTAAGGGATCACTGCCGCCCATGGACACTCGCAACATTAGATTAATACCAAATTGTTACTTATATTACCTGTAGCAATAACAATAAATAAAAGCTGTTAAACTACATGTTCGAAATATGTATGTAAAAAGATTTTTATTTGCATTTTCCATATTTGAATAATGTGTTGGCATTTTGCCAGGCTTTAAATATTCATCGAAAAACTCAGATCAGTACCAAAAATAAACGAAAAAACAAACAATATTGTTGATCTGTTAATTTGAATGAATGAAAACATGGTTATTGAAACATTTGTTGTTCTGTAATGTGGTAGGCAGAAAAAAATAAAACTTTAGTACTTCAGTAGGTACATCCTTTTAACAAAATTGAATATTTAGGTACTGTATAGCGGATTTCCAATTTGTCTGAGATTAAACTCAATATGTCGGTTTCGATATTCTTATTTATGACCATATATTCGATACTAGACTGTCTCGTCAAACGAGACAATCTAGCAGTATTAATTTCCAGACTAAAATAAAAAAGATACAAACTTTTTACAAAATACTTAAAAAACTCTATACGGACAAACTTCATAAGAACATAAGTTAATTAACAATAATATACTTCACAAATAGATATTGTCGACAGACGTATAAACATTTACATGTGCACACGTCCGGTACATACTAATGTGGTCACTTATGATGTATTCAGGTTGACCCATTAGGAGAAATTTACTTTCGTCCGTCTGAACACAACAATAGCAGCGACGGAGAAATTAGGTCAATCGTGAATCTGCACCTCATATCGGTCATTGTACCACGCAGATAAATATATTAAACGGCTCATCGACTCTCTCCTTTATTAGTGATAATTCCATGATCCCTCCACCGTACGCTCACTGTATTAGGCCACTCTGATCCTAATTTATGAACCAGGAATTACTCCCAGAACCATGACCCACAAAAATGTAAGCACCCATTACTTATGCTTATACAACTAATTCGGATTCCAGTCACTACCATCCCAAATCCTAATTGAAACTATAAATTACAGAATTAAAGCTTAACCACAAAAACGTTAATGCTATGTTCTACAACGGATTGTTTTCTACTAATGAGTATTTTACATGTTTGGACCGTAACTGGACCACCGAGGGCAACGACCTGTCACGCAAGATACAGTTAAGAATCTGATAAAATTAATGATTTCGCTAAGCCCGCCCCGATTGCAACTAAATCGCCTTTTTCGGCTAACGAATAATTTTTGTCTGCCTCCAGACTCATTACCTGCGGCATTATGCGGTCAGTGACGTTTCTTTGAAGCAACCAGTACATTGTTGCGGTATGTAAGGTGATCTGTATAAGAAAGATTGCACGGCAGACCTCGAGTCGAGTCTGGATTGTCTGGGAGCTAACACAGATACGCCACCGTGATAAATCGGTCTCTGTCTCGAGGGAGGCGAGAGAATAACCGAAAGTAGAGTGATAGCCGGAGGGGGCACTGGCGCAGCCTGCCGCCGCTCTCACAGTGTGTTGCCGCCTTTACTCGCCGGAGCCCGCGCGCGCGACCCACGCTCACCACTCGTACAACGGAACGCATGACACTCGACGCCAAGAATATAAATTGAAAAGAATAAATATTGGACATTTTTATTTTATTTTACGCGGGAATAATTCGTGATTTATGTTCCAAAGTTAAAAATGCTCTAATGATATCGTATTATTGAAGTTTTTCCGTTATTTGAAGTGATCGAGTTGCAGTCGGTAAGTTTATTTTATTTATATTTCTTTATTGATGAATGAAACTGTATTATATTTTACCAAATTAAAATATTGTTTTTATTGTGGGTATTGGTTAATATTTTTTAGACAGCCACATCAAAGTTAAATTAAAAATATTGTAGTTCAAAATAGAAGCATTGTAACAAGTTTTTGTAATAAGTTTTTAAAACTATTTATTTTTTATTTGACACACCAAACCCAATATAGTGATATTCGAATTCTAAACATAATAATTTAAAACCAACATTAAAAAACTTCAACATTAATTTAAATTTCGAAGCTTTATAAAAAAGTTCGTTACGGTAGCGTTCATTGAAGATTGTGTCACAGACTAACAAGGTCCGACATATTTTTACGACTGTTTATTTTACCCAAAGGATACAAAATACTGAGTCGCCATAACTTTTTCATTCAGAGGAAAGAAAGTTATAATTCGAGAGGATGGATGTATAAAGTTTGGTGCACACGATCGACGGATTAAATATTTTAAAGTCCTTTCTTCTATTTTCCTTTATTGACGAAGTTTTGATATTAATATGGATTGCACGTCGCAGCGTAATAGCTAGTCTGAGAGGAACATTAATTAACAGTTTCATGAAGAAGCTTAGTTTAAAATGAGTCTTTGATTTAAGTAGTTTGTGAACAGTTTAAGTAGTAGTTGATCTTTGTATTTATTTGGTGATAGATGTTATTTATTTTGTACTGAATTGAAAAGATAAGGAAATTGGTTGTCGTATTGTTAATAATATGTAATTTTTTGTAGTTTAAATGTATTTATTTTGATGATCTGAATGAAGGAAAATAAAGTAATTCGTTACTCCAAGTTTTGTAGTTAAGATGTAAAATAAAAACTATAAAATTGTAAAAAAATGTAGCTGCTAAAAAGTTTATATTCAACGAATACTTTTGAAAGAATTGAGTACCTAAAAAGCTTTCATAAAAACAGTAACTTCTGGAAGTTTTTAGATATATTATTACTAGCTGTTGCCCGCGACTTCGCATGGAATATTATTCCTATTTTATCCTATGGGAGCATTTATTCGGGATAAAATTTCCTATCACCTAAGTCAGCCCATACTCTGCGTGGATACCAAATTTCATCAAAATCCGTTAAAAAGTCTCAGCCACCTTTATACCAGCAAACTGTTAACACTCATACTTCTGTTAAACTGTCAAACACCAAGCGGTCACCGGTGACCGCGACCTATTGTTCTTTAATTGTGTCTATAAAACCGGTACTCGACGAGTTAAAAGATAAAAACATAATTTTAAAATAAATCCAATCGTCTTGTATAACAAGTAAGGAGATAGGTACCAGGAAAATAAATATTTCTGGATAAATCTTTAAATAAGCAAGGAATTCCTATCATATACACATATTTATCACTAGCAAAATATAACACATTTACATTATGTTTAAATATAACGAAATTTTGTACTTTCGCAAAAAAAAACCATACATACAGAATACTGCGACGACTTGACCAAACATCGTGAGCTTTAAAAATCAAACACGACACAGTACATCACGACAATCTACATACCAAGAAACCCAACCAGCTCAGGCATGAACTAGGCTCATATATTCTAAAGAGAGACTACACTTGCGAAGTCTCAGTCCCACTCTACAATGTCACAAACTACAACTACAAGGCATGCGGTCGTGTGCACTAAGCCTTACTCCTAGCTAAACTTTGATCTCATATACTTCTTCCAAAGACTTTTATATGCCTAGGGAGTAGAGTTTTCTTAGTAAAAGTCTATTTTCAGTTCCCTGTGGGCTTAGTAGAACCGCTGGTTTCTTAGTTCGTCTAAAAAGTTATGACGTTTCAACACGGTTCGCTTTTTGCAAAGAAACGGTAGTTAGGTAAAAAGTTTCTAGTGGTATTTGAATTAATTGTAGCTGGACTTCTTTTATTCCTCTTTTGTTCTACCTTATTTTTTTTTATATGGACTTGCTCGGCGTTCGGCCTACGATACGGAGCAGGCTTGTCCATAAGCAATTAATTCACTCGGGTCTTAAAATACCTTTCTGATCTAGTATTAACCGCTTTGTAAGAAACTGTCCTGAAAAACAACCAACAGAGCCTAAATTCGATCGTCACTAATAAACGAAACACACAATAAATGTCAATTATGTTTGACAAAAGCCTTAGTCTACAATCAGGCTCAGATTGAGAGTTATAGGTTAGTGATCAGTCTAACAGTACTTGTACAATGTACAAGGGCCGTCGAAGACTTGTCAATTTCTTCGCAGTCCCCCATTACAAAGTCACGAAGTGCGGAAAGTCGTGACCGACGAAGCTTTTTTTTTTTTTTTTTTTTTTAATATTATAGGTTATTTCTCCACGGACTCTAGGTCCGTGCCCTTGTCATACAGTTTTTTAATTATAATACATCTAGTCAATTTTTATAAAGTAAAGAGGGAACCTAGTTACATACTACAATTAACTACATCTATAATTATTAGCAAAAGTATAGGTTACATAATAATTAGGCACTATTTATTTATTTCTATTTCAAAGGCTTTATGAAACCAGCCCACCAACAAGATGGGAGAGCCGACCTGACCCAGCAGAAGGCACCCGTTCACGAGTATGACGTGTGTGTCAGCAATTGGTCCGGTCAACCTTTTTATTGGGAACGGAACAACCCAACACACAGCGCCACCGACTGTAGGACATTTATGTGTGCATGACGCCTCAACCCCTGCCACATGGGCCGATTCCAATAAAGCCATAGTCCAAAGTCAATTGGTCATATTCTATTTCTACATGTTTCTGCACACACATTTCCTCATGTTGCATTCGTTCCATCACAAGCAACACTCCCCGCCCAAGAGAGCACCCATGACTGCCGCGTCCCTGTGTTTGATGGCCATTTTCAGGTTGTAGTCCTTAATACCTTGCTCACCCTCATCAGCCGCCTTCCTGATTAGTTTGCTTATCGCGTCTTCACTGTTGTCTGTGTAATAGATGCAACCATGCGTGTGACGCGATATTGCTACTACCGCGTGTGGTACGCTGTCATGTATTAAACTTTAAAACGACGAAGCTTTAAAAACGTCATTTTTTTACTTCATTAGGTACTGACGCACTTATGTGGGTCAATGACCTGTTTCTTGTGTGCTTATGATTAGATCTGAACTAGAATTATGAATTACTAGCTGTTGCCCGCGACTTCGTCCGCGTAGATTAATGACTTCTGACAGAATTAACCAGAATCAATTCAGTGCCCAAGTAAGATTTACCTATTTTGAAATGATTTATCGTAGTTTCAATAAATAAATAATCCCGCAGGGATCTTACCAGTACAGTGCCCGATCACGTAAGGTTTGAGTAATAAAAACTATTCTATCGACTATTGTTGTACCGAATCTCTCTAGAATAAGTTCAGTGGTTAAGAGTTAGAGAGTCCTGGGGCATTGACGCATAGTTCCCGTTCTCGTGAGACATCTGTGAAAAAACTATCATACGTTACCCAGGTCCTAAATCATCGTTTTACCGAATGTAATTCAAAAAGATTCAATGATTCTAAATTCAACGGCTAAGAAGATTTATACAAACTCTCATTGCCTATTTTATCCCCTTAGGGGTGGAATTTATCAAAATCCTTTCTAAAGAGATACCTATGCCATAGTAACTTTATGCATGCAAAGTCTCAGCCCGATCAATTTAAAACTGGCAAAGTATCATACAAACTTTCACCCCCTATTTTACCCACTTTGGGGTGAGAATGTTCAAAAACCTTTCTAAAGGGACGTTTACGTCATAATATCCATCTGCACGCCGAATTTCAACCCGATCGGTGTAAAACTGACAAAGCTTCATACAAACGTTCATCCCCTATTTTACTCCCTTAGGGGTGGAAATTATCAAAATCCTTTCTTAGCGGATGCCTATGTGATAACATCTATCTGCATGCCAAATTTCAACCTGATCGGTTTAAAACTGACAAAGGCTCATATAAAATTTCATCCCCTATTTTACCCACTTGGGGGTGGAAATTATCAAAATCCTTTCACAGCGGATGCCTACGTCATAACATCTATCTGCATGCCAAATTTCAACCCGATCGATTTAAAACTGACAATGACTCATACAAACTTTCATCCCCTATTTTACTCCCTTAGGGGTGGAAATTATCAAAATCCTTTCAAAGCGGATGCTTACGTCACAACATCTATCTGCATGCCAAATTACAACCCGATCGGTTTAAAACTGACAAAGTCTCGTACAAACTTTCATCCCCTATTTTACCCCCTTGGGGGTGGAAATTATCAAAATTCTTTCACAGCGAATGCTTACGTTATAACATCTATCTGCATGCCAAATTT
This sequence comes from Spodoptera littoralis, assembly GCA_902850265.1. NCBI lineage: Eukaryota > Metazoa > Arthropoda > Insecta > Lepidoptera > Noctuidae > Spodoptera > Spodoptera littoralis. The sequence goes on from LR824544.2 coordinate 11,161,532, forward strand.
CAACCCGATCAGTTAAAAACTGACAAAGTTTCATACAAACTTTCATCCCCTTTTTTACCCCCTTGGGGGTGGAAATTATCAAAATCCTTTCACAGCGGATGCTTACGTCATAACATCTATCTGCATGCCAAATTTCAACCCGATCAGTTAAAAACTGACAAAGTTTCATACAAACTTTCATCCCCTTTTTTACCCCCTTGGGGGTGGAAATTATCAAAATCCTTTCTTAGCGGATGCCTACGTCATAACATCTATCTGTATGCCAAATTTTAGCCCAATCTGTCCAGCGGTTTGGGCTGTGCGTTGATAGATCACTATGTCAGTCAGTCAGTCAGTCAATCACCTTTGAATTTTATATATATAGATTGCAATTTGTTTCGAAGTGTTTTTTAAAGTTATAATTTTTGAGGTGTAATTTTCGTCTTGTCTGTTTTATGTCGGAATACTGAAACGCTACTCAATTTTAAGTCGTGCTTAAGTATAGTTCTATCTCTACAAATTCCTTGTAAAATGACAGAGATGGCACGATATTTGAGCATGACTTAAAATTAAGTAACGTTTCAGTATTACGGCATTAGTTGTTCAAATTGGTTAAGTACTTAATTTTATGTCATTAGAAAAAGTACTAAAACACTATGTAACTAGACTTTTTTTGCAATGAACAGGTTATGTAGGTGATTATTAAAGTAACATTAATTGTAAGGCGTGATTATTTATTATAAAAGTAGGAATGAGTCTTGTCTTACATGTTACAGCCCATTAATATTGTTTCAATAAATGTAGTTTTCCGGATATTTTCGCAGTAATAGTATCCGGTAAAAGTCGTATTACATCTAGTGTGTTACGAACACCTAAGATTTATATATGTACAAACGAGTCTAAATATGTTTGTATACAATTTTACATTTGAGAGTATTTTTTTAAATATTTCACATTCATGATCGTGATTTACTTTTTTTTGTTAAGATAATATCGCAGAATGCGATGGGATTAGCCATATCATCTTCTTCTCATTGCTTTTTAACAAATATGTGATTTGTTACATTGTTCAATAAAAATAGATAAGTAAGTAAATAAGTCTTTAATACAGCTATAACAATACTATCATTCTCTAAAGTTCATTGTGTATATGTCCAATTATCTTTAAAATCCAACTTGCAATTGAAGCCAAAACCAGAGACGGAGAGAACCATAGCTAACTTTGAAAATGAGGTTTTAATAATCAGCTAACTAAGTCCAGTGTTGCAGATAAACTTCGGAACCAAAGCCACACGTAAACAATAGTATTGTTTTGTATCAAAACTTTGTACGTAAACTAATAATTAACCATTAACTATTTCCTTTATAATACATGGGTTTGTGTTCGATAATCCTTATTTATAAATGTTAAAGTGTGCTTGTTCGGTTGCCTTTCTTTCACATCGCAACTTAGCAATTTTATCATATTATGACTAGCTACTTCCGCGTGGTTTCACATGCTCTGCTCAGCTCCTATTAGTCGTAGCGCGATGTTTTATAACCTATAGCCATCCTCGATAAATGCGCTATTCAACACAAAAATAATTATTCAAATCAGACTCGTAGTTACGGAGATTAGCGCGTTCAAACAAACAAACAAACAAAAAAAAAACAAACTCTGATCTTCTGATTTATATAATAGTATAAGATATAAGATTTTCATGTTACGAGGTTGGAGAGTGACTTGGCTGCTGTTTTGCTTTAGTCAATTGGGTACAGCTACGCACAACCCATATATAAATTTACTAGCGACCCGCCCCGGCTTCGCACGAGTGCAATTTGCATGTATTATACATATAAACCTTCCTTAAGAATCACTCTATTTATTAAAAAAACCGCATCAAAAACCGTTGCGTAGTTTTAAAGATCTAAGCCTACATAGGGACAGACAGACGGCGGATAGCGACTTTTTTTTATACTATGTAGTGATATAACAGGCAATCACTAAACAGATGTATTAAAAATTAGGGACATAGCTAAAGATGACAATTATACCTAGGATTACTCGAGAATCGAAGCTCATTGGTTGGACAGTCACACTTGACCGCCGAGGCATTTGTGTCCAGTAACAATATTATATTATTATACAAAGTTATTTCTGTATCGTATTGAATTGTTAAGTCCAGGATTAGAAGTTGGAACCTTTGTAAGTTTATTGCGAGACGAATCCGATCTTGTTTTATTTGTTGGGCGCGAAGAAAAGGATAAGATGTATCGAACGAAATGAAATGAGAACATTTTTTATTTGTTTGGTTTTCGTTTTGTACGTATTTGTTTTTGTATGTGGTTTTATATTTCTTTGGCGTTGTTCGTGGGGTTTTAGTTTATTCTGTGTATTATGTATTTTATAAGTAGTGTATTTTTATACATTATGCCACTGTACAATGTAACACCCACTTTTCACTATTTATGTTATGAGTGCACCTCTGCCTACCCCTTTGAGGATAAAAGGCGTGATGTTATGTATGTATGTATGTATTTTTATAAGGCAACTAGCGCACCCGACAGACTTTGTCCTGCATATCCACTTGAATGTATAAACAAAAATTCATTCAAATTAGTTCAGCTGTTTAGGAGAAATTAACCTAGACACTGATTGCAGTGCCATCTGCCGAGCTGATTTGTGAATCTAAATGATTTAGATTCGCCATTCCAGGGCGCCACTCAAACGCGTACAGAAAAATTCATTGAAATCGGTCAAACCGTTTAGGAGGAGTTCAATGACATACACACGTACAGCAGAATTATATATATATATAGAAGATAATCAAACTACTTCACAATCGAATAGAGTCTGAAAAGCATTTTTAGCTTCTTTGACTTTAGCAATACACCACATACTACATACAGCATTATTTACGAATTTTTATAAGGTCATAATTTCTGCTTTCGTTTCTTCAAACACTTACATTTCTTGTAGGAAATAGTGAAATACGATAATCTAAATCAGATATTCCTACATACCCTTTCTTTCTCAATGCATAAGACCTATATTTCAATAGCAAAAAGAAATAGATTTACGTAAAACTCTATGAAGGATAGGTGATATAATAATATCGTTAGCGTATGTCTGCAATGTGTTATCGTGATCGATGCATCTCACACAGGTACTGAGTCCCTGATATATGTGCATATGTGTGTGTATCTGATATAGTCAGCGAACATTCGTAAGCATGAGATTGCGTTTCAAAATACATTAGAAAATAGGTTTTGTGTGGATATTTTGAACTAGTGCACTAGTCGGCTAAGTTATTTGGCTAAGCAGATACCGGGCTCAATTCCAGGCTCCGTGCTATTACTGAGGAATATTTGAAAAATCCTCATAATATAACATAACATAATATCAGGCCTTTTTATCCCCAAAGGTAGGCAGAGGTGTACATTTTGGTACTTAATGCCACTGTACAATGTAACACTCGCTTTTCACTATTAATGTTATGAGTCCCATGTAATAGGGGGTGAGCCTATTGCCATATACCGGGCACATTTTAAGACTCCGTGCTATTACTGAGAAATATTTGAAAAAAACCCAGTAATACTTTGCCCGACCCGGGAATCGAACCCGAGACCCCTTTATAGTCGCACTTGGGACCACTGGACCAACGAGGCAGTCAGTTGATTTTTAACTGCAGTTATTTTTTTGATGTAATTGCTATTTGAACAAATAATAAGAATATTCTGGAAACTATGATAAAAAGCTCACTTAGAGTCAGTTATTGTGAATCCACTGTTAAAATGAAGCATACAGTTCCTAGTATTGTAAACAATACAATGAATAAGGAGCAAAAATAACATTTTTATATCGCAGAAATTTTCTAAGAAAATGTTACATTACTTTCAGACGAGATTGTATTTTCTATTACTGAAAATAAACTTAGTTGTATAACTATGTCGTAAATAATTGATATGTTACATAACGTGGGGGCGTCGTACTTCGACGCGAATATGTTGGGTCGACTAGAGTGATAGAACACTCGACAGAAAACTGCTGTGAAACAACTTTTGCGTTAATTTTATCGGTAGCCCCAGTTCTAGATTACAAAATAACATAACATCACGGCCTTTTATCCCCAAATGTAACACCCAATTTTCACTATTTATGTTATGAGTCTCATGTAAAAGGGAGTGAGCCTATTGCCATTTACTGGGCACAATTCCAGACTCCGTGCTACTACTGATATTTTTTTTTAAAACCCATTAATATTTTGCTCAGCCCTGGAATCGGATCCGACACCTCTTGCCCGGCAATCGCAATTGCGACCACTCGGTCAAGGAGGCAGTCAGGCAGTTCTAGAGTATAGAAATAATTAAATACAATCATTGTGATTATCTATTACCAAACCATCGTCAAAAGTATGTATTTTAACTAAACTTTAATGTTTCACTCAAGCTAGCCCATCCTAAAGTCATTGTCACTTCACACACACATACAAAACCCAACAAAATTTCGCACATAAAATATTAAACCTAGTTTAGAACCGCGTTTCTGTGACGTCACGTTTCGGTCGACAGTGAGTCCTAAGCTTTAAATTCCCAGTGCACAACTTTGTTCTGTGTTGGTTCTAGACAAAATCTCTCAGTTTAAACATGTCTTTCCAACCTCATGTTTAAGAAACTCTTCTCTGGAATGTCTTTGTTTGTTTGTTTCATATTGTTCTGCTGATATGAGTAAATGAAAATGTTTATCTGATACATTTGTATTGGAGAAATGATACACTGATCGAAATTAAACTTGAAACAAATACGATTTCATTTATTTTAATATTGCCAAAACAGTTTAATTAGAATTACCTATTTCTACTTGAAAGTATCTAAATATAACTTTACAATGGTAGCCTTCTTTGCAAAGAACTTTTGATTAACATACTAATGCACAAAGACACGACTTAACAAAATAGATTTAGTCGTTGCCATCAAAATCGCAAGACATATCCATCACCATTGTCATTTAGACAATCCTAAACCTAATTCATCATCAATCACATCTCCAATCCATCTCCAAGGTCCACGACCCACTCACTCAATTTCAGAACGAACTTCACAGAACGACCACATAAAAACTTGACAATCATATTTATATCACGTTTAGACCTGCCCTGATTGTCAGGTAACCTTCGGTACTAAACAATAGTACATTAAAGTACACACATAGGAACACATCAAACTGAACAAACCAGTTCATCATGGACTCACTTTGTATGATCTTGGCGCACATTTGACGGGTATTTTATACTGGTATTGCATAGCTTGATGTGTGTACATTAAAGTACCTTAGCCGGGTTATAAACCCACCTCGTAAAAGCCTGCACTCATGCACATGTACCATTTACGATGGCGGAAAGTGAAAGATGCACGCTTTTAAGAGCAGAGTGCATAGCGCTCAAAAATGAAAGGATATCTCAGTTTTATGGGTCAGTACTAAAGCTAGGGCAATGAATACTGTTGGTGGTTCAATTACAAGATCTAGAGGTAATGTAGCATATAAAATTCAAGCCTATTATAGTTATTACAAGTTTTATGTGAGATATAAAACAATGACAGATGTTCCGTATAAATCAGTGGTCGATTTCAATAAGGTATCAACTTTTTTCATATTTGACCTAGGGCGACAAAATTCATACATCTGCAGTGACTCATAATCCACGATTTGCTTTTTGCCGTACAAACTCTCGACGGTTCGCGAGTAGGTAGTCATTCGATGATTTTCCCCCCTTAAAAAAAAAGTTATTCCTTTTTATTGACAAAAATTTGGTGAAAAATCTCGTTTTTCACTGAAAATTCAAAATTGCTTTCGATTGCAGGAGGCGTGTGACAACAGATTTTTAAAATATTACCAGTTAAGCCTGATTAACACTCAGTATTTAAAATCGCAAAAAGTATATCAACTGCATATTTGTCTTTTTCGGAACAAGCGAGCCTGAAAGTATAATCTGTGATTTATTATACGCTCCGTTCAAGAGAGGCTGAGTTTATCACCATATACCGGCCATATATAATATATCAAGATCTCGAATTACTCGGAATTTTAAATATAAAAAGCTTCGTTAAGTTCAGTTGTATTTGCAACCAATGCATAAAAATAAAAGAAAATATCCGATAACATTTTTAAACTACAGCTGTTGCCGGCGACTTCGTCCGCATAGAATATGAGTTTTAGAGCATAATACCTGCGAATAAGTCTTACCAAAATGGGTATAGACATTCTAGACTAGCCAGTACCAACAGATAGACAGACAGACAAAAATTGTAAAAAAACTGGTTTTGGTATGTGTATTGTATGTATATTTATAAGCATGTAGTAAAGAAATTGTATGACAAGGGCACGGACCTAGACCTAGACCTAGACCCAGAGTCCGTGGAGAATTAATCTGTAACATTATAAAAAAAGCATGTAGTAAAAAGCGGTTATTTAATTGTTACAAACAGTCACTCCAATTTTATGTCTCTGTATAGATTACAAGCAAAAGAAAACTACATTTATTGGTCTTCTGACCTTCTTCAGAGAAAAAGCTATTATTGTCTCACAACCACCCAGAAAAGCGAATAAAAGTGCAGTCTCAACATTAGTCGGTCTGACAGCAGTGGACGAACACGCGATGAGTTCCGAACACATTATTAACAAGTTTGTATGCAAGCGGTGTATCTACTGCCTTACCTCGGAAATTACCATGTTGAGGTAGGTTATGGAACTCATGGACATATGGAACATGGTTTTATTATAGAGGTAGTTTTATAATACTTACTTCATTAATATTTAAGAAAAGTAATATTTAAGAGTTCAATTTCGACAGTTAAGTATTAGTTACTTAGGCTATTCTGTGAGTAGTCCATTTGAACTCTGAAATGAGCTCGATCGCAATATCGCCCGTCATTGGTCGAGATTCTTTTTTTAAACTAATTTATTTAGAGAAATTTTACATAGGTGTGTCCTTAAATCTAAACTCGTCAAACTTTAACCTTTGATGGCTAAAGACGTTCGACTGCGGTAGGACTTCATCTTTAAGTTAGATAAAGTATTACTAAGCTTTTTGTGTATGGGTAATAAATAGTACGAAGTCAAGAGTCGTACACGGGCATGGCAGTTAGATCACCCGTTTTTAAATTAAACATGTGACAAAAATGACGACTTGGTATGTTTGAAGGCTTCTCTGCTTATCTCTTTAGGGAATAACAGGTATGATGTTACATAAAAATAATCGTAAACTGAAGTACAACTGTAATCTAACTTTGGTCGTTCATTCCCGAACATTTTTTGTTTGTAATTAAAAGTTTAAACAATCGGTCGTAACTATACAGCTGTACACTCTGTGGCTTTTTGGTTTCATCGTATTTTATTACTGCTAGTGAAATGTAAAGTTTATTCAAAACTAGCCGCCCGTCCATGTTTTGCCTTGACTTTCTTGATAGATTAGTCAAATTTTTTTCGCACATACCTTGAACACAGAATAAAGGACTTATGCACGATTTGATGCAGTTATTTGAGAGTTATTTATTTATTTAGCATACACCATAATACATTTTGTTTGGCATAAGCCGGTAAACGAGCTGACGGATCACCTGATGGTAAGCAATCTAGGTTTTTAACATATTTTAATATTGTATAATGTATCCTTAATTAAAGTTTGCCACGGCATGCAATAAACAAACAACAGGATATATCGGCAAAAAGTTCACTTATTTAAAAAAGACATCTTAAATAATATATTCTTGTTACATCATAACTAAGGCAAGTACCAATGTGACTTTTTCCGAGTTATATGTACTTTCTAAGATTATTTAGACACCACTGACAAACGGTGAAGGAATAACATCGTGAGGAAACCTGGAATTATAATTTCTAATAATAAGTTTGAAATCGCCAACCCGCATTAAGCAAGCGTGGTGATTAATGCTCAAACCTTCTCCGTTTGAGAAGAGGCTTTGCTCAGCAGTGGGCATTTATTGGCTGTTGATGATGACATCATAATTGTTAAATTTTGATTTATATATAGTTTAATTTAAAGTTGTGTAAAGTACAGCTACTTTATCTAATTGAACTATTGCACCTGTCTAAAGCACTACAGATACTCGTATATCTAAAAGTTAGGTACACTCTTATCCCTAAGGAAAACAAACACTGAAAAAAGTTTTTAGGCCTAAAATTTCGAGAACACGTTTTTCTTGGCAAAAATATAGTGATGTAACCAACGGCCTGCATTGCAGGTTATAGAAAAATTAGGTCACTACTCTAACGACCTGCGGACTTTCGTAGATTTGACAGCTTTCCAATATCATAAATTTCACCGTAGGATGTGAGGCATAAATTGGAGTACACGCTTCAGTATTGTAGATACATAGGTATCTGTGTACTTAGATAGGGAACGGTATGTTGGTGCATTCGTTTCATATATACATCTATTCGACAGCTAGACAGAAAATTTTCTTCTTGATTAAGTGTGGGGTGTTTCCTCAGACTCCTAATCCCCAAAAAGCCGGTAACGCACTTGTAACGCTTTTGGTGTTCCAGGTGTCCATGGGCGGCGCTGATCGCTTATCATCAGGTGATCCGTCTGCTCGTTTGCCTCCTATTCCATAAAAAAATGTCTTTGGTATAAATAATACGATTTTACAACTTACCTTTTTGTTATGTAAGGCATAGAGATTCTGGTAAACCCACTTATGTAGAGGAGGCTCGTATACCAGTGGTGGAATGTACCGGGCTATTGATGATAATGTAATAACAACTTGAAGTAGGTATTATGTCCTTTCCTATTTGACAATAGACTCGCTTCCTATAACAATGACAATAAATAACATAATAACTACAAGTGTGTACATTTTCATAAAGCCTACCTCTTCTGGAAAGTTCCGTATCCATATAAATGTATTATTTCGTATCTGAAGGTACAAGATTAATCTTAACACGTTATGTTTTATGACTTTTGTATATCATTTTTATGTTTTCCAATTCATTTCTAAGCTTTTTTATTTTCTTATCGGATTACGTGGGTGATTGTCTTACGGATATATTGTGTGAATATGTTTCTTGTATTTTATTTCAAGCTGTGAAATATTTACATTAAGATTTTGGAGTAGTACTTGTTAGATATATAATATGATAGACTGGTTCTTTTCTCTAACGGAAGGTTGGAGTACTTAGAAAAGTAAAGAGTGTTAAGTAATGCGAAGGCAATTTCTTTTTATTTATAGGATGTGTGCAATATTTGGTCATAGAATCATTCCCTATTGCAATGGATTTTTGTAATAACTAGAGGACTTTATAAAGGTAGCATTCTTACATAGTCTTGAATAGCAACGGAGTAATAATCTGTCAATCTGTATTGAAGAAATAAAATTTGTTTTGTAATTCAATTGTCAGGACTACTAATTAATTTCTTGTTTTGAGGTATTGAATTTCAGATATTGGATTGATTGAGCCTAAAGGCTAACTGTTTAATTGTTTCAAGGGTCAATTATTTTGCGTTAATTATCTGAAACTAGATACCATCCAGATACCTATTGAGTTTACGGACGCGTAGAATCTTAATGAACCGTGAGTTCGGCCCTTTATGACAATGGACTAGTGACACGGTTCTATACTATCTTCATGCATAATTTAACTTGTGGGAAAATGGTTGTTATGATGTGATAAAGTTGTCATTAAAAAAGAAAATGTAAAAAAATTCTTAGAAAATGCTTACTCTGCCGTGTGACAAGAAAGTTTTACGTGTAACGTAGTTTGTAGATATAAAGCATTAATAAAACGTAGTAACAAAAATTACAATGTAAATTGACACACATTGATGCTAAAATGCGATTATTATTATTGTTGTTTGTTCGTCCGTGCCGAGTTTAACGCTTCAAGTTAAATTGCAAACAGTAAAACAGCGATAAAAGTGGCCCGTCTGGTTCCTCACGATAGAAAGAGATAAATAGATCCTTTTTGTGTCTCTATATACCTCGATACACTTTATAGACCTGGCAATGTATACTAGGGCTGTACATTCACGTTAAATACAGTACAGAACTACATTAAATATTGATAAAAATCAAACACCCCTAATGTGCAAAGCGACCCAACCAGCTGCGATTTCAAATACCAACAGTTATTGTAATGCTGCAAAAATATTTGAATTTAGAACGCTTCAAATTACTCGATTCGAAATTTAATTTTCTTGCAACCCTGTGCAAAATATAGACAGTATGCATTTGTGAACAAAAAAGTAGTCGCATATAAAAGTTGGCTTTAATCATGGTACGTAATCGAATCACGAAGGTGCTTTTTTATTTCCTAACTTATCATTGGTACGATTTAAAAATAGTTTTGAGTTCTTTCACACCAAAGTTAAATAACCGAAGAGTTATGCTTTATTTTTACTTTTTTTTTTTCGTTGGGTTGGTTGGAGGTAACAGGCTTTTTGTCAATCACTGATACCGTTGCCGTTGGTGCTATATTTCGATGCAGGTTGTTTAGCTCCGACGCACGTTAAATTCATTGTAGCGTGGTTTTGTGCTTTGATACAAAAAACCGGGACCTCAAAAATTGAGTTTCAAGAGATTTATGTATTGACACTTTATTTTATGGATTTGGATGATAGAGAGAGACATTGCACAATTTACTAGTCTTTCTCATCTTGGTAAACTTCACATAATACATAACATCACACCTTTTATCCCCGAAGGGGTAGGAAGAGGCGCACATTACGGCACTTAATGCCACTGTACAATGTAACACCAACTTTTAATTATTTATGTTATGAGTACCGTCATTATAGACACAATTAAAGAACAATAGGTGTGCGGACACCGGTGACCTCGCGCTGTTTGACAGTTTAATAGGGGGTGAGCCTATTGCCATTATACCGGGTATATTTCCAAAATTACTGAAATTTGTTTTTTAAAAACCCAGTAATCTTAGGCATTGTTGGTTAATTAGTGTTATCTTGCATTAATATGCAAGATAACACTAAATACATAATTGTATTCTAAGATTCTAATTCTTCTAGAATACATAATTGTATTCTACAAAAATATCGTACAGCAGACTTGTGTCTCAATTTGTCCAAAAGTAACCCTACATAGAACACAGTAAAGTATTTCAGTCACGGCGACCTTAACTTCGAATAATCACTGATAAAAAACTCCAACATTGTGCACGTTCAAAATACATAATGCGAGCACCATTAGTATGCTATCACTGTACTTAAATAATACTTACTTACTACAGAGCTCCCAATCTTAGCCTACACTGAAAGCATTTAATATTCAAATCAAATTCATTCTCTAATCCATTAGTTATCCATTGCTTTATTTGTTAAGATACACATATAAAAGGTTCATATATACCCAGCAATGGAATATGGAATATCTTCTCAAGTAGATATTGTCGTACTTAGATAAGTTTGTACTGGGTAAGACGGAGTATTAATTTATGTGTCAGATAACGTGTTCGAGCCAATATTGGAAATGTAGTATCAAGTGGCATAATCCTATAATTCCTACTGGCATACATAAATTAACATAGTATTAATCTTCTTAGTTTTATTCGACATTCTGAGGCAGAAAGTAAGATTATAACTAACGTGTATAATAAAGTAACAAGTAAAAGCGCTTATGCTTTTCAAGATCAAGATCAATTTACTATTACTGAAGTAGAATAATTATTTTATAATAGATAGAATAATCATTTAAAAAACCGACCTGTACTCCCTCTTTTTAGGTGGTTATTTACAAACACTTTTCTGAAAACCGCATCAAAATCGGTTCAGTCAAAGACGAGATAATCGCGTATAAATATACAGGTCAAGCTGAAAACTTCCTTATAATCTTGAACTCTGTTAAAAAGAATACAATAAATCGACGCTTCCTACGCATAAGGTCGTAACGCTAAAAAGTCATTTGTTCAGGAGAGCAGTTTTAGTATACGATAATGATAAAATTTGTTGTGAAAGATTTTTAACAAATATTTTTATACGTACCTAACAATTGTTAGTTAAATAATGCATTCCCAGGGGCTGGATATTATAAGGAATTGTAATTACCGAAAAAAACTAGTTTTTCTTACTTACGACCATATACTTCTTAAAAAAAGGTCGTATCTAAATGTTACGACTGTATGCTTCTGTAAACATGATAAAAGCAACACGAATAAAGTCGTAAGTTTGAATTACGACCATTTGCAACGTTGAAAATATTGTATCTCTATAAAAAAGGAGTCGTAATACTGCACTCAATGAATGAAAACCACCTTAAAATTTTGACGTAAATCAATTTTGTTACAATAGCTCTCATCATAGGAACATAATTAAGTATTTTTAAGTCAAAGTTACATTATTATAGTGAATAAAACTATTTTAGAACAATAAAGAAATGAAAACAAAATTAAATTAAATCAATTACGAAACGAAAATTTTATTAATTATTAATTAAGAAATGAAAACAAAATTAAATTTTATTAATTTTAAAAATAGAAGGTAGGATATTTGAGACAAACTGACAACTGAATGCATAATACAATACTAAAACTGTATGCATCATAGGGGTAAAAGGAATGCTCTCAAAAACGCCAACAGGTGACGGTAAAACACAAGTTAAATTTTTATAATAATTGTCTTTTATGTCATAATAGTTACAATCAATAGCTCAAGGCTGATATTTCATGAATAACATGTAAAAAACCATTAAAATAATTTTTTATTAGCGTTTTCGAGAGCATTTTGTTTACATCCATATATTATTTATGTATAAGTAATCCAAAAGGAAAAATTCCGTAAAAAACCGTAAATCTCGATGGAGCCGCTTGTTCATCTCTAAAAGTAATGAAATCTAGACAAAGTCTTGCCAAGTCTAAGGACCTTACTGCGATTTCTTTATTATTATATTAATGTTGTGTGAATTAGCCGTTGAACCACTACCCATTGAATATGGAAAATTGGCCTTGTATACCCTTCAACGGCCAAGTCACACAACATCAACTATAATAATAAAGAAATCGCAGTAAATAACCTTAGACTTGGCAAGACTTTGTCTAGATTTCATTACTTTTTAGTAATGAACAAGCGGCTCCATCGAGACTTGACTAGTTTATTACAGAATGTGTTTGGTTGGATTTCACTTCATTTTGTAGAAACTTGACTACCATATCTCTAATATAGCTGAGACCTGCTGTTAGTTCTTCATCAGATTCTTCAGAGTTTCGATTTTTGACATCAAATGAAGCGGCCCATCAAGTTGAATATTTTTTGTAAAGATAGTATACTACAGTCATGTCCACTTCATTATTCATCTCTTATCGTTTGGTTGGGCTCTTGTGATTTCTAACCACGGTCACGAGGTACTCCTAGTTTTTGCCGTCTAATTATATTTTGTAGTTATAAAAATCTGTAACATTTAATAGATCCAAATAAAGGTTAGCAATACTTAATAAGTAGTTCTCTTACGTCTACACTCAACATTTGTCTTAGAAGGATACTTAGTATCGCCTACTTCAGTGTGGTTGACAATGTAATGCTGTTATTGACAGTGATATCCATTTTCCTAAAACGAACTAAACTGTTGATGTATGTACATCAAATGGCGTTTCAGGCTACGGGTACCTGGCCATGGTGGTTTTAAAATCTTTCCATCTCTCTGAACTCCATTCCTACTGAAATACACTTTTCATTAATCTTTTAAACATTCTTGTTTAATATCTTTCCACTCATGACAGTGACGTGATGTCTACTTGCAACTCTAGCAGACGGTGTATTTTTAAGAATCTAGACAAAGTCATCTTCTTCAGACAGAAGAGTCTTGACTTGAAGTGTTACTGAGCTGTGGTGTATTGGGTCTAATAATACTTCTACAAAAAATCTCAGCATAACAAATAGATGATAAATAGTAGAGACGAAATGGGCATTAAAAATAGTTATTTGGGAAGGGCATGATTGGTGTTATATCCAGTGAAACTTCTATTATGTCAGTTGATTCGTGTAAAAATTCTTCAACACATGACTCTGAATCCTTAAGTGCTGTAGTATTATTGTTGTATTGTAGATAAAATTGAGGGTAACGTTGCGTCGGAATCATTTATTACCTCGGTAACACTTGGTATAAAAATGTAGTTGATGCTTATCGTACTTTAAATAAAAGATTGTCCAGACATTATCTTCCAACCCACTGGTTCAGCTTCAATCGGTACCGGCGATTCTAAAATTGCAAGTTTTCAATTAGTCAAAAAGCACACACAAGTGACAAATACAAATTTAGAGAGTTATACCAACAAATAACATAAATCAAACATAATATTTTATTGTCCAAAGCGATAGACAGAGTTCAGAGAAATTAGAGATAGGAGACATTATAGTATATATTCTGCGTCATGAGAATTTCGAAATTGAAAAACCCGATAATCGGGGTTCGAAACCAACACCTCGTGGCCGGCAGTCATACTCGCGGCCACTAGACTAACGAAGCAGTTAAAAAGTTTATTTTTAATGAGATTTTAACTACATTTTGTAAAGCAGATAATCGTATCTTGTTTTTTTAACGGAGCATAAAGCCGTATGTCTATGATACGTCTTTGTGCGTTTATTTATTGTTATATTTAAACATCGCATATGGTCGTAAGTTTAAGTTACGACTCCTAGAACAAAATGATTGTGAGGTATAAAGTCGTAACTGACCACTGTTAATGTTTGAATACAGCGCATGTAGTCGTAACTTATCACGTTTCGACGTTATGCGTCGGAAAGGTCATAATTTTTTTTTTATTTGTTGAGACCTATTTAACACTTTCACATACTAACTATTAATTTTGTAATGCACATATAAAGTAGTAAAATAAATATATTAAATGAAAAATTAGTACAACTTACCATTTCCAAAATTTTCATCGACCGTTACTTCACAATTTTGGTTTATTTCTTCATTTAACACGAGATTCATAATCTTGGAAGCACGTACGCTACTCATTTTATTATAAATATTACTAGTCCTCCTAAAACTACATCAACAATATCACAAAACTCGACAGTTTTATTTTAAAAAGCAAACTTTTCCACTACTAACATACGACGTAACATTGCGGTCGGTACTCTGCTCTGATTTGCCGGCCGGGCCCAATCGATCCGAGCATATCGTCGGAACAATCCAAGCGACTTTATGCGCGGGAGCGTTTAAATGTTAAGACCATTTTCCATTAGAAAACTCGTGTTCCATATAAGATATTGAAATTTGGATTTTAGTAAATCATGCTACTGTTCAAGATTGTTGTAATAGCCCAAAAAAACGATTTTTGTCAAAAATAATGTTCCGACCTTCTGCGTGGGCGCCATCGAAATGGTCAACTACAACTAAATTGTCGAAGAAACATACCCAATATTGTTACAAGTACCACTTATTTGTCATCATTCGTTCCTTTACAGAATAAAAGTATTTACCTATCATCCACTTATCATCTCAATGTAACGCTCGAAGCTCAATCCCGAACATTATTCGTACATATTTCGACATATTCAGCATAATTCTCTCGTATAAAAACATGCCAAACAAAAATATTCATAATATTGTTGTTATGAAATGTAAGAAAAAATCTTGTTACTGTTGCCCTTTCAATGTTTAACCAGTAACCGAGATATTTGAATGATCAAAGAAATCATATTATCTTCGGCTGTGCACGGTTCCCTGATACGCATACGAAAAGAGGTAATCGTTTAAGTGATTTTAAATGTAGAACGGTCTCTGAGAGTTGCCAGCTAATTAAACATGGCGTCAGGTTCGATTGCAGATGTGCAACGTTTAACGAAGCTGGACTGGCTGGTTTTAATTCAAAATTAGAAAAAAGAAAAGCTTCGCTGGAAATGCTATTGTGCCTTTCTTCAAAATAAGAACACATTTTTATTTTATCTGTTATTTTTAGTCTAGGTTGAAATTCAACGCCGCAATTCTGTATTTATGAGCTCTAGTAATATTTCAGTGCGAATAACAGACACAATAACGTGAGGCAATTAATGACAAAGCACCCTACACATCACAATATCACAGAAGAGTTCACACTCAATCACACAACTATTAGTTTCAAATGGCTTAGCGCATCGAGGGTTATAATGAAAACACGTACCAGCCTGTAATGACTTTCTGGAGTGAGCAAAAAGTCCAGGCGAGGCGTGTTTATGGCGCGTACCCTCGGGCACAGCTTTGCGGTCGGCTCAATATAAGGGCACACATACACCCGCGATATATCAGGCCAATCTAAAACGATCCAGTTTTCAATTCAATCGTTCCATTTTCGAAACTGAACGGAGAATAGGTCGAGTTGATTAGCGAAATTTCGTGTTCCGCGTTCCAGTTATAATGCATCTCTACAGCGATAAATCTGAAGCATTCACTCGAACGTGAATGGAATTATTCTGTTGAATGGTTGCGCGAATATCGTTATCAATTTTGTTTTGTTATTGTATCGTGTTAATGTGTCTGAGCCTTAACATTCAATAGAACCTCAGACGTCATTAATACTAGATGATATTTTTTATCGCGCCACTTCTAGTTGGAGAACTAACAACTCGCATTTATTATGCTCTTTGTAAATGTACTTTTGTAACAAAAAAGTAACGTTTCCTTGGTAATTTTCTTGGGAATTTATTTAAATATTACGATGCTATGTGTGAAGTTCAGTAACTTTGGTGCGATTGTTAATGGTGCTCGAATTCTGGCTCGAAATAATACCGATATATCTACTGTTATTATTTGGGAGATTCTTTTTATTATTTTTGTTTTTTATTGTACAACACGAACACAAACTTTTGTTGTGTTTTATTGCTATGTTTTCTTGGATCCTTTTAGTTTCTGTGTTCCTTTTAACTAGATATTATTTTACACAATAGTTTACAATGGCCTCATTGTAAGAATTAAGTTATTATTTTCAACATAAACACATACAGGATCATATTATACATAAACAAAAAAATATCTATCCCGCGTGCTTGCGTAAAATATTTCATATACAAAATATATCAAGCACATTTTATGAATATTTCACAGATTTCTTATGATCATAAGAAAGTTGTGTAGACGAATATCATCGTAAAGAACCGCTGTTTACGCGTTTACATTCCCCCTCATATCTCAGGTATATGAAAGCGGGTTTAAATAAATAATCCTTTCAAGGTATCTTCTATACAATCTGTTCCTACTGTAACATGTAAAGAGACTGTATATTAAAAGGATTCTTAGTAATATGTTTTTGGAATAGGGAAGTTATGAGTGTATGTATTATATAGGTATTGTAATTATGTCGTTTTTCATGTTAGTTATTTCATTCAGACATATTTACAATGTTTTTATTAAAGAAGGTAACGAATAAATAATTAGATTATAGATCAGATTAGATTGAACTGTATGTGTCATCTTTAATTGGCATTTATCTCACAGAATCTCGTCTTTATTTTACGACCTTTAATAGAAGTATGTTCAAGAAACCACTTGTATAAAAAATTCGCACGTAGGTGCTAAATATATTCCCTATGATTATTTAATAAGTATAGTGAACTCATCTAATTCTGTGACTCGCCTAATAATTCGGTTTAGTAAATTTGGTAGAACTCTTAGGTTTCTAGAAAAAAATCTGATTATTTGTGCTAATATTCCTCATAAAAGACTGATTAAAACTCACGCGGATACTGAATTAAATTAATTAATAATTTATTGGTATTTTATTACTCAAATGCCTTTGTCACGAAGTTAGATGAGTTCACCCTAACCTATTTACTAAATACAATAAAATTGTTTTCATTACCGTTTCGAAACCACTTTTCTCTGTCACTGAGAAAAAACTCAGACAACAACTACTATCAGAAACAAGAAAACAAATACAAGTAACCTTTCCCAGACTGAGAAAAAAACGCATTTGTGCGTCGCCATCGGAGCATATCAAGTATTTTGGGATGCACGCTATCTAAGTTGCGGACTCAACGTGGGAATCACTCCGCCCGGTCATTACCTTACTGCCACACAGTTATCCGTTGAGAAACAATAACTGTGAATTATTAATTAAACAGCACACAACACTCATATGCATTCAATAGCTAACGAGACGTTTTTTTCTTACAATTACCATCTAATTACTTTTGTAAACAATTGCCCTCATTACCGTTAGTTCCCTCACTTTTCAAATCGATTTATCATATCGATATGTTGTTTCGATTTGCGATATCGATTCTAGGATATCGTGTTTAACGAGGCTATAGAGATGGGATCAAGTTTGTGTGTCGAGTGTCATTGTATCCACACTTTCATTATTGAAGATATCTCTCAAGCTGCGAAGATATAGGACGGTAATATAACGAAATGGGAGAGAAGATTGATAGGGTACGCTCAGAATAACAACATACTGTTTTCTTTTGAAAATGTTTTATGAATAGGTATAGCCTATAGTTTCTATGAATATTTATTTAGTATTTGCGGAGCTTGTAGCTCTTTGAAACGATATTTTGTTTCGATTTTTGTGGGTATTTGAGTATATTGCTGAATAGTGATTTGAAGAATGCTTACAATGTTTGTACTTATTGTCGTTTCCGTTCGTATTTTGGTAGATAACTATGAATAAACTTATACTTAGTTTTTATTTAACTACGCCATGTCACATATGATGACAATTTTACAATAAGTCCGAAGAAATCCGTACCAAGATTTTTAACACAAATGAAAACATAAATAAACATTGGAAAATTCTAGAAAATACGAAATTAAAAGTGAAATGTTTTCATTCAATATAGAGTTCATGAATTGAGTTTATTGGTAGCAGTCTTTATTGACGCTTCGTACACAAAGATTTTAACTTCATTTGAGAACTAACGATTTGATTTAAAAACCTTTTATTTAACTCTATTGTATTTTATATGACATTATTTGGAGAATAATTTTGTAAACATATTGAATTAATGTGAAAATCTTGATTACTTTTTGGTTGGCACAATAGCTCTATCAAGAAATATATAGTTGACACTAAATTTTGAGTTTTAAAACTTGGGTAAAGGAGGAGAGACTAAATAATAGATGTTATTTTACTATTTAAAGCTATACTTATTAAAATTGATATGTGAAGATTGATGAGTCTAATAAAACTTAGTACAGATGCTCTTATTTAACCAATAATAATTTAAACTTCGTTTAAAACCATATCATCATTAAGTTAACAAGAAAAACATATACAAAAACACTCATATTTATCTACATTTAGCGTCCAATTCAGTTTGTCCTCATTACCGTTTGCCAGTCCGTTGCATTTGTGTCAGCCGTTGATTCATTTATCAAGTCCACGTAGTTCCTTGCGTTTTTTTTTTTACCCTTTCATTTCCTTCAGCGGCAAAAGGCAAATGACTTTATGACGGACTCGCTTACGAGGATTTTTCGTTCCAGTATCCGATTTTCTATGTCTGCAAATAAGAGCTGTTTTTACAAGAAACATGTTGTTTTTTCTTCGTGTTTTTTTTTTGTTTTTGTGATAAAGGCGTTCTTTGTAGGCGTTTTAGAATATGGTTTCGTGTTTATGTTGTTTTTCTTTGGCGTGTGCTGTGGCTTAAAAGTATTTGTTTTGTGAATCTTATCTGGACTGTGCTTTGAGTATTGTGTAGTGGTTTTGAGCGTCGAATAGTCATAATCTTGTGCAATTTTGGACGACTCTAATGATCCTACCTAATACAGTTTTAGAATTTTCCTTTAGAATTTATAAGTGTGGGAGAGCCATGCTTCGACTTGAAATGGCCGGCTCGCCCGGAGTGATACCACGGCCTCACAGAAGACCGACATGAAACTACGTTGTGTTGTGTTTCGTCGTGTAAGTGAGGTTATCGGAGGCCCAATTACCCTACCCTCTTTCCCCAATCCCTGACTTCCCAAAAATCCTCAATTTACCAATCCAGAAGGCTTGTAACGTACTTGAGAGGCGTTACTCTGATGAAATAAAATCCTTGATGTCGTATGGTAGATTTTTTAGCCCATACATTGCCATGAACTCAGAAATCTTTTATATTCTTAAAGTTATTCAACATAATATCGCCGGCCACTACACAGTTTTTCTATAAACTTGGTATAAAATTTGTTAAAATTAAACTAGTTAGTTGAACCACAGTGAACTAAACTATATTTCAGCGTAAAACTTCTCGACCGTGTAGTTCACATTAGTAACCTTAGTTTTCACGGCGAGTAAATACAGCTAACATAATATTTTAATAACTTCTGTTAACAGAACGTGAGTAAACATCGTTCAGTTATTTTTGAACTTTAAACTTATATGTTTTTAGTTCGAAAACTGGATAAAGGAAAAAGGAATGAACATAGAATTGTTTTTTTCAAAGCATTAATTCTTTGTTTAGGTGAATAATATAAATTGTATCTTTTTTGGATTAACTTTAATAATTATTAATTCTAATCAATGTATTTGTCCAAATTTTTACTTACTTCATATTATTTTTACTTATTCTTTATTATTTATTACGTTGATTTGAACTTAGAACAGTAGATAACTTAACAAAAAATCGCGGGTTACTCACGTGAAGCTCTACTAGTTTCGAACCACAGAGGGGTTCTTCCTCATGAGCAGCGTACACGGTCGCGGCGATGTCGCGCAGCCTACTAAACTAGTAGAGCTTTTCTCAGTATATTCTCGTGAGTAACCCGCGATATTTAGTTAATTTGGTATGTCTCACGATAGTAGAAAACTCGTCTGGTGAAAAATGCGTACGCCACTGCATTAGTGCACCTCTACTTATCCCATTGGAGGTTAACAGGCGTGTTTTGTTTTTATAGCTGCGTAACCTATATTGTACTTACTAGTTCTTGCCCGCGGATTCGCGCGCATTAGATTCGGATTTATTATACTCAACCTTCTTCTATAATGTCGTGGTGGCCCGGTGGATTAAGTCGCCCGGTTCTCATGCATGAGCGTGCCGGTTCGAAACCTACCACCGGCAAGTATCAATGTAACTTTTTCCGAGTTATATGTACTTTGTACGATTATTTAGATACCGCTGACAAACAGTGAAGGAAAACATCGCGAGGAAAGCTGGGCTTATAATTTCTAATTATAAGTTTGAAATCGTCAACCCGCATTGCGAGCGTGGTGATTAATGTTCAAACCTTCTCCGTGTGAAAGAGGCCTTTCGTCAGCAGTGGCCACATACAGATTTTTGATGTGATGTGAACCATCTTCATGAATCACACAATCAAATTCAAAAAGCCCAGCAAAAACTGTTGCGAAATTTTAAAGATCTACAATCTTGAGCATAGTATGTAGTAATTGTATAAAAATATTACTTACTGTCTGTTGATAGTAATTTCATAAAACAATATGTATGTATATATTACGTATTATTACAGAGAAAGTTAAGTTCTAAAATTAGATTAGTAATGCGTGACTAAACAAAATGAGATCGCGATGAATGTTAGGTCATAGTTTTGTAACCTAGCTTAGATTAGAACCTAGAATCTAAGGCCTAGATTTGAAATGTGAGGGTATTGCTAGATTTAGTGCTTACGATATACATAGAGGTATATTGAAACATTTCTGCATTTTTATGGATAGTAACGGATACCTTAATAATTTAGTAAAGTCGAATAATCGTACTTTTGTAAAAAAGTTAACCAAAGTTAGTTACCATATCACTGAGACTTTAGATTCAGAAGAAATATTGAGATTTATACTAAACCTAAAAATTTAACAAAGTTTCCATTCACCCCCTATTATGTAGGACTCATAACATAAATAGTGGAAAGTGAGTGTTACTTCTGTATGCACCTTTGCCTAACCCTTCGAGGATAATAGGCGTGATGTTATGATGTTATGTTTCATTCAGGAGCCTAAAATGATTTGACAATTTTTACCGATCACTGAGGCAATGTTCATCTTCATTTATATTGCATAGAATCATAATCCAATTTAACAAAACATAACATCACGCCTTTTATCCCCGAAGGGGTAGGCAGAGGTGTATGTACATTACGGCACTTAATGCCACTGTACAATGTAACACCCACTTTTCACTATTTATGTTATGAGTCCCATGTAATAAATAGGGTGTGAGCCTGTTGCCATATACCGGGCACAATTCCAGACTCCGTGCTACTACTGAAATTTTTTGGAAAAGCCTAGTAATACTTTGCTCGACCCGGGAATCGAACCCGAGACCCTTTGCCCGGCAGATGCAATTGCGACCACTCGGCCAACGAGGCAGTCCAATTTCAGTTTAAATTTAAATTATGAAATATTCGCGTTTTAATTATCAAAACTTAATTTTAATGGAGAACCAGAGCAAGGAAGTCAATTAAGAAGTCCGTGTTGCACCGAGTTCGAATGTAACGCGATCATTCATTAGCGTTGTAGGTAATGCAGGACTGACACGTATAATCTTAGGAACTCAATTAATGAACATGTGTTCTGGAACTGGGAGGACTTTTATGGCATAAGCCGGTAAACGAGCAGACGGATCACCTGATGGTAAGCAATTGGTGTCGCCCATGGACACCCGGAACACCAAAAGCGTTACAAGTGCGTTACCGGCCTTTCGGGGATTAGGAGTTTGAGGATCGTTGGGAATTCAGGGATTGGGGAGATTGGGGAAGGGGAGGGTAATTGGGCCTCCGGTAACCTCACTCACACTACGAAACACAACGCAAGCGTTGCTTCACGTCGGTTTTCTATGAGGTTTTCTTCATGAAGAAAGGTTAAATATTATGGTGTTACATCATTAATTAGTTGTTTGATTTGATTGAGATTTTATGTAGTGGAATTGGTCTATTCGACCAGTCACTGCCAAGGGTTTGAGGTTGTATTCTAAACATTGTAGGTCTTTATTCGATTTTCATATAAAAAAATACAAATAGTTTTGATACTGATTAAACTGTCAAACACCAAGCGGTCACCGGTGACCGCGACCTATTGTTCTTTAATTGTGTCTATAAAACCGGTACTCGACGAGTTAAAATCAATCTCTTTTCCCAGTACAATTAATTACGTTGAAGTTTTTTTAGCACGCGTTGGTGACTGATGTCGGGCAAACCTTTTAATATTATAATCATTTTAGCACTTACTAAGGCATCCAGGTATTCTATTAAAATCTTGAATGTAAAAACTTTCCAGTAACAGAATTTTATCATAATATTATTTGCATAGTAAGTGTCTCAGGGGATTAAAGTAAAAGGTAGAGTACTTAATTTTCTTGTAGAACTATTTGCACAAAGAAATCTATTACTAAAGCTGTCCGCCTTGCTGGGATAGAAAATACATTAATACAATCCAGATTCCAACTATATTTGTTACAATTTTAATCTGAAAAGCATCAGTCGTTTTTGTGTTATTAAGTGACAAATCTATATTATAATATTATAATGCCGAAGAGTTTGTTTTTTTGTTTGTTTGTTTGATCGCGCTAATCTCCGAAACTACTGGTCCGATTTGAAAAAATATTTCTGTGTTAGATAGCCCATTTATCGAGGAAGGCTATAGGCTATAAAATATCATGCTACGATTAATAAGCACCGAGCAGAGCGAGTGAAACTGCGCGGAAGTAGCTAGTGCCTATATAAACGTGCACAATTGTTAAATGAGTATGAGCTCACATTAATATATTATGTAGGTAATTATATTATTAACATTATTCAATTAAGTTAATAGCTGTACATATGAGTTCATTATAACATCAATTTAGTATATTAATTAAAATATTAGCCATATAGATATTATTACCAACGGGCTAGGTAGAATAACAAAATGAGGGCCGAAAGGATATATAAAACTCCCTTCAAATGACTCGGGGGAATTCCTAGATTAAAGTATTTATAGACGAGAATAATTACATTTTATACTATTTGCAAATCGAGTTCGAGTGTCATTAGTCACAACATAATTGTGGGTTTTAGAGATGAGGTTCTGTGTTTCAATATTGTGTGTTAGGAGTATGAGAATAGAGTTGTAATGTGTGATTTATCGCCCATTATAAAAAAAAACAAATATAAAAAAAAATCATTCATTAACCTAATATTCCACGAGACGATATAATTAGACAACGCTAAAACATCAATTGTTTCACATTCGGTTCATATTCCTTCACCGCCAAACATTATTCAATGTTATTTCATAATTTCTAGCGAAAACATTCGATACGTTATGTTATGATAGTAGAACTTAATTGGCAGACGTTCATGCTTGGCTAATTGTCTTAGAACCCCGTTATAACCGCGGTAAGCCACTATGTGAACAACTAAAGCTGTGTGCAGATGGAACTACTTATTGACGATTGTCTTATTTGTAGAACTTTTGTTGGTTAGTTTCTTATTGAGTTGGTGATGAAATAGAAAAATGTACTAGATTTTGTGACGCCAGTTCTGCTCTTCTAGTTGGTGATTGGTGATGACCGGGTGGCAATTCGCTCTAAACAACCTTTGAAATCTGGCCTGCAATCCAAACGGAGGTGATAAACCTGTAGTGACCATCTCCATGGTTTATAGTTTATGCTTTACAGTTTACTACTGAGCCGGAGTACACTGTCAGGGACTAATAAATAGAACTAGGACACTAAATCGTTTTCTCGTTCCTTTATTACAACCAACGACACTTCATCTTTGACATTAATAGCCACTATAAAATCTTCAAAATCCCGTTATCAAACAGTGCTACAAACTATTCAATTCTCATTTTAGAAACAATCGAGGAAACGCCTGTCAGCATTGCTTATAAGGTCTATAAGGCCTATAATCCTAATCCCCATATTCGGCAAATCTATGCTCAGTATTGGAATACAATACGAATTCTCTGTCTCAATAATTACCCTTAAATGGATTTAATATACGATGTATTGTTAAATTGTTATTCTATGAGATAATTGGAGACAGTTTCATGCTTCGGTAATTATGTGTGAGTACCGTTGTCTGAGCGGTGGTCATTGATGTTGATGAGGTATAATGTCGGGTTCAGAAGAGGTATAATGTTGAGCGACTGTTTAGTTGTCGTTTAGGCTTACTTTGTGTTGAAAGTTATAGATATAAGATATAAAGTTAGGTTAGTGCAGCACTGCAGTAATATATGTATATCCGAATAATGTTTAAATAGGTACGTCTAAAACAGGATTCCACTGTATCACTGACTAAAAGGACACAAATACAATACATCTGTGCGTATAGTAAAAACCTCAATATGTACTTACGCGTTCAGTTTTTCGTTATTATCATATCAAAGTAAATCATATTCCTTTACAAGGTATAAGAGAATATTGTAGTAGTGAATGTTCCAATTCACTCACAACAAAAATATTAAAATGAGGGAATATTATGTATTCATTCGTAAATCGGAAAAACAAAAAAGAGTATGCATACATGCATATTTTATGTCATGGTGTCTTAAAAAGAAGGTGTCGGTCTTGTCTGTCGTATTTGTCGTATCTGTTGTCGGTCGTGTTTGACGTATCTGTCGTGTCGGTCGTGTTTGTCGTGTTTGTTCTATGTGTCGTGTCGGTCGTGATTGTCGTGTCGGACGTGTTTGTCGTGTTGGTCGTGTTTGTCGTATCTGTTGTGTCGGTCGTGTTGGTTGTTTGTCGTGTCGGTCGTCTTTGTCGTGTCGGTCGTGATTGTCGTGTCGGACGTGTTTGTCGTGTTGGTCGTGTTTGTCGTATCTGTTGTGTCGGTCGTGTTGGTTGTTTGTCGTGTCGGTCGTCTTTGTCGTGTCGGTCGTGATTGTCGTGTCGGACGTGTTTGTCGTGTTGGTCGTGTTTGTCGTATCTGTTGTGTCGGTCGTGTTGGTTGTTTGTCGTGTTGGTCGTCTTTGTCGTGTCGGTCGTGATTGTCGTGTCGGACGTGTTTGTCGTGTTGGTCGTGTTTGTCGTATCTGTTGTGTCGGTCGTGTTGGTTGTTTGTCGTGTCGGTTGTGTTTGTCGTGTCGGTCGTGTTTATCGTGTCTGTCGTATAGGTCTGTTTGTCGTGTTGGTCATGTTTGTCGTATCTGTCGTATCGGTCGTGTCTTTTGTGTCGGTCGTGTTTGTTGTGTCGGTCGTGTCAATTATTTTTTTTGAGATCATTATATTCGGGTATCTATTGGCATGAAACTCACTTATCAAAAATGTGTCAGATATCATAGAAATGTAGGACTCCAACCAAAAATTTTTGAAATCGGCCCGGTAGTTTCGGAGAAAACAAACAAACAACCATAGAAACAAACATAAAATCAAATCTTTCCTCTTTATACTATTACTAATGTAGATGAAGCATGTATTGCAACATTACCATTCCTCTCTATATGGCACCACGTAAGATAATAATCGATTGCTAAAGTTCAATAATTGTAACAATGAAACTGTAATCAGTTTTATGTAATAGTTGCAAAATATTCTTTATTGGTGATGCCGCGATGTCATTTTGTAACTTCTATGTGTCATAATCAGGATAACTTAGTGCTCTCTCTATATACCTTAACTAAAAAGCTAGTTGACTGATTATAACTTTGAATTAGTCTTTGAAATCTGAATACAAAATAAAATCCGTACATTTTAAATAAATTTTACAAGCAAACAAGCATATGGGATAGCTATAACGAACGCTGTTCTAATTTCAAATTATTGGTTTAGGATTATAATAATGACTAATAACTACTACTAAAATTTATCACAAAATGTTACATTTCAACCAAAATTCCAAATAAATAGCCATTACCAACAGCCTTCCAACCCATTTTAACCAGGAGTAACACAATTATAACAAAATCGGAACGCAGTCAACTAAATTATGAACCGTTCAGATCTCAATCTTGCGAACGGAGATTTAACTTCATAAACTTATAAAACGACTTTAAAAGCGAACAAATTACACCTGTTAGTTATAATTAAGTTTCAAAGCTAGGTTTAGTTAAAGCCGACTTGTTAAATCTTTGCTTATTCCGCGGCTTATTTGTAAAAGCGGTCTTAGGTCTTAGCGCTTGTACCTAGAACCTAGAATAAGTACTTAAGTAAACGGTGTTGAGTAGACGTGTTTGTGCTTGTATGGTTTGTTTTGATAGTGATGTGTTATGGTGAGATCGGATTAAGATTTATTAAAGGACGAATTTGTAGAAGAAAATGATGTGTGTATTTGTTGACTGTTTAAAAATAGGGTTCGATCTAAGATTTAAAAAAGGAAGGATATATTTTCACTCTGTACTATGTTACCTAAGTAGCTAACATTGCCTCTAACTTTAAGTTATTGTTTTTAAACATTAAATAGAAAAACTTAAGGTTCGAGTCACAAAGTCGTGTGCGCTCAACAAATATGACTTCTATTTAAAATATTAAAAACATCTTTCTATGAATAGGTAGTTTCTAATTAGCGACTGACCCATTTCTTTCAAAAGCCTTACCAGTTACCACCTGCCTGCTTCAAGTATAATTATAAAAATATAAACTTAATGAAACTTTTAAATTTATACTAAGTTATACACTTTTATAGTGTTTCAATGTATACATGCCTGGTTCGTATACTTACTGACTTTTTGTTTTTTAAAACTTATTCAGTTGTTTCAATTTACGCTACAAATATAACTAAGTTATAATTGACGCAATGTAGATTAAATTATACCGTGCCTCTGTGATCTTATGAATGTTATTCTCAGTATAAGTTATTTATTATAGAGTCCAGTATCTCGTAGTCTACAAAGGTGGGTCAGACACCCAATAATGGAAGTAACTGCAATGTTATTCCATTCACGATCGATATCAACGTAACTGAAGTTAAGACAGGGTTGGCACTAGTTGACAGTGATCAGTGTCACTATGAATACTGCAAGCCCTAGCAAGAATGTATGTGATAAAACAGCTGTAGGTACAGTTATGTTTCATTGTGTGAGTGAAGCAACCGGAGGCCTTATGGTCCCTAATCCCCCAATCCATAAATCCCTACCCCTAAAAGGCCGTCCCCGCACTTGTACCTCCTCGGTTGTAGTGAGCATTTTATACACAGAGCCGATTGCTTACAACTCAGGCATGCCTGTTGATTATGTAGCTCGGATAAAACAATAATGCCAACCCTAACGTGTATGGTCTCCATAACTGAAGTTAAAATAGGGTTGTCAATGATGAGTGTCACTATGCCTGAAGTGGGCTAGTTTGTGCGTCATTATAGAGGTACAGGAGCTAGGGAATTTAAGTGTCTATTGATTCTGTTGTCGTGTGGCAAAATAAACGGGTATTATAAGTATTGTGGTAGTAGATTGTAATGTTTTGTCGTTCGAATGTGAACTGTATTCAATCAATTTTAGGTCTGCAGTTTATACGTGATAATCTCTTCTTCTACTGACAAGTTGTTACAATGAGGTTGTAAAGAAAAAATGCAAAAGGACAATCCGAAATATTTGCACATAAATGTTACATTTCGTTATAAAACAATTGGATGAAATAATAATAGATAGCCAGTTATCAATTAATAGTTACAAATACGATAATTAAATATTTCACACTTTTAGCACATCATGATTAATATTGCCTAACGATTTATCAATGCAACTTTTGATTTTATTGTCCGTCAAAATATCATTGTGTGAAATTAATTTCATACTATTAAAAGCTGTCAGTAAGTATGTCAAAATTGTATTCTGATATGTAAAACAATGATAACAATTAAAATGAAATTGACCATTATATGAATTGATGTGTGTCATTGTTGCGTTGGTCCAACTATTGCAAGAGCGACTGCCAACTAAAATATTTTAAAGTTTGATTTATTAATGAAAATATTATGGTTTTTAGATTTTTGGAAATAAACAATATCGAAAAATGGGTACTGATATTGTGGCAATGGCAATAAGCTCTTTATAACATGGGATTCATAACATAATTCTCAACATATGGATGTTATATTTATTAAATGCATCTTTGATTATATCAAAAGTATGTCTCTTTATTATGTAACTGATAATTACACGGGGCATATATTATGTCTTCATCTCCGATTGCGATATAATCACATTTGTTACCATTTATTATCTTGTTTCGTAACCTTTTGTTAAGTCTGTTAGGATAATTGTTACATTTCGTTTCGTTTGATAGTTTGACAATGCGATTGTGACAGTCCTGATTGATCTGCCAAGATTGATATGTGCGTATCTATATTTTGATATTTATTGTAACATCATTATTATACGCCTTTTATAAGCTTACTGCATACATAATAAAGTGGCACAACTGTGTGTTTGATTTAATATGAAACTAGATAAAGAATTACAATTCTTTATATACTACAGTATATGTTTGTTCCTTTTGAGAATTCCCAGTTCCCAAAAGGCCGGTAACGCACTTGTAACACCTTGGTATTCCGGGTATCCATGGGCGGCGCCGATTGCTTGCCATCCGTCTGCTCGTTAACCGGCTTATGCAATAAAAAAAATATAGGGCTTATTTGTTTAGACACTCTATTTTTAGAGCCATAAGTTTTTGTTCATGTGGGTATTTCCATAGTCCAGTTTAAGTTAAAGATCTCTAGCACAATGAACAACCCTTGACGCCTAAACTTCGATTCTCTGGATTACGAATTGAATACTAACACAGTTTTTGATAATAAAACCTTTCAAAAAGTATAGGCACATAATGCTACTACCTATCTTCAATTGGAACAGTCGTCAAGTTATATAACGAGCCATTATTATTCCACATGTGTATCGTACGCCATTAGATTGAGATGTGAAATAAATGGCAACAGTTTCTCGTAAAATAAGGATCATTTGAGATTTCCTCGCTGTTGTGAATGGACATAAAAGTGGATTATCGGTACTTTTAGTATTGTAACACCTTCACCTGGTATTGTGTTACAATGTTAGGAATTTGGTTTTGAAGGGAATGTTATTAGAACTTGAGGTTTTTGGTGAAGTTGGTCTAATATTTAGGTGGGTGTCTAAACAAATTGTATAGTTATTGTTATATTATATGCTCATCAAATAAGTGATTGAAGGCTGGGAATGAAAATGAACGCATTTCTTCCAAAAAGACTGCTTTGTTAGTCACATTTGCAAGCACGATTATCGAACAATGGGTTTTTGATATAATTTCAGAATCGATCAGTAAATTCTTAATAGCATTGAATTTAGAATTGTGGTCAGTGGTGAAAATAGGCTTACAACTTGTTACGAAAAATGGTGGAAAATGGCTGTTACATTTAAAATGTTTCCATACATATGTACGTCTACCCCATTGATGAATAAAAAATGTTATGTAATGGTATACAATCACCATCAACCTCTGCATAGCTTTTATAAAAAATTGGCATGACATTATATTAAGTTTAATAGACACCAGTATAATGCAATCTCATCCCCCGACGACTGCAAATTACAGTACTTTCAGTATCTATATTGATTTTCAGTCCTTCATGCTGATATTAATAAATCGAGAGCCGTGGTAATATTCATATTGAAGCGGTTGGATCCGATTATGCGGTTTCAATGAACGTTAGTTGATGGAAATTTAATATTGACATTTGAATCATTTAACTTCGATATAGTTGGTTAGTAATGGCTAAATCTGTTTAGTTAGAATGGATGACCATTGACTTATGCCGGGGCCACACTAACGGAAAATGCCATTAATTATCGCGATAATGGACGTTCACCATAGGTGTAGCCACAACTTAACGCGATAATTTTACAATGGCATTAACAATGCCGTTTGGCGTTAGGTGATACCTCAGGTACATACATCAAAGAGATGAACACGATAATTGATGTGATGAGGTGTTCACACTACATATTGTCAGTGTGCGTCGAGAGCGCATCGGGAACGGACGTGTTTTTGTTTTTTTGTATGATGGATTTGCAAATACGTATACAATGTCGATGGAGTGAAGTAATGAAAAAGTAATCACTTTCATCGTGATTTTTATTTTATTTGGAAAAAAACAATATTACTTATATATATATAATATCTATCAGTAAAGTACATAAAACCAATTTAATGTAATATCCACAACATTTTCCAAATATTACCTTTTGAGACATAAGCTGTGATCAGGTCAAATGATGAGATTCTGCAAACAGAACCATGTTTGTGGGATCCAAAATTAAATATTAATTTACACTCATCATATATAGAACGCTACTCAAGCGCGTCTTAAAATTGGCGTTTGTGTATTTGGACATAAGAATTTCAGTATGCAACCGCATTTGCCAGCCACATTTAATAACAAAATAGTACCTATTGTTTGAAAGCGAAGTAAGCACACAAGAAGAAAACGAAATTACGAAATTCCATTTCCAGTTCAGACCGCATCAAATTAATCTAAATAGAACACAAGGCAGTGGAATGATCGCCATTCAATTAATTCACTTCAAATGAACTGTAATGAAATACAGACAACTGCACTTCAAGCTCCATAAAAACATCTTTTTTCAATCCACTTTCAACTACACTGTTCTGTGATAAAGTTGGAAATCTATTGTGTGCTATGATAGTTTGATGTGATAGCTTTATAAAGCTGAGTACTCACACACCGTATACTCCAGTTTAATTTCAAAATGAGTAAAAACCATACATAACATCACGCCTTTTATTCCCGAAGGTGTAGGCAGAGGTGCACATTATGCCACTGTACAATGTAACACCCACTTTTCACTATTTATGTTATGTGTCCCATGTAATAGGGGGTGAGCCTATTGCCTTATACCGGGCACAATTCCAGACTCCATGCTACTACTGAGAATTTTTTTAAAACCCAGTAATACTTTGCCCGACCCAGGAATCGAACCCGAGACCCCTATGCTTGCCCGGCAGTCGCACTTGCGACCACTCGGCCAACGAGGCTGTCTAAAAATCAACGTGTGCACCACAAAGCTCATTTCAAGGCGTGCTTTATATAAATAAAATAATATAAATGTAATTTTCTTTGCACCTACCCAAAGTGTGCTAAAGTTTATTTTGGTGAATTCTGACAGTTGCAAGTCATTCAATAGGTAAATGCTAATGTATGGACAGAAACCCGTACTATCAATTTTAGTCGAGCTAATGGAGTAAAACTGAATGTGAGTCCCAGCATAACATGAAGTTGCAATTTCTTCGAGCGACCGCAGCGGTCAGAATAAGGCTGTCGCCTACATATCCCTGCGGTTTCAACGTTCATACAAACGCAGTACTGCAATATCATTTATTATTCAGTGCTGTACAAACAACACCCCAGAGGTTGCACCAACATCGAAACATTCCCACTACAAAGTCTCTCGAAGATTTTCTTCCGAACTTCGCTTATTTACACTTTTAAACTTTAGAACTGTGAATTGTTTTGTTTTTTCTCCTTGTTTCGTTGTTTATTTTTGTTTAAGTAGGGAATTGTTTGATGGTCGTCGTTCTGTTTGATATGATTTGCTTTTGTTTGAGCCACGAAGGTAATGCTCAGTGGAATATGAACGAAAGTTGATAAATATTTCGTGGAAATACTTTACCTATTTCTTTCATAATTTTTATTTATGAATACTTATGGTCTATACTTAGTAAGACATTCAGTATATTTTGTATAAAATCGAATCAGCAGTTTTGATTGGTCATAAACTGACAAGGAAACCGTGATACTAGTTTCGAGTTACCTAATCTAGAATTATATGGATGTGGTAAGAGAAAACTATGTACAAAATTGTACAATTTTTGTTCAAATAAGTATCAAACTGTAACCAACCATTCGCTTAGCTTCTGCGTCAAACATAAAATGTATTCCTCTAACTCCTGACCTCAGAACGCTCTCTAGACAACACTCCGACATAACAGACAGTAGACACGAGCCGGCAAACCATTACAGGTCTTCGCAATTCTTCCCACAAACTACTGTGTTTATCGTATGAATCAATGATAGTATTACGTGAGCGAACTGACCAAAATTGGTTTGCGGTTTCCGTGATCCAATTTGTTGGTCTCCGGAGTATGGTACGAAGCGTTCCGCATAGCAAATGATTGAATTGTTCGGAGCTCATAAAATTGGCAGCTCTAGGTGGTTGGCTGTGTAATTCGACGAGAATTTATCATAATACCATGATCCTTGCTTGGTGTAAGGCTGTTTTTCCTTGAAACGAGAAGTAAGGTGTTGATGGGAGCAGTTATGTTGTTACGAGAGTGTAATAAGTAATATGCGGTCTATGGTTATCTACATAACATAGGTAACGCCTTTTATTCCAGACGCAGAGTACTTATGGCACTTAATGCCACTGTACAATGTAACACCCACTTTTCACTATTAATGTTATAAGTCCCATGTAATAGGGGTGAGCCTATTGTCATATACCGGACACATTTCCAGACTCTGTACTACTACTGAGGTTTTTAAAAACCCAGTAATACTTTGCCCGACCCAGGAACCCGAGATCCCTTGCCCGACAGTCGCACTTGCGACCACTAGGCCAATGAGGCAGTTAGTATGGTTATCTTTAGACTATAAATAAAGAAATAGGTAAACTACAGACGGCTTGAAAATTGCAAAAGTAATAAATTGTTGTATTTACAAAGATAAAAGCTTCATAGTTCTAAAGTGACCAATACTTTCACCAATAAAAGTTTCAAAGTAGACCAATACTAAAATACATCGAAGATCTCCACACCATTTTACGGCAAAACTTATAAAAATGATCGTCAATTTTTCGATAAGATAGGTTTCATAAATCCCGTAACGTTGCAGTGTGGGGGAATTTCTCTAGGTAATCTGTTTATAGCGGGGAGAATTAAATTTATCACAACATCAAAATTTTGCAGCGAAACCAGTAGAGGGTGGAAAATTTGATTTGCCGCCGGGTCGGGTAAATATCGATAAAAACAGGGATGAAACTCAGTGCTCAGTGGCTGAATAATATTTTAACAGTTATTTTTGTATTAAAATTGAGCTGGTAACGTACCTAGGTAAATTTTATTAGGTATTTTTATGACATAACATAACATCACGCCTTTTATCCCCGAAGGGGTAGGCAGAGGTGTACATTATGCCACTGTACAATGCAATACCCACTTTTCACTATTTACGTTATGAGTCCCATGTAATACCTAGGGGGAGAGCCTATTGCCATATACCAGGCACAATTCCAGACTCCGTGCTACTACTGAGAATTAAAAAAAAAAACAAAGTCACTTTGCACCACCTGGGAATCGAACCCGAGACCCCTTGCCCGGCAGTCGCACTTTCAACTACTCGGCCAACGAGGCAGACATATTTTTATGATGTAAACATATTATTATTACACAGGCCGATATTCGTAAACATATAAATTTAATTAAACTACTAAAAATATAAATATGAAATTAGCTCTAAACGATAGACGATGATACTCTGGGCTTGAGAAGTATTTTATTAGCATTTCAGTAAAGGTACCGAGATTGCAAACCGCCATTAACTTAACATAAAAAAGGTTTGTTTTGATACGAAATTAATTTAAAAAGTTGACTTTATTACGTAATCCGAGTAGCCATAAAAATGAAATGATTAAAAAACATTAAAATTCCATGAATATTAATTGAAGTTTTGACAATGGAAATTAAAAGAACCGACTTAGGTTGTTTACAAAAGATAAATGTTTCTAATTGTTTATAAGTAAGTGGTTAGCAAGCAGTTCTTGAACTAGAATTCGAAGATATTTAAAGTTTATTTGAAAGTATAGCGACCTTGAGTCTCACGATATTTAACAAAAGATATGGGTAGGTATGTGCCGTTGGTGTACCATACCATATATCCCCAAGCGGTCACCGGTGATCGCTCTCCACTAGCTACATTATAGACCTTATTTCCAATGTATAGAGACTAGTCTCTGCCATGGGAGACTGGCGTGAAATTAGGTATGTATGTATGTATAGAGACTACTTTTGTATGAACAAATTTAGGGGATGATGATGATTTTTCAACGGGTTAATTTTTCGTTCAAGTTTCAAATGAATAGAGTGTTTGATTAACATTTGTTTGGCTTGACTAACTTGGAAAGGAAATGCCAACATAACAATCATAACATATTCCGAAGAAAAAATATTTAGGGGTAACAATTTGTGTCTATTGGAGGCTCTACGTCTCTAATTACATAATAAACTAGTTCAGTTTCTACTTTAATTCGATTTTTAAATTTGTAAATGATGTCTTAGCTGTTAGCCAAAAAAAAAGAAAAAAAAAATTGGTGCTATTTCTTTATTTAAAAACACACCCAAAATGTTAATAATTATAATTCAAAATGGAACTTTACCTGATCAAAGTTTACATCGCATTAAATAATCTACAGAGGTTTCGTACATAAAGTTACAATATACTTATGCATGTACTATCGGAACAATGATCTTGAATTACATAACGCGAACAATGCGGTTACAAGAGTGTGGAATGCGATTAAATGAGCTTCAACGTGCTTACGGCTTGTTACCGCATATTTCAGACCGTATTACTAAGTAAATTGTTTACAGAAAATCAACTTTGTACAATTTGAGAGCAGGTAATTGGTTGGGATTATATTTTGATTCTGCAATTATAATGATGACATTAAGAGATTCGAAAAGAGTATTCGAATAATCCTCGAAGGTTCAAGTGAGGTTGTACAATGCACGGTTGGCGCTGTGGCTGGGCACCTGGCTGCCGCGCAACGTGTCGCGGCTTCGATTCCCGCACGGAGTAACTCTTTGTGTGATCCACAGATTGTTGTTCCGGGTCTGGAAGTCATATGTATTTGTCCTTGTATGTTTGTAAACGCACCCACGACACACGAGAAAATCCTAGTATGGGGTAACGTTTTATAAAAAAAAAAACAGCTACGTTCTGAGTTCGAAGACGAATGTATACAACACTATAATACCTAGGGGCTTATAAAAAGAAAGAAAGTGTCAATTAAAATGTTCGAATACAGTTTCAAATCCTAGTTCAACTGTGGTTTTCTGTTTTGTATTAGGTGCTCACATTTTGGGGTCAAAAAAGGTGCTCATATTTTTGCTTAAATTAATGGATACAATATACCTCCATATCTATCCTTCTTTTCCTTTACATGCACCTATTTATCAATGTCATCACTGGAACTTCCTTATACGAAACCAGATGGTGAATTAAGTATTACAACGTCTCCAGCCTGTTCAAAAGTTTAGGAAAGCATTTTATCTTGATTATATCGAATGCTTTTTTGGTTGAGTAGATGC
The DNA here is from genome assembly GCA_902850265.1 of Spodoptera littoralis. Taxonomy (NCBI): domain Eukaryota; kingdom Metazoa; phylum Arthropoda; class Insecta; order Lepidoptera; family Noctuidae; genus Spodoptera; species Spodoptera littoralis. Next base: position 11,197,636 of record LR824544.2, read on the forward strand.
GAATGGGACTAGAACAAGAATTTCTGATTATATTACCGACGTTGACTAGAGTTCTTTAGTTTTTGAAGTGATTAGGTACATGTCTAGGTAGTAAGCGGCTGCACAACATGTCGCGGTTTTATTTTTAGACGCAATTATTATTTGTAGAACCACAATTTTGTGATTTCTGGCAGAAGTGTGATGTGTGTGTTTCTAATAAATGCATTCGACTCGAAAATGGGACTCGGGAAAATTATCCAAAAATAAATTAGGCGATGAAGGATACATTAATACCTTTGCCAAACCTTTTGATAAGTAAAAGACGACTAGGTAGGTACTATTTTATGTATAGTGCAGGAGCTCTAAGCGGCATCTTGCCAGCGATGTTACGATACATTATCGCGCACGGTATTCCCGACGTTCCAACGTGTCCTCAGACGTTCGAGCGTGCCAACTAGTCAGATAGCACATCAATAATTACGACTTATCGATTTAAGAGTCCAGCCAACTGGAGATGATTAGGCTTTATCTCCATCATCGGGATTGGTTGCAACATGGTTACATGTCTACAGTTATAATTTAAAATACATTTGTGTCATTTATTGCAACATCAAGAACAGATAATTAGGAAAAAAGTTAGGTATTTATAGAAGAATAATAAACTGCGTTTAAAAAAATCGACGTCAATCACCTCTTTTTTGAAGTCGGTTAGAAATTACAACATAACGTATTGTAGACTGAATTTGATTCTTCTGTAAGGTGATTTTATCTCTTTAATTAAGAAGCCAACTCTTAAAATGCGCCTTTTTATTGAATTTTGATACTTCTTAGTCTAACAGTAATAGTCCACCTATTGTACTTTTTGTGCATGAAGTATATTAAATAAAGAAAAATATAAGAGGTTTTACGACCACCAAAGCAATTAAATCATTACCATAAGCGTCTATACCTATATATGGCAACAAGAACCTAACAGGTTACCGGGACTCCGGCTCGACGTGCAGGAGAAGGAACGGGGTGCTTTTTAGTCAGTAAGAGTCTGACACTCCCTCCCGCCTCACCCAAGCGGGAGTAGCCATTCGATGATTTGCCCCCCTTAAAAAAAACCTAACTGCACAACACGCGAAATATATGTACTCATACAAAGGCAATACCTATATTTCATTGTTTCCAAACAAACAGAAATGTTATATAATATACCATTATCAATATCTACATCGTTAAGCTTACCCTATATCGTTATAACTCTCTACAACCCACTAGGAAGTCTATAGCCACGTTTATCTACAAGTGACGTGCACAACGGCTATTTAATAACAGTTATTTATGAACTCCATGGAGCCGCGCAACGATCATTTAGTTTTAGTTTTTATCACAATTTGTTTCACTGGATTAATGTTTCGTTAGTTTTTAATGGTGTAACTCATGTAGCGAGTTTTTTGTTCTTTGAGATAGTGCTGTTGTTTATGTTGCTTTATTCTATTTTTGTCTTTTTACTGGAGCTTTTTATTTTCAAATAATTTCTCACAATATGATATTATTTCTCTTTTCTCAGATAAGGGAATCGTAGAAGTATTTATTATAATGCATTTCTGGAGCGTCTATTTATTACTATTCAATTTTGTTATTGAATTTATAACCTCAGTGAATAAATTGTTTGTTATTTGTTTTCAGATCATTATCGAGATTGGAGCAACAAATAGCTGTGAGTACTTTTATTTTAAAATGCGCACAGTACAGTTTTATGTACGACAAACACATAGTAGATGTTAAGTATGTTATACGGGAACGAAATGCATGTAAAATTAGTGAAGGCTATTGACACACTATTTTATTGCGTCCTACGTTTTTTACAAATTTGCGGGCTCAGCCACGCACCATAGATAAGTTATCACCATAGACTATACTATGACCATAGACTATAGCACAGATACACAACAGTACAGATGAATAAATAATTAAATAACAACATAATAATGTGTTGACTAATAAAATCGTTGTTTTGTATTCCGAACGTGTATTGACACACTGAATTATTAATATTATTATTATCTTGATCAAGGATCAACTACTACAGTCAAAAACCAACCCTATGCCTCTACTTTTAATTATAAAAACAATTTATTTTGTCTGAATCTGAATCGTTAGGGTACAATGTACGTATAAAGGATGATTGCGTTTCTGTAACGACTACATAGACTGAACAATTTGTTTTATTATAATCAGTCCCTTAGAGGGTGCTAGCATTTTATTGTTGGAAGGTGAAATTACACACAGATTGTGTTTGTACTCGCTAGTTCTAATGTTCTGGAAACATTGGAAAAATCTAGAAAGGTTCTGAGTATATGAAGCTAATACACGTACAGTTAGCCAAGTCATTTTGTATACAGGTAAGGATATAAATATTGATTTAGTATAGGTACAGAAACTATTTGTTGGCTACTAAAGTGATAGTTATAATAAGTTATGGCTTCGTGTAAAAGCATACATAGCATAATATAAGATACAGTCTGTGTACTGTCTTGAATCAATCATTATTTTCTTACCTGCAAATCCTGGATTACTTAATGTATATAGGTACTTATGTAGGTATAATGGATTTAGCTACAATTAACACCAAACAGGCGAGATAGTGGTCAAACGTCAGCCTAAAAATATAAAAAAATAAACAAAGCAAAACAGATATCGATGTGTAGACTAGTGTCTACAAATGTGTATCAATATCTACCTCTATATCACTATAAATTATCGCTAAAATGAACTAATTACTACACCTCCAAGACAAAAATTAAGTTGAGTCAACTTCATGTAGGTATAATTTAAGGATGAAATTACACGCTTTTTTCTTTCCTCACTTACCAAAACAAGTTCTTTAATTAGTCGAAAAAGGTCTTAATGAATTTTTCTTCCGACAAATGGTTTAACTAACCCACTTTAAAATACAATGAAGGGTCCGGTCTACGTGTCCTATTATTCTTTCATTCGATAAAAAAACTCCGTATACCTAAGGCTAATTGAAGAAAAACGCCATTAATTTGTAATAGAAAAGGCTGAATTAAAAATAATTTAGTTTTAGATCTAAGAATAAGAAAAATTTACTTTAATAGTAAAATAGTAATAATAAATACGCAGTACATACCTCCGGAGACTGAGTCAATAAAAAAAAACTTTTAAATTTTTTAAAAAATATTCAATACCATATAAGTTTGAAGCAAAAAAGTCTATATTGTATGCCATATATAGGGTGATAGAAAGGTTCATTTATTTGTAGAGTTTATATATCTGGACATTTACGTTATAAAACGTGTTCACTTAAACTGTATATATTTGCGACTGACTTATGTGACACATACATAGCGTATTTATTATTCCTACGCACATAGGTACATATTATGTTGTCCCTACAATACAAAATACGGTAGTTGACAGGTAATCAAACTCAATACTTTTATTGAAATGTCAAAAACAATACTTTTCTATGAATTTTATATTGGATCGCACGTTATGACGCCATCATATGTCTGCGTCAAATAGCATAAGTTCGACTAGCATTATTCCTTAAAATTAGCGAGAAAAAATCCAAAAGTAGGAAAATTGTCAAATCAATGGATGAGAGTATGATTATTTTTAATTATTTATTGCATTTAAAAGTTGAAACAATTTCTTTTAAACCTAGGTAACTAGTTAATTATCTCTACGTCATTATATTAATGAAAATCTCATATATTTTGATGTCTAATTACATTATAGAAAAGTTACAGACTAAAAACCATCTCCACCTCCTTTCAGTTATCATAAAAACAAGTCGCATAATACCTTAACGTTGATTGCTTTGGTTTTGTTTAATCACGAACTTTATTCAAACAATTCGAGAAAAACATTCCCCTTTATATGTCAAGAGCTGAAAGGGCTAGATTAAAACACGAACAGCCTAACCTCAGTGTTTGTGTGAGAGGTAAATTGGTCGTCATCGTCATTTGAGCCTCCTTTGTACTGAATGTGGGCCACTCGACCTAGCTTACGCGTCCAAGGTTTTAAAATAGAGTCTTTATTCTGTGAGGGATAAGGGTGATTTTTATTGTGGTAGTGAATAAACAAATGTGTATTGGTAACTATTTTAATATGGAGTGATAGTTGATACTGACGTCATATTTGTTTCTAACCTAAATGGTCTTGTATTCTAGCTATAATAGCAAGGAGGTTGATATCAAAAGGTTCCTAATATCATCTACTCACACCAGTAGCCTATAAGGGGCTAATGCTGACCGAAGGCCTCTTCTCACATTAATTACCTACCTATATAAAATGCATTAGAACCTACTAATGCTTTAGACTAGAGTACACTAGACTGGGCTAGATTAAAGAGTAACTCTCGTATTTCTAGAACTAAATAACTTAACAACTACCAAAAAACTACGCTATATAAACTACTAGCTACTTCCACGCGGTTTCCCACGCTCTGCTCAGCTCCTAGCGTGCGTGATGTTTTATAGCCTATAGCCATCGTCGATAAACGGACTATCCAACACAAAAAGATTTATTCAAATCAGACTTGTAGTTACGGAGATTAGCGCGTTCAAACAAACAAATGAAAAAACAAACTGTTCCGCTTTATATAATAGTATAAGATACTAACTATCTATATACCTCTTCTTGTGAAATAGACGACAGAAAAATATAACATTCCTTCCCCTCTTTAAGTCATTAAAAAGTTCACAGGTATCAGGTGTATGTACCTTGTACCTGTCACTGCTCGATATATTTCTTTAGTTACCTACAACGACCCTCGTGGGGACATATGGGATAAGGATTTGAGCTTATTCGAAGAGAAGCAGTGAAATTGGATTTACTTATTATGTGTATTTCTTATTTTATTTTTATAACACAAGCTTTCTGCTTTGATCAAAGAACAGTATCTAAATTATCTTTATGTTTTACTAGCTTTTGCCACCGGCTTTGGACGCGTTCTTGTAATCTTATAGGGATTAAAAATAACCTATGCATTGTATCAGAATCAGACCATAATCTACCCCGTGTTTCAGCGTTTTTTCTCAGAGTACCTAGTCAGTTAGGAAATGAGGAAATAGGTCCTCATCTAGTAATTTAAAGATTAAATTTGTAATACATTTGCAGAAATAAATAACATTTCATTTCATTTCACAGAAACACACAAACATACAAAGTTTTCCATTCATAATATTAGTAAGATAAGACTAGCTTTTCACTTCGATCAATGAATAAAAATAGTACCTACCTACCTTATCTTAAAGTTTCCTTTGTAATTGTAACAAATTAATTACTATTACCTACATTGTTTGATATCGAGACCAATGATATCAAATGCTAAAATCATGTCTCCACGCTCTTTGTTCCTAAATTATGACATTGATAGAATGACAACTGGTCAAAATCCTTGTAGTGAAATACAAAGAGATTTTAAATTATAATTTAGATTTACCGGCTGACATTTTCAAAAGATTGTGAGGAAATTAGGTATTGTTGGTTGGTTCTACGAATCTTGTAAGAAGGGATTGTTGTGGCATACGAACGTAAACGTAATATTATACGATATTATAAGAAATAACATTGATGTTACATTTCATGAAGGGTCAGAAGTGCACATTACGGCACTTAATGCCACTGTACAATGTAACACCCTCTTTTCACAATTTATTTAATAGGGCCCTATTGCCATATACTACAATTTCAGATTCAACTAATGAGAATGAAAAAAAACAGTAATACTTTGCCCGACATGGGAATTTAACCCGAGACCCCTTGCTCATCAGTCGCTTGCGACCACTCGGCCACCGAGGCAGCCATTTTAATTTCGAGAGAAAAGTAAAAATCATTGGCAAAGGCAGAATTTAAGAATATAATCATGTAACGAGTGCACATAAAGCATGAATAATAAGTTAAAATTAATTTTATAATATACTGAAACCATTCTGTTTTCATAAATATAAAATCTGTGGTTTTTAATGACCGTTCATTAATGAACGCTGTTGAATATTTTACAGTTAAAGGCGTATGTCAGAAAATATAAAATAACTTTATAATCTCTTTGCAAAGGTTTTATATCGGAAAGGGCTTTGTAAAAGTATTTTTGTTTCTTTTTTAATCTATACATAATTACATATGCATCTTAAGGCCGAAAAGTGTAAACTGTTGACAAATACAACAGTATAGCTTTGATTCTACCTCCATAAAATATCCGTAATATAATTATTTATTGTATAATAATATCTATGAATAAAATAAAAAGGAATACAATAGTTTACACAGTACCAGGTGTTTATATAGGATGGTAAACAATAAGAATCAACAAAGTAAAGGAATGAGAATATCACCGTTTTCCTTCCTGTATTTTTTGTTCTGAAAAATCCTCATAATATAACAGAACATAACATAACATCACGCCTTTTTATCCTCGAAGGGGTAGGCAGAGGTGCACATTTCGGCACTTAATGCCACTGTACAATGTAACACCCACTTTTCACTATTTATGTTATGAGTCCCATGTAATAGGGGGTGAGCCTATTGCCATATACCCGGCACATTTTCAGGCTCGGCCACTCGGCCAACGAGGCAATCAATCTCCTCATAATATCTCTGTATATTATGTCGATCAAAAAGTATATTGATGTTTATTTATCTGTAAGTTATTTTGGGCATCGATGTGACATCGAATCGTTACTATTAGTGCCTAATTAAAGCGATTGCAAAATCCAGGGCCCTGAATGGAACATCCGGATTTCGGGCACCATTTTATTTATAATTAGTGGTCGCGTTTCGGTTGCCTGTCAATCGTAGTTCGTTACTTAAATTATATAAACACGATATAAATTTAAAAATATGAATCTGTTTTAAATTCCATATCTAGGAACCAACTCTATGCATACATAGGTTATTGAAATTGGCCATTATTTACTTTTTTAGACTACAAACAACTTCTCATAATTAATTAGTTTTACCATACATTAGGTTACAACTATAATGTTTTATATAATATGCCCCGAGCGTACGGCGCGTTGTGTTCCGTGCACGCTTCAGAATCCAGCAGACCACTACAGATGGGACCCAATAGGGCTGATACGGAGTCGCGGAGGACTTAACAGGTTGCCGGGGCTCCGGCCCGAAGTGCAGGCGTAGGAACGAGGTGGTTATTAGTCAGTAAGAGTCTGACACTTCCTCTCACCTCACCCGGGCGGGAGAAGTGAATGGTTCCCCCCCAAAAAAAGCCATATGCTTAACATGATGTTACGTATATTTTATTGTGACATTATGATGTGTAACGTAACATCGCATCATGGCTGATATAACATGAAAACAGTTTCAATCTTAATGAATATTGATGGCAATACTGTTCATACATAGCTGGAATTTTTGCACAAAACCAACGGATTTTCTTTAATGAGAACCACACTATGCAATTTTTGTTAGCTTTTCCACAAAACATTAACAATATTTTTATAACAAAAATGTGTTTTTGCCAGTTATATTTTTTGTATTCATTTAGTTAACAGATATATTTTAAATAAAAATCGCGGATTATTCACGTGAATATACTGAGATAAGCTCTACTAGTTCCGAAACACAGAGGGTATGAGTAGGCTGCGCGACATCGCCTCGACCGCGCACGCTGCTCATGAAGTCATGAGGAAGAACCCCTCTGTGTTTCGAAACTAGTAGAGCTTTTCTCAGTATATTCACGTGAGTAACCCGCGATAGTTATTATAAAAAGATATATTGTACTCTTTTGACACAAATTGGCCAAAACATACAACCATTATTTATTCCACCCAGGCGAACTTATAGAAATAAACTGGACACCATTTAAAACTATATTAGGTACTTTAACATACAATAGTTTAGTTTTAACTTTATATTCATAATAGAAATACATGTAGGGACAAGGACATGTAGATCACATGTCCTTATATTTTGAGGGTGTCATTTTATGTCTATTTTTCATAGATATATAACATAGATGTGTGACTATTGTCTACGGGTAGAATTTAAGATCCATCTCGACGGTAAATTCATAAACATACTGTTGTTTCTTTTTTACTTATGTTTCTTTGCTTATGCAGAAAGAGACAACACATTATTGTCATTCTGGCAATAATTTTTTGACGTCATCAAAAATACCTAGTTCTGCCGAATTCGCCATCTTGGTCTCTGTTATCAGTGCATGTCAGTGGTACATCAGCTGTCAAAGCATTGGTCAATAATATTTTGTTACGAAAATTTTTAGAATTCCTGTTATTTTTGTGCGTGGTAAGCAAAGAAATTATTGGTTAGTGAGAAGAACTATGCCCGGGTGTAGTGTTATTGGATGTAGCACTAAAAATATCACTAAATCGGCAGGTGTAACATTACATCGGTAAGTACTGTTATTTTTCATTAAAATATCTCTGTTTTTTAAACTATTCAAGTGAGCTTGCTGCAAGTTGACTAAATACAATACTTTTCTAACTAATGCAGTGCCTATTTTCATTAATTTTAGTTGAAATACGTCTAAAAATTTTTTCATTGAAAAATAGTGATGTACATGTTTGTTCCCGTATCGATAATTTTATCGTTCATATTAATAAATGCTTCAAAAGTAGAACAAAAACTATACTAAATTCTGAATGATAAAGTGCATTAATTTGACATAATGACAAAATGCAAAAACATTAAATATGTACTCGTCAAAAATTTTATTCTATCGTCAATATTCCACCATAATCAATACCTACGTAATGTTATAAATAATACAAAACATGAATAATTTTTGTACAATATAAGATACGGAAAAATACTTGTGGGAAAAGCATTTATTTCTAAATTGTATTTTTATCAAATACCGCTCGAGAGACTCCAATGAAGCAAACAAATGAAATATAACTCCTCCGCTATCTATCACTATCATTGTAATGTACAAACATTTTCATTCAGACCTTAGTACAGTACCTATAGAATCTATAGAGATAATCTATGTTCGATTGAATCAAGTAAGTTAAATTATACTATTTATGTTGCAGCCTCTAGCCAGATCTGTGCATGAAAATAAACTTGGAACCAGTTCTGGAGTCGTCTCGAAATCAGTCAGTCGTCAGTTGCAGATTACATTACTGGGAAACAGTACGAAAAATACAAAGATATTGTAACTATATTATGTATAAATCTTGATTTTATGAATACTTTGAAACAGTCTTATTTTTCGACCCTCAAAAATTACTTAACCTTAAGTATGTAAATGTTAACCAGTTGATAGTAAATCCTTTTCATAAATTACGATACATATGTATCGTGAAAGGTATGATGTGAATGTATGGACACGATCGAGCGGAGTAATAGTGCACGCAGTAACTACTAAATATATTTCGCTAATATTTTTAGTAATGTTTAGTAGCTAGATAAAAATCAAATCCAGATGAATCATAAAATAATGATATTTTATCGATAAATCAACTAAAACCAATACCAAAATATCGATACTTCTACAGTTTCAATAGTCACATCCCTAGTTCTATCCGCCATTGCGAATGACCAAGTGAAGTTTAGGTAGGCACGTTTTTTTCGTAGTTGCTTCACATCCATAGTCTTATCATATCAGTGCTATTTTTACATTTATTATACAGTGTCAGAGTATCTTTTTTATACCTTATTATATGGACGTCGAATTAAATTTGTGACTAGGAAAACTGACCTTTATTGCCATGTTATAAGTGACGATTTTGTTTTGGGTTCACAAGTAGTTAAAATAGTTTCTAATGGTCATTTTAGAGTGTAAATAAAACGAGTTTGTATATAAATCACAACTTAACTGACCCTTTTTTTTTTTTTTTTTTTTTTTTTTGAGGGGGGAAAATCATCCAATGACTTCTCCCGCCTGGGTGAGGCGGGAGGGAGTGTCAGACTCTTACTGACTAAAAACCACCCCGTTCCTACACCTGCACTTCGAACCGGAGCCCCGGCAACCCGTTAAGTCTTCCGCGGCTCCGTATCGGCATCAGCCTTGTTAGGCCCCATCTGTGGTGGTCTGATGGCTCCTTGAGGCGCGCGCGGAACGCGACGCGCCGTACGCACGGGCCTGGTTCTGGTCGGGCGGCGAGTCACCCATGCTCGCCGTCCGCAGACCCGTGCTTACGGTGGCCGGAGATCGTCTCGCGATCCCCGACGCCCAGAGTGTCTCTCGCGACGGCCGGGTCGTGAGGAGGTTCGTTCCCTCACGCGCTCCGCCTCCTCCTTAGCTAGCATGACTGCTTCGCAGAAGGAGCGGCATCCCAGTCCCCCTCGCTCCGTACCATGGTCTGAACCAGAGCCGGACGCGAGAGGTCGCCGTCGCCGATCACATTCCTGAGGACACGGCGGTGCTCAGTCCACGCAGGACACACCGCCACCGTATGCTCCACCGTGTCCTCCGGGCGATCCTCGCAGTGATGACACCCGGGCGTTTCCTCCCGCCCAATCCGAAACAGGAACCTACCGAAACTTCCGTGTCCGGTAAGCACCTGCGTCAGGCGGTAGGTGAGGACGCCGTAGCGTCTCTCAAGCCACTCCTCAAAGAGGGGACTTACCGCTGCAATGACAGCGAGCCCAGCCTTCGGTTGCGACAGTCGTTGCTGCCATTCCGCCATGAGATCACGCCGGAGCTCATCCCGCCACGCATTAATCTGGCGCGGCAGCGGAGTTTCGCCCCGGCGACGTGCCTCCGCGCGCAAACAAAACACGCGCGCGAGCACCTTCGCCTCCAGATCCCACGGCGGTAATCCGGCAAGGAGGTTCGCCGCCTCCCCGGAGATCGTGCGATATCCGCGTATCAATCGGATCGCCATGACCCTCTGTGATGTGAGCAGCGCCCGAGCGGGCCGCCGCATCAGGTTCGGCGCCCACACAGGGGCGCCGTAGAGGGCCATGGACCGCACGACCCCGGCGTATAACCTCCGGCAGGAGGCGTTTGGCCCCCCGAGGTTGGGTAGGAGGCGCTTAAGCGCCGCCCCCGTCCTTTCCAACTTAGGAGCCAAACGTCGGAAATGCTCCACGAAGTTCCACCGACTGTCGAGGACGAGTCCTAGATACTTCATCGTCGTCTCGACGCCGATGGTAACTCCTCCCGCCGTTAATTGGGACTCACCCGGAGGTGGCGCGTTCCCGCGGCCATGAAAACACATGGCTTCGGATTTGTGGAGCGCCACCTCGAGTCCCAGTTGCCGGATTCTTTCAACGACTGTCGTAACCGCTCGCGCCGTTAAATTAGCCGCCGCCTGATGCGACCTCCCGTGTGCTAACACTAGTGTGTCGTCAGCGTAACAGACCACGCTGACGTTGTTCGGGAGGTCGGTGCGCAGCACCCAGTCATAGCCGATGTTCCACAGGAGCGGCCCCAAAACCGAACCCTGTGGAACACCGCGCGACGTCTCTCGCCGGTTCCACTCACCTCGGTGACCGGGGTAAATGACGGACCGTTCCGTCAGGTATGCCTCGATTACACGACGGAGATAGGTGGGCACCCGATGATATCGAAGTGCCTCCAAAATGCAGCTCCAGGGCAGGGAGTTGAAGGCATTGGCGATGTCCAAGGACACCGCCACTACGACCTTACCTCTGGACACTGCAGTCCCCGTCGTGAGGTCTCTTACACGCATGATGGCGTCCACCGTGGAACGCCCTCTGCGAAAGCCGAACTGGCCGTCCGACAGGTCCGGCCCAACATCCGTTAGGTGCGCGACGAGGCGGTTCGAAATGATCCTTTCGAAAACTTTTCCCACCTCGTCGAGCAACACGATGGGCCGGTACGCGGACGGAGAGTCCGCAGGGCGCCCCGGCTTCTTCACTAGGACCAATTTACCTGCCTTCCACAATAGCGGGAACTGGCCCCTCTCCAAGCATGCGCTGTAGAGACCAATTAATCGAGGCTCGAGGGCCTCCGAGGCCAGGACCCACGCCTTGCCGTGCAGTCCGTCGGGTCCCGGGGCGGTGTTTTTGGCGCCCATCCGGCGCACCGCCGCTCTCAACTCGGCCTCGGTCACCTCCGAAACTGTGTCGTCGTCGTCTTCGCTGTGGCCCACATAGGGCACCGCAGGGGGCGGAGTCATGGACGGAGGGGTGAAACCCCTCTGTAGTCGGGGGAACAAGGTGCCGACCACCTCCTCCACTACCTCTGGCCGGAGACTCTGAGTCAGCGGGGGAGCCCATGTGCGGAGCTTATCCCGCACCATCCGATAGGGGCGTCCCCACGGGTCTCTGTTCAGAGTCTCCAAGAACTCCTGAAGGGCATTCTCTTTGGCCCGCCGTATCTCCGCTTTCAGGGCGGCCTTCGCCGCCTTGTACCCCTCGTACAACTCCGCCTCTCTGACCTCTGCGTCCTGAGGACGGATGCGAAGCCTGCGGTGCCTGGTGTACCGGCGTCGCGCAGCAGTGCATGCACTGCGTAGAGCAGCCAGCTCTTGCGACCACCAGTACGTCTGGCGCTTGCGCTGACCTGGCCGGACCCGGGGCATCGCCAAGTCACAGATTCTGGACATGGCGTCCTGGAGCCACCTCGCCTCCTCATCGATGTCGGCAGGCCTGTCCGGTGGTATCACCCAGGCCTGCACGATTGCGGCTTCAAGGAATAGCTCCCGGTCCAGCTGTCTCAGCGCCCAACGCGGGCCACATGGGGCCTGTCTGACCAGCGGGTCCGCGGACTCGGTGGAGACGTTAAACCGGATATACCGGTGGTCGGAGTACGTTTCCACCTCCTCCATGACGCGCCAGTCAACAACACGCGGTGACAGAGCAGGGCTAGCGAACGAAATGTCCACCACCGACTCGCCCTGCATCCGCACGCACGTGGGGACAGAACCCCGGTTCAGGACGACTAGGCCTGCCTCAAGGGCCCAGTCTTCCACCATCCTACCCCGAACGTCAGTAAACCGGGAACCCCAAGCCAAGTTCTTGGCATTGAAGTCCCCGAGGACGAGCACGGGGAGGGAACGGAACCCGACAACGACGGCGACCAACTCCCTCAGGGAGTTGTGGAACTCGGCAAGAGTTCGGTTCGGAGAGAAATACACGCCCACCACAGCGATCTCTCCGAACCGTGCTGCGACACAACCCCGGCCTCTCTGAACGGCCTCGAGAGTCGGGGTTCCGGCGGCGGCTGACGAGATGATGGTCACCGAGCCGTCCAAGTCTGCCACCCAGTGATCCCTGGGCGGGACAAAATACGGCTCGGAGACCACAGCGACATTTATTGACCACTGCGCCATGCTCTGAAGCAGGAGATCCTGAGCGGCGGCGCAGTGGTTGATGTTCGCCTGAAGGAGGCGGAATGGAGCTATTATTGGCAATCCATCCCAGCCTCTTCCCTGACGGCATTACAGCCAGTGGTGGCCGCGGCGACGGTAGCAGTGGCGACTGCAGCGGCGGCGGCGGGACTGACGGGGGCAGCGGAGGGCCTACTCTTGCCCCTGGATTTGGCAGGAGGGGAGCAGGCCTTGCTCCCGACCCGGTGATTGGCCGGCTTACCAACCGCCGCACATGCGTGACAGTGCAGCGGGGCAGAGCACGAGCCGGCTCTGTGACCGGGCTGACCGCAACGGAAGCAGCAGTCACTGCGGTCAACCTCCGAGGTGCACCTAGCGCTCACGTGGTCACCTACGTGGCAACGGTAGCACCTTATAGGTCGGACCTCGAGCAGTTTGACCTGCGCCGAGACCCAGCCTACCAGGAGCCTTCGACCCTCCTTTATTTTCTTGGCCGCTGAGACGGGGCAGCTCACTACAACCGTTCGCAACCCCGAATTATCTGCACGGATGGTGCCGGCCTTAACTTGCTCGGCAGGACACTCACCCGTCCTGGCCACCGCGGCCACGACCTCCTCCTCCGTCACGGAGTCGTCCAGGCCCATTATACGTAACTCCAGGCACTTGGTTGGCCTTGACACGCGAGCCTCGTCTGCACCAAGGCACACTCTGAGCCTTTCGGCTAGAGCGTCAGCGGTTGGACCGCTGGTCGCGCCGGGGACCTCTAGTAAACGGGCTCCAGTCGCCGTCACTTTCAAAGAGAACCCGTTAGGGGCCCCGTACTCCGCGGGAGTTACCGCCCGCTTCAGTTTGGCGAGGATGTCGCCATATGTCACGCCTCTTTTGACCGCGTCCGGCTGTAGAGTTATCACTACAGCCGCGGTTTTAGGGGCGACAAGCATTGCCGCAGCGCGCTTTTCCTTGCGCCGCTGCCGCTGCCTCTGCCGCTGCTCCTTTTTTCGGCGCTTTCGCCCTTGCTTGGCGACCCTCCTCGCCTCTCCGACCACCTGCCATCCGCCGTCGCTGGCAGGGGCACCCGAAGTTCGGGTAGGCTCCACAGCTGGGGCAGTAGACGGCCCAGCCACGGCGCTCCCTCGCCTACGAACTGTTGACGCCCTCACCACCGGTTCAGCTGGAGCCTGCGCCGGCGAAGCCGCCGGCGGTTGGGCCCGGACACCGCGGCTGGACCGACCAGGAGTAGTCGGCATAGCTGCCGCAGCCGCAAATGTGCGCGGTGCTGCTTGACTCCCTGCGAGTGGGGGGCGGAGGATCCTGCTCTCCAGCACGTCAAAACGCTGCTGGAACGCAGCCATCTCCCGCCGCACCAGGCCGATTATGTCGGCCTCCACTGGCTGCGAGGCTCGGGGTCGACCCTCACGAGCAGCGGCGAGCTCGGCCTTGGCTGATCGAAGCTCGGCCTCCATAGCCGCATTGGAGGCTGTCAGCCGGATCATTTCTCGGCGCATCTCCCCCAGCTCTTTTTGCAAGGCGGCCATCTGCTGCCCTGCCGCTGAAGGCAGCCCACACTGTCGAGCTGCTTTCATAATGGCTGCCTTCGCTTGCCTTAACACTCCGTTTCGGCCCTTCTCGGACTTCTGCCCAGCCACCGTCCGGAGTGTTTCTTTGACCACCTTGGAAAGTTCACCATTTATGGCACCAAGGTCGCCTACCGAGCCCTCGCCGCCAGATTCTGATGAGTCAGCTTCAGCTAACTCGGCCCGAGTAGCGGCCATCGGCCTCTCGCAGCCCTTTCTTCGACCCCTACCCCGCGCAGCCGTAGGGATCTTAGGGGCTGGAGCCTCCTGCTCGTTGGAGGACGGATCCCGGCCCTCCTTCAACCTGGGACGTTTAAACGTCCCCTTTTTTTGGCGCTGTGAACTCAAGCTACGCAATGAGTAAGCGCCAGATGCGGAAGAGTAGTCAGACTCTGCTTCCGACATCCTCCGACTTAATGCCCGTGTGAGGGATTTGCTGGACGACTCCAACGCTTCCCCACGGGTTCCAGAGCCACCCTGGCTCTCCCCGCCAACAGCAAGCGAACTAAGCTCGCTTGCCCTCTCCTCCTCCGGTGTTTTATTTTTATTTTTATTATTAGACTCCATACAATTCCCACGAGTATGGGGGAAATAAACGGTCCGCCCAGGCAGTGCCCCCTGTACCTGGGTAAGTGTATATTTGTTTCCCAACTAGAGGGTCCACCGGTGCTCTAGCTGGGGGTGCGCTCACGACTGACACTACTCCTCAGCCATGCATACCCTCGCCGCGCACCAGAACTTGGTATTGGAGGAATTTTTTATAGAGGTTATCTTCCTCGCGGTCCGGGCAACCAAGCCAAGACCCTCGTCCCGTTCTGAGTCATGGGACATCCATGATCTCTTCTCGGGTTACGATTTCGACGGTTGCAGTCGAGGGCTCATGTGCCCCGATGCTGCTCGTTGGCAGGGTGAGTGCGCAACGAGCACCGCCCTTGCCTCTCCGCCACGTTCTCTGCTAAGTTCAGAGAGACGGGCGGAAAAACATCCCCTCGGAAGCACAGGCTATATATCAGCACACAGCCCGCCGCCTCCAGAACCCATCCTGGGTTCGTCCGCCCCGTCCAGAAGTTAGCTACAGGCAATAGCCACTCCAACCCTATCACTCCCGTTAGGGAAACTATCACCTGTACCCAGGGTGCACCACGGGGAGGTCTTCTGGCACCGCACCCCAACTTAACTGACCCTAACGCTATGAAAATTAAATTGCACTGCACGCTAAGTACTATGTAACGAGTAGTTCATGGATTTGAAAGTTTCCAAAGAAGTTTTAATTCGCCGAAAAACTTATTGTTTATTTTTATTTACTTTGCAAAAGGACACAGAAGAAAAAAATAAACTCAAATATAATCCATATATAGAATTTTTATTTTTTTAAGGGAAAATATCATCAAATGGGTCAGTGTCAGAAGTGTTAATGACTAAAAACCTCGAGACTTGGTAAGTCCTAGCACTTCTCGGCAGCTCCAGTTAGGTTAGGCCCAAAAGCAAACAAAGGAACTTACAGTTACTCATAAATAAGCCATTTTTTTTAAGGGGGTAAAATCATTGAATGACTTCTCCCGCCTGGGTGAGGCGGGAGGGAGTGTCAGACTCTTACTGCCTAAAAACCACCCCATTCCTACTCCTGCCGGAGCCGGAGCCCCGGCAACCCGTTGAGTCCTCCGCGGCTTCGTATCGGCATCAGCCCTATTGGGCCCCATCCGTGGTCCAGTGGCTCATTGAGGCGTGCGAAGAACGCAACGCGCTGTCCGCTCGGGTCTGGTTCTGGTCGGGCGGCGAGCCACCCAAGCTCGACGTCCGCAGGCCCGTGCATAAATAAGCCAAACGTAGACTTTTACTAATCTAACCTCGTTGACCCAAGAGCCTTTATAATTAGGTATTAGACACTTATAACGGTAAGTTCCGTACCTATATGGTAGTTCTATCTCTTACGTAAGGTAAAGGAAAAGCCTTCTAATTACCCTCCCGGGTCTAATTAGGCAGTTCGTGTAGTGCGCTGTACCCTAAGGAATAGTGTTGCTAAAATTAAATGGACCGAAAACTTTATGGAACTTTTTGGTGTTTTAGGGCCAAAATAAGATTTAGTTTTATATTATTTTGGGGTGTTTTGAAAAACGTTAAATTTTTGTCTTTCTATATAGGTTTGTTTTTGTCTTTTAATATAATTATACACATTTTTTATAGGTGTCTTGTCTTTTTAGAATTCTCAATAAATTAAGGAAATATTTCTGTTAAGCTATATAATATAGTGTGTTTTGTGATTTATTTGTTCCAAAAATAGTACTGTTCGGTCAATGCAGGGAAATAAATTTAATATTCATATAAAAGTCATAAAAGTTAAAGATAGAAACACACCACTATGATAGATAAGTTTCACCAAACCGAATGCACGAACTAAAATCGTTTTGCTCTGACAAAACATAAAAAAAAACTAGAGAATCCCTATTTCTAGAAAGTCCCCTAGAACGATGGCTATTAAAAGTATTACAAAGAAGTACAAAACTAAGATTCAAAGTTATTTGCATGTATCTGCAACTATCTAGCATTAACTCAGTGTCTCAAGAAACCCAGTGTTGACATTCCTGAATAATACATAGGCCACTTCATTTTGAAAGATAACTAGTTCAGACTGCAGGTTTACCCGCAAAAAGAATTTAAAATGATCCACCGAGAATACATTTTAAATTACTTTCTACTGCTATAATATTAAAGTTAGATTTTGTTTATTTTGTATTTTCTCAAGTTATTTTGTGTAGAGTGCAATGTGCTATGGATTAGAAGATTTGGTCTTAAACAAAGTTGAAGAATAAACAAAGTTTAATTGTAGGTAATGGGATTTCAAAATTCTCATTATTGTGTTACAAATAATACGGACTCATTTTTTATGTTACATGTGGAATAATTATCAAATATCCATGGATACTTTTTTACTACGGTTGCCTCGTTGGCAAGTGCGACTGCCGGGCAAGGGGTCTCGGGTTCGATTCTCGGGTCGGGTAAAGTATTACTGGGTTTTTAAAAATCTCAGTCCCAGCACGGAGTCTGGAAATGTGCCCGGTAAGTATATGGCAATAGGCTCACCCCCTATTACATGGGACTCATAACACATATAGTGAAAAGTGTGTGTTAGGTACATTGTACAGTGGCATTAAGTGCCGAAATGTGCACCTCTGCCTACCCCTTCGGGGATAAAAAGGCGTGATGTTATGCTATGTTATTTTTTAAAATTCTGTCAATATCTTCGGCAAATATATTGTGTGATGATATTTTATAGCAGTAAAATCTAGCGCATACACATTAAAGAGACAAATGCTCATTGAAATTAATTGGAATATTGTTTCACTGTCAATCATAAATCATTTTACATTCGACTATAATATTTCACACATATTTTCAGATATGGTTGGTATTTATTAGTACCCGTGGTATGTTCATAGTAGCTAACATCGTGCTACTTCTAACTCAATGTCAGGTTAATACTCAAAATAACAGGATAGTTTCCTAAATTTTATTTTAATGTCCGTCTGGTAAATATATTTAAAACTTTAGACACGTATTTTTTCTATTGTCACAAAATTAAATACTTATTTCCTAATTTGAAATATTGTGTGACGTCACGGCGTGCCGAGCACGTTATGACGTAAAGACCTCCCACTCCTAAACTTAGCGCCATTTTATCTAAGTATTGCAACTTAATACGAGATAATAAAAAAATATGTGTCTACCTCTAATATTGTTTAATTATCTAACTGCAGACTAATTAGATTTTTAATTTTGATACCCTGGAAACTACCCAATTTTGACGTTACCGTAAAACCCGTACCTATCTTGTCGGCTGTGCGAGTTCAATCAATAAAAAGAAAAAGGAAAACGAAAATTTTTAATTTCCTTCCACCACATACGATTTCACGAATTGTAAATAGAATCACATAATAGTAGATAGAAACGAAGACGATTTCGATTCTGACAGTTTTTTCATTTCCCCTCTGCCTCCAGCCTCCATCTCTTTGAAAATTCCGACAAAGCATTATAAACGACGATCATAACCATCAATAATGAAAACAGGTAAGGCCGTAAAATGATCATAAATCTCATACTTACTCGACTTAACGAAGAATTAATAATGGCTCCGACATCCTGCCTATAAACTTAACCTAATGCCCTCAAAGCATAGTGAATCCACTTTATTACCAACAACTAGATTGAGTCTAAAAATAAAGAAACTGAATCTCCTATTTAATTACCAGTTATTCTGTGCTAAAATGAAGTTAACCAGTGAGGGCGAACGGATATGACCAATAAAAATTCTATATATCACCGATAAGATCGCGACGAGGCAATTTTCCAACGTTTCCATTACCTACTAGGTTAGGTGCACGCTATCGACTCGACTGCGGATGTGCGACCGCAAAGTGTCGTCATTAGTCGTGATGGGCTGTCCTGTCGCGATTTAAGGTTTCGACTAGCGATTTTGCGGTTTATGTGGTCGTAATTATAAGTATTTAGGTTTTCTGTAGTGTTGGAGTTTAAGTGTCATGGTGCTTCAAGGCTTTTTGAAGTAAACAAAACAATTATTTGAGTTTGTCGATGATAGATTTCTGTCGTGGCCATAAAAATATAAGAAAGTTGTTGTGTTCGTCTTCACTTTGCATTTTAATACTCTACACATACATAACATAACATAACATCACGCCTTTTATCCTCGAAGGGGTAGGCAGAGGTGCACATTATACCATTATACAATGTTACACCTACTTTTCACTATTTATGTTATGAGTCCCATGTAATAGGGGGTGAGCCTATTGCCATAAATACTCTATAGCAACAAAAATTTGCTGTTAGTGTAGCAACTACAAAATATGTTACATCTTTTTTACAATAGATACCCAAAAACAGGATGTCAGTCGTAAGCGTGTCCTTACACTAATCATCTTGACAGCAACGACTTTTCGTCGCGACATCGTCGACCCAACCACTGTGAGGAAAGCAATTTTCCGTTACTTTACGCCAAGTTATGACTGTGACCGTGCGTGAAATAAGACATCAGCCGGGCCCGTATGAGTGGCTTCATTGGCCCTAATATGGGTAAACGTGGCTTAATGAGAACTGGGGTAAAGTAAACAGAAACCATAGATTGGTGTGTTTCTTTAAGGAGTTTGATGTTATAGCATTTTGGAGTAGGTATCTTTTAGGTTAAACTCTGTTTGCTGAAGTCTAATAATAAATAAAATTTATTTTCAAAACAAACATAATATTCTAGAAATATACAGCTTTGCTTAAAGCTATATAAAGTTCACAATATATAAGGTGTCTGAACTAGGACATCCTGTGTTTCAGACGAGGTTAGGTAACAGTAATTAACATTGTTATATAATTATAAGTACTTAAATGCTAATTAAAAAGTTAAGGTAAATTATGACAATATTTAGTTATATTTAGGAATATTGATATAAAGTAATACTTAAATTCTATGCTTAATATGTATATAAGAGTATGTAGGATATAACTAAGAGATTAAGAGCTTACTATAAGTATTATTTAGGAACTAATAATAACTTCTCTGTGACTTCATAGGACATGTTTTGAAGGACTTCCTTTAGAATTTTCTTCTGTTAATGGATTTATGATTATTTTAGTATTCTTCGACAACTTTCAGAACACGTATGCGTTATATGTATATGTGCTATGTAGAGGTCTTCTAGAAGCAGTATAGTCTTTATAATTCATAGTTTGAAAGTTTGCTATCAAGTGCAGTAGGTTGTGCTTTGTAGACGGAAGCCGCATGTAAAATGCCATTCAGCCAAAGTTGGTTAAGAGTTACAGTTGACCCCCATTTAAAGCAGAAGAGATCATGCATAATGTGTACTGGTGTTTATATGTTTATGTGTTCTTAAGCCATCGTATTGAGGAAATTCTCAGCTTGAATGCCATTTTAAGAGTCTTCAATGGAAGTGCAAAATGCTTTCTTGGTGAAGAATTTAGGTAAACTTCTTGTTTGTAGTGTTTGAGTGCTTAGTCCTTATACTAAGTGAAAAGGGTAAAGCTTTCTTACCTTTTGTAAAATAGTGTCAGGATAATTACCGGTAGAATAAAAGTAGGTGCGTAATAATAATAATTACTGAAGTTTTTTAACATACATCGCGCATGTCTTACCCCATGGGAAACAGGCGCGATATTGTAAAACACTATTGTAGTTTGGCATGGCAGATACTGTGTACACTAATTATAAATTAACCTGATTGGTTCATTCACCAAAGCTATGAATAACTCTAGATAAAACAATGTCATTCGCTTCCACAAAGGGTAAATAAATCTAGCACGTTCTCAGCAATTACTTTAAAACAAGAGCAAAGCTTTCTTCTACTTTTCAGCGACTTAACCTAAATAACAGTGGAACAACTACAAACACGATTTGTCCTCAAAAGCAATTATTCTGAAAGTCTCAGTACATTTCGTGGACAGAGGATCTAATGCGAGTTTGTTGTACGTAAACGCAATCGACATTGTTATGTCGTTCGGCGTTCTGATTGGCTTGCTGGAAATAACTAACCAATAGAGGGCTAAGTGTGGTAATAATTTGATCGCTTTAACTTATCAAAAATATTAGCACTAGGCCTTCTGTACAATCAAATAAATGGAACGTAAATCGAATTATTTGGTACTATTACGGAGTTTGGGTACTTGTAGTATTTAGGTTTATAGATATAGGTAGTAAAATGTAGGGATTGTGGGGTATTACTATGGTACGGTGTCTTTTTATAGTATGTAATTTGCCGTAATTTGATACTATTCTGTTAATGGCTCGGAGCTTCATAGCTATATTCTGTGGCTGCTTATTTACTTGTAATATTTTAAGGAAAAGTTATATTAGCAGTCATTATTATTTAACTGTGATTTTTAACCCTTAGGGCTGTATGTATGTATGTATAAGGTATGCATGTTTACAGAGAAATGATGTGTTCGTAAAGATTTTCCCAGTTTTTGGTTTTAGGAATTTCACAACGAATTTTTATTTTTGTTCCTACTTTCTCTCGGTAATGTTTTATTTTGTACACAATAAAAATATTGCGTCATCCCGTATGGTAACACCCGTATGTATCATGTCACATTTATATTGATGCGATAAAATGCATTTATTTGGTTTGAAGTTGTATATTTGAAAGTGAGAATAGTATGATAAAATGATATTGGAATTGATGAAAATATTTAGATACTTAGATGAATAATATTGATCTATGTTCAGATAGTATTGTAAAAAAATCAATATTCATGTTTTTGCTGTTGAGTTGTTGTTTACACATTTTTTTTACTCAGATAGTCATTTATATATATATCACTCACTTAGATAGTCATTCATATAGATCTTGTATCACTTTAGTTAGACAAAAAAAGAAAAGCTTTTACTCAGAAAGATTGTCCCGATTACAAACATACTTGCTATTATATTGTCATGTGTAATATTACCATGACTACAAAATACATACTGCAATGCAAGTATTATCCATATTATGCATAGCATAAGCCGGTAAACGAGCAGACGGATCACCTGATGGTAACCAATCGTCGCCGCCGAAACACCAAAGCGTTACAAGTGCGTTACCGGTTTTTTGGGAATTGGGAATTTGAGGATTGTGGAGTATACGGGGATTCGGAAGACTAGGGAGACTAGGGAGGGGGGTAATTGGGGTAAATGGTAGAAGATTGGTCCCCAGATTTCGCAAGTCCCATTTTAACCTCAGAGTTCATCGCCCCTAAAGTCTAGTAATAGCATTGAGGACATTTCTCGAATAGCGACAATATGATCAATTACTTGTTGGCTTCTAGTAAGACTGTAAGTCACAGGTGTTCAGGCTAAGCGGGAGATTCTACTAACACGTATAAATATAAATTTATTATCATTTTATTCTGCTTGGTTGGCCTAGTACTGCCTCGTTGGCCGAGTGGTCGCAAGTGCGACTGCAAGGGGTCTTGGGATCGATTCCCGGGTCGGGCAAAGTATTACTGGGTTTTGAAAAAAAAATCTCACTAGTCGCACGGAGTCTGACATTGTGGCCGGTATATGGCAATAGGCTCACCCCCTATTATATGGGACTCATAACATAAATAGTGAAAAGTGGGTGTTACATTGTACAGTGGCATAATGTGCACCTCTGCCTACATCTTCGGGGATAAAAGGCGTGATTTTATGTTATGTATCATTTTATTCTTATTATTTGCCTGCTGTGTATGTTTGTTTAATATTTGTTGTTTACGTGTATGCTGCCTTTTAATACAGCAGCTTTCTTTTCTTGTGTTGAATTCTTTATTCTTGTGTTTATTGGAATTTTAGTTTTACGGAGGATTGATATAGCTTTTTTTAGTTTTTACAAGAGAAAATACTCTAAAGCTAGGTTTCTTCTTAATGTGTATTTTGTTTTTTTTTATATTTTTGACAAAAAGAAGTTTATTGCGAGAAGTTCTTCTATTGTGTTCTTCAAAGTGGAGCGTGCTTATGTAATGTTTAGAGACGAACGGGCAAATAGAAGCATTTAAAGGGTAACTGCATGATTATTCTTTAGATTCTATACTGACATGAAAGTCTTAAATATTTTTTATCTTGTAGGAATTCGTCCAAAGTAGGAACAGAACACAAAAAAGCCGAATTTAGACCTAAGTTTTTTTTAAAATATACATTGCCCTACACTAGGATTTTCTCCTGTGTCGTGGGTGCTACAAACATACAAGTTTATATACACATGACACCCAGACCCGAAACAACTATTTGTGGATCACACAAAGAGTTGTTGCGCGAATCGAACCCGCGACACGTTGCGCGACAGCCGGTTGCCCCACCGCACCAACCGTGCAGTACCTAAGTAAGTATGTATTTTTCTTAAAGAGCTTTCTCTGACACACATCAAAATATTGCTAAACTTTAAATAAAACGTGTCATTTAATGTCAACGGGCAAATCAACTTGAGGAAGGAAATTATCGATTCGTCAGACTCGATAATACGCATATAAGGTTATGTTCAAAACACACATGTATGATAATTTCAAGTACTTTAGAGAAATCCCATACATTTATTTACAACTAGCTTCTGCCCGCGACTTCGTACGCGCAATCCCGATATTTCTCGTTCCCGTTAGGTACCTCCCCACCAATTTTCATCCAAATCGATTTAGCCATTCTTGAGTTATAAATAGTGTAACTAACACGATTTTCTTTTATATATTTAAGACTAGCTTCTGCCCGCGACTTCGTACGCGTAATCCCAATTTTACGGTAAAAAGTAAAAAAAAGTATTGTTTAAAAAGTATCCTATGTCGGTCTCCTGGCTCTAAGCTTCCTCTCTACCAATTTTCAGCCAAATCTATTCTGCCGTTCTTGAGTTATAAGTGGTGTAACTAACACGACTTTCTTTTATATAGGTATATATACTAGCTTCTGCCCGCGACTTCGTACGCGTAATCCCAATTTTTCGGTAAAAAGTAAAAAAAAGTATTGTTTAAAAAGTATCCTATGTCCGTCTCCTGGTTCTAAGCTACCTCCCTACCAATTTTCAGTCAAATCCATTCTGCCGTTCTTGAGTTATAAGTGGTGTAACTAACACGACTTTCTTTTATATATATAAGACTAGCTTCTGCCCGCGACTTCGTACGCGTAATCCCAATTTTTCGGTAAAAAGTAAAAAAAAAAATTGGGTAAAAAGTATCCTATGTCCGTCTCCTGGTTCTAAGCTATCTCCCCACCAATTTTCATCCAAATCGATTTAGCCATTCTTGAGTTATAAATAGTGTAACTAACACGACTTTCTTTTATATATATAGACTAGCTTCTGCCCGCGACTTCGTACGCGCAATCCCATTTTCCCCCCGTTCCCGTTCGTGATTTTCGGTAAAAAGTAAAAAAACGTATTGTATAAAAAGTATCCTATGTCCGTCTTCTGGTTCTAAGCTACCTCCCTGCCAATTTTAATCTAAATCGATTGAGGCGTTCTTGAGTTATAAATAGTGTAACTAACACGACTTTCTTTTATATATATAGATTTACTTATACATTCAGTGTCTTAGAGAATTAACATAGACACTATTGTGCTATCACAATACTGTAATGTATTCATTATTAATGAAATGTAGGCCGATTCTCTGTGGAAGCAGTTCCCTTTGAATCAGATGAAAAGGAAGAGAAATCGGGTTAGACGTGCGTTGGGTTACAATGACTTGCTCAAACAGATTGCGAACTTTGATGTATTAAAATTGTAAAATTATTTTGAGGTAATTCTGGTAAAGGCGTTTGAATTTTGATGAATAAGGTCAGAGAAAATTTGAAACGTTTCATAAATTCTGCCGGGCAAGGGGTATCGGGTTCGATTCCCGGGTCGGGCAAAGTACAACTGGGTTTGTAAAAATTTTCAGTGGTAGCACGGAGTGGAATCTAGAATTGCTGGAAATGCCCGGTAGGTATATGGCAATAGGCTCACCCCCTATTACATGGGACTCATAAATAGTGAAAAGTGGGTGTTACATTGTATTATTGACGTTCAAAAGTGCCTTTCTGGTCTAATTGAAATAAATGATTTTGACTTTGACTTTGAGTGGCATTAAGTGCCGTAATGTGCACCTCTGCCTACCCCTTCGGGGATAAAAGGCGTGATGTTATGTTATGTTTAATAAATTGACATCATACAATATCAATTCCAATATTAAAATCTAATAAACGGTAATGATTTCTCCCGGATTTTGTGTTTAACGTTTCCAATTACTTCTTTTATCATATAATTGAATCTTTTCAAACTATTTAATTATATTAATCTTCAACTTCTAGACCAGTGACTCAGCAATTATCTAGTATTAGTAAGCACTGCAATTTATAAAGTTGTGAAGCTTATAGGGGTTATTATGTGGTAATAATTCATTCATAACAGTTTCTATATTTCTTTAATAAGCATATAATAGTCTTAATTCTAACTATCCACCGTCAGAGCCCGGCAAAGGAAATGTGTCGCCTATTCATTAAAAAAGAAAATTCTGGAATACCCTGCGTTCTTAGTGCCTCGTTAGTAAGTTGGTATGTAGCGGTGCATGGAGCAAAATCGAGAATTTTCTGAACTCAACCATAACTACGGCTACATAATTCAAGGTACATACTATATATCCATTCTATCCTGGTCTCGTTTTGTATCATCCTCCCACATATTCCAAGGTCAGTATATACTGGTGTTGTATAGCATAATGTGTTCCAGTTAAGTAAACCATCTACAAATGTGAACTCAGCCTTATATAGTGAAAAGAGTGATAAACACAAACAGTGTAACACTAGCCTTATTCGTG
Organism: Spodoptera littoralis; assembly: GCA_902850265.1. Classification (NCBI taxonomy): domain Eukaryota; kingdom Metazoa; phylum Arthropoda; class Insecta; order Lepidoptera; family Noctuidae; genus Spodoptera; species Spodoptera littoralis. The sequence goes on from LR824544.2 coordinate 11,223,740, forward strand.
AAAACCTGTCCTATCCGGTGTAATATCGCTTTGAACTTGAATCTTTATTTGATGTACGTATTTAGATGATAACTGTTTTACATGGATGGTGGTGTCAAAGTATCTTTATTATTCTTCTTCTCAAAATAAACATTTAGAAAATTTAAATATGTATTTTTTATTGCCTAAAATCCATCTTTGATTGATGATTTGTTGCAATCATTTTAGGTCCCATAAATGGCAATCGTTTTTCCACTAAATAGTAACACAGTAGTGTACCTCGTCGTGGGACCCGGAGGTTTAAGACGTTCGTTTCTCATGAATGAGGGTGCGGGTTCGAAACCTAAAATCGGCAAGTACCAATGTGATTGTTTCTAGCACAGAACATATAAAGTGGGTTCTAGTTATATGTACTTTCTAGAGATTATTTAGACACCACTGACAAACGGTGCAGGAAAACATTGTGAGGAAACCTGGGCTTATAATTTCTAATTTTAAGTTTGAAATCGCCAACTCGCATTGAGCAAGCTTGGTAATTAATGTTCAAACCTTCTCCGTGTGAGACGTGGCTTTACTCAACAGTGGGTATTTATGAGCTCTTGATGACGATGAGTGTAACTCGATAGTATGAACAGTATCATCAACATACACGCCTTTACTTATGTATTCAATGAACAACTGCCACACAGAGATGAAAGGAATCTAGACCCGAAGTTACTCCGTACAAAAGCAATCTCCCTAATATGAAACTCGTAGCTGTCTGTCAGTCTGCTCCATTACCGTTTGACTACAGACACAACATAAACATAATATAAGTAAATATATTGTTATAACTTTGCTAAAGGCATTTCTGGGAATAATCCTCAAGGGACTGAAATACAGTGTCGACTTTTGTTTTTCTTTTTAATGTGTTACAAATCTATACTTCTATAAAGATGTAAGCGGAACGCTCCTGAAAAATGCCGACAGGTGTTTGTCAAAAACAAATTCTATTTTCATAACAATAAGGAATAAGTGTTTCTGTTTTTATAACGACTATCGTGAGATAATAACCCCTCTGTGGTTCGAAAGTAAGACTCATAACATAAATAGTGAAAAGTGGGCGTTACATTGTTAAGTGCCGTAATGTGGACCTCTGCCACCTACCCCTTTGGATAAAAGCGTGATGTTATGTTATGTTAAATTAGGAGTTTTATAATAGGTATTTTTGCAACTTCAATACCAACGAAACAGTCAGAAATATAATTAACATGAATATTTTTAAAACGAAACGTACGTAATCCGATCAGGGCATTCTGGGACTGCAAACTTAGTTAGTACATAATATTAGCATTTCATTATGTCGGTATTTCCCATAGGACGATATCTAGGTGTTAGTACATATATTGCGCTAGTTAATTTATAAGCCCTGTAATCGAATTCACTAGTATGAAGCGTGTTTTAATATTGTAATGGAAAAAGCATTTTCTCGACTAGAGTTTGTTTTGTAACAGAGTATTTAAGGCCATTATTGACCTACTGCTGAGAAAACGCTTCTTAGAAGGAATAATCGTTAATCACTTATTTACCTCATACTTGATTTCTTTACCTATTTTCCCAGAGCCACACACCAATCTTGCGTCCCAAAAACAATACAGAACAACCTCCATTTCCCACCAATCGTGATAATAAAGAAATAATAAAACGAATCACACCTCAATTACCTTGATGGTCACTAATTTTATTGTAGTTAACCACCGCCCGTTTTGTTCTACGATGATAAATGAGTGACAGTTTTGTGCCAGCAATGGATTAGTTGCCCGACGAATTTCTCACAACAATTTACTATAATTTGCAACGATATTATTTCGTAATATATCACGAGTGCTTACGTGTCGTGATCAATTATTAAAAAGGTGTTCTTCTGAGAAATTTGTTTGTACATTTTTTCTGACAGAATTGTTTTTTGTAGGTAAACGCCTACAAAACGTTTTAGGGTAGGTAGTATTACGATGCGTGTTTTTGCTATCACGTATCTATCATTTTCACGTACCGGTATTAATGTAAGTCTAAACTTTTCTACTAGCTAATAGACATGTCTGCAAAATATACAATATTAGAACATGAAGAATACCTATGAAGCTGTTATCTCGTTCAAAAAAGATAAATAATTCTAGATTTCCTAAAGGGAGTCTTCAAGGCCTGAGTGAAGGTTGCTTACGGGACGACGTGCTCCATCGTAGACCGCATCATCGCTTATCACCAGGCGAGATAGTGGTTAAACGTCGGCCCATCAAATATAAAAAAAATAATTAACGTGAAACCTCATCGTCTTTTTAATGTGCCAAATATCTAAATAAATCAAATAAGTTTGTCTGTTTGTAATATTGAAATAACCGCCTTTTACATGTAGTAATGCATGAATGAGCATATGAATATACATACAAATGAATGTAATAAGGAGTATCGTAGGCTACTTTTATTTTAGAACCGCTGACGAATTTGCGGGTTCAGCTAGTACTTAAATAAACACAGTGGTGATAATTTACGTTCACATATATAGTACTTATGTCTCCAAATGTTCACTGGTAGAGAAACACCGTAGTAAGCCTTTCCTAATACATACCCTGCTTCCATTAAACATCATTATTTATTTATCGAATAATCCTATGTATAACCCGAACTACCTATTTCGTGGACTCAAATATCCTAGATCTAGTTAGGTCTAGCTGAAACCTGATTACCTGGAGGTGGGTCGACACGCCACACTTGTAGCCTGTCTCAATTCTCGTACACTCGTACGAGAATTGGTACTAGGAATATTATGGAGCTCCATAACCAAAACCGAAGTTGTCCGATATCTATCTATATTTATATAAATAAATCCCTTTTCCCTTGGTCACGGGCCACGGCATCACACTTAAATGGCTGGACCGATTTCATTATTCTTTTTTTGTTGTATTTGTTAATATTAGGAGAAGGTTCTTAAGACATAAAAATCTAGAAAATCCTACGGAAATGGGAGAAAACGGGATTGCGCGGACGAAGTCGTGAGCAGAAGCTAGTACGAAATTAAAATATATTTATAACTGATTGGGAAAGTTAAAAGCGGAGTCTAAATAAACTTATGACTATGTTTTATTCGTGTCTATATTTTACACCACTTTTACTATATTTTGTGTAACTAAAACTGACTGATTGGTCGAAATAATTACACATCTGACATCTGACATTTCCAATCCAACTAATAGTGATCTGTTTGCGGAGGGATGGAAAGAGTATTTCATAGGAATGCCTGAAGTACTGTGAGAGGAACTTATGAATGCTACCATTTTTTAAATTAAGTTTTATTAAGCTTGTTGGTTGTTATAGTATGTTTTGTTCTAGTTTTATTATTTCATCCTTAGTTTTATTAATGTGTCCAGTTACTCTTATTAGTTTTTTGTTTCAACCGTTGTGACTGTACATAAATAAATAAAATCGTATCCGAAACCGCTATTATTCATACTTTCAACTATATCCGTATACACAACCGAAATATCGTATCTATAAGGAACATCCCTAATAGGTAGGGACAGCGACTGAGTTAGTGTTTAATGGTTTCTGATTGAAATAGATGCCTAAGAGGTATGTTAGGGGATGGTGCCTAATTTGTTCTGTAATTGAACTAGGAAATAATTTGTTCTGGACCTTTTTTCGGGGTTGTGAGTTTTGGGTTGGTGATGTAGTGGTGTGATTACTTCTAATAGAAGTAGTACGTCTTCATAGCTAGTTAGTAATACTTAAATAGGTACCTACATTATGTAGGACTGTAATATAATTTTGTTATGTTTGAAAATTTAATGAACCTTTACGTATGTTTTTATTACTACCAGGTTTTTTCGCTCTGGAGAATTAAGGATTTTCCTCTGTATCTCTGATTGGCCGACTTCCAAGAACCAACCAATCAGAGCGCTCAACACGGTCTCGTTTCGATCTCGTTAAAAAAACATACACATACTAAGCCCTGTGTATAGTTGGATAGTCAATTATCTATTAATAATACATATTTATTTCTTCAAAAAATTATGTAATTATGCCCAATCTACTACACCTATTCTTTTTAAAGGTAATGATAAAATTTCTGTATCGTGGTGTAGTTTGACGTATAGTCGAGGTCGTATTTCGGGACTCGGCGGTTCTCTGGCTCTGATTTTTTTAGCTACTAATATTACACAATAATTGTGTAATTAGTACATTATCCTCATTCACAATCGGTTAAGTTATATTCAATATTTAAATGTATACTAACATTATTTTTGTGTGCCATGACAATGTATTTTATATTGTATAAATTAACTAAAAGCGCAGGTTACTCACGTGAATATACTGAGAAAAGCAATTGAGAATTATCAAAACAAAATGTTTTATACCGCATTTCTACAGGACGTGATAATATAATCAGATTTGTAATAAACAGAACGCTTAAGCAAGGCATATTTTCCTACTAAAACTTCATATTTATTTATTCAAAAGAAAATCTAGGTTTCCCACCTCATCAAGTTCTATCAACGCTTTACCATTACAGAAATAGTTAGCGCGAAGGCAAAGCACCGGAGATTGCACCGCGACGCGACGCGTTCGTTAGCAAGCAGAGGACGTAGTTTAGCCAACTATGTACATCTGTCTGTGGGGATTGATCTGGGAAATAGTAGTGATCGATTTGTTTATGTATTTGTGTGGGAACCAAAATTGTCGGAAACTGTATTGAGCAGAACATTATGCATTGGTATCAAGTGAAACAAGTGAAACAAGTGAAACAAGTGAAACAAGTGAAACAAGTGAATTTATTTTACACGTCAATTTTATCAAGCGAACGATGAGGTCGATATCGTGTCTTAATTATTTTTTCTAAAATGAAATCCAACCTTGCAATCATCCCGTGCGTAAGGCGCGTCGAGTTCCGCGCGCGCATTAAAGGAGCCACCAGACCTCCACAGATGGGGCCCAGTAGGGCTGATGCCCGATACGGAGCCGTGGAAGGCCTAACGGGCTGCCAAGGCTCCTCCGGTTCGTAGAGCAGGAGTAGGAACGGCGTGGTTTTTAGTCAGTAAGAGTCTGACACTCCCTCTCGCCTAACCCATGACTTTCCCACCTCAAAAAAAAAAAAACAAAAAAAAATTGCAATCATCACTGCATGATAGTTTTAATGTTTCTTTAAACGCGTCAATAGAGAAGGTATCCAAAGCTATCTTAGTAGATTAAAATTTATAATAAACCTTATTTATAAAACGAGTAGGTTTATGCTCAAAAATGTGCTTCAACTTAATTTGAAATCTTTAATTCGTGACTCAACTAGGAACACGAAATCCAGTGCCGTCGTACTCATCACCTATTGACCGGCCAAGGAGACAGTCAAGAGAGTCCTTTATAGAATCTTTCTATTTACCTTCATTTGTTCTACCTTTCGTAGTAAAATGACTACATTTGATTCTACACCGTATCTTAAAACTACATAGAGTTGGTTATTCCTTGTCTGAAATAGAGCAATTGACTTGGAAAAGAAATGTTTCAGTAAGATTTCACGGTTGAATGAACTTGTTAACTGTCGTAATATGAAATGTCTATTTAAGCTACAGAATTCTGATTCTATATTAATTTTTGTATATCTTTCTTGGAAAATGTCATAGAAGTGATTTTAAAAGATTGATATTTGGTAAAAAAGTTTTTTGTAGTAGTTCAAAAACCGTTGCTATGTTTCGTTCATTGAAGAAGTGAAGGCAGAATTGCGTTTCATGCCGTGTATACGCTCTACGTGTATTCTCGAAACCTCGTTAACAATCCATTTTGTAGGAGAACTTTTGAAGCACAACAAAAGTCATTAATTGCATGGAATATTGAATAACACAACATGCAAAGTCAACTAACATTGCATTAGAAAAGTATACTATACTTCTCATGGTAAAAGTTGGTGACACTCCTGCTGGCTCTTCAATTGGCAGGCGGGTTGATCTTTGTTAAATGTGCCAGAATATGATATTAGCATAACATCACGCCTATTACCCCCGAAGGGGTAGGCAGAGGTGCATATTACGGCACTCAATGCCATTGTACAATGTGAAACCTACTTTTCACTTATGTTATGAGTCCCATGTAAGCCGGGCACAATTCCGGACCCAAAAAAACAAGTAGAACTTTGCTCCACCCGGGAATCGAATCCGAGACCCCTTGCCCAGCAGTCGCACTTGCGAGCACTCAGCCAACGAGGCATTATAACACTCTTCTATAAAAAACCCTCAAACCTGACTTCCTACAAATCACATTCAACTTTAACAAACATAAATCAAACTGGAATCACCTGGGCATAAAGTTCTATTAAATAACCTGCAGTTCAACTATAAGTTATCTAACGTCAACCAGTTTAGAAACTGGACGTCAGATGATAGATAGTCAAGCTCGTCAGGGTCGAAACGAATGCACGACGTTTGCGATCCCAAGCACAGATTGCACGGAGATTTTAAACAAGATCCATCTCTTCCTTGTTGGTGATTTTCAAAATGATAACGTATACAAGTGTGTTATTTCCAGAATGTGTAGGAAGATACAGCGGTTACTGATAAACCTGCGCCTTTTTGCGATAGGATCTTTAACCTACCTGTCAAGCGTGCTGTATGAGGAATCCGTTGATGAGGTTCATAGTCCAGCAGTGGATTATCATATTATAAGCTGACGAGACCTTCCTGCCAGTTGGTTTTTTTAGACCAGAAAAAAATATCATTTCATTTTTTAATGCAATTTTGAGATCAAAATGAGATATGACTTCTGCAAAACTTTCAATAGAAATTCTTAACTAGTAAAAAATATAATATTCAAACTTAACCCTTCGCTACTCTACAGCGTTTCCTGTTTGCAAGTTCCGTACCAAATGAAGCTTGGGTATAATTAACACTGATTATATCTTACAGCATCCCCGAGGGCTATTCGACACGGCGATAGCCTCTAATACGACCTACCTATATGTTTGTGGTCGGCAATTTTGCTCAGAAACTACAGATTAGCTCCTGAACAAACATGTATGTGTGTTGGTGCCTGTACAATGTATTAGTATGATGTGAATTGTATGATCGTTCTAACTACTGTTGTTAATGCGACAGTGTTTATTTGTTTGAACTAAACTGCTGAGCGGGTTTTGATGTAGTTAATATGATAGTAGATATGTATGTAAATGAAACTACGGATAGATGGAAAATGAAATAGGTCAATCACAATAATATCACCTGATATAAGATGATAAAAAAGCATGTATTTTCCTGACCCTAAATAATTTGAGAGAGTGGTAGTAGGAAATCGAAGTAGATTAATCGAATCTCGAATAAGTTTAAAAGAACCAATTCATTGACTTTTATTTTAATTAGATTACAGAGAGTATGAGCAGACTAGCTGTTATTTAAATGAGTATCATTTTTGCCAAACAAAACTAGAGGCGAGTATGGAAACTGTCGTAGAAAAGTGTATTCAAATAGTGTTTTAAAGCGATCAAACTTTTTTGAATATAAAGTGCTTTTTTAATTCTCGAGCCGGGGGAAGGGTTAATGGTTTGCTCCGGGCTACAATGCTTAATATTCAAGCTTTGCTATTGTCACATTTCTAAAATTCTAGATCGAACTTCGAAGATAACATTTTAATAATAAATGAGAAACTATCTTTTGACTGTGTATTCGTTAAAATGGCGAAGTTGTTTGGTTTTTTGGAAGTATTCAGAAATGAGCACAGTTTGGAATTGGGTACAGTGTACATGGTAAAGATGAACCTGCTTTTACATGGTACCTACTATACTTAACATAAATGGTGAAAAGTGGGAGTTACATCTTATACTATCTATACTAATCTATACTAATATTATAAAGCTGAAAAGTTTTTTTTTTTGTTTGTTTGTTTGAACGCGCTAATCTCCGTAACTACAAGTCTGATTTGAATAATTCTTTTTTGTATTGGATAGCGCATTTATCGAGGATGGCTATAGGTTGTAAAACATCACTCTAGGATCAATAGGAGCTGAGCAGAGCGTGTGAAACCGCGCGAAAGTAGCTAGTTAATTGATAAATATGTACTTCAGCTTACAGTTGTGGGTATTTAAACACATCATGTTATGTTACATTATCATCTCACTATTCTAACCTCTATCAAATTCTAAAACTCTTTGTTTCTTTACAACCTCAATCAATATTCGTTCACAGGAATTGTTTGAATAATTCGATCACTAGACCTGGTACAGCACATTCCATTCGTTCTAAATCTAACAATCGCCGCCGTCGGTACGAGCAAACATCAATCGTACTAGAAAAATGGAATCGAAAAGGAATATTGAACCTTTATATAACGTAGATATATGGAATATTTTGCGTCAAACACTGAACATCAGTTGTGTGCATACAACGTTCTGTTGTTACAATTATAGTACTTTTAAAAAATTGTACACTAAATTGCTGTATTGAAAAATGAACTCTTTTTTGGTTGTGTCTAGATTTAAGTTAAGACGTTGTAATAATGTGTGATTTACATTCTTACGCGTCGCAAAAAAACCATAAGGTGTTGCAGTGTAGTTATGAGGCTTGTCCCTTACCCTCAAGTGATCTAATTGCTCGTTTGAGTCCTCCTATTTCATAAAAACTTCATGACAAAGCGTTGCTCAACAAGTTACATCTTCTTATAAAGTTATTTTTAATCACTAGACATCATCATCAACAGCCTATAAATGCCCACTGCTGAGCAAAGCCTCTTCTCACACGGAGAAGGTTAGAGCATTAATCACCACGCTTGCAGAATGCGGGTTGGCGATTTCAAACTTATAATTAGTATAAGTCCAGGTTTCCTCACGATGTTTTTCCTTCACCGTTTGTCAGTGGTGTCTAAATAATCTTAGAAAGTACATATAACTCGGAAAAAGTCACATTGGTACTTGCCGTTGGTAGGTTTCGACCCCGCACCCTCTTGCATGAGAAGTGGGCGTCTTAAACCTCCGGGCCACCACGACATTTTTCACAGTCACTAGACATAACTCACCTTAACTAAATCTATCACACTAACATTCAGCTTAATCCAATTAAAACTCTAACACCAAAGCAGTTGGTCTAAGATTAAATAACGATATAACAATTGATTCTATAAATAACTAGAAACTCCTAACTATCGAAGTTTCTCGGAAAATCAAAGACGATGTCGACTTAAAATCACAGAATGTTGAACAAAAGTTTCTCTCTAAATTGACACCACAAGTGCTACTAAAAGAACCGACAATACTGACCTGAAAACTTCAACGGAATGAAACTATCGCTCGATGTAGAGATTATAAAATGTTCACAATGATTTATGTTTGAAAATGATATTTGATTTAATGATATTTAGTGTCTATCTCGATTTATTGTATCGATTTCTAAGCGTGTCATGGTTAAATGATCTGATGATGGAGAGGTTTTCGTACGTTGTACGTATAGTATCGATTTAAATAAACAACTACTGCAATGATCAAATGATTTGGCGATAAAAATACCTGAGGTCTTAGGAACTGTCTTCATTTTTCATTCTCCCTTAAGCTTTTGTTAAAGGTCATCGTCTTACTTTCTTTATTATAATTGCATTAATTCTTCCCTTTTAATATCCACCTGAAAAAGAAATCAAAATATATTTGCTTGAGCCTAGATAAACAAAGATAATCTTAGCTAAAAGCAACCAACAATACATAAGTACAAAACAGTATCGTCTTAACTTCACACTAATATTTCAATCCCGCAAGTAGCGTTGGATTCCCGCCAGGATCCAGAACATGACGTCATAATGGCGGCACTTGTATTAGTAACATGTGTTAGTAACGAGTATCGTCACGTTACTGAAGTAGCTTTTAGTGTGGTGCTCTAAAAGCCTTCACGTCACGACGTGTCTCAGCGTGCTTGCCAGGAGTTTGTGTTTTAAATATAAGTTTTAGTTGTGAATATTTTTTGTTTTTATGTTAAAATATATTTTAAGACTGCCTTGTTGGCCGAGTGGTCGTAAGTGCGACTGCTGGGCAAATATGAGGGTCTCAAAATGTTACTGGTGTTTTTTAAATCAATGGTTGCACGGTGTCTGAAATTGTGCCCGGCAATAGGCCCACCCAATTACATGGGACTCATAACATAAATAGTGAAAAGTCGGTGTTACATTGTACATTGGCATTAAATGCCGTAATGTGCTCTGCCTACCCCTTCGGAGGTTAAAGGCGTGATGTTATATTATGTTATATTTTAAGCTTATAAGTTTAGTGAGTATCTCACATTATCTCTTAGAAGATGGTGTCCTTAATACGAGAGCTTCATCGTCATCCCGTGTCTGACCATTTCTGGACAGAGCAGAGGTCTCTCTTCTCTGGTAGATCTGAGTTCAATCATCGGTTCTTGGTATCCAACAAACGGCAGCCATATTGCGAATATCGTCACTCCACCTAGTTGAGGGACAAAAGACAAATAGTCAAAATTGGGCCGGTATTTCCAGAGATGAGCCTACACGTTCAAATATAGCTTCAGACATGCCAAAATTTCATAATACGTGTTCCTAGTATTTCTATTGATATTGAAAATAATGTCTTATAACGACCCAATTTCTAAAGGTATTCGAATGAAAGCGAAGAAGCGAATTTCGACAATTTTCCGACTACGTTCTATGAGACAGCGGTTTGTGGCGACCCGCCCTTTCCCTGTAACTTTAACTAAGTTATATTGGTTTCTTTGAGGTACCCACAGAAAGTATTGATGCCAATAATTGGAATAGAAACAAAATAAGTTAAACTTTCATAGCTTGTAATAGCATGTTTTTAGAAAAGAGGAAAGTTATTATTACTTCTGAATGAACTTGGAATTTTGTTTCTAAGTTGGTATGATCGGAAAAATTCAATCTATAGTAATTTATTTCTAGTTATTGTAAGTTATTCTTAGTTTTCTCTTTGTAAGGTTATTGTGAATATATAATAATTTATAATATTTTATAATAATAGACTGCCTCATTGGCCAAGTGGTCGCAAGGGCGACTGCCCGGCAAGGGGTCTTGGGTTCGATTCCCGGGTCGGGCAAAGTATTACTGGGTTTGTAAAAACCTCAGTAGCAGCACTGAGTCTGGAAATATGCCTGGTATATGGCAATAGGCTCACCCCCTATTACGTGGGACTCATAACATAAATAGTGAAACGTGGGTGTTACATTGTACAGTGACATTTAGTGCCGTAATGTGCACCTCTGCCTACCCCTTCGGGGATAAAAGGCGTGATGTTATATTATGTATATTAATTTATTAAATCTTACAGTTAAGTATGCACCTATGAACTCCATTTTTATTGTTTAGGTATAATGAAACAACACAATTGACGAAGCGTCACCGATACAGGTCAGATGTCCCACCCATACGCACGAAGTGCTTCGCATCAAACTTCCTTGTGCGTACTGCTAAGGAGTGGAATTTTTTGCCAGAGTCTGTATTTCCTGGGTGTCTTCAAGGCCCAAGCGAATAGGTTGCTTTTGGGACGACGGGCTCCATTGTAGACCGCATCATCGCTTACCACCTGGCGAGATACCGGTCAAACGTCGGCTAATCATATAATTTAGTAAAGTAACCGATTCAATAAAAATAAATATTGGTCTTTACCTATGAAATTGCCGTTCTGAAGTACTGGGAATTTTATAGGTAAAGGTAAAGACCTATTAGTATGAAACAATATCATACACAAGAACCTACATTTCGAACAAGCTTACAACTTAATACCATTTTACAAAGATGTAATTTACTTTACGTATGAATGAATGAATAAATAAAACGAGTTGTATTTGTATTTTATATTCTCAAAAGTAAAAGGCGATCTACATAAACTCTGGTCAACAAACCCATTGTCGCACCTAACTTTAAATGGACTTTCCTGCATCGGAAATGTTTGTATGAGTCAGCGGTGAAAACATCGTATTGTGACAAACGTTCAAAAACAAAACAAGGTTGCATTTATGACGTCATACTCTTTCTCCTGCAATTTTACCTCCTTAGGAGAAATTGTTGCTGAATCATCTTTGGTGCTTTCTCTATATTATCCTGTGGGGTTATTATAATGTCTTAAAGTCCGAATGGTTTCATTGAGGGAAAGAAACAGAGCTATACAAGTCTTCTAGCGAGATCCAGTTGATATGATCGTATACTAGAATTATGCTTCTGACAACTTCCTTGTTTTTGACTGATTCCAAACTTTATAGGCACTCAGAATTTACAGATCAGTGATAGTTCGAAAATTATGTGGGCTTAGTCATGCCATTAAGTAAGTATTATGGAAAGCATCATATGAATTCATTCATAAAAACAAAAGTTAAGGTGGTGCAAGGGTGCTTAGGGGGAGACTTAACGATGCTTCATTAAACCTTGCCGTAGATGAAGTTTAATTTTAGAAGTTTAACTCTTTAGAAGAGCTAGGTCAGTAAAACTATGTATATCAATTCTAAGAAACATTCTTATATCGATACGCCTTTATTTCGTCATAGGTACGCGTTCACTATTCTATGAAATATCTGCCTCTTTTCAGCTGTGAAGGTATTTTGAAGCTAAAAATAAATCTGATATATAATCTATATACTAACGTATTAACGTACATTAAACTATTTATTATTAAGACTTCTCTGTTTTGATTTGGTTTTGAAAATTGTTAATGTCATCATCATAATAATATTATTATTTTAAATCATCTGGACTCAATAATATTTTTATTCAAATATCGAATTAAGTACAAATTTTGTATATTCTACAGTAACATTTAAATTATGTTTCTATTAAAACATACTAATTAATTATTATGTTTTAGGCTTGCTCTCGTAACTGTTTGACGAGGAACTCGACTAGTTTCAAGCCATGCTAGAGGCTCATATTCATGAGCAGCATTTCGCGACCCGCGACGCGGCGACTGTCACGCCGCCACTGCCATTTTTACTAAAACTTTTTATACTCACAAACTACTTTCTATACAAAAACATAGTTTGCGAAATTATCAAAGTTTAGATGCAAATAGGTATAATTCCCTCGAAGCTTCCTAGAAGCGAATTTAAATAATTATCAAAGTAAGTCGTAGGGTCTTTGAATTTCAGGGTTGAACTGTTAAATAATACAATAAGCTTGCCTCACACCGGGAAACTTTGGGGTATTATATTTACTAGAACACACCGGTAGTATTAAAGTACTAAAAGTATTATTTAAGCAGCTGCTGTTTGTAAAGGTCTTGCAAATACAGCGCAATTTAAACAGGGCGTGTTTTAATTTACTTGCTTGCTAGTAGCTATTATACTTTCTAAATGTAAACGCTCCCTAACGAAGTTAATTAAACTTAGCTATAATTTACTTATCGATGGTCCTGAAGCTATAAAAATAATTTATTCCTATAGTTAATGCAGCTTCAGTTGTTTATTTATTTGGGTCAGAACTTTGACCCAATAAAGTTGGTGCGATGTATTATCTGGTGTTTGTACCAGAATTAATTGTTCGTTTTGTTTTATTGGTTTCTGTTTATAGTGCTTAAATGGACTTGTAATTTTTAAGCAAATTGCTATATTATTTATTGTAGAATTCGGAATAGAGTTTCCTTAATAATATTCCTTTTTTTCGTTGAAAATAGATTGTTAGGACAAGATTACTACTTTAAATTGAAGCTTTGTAATTAGGTGCGCTAAATGCGCGCTGTCGCGAGTGCGACTCTCGGGTTCAATTCCCGGATCGGGCAAAGTACTACTGGGTTTTAAAAAAATTCTCAGTAGTAGCACGGACTCTGGAATTGTACCCGGTATATGGCAATAGGCTTACCCCCTATTACATGGGACACATAACATAAATAGTGAACAGTAGGTGTTACATTGTACAGTGGCATAATGCCTACCCCTTAGGGAATATAAGGCGTGGTGTTATGTGAATAAAAACGTCATTCTAATAATACAATGACACAAAGAAAATCATAAACACATTTTTCAAACTCAAAAGAAACAAAAATACAACTTTTAATGCTCCGATTCGCTTCGACAAAAATTACTAAAGCTATCTTATAATCTCCCGTAACGGAATAGACGGTAATTCTACAATCGTGACTAGGTACAGTCATGCTCAAAGCAAGGCATATCAATTTTAGAACGATTCTTTAATAATTTACGTTTTTTTTTCTCGCAAACAAATACCGAGTGTTCTCGAGTGCAGTGACCCTTGGAGGTGTTCACCGTTACTTTTGCACCTGACTTTACTTTCAGCTAGACTGTGTATTTCTGTGTTATAGTGTCAACCAAGTTCTGTGTTCATCTGATAAAGCTTTGTTACGGATTCTGTACTAGTTCCTCGTTGTAATTGTGTTATTGATTTATTTGTAAGGCTTTTAGTTTAAGAGCAGTTTGTTAGCCTATATTTGTCACGTGGGGCGTGGTTTCAATATTTAGATTTTTGGTTTTTGATAAAAATGTTTGATATGATTGCGTTTAAAAACATACAAGTTTACATACATATGACACTCAGACCCGAAACAACAATTTGTGGATCGCACAAAGAGTTGTTACGTGCGGGAATCGAACCCGATACACGTTGCGCGGCAGCCACTTGCCCAACCTTCGCGCCTACCGTGCAGTTAAGTCATTTAAACCTCATGAATATGATTGTATTCGCATTATTGTATTGATGAGGTAACAGGCTTTGCTTTTTTAGTCTTTAGTACCAAAATGTTTCAGCTTTTTATAAGTTTTTGTAAGTCGTGAGAGCAAAATCTTGTTGTAGGCATTATGATTGGCGTAGACCATTAAGTAATGTTTATTCTTGAGTAGTAACTAGTACTTACATGAGGCATTACCTGCGTAATCTCTTACCCAAAACGAAACTTTCCTCTACGCGCTCTAAACAACGCTTTTTTATTTCTTTTTATTTTTATGTTTAAAATAAACTTCGCCCCACACTAGGATTGTCTCCTGTGTCGTAGGTGCGTTTACACACATACAAACTCACTTACACATGACTGACATCCAGACCCGAAACAACAATTAGTGGATCACACTAAGTGTTGAAACAACAATTAGTGGATCACACTAAGTGTTGTTCCTTGCAGGAATCGAACTCGCGCCACGCTGCACGGCAGCCGGTTGCCCAGCCACCGCACCAACCGTGCGGTCAAGGTTTCATTTTTTTTTTATGAAAGTAAATATTCCTTCAGGCTGTTTTCGTTTAGTTAAACGCAGCCTTTAGTCTAAGTAATTGTAATCTAACTTTCGATCGTTTAATAATGTCATTTAAGATGTCCGCTGCAGTTTATCTGATGTGGATACTAAGGCCTTTGTCAACGATTTCACACTTTCAAAGTCAAAGTCAAAGTCAAAATCATTTATTTCAATTAGACCAGGATGGCACTTTTGAACGTCGAACAACAAAAATTTATAAGTGAAGCTAGTTGGTCATTCCAAGGCGTAGATTCCTATGGAGAAGAACGAGCAAGAAACTCCATAGGTTCATCAACAGCCTCTAAATGCCCACTGCTGAGCAAAGCCTCTTCTCACACGGAGAAGGTTAAAGCATTAATCACCACGCTTGCTCAATGCGGGTTGGCGATTTCAAACTTATAATTAGAAATTATAAGTTCAGGTTTCCTCACGATGTTTTTCTTTCACCGTTTGTCAGTGGTGTCTAAATAATCTTAGAAAGTACATATAACTCGGAAAAAGTCACATTGGTACTTGCCGTTGGTAGGTTTCGAACCCGCACCCTCATGCATGAGAAGTGGGCGTCTTAAACCTCCGGGCCACCACGACATAGGTTACTCTTTTTCAATCAGGTTTACAATACAATTCTCTAGTTACATAGTTTTATTGGTTTGATTATGTGAGAACAATGCAACACCTAAATTCAGTCAGAACTTGTACTAGGCTTTCTATTCGATTAATAGATTAAAAGCTAGATGTAGGTCTTTTAAAGTGAATCTCCTTTGTAAGTCCGCTCCAAATTGATGATACATAGAAGATTTAATTTCGTTTTCTTTGGTCCGATTGTCTTTTGTTGTTTGAGAGTCTATTCATGTCAATGAAATTGATTTCTGTTATTGTTAGTAGAAAAAATGTAGGTATTTTGTGAGTGTATGTATGTAGGTGACATAAACACTTTTGGTTTCATTAATAGATTCTATGAAACTTACTTTCTATTTGATTGTGTCTTAAACTGTAAACTTAGCTGTAATTTTTTGTGATCCAATTCAAGTAAATTAGTTATGAGGATAAGTTGAATAAAAATGTCTTTCACACTTCTTTACTAGAACTTTGCATACCTAACTTGAAGAAACAAAATGACATAATGACATAACATCACGCCTTTTATCCCCGAAGGGGTAGGCAGAGGTGCACATTATACCACTGTACAATGTAACACCCACTTTTCACTATTTATGTTATGAGTCCCATGTAATAGGGGGTGAGCCTATTGCCATATACTGGACACAATTCCGGACTCCGTGCTACTACTGAGAATTTTTTAGAAACCCAGTAATATGTAACCAGTAACAAAATGATAATAGCAATAAAGTCTTTCAGATCTCGAAACTTTTTACACAATTGTGTTTCATCACAATTCGTAAAATCTATCTGAAACGAACTCAAACTCTCACTGCTATTCATACGAGCACCTTCCCATGTGTATTACAGATCGCTTGTATAATTTCAATCAGCGTCAAGCACGCCACTTCATGCACGAACGCGCCAACTGTTGCCAACTGATACATCATAATATTACGAGATCGTGTGCAATTCTGCATAATATCATCCTCTTACCCCTCACTTTCACACTGAATTAACTTTGTTATTATAGGAATTGTCGTCGTTCACTCTAGTGTAACTTTATTGATTAGACGTGGAACAGAATTTATTGTCTGTGGTCCCATAATGGAGTAGTTTGTTGCAGGTCTGTTCGTACCTTTATAATTGTGTTTCTTTATTCGAATTGCAACAATGTTTTGTTTCTACTCGTACTTGTTCGAACTTTTAAATGTTTGGTTGGTCTCTCCTTTTATTTATTCACTAACGCAGAAACATGAAGATTGGTATACAAGGATTAACGGGTTCCGTTTTGTGTTATTACTTACCCTTTGTGATTAATATTTTAGTTGCCCTTTAACGTGCGAGGCTTTAGTCACACCCACGTTAACGTGGGATGAAAAGCAATGAGCACTAATCTCCTTGTACACAATCTCTTAGTATCCTCCCAGTATAAATAACTGTGTTGACAATCGAAGAGAAAATATTCTATCGCCCAGATCTTTGTCACTGCCGATGTTATCTGTAGCCGCATTCCGGAACATTCGCGAAGTATCCGAGCGACTGTTAGTATTAATAATTCATACTTTGTACGAATTAGCTAGCGTTTGCTCACGCTTTTTTCTTTTATTTCCAAACGAGGTCTCATCTGTGTCCCGGTGTAACGGTTCTCAAATGACGTAAAACACTCAGATTTGTTTGACATTTGTTTATGTAATTTACGATGAGGAAGCCGTGGGTTTGTAGGTACAGATAGACAGTTTGTGTAACTGTATATTGATGGTGTTATTTATGAGTAATGCATGCAGTATCCGAGGTCGGGGTACATTGTTAAACTGTAAACTTTGCTCTAAAGTTTAGTGTTCCCGATAATTTGTTTTGGAAATTAGTATGCATGTGAGACGAATTAATTCGTGTTTTGGGTTATCGGAGGATTATATTAACTGTTGATTGGGTTGGTGTAGTTATGAATTTCATGAATATAGTTAACTTATGAATTTAACCTCATAGAAAAAGTTGATAAAGAACACAGACGATCATAACCTCATTTCTTGTGGAGTAAGTGGCACTAACCTGATGGCAAGCGATCAGCGTTATCGACCTTATAACTATAAAAAAAAACTAAAGAAAAAAACAAATTCATGCGAGTATACAGGCCATTACAGATCCTTGCAACATTCATAACGGGATAAGAAAAAGAAAGAAACATCAGAAAACATATCAGATAGAATACTGCCTACATTTATATCTTTGATAGTGTCATTACTCAACAATGTAGAAAGAGGAAACTTAGTTCTCTGAGCTACACATCAAGCTACGCACAACCAGTATAAACTGACTGTTGAATGTACGGAAAGATCATACAACGTTAGGCCATGATAAAGTGGATTTGTAGCTGTGTGTACACGACAAACTTGGGAGGGACTTACGTCACTCCTGTCCCTTGCAGTGGTAAACTTTATACTTATTCCAAGTTGGGGAAACGCTATGACCTAGCGCCGTACTATAAAGGAGACGTTTTTGAAGTATTTTATTAAGTACTAGCTTTTGCCCGCGGTTTGACATGTGTTAATTTCGGTGTTATTATACAAAAAACTTCCTTTTCAATCGTATCTACACCCCTTAAACATTTGTTTCGTAATTTTAAAGATCTAAGCATACAGACATACAGACGGCAGTGATTTTTTTACTATTGTAATACATTACATTTTATCGAAGAGTAGACAATCGTGCATCCACAATAGTAATCGAGAATTTGTATAGAATGTAGGAACCCACTCATTACCGTATCGTGTCTCATGTGAACGATTTATTTATAGTTCCTACATTAATAACAGCGAGTAACTAATTAGTGCCACGCAATCAGTAACTGTCAGTCCGTTGAGCATGTGACCAGGTGGCGAGTAGTCGTTCTACGTGGAGGACCAAGGGCTTTGTTCGGCAGTGGACGCCTTTCGATGATGATTGATCAGTAACTTCCACTTATCAATACATGAAGGCACTGATCTCTGGGATACAGGTATTTTTTAAGGGGGGAAAATCATCGAATGACTGCTCCCGCCTGGATGAGGCAGGAGGGAGTGTCAGACTCTTATTGACTAAAAACCACCCCGTTCCTTCTCCTGCACGTCGAGCCGGAGCCCCGGTAACCCGTTAGGTTCACCGCGACTATTTCCCTAGTATAGAGGTAGAAGTCAAAGTTTTAATTCTGTACTACGACCCTATGACTTTTTTTTAAGGGGGGAAAATCATCGAATGACTGCTCCCGCCTGGGTGAGGCGGGAGGGAGTGTCAGACTCTTACTGACTAAAGACTACCCCGTTGCTTCTCCTGCACGTCGAGCCGGAGCCCCGGTTACCCGTTAGGTTCTCCGCGACACGACCCTATGACTTGTATCAAATTAATGTATACTCGTGAACTTTTTTGCGTCATAAAAGATTATTATTATTATTTATTACTGTAAATTGTAATATTTAATTTTATAACTATGGTGTAAAATGAAAGTTATTTTAAAGAGCATGTTCTCCTATGTATTTTCTTGGAAACAATTTGTTTCGCATTATTTCAAAAATATTTCTACCTTAATATTATATTACCAATTGACCAGTTAGAAGACTATGTAAAGGCATGCTTGTAGCCATTACTCTCCCATTAGGTGTAACAAGAGTGATTTTGTAAAGTAGTTCGCAACAAATCATAGTTTATGTTAGAACTTGAGATTTACTGTGACTGCCCCCATTTGGGCGGGTTATAGCCTGCGGTTAACACTAAACTATGAGCCACGAAGCTTTCAGAAATTTCCAGTTCTAGAAAAACATATTACCTATCCAAAATAACAGAATGTTTGTTCCTGCGAAGGTAGTGGGGTAAATCTATTTGATGGTCTGCACCACTGTTTTATTTTTTACTACCTTTTACCCGCGGCTTCGCTCGCGTCACAAAAGGTTAAAAAGTAGTCTATGTGACATATACCAATACACACAGCGCCATCTATACTAATACTTTTGTTTTCCCTTAGGAATATCAAATTTTTCCGGGTTAAAAAGTACCCTATTATTTAATCCAGACTTCTAACTTTACGTCTGCAAAAATTCAAAGCAATCGGTTAGTAGTTACGGCGTGAAAGTAGAACAAACAAACAAACTCACTTTCCGATTTATAATAGTAGTAAGGATAATAACTGTCGTAAGACATAGTATATTAACAAAAAATCGCGGGTTTATACCGAGAAAAGCCTTATCAGTTTGCGCAGCTTTAGTAGGCTGCGCGACATCGCTGCGACCGCGCACGCTGCTCATAAGGAAGAACCCCTCTGTGGTTCGAAACTAGTCGAGCTTTCTCAGTATATTCACGTGAGTAACCCGCGATTTTTAGTTAATTGCGATAGTTGTTCGTGCTTGGCACCCTGAGTCAAATCTAAACAACGCAATTACCATTCCTATATTTAAAAACGTCTACCAAGAAGTCAATTAATGTTTTACTGTGAACATATGAGTATAACATTCTGTATCATTTCTAATATAAATCTTATTACATTTCTGTACACACAGTTTGAGACGTTGAATTTTCGCATTTCGTAATAATATCTAGGACACTTTATGTTAAATATACTTTATATTTCAAAGACATAGCAATAATATATCTAAAGTTCCTATTATCTTTTATTTATGTATTCAGTTTTGTGTCTCAAAGCGAATAATATGTAATTTACGAACGTGAATTATGTTCACACATTTTGTGAAAATTGTAATGAGTTCTATTACTAGATATGTAAGTACCATAACAATTTATGCGATTAATACATAACGAGAAAATAATAATGTCTATTTTTATGTTTTATCCATTAGTAGTTAACTATCCTAGTTAAGAGATGCACCCTACGCCCAATACAACGTTCACTTTCAGCCAAATGTATTATGAAATACGAGTCCATAATTATGTGCATTACCCGGTTAACACATTGTCAAAACATTGGATACTATATTAGTGAGTATTTTTACTGCCTCGTTGGCCGAGTGGTTGCAAGTGCAACTGCCGGGCAATAGGGGCCTCGGCTGCGATTCGCCGGCCGCTAAAGTATTACTGGGTTTTAAAAAAAATCTCAGTCATAGCACGGAGTTTTGAAATGCGTCCCGTATATGGCAATAGGCTCACCTCCTATTACGTGGGACTATTAACATAAATAGTGAAAACCTCTACCTACCCCTTCAGATAAAAGGCGTGATGTTATGTTATGTCAAATAATTTTCACTTAAGACATATACAACCAATAAAAAACATACCATGTATAAGGACTTTACTCACATTAAAATATACAATATCATAGCTTCATTTCATTATCATTCCATTTTACTCACCAATTGTCTTGAAGGCCAGACATTTAACGCACTTTAAGCTCTCAGGGGGTATATTTTAGAGCCAAAATTAAGACTCAAAATTTAAGTTACGGACCCAAATGACCTCCCAGTATTATAAGCTCCTCATTATTCCGTAGAATTATAAAAGGTTATGTAATTTTGAGAAATTAATTCATATTGAAGCATAAATTTGAATGGTTTGCTACGCACTTGTAATTGGTTCTAGTCTTTAAAGTGAGTGTAGGTATTAAAGTAGTTATTGAGTGTATAAAGTACTTAATGAGTTTATTATGCCGAAATACTCAAACATTTTTAAGTCGGGCTTAAGTTATATTTACTTCTGTCGCTACAAATTCTTTGTAAAATGATAGAGAAGACACGATATTTAAGTACAACTAACTTAAAATTAGTCTTTCAGTATTCGGGCTTTAAAGTACCTAATGAGTATATTAAAGTACCTAATGAGTGTATTAAAGTACCTAATGAGTGTATTAAAGTACGTAATGAGTGAATTTAAGATGCTGGCATTGAAGCATTAATCGTCAAGTGGAATTCTTGATATTTTAGTAACGTGAAACGCCAGAAATGCTTAAATAATAATTGAATGACAGTCAATTAAGGCTCACTGTTGTTACATAAAAATTAATTACTCAGTGATACAAGTGTCCTATAATAAAAATAATTTGTTCAATCGAGTAAAATAAAAGCATTACAAAGTAATTTTAATGAACAATGCAAAGTGTGTAGTTTATGCAATTTGAACCTTTTTTATGGTATAAGCCGGTAAACGAGCAGACGGATCACCTGAGGTAAGCAATCGGCGTCGCCCATGGACACGAACATCAGAGGCGTTATAAGTGCGTTACCGGCTTTTTGGGATTAATAATTTGAGGATTGTTGGGGATTTGGGATTTGGGAAAAGGGGGGAGAGGCAATTAGGTCTCCGGTAACCTCACCCACACGACGAAATATAACGCTTGCGTTGTTTCACGTCGGTCTTCTGTGAGGCCGTGGTATTACTCCGTTAGAGCTGGCCCATTCGTGCCGAAGCGTGGCTCTCCTACACTTTTTCTATCTATTAGAATGTTTATGAAAATGAGTGATATTTGATACTATTCCTAAAGTTTAGAGGAGATAGGGCTACATAAATATGATGCCGATGATATGAATTACTAATTAAACATCACTTACGTATGATACCTGTAATTAATTCAGCCAATATAATCGTAAGTGGACATCAAGCATAATTAATTGGTAGTTGAAATAAAACAAACATGCTTTATTTATCTGTAAACGATATTAATTTCACCACAGTTAAATATATATATGACTGCCTCGTTGGCCGAGTGATCGTAAGTGCGACTGCCGGGCAAGGGGTCTCGGGTTCGATTCCCGGGTCGAGCAAAGTATTACTGGGTTTTTAAATATTCTCAGTAGTAGCACGGAGTCTGGAGTTGTGCCCGGCATATGGCAATAGGCTCACCCCCTATTACATGGGACTCATAACATAAATAGTGAAAAGTGGGTGTTACATTGTACAGTGATATAATGTGCACCTCTGCCTACCCCTTCGGGGATAAAAGGCGTGATGTTATGTTATGTTATGTTATGTTAAATATATAATAATATTTCTCTTTTCTGTGAATTTTACCAAATTCGTATTGTTAATTTCATTCATGTTTACATCCCCCATATTGTTTATGGATTTTATGCCTTCTTTCTGATGAACTGCCTCCCATTATTTTAAAACTGACTCGTTGGCCGAGTAGTCGCAAGTGCGACTGCCTGGCAAGGGGGATTGGGTTCGATTTGCGGATCGGGGAAAGCATTACTGTTTTTTTTTTAATCTCAGTAGTAGCACGAAGTCTGGAATTGTGCCCGGTATATAGCAATAAACTCACCCTTATTACAATGAACTCATAACACAAATAGTTATAAATGGGTATTACATACATACATACATAGTACAGTGGCATTAAGTGTCGTAATGTGCACCTCTGCCATTCCCTGTTGAAAAAGGCGTGATGTTATGTACGTTGTGGTGTCAATATCATTCATGTTTACATCTCCAAAGTATTTATGTTTTTATGCTTTATTTTTGACAAGAAGTATATGTATATAATTGCTATTTAAAAGACTGATTGTTAGCATTGGCTTTAGTTTTTAATTAATTTCCCAGACTGATCTGGAAAACGTTTGGTGAAGAGTTTAATTTTCATGAAGCTTACTTTGCATCGTAATATTTCTAAATAATTGGGACTTTTTCGAGTCAAATATTTAAATTTCACGTGGCTGAAGTCGTTGGCCAGAAGTTTGTTTTGATAATCCATTCGTGTTTACGATTTCTGCGAATTCTTTTGACATCAATATGCCTTTGCGTGGTATAGTTTTTCCACAAAGCCTTTTTTCCATTGAAGGTGTTAATTGCTTTGAGAGTCAATTTTACGATTTAATTCTGAATATTAGAATGTAACCTAGCTTTTTTTTAGAATTATGGCCAGTGTCTGTTTATGGGCAGCGGACACGTCTCTTATAACAAAAAAAAGGAACTAGTGAAAAGTGGAGCTACTTTTTAAAATATGGAGATTTGACTATTAAATGAGATAATGGGGATGATGACAGGGTATGAAAATTAAAAATATAATTAGTCCGTAAGTTAGGTAATGAAAAAATATTAGACACGTATTTTTTTATTTTGTCGTATAATAAAACAATACTTAGATAAAACGAATCAAAGTTTAGGAGTGGGGGCTAAAACGTCATTTCTTAGTATAAAATGTACTGAGAAGTGACGTCACGCGACATTTCAAATCAATATATCTTCGAAACTTCGTTTCTGTGAGAAAATAAAAAATACGTGTCTAATGTTTTTAAATAATCTATCAGACGGACATTAAAATGAAAATTAGTCGTCTACCCTATTATACAAAATTATTTTGTATCAGTCGCAGTAAAATAGATAAACCCATAATATAGTTATATGTCACTTATTCCACGGCTTAGTAAGTAAGGTTGCCTATTAGACAAAAGTTTCATTAGTTTTTTCGAGTCTTGAATTTGAGTCCCTGATTGATTTGAAACTGGTAGAGCTTACCTTTAAAGCGTTCTCATAACCAAGCTGAGTATTTAATCAATAACTGACGATTAGCAAACAGCTACCTTAAATGTAATAATAGGTACTACTACTAAATACTAATTCAGTCGAATCAATTGCAGTTTCAGTGCTGTACATTTCAGTGATTTGCTTCCCGCCTGTCAGTGGTTTACACGTTCGATTCGCTATATATGTACCTACGTACTTCCACCAGAATACCTCGTTCCGGCTTCAAATGCTTCAATACTTGATGAGAATTCCACTGAGCATTGAATTCTGTTAGTACGTGGTTTGTGACACAGTCGGAAATTATTGGTATATTTGTTCTGTTAAGTAGTTCACTATTATTTATTTATTTATTCATATTGCACAATATACATATTATAAGAAGTATTACATACAATTAATTCAGTACATACCCTGTTAGGGCGCAGCAATTTAAAACGTTACAAAATTTATTTATAACATTTATAACTAATTATTTATAACAAAATTTATGACTATTACCTATGAAAATTGAAATTTAATGTTCAAATTAAAACATTAGAATTTTTTGGTTTCCTGAATAGGCTTGATTCCGGGATCGATGACAAACAGTCGTAGATTTTTAAAAATGAATCCTCATTTTTCGTAATCGTCATCTAAACCACGGAGTTTTGAGTCCTCATTAAGGGAAATTAAATGATTAGATACATAATGAATATTCAGACATTATAAAGCAATAATAAGATAACGTAAACACACAAAGTTAAGATATTATGATCAACTTGAAATAGCATAAAGTACGCCACATTTGAACGTCAACAAAAATAAAATTAAAAGTGAAGCTATTTGCTCATTCCAAAGTGTAGATTCCTATGGAGAAGAACGAGCAAGAAACTCCATAGGTTACTGTTTTTCAATCAGGTCCACAATACAATTTACTAGTTACATAGTTTCGCTGTTTGGATTGTGCGAGAACAATGTAACACCAAATAACAGTAACACTATAAATAAGGCTAAAAATGAAAATCTCTTCGCAAACTCAACCAACTCGTGAGCTAAAACGGGACGCTTGGAAATCTCAAAAGTTATTCACATTACAAATCTCATTCGGGTATAAAGCCGACGGTTCATTCGTTGCATATTTTAAGAGGTCGGCCATGATAGACATTGTCTACCGCTTAGTCGGAAACGATCTACAGATGTGGTTTCGGTTATCAATTTTACAGTAGCCTCCTACTAAAATATTTAATGCGTTACCTGATAAGTGGAGGGTAAGTAGCTTTAGTTCATCGTATTTATCTTTATGAGATGCCTGTAATAACATTTCCTAGTTTTGCACAGGCTCTATAAATACTTATATAGATTTTTTGGGCTTAGTATTCTCGGCGACGCCATTAGAAAAATTTATGTCAAATCTGATAAAATATAGTTTAGATTTTTTTTTATTTATGTTGATTACATATTTTAAGACGTTAGCTATGATAGACATTGTTTATCGCTGCAACGATGTACAGATGTGGTTTTATTATTAATTTTGCAGTAGTATTCTACTAAACTGCCTGTCGTGTGGTCGCAAGTGCGGCTGCCGGGCAAGGGGTCTCGGGTTCGATTCCTGGGTCGGGCAAAGTATTTGGGTTTTTAAAAATCTCAGTAGTAGCACGGAGTCTGGAAATATGCCTGGTATATGGCAATAGGCTCACCCCCTATTACATGGGACTCATAACATAAATAGTGAAAAGTGTGTGTTACATTGTACAGTACAGTGCCGAAATGTGCACCTCTGCCTACCCCTTCGGGAATAAAAAGGCGTGATGTTATGTTATGTTATATTATATTGTTCTACTAAATTATTCAATGCGTTAGCAAGTTCATTCTGATAAGTGGAGGGCAAGTTGCTTTGCGGTAGATGTTAAATTGAACGAGCGAAATGTTTCAAAGTTATTTTCATACCTATATTTTAATAAGATGTCATGGAAGTTTCTTGATATAAGAGTCTCTTACGGTTTTTTTTTTTTTTTTAAGGGGGGAAAATCATCGAATGACTGCTCCCGCCTGGGTGAGGCGGAAGGGAGTGTCAGACTCTTACTGACTAAAAACCACCCCGTTCCTTCTCCTGCACGTCGAGCCGGAGCCCCGGTTACCCGTTAGGTTCTCCGCGACTCCGAATCGGCATCGGCCCTATTGGGCCCCATCTGTGGTGGTCTGATGGCTCTTTGAGGCGCGCGCGGAACGCGACGCGCCGTACGCTCGGGTCTGTTTCTGGTCGGACGGGGAGCCACCCATGCTCGCCGTCCGCAGGCCCGCGCTTACGGTGGCCGGAGATCGTCCCGCGATCCCCGACGCCCGGTGTGTCCTTCGCAATGGCTAGGTTGCGAGGAGGCAGCGCTTCGCTGCCTCACGCGTCCCGCCTCCTCCTTAGCTAGCATGACTGCTTCGCAAAAGGAGGAGACGGCATCCCAGTCCCCCTCGCTCCGCATCATGGTCTGCACTAGGCCCGGACGCGAGAGGTCGCCATCGCCGATCACTTTCCTGAGGGCACGGCGGTGCTCAGCCCACGCAGGGCATTCCGCTACGGTGTGTTCCACCGTGTCCTCAGGGCGATCCTCGCAGTGATGACACCCGGGCGTTTCCTCCCGCCCCATCAGACACAGGTACCTCCCGAAACTTCCATGTCCGGTGAGGACCTGCGTCAGGCGGTAGGTGAGGACGCCGTAGCGTCTCTCAAGCCACTCCTCAAAGAGGGGTCTTACCGCTGCAATGGCAGCGAGCCCAGTCTCTTACGGTTAGAGTTTCATAGTAATAATATATTGTGTCAATTCACTGCTGGGCCTCATTGATATAAAAGGGTTTGCTATGATTTCAACCTCACAGCCTCTTTAGTTCGAGTTTAAGTTAGGTTGCTCAATTATTAAGACTTGATGTAAAACTACACATCATAATTCATTGTCATTACGACCACAAGAAGTTAACACCAACTGATTTTCCCTTCCTTCAGCTAGTACCAAAAAATGTTAATGAAATATACAAATAGTTACAAATTTGTAACCAAAATATTAAATGATCAATTATAATTTTAATTTAAACAGACCCAATACAAATTACATGCATACGACACTGTATCGATCGCTCGATAAACTGATCTGTTGTTATTAATTAACAGTGCATTGTTCTGTAATGAGTGTGCGAACGAATTCATATTACATCATATCATGTCATGTCAATGTCAGTTGAGCGCTTGTATTGAGTGGCCTAAGTAATAGACGAAACGAGTAAAAAGCAGTAGTTAAACAATATTGTGTACTTTATGCCAATAAAATGATCATTTACATATAAACATTCGTGTGACGAATACGTGTGTATAAGTCTTGGTATTAATCCTTTCTTGCATGCATAAGGATAAGGAAATGCATAAGGAACGCGGACGCTCGACGGGTTAAAGCAATTCCCAAACATCTAATCACAACATGCACTACTTGAGAAATAAACAGCTATCCGAACCAACAACCAGACACAACAATCAAAAACCGCAACTCATTATTGACTTTACAAAACCAACAAGCGAAACGCAATAAAAATAAGTGATGATAACATTTAATTATTTTATCTTTCACGCTCCAAATACGCTGTCGCCTGTCTCTTAATCCACGTAAAGGTAACTGTCTCACGAGTCGCATCGGCGGATTGTAACGGATCGCCACGATTGTTGGTGATCAACGAACCGTGAAGAATTGCCGTAACACCACCTACTGCATCATCTCCTCGTCAAAACTGTGCTAACTGATGAAGATGTTACCATGTGTCGGAATCTTCCAGTTAAGAGGTTAAGAAAATCTCAGTTTTGTAATTGATATTGTAATACTTCGTTAGAATGGGTCACCTTGACTGTACAGTTTTCTATTTACATAATTTTTATTGTTATGTTATGTTGGTTTTTTAAAAGATGTTTTTCTTTTGGCCTGTCCAACACAAGTATTGTATAATAACTTACTGAGGCTGCCTCAAAGTTAAACAGGTATTGTAATTTTTTAAATAATACATAATTTGCATTAGAATTTTTAGTAATGATATAATTTTTTGATATGATTTTTAAGGCTGCCTCGTTGGCCGAGTGGTCGCAAGTGTGGCTGCCGGGCAAGGGGTAGGTAAGTTCGATTTCCGGGTCCGGCACAGTATTACTAGGAGTTTTGAAACATTTTCCAGTAGTAGCACGGAGTTTGGAATTGTGCCCGGTATGGATTGGGATTTGGGACAAGGGACTCATAACATAAATAGTGAAAAGTAGGTGTTACATTGTACAGTGGCATTAAGTGCCGTAACGTGTACCTCTGCCAACCCCTTTGGAGATAAAAGGCGTGATTATGTTATTTTATGATTATTTAATGTTAAAAAAACATTTTCGCTTTATAAAATAGTCGTTTCTTTGAAATAACTACGAAGCTGTCTTTAGCTGTTTCTATAAATACTAACCATATGTGAGAAACTATAATGAACCTATTAGGAGGAAAATGTACACTTTGCTTTGTCCGAGAGACTGAATTATTATATCGATTAAGCTCCTGAAATCTTAAATCGATTCGAATTTATAAAGTTCTACCGGAATCTGGATTACTCGTTGTGTTATTTGTTAGATTTTAGATTATAAGTCGCCTTAAATTTTAGTTTACGATCGAGTATTATTAGTTATAGCTCTGTATCCTGGAATCGTGCCCGACGTTTGGCTTTAGGCTTAGTCGTAACTACATTGACATTTATCAACATTTCGCTAGGCATAACTATGTATGCCTACCCTTGGGGTACTAAGTAACTAATGACGTAGGCGTTTTATTATGTTTAATGAAACTAAACGCTGAACAAAATAACATAACATCACCCTTTTTATTCCCGTGGGGGTAGGCAGAGGTGCACATTACGGCACTTACTGCCACTGTATAATGTAACACCCACTTTTCACTATTTAGTCCCATGTAATAGGGGGTGAGCCTATTGCCATATACAGGACACATTTCCAGACTCCGTGCTACTAGGTACTGAGATTTAAAAGAAAAACATTCTGCTGTACAACATTCTGTTTACTTACTCGTTGCTATTTTATAATTATCACTTAGGCACTAAGATCTTTATTTAGACCTAGGGAGCATTTCTAGAAAATCTAGTTGCACCGCCTTGCTACATCAGACTTGCAGATCTCTATCTAAGTAACTGAATATTTATTTATACAAATCAAGTATACTTATCTTATATATATATAAGAATGAATCCCTTTTTCCCTTGGTCATGGCATCATGCGTGAATGGCTGGACCGATTTCACTAATTCTTTTTTTGTTGTATTTGTTATTATAAGTTCTTAAAACAGATTAAGTCCTGAAAGTCCTACGGAAATGAGAGAAAACGGGATTGCGCATACGAAGTCGTAGGCAGAAGCTAGTTTACAATATAAAACGCATTTTATGTTAATAAAGAAAGGAGTTTGTAACCTTCAAAACTCGAAGTTCATAGGTCCACTTTAAAAGAATGTTAATAACCAATTTCCATTTACTTACATAACAAATATGTCACCATTAAAGTTGAGTGACCTCCCATCTCGAGCAGGTGGCCCACTTATGAGTAGTCGGCAAACAACTTGTCAAAATACAACGGAACTGCCGTCAACGAAATGACATTTCTATAGTCGAACAATCCGCTTTGGACAACATACATTATTGGCTTCTCAATACTGTGTTTCAAACTTTAAGGAACTAAACAGGCAATGTATACAAAGGTGCCAGTAAGGTTTCGAGGTAAACTAGTCGTTCTAGTTGCCGTGACAATGACCGTAGCTTTTTCTTGTTTAACAGGTTTATTCACAATTTTACAGTTCGTTTTGTTATTAACTTATCGTTGTGGGAGTTATAAAATATACTTTTAATGTTAACGTTATTGGCTTTTATTGTTTATTAATGGACGATTAACGTTTATAAAGATGGAGCTGATATAAAATTAAGCTATTTCTGTAGAGATGTGAATGTTTGTCTTTTATGTCCCTTACATGAGTCTTATAAACCATCAATGATATTATTGCAAATGATATATTGAAAAACTTTTATCAGAATAAACTGCAATATTATATTTAATAGTGGACGGCAATATGGTTGTGATTATTGCAATAAATTGGTTTAGCAACGCATTTGCCAGGGGAATTTGTTATGTAGGCCTATTACCTTACAAAACATTTTAGCCATACTATTATCAATTCTCTTCCTAGCATTGTTGTTGTTTGACAGGCGTATTATTATGATTTCATTGGTGTTTATTTAGATTTACCTATGTACTACAGAAATGCCACTGCTTATGTTAACTTGTATGTATGCATTATAAACTATGTATCTTTTGGTCTACCTTGCAATTGTTAATGTGATTTCTATGTATTCATTGCCACATTTTGTTAAATAATAGGTATACTTGTCCTTTGTTTTGCTAAATAAATTATGCTTATTCTTATTCATTGCGGTACAAAAGCCACTATTTTTGTGTAAACAGTTAAAACAACGATTTGAAAATGTCGGCTTTATACACACGATCACACGATGCCAGGCCATGTGCCATGGAGGCTGCTGCAAGAGCCAATATTTGTGGCAATGCGGGAATTTGAACTGCAGTTGTACTAATAGGTATTTTTGATTGGATTGTTTGAACTGAATAGTTTAACCAATCAATATGAGTTTTATTTGAAAGCAATTGTTGTTGGTTTAAAATTGGCCAGTGTCTAATTTAGAGTCAATAGGGATGATGACGAATTTTTACTTTAAACTGTCAAACACCAAGCGGTCACCGGTGACCGCAACCTATTGTTCTTTAATTGTGTC
Organism: Spodoptera littoralis; assembly: GCA_902850265.1. Lineage (NCBI taxonomy): Eukaryota > Metazoa > Arthropoda > Insecta > Lepidoptera > Noctuidae > Spodoptera > Spodoptera littoralis. Next base: position 11,254,768 of record LR824544.2, read on the forward strand.
TATAAATACGATACTCGACGAGTTAATGTCCGTCTGGTGGATTACCACTATTTTAAAACAATACACACGTATTTTATTTATTTACAGAAACGAATACTTTCGACGATATATTGATTTGAAATGTGGCGTGACATCACTTCTATTTACAATACTACATATGAAAATACGTAGAAATGACGTTTTAGCCCCCAATCCTTAAAATTGATTCGTTATATTTATTATTGTAGGTATTATGCAACAAAATAAAAAAATACGCGTCTAATATTTGTTCATTACCTAACTGACGGACTAATTATTTCTAATTTTCATACCCTGTCATCATCCCAATTGTCAACGTTCTTTTACCAAAAAGGGACATATAAAAAGAAGTTAAAGACCTAAAACTGATTGCTGGAAAATCACTTTTTAAAAGTACAAAATAAGAAACTTTAATTTAGAGATTTAATATGTATTGTTATTGATATCCAGACGATAGCATTTTACTTTTACTTCACTGTAACAGTAGATAAAGTAAATTAAATCAACGAATTAATGACGACACCTCAAAATAATTTTCTTCATGAAACTCGATTCAATGAACTCATTATAAGTTAAGTTTTCAACCTTGACATAACATAACTGTTTCACAGCACTAACAATGAGATCTTTGTGATAGTGTGACTTCGTGACACGGTTTCAGTAAAATACAGTGGGTCATACATTTCTATGCTATTTTGGCTAACATCCAAGTCATACGAAATAGTATATTGTATTTAGTTTATTTATTATACTAGCATAGCATGAAGACTAATGTTTGTCCTAATACTCTGTTGCAATTTAACTACTAGAGCTTATGCCAGTTGCTTCGCCTGCATGGGATTTGTTTTTTTTTATTTCTTGGTCCGATGTTTGGCCATTATCTCGATTGGTGGTATGCGACGATTGCCTACGATGGAGCACATTTGCTCATACGCAACCTATTTACTTGGGCCTTGAAGACACCCAGGTTATATATACCCTTTAGGAAACACAGACTCTAGTAAATAATTCCACTCTTTAGCAGTTTGTATAAGGAAGTGGCTACTTCTAAGTGTTATTCTAGACCATAACCTACCTCTGTTTTAAATTTATCCCGATTCCTTCAGCCATTTTGACGTAAGGGGTAACAGACAAACAAACATACAAATTATCGCATTCATAATTTTGGAAGGATGAATATGAGTAGGTACAAAAGAGTACAAATAAATCTAATATATAAAATTCTCGTGTCACAGTTTTCGTTGCCATACTCCTCCGAAACGGCTTGACCGATTTTGATGAAATTTTTTGTTATTATCCGGTATCTTTGAAAGTCGGCCAACATATATTTTTCATCCTCCTAAAGTTAGGGGTAGTCCAGCCCTAATTTTTTTTCGAGATTGCGCGTACGAAGTCGCGAGCAGAAGCTGGTTGTAGTATATTAATCCGCTGACACATAGAATGGGTTACGTTTTCGAATGGTCTGAATGAACAATCAAAGTTAAATTGTTGGTCTTGAATTTAACTCCCAGAATCGGTAAAACCTGCTAGTAGGTTTGCAATTTTGAAAATTCTTTGTTTATGCATTATATGCCTAATTATTTATTAGGAAAAAGCTGACCAGGCTAATTTCGTACCGACTAAAAGTAAACTTCGTACTACCAAAAAATTCTTTCGCCTTTAAACCTTCCCTGGACTTCCACAAACATTTCAAAATGAGTAAAATCGGTCCAGTCGTTTTCGAGTTTTAGCGAGACTAACGAACAGAAAGTCATTTTTATTTATATAGATAGATACACACACATAATAGAGTCAAAATAACTAAGGGGTTTGTAGCACATAAGCTTATCATTGAGTGCAACAATAAATTCCAGGAATACTGACTTAAATTATCACTCACACAGCTTCCTAAAACGACCTCCCAATTAAAGGCAGCTTTAAAACCTATACTGCACATCACATAGGTTTTTCACGAGACTTATTGGTACATTAAATGTTCATGGCATATTTATTTAGCAATATACGTCAAGCTGTTCAATAACCCTCTGAAAGCGCCCTAATTTATCTTCTTACTGAATTTTCATACACAATCCCATAGACAATAAGTAAACTTCCATTAATTAATGACCACTTAATGACAAAACATAGCTATGCTATTTTATTTTTATCATCCATTACTTAGTACTCATAGACCTGAAACACAAACGAACCGCCACGATCGGAAAAGAGTAGAATGAATACGTTAAAACTGTGACTAAGAGTTCCTTATATCGTAACAATAGGGTTGGTTTTTGCACTTCATATATGTGGTTCAATATTGACTATATTGTTTGCGATACCGATTGCGTTTGTGTATAAATATGTTCCTATGTGTAATCTAATCAGAGTGGGAGAGTGATTAGAACACGTGCATTTGTTTATCTTATAAATATGTATAGTAGAAGATGGTTCCTGAAATATTATCGTGATTGTGTAAAGATAATTGTGTATAGTTTAACTCGTTGAGTACCGTCGTTATAGACAAAATTAAAGAACAATAGGTTGCGGTCACCGGTGCTTGGTGTTTGACAGTTTAGCTAGAGCCTTGGCTGAGTGGTGGCAAGTGCGATTGCTGGACAAGGGGTCTCGGGTTCGATTCCCGGGTCGGGAAAATACTACTGGGTTTTTAAAAATTCTTAGACGATTCCAGACTCCGCGCTGGAGTCTGGAATCGTGTCCGGTATATGGCAATAGTCTCACTCCCTGTTGCATGGGAATCATAACATAAATAGTTAAAAGTGGGTGTTACATTGTTAATGTGCGCCTCTGCCTACCCCTTCGGAGTTAAAACGCTAAGGCAAAGGTTATGTGTGGTTTTATTTATTTTCCTATGTATGGGCTACATTTTTAAAAAGCTGCTATTTAAACTTAACATTCATTATAAAATATTTAATAGTATATGCAAGGGTTCCAGTACATTATTATTTAGGTATATATGAGACGAAATAAAACTAATAATAATTATATTTGCAAACGTAGTTTTTCAAAAGATGAATGATCTTATTGAAATGTGCAAGACAATAGGGGATGTCATTACCAGATTACCTTTAATATTTTTTATGTGTGTTTTAGGGTAATCTAATAATGTATTTTTCTCTCAGTTCCAGGTGCATGGTGAGTGTATGGGCGGTAAAGATGCGAGCTCTACTGTGTTTGGTGCTCGCCGCCACCTGCGTGGTGGCTGATAAAAATGATAACAGGTCAGTTTTCACTACAATATCTAGTTTAGTTAAAAAAGTCCATTAAAACTACGTTTAAAAATACCGATTTCAACCCCCTCTTTTCTTTTCCAAAAACCACATCAAAATCAGTTCAGCCAATCGCGAGCTAATCACGCACGATACATACATATAGGTCAAACTAAAAACTTCTTTTTTTAAAGTCGGTTAAAAAGAAAATCAAAGTTCAAAATGAGGTTCTTACCTTTTACACACGAGAAATAATATTGCTATTCTTAACACATTTTTTGTAATGATTTCAGACGCAACAAGCTACCGTTCGTCGCCGATGCCGTCGGAAATTCACTGACACCGCCGTCCAACGTACCAGCCACTGTCGGTAGCCCCGTGAATCTTCTGACACCAGACCGCTACGAGTTCTACACATTCGATGAATCTGGAGAACTTGTGAAGAGGCTGATGACTCTTGAAGAAATACAAGCAATCGTCGCTGCAGGAGAAGAAGCTGAAGGCCTAGTAACCTTCGCCAATGAAAATCAACCCACAGTTTCCTTCAACATCAACCAACCGCCTTACACGAAAGTTCATAGTGTTGTTACTAACGTACAAAATGTCCTCAAAGCGCAAATGGAAGCACATAAAAACAAACCCATGCTTCAGCCTACTTTAGACACACCAGACGTCTCTGATTCCTGGAGTTTGATTTTACCGTCAATTTTCGGTAACACAGGAGTTGATATTGTTTTGGACAAAGCATCTGGGTCTGTCACAACACCAGAAACAGAAACTTTAGAAGAAAATGTTGAAGACGAAGAAAACTCACTAAGTAAAGAAGGCACCAACCAAGTCATTAGTAGTTCTACAACTCAAGTAGAAGATAAGGTAGTGACTGAGAAATTACCTGCAACGGTGGAATCTAAAGAAGAGCGAGAACCGACCACCACGACAAGTACAACTACCACAACTACGACCACTACAACTACAACACCGAAACCAACAACTACAACTCGTAAACCAACAACTACAACCCGTAGACCTACAACAACGACGCGTAAACCTACAACAACTACCCGTAAACCTACAACTACAACTCGTAAGCCTACGACTACAACTGAAAAAGCAACTACTACAACAACAACAACTACGACGACGAGAACTGAAAAACCAACAACAACCACTACTACAACTAAACAACCCACAACTACTACTACTACCACTAAAAAACCTACAACTACAACGAAGGCTCCAACTACCACTACCACTACTACCAAAAAACCAACTACTTCAACAACCACTACTAAAAAACCGACAACAATAAATGTTGAAACCCGAATAAGCTCTACCGCTACCACAGCTAAAGTTACAGCAAGCCCTCGTCCGACAACTACAGCCACTAAACAAACTACATCTAAACCAGTTACTACAACTACAAAAGTTACTACAGCTAAACCAGAAGTTACTACAAAGAAACATAGTGTAAGCGTTGTGCCTGATAAAGAGCCTGAAAATACCAAAGTCCAAATTCAGCCAAACGCCAATGCAGTTTCATCAACAGAAAAGAATGAAATCGAATTTGAAAGAATCAGCACCTTCATTCCAGTGTCTACTGTCGAATATATAACTGATCGAACTACGCGCAAACCAGAACTAGTGTCTAGTACTACAAAACGGTCTGTGCCAACAACTACAACTACAGAAATCCCAAAAATTGAAACACTGGCAACTACTAATAAGCCTGTTATCAGTACAACAAACTATGTTTTAAGCACAGTTAAAGATCAAGAACAAGAAAAATTAAATGTTACTACTATAACAACTCAGTCTGTATCACCCTCAACTACTGTATCGTCTACAGAAATCGCATCTGCTGACAATATGAGTGAAATGGAAAATAATCCTTCAGAAAATGAGGAATTTGATAAAGAACCTGAACCATTGCTTCCTATGTTCGATGTTGCTCAAAGTATTAGTCAAATAGCATCTGATCTTGGTGGAGGTTTTCAACCGCTCCCAACAACAAACAATTTATTAGATACAACTAAAGTAAATGTGTTTGATTTAGAAAGCAAAGAAGTTTTGGATATGGACATACCATCTGGCAGTGGAAATGAAACTGAAGTTAAATCAACTACAGCTCCCGATACCAATAATGATAATTTTGTTAAAATATCTACCCTTGATCCCCATGATAAAAATGAAAATAAAGAAGATCCCAAAGAAAAAGAAAACGAAAATACATTGAAAGAAGTGCCGTCAAAGGAAACTGAAAAATCAACAACTGAAACTAAAACATCGGAACCAACAAAAACCACAAGTAACGATAATGATAAAAATAACATAATTATCAATAATATCCAAAAAGTAGAGTTATTTACCACAACTGAGGCTGCCATTGAATATAGTACTATTGATCCAATTTTGAGCGAATCCATGGGTGATTTATTATCCCAGGTAGCAAATGAAGCACCACAATCGATAGTTAGTTCTGAAACAACCTCCGAAAAAGATACTAAAGTTACAACAACTGAGGAAAGTTCGTTAATTACGACAAAAGATTCTGTACTAAGTATTGATACAACTTCAGAAATATCTAATAAAGTAAAAAAAGAAACAAGTTCCACTACTGAGACATCAGTAATTTCAACCACAAATAAAGATGAAACAAAGATAGAAAATGTAAAAAGTGAGAATGCTAGTGTGTCATTAGATGAGAATAAGAATGAAATAACAAAAGTTCAAGATCAAAAGCCATTCACTGCAAAACCTGTAGAAAGTAAGAAAGAGGAAAACAAATCCGATGAAAAAGCCGATGATAATAATAATAATTTTGTTCAAATCTCAGTTTCATCTGATAATAAAAATAAAGTACAACAAGTTATTTCTGAAAACAAAAATAAACTAGATAAACCGGTCAACAATAAAGACGACATGAAGACGATCAACAAAGATAACAGTAAAGATGACACAAAATCTAATGTGAACAATGTAAAAGAAAACGATGAGAAAGTCAAAATACAAAATGAAAAAGAAACCAAAAATGGTAACAAAACTGTAGGGGCAAGTAAAAACGACGAAAAGGCTATTTCAAATGAAGAAATTACTTCGTCATCACCTGCTGCAGAAACGACCTCAACAACGACTCCTACTCCATCAAAAATAAGCCAGTCCAAATTCAATAAAATTAATCTTGGTGATAAATCTAGTACAATTAAAAAAGATAAACTTCCCGAACCATTACCAAAAGTAGATGATTTTAAGAAGAAAATACAAAAGGTGAATATTGAAGAAGAAGAGTTAGTCAGTGAAAGAAACAGTTCGTGGAAACTGATACCTACACTCTCGCCTCCAAAAGCCAATGAGATTCCCAAGGACAACATTAAATCTGAGAACCATTACATACCAGATAACAATGAGAACAAAGATATTGTTTTGGAATTTTCAACAGAAAACCAGGGACTAGAAGTAACTACAAAAGACTTAGGTGAAGATATAGCTCGGTTTTCGGAATTATCCAACGAACTAGCGTTTAGATTCTGGAACGTTATGATTGATGACATTGACAAAAAGAGAAGTTTTGTATTATCTCCCTATTCTATTTTCTCAATGTTAGCCATGATCTTCATGGGGGCTAGAGGAGCAACTTCTGGAGAAATGAACGAGATCCTCAAATTAGACGATATGGTTACATTCAACCCACATTTCACGTTGAAAAACATTTCTGACTCGATTGAAACAACTCCAGAATCAGGAGTAGCTGTTTCGGCATTTATTCGAGAACTTTACAGCGATAGGAATAAAGGAAAAATCCTCACTTTCTACAAAGAAAGGGCTCAACACTTTTACAATGGCCATGTTGAGGAGATAAACTTTAAATTGATTAGTGACATAATTAGGAGAAGGACCAACCTTCTTGTCAAGAGGTATACTTGGGGCAAGATTCCAGAGTATATGAAGACCAATAACATCGTGATGCAGCCACCATTAGCCGCCTTCACTGCCAATATTTTCGAGGTGAGTAATTTCTCTATGGGAAATATCTTGCATTGAAATTATTATCTTGAAAAATTGATGGATGGAACACTATACAAATTTTAACTTCACGATCGATACTGATTTTGTTTTGTAGTCTTTCTAATGAATAATGTTGAAATAATACAAAAATATTTGGGTGTGGGAAACTTCCATTTAGGCATATTCGTGAAAATTTATTAAAAGATATAATTCATTATTTCAGACCGACTGCTCGGGCACTTCAGTGGAGGGTCGGGATGGAGAGATGTACTTCGTCGTGTCTCCCAACGTACGTCAACGTCGCCTCGTTCCAGTGCCAGCCGTAGTTTACAAGAGAGGATTTCTGGCTGGATACGATCCAGTCCTCGACGCAACAGCAGCCGCATTAGGAAATACTAACTCCATTATCAGTACACTCTTCTTAATGCCTGGTCAACAAGGAAACGTTGTACATGCCGATGACTTAGAAAAACTTGAACAAAGACTTTTGGATGCTGTGCCGACTACTCCTACATGGAATCGAGTCTTACGTACTTTACTTCCTCGCACAGGCTTGGAACTTCAAATACCAAGATTCTCACACAAATCAACTTTCAACGTATCAATGAGCCTGAAAAAGATGGGACTAAAAGACTTATTTGATGGAGAGCATGCTGATCTAGGTGGCTTGAATGGACCTTCGAAGGATCTTTATTTGTCGGACATGGTTCAGTTGAACACATTCGTTACTTGCGGCGAAGATGGAATAGGAGAACAACATCATATTGAAGAGTATCCCGAGACATTAAGTGTAGCACAGAGACGTCGTGCTAGATGGTTGAACGATTGGGATGAGCCGAGAGACTACCAGAGAGCATTCCACGACCCACACGATGTTGGTGATGCGATGCATTTACCTCTGCACCTGAGGCCAAGACAGGCGCGTCTGCCATCGAGGAGTGCACTGCCAGCTCGTCTAAAATTCGACCGACCCTTCCTCTACTTCGTGAGGCACAACCCATCGGGTATGATATTGTACTTTGGAAGGTACAACCCTCGGCTTCTCCCTTGAAGGCGTTACAAAGACTGTTAGCTTAGTTTAAACAACATTCCTAAAAGGAAAGTGATAAGGGAATACTGGTGCGTGTGATAATGAAAGTTGTTTTATGAGCATTTACGTGACAGTATTAATAAGTGTATCAGCAGAGTAGGCTCGTTAAACGGTACAATGAGCATTGTACAGCTGGACGTACGCTACTCTGTCTCATATCATGTGTGTATAAAGGAATGCTAATGATGAATTATTGTTGAATGTATGCATAAATTGTACTGTAATAGCGAATAATTAAGTAGTGTAATTAAGTAAGTTAGCGTGGAATATTGTTATTTCACTGTCTTTAGTTTCAATTATTAGAATAAATCCGATGTTTTGAGTAATTGTTTGATTCTTTTATTTATGTATCTTTATTTGTCCTTGCTATTTAATGCAATGAAATAAATATTACAACTAAAACATCATAGAAATAAAACTGTGGAACTAGAACAATTAATTATTATTACAAATTCATTTGATTACAATTATTTCCTCTTATGATAGTATTCTCTGCATTCCCTGTAGAATTCCTTCTTTTCAATACATTCTTTCGTAGGTATGACGACCGGACAGTCCTGTAAAATATAACATTACATTAGATACTTATATAGAAATTGATAGCGAGTCATTAGAACTTATTATTCCTTATCGTTTCCAAGCAGATGTAATGACTTTAATGTGCTGTTATAAAAGTCTATATAAATGTAACTTACCACGTTCAAATAATTTCTGAAGCATGATTGGAGGTGGAAGAACTCGCAGGCGTCTAGAGGTAGATAAAGTCTTATGATCTCCTTACAATATGATTTGGCTTCAGTCATAGCATCAGTGAACATAGGATTTAATGATACCCAGAGATCCAGATGAGCATAGAATTTTTGTTCATCCAAGTCCCCATATTGAGCTAGTAGACCATACTTGTCGAGCACACATTTCCAGTAGTCGCACTAAAAACAGTTGAATCAAACTTAATCGCTTTATTTGCTAAGGTGTAGTTAGGGAGATAATATGTATTAACGTTAAAGCCACATCGAAATTCTTGTGAAAACATGGACGCACAATAACCTATTTAAAATCTTGCATGTCTGATTACCCAGTTATTCTTTCTTTCTTTCTTTATTTCCTGAAAAGTTACTTCTTATAATTGAAAATGAATAAGTAGGTGAAACACTTGTCTTTCAATGTAGTATTAAATTAAGTAAATATAAAATAAAATAGGAATTTTGGCCTAATTGATGTTACTTATTTAATGTATTATGTAATCACAATGCATGAATGTATGTCGTATGAAGATAATTTGTGTAAGTATATAGGAATTTCAACATCATTTTCATTATTCACCTTAATATTAATAGTAATGTAAATAAGGAGGCATAAGATATATTCAACCAAAAACATTCTATAAAAACTAACCAAGTCTCGATGGAGCTGATCGTTCATCTCTAAAAGGTAATGAAATCTAGACAAACTCGTGCCACGTCTAATGTTCCTTACTGCGATTTCTTTATTATTATACATAGTTAATGTCGTGTGACTTGGCCGTTGAAGGGTACACAAGGTTGCAAAACCAAGTGCAAGATACCAGATAAAGAGGAAAATTTGCCGGCAAAGCAGGTACTTAGCAACTTATTAGGCACTGTCAAACTCAGGACATATTTATTGATTACGTATTTTAAACTATTCCTTAGTAACGACTTTTGTGACGTAACTCATAATCTTTATTATTGACTACGAGTACGGCAGTTAATTAGGTTTTTTTTTAAATAAACAAAATAAACTCACATCGAAGGCTCGCCTCCGGTAGCCAGTTACGTTGTTCTTTTGATCTACGAAGAGTACCTCCATGGTGCCTCCACACTCCTTGGCAACCTCACGAGTGAAAAATGGTGGGAACACGCAGCAGTTTTTATACTATTGTTAAAAAAATAAGAAAATTATTTATTAAACGCCACACTGCAGTTCCTACACGAAGCACTGAGCAACCGTTTTCTAGTCTACGTATTAGTAGTTCACTATAAAAACACTAGATGGCAATATTCTAAATTTCAAAATAGTCAAAGATAATCCTATTGTTATAATATTTACATGCATTTCCGTAGTTCCAATACATTTTTCTGGGACTGGAGGTAAAAAACGTTCTCGTTGACCAAGTACCTGTAATTATGCAAAAAATAACTACAACTTACTTATCTACAATTTAAAATCCACGATTACTTACTCAAAATTATAGAAATACTTACATTATAAACAAAGGAGATTACAAATGTAAAAATTATCATTACGATTAAACAGATTGTGTGATCGATATTTAATAGAACAGTTTGATTTACGAATGATAGATTTCGAGAGACAGTTGTCGACCGAATGATCAATATGTGTCATAATTGCTGCTTTTATTACCTGTTTTAGTAATAGAAGAATGTTTAGAAAATGAAACAACCCAAATAGACTTGGTAGACAGTTTCAAATCACAATATTTAGAAAAATCTGCAATATGTTCTAGTCATGTTATCATGTTGTATGTGGGAATACGTAGATATGTTAGTAGTTTAGTAGATAGCTGTAGTTAATTTGGAACCGATTTTTCCAACGCCTGATAAATTTTGTCGGAGGAATAATTGGACCCTGTTAAGCAAAAAATATTCAACCCACATTTTATTACTTTTGAGTAAATGAAGTTTAATGTTGGGCAGATAATAAAAAAGTACATATCTATTGAATAGGTACTGTATCATATGAGTTTTTCACAACAAAGGAGAATTCTTAGTTTGGACAACGTTTAAAAAAAGAACTTTTATGTTGAACATTGTTGAATATTTAAAAATTATACATTACAAAGTACAATAAATAATTTTATAAGGTAGACGCACTCGGAACACCAGTTATGACCACTACTTATTGACTCCATCCCTCAAAATCGTTGTGCTAAATATGTGTCAAATGAAATCCGAAAAAAAATTACGAGTGTCTATTCGTATCTATGTTTAGTATCAGTATTAGGGTGCCATTCCAAGCTCTCGTCTTCTTTCCGATAGTAATAAGGCCTGCATTCTTCAATATGTTCATGAAGTTCTTTGCACTCAGAAGTGTCCTTAAATTTACAGTGCTGAAAAGAATTATTATTTGATTGATTAAATAATAGGCCTGTTACCTTACTTATATGTAGGTAACTACGATTATAATATGTAGGTAATTATAAAAATTTGTCTTATTTGGTTTTCTTTTTTTGTTTTTTACTGTTTAGATTAACATAGTATTTTAAGATTATTTATTAGTTTTTACTTATTGATACAAAAAGATGTATTTTACAATAAAATTATTGGACTTCAAACTTCGCTTACATTTTTCATGCCATGTTTTTAAGTCTGATTTTTATTAGGTATTGAGTTTGGTTTAAATGTTGGTAGAAATAGAAATCAATTAACAGCAAAAACAAAATTAAACATATGTCCAAATACTCAAACCTTACTCAATTTAAAGCCGCGCTTAAGTATAGTTCTGTCGCTACAAAGTCTTTGTAAAATGAGAGCGATGGAACGATATTTAAGTACAATTTAAAATTGAGTAGCCTTTAAAAATTAGGGCAATACTCACCCAAATGATATGTGCAGTCAAGCAAACGTATATATGATCTGGATCACAATTGGAGAATTCTGCACTCTCTTTGTACGCGCAATGCTTTTTGGCTTCCAAAATAGCTTCAGTGAAATCAGGGTTGTCTGCTGCCCATTGGTCGAGGTAAATCCTCAATTTCTCGTAATCAACTCGTTCGTCTTCTGTTAGCAGGTTTGATTTTCTCATCAAACACATCCCGTCTTTGCACGCGAGCTGGTAACAATAATTTAAATTAAACTTTTCAAATTTCGCTATAATTAGACTTCCAACATTAACACTTTGTTTCGGTTTTGCATTCTACATAAATAAATGAAATCTCTTCAGCAGTGATACCTTTTATCACCACCTTTTCAAATGAAGAAAAGATGAAAGGAAAGTTAGACACGTTTAAAAAACCATCAATCATAACCAGGGTGGTGTTTGACCACTAATCTCGCCTGGTGGTAAGCGATGATGCGGTTTACGATGGAGCACGCCAACCCATAAGCAACCTATTCCCTCGGGCCTTTAAGGAATTTTTTATTTCTGGAAAGAGCCTGTAGAATCTGGCAAAGATAACAGGACGCACAAAAAGCCTTAATCAACCGTATCATATATCATATCGTATTAATAAAAAGTAATGGAATTGTTTATTGATAGGTTAATGTTGGTTGGAAGATTACCTTCGATAGACCACGTTTCGGTTCTTCATCTTCTTCTATTTTCTCAATACCACAACTGTCCAAAATTTCATCAGAATACAATCTAGGTATCGGACAACATTTGTGAATGTCCGCCTGTAAAAGTAAAATGAACATGGGAATTCATTTCGTGACTTTTTTATTTGACGAGGTTACTCGACTAGTTTCCAGCTAAACATGGAGCCCATGGATTAGTTTTACTTCTTCTTTCTGGTTTGTGAGTTTATCCAAATCTCAATTACACATATCATGATGTTTCAAATTGTGTGTTCATAAACTCGGCTACGATTTAATGAAAAAGATAAATCAATGAATTGATTCAAAAAATGTGCTGTTATGCTCATTATTAGCATCGGGCAAAAATCGGTGAATAAAAGTTATGATCCGAGAAAATGGAGAAAGTTATTTAGTTACATTTCTCGGTGGGTTCCAGCAATGTCTTGGTATCTGTTCTTGATATGGATGAAAAATTCCAAGGTCCTTTAGTTCTCGGGGAGGGAACCGTTTCTCGTGAAGGGTTCTTTCTGTATGACCACATACTAGCTGCAAATCATACACAAAATAATGGCAATTCAAAACTACATCTACTTATGGATAAATATAAATTATGTAGGTGCAATATGCTCACGAATAATTATAATGGCCTCTGATTGGTTATAAGTCTGATTACCTAGTAGCGGGACCAGACATAGTGCTGAAATAATGAACTTTAAATATGTTTCAATACTTACCGATGTGTCAGCCCTTGTGTATGGCGATCAAGACAAGATGAGAATTATTTTGTTAATCAAAGACATCATTGTAGATTTAGACTCACCTTTAAGAAAGTTGATATCAGGACTAGAGTAAAATATGACCGATTCATGATGCTGTGACAATGTTACTGATGTAAGACAACGTCAAATTCTTGCTTTTATGTAGCAACTGACTCTATATGACGATTGTCAACAAGAAATTTCAGAGCATTGTGAAGAAAATACCTCGACTCATATTACGCACATTCTCAACTGTATTGAATTTTTTCAGAATGTCCGTTTATGCAATTCTAATCTTTAAGATGTGAGCTATAAATATGAGTTTCATTTAAATCATGTTCATACGCATTCAGCTATTTTAGTGAGTCTACATCCTATAATATTAAAATCATTATTTGTTATTTAATGCAGCCTTTAAAAATGAATATTGCTTTGCCTCTTATTCTTGGCTATAAATGACAGGAAATCATTAATCGTAACATTCTAAAGTAATTGGTAGGCTGGTGGAACAGGTTATCAGTCCTCAAGTATTAAGGTAGATAGAAGTCTTCAAATATGAGGTCCCTTCAAAAATTTTAGGTATAACAAAGAATTTTATAATGTTTAAATGTTTGAATTCCCCAAAAAGTATTATTTTACAATCCGTTGGAACTCGTAGGGGTGATAAATAGTTGGGGATGTGATAATAATGTAAGTTTCAATGATAGTACTAAGCAAAGAGGTATTTTCCTCTGCAAAGTAGATGCAACTTTCCTGTTGTAATTTTTATTAAAAGATAACACTAAAAAATGCTGCTTAAAACCAACGTTATTTCCTTAATAGCCATCGAGTCTCCAATACAATGATGTCGACCATACTGCCAGTTTCAAGTGGTACGATTGACAAGTGTCGAATGACTTCTCCCGCCCGTTGTGCCAGACTCCTACTGACTAAAAACTACTCCTGCCCTTCGAGCCGGAGCCCCGGCAACCCGGCAAGTCCTGTGGTACGATAATGCCACGTGCCAGAGCCAAGTTGTTATGACTTAATTTATTAAAATTTATTACATGTATTACATAGGATGGCATTATGACATGGGATTGCATCCCTAGGATCAGACTTTATGCTGTCCTTAATCACTTTGTCTTTCGGATTATTCGTCTCACAATCCACAAAAGGTATCATTGAAAATCATTTTTCTTTTATGACTTCAAAATAAAATCCAGCACTGACGTTATTATTTTTTTAACATGAAGTTAAAGAAAATTAAGTCCGTTTTTCAATCATCATTTAAATCTTAACTGTAGAATAAAATTGGCATTTGACAGTTTGGAAGAATTGTCATAATTTCAAAGTTATTCCTCAGTAAAAATATATCTTGGCTTTGGAAAAATCGGCCCACTCGTTGAGTACCGTCATTATAGACACAATTGAAGAACAATAGGTTGCGGTCACCGGTGACCGCTCGGTGTTTGACAGTTTAAAGTGTAAAAGGTAAATAAAACTACATTTTTCAACGATTTCGTAAAATTTTGCACAGGTATATTTACAATATTAATAATAATATATTTCTAACATAAGTATGTATTTTACAGTTTGACTACCGATTACGAAATGTTTTAACGAACTTCAATATCTTTCATTGTTGGTTCCATTTTGCGTGTATAGTACTGTTTGCATTCATTCATGTGTTCTTGCAATGCCGCGCAACCGTCTCCATCACGAAGTTTGCAATTCTGAAAAAATATTAAGTACCTATAATGTTTATTTAATTTGATACTAGCTTCTGCCAGCGGCTCCACTCGCATTCCCGGGGGTAAAAAGTAGCCTTTGTATATTTTTCAGATCATAATCTATCCCTGTTCTGAATTTCATGCCGGTCCCTTTAGCCGTTGTGATGTGACTTGGTATCAAAAATACACATAATTTCGCCGACCTTGCAGTTACAGAGTAACTATAGACTTTTTTATGGGATAAGCCGGAAAACGAGCAAACAGATCCCTTGATAGTAAGCAATTGGTGTCGCCTATAGTCACCTGGACCACCAGGGAAGAGGATTCAGGGATTGAGGACACTGGAGAAGAGGTGAGGGGGCTCAGGTAATCTCACTGAGACGACGAAACGAAACACAATGCGAGCGTTGTTTAACCTCAGTTTTCTGTGAATGGTATCATTCCCGTTGACCCCGTTCATTCGTGCTAAAACATATTGCTCTCCTATTCTTGAGGAAGGAGGATAATGGAAAACTTACCCAAAATATTGTTGATGTCAGGCACAAGAATAATTTATCCGGTTCACAGATTGGAGGGACTTCAGGCCCACCGTCTTGAGCACATTCTTGCTTAGCAATACGTATTGCGTTAGCAAACTCCGGGTATGATTCCGCCCAGTTGTCTAAATATTCCCTGAACTTCACGAAATCCACGCTATTATTTGCAAATAGTAGATCGAACTTTCCCATTACGCAATATCCTTCTTTGCATGTACCCTGCAAAAATATAGGTTGGTAAAAAATGCACCCTTGGGAGAGGCTTATGTCCAGCATTGGACGAAAACAGGCTGTTAATGAAAAGCTGCATTACAGTTGATTATCATCTGTTTATCTATCTACTGGCTGTGCCCGCAACTTAGTCTGCGTTTTACAAAAATAAAAGTAGTTACTCCTAAGTACATCAGCTACCTGCTAATAAACTTTCCGTCAAAATTGGTACAGCCATTTTAGAGATTAGCCAATACAGACAGACAAAATGGTAAAAAAATATATTTTGGTATATGTATCATTATCACATGCACATGCATATGACAGTCTACATAGTAAAAAGTGGTTATTCCAATATTACAAACAGACACTCCAATTTAATTTATGAGTATAGTATAACGATTACAATATTTTTATTTATGTACAATGATTTTGTACGACTGCCAACTTGGCAGTGCCAAGCATGAAGTACCTTTACGTTCGATACCTAGATCTGACTTAGTGTATTATGTAGATTTTTCAATTCAATTACCCTGTAAATTACCTAATATAATTATGGTTTTCGGTTATATTAGGCTCAGAAGAATAACACGTGGAAAGGTTAATTTAATACGCACTCTTGCACCTCTAACTATCTCATCGAGAAATTGTTCTGTGTACATTTTAAAAACTCTTACACCTCTAACTACATCATCGAGAAATTGTTCTGTGTACATTTTAAAAACTCTTACACCTCTAACTACATCATCGAGAAATTGTTCTGTGTACATTTTAATTGATAGATAGTGTAAAACTTACCTCTGGACGAAAGACAGGTTTTTGCGGTTGGTCGGTATTTCCGGGTGTTTTTTCGAAACCACAGCTCTGCATATCTTCATCTGGATACAGTGTAGGAATGGGGCAGCAATTGTATACATTTATCTATAATACAAGTAATTGTTACGTTATTGCGAAATCTAGAAGACGACCAAACTTGTCCTCATCCCACATGTCGCCACTAAATTGTATTTTTTTATGGTTTAAGCCGGTAAACGAGCAGACGGTACACCTGATGGTAAGCAATCGGCGTCGCTCATAGACACCTGGAACACCAGAGGCGTTACAAGTGCGTTACCGGTCTTTTGGGAATAAGGAGTTTGAGGATCGTTGGGGATTCAGGGATTGGGGAGGTTGGGGAAAGGGGAGGGTAATTGGGCCTCTGGTAACCCCACTCACACGACGTATCCTCTGTTTATTCTATTGTCTTATTGGATTGGACTCTTAGTCGGATGTCTGCAGGAACAATGGTGTTGGAGTATGTTCTACTCTCGATAACCAATACCAATAAAAGTAAAAAAAATATAATTACCCGTTGTGGAGGGACCCAACATCTTTTTGGTATTCTCGGTAAAAATTGGCGTCGATGTGCGGGTCTTTGAGGAGGGCCCCATGGCTCTGGAGGACCTGACTCGAAGACAGGCTGTTGAGCGAATAGTACCTATAAAATAAATACAATAGTTTACGGTTGGCGCAGTGGCGGGGTAACTAGCTGCCATGCACTGTGTGGCGGGTTAGATTCTCGCCCGGAGTTGTGCGATCCAAGTTTTGTCATTCAGAAATTTCTTGGTATTAATATTGACAACAATTTGACTTGGCGATCCCAGACAGACGAAGTATGTAAAAAATTAAACAAATTTGCTTATGTTCTCTATAAATTATCAAAAATTGTAAACTTAGAATCCGTCCTGGTAGCCTATCACGGTTATGTTGTATCAGTACTCAGATATGGCGTAATATATTGGGGTAATTCAGTAGATAGGGAATCCGTATTTAGAGCACAAAAACGATGTCTCAGAGCGATGTGTGGCCTTAACAGCAAGGAAAGCTGTCAACCGTTTTTTATTCGCCTAAAAATTCTTACCTTGCCATCGTTATACATATACGAAACTAATGTGTTTGTCAAAACTAATCTCTCACTATATAAAATAGCCACTAAAAGCTACTACAGAAAATTACGCGACAAGAATAAGTCAGAACTTGAAGGAACTCATGGAAAAACTGCGTTAATGAATAAGAGTATCCTCAGTATGGCCCAAAAAATATTTAACAAACTACCTGAGACAATAAAGACGTTAAACTTAGACAATTTCAAAAAAGAACTATTGAAAATTTTGATAAATAAGTGCTATTACTCAGTAAAGGCCTATTTGGACGACAATTCTAAATTACTACCTCAGACAATAGCGCACAACCCCATTTGTTTTGATGTTTTGAATTTTGTTTGACATTGGCCTATATGACATGTAACTTTAATCGTTTTTGACATTTTATTGAATTAATTCTATTTTATTTGTAATGATATGTATATGCGTATTAATATCTGTTAATGTTATATTTAACGCTAAATAATATGACACAAAAATTAATCTCTCTAGACAAATTGTTAAATCTTGTTAATATTGACATTACTTATGACTTATTTGATGATCCTAATTTTATTTGGCATTAGTATTGTATGACATGTTACTTAATCGGTTTCAATTTAATTTACAATTACAAGTGTCAATTAATTTTTAAATGATGACAATGTTAAATAATTTTAATTATATATAATATTTGTACGCCTCTGGGCAAAACATGGAGAATCTGCCTACCTGTAACACCTCACATACCTATGTTTACAAATAAAAATATTCTGATTCTGATTCTGATTCTGATTCAGACATTTATATTTTTGCGCAAAAAACGCTTCCACGACATAAGAGAAATCCTATAGTAGACTTACAAAAAAAAAAAAAAAAACAAAAGTTAAGATTTAAAAAAAACCTAAAATGACCTTCAAAAATCATTAAAAGATAAAATAAAAAATGTAAAAACGTTATATTATGAGTAGGTTATATTTTATAGCTTGATAGTGTATTGCTAATAGATATGGCAGGTGTTTCAGAAGTCAACTTATTTAACAAATTTTCAGGATTGTACCATGGCTCTATGTATTGAATTAGAATCTTGATGATGTTTTTTAGCTAATCAACCATTCTAAAGTGTCCATTTTAATCACATGGCAAATCAAATTGAAGATGAAATTATAACAATTATTTTAACGTATCTATTTGCATAGTCATAGCATAGTAGATTATGTCTTTTTAATTATTTTTTCTGGCTTAAACTATTTCTTTTAGATGCTAATATGTAAACAGTTTTTTATTATCACATTTTTTTTAAACTGTCAAACACCAAGCGGTCACCGGTGACCGCGACCTATTGTTCTTTAATTGTGTCTATAAAACCGGTACTCGACGAGTTAATCGTTGCCCCACAATAGGATTTTCTCCTGTGTCGTGGGTGCAGTTACAAACATACAAGTTCACATACACATGACACCCAGACCCGGAACAACAATCTATGGATCACACAAAGAGTTGTTCCGTGCGGGAATCGAATCCGCGACACGTTGCGCGGCAGTCAGTTGCTCAGGCACCGCGTCAACCGTGCAGTCAAAAAGTCAACAATATTTTAACATTTGTTTTTATTTGATATTAATATAGTATTTTTTTAATTCTTACCTGAACCACAGCACTTAGTACTAATAAACTTGATGATGTTATCATGATGTTGTTTTGGGGTGGAGTGATGACATGACGTAGCCACCAGCTTGTTTTATACCGAGTGATTGTCGGCCATGAGACTATTGTAAGCACGGGAAACTACCAAGGTATTGAGCAGAGAGTAATTTGTGTCCATAGTTGTTTTGCAGACACGACAGTATGTGAAAATGCTTGGTGCCTTCGTATTGTTTGGTAAGACAAAAATGCTTTTAAGTAACATTGAATTTTTAACCGACTTCCAAAATGTATGTGCGGATATTGTAGCGGTTTTCAGAAAAGTATGAGTAGAGTATAGTATAGTAATTAACTTAATTAAGGGTTGGAGTCGGGTTTGCGAACTTGGTTTATGAAATAATTCTCCAAAATGTTACTGTCAATATCCATCAACACCCTATAAATGTCCACTGCTGAGCAAAGTCTCTTCTCACACGGAGAAGGTTTGAGTATTATTCACCACGCTTGTTCAATGCGGGTTGGTGATCTGTCAATATCATTATGTACTTTTAAACAGTCAAGTTAAACAAAAGTACAAAATATTTTATACCAATAGAATAGACGTGTGACAATGTACTAAAAAGGAGACCCGTTATTAAACACTTTCTTGATAATAATATTATTATTTCAGTAGGTTAATACCAAATTATTCCATGGTTCTTAGGTTTAAACTCTACGTATGTGAAAAACATATTTAATCGGATCAGAACCGGCAGATGGATTCTCTGATAAACCCGATTCTTTTGAAGAACAATCTCCAATTCGCCTGCCAATCGTGGCGAATATAGCAAACCCCTCTTTTCTATAGGACACATTCAAAAATATTTTGTAAGTGTATAGAAGTAAGACTCAATATGACAAATATCCAACTAATTATAACCAGCAGTGGATTCTCACTCACTAGTAAGTAAGTAAGTAGTAACAAAGATCCTATTTTTTTAGTTGCATACGGATCACCTGTAAGCAATCGGCATCGCCTATGGACATGAAATAACAGAGGCGTTACCAGCCTTTTGTGGATTAGGAATTTGAGGATTGGGGAGATTGGGGAGGGGGCAGCTGTAATTGGGCCTCCGGTAACCACATCTATCAGTTCTGTTCTCAATTCTTACTCTTTGGCCAATTAATAAATTGGTAGACTGTGAGTAATAAAAACATGTAAATCTACGCCTATACTTATTTAATTGTTTTCTGTTTGTACACTCAGGAATGTATACGAAATGTTGTTTTTTGCTTGTTATTGGTCAGTTCGGTGTTTTGACGGACGACACTTTAATACTACATTAATTGTTAAATTTTTAGGTTAAATGGTATCTGCAGTATAAGTATTTTTTTTTCAATTAACTGTGTGTGTTAGTGGTGAAATTGAAAGTAGAAAGTTTAATACTCTATAATAATTATAATAGCTCTATAATAATTACAATTATAATATCTAAAATTATTATAGCTCACTATAATAATTTTAATGTTATAAAGTAACCACGTTGTAAATTCTTTACTTTACTATACTTTTATAGTAAAAAATAAAGTTGCTGCAGAAACCAAGATATTGGAAATTTTCTTCCTGACGATTTAAAAGCACTTTGTCGTACCAGACAGTCGAATTCTGGTACGAGAAAAATATTCTTAATTACCAAGGATAATTGTAAGTAATGTAATTAGTAAAATATACTTAAAGTCATTGATAACATGATAACATGAGAACATTCTTTTACTTATTTTGGCAAAAAATACAATCGAATACAATAGATTCATATAAATATTGTTACTGACTATCATGTGTGAAAATGAT
Source organism: Spodoptera littoralis (assembly GCA_902850265.1). Lineage (NCBI taxonomy): Eukaryota > Metazoa > Arthropoda > Insecta > Lepidoptera > Noctuidae > Spodoptera > Spodoptera littoralis. Next base: position 11,275,947 of record LR824544.2, read on the forward strand.
TATAGAAATACATAACATAACATCATGCCTTTTGTACCCGAAGGGGTAGGCAGGGGTGCACATTACGGCACTTATTGCCACTATACAATGTAACAACCACTTTTCACAATTTACGTTATGAGTCCCATGTAATAGGGGGTGAACCTATTGCCATATACCGCGAACAACTCCAGGGTCCGTGCTACCTACTACTGAGATTTTTTTAAAACCCAGAAATACTTTGCCCTATCCGGGAATCGAATCCAAGACCCCTTGTCCGGCAGTGGCACTTATTATGTGACACGTGCATGTTATTTTATGTTCCTTAATAAAATTACGTAGTCTGGAATTGTAATTAATGTATGTAAATTGATTCTTTATCAATAGTAAAGTGAACCCATATAAAGATTGAAAAAAATAGTAGAGGTAGTAGTGAATTCGTTTCAAAAAATAGTAATGATTTTAATAATCGATAGAATCGCATCGGCCACAAAAAATGCTAACAAATATACAGGAAATTTAAGTCGATGAAAAAATGTATTTCTAATTTAAAATAAACGTTAAAAGCCGTTAATATGATCCTCAAATTATAGTATCAAATGTTAACAGCTTATGGGAAATAAAATATAAGTAGCGTCAACGAAAATTTATATCTTTCTGTTTCAAAATATTTTTGTGAACAATACACCGTTACATTTTTTTTATAACATTACGCCTTTTATCCCCGAAGGGGTAGACAAAGGTGTACATTATGCCACTGTACAATGTAACACCCACTTTTCACTATTTATGTTAAGAGTCCCATGTAATAGGGGGTGAGCCTATTGCTATATACCGGGCACAATTCCAGACTCCGTGCTACTACTGAGAATTTTTTAAAAACCCAGTAATAGTTTGCCCGACACGGGAATCGAACCCGAGACCCCTTGCCCGGCAGTTGCACTTGCGACCACTCGGCCAACGAGGTTTTTTTAATTTTATGAATATGTTGGTAGAGGCTTATTCAATATAGCGAACACCCAATTTTCATCATATGTTAAAAGATCTATATAATAAAACGTGATTTTTATAACTGCGTCGGCACTCGTATAGTCTAGTTGTGTTTTTTGTAGTGGATATTCGTTATATTTTCTGCACTAACAGTTGATTACGCTTAAGTGCCACAGGTGTGCACCAAACCCTACATGTAACCTAATTCGATTGCACAATCACTGAAAATTACGTAAACATTTCTCACTGTAATAGGCACTGAATGCTAGAAAATAGGATACTAGAAGTAAGTAAGTTGACAAGAAAAGCAATAGAATGTAGTTACGTTATTTACTTTCAAAATCTACTTATTTTGAAAAGAAATAACATAACGACAAAGATAAAGTTCCAGAATATAATGTAACACCTTAATTGAAAACATTAGTCCCTCCAGTCCAAACGTCCGTCCTGAGTTTTAATAACCTTAGAAAATCGTGTCTGTTCTTCTCCTTTTGATACTAACAAACCAACTTTTTAAATAATAAAAACAAAGCACACTAGCATATATATTGAACTGACACCTGTCCTAATGGTAGTAAGGATTAGGAACTAAAAAAATTAATGCCATAATCAAAATAGAACTCTCCTAAAATAAGACTTGATATTTTGGAATACAGATACCAACGATAAAGTCAAGTCAAACTTAATAACTGTACTATTAATTGAAAAACCACTTAAGACAGTTTCAACTGCATTTAGAAATGTGACTCTTTAGTTTTTATTCAGCTTAGTTGCAGTAAATGGTCCATTAGCACCCTTAGAATTGTCATTAGGTTCAATAATTACGCCCAGTTGAACGTGATCCACATTTCCTTGCTGTAAATCAAGATCTTTCCTTACGTTAGTATCTTCAGTAATTTCCTCAAAAGAAGTGTTGAGGTTCTTTATCAAGAATCTTTTGATGCAATGGACGTTTAATTCTTGAGCTGAATACAATGGATGTTTTCGAAAATGTTAACTATGTATAAAACCTGTCAGAAAAAGTATGAATCTAAAGTTTAGACTGAAAGTCACCAAATATATTTTAATGTACCTAAATTATTGTAATTTAGGTGACCTTTTTATTACCAGTTATTAGAAATAGATTTTGTTTTGTAAATGCTTAAAATCCATTGAAAGAGACAGTTACACAAAGGTTACAAAATGAATATAAAAATATTTTTACTGTATAGATAAAAAAAATTACAGTCCAGGTTATGTTTTTGTAGCAATACGAATAAAAACAATAACTTTATGCTTCTATAAATAGATCCCGCCGCATAATAATGCCTCGTCCTGTAGCTTTTATAAAATTATAGGTCTTATCTTATTGTGTAATTCATATCTACATCTTTGAATTGTTCAAGCAGTAATTATATCACTTGCAATATCTATGCAGTTGCAAATTAGTTAGTACAAGTTTTTTATAGGCACAGAGTTACGCATCTTGTTTATCAACAATGCCCCCATAATTTGTTGACTTCATGTACTGTGTATATTGTGTTACTAATTACTTACAATCAGGAACATAAAAAGTGAAGACCTAGTCAAGACTGCATCTAAGTCCAATAATATTTTATTAGTTTTGGCTGTATTTATGATAATTCATAAGCATCATTGATAACAAGGTCCTAAGTTTAACTTCAGAATTAGAAGCGGTACTTAGTTTTCAATTCTTTTACAAATTCGCTTCAATACTCTATCTATTTTTTAAACACAGAAACTAGAAAGAAAGAAGTAAGCATCAAATCCAAATCTAAATAAATCTTTACACAGCCCATTTAAACATCATTATAACAATCAAAGGCTAATTACTCACACAAAATCGACAGTTAATTAGCATTAAATCGGACATAATAACAACAATAGCCATGGAAGTATGTCGGATGTCCTCAAGGAGGCCTATGATCACGGTGAGTGAATCAGTGTCAAGTAGACTCAAGACCTTGGCTGGTGTAGACGACGTATTATTACGCAGGTACAATGAACCAACGGATAATACTGTGTCATATACTCACATTAACTTATTGTAGAAGAACTTGAGATAACGCAATCGGTGTTCCACAAGGATCTGTTCTTGGACCTCCCCTTTTATTGTTTGGCTTGAGCTGCAACATACAAAGGATTGTGCATCGATATATTTAGTTTTGATTGACATTGAATTGATAATTATCTGCGATTCTTACATCAGATATATGCATCCTGCATATGTGATTAATTTATGTTCTATTAGCCAATAGGACTTGGCTTATTCCTTAATATAACGATAGGATTTCAAACCATGTGAAGTATAAAAGTCGACGATATAACATTAAATACTTACATGCGTCTCCATCTGTTGTAGAAAATAGAAGTGATGTTTTAATTATGACAGTACAGTGTGATCTTTTTATTAAAATATGCGCCACAAATTATAAGGCAGAGTATAATAAAGTGCCATGGCGTTGCATGCTGTTGAAATTAATTGATGTATTGACATCTCACGTCTCATGTGTACTAATCACTTTGTTATTGTATCTATGTATTATGTTTGTATTTTATTATGATCTATTGTTTGTAGTCCTTATTTCTATTGATTTGTAAACCCATATACAAATGTACACTGTTATATTTTGGCATATAAAAATTGTTTGAATTCATGTTTGTTTAAGTTAATATACTTTTCCCTTTGTAGAGAATTGTGTGTGATTGACAAAAGTAATTATTAAAATTGAATCGTTTTTTAATATACATAGTTCTTTATACCTACAGGTAGTTTTATCATACCTGTGAAAAATAAAAGGCGTGAAGCTATGTTAAAATTCCCATTGGAATTGGTTATTTTGATGAAATATCGATTTTAATCAAAATTTCATTTTCAAGATCATTGGCATCTAATCTTATAAAACCGTGGAGCCACACAGTGGTAATAATTTGTTTGCAAATCATTGAATCTTTCGTGGAGCGACGATCAAGATATTTATTTCGGAAGACGATTACCGATAGAATGTTGATCCTGTAATAAATGTCAACCTACTTGGTTAACATCAACACGTGTGTAATGTTATTTTTCAAAGTAAGGAAGAAGTTATGCTGCTTTAAGTAGGTGATAGTTACATAGATATAATTTCGTTTGATTACAGAACAACATCTCCCTGATTTTAATGTGGTTAGAATAAGAATTTCAATTGTATATAATGGTATATAAAAAACAGAAAACGCTTAAACTCGTTGCACAGAGACCGTGTGAAGAAAGGAATGAATAACCGTTAGTCACATCCACTTAAAGTGGACACAAAATACACAAATTCTAGCAATTATAACTATTTTCATTTTATCTCTCACCACATTTCCAAAGCAGATGTTGTTTTAATTAATTATTGTTTCGAACTTAATATTCGTTTAGTTCTAATATATTTTGGTCAGTTTAGTAATAATTTAGATATAATAACTGTTAATTACCGAAGTAACGTGGCCTATTGTAGCTACTAATAGGGTTTAATTAAAACTTCGTATTAGTGCTTGAACTGCTGGTTCGTAATATATTTGTTCTGGTTGATCTCAATACATACAAAAAAAATATCTGTCTTAAGTAAGTCGTTGTAACGAAACCATAGCTTGATTTTAATCGCGGCAACGCCATCTAGTTACAAAAAGTGAACTAATTAATCAATATCAATTTTATGATTTCGTTACTTTGATTTCGTGTTGGGTTTTGGTCATTAACATACCGCCCACCAAGGACATTATTGACGGAATGTCCTTCTCAATGATATAATTTCTTAACACAAAAATAACAATTTGATCTTATATTACATAACAAACATGAATTTCATATCCTAAGTTGACATAAAGGTTCCCTTAGATAATAAATAAAATAACAAAATTTTTACAGATAATTTGCAAATTTGCAAGTACAAATTATGTATAACAAAACTTGTATAAATTGATCTAAACAGCTAAATAAAACAAAACTTAACATAATGTAAAAATAAAAACAAAAAAGTAATTTTAAAATGTGCAAAAAGTAAACTTAAAATTGTAACAGTACTACTAGACTAGACTAAGTTGTCATAAGTTGATCTTAATTGCAAGACCTCAATCGGTTACTGGTAGAATGCACAGCTTGGAAGTCGGTCGTTTGATGGTGGATAATTTTGTTTTTAAAGTAACGACTCGAGTTAAGTTATCACTTCCGGGATGCTTTTCTGTAATTCGACCTAGTAACCAACGACTTGGTGGCAAATCATCTTCCTTTATTAACACAATGTCGCCTATCTTTGGTTCTGGAATCTTGTTCGACCACTTGTACCTATGCATAAGATTACTTAAATACTCCTGGGACCAGCGTTTCCAAAATGACTGAAGCATTCTTTGAATATGCTGCCACCGAGTTAAGCTGCTAACAGTTGTACTTTCATAACTAGCATCGGGCGCATGTACTATCGGTTCACCAATTAAAAAATGCGCGGGTGTCAATGGTATTGGTGCACCAGGGTCAGTAGTATTCACAACACTTATTGGACGTGAATTCAAACATCCTTCTATTTGCGCGAGTAATGTGGCCATCTCTTCATAAGTAAGAGTGGAGTCACCGATTACTCGCTTGAGGTGGAATTTTGTGGATTTCACCCCTGCTTCCCATAAACCGCCAAAGTTAGGGCTGTGAGGAGGGATGAAATGCCATTCAGTTCCACTTGACGCCATGTGATCTGCTAACATCGCTTCATTAGACGCTAGCTGTTTTAGTTCTCTGGCAGCACCTACAAATGTAGTACCATTATCACTCCATATTTTGGAGCAATGACCTCGTCTGCTGACAAACCGTCGGAATGCGGCTAAAAATGACTGAGTGCTCATGTCGCTAACCACTTCCAAATGAAGTGCGCGAGTGGACATACACACAAAAAGACAAATGTAACCTTTATAGGAATGATGTCCACGCCCTTTGGTTGTCCTAATATTAATGGGTCCCGCATAGTCCACGCCACTATGTAAAAATGGTCGTGCTGGAGAACACCTAATGCTTGGCAGAGACCCCATTAGTTGGTTTCTGGTACTGGCTTTATGTCTTACGCAGATGACACATCTACGAACATGGCCCTTTACTAGGTTCTTGACGCCTATTATCCAGTAAGCTGATCTTAAATAATTTGTCATTAGTTGTGGACCACCGTGAAGCGTCTTTAAATGAGCGTCCGCGACTATGAGTTTAGTTAGATGAGTAGAACCAGGTAGAACTATCGGATGCTTGGTCTGTTCCTCTAATGAAGCCCTCTCAAGTCTACCCTGCACTCTAATTATGCCCTTCTCGTCTAAATAAGGGCTTAGTGATTGAAGTTTGCTAGACTTCATTTGTAAATAGCCTTTTTCTTTTAGTTGTAAATATTCCTCTGTATATACTTCCCTTTGTGTCTGTCTTATGCAACATTCTAGAGCGGATTCTATTTCAGTTTTTTGTAAATATATTTTATTACTCGAGCTACGTTTTAGAAATCGTCGACAATACGCAATTACTTTGAGTAATTTTTGTAAACAAGAATATCGCTCAAAAATAGAAACGGTTTCTGGCACTACCGATACATAGATTTTTATTGATTCTTCCAAATTATCTTGTAATCCTGTAGGTCTGTTGTAATCAATAATTTCGTTACTGAGGAATGGAGGCCCACAAAACCACATTTGATGGTTTATCAATACGCTAGGCAACAATCCCCTTGAGGCACAGTCTGCAGGGTTGTCCTTGGTTTTTACATGAAACCACTGCGATGCCTTCATGGTTGTCAGTATTTCCGAGGTGCGATTAGCCACAAATGTTTTCCACCTGCTAGGATGACTGTTTAGCCACGACAATACAACGGTGGAATCAGTCCAGGCTTTTACTCGTTCTCTAGAAATATTGAGAACATCTGCTGCCTCAATCAATAATCGTGATAACAAGACTGCTCCACACAGTTCCAGACGTGGTATACTGACCTGCTTGACAGGAGCCACTCTAGTTCGTGCTACCAGCAACGAAACGTGTACTCCATCTACGGCATTTAGTACTCGCAAGTAAACAACTGCTGAATACGCGATTTTGGAAGCGTCACTGAAACCATGAAGCTCCAACTCATCCTTAGACGTACTTCGAAGCCATCGAGGGATTCGAATCTTCGTCAGCAGTGACAACTCTTCACGGTAAGTATTCCACTCTTGTACTAGTTCCTTATTTAATGCTTCATCCCATGTAACACCTGCAAGCCATAACCTTTGGATGAACGTTTTCGCTAACACCACACTTGGTGCTAACCAGCCTAGAGGGTCAAACAATCTGGCTATGTCCGATATAACTTGTCTTTTAGTTACCGGTGCTGTCGTCAGCGGAGGAAGATTCACGGTGTATTGGAAGCTATCGTCGTTCCGGTTCCAGGTAAGACCTAGTATTTTTATTGTACTATCTAATTTTATTTCTAAATTCTTATTCTCTTTATTTATAGGATCTGTTTGTTCTACTTCCCCTTCCGTTTCCTTCATTTGATCTATTATTTTCATGATTTCCTGATTGTTACTATTCCATTTTTGCAGAATGAATCCTCCTTTTTTCAGTAATACATTTATCTGTTTAAATATGTCTATGCCTTCTTGTACACTGTCACTCCCGGTCATCAGATCATCCATATAAAAACTATTCAATGTTATGTCTGCCGCTAAAGGATAATTGCTTTTTCATCATATGCGATTTGGTGAAGAGTTCTTACCGCTTGATATGGAGCCGAAGCGGTACCAAAAGTCACAGTGACCAGCTCATAATCTCTGATTGGCTTATCAGGGCTGTCCCGCCAAAGAATCCTTTGGAACATGGCGTCTTCGTCAGCAATTCTAACCTGTCGATACATCTTTATTATATCGGCCACTAAACCAATCGAGTGTGTCCTCCACCTTAAAACAGTATGTCTTAGGTCTGCTTGTAGAGTTGGTCCGACCATCAGCGTATCATTCAGGGAAATACCTTTTTTATTTTTTTCAGAGGCATTAAATACCACCCGAACCTTCGTAGTTGTCTTGTCATTCCTTACTACGGCGTGGTGTGGTAAGTATACCGCTTGATCTTTTTTATCGTCCCCTTCCTTTACAGGTCGAAGATGTCCTAATTGTAAGTATTCGTTTATTACTTCTATGTATTTGTCTCTTAAGCATGTGTCTTTAATCAATCTTTTTTCTAATGACTTGAGTCTCATTTCAGCAATGTATCTTGAACCGCCAGCCTTGCAAGCAGGATCACTATCGCGAAATGGTAAGCGTACTATATATCTCCCTGTAGCATCCCTTACTGTAGTTTTGGTATACAGCTCTTCACAACTTTGCTCCTCAGGACTTAATTTTTTTTGAACTTGATTCTTTGCACTGCTCTTCGATCTCCCAAAATTTTCTTAGAAGATTGTCCTCGTTAAAATGTGCACAATTGACACTTATATTTTTAGGAAGATGCTGCATTTCTTATCGTTTAAACTGACTACTAACCCAGAAAGGATCCATCCTAAAGCAGTGCTCTGAGCGATGAGAGTACCAGTTGGACTTTTCACGATGCCTTCCTTAACAATGGAACCGTAGACATCCGCTCCCAATAGAATATCAATTCTGTTGGGAGTATTGAAATCCGGATCTGCTAAAGATAAGCCATGGGTATCGATCCACTCAAATGTGCTTATATCTGTGCTCCTTTCGGGTAAGTATGACGTGATCTTAGTTAATACGTATGCGTTAATTTGTAATTGGAAATTGTCATCTATTTTAGATTTAATTGTAAGAGTGACCATATACTTTGTAGTTGAACTATTTTTTCCTAGGCCAGTAATAACACCACGAACAGGAATCTTTTTCAGTTTTAGCAATTGTGCCGTAGCCTCAGTAATAAAACAAGCCTGAGACCCCTGATCAAGTAAGGCACGGACGGTTATAAACTGACCCGTCTTGGACTCTGCTTTGATTAGCGCAGTAGCCAACAAAACTTGTCTAGGCTTCGAGATTTTGCCAGTGGATAAACAAGCAACTATCTGACTATCGTTAGTTGAATTACTATCGACAGCAGACTTAGTTGCAGTACTTTGAACTTGGCTATCATTTTCTCTGTTGAGATGTAACAAGGAATGATGCCGTTTTTTTGCAAATTCTACACGACATTTGCTTTTTGCAATCGTACATTGTATGGTTGCTGCCTAAACAATTAAAGCAGATTTTATGTTTTGCAACAAATTCCCGTCTATTATCTACTGATTGTTTCGCGAATTTCTTACAGAAGCAAAGTTTGTGCGACTCAGAGCAATACTCGCAAAGCATGTTGGATGTCTTTGTCGTTAACATTACCTTTGGACTATGAGCGTGTGAAATATTACTGCCCTGGTGAGCTTTCTTTGGCTCTAAAAACTCTAATGCACGGAACCGACTTTCTACGAATTTCTTAAATTGCTCAAAGGTGGGCAACTCGTTACTAGAGTCATTTGAAATGCTAAGTTCCCACTGTTTACGTGTTTCGTTATCAAGTTTAAAAGTTACAATATGAATCACAATGACATCCCAAGTGGTAACGTTAATTTTTAAGTTTGTCAAAGCACTCAAACAATCTGTTGTTGTGTCCAACAACTCTTTTAAACCTGACGCTGATTCTACGAGTAACCGTTTTTGACCGAATAGCCTTTTCAAAATGCAATTAGTGAGATACTTTTATTAGCATAACGCCTTTCCAGTTGCGACCAACATTGACTATAATTAGCATCTGTGATAGGTGTATGCCTAATTAATTGTTCAGCTTCACCAGTAAGATGTCCTTTCAGATAATGCAGCTTTTGTACATTATCTAAGGAAGGATTATTATGAACTAAAGAGGTAAACAAATCGTAAAAGGTAGTCCATTCACTATATTTCCCCGAAAAGGTAGGAATTGAGATTTTTGGCAGTTTAACCAATGAACTTGTTGCTTTGGACATTGTGTTTGATTCGCTACCCTGTTGTGCTATAGGTTCTTTACGTTTAATTTATTTAAAGTTGATTTCATAGCACATTTATATGTTATGTAGGTATCTTCAGTAGTGTCGTACATATCCACAACCTTTTGACTGATATCTTCTAATTTATAGGTTTTATAAAGTTGAGATTTGGTATCCTTGAATGATGACCAATCCTTTTCTAATAATTCGAGTTTTGTTTCTATGTATTCAACCGTTAATCTATCTTTAGGACTCTTCTTATAATTAGTAAATGCCCTTGTCATCACACTCTGAAGATCCTTCATAACGTTTATTTGACCTTCCATTTTTACGTAACAAATAAAATAAGACTAGTAAGAATAAACCGTTACACAAGTAAATTGATAGAAGTTTGTAAATAATGTCTAACAACAATAAATAATTTGATTTAAAAGTTAATCAAACTGCATGTACACAAATCATAACAAACAAAAATTTTATATGTCCAAAACCATCGAAATTTTTCTAAGTCCTAAATAAATCACTAAATTTTACAAGTGTTTTGGATTTAAATTCTGGCGGATTTCGGGCATAGGTTCCCCGTTCCCCCGTTTTTATTGAAATTATTCTAAGTCCTTAACTAACATGCACAAATTTTACTAGTCTAAAATATACATTAAAGTGTTAAGTTAAATTAATCTTTGATATAAAGTTCAATTTGGCTTGGCAAAGATTGTTCTGCGTTAGTCACTTGAACTATTTATGAAATATAGTACTCACAATATTTAACTTCACTCACTGAACACGGACGGTGCAGGTCGCGCCCTCTGCGACGTCACTCGGCGTGGATGGTACAAGTGGCGCCCTCTGCGGCGTCGCTCGGAACTTCAAATATAGGCTGCTGTCACTGCGCACTGCAACAGTTTCTTTGACGACGACCTCTCGAAGAATGGACTGCGTTGATTCATGTGGCGCCCTCTGTGGCCACTTGATGAACTATACTCCACAGCAACTGAGCTCGCCAACTTGCTGGGCGATGCTTCTGCGGGGTGCTCAGTATTCTTGCTGCAGCGATCCACTGCGAATACTCGAGCTTGTGCCACTGGCACGGTTGAACTCAAAAATTCAGACAGTACTGCGTCTGATCCAGGGTCGAAGGACCAATGTTAATTACCGAAGTAACGTGGCCTATTGTAGCTACTAATAGGGTTTAATTAAAACTTCGTATTAGTGCTTGAACTGCTGGTTCGTAATATATTTGTTCTGGTTGATCTCAATACATACAAAAAAAATATCTGTCTTAAGTAAGTCGTTGTAACGAAACCATAGCTTGATTTTAATCGCGGCAACGCCATCTAGTTACAAAAAGTGAACTAATTAATCAATATCAATTTTATGATTTCGTTACTTTGATTTCGTGTTGGGTTTTGGTCATTAACAATAACTATATAATCAATATACTATATATTGATGACGTTATTTTGTGGGTAAATGCAGTGTCCATTTTCAATCGTGGAGGTTCATATCAATGAACAAGAAACTGTTATTAAAACATGATGTAGTCATTTCATTTTTCTTTGCTTAAATTTATTTTTATTCCTAACCTTGTCGCCTATTATCTTGTCGCATATTATCTTATTCATTACTAAATTAATACCTAACAGAAGTTGATACATTGGAAAGTCATGGTTTGTCACGAATAGGCCGGCTCACCTGGAGTGATACAGAAAACTAATGTAAAACAACACCTGCTTTGTTTCGCCATGTGACTGAGGTAGACTGAAGACTTTAAATTAGGTATTCATTGTTCCTTTATTTCAGACAACTGTATTTCAGACAGCAGTTATGGAAGAAAGTGCGCGTGAATCACGGCAGAGGGCGCGCTGGGCCCGTAGACTCGAGTAGTAGCCAGTAGCAGCGAGACAGTCGCCGCGTCGCGGGTCGCGAAACGCTGCTCATGAATATGAGCCTCTAGCATGGCTTGAAACTAGTCGAGTTCCTCGTCAAATTATTACGTGTGTAAGCCGAAAACATAATAATTTATTTAGTATGTCTCACGAAAGTTACAATACAATAACAAAACTTATAATTATAATTATTATATACGAAGAGACGGCGTCGTGTTTCGCTGACTGGTGTGACGTTGCCGTCCACGGAAACGTTAAACGATACACGACACCCTTGCCCAAAACTGCTTCTTGAACACGGTTTCATGCTAGAACCTGCAACACGAACGACTTTAAGTTAGTATTGTGGCGCGACTCCCGCTTCTCGACGCTCAAGGTTCAATTCGTCTTCACTCGCATGTACTCCACGACATCCTCTGCCTTCGTGAAGCGATGCAGGCAAAGAGGCTTCTTCTTCTTCTTTCTTTCTACCTTAATGAAGCCATCAATGTCATGATTGTCCTTTTTCAGACTAGGCTGGTTTGCTTGACCCCGATTTATTAATTGATAAACTAGCAACGCTACTACAACGTTACTACTCCAGTAATTACGATGTACTTACCTGTAGGTAACGTCATCTGGCTAGACTCCTATCCCATAACATTAATATCCTGACTGCTTATACACAACACCAATATGTACTTCATAGATCTCCAATATAACCTTTAACCTTAAAACACGCCGCTACTGTGTACTTATATGACAATCTTCCGAAAAGGTCTCTCAGAGCACTTTCAGGTGACTACAAGCTAAGTACGGTCTGTTTGTTCTATAGAATTGACGTTCAAACACTTTCCGAACTCAGCTTGAAGGAACCTTGGATCATGTGTTATGTTCGTTTCTATTTTCTTCGTAATTCACAACTGCTCTGCTGGCATTAAAATTTAGACAAGGAATTGTCTACTCTCTATTTTGCGCCTGTATTCATATTCATAGCAATCACGAAATTGATGAGTTGCAGCCACACTAAGACTTTGAATACCAATAGAAAATAATTTAAGAAAAAATTCTATGCTAACCGCTAGTTATCGGTGACTGACATAGCGTTAAGAGTTTTACTTAAAGATAAGGATAAAATGAGATTTAAATAAAACCCATGCAGATTAATTATTATTAATTCAAGATTGTTTATCATTCCCAACCATCTACTGGATTTAGTTTGCATTTAGTCTTTGCCTCTCAATAAAAACTGTTAAAGGCAATTAACCGCTAACACAGGTTGTCGGTAATTGAGGTAGCAGCCGAAGCGGATTAAACCTAGAAGGCGCCCTAGGCAAGCACCTAAAAGGCGCCCCTATTTTTTTGGCGCCGTCACTATTCTTTAGGCTGAGGTCACACGCGTTTCGCGGCGTGGCGCTCTTTCGTAATCTGGCGCCCTTTTTTTTTTTTAAGGGGGGAAAATCATCGAATGACTGCTCCCGCCTGGGTGAGGCGGAAGGGAGTGTCAGACTCTTACTGACTAAAAACCACCCCGTTCCTTCTCCTGCGCGTCGAGCCGGAGCCCCGGTTACCCGTTAGGTTCTCCGCGACAATCTGGCGCCCTAGGCATTTACATAGCTTAGCACGGCTCTGGCATTAGCTATGGTATGAAATAGTAAGTCCTTGAGTATCAAGCTTTTCTTACATCTTCACGATGATGTCAAAATACCTATGTATATGTATGTATATACGAGAAATATATACGAGAAAGTGTCATTTTTATCACAGATTTATTGCAAATGTTATATTAATAGCGCTCACCCAGACCTCAATAAAATCGTATCAGTAAACAAACATTGTAATAATAAATTTTATGGTTATCTAAATGTCAAAGAAGTAATTATTTATCGGATATAGTTCCTTGACGCACTTGGGATATACAATATAATATAGTAGGTAAATATAGTTTCTAATTTCTAAGTTCGATTTTGTGTGTAATACAGTAAAAATCTTTCTTAGTTGTTTTTATTGTATCTAATTAAAGGAATAGGAATGACGACGGGTTATAAAAATTACAAATTTATTTAGGACGTCACTTAGGTAATGAAGAAATATTAGACTCGTATTTTTATATTTTGCCGTATAAAAAAATTTTACTTATATAAAGTGAATCAAAGTTTAGGAGTTGGAGGTAATTACGTCATTTCTACGTACAAAACGTAGTGAGAAGTGACGTCACGCGATATTTCAAATCAATATATCGTCGAAAGTATTTTTTCCGAAAGAAAATAAAATAATACGCGTCTAATGTTTGCAAAATAACCTACCAGACGGACATTAAAATAAAAATGAGTCGTCAAATCATATTCAATTCTATTCTCGATGTCTTTCATATTGTAGGAATTCAATAATTCTCGAAGTATTTTAATAGTAAAATTTTATTTAGTTAACGTCTGGTAAGTTATTATATTTGCTATTTGTACTTGTAGTAGATACTATAGTCCGTACATAGAATATAAAAAAAAACAATTCATCATCATCAACCCTTTCGTTCTCTCCTCTGCAATCAAATGAAACTGAAATTACAAGCGATTTAAAAAATTGTCTTAACCTTAAGATTTAAGCCTAAATACAATTTGACAGTATCAAATAATACGAACTTAGGGTATTTTTATTAGATGCATATAAAAAAAAATATTTTTTATGATAGTTAAACACTTGATGAAAGTTATAGCAACTTAGAACTTAAAATTAAGTCTTAACACTTCCATGCTGAGTCCGGACATTTCTGTAAAAAAAAATACGACAATTATTATTATTATAACTACTTAAAATTTTAGAAATTCAAAAATATTTAGTATTTGTCTCATTCTGTTTTTTTTTATGGGATAAACCGATAAACAAGCACTCGGTTCACCTTATTTATGGTAAGCAATCGGTGCCGCCCATGGACACCCGAAACACCAGAGGCGTTACAAGTGCGTTACCGGCGTTTGGAAATTGGGAATTTGGGGATTGTGGGGAATTCGAAGATTCTCATTCAGTTTCGTAATACTTAATATTTAGAAAGGAACAAAGTGAACAATTGTTTAGTTTTTCAACAGATTTTTGGTACAGGACGGAATCGAGTTGTACCTTGGGTTTTATGTACCCAGTAAAGTCATACTACTACATATAGGGGCCCATTACATACCTAATCCTGTCCCTACGAATATAAATTGGAATCATAATCATAATGAAATCCATTCCTTCGAATATAAACAAATATTAAGGCAATCCAAAATCCTACCTTCAACATAGCGATACCAGTGCAAGTAAATACATCATAGGCTTTACAAGGAACTTCGAGATGCTGTCTAGGGTCATTGTCCACACAATCGGTGATAGCTTTGTAAATGGAATCAGTCCAGCCTGGATGATTCTTCTCCCATTTCTGCAAATGGCTTCTATATGCGGCCTTGTTTAATGTATTCCGGTCTGTCAAGAAGCCTGATACTTCGAAGATGCATTGGACATCTTCACACTGGAATGAAAGTTGTTCATAACTATAGATTTTTATAATCGTGGCTCTATACATAACATATTTCACATATTTGTATTGTAACTTTCGTGACTATATACTAAATAAATTATTATGTTTTCGGCTTACTCACGTATTAATTTGACGAGGAACTCGACTAGTTTCAAGCCATGCTAGAGGCTCATATTCATGAGCAGCATTATGGTATGAGCATATTTTTGAGTAGCAGTGCGACAGTCGCAGCGTCGCCGGTCGTGAAATGCTCCTCATGATATAAGAGCCTCTAGCATGGCTTGAAACTAGTCGAGTTCCTCGTCAAATTATTACGTGAGTAAGCCGAAAACATAATAATTTATATTTCACGTAATTATACGAATGTGGGTACATAATATTAAATTTTGTGTGTCAACAATATTTTCTATAAGTATTGTGTATGCAAAGCGTGTAGAATTGGAGATTACACATATTTATGTTCCACGGGTTGGTTACTTTTATAGAATATAATCTTACCGGTCCAGGAGGTCTAGGCGAACATTTTGCCAATTGAAATTCATCAGCCAATTCTGGAATATCGCAGCATACTGATAGTGGTTTCTGGAATTAAACAAAAATGAGTGAGTTTTTTGCTGGCCAAACACAAAAAAATAAAAATAATTAGGCACACCATATACCTAAATACATCGCCAGTCTATAAGTAGCCACTGCCGACCAAAGGCTTCTTCTCGCATGGAGAAGGTTTGAGCATTAATCACAGCACGTGCTTAATGTGGTTTTTTTAACAATGACTGCTCCCGCCTGGGTGAGGCGGGAGGGAGAATCGGACTCTTACTGACTAAAAACCACCCCGTTCCTTCTCCTGCACGTCGAGCCGGAGCCCCGGTAACCCGTTAGGTTCCGCGACTGCTTAATGTGGGTTGACTATTTATTTTCATTTCAATCCTATAATTATAAATTATAAGCCTAGGTTTCCTCGTGACATTTTTCTTCACTTCACTCTTTTAAATAGATTTTACATATACCTTGGAAAAAGTCGCATTGGTAGGTACTTGTCATAAGGGAGGTTTCGAGCCTGCACTCTCATGCATGAGAAACGGGCGTCTTAAACCTCCGGAAACGGAGGTAAAGTATGTAGACATATACCCTACTCCTCGATGATATGAAAGTAAGTAAGATGAAGACTACTAGTCCAATAGAACTGAAGATAATGTCATAATTTTGGTAAATTAACAACTAACACCTTACATTTTACTTTTACTTTTTATTGTTAGTTTGTTTGAACGCGCCATTTTCTGAAACTACTTGATCGAATTGAAAAAATCTTTTTGTTTTGAATAGTCCATTCATTGAGGAAGGCTTTAGAACATGACACCATGATCAATATGAGCCGAGCAGAGCGGGTGAAACGCGCGGGAGTAAGTAGTTTATTTGTAAAAGCTTTATGCTTCTAAACTAGGTGTATTTAATGCCTTAGACATTTATTTATTTAAGCTTCATGCCCAGTATGTACGGCGACTGCACGGTTGGCGCGGTGACTGGGCAACTGGCTGCCGCGCAACGTGGCGCGGGTTCGATTCCCGCACGGAACAACTCTTAGTGTGATCCACAGATTATTGTTCCGGGTCTGGGTGTCATGTGTATGTCAACTTGTATGTTTGTAAACGCACCCACGACACAGGAGAAAATCCCAGTGTAGGGCAACGTTTTTAAAAAAAAAATGTATGTAGTCCCGTTAAAACTGAAAAACAGCTGAACCAATTTGGGTATTTTTTTAATTTAGCAATTTGTTTAAATTTGAAATGTTCTTGAAAGTCCAGGGAAGGTTTAAAAGGTGTGAAAAAAATTGACGGACGGAAGTTGGCCGGGTCAGCTAGTATCTACTTAATATTAATATTTGAAGAATTTTAATACATTTGAATATATGTATAAATAATTAATTAATATCTTTGAAATATAGATAGGTAACTTACCAGAGAAGCTTTAGTTTCTCTTTTAGTTAGTGTTTGTGCGACATCTGCGTTGGATGCCTGGAAATAAAATAAAAATTATTATTTTATCAACTTTTATACAAAATTTTTGTCAATGGTTTTTTTTTAATTTCGTTTTACATTGGCATCGATTTAAGTTAAAAATGTTAATTTTAACTATATATTCAGTCGCATATAGTGTTCGGTCGCACATTTTAATTATTATTCAAAATTAAAGTCTATTATTTAAAAAAAACACCCTTTGTGTTTTAGTTCGCTATTTCATTACCATCAAGTTCAAACAAAATAAAAAAACACGCTTTAAGTAAACCAAAATAACAAAAAGCAAACACAACAACTGTTTATCGTAATTACCGTTAAAATAAAACAAGTCTAGTTTAAACAATTTTGACACTTACAGCAACAAAAATAGAGCACAAAATAACAAACTTATACATTTCTATACACGTCAGTCCAGGACAGAAGCGTAAAGAAGACTGTTTTGGAAAAAAGTACAATAAATATAAGACTTAAATAGTACTCTGTCTAGGTATGTTTTTAAATACCATTGTTATCTTAAGTCAAAGAGTACATTACTCACACGCGTTACGTTCTTGGAATACGATTTTGTTCTGTATTATTGGATTCGTATCGTAATGTAAGGATTTGGTTAAAATATAGTACTATTTATTAAGAATAATCAACATTGAATTACTACACCGCTACAATATTTATCTAACATTTTGTTTTGTACATAATATACATAACATTAACATAACATAACGCCCTTTATCCCCGTAGGGGTAGGCAGAGGTGCACATTATGCCACTGTACAATATAAAGACCACTTTTTACTATTTATGAGTTTTATGTAATAAGGGGTGAGCCTACTGCCATGGGCATAATTCCAGACTCCGTGCTACTACTGGGAATTTTTTAAAAACCCAGTAATACTTTCCCCGACCCGGGAATCGAAACCGAGACCCCTTACTTCGTCGCACTTGCGACCACTCGGCCAACGAGGCAGTCGTTTACATAATAATATGAATATTAATTTCTTGCCGTAAAAACATTAATTGTATTTATTTAATTTTATGAATATGTTGGTAGAGGCTTATTAAATATAGCGGTAACAGTAATATCTAAGAGAAAATTTACTGCGCCTTTAGTGCAGTGGTCGGGGATCCGGCTGCTGTAGTAAATCACTGTTCATTCCCGCATGAACCAATATTTTTGCATACTCAACTTTTTGGTTTTGCTTCTAAGCAAGTTTTATTCACTTTACATAGTTTCAAGTAACACATGAGTAACATTTTTTTTTGTGGGATAAGCCTGTAATCCAGCGGACGGAACACCTGATGGTAAGCAACCTCACTTACATGACGAAAGACTACGCAAGCGTTGTGTCACGTCAGCTCTCCCACACTTGGATATAGAGCTATATGAATGTCCAAAAAATATTTAAATTATTTCGAAGTACATATTTTTAAGACCACAAGTATGAACCGGCCTTTACTTTCAAAGACAATTTGCGGTAAGTATATCAAAATGTATATATGTATCTAAAAGGAAAAAATATCGTAATAAATTCAAGGAAAACAATAACACTTATTTATTCAACTACATTGTACAAAAACAAATATTGTATACTTCTGAAAAAAGATAAGGTTATAAACAAAACATATGTAAACAAATGGTCAGTTCTGTAGTTCCTATCACTATAATTACTTGTTATCACTTAATATAAGTGACCGACAATACAGTTGGTTTACTAGCTGAACGGCTAGTCAGTCGTATACAAAATCAAATTCTTGTAGCGAGTCTGGGTCTGATGTGTTATCTATGTAAACGCGATTAATAAAACTAAATACAATTTAATAGGATAGTTTTTTTAAGGTGTATGTAATTATTTTAGTTTTTAGTTATTGGTATTTATAACATTTATTAATTTTAGTATAATATTATTTTTCGAATCATTGAAAATGTTTCCGACGTCAAAAATAAATTATTTTGATTTTTAAATTTCTTACTATATAATATTAAAAAATAATCGTACTTTCTATTCATGTATTTGAGGATATGCTTCACTTTTTTTAAATTTTTATAACTGTATTTCAATTTCGTTTTATTTGACGCAAAAATTCGATGACGATTCGTATGTTGCGTTTATAAAATTCGTATAAAGGTACCGTTTTCGACATTGCATTTTACTAGTTGTCTACTACCGTTTTTTCGGGTCTCTTTAACGACTGAGTGAATAGGTTGCACATGGGTAGACCCATCGCTTACCACCAAAAAAGATAGGGTCCAAATGTTGACACATTTCTAATTATAAAAAAAAAAAATTGAATACTTTGAAATCGAGTACCTAATAGAGGGATCAAACTCAATAGCACGAGTTGTACAGTTAATAGGGAGACTCATTAATTTAATAGAAACCACAACTACGATAAACTAACATAGATGTAAGAGTAATTTGTTATAAGTATTACGAAAAAAACTTTTGCGTAATTTGCAACTCAAGATACAAAAATTTGAAGAACTAAAAATAGTATTAGTTGTGTATAATTTGATAAATATGTAGGAAATAAGAATTATGTAATATGGCGTCAATTATTATTGCATTATCATCAGCGAGACGATGTCCCTTAATTTAATTTAAATGTACCTACGTTCACAATTTGAAACTTTAATTTGTGTTATTAGTATTAGGAAAAACATATACCAGATATACATACATAATGTATTTTTATGGCATAAGCCGGTAAATGAGCTGCCGGATCACCTGATGGTAAGCAATCGGCGTCGCCCATGGACACCTGGAACACTAAAGGCGTTACGAGTGCGTTACCGGCCTTTTGGAGATTAGGAATTTGAGGATTGTTGGGGATTCAGGGACTGGTGAGATGGGGCCTCCGGTAACCTCACTCACATGACGAAACATAACGCAACCGTTATTTCACGTCGGTCTTCTGTCAGGCCGTGGTATCACTCCGGTTGAGCCGGCCCATTCGTGCCGAAGCGTGGCTCTCCCACACTTAGATGTATTACGTAAATCGGATATGATGAGAATGAATTAACTATAATTAAAATATACTCAAAATGTTATTATAACGAAACAAGACTATTGCTTACTTGTCAAATGATTGCTGCCATTGTATTCACTATTCTATTTACTATTGTATAAACAATGTAAATAACATCAGCTAGTTATATCTACAAACTGTTAAGTTCCATTTACGAATTTATGTTACGTTTACTGTCCACAATGCATGCATTCTTAATAAACACGATAATATAGTATCTAACGTTTTATTCAAGTATACATTTTTTTTTTTCGAGTTACATATACTTTCTAAGATTATCTAGAGGTAGATACCTTTGACATACGGTGAAGATCATGAGGAAACCTGGGCTTACCATTTTTAATTTTAAGTTTGTAATCGCCAACCCGCATTGATCAAGCGTAGTGATTAATGCTCAAATCTTCTCCGTGCCAGAATAGACCTTTGATCAGCAGTGGCCACTTATAGGCTGTTGATGTTGATGATAACGTCTTATTTAATTAATAAATAACTGTGTGTAATGTACTTACTTACCTATATACCGTGACATTTATTTCGTTTACGTCTTGCGGCAAAACAACTTGCCAAAAGGAGTTGATGATTTCGATGCAGTAAAAATAAAATAATAAAGACGCCTTTTTTAGTTGCATAAAAGTATACATCGTCTTAAGCATATGAGATACTAGTTGTAAGTTTTAGGTACTATTCGCATCACAAGTGCCACCCGACGAGGTCTTCGAGAATTACACGGCGTGATGTTTTGATAACGCAGTGTTCGGATGCACTTTCAAAGTATGCTTTTTGCAATGATTCACCAGTTATTTTATGTTAATTACAATTTTATTGTTGTGTAAACCGATTTTTCTAGTAAAACTATTTTGTGTTACCGAGACAGAACTATTTTACTTCGGGTCGAAAAAAGATTAACGGTGTATAATGAGAAATGGATAAGTAAATATGAGTTCTATTGTTTTCCTTATTATATAATTTAAAAACCTTTTTATAAACACACACACAAAGAAATATGCAGACAAAACAGCCGGAGAATTTCTATTTAGAATAATCTAAATTCATTCATACATGGATTTAAATGCAAGGGACATGACATTCTTTCAATACCTATCTGATTATGCTTATATTATTTTCAATTTTCTTCTTCACTAGTAGATAGTAGAATTACATTGTCACAGAGTAAATATAAAATACGTTTTAAAAAAATGAATATTTCCATGTGGAAATATTCATTTTTTTAAAACGAATATTTCCATGTGGACAACACAATACTATTATTTATACATATATATATAAATAATAGTATTTATACATACGTATAAATAATAGTATTGTGTAAGTACATACCTACCTACTTATTTATTACCTACTAAGTTAGTCATTTTTAATATGGGTCAAGCACGCCACAACACAAAAAAAAAACTAAAGTAGCATGTGCTCCCAGGCCAGACAAATTATTGAATTGTTGATATAGTCTTTAGAATTTCACCTAGTAGTATAGATATGGCATTAGGTTCACCCTTTAAAATAACTGGTAGAACGGTAGCGGTAGGCGTTATCATACATATTTTATAATTTTGACCTTCACAAGGAACCCTTTTTTTTCGGTAAGCGATTAGCGCCGCCCATGGACACCCGCAACACCAGAGGAGTCACAGGTTAGTTGCCGGCCTTTTAAAAAGGAATACCCTCTTTTCTTGAAGGTTTAAAGGTTGTATCGGTTCGGAAATACCGTTGACGACAGATCATTCCACAGCCTAGCATTCTCATTTCTAGCGATATTTCAATTGTATCTATTATGGCTGTAAATCTGTAAAGTCCTAACAAATAGTGTTGCTGAAACATTCGTAATGAAGCTTAAAATACTATGCTGTTCTCAAAAGCCAACCGTAATGAACATAATTAAGAACAAACATTAATGCATTGTTTAAAATGGTATGCAAATGTATTTCTGAACAATTTACTGAAAATCTAAGGTTTCCAAAATATGGTAAATTTGAATATCACGGAGACAATGCTTTAATTGTGTACGGAAATGACCTCGTCTATTAAATTACCATTAGAGCTATCAGGGGACATAAAAATTAAATCATTTACGAGTTCATTCATTTTATTTATTCGTAACACCGTCTATTTGAAGTTGTTTTACATTTTATAAAGACACTTATCATTACTAGTCATAATGTCGAAAATCTATTGAAAAAAACTACCCATTTTAGAACGTTGATCTGCTGGCTATACTATCTGTGAAACAAGTGAATTTATTTCTGCAAATAGGCTACAAGGCAGCACTTTTACACGTCAATTTTATCAAGCGAACGATGAGGTCGATCTGAATACTAATATAATAAAATTCATTGAAAACAAAATATAATTGTCATATTTTTATTTCCATTGCGATGTAAATGACATGTAAGTACCCTTTTTTTAGTTCTGCAATATTATATGAAGTGACACATGGTTGCATTGGAATCTTAACGGCATAATTATCTACTCTATCCAATATCTCGTTTGAAGGGATATTCAAAAATAATATCTCGTTTGAAGACATATTCAAAAATGATTCATGATTTTTAAATAAAATTGTTCCCGACAAATATAGAACGAGATTTGTCAATCAGATAAACGTACTTCTTTTTAGGAAATGTTAAAGGCTTGTTACACAATGAGCCGATTTTTCAACCATCAGTTAATTCTTAACTGTGGAATAAAATAAAACTGACATTTGACAGTACTTAGTATGGAAGAATTGTCAAATATACATAGTTATTCCTCAATTAAAATTTATCTGGCGTTAGAAAAATCGGCCCTAAATAAAGTCCATGAACTTGACCGCTCAGCTTGTAATCAATCGTTGCAAGTTAAGCGCCATCAGCGAGATTAAGATTCATAAGCCCCTCGGGCCCCCTATAAATCGTAATGTTTCGTTCTAAATAGCCTTCATTAGCTGCCCATTGAACCCGCACTTTCAGCTAAAATATCACCGTAATTTACAATCATTAGGAGTAAATAAAATTTTAAATATATTTTGTTGTTACTTTATTTAGGTCAAAGGGTAATTTGTTGAAGGGTTATTGTGCATTATGGGGATTTTACAGCAAGATTGCTTGCTTCCTTGTTGCATTATAGCAATGCATAATTTTAAATTTGATAGTGGAATTTTTAAGCTCAAGGGGATGTTACGAATTTATCGTATGTTGTGTAATTTTTTGTTGTATTATTGTGAAAACGGCGATCAAATACCTTATTACCTACTAATAATGATGGGGCTCATACATATCTGTATAATTTCTTTTTAGCTGTTATTCTTATAGCCTTTAGTATGATTCCTTACGAGGTGAGAATCGGTCTCGACATAAAGTGATATTTACGATGTTTTTATATTAACTATCGTGAGATATAATTAACTAAAAATCGCGGGTTACCCACGTGGATATACTGAGAAGAGCTCTACTAGTTTTAAACCACAGAGGAGTAGGCTGCATGACGTCGCCGTGACCGCGCACGCTGCTCATGAGGAAGAACCCCTCTGTGGTTCGAAACTAGTAGAAATTTTCTAAGCATATTCACGTGAGTAACCCATCGATTTTTAGATATTTATGATCTTGGCTTAAAGAACCTAATAACATTTTTGGAAAAACTTACTATGCGATTGATGACATTTATTTTCGCACAGTATTTCCATAACTATTTATTTATACGTAATACAGACAGAGACTTCATTTCGGCTTTGTGATCCCTTGACGGTTGAACAATAGTCTCAACAAGGCAGCAGTCCCATTGTCTCGGCGACACTGTTCTTAATCAGAGGTGTAGGAATCATTATTGACTATTTCTAGGTAGACTATAGAGGTCTATAGTCTGTATCTACATATAACGATGATGGTAAGTAATGATATCGTTAACAAGCTTGAAATAAGGATGAGATTTCTCAATTCTACCGTGTGTTTTTTTAGTTGTGATTTCTCATTAAAGTGTCATTTATTAGGTGTGTTTGGGATATTTGTTTTTCATTACACACTAATATATAATTCGATAGATAAACTTGTAATTAACATCCACAAATTGTTGTTTCTGGTCTAGATTTTTCAAGGTTAATAATTGTTATTCCAACTAAAGATCTTGTTATATTTACCTACGTATTACCTGCGTATATTAGTTTGTTTTTAATTTTATAAAAAAGTCCTGCTTATATTCAGCGTTAAGGTACTTTTATAACAGACTAATAACTGGCTAAAACTGGATTAGTAAGGACGTCGCTCCCAAAACACTCGAAGACTAAAAGGCGTGACGTAATGTTAATATCATATTAATATTTATGTAAGCTAAAAATGTAGTTATTGATAATTTGTTTTTCGTCTAAATTTTCCTTATAAACAATGTCAAAGCCAAACGATTACATATCAATAATAACACGTACCTATTGAGGTAATTCTTTAGTCAAAATATAGCCAAGCAAGATATAGTTATAAAAACAAAAGAACAATGCAATAGGTGTTCATACTTCCTGAATAAGTAATGAAAGGAGAATGCTATTCTTATAGCGATTATAAAATTTCTATCAATATTTAATTTGATGGGGACAGTGATCTTTCTTTTTATACTATAACGTATTGAGTGTTTTATTGGTACCAAGTGTACCTTTTTATTATTATAAGGGGAGAAAATCATAGAATTACTTTTTCCACCTGAGTGAGGCTGGAGAGAGTGTCAGACTCTTACTGACTAAAAACCACCCCGTTCCTACGGCTGCACTTCGAGCCCCGGTAACCCGTTAAGTCCTCCGTGGCTCCGTATCGGCATCAGCCCTATCGGACCCCACCTGTGGTGGCCAGTATTACCTGGTGTACCTGTATACGTGAATGTCATAGAAATATAAATAGTTCTACCTAAATAAATATTTATAGGTGACTGTGTCAATTATAAACGTTTTTAAGTATATCGTGTGCTACTGTGTTACTGAAATTCACTTAACTCCAGTATAGTTTATATGTTCAATGTAAGTCCAAATTAAATAGGTAAAATATTGTGTTTATATTGTCTTAGAAAATATACAATTGACAACTAATTTAAAACTACAAAAGGTTACTGGTTAACACCAAAGCTGGGAGACGAACGCGCGCTAACGCCATAGAGACGCCGATCATCTACGCACTTGCCAACACATAAAAATATGTCATGATTGTGTTGCCACAAGTTCAATCATCAACATCAAGGCCTCCTTAAAAACCCTATTAGGGTCCGGCATAATCTTCTCGCTTGGCAGACTGTATAGGATTGCAGCTTAAAAAGGTTCCGGTGTATCAGAAAGCATTGCTGCCTGCCCGGTATTCTGTCAAATATACGTGTAGTCTATTAGTCGGCTCTTTCGATACTATTGGGAGATTAGGTTCAATTGAGTAGTTTCCAGGGTATCAAAATTAAAAATCTAATTAGTCCGTCAGTTAGATAATGAAAAAATATTAGACACGTAGTTTATTATATTCTCGTATTAAGTTGCAATACTTACCTAGATAAAATGGCGCTAAGTTTAGGAGTGGGAGTTCGTTACGTCATACCGTGCTACAAAATGTGGCACGCTATGATGTCACACGATATTTCAAATTAATATATCGTCGAAAGTATTTAATTTTGTGAGAAAAGAAAAAATACGTGTTTGAAGTTTTAAATATATGTACCAGACGGACATTAAAATAAAATTTAGGAAACTACACTATTGTAGGTACTCTTTCACTGTTTTACTTACACACAAGACAAACAATATAATAATGACATACAAACTCATATCAGAGTACAATTTCACTCAATCGTAATTCAAGTTTACACAGCATTTTACTTGATACTAACTTAAGTGATCGCTTATTGGGATGAGCCCACAAGTTTATTGGTCGTAAACGAAACTAGCGCCAATCGGAACAGATATTCCTAGTTTTATGTCTTGACATAGGAATAATATTCTTTAGCGATAAGTGTTATTAGAAAATAAGTTGATGAATTTTTGTGGTCAAGATTTATTATTGAACTGGAACTGGGCTGGTCATGTCTGCCGCACGTCAGACGAACGGTGGGGAAAAGTTACTACTGAGTGGAGCCCACTTAGGGTCAATAGATGTCGCGACAGACCCAAAAGGAGATGGCGGGACAAACTGGACATGTATGACAAGGGCCGCAAAAAGCTGTACATAGAGAGGAGTCGAGGCTTTTGCCCTGTAATGGGATCATCATGACTAAAATAAATAAGAATTTATTATACAAATCTTTGATTGGCCGAAAGTGTCAAGTCAAAGCAAAGGCTAGTAAATTTGTTCTATCCTTACGTCACAACACAGCTAAGTACTCATTCCAATTACCAATAGCTTCAACACAATATTCGGTAGCTCTATAGAGGTACGGATTACGGACATTGAGAGGTCCTCTCAGTTAATTAGGTCTCACGATTGCATTAAGTGCAGTCCAATCTAGGTAATACTCAAATTGGACCCTATCAACGAACTAAAGTGCTATCTAATCAGATTTTTTGGAATTATTACCGACGTTAAACTAAATTTTTTGCGATGTATGAATATTTTTTTAGTTTCAATTATATAAGGTGCTATATAATTATCTGACACGGCTTTAATGGGAAGTAGTGTTATAGTCATGGGTGTTGTTTTTTTGGTTTTTGAGGGTGGTAAAACTGAAGGTGCTGCCAAAATGTAAATCCGAGATGGTGGCTGCACAATATTTTGACAGCACTATCAGTTTCATCAACCTTGAAAACTACGAGAATAACACCTAATAAGATAACAATATTATATTATTGTATATTACATCAAGCATCACATGTTAAATGTTGTAACTACAAATTGGGTATCTAATAATCACTCTGTTTCATTACGATTAGTTAAATTGAATAACGCATAGCTCCAAAAACATCTGGCTTATTTTGACTCAGCCGTATTCAATACGGCTAATCGATCGGCCATTGTATTACAAAACGCCTGCCTGGTTTGTTAAATGGTGAGCCATAATGTAATACGGCTGATTATGCAATTTGCCTGCAACATATCCATAATTTTCTAGAACTGTGATACTCGTACTATTAAATACTGAAATTGAGATGAGAAATAAATTCTAAGGCAGACTGTAGTTTAAATTCAGCGAACAAACGCGTAAATGTTTTAAAAGAGACGGTACTGTGTTTTCAAAGAACCGTTTAAATAATACTAGATTTATACACTTACCTAAGTTTAATATTTTCTACCTAAGTTTATATAAGTTTTCTCGAGCTGCATAATTGATGAATGTATTTTTTTTATAGAATAAGCCGAATCATCTAAAGGAAAATAATCGGCGTCGCCCATAGACACCTGGAACATCAGAGGCGTTACAAGTGCGTTACCGGCCTATTGGGGATTAGGAATTTGAGGATTGTTGCCGATTCAGGGATTGGGAAGATTGGGAAAGGGGGGGGGGAGGATAATAACTCACTCGACAATACACAACGCAAGCGTTGTTTCACGACAGTTTTCTGTGAGGCCGTGGTATCACACCGGTCGAGCCGGCCCATTCGTGCCGAAGCATGGCACTCCCACATTTAAAGTTGAACCGAAAGAAAGATCACAAGTAAGAAAGAATACAAGAGTCATGTTACTTTGCGTTTCAAGGGAAATCTAAAATTAAAATATAACCTTGAACTTATGTGTTTATAATGAGGACCTTTGTACATAATATTTACATAGGAAATAAGTTGATGACGTCATAATTTGCTACCTTAGTTATGAAGGGTATTCTATATAGACTATGATAAGAAAATCAATGGAAGTCAATACAAATCTTTGCCATAAAATGAAACTTCAAATTCTCATCCTGAATCATATCGTATTACTATCGTATACAACAATATAAGATAGATATCATGATGCGATCTAAAAATCGTCGCGACAATTCACACTCGAGGTATAAGAACGTCTTTGTATTGCCAGTTTTCTATCATACAATCCGTTGGAGAGTGATTCCTGATTTTGGCACCTTTATATTTTGGGACGTGAACCGTTTACTTGGTAAAGTTATATTTGTACATTTGATACACAAGGGGTAGAAGACGTCAGTGTAACTGTAGCTTTATGTTAATTGGGGCCTAAAACGGTTAGTAACTGTTGAAGAGACCTGTTAAGGGTGCGTCCACACCTGGCGAAAGTCCAGCGAATATGCCGAGCTGCGCGCGTGCTGTCACGGCAATGGTTTGGTGCTAAACTTATACATGGTTCATATAAATAATAATTTGAGATGCACAATGTGAAACGCACGAGAGTCAATTATCAATTGTATTGATCGTTCTACATCATGTCGCTCTATATGTCCCCACAGGCCTATGTGTAGCAATGTACCGATGATGATGATAACGACGATGACCATTGCGAAGTTTAATGTTAAAAGAAGTATTTAGAAGTCTAGAGCTACAGACAAGTATTTTAAGTTATAAAACCTGTAGGTAAGCGTTGCGTATAGTGAATGTTCTGGTAAGCGTTTTCGTTTAACATCTGAAAACGAACTTTGGAGCATTAGACAAAAAAATATTTCCAAATAGTTGATAAAATTTCATGTTATTTGTTTTTATCTGACAAATGAATTTACAAATTCTTTCCCTCACTGCAGATTAACAAGTTCAAGTGTAGGCCTTAAGTTACAGGCTATAACGGGTTTATAGGCAGTAAATGCGTCGGTCTAAAGTACCGCACGCACATTGTCGCCGCGACAACCCTCGTACCGCCCATCAACACATTTTATTACAATTTATCACGATCGTTCTCTTTACGACACATAACTTATCTGCATTTGCGATTGCATTACGACGGTTTATTGATGTGTAATTGCTTATTTTAATTTGATAATATACATAGTTTTGTGTTATAAAAACCTATTATAAAAAACTTTTGCTAGTTATTATTTTATTTACCTAATCAATAAATTCGAGGGGGTAGGTTAAGTCAGTATAGTAAAATTATAGGTATTGTATTGTGTTGTATTAGCTTTATTTCTATCTATCCCTTGTATTTCAGTGTTTGTGTTGTGTACTCAATTATTTATTTGTTAGTTGTGTTTGTTTTGTACTTAAATTAGGTTAGTATTGTTAAGTGTAACTCCTTCTTCAAACTGTTCCAGAAAAAATATTGTGAATTAATGAAGCAGTAAACTATCAAGTCTGTCAAATGTATCATATCTAAGGCTACTGACCTTCTATAACACTATTGGTCAAAATTCGATAAAACGTCCCACTCACTCTCGATGAAATCACAGACAGGATGTATATTATCTTTAACACTCCACCCATTAGGAAACTAACCCACTCACTATGATTTTCCCAAACATATCGACTTCCGAAACAGACTCAATGAAAGCGTCGAACCAGTAATTCACGGATGACAATCATTTGAAGAGTTTCACCAAACAAAGCGAGGTGATTCGACAAACTAATTAGAAATCACTGCTTCCACGTATTTTTCGGTAACAACTGTTTTAGATAATGGTATAGATAAGCGTTATTAAATGCTAAACTGTGTACATCCGTCATGTAACTGTGATTTGTTGTTAAAAAATCGACATTATCACCCTAATTTTACAAGTTGGGAAACTTCTAACATGCCGCTGTTAAAATATATATATAGAGCTGCTTTTGTATTTGGTTGGAGTGATGTAGCGGTTTTTAAAAGGACGTGGTATTAGTAGATAATATTTTGTCGTCAATGGATTGGTGATAATATACACTATATATAGCTTTTAGCTATACCAGTCTAAAGGTCGTAAACAAAACTGCGGGTCATTAGATCTTCGGTTGGGCTACAATCTATTGACTTCTTAGTTAGACTCGAAGCTGAAAAGATTTTTTGGTAAACACCTGGACTGGACTGGTAAGTTCCAGACTGTATTATTGTCCTCAAGGTTATTTTCTTTTTCCGTCTCCTTGACTAAGTATTGGTGTTACATTGTTCTCACATAATTGAACTCAACGAAAGAACCAAAAATTGTATTGTGAACCTGATTAAAAAGGGAAACTTATGGAGTTTCTTGCTCGTTCTTCTCCGTAGGAATCTACACTTTGGAACGAGCAAATAGCTTTACTAGAGGACTGACCTGCAGACTAACATTTTTTCGAAAGTGCCTTCCTGATCTAATTTAAATAAATGATTTTGAATTTGACTTTGACATCTTTGGTTCTGCTTGTCCATTGGAAAATATATTTGCTACTAGTTAGGCACTTATTTCATTACTTCATCTCAGAAGAAAAACGAGAATCAATTACTATAGTCAGGAATTTAACGCTAATAAATTCGCATTTCACTTGAAAGTAGTTAATGAGCATGACAATCAAAACTACATATTTTTTTTGATTTCACTCTACATTAAGAGTTCAGACACGATAACCCTGAGCTGTAACCGTTGCCATAGCAACAGTTTAAGTACAGAATGACGTTACTCGTTCTGTTTAGAAAAAAAAAACGCGTGAGTGTATATAAGTCTAAGATCGTTAAACGTTTTGCGATCCACTCGTGAGCGTTATTGACCTATCTCATTTGATTGCTTAGTGAATTACCAGCCGGCGTCTATCGACACGTAGGTATTACATCAGAATATATTACTTAAAAAACTTGGCTAAAGCCTTAGGGTGAATCAGTAATCCAGCGACGGTCAGCGTTATTTATGATCGAGTTTTAGGTCTTAGGATGTTCAGAATTGTAATTTTAATTTTTCTAAAGTATTAGATGAAACATTGCGGATATACACATCATAATAATCTATACACATAATACAATCGTAGCAAAGTTAATACAGTACCTACATTGAATATTTTTTTAAAGTGTACTTGGGGCGTGAGCTACTGTTGATATAGAAGCCTCGATTCTATTTGTCTGAACGTATGTCCGGGTTAAACTCAAAAAATGCTGCATGGTTTTACTTCAACGTATAGGCTACATATTATTACGCTATCACCTACAGGAGAGGAGCTGTGAAGAACTATGCACACACACATATATGGGCACAGCGAGTATCATACTATAAGTGTGATGTCTAATTAATAGTCATTTAAGAGTAACATTGATTGTTTTGTTACTGAATACAAATTATAAAATTTAATTTATAACACAAATACCACTTTGTTCAGAAAATAGAAGACAAAATATTTTTCAATTAAAAATAAAATTTAATTATTTATGCCATATCTTATACCTACATATCTTTTGTCCACCCTACATATTTACTCTATCTATTCCTATCGTATACCCTAGTCCTAGACTTCACAAAAGATCTCTTATTATAACAAAATACAACAACTTTATACATCAAAACTCACATAGGTAACCTACAAAACTTGGCTTCACCTTACGATTAACGCCCAAACACAAACACGCTACTCACGCTAATATAAATTTGTTTACCTATAAACTAATATAAGATTCCTACCTTAGTTATGTCGGAAGTTAGTTATCCGACACCTTAGCTAAACTGAGTTGGCACGTGGGCGCCTTATCGTCATCTCGTACCAATCATATTTTCTTTTGTTTGCACACAGACTCCTCATAGTCGGCCGACGCCATTGTCAGGATAGAAAAAATAGACGGCCCCTACCACTGGCTAGTTTGTGGTCGGTGACTTTTGTGACGAGCTAATAAATTCTTGAGGATACTGTTTTATCACATTTGTGATTACTCCAGTACTAAAATTCTGATTTCTTTTATTATCCTTGAAAATAATGCTTCTATCTCATATTAAGTAAACGAATCTCAGTGCAGGTAAAAGTTGAATGAAACAGAAAGAAGTAAAAAATTAAATAACTATTTTTGTGGAGCTGCTAAACG
Organism: Spodoptera littoralis; assembly: GCA_902850265.1. Taxonomy (NCBI): domain Eukaryota; kingdom Metazoa; phylum Arthropoda; class Insecta; order Lepidoptera; family Noctuidae; genus Spodoptera; species Spodoptera littoralis. The sequence goes on from LR824544.2 coordinate 11,308,121, forward strand.
AGCAGACGGATCACCTAATGATAAGCAATCGGCGTCATCCATGGACATCTGAAAACCAGAGGCGTTATCGATGCGTTGCCGGTCTTTTGAAGTTTAGAGGTAGTAATTTGAGAACTGTTGGGAATACGGGGATTGGGGAGGAGGGTAACGTGTTTTTTTATTTACTTTAGTTCAGTCTTTGAATGTACTGTTCAGTCGTTGTACAGTCTTTTGTGTTCAAAAGACGATGACTTTCAAATAAAATTATTATTCGCTAAATACCTTTTATTTAATCCTAGATTAAAAGATTAATCTTAATTATGTTCATGACTACAATTTTGCAATAAAAGCAATTTTGTAATATTACAAATACCAAACAATTCGTGGATCTTTGGACTATTATATGAAATATCCTTTCAGAATTCCTATAGGATTCTTAGATTTTAGGCATTTGTCTTTGAAGTGGAACACGATTAAATTATTTGAAAGTTCTTCGTACTTAAATGGCCTAATTTAAAAGGTCTCATTTATTAGCATCAGGTTCAGGGTTCGATAAGATTAGTTGTGTTATGAGTATCATGTAGTAGAAAGTGAGCCTATTGCCATACACTGGGTACAGTTACCGTCTGAGAGTTTAAAAAATGTCGAACAGACCCCTATTATACTTTTTCAAACCCGAGAATGTAACTTGAAACCCCTTGCTTTGCAGTCAACCATTCCATTCCATAAATGAAGCAGTCAGGTAACTAATTTACACTCAAATCTAAAAAGTTTAAGTGTAGGAAAGATAATTATGCTTCGGCACGAATGGGCCGGCTTAACCGTAGTGGTACCACGGCCTCACAGAAAACTGACATGAAACGTGAAACAACGCTTAAGTTGTATTTTGTCGTGTGAGTAAGGTTACCGGAGGCCAAGTTACTCCCCTCCCCAGTCTCCCTGACTCGTCCACAATCCTCAAATTCTTAATTCCCAAAAGACCGGTAACGCTCTTGTAACGCCTTTGGTGTCCATGGGCGGCACAGATAGCTTACCATTAGGTGATCCGTCTTGTCGTTTACCGGTTTATCCCACGACAAAAGTAACAATTCTCAACTTAAAATAAGTTTTAATACTAGATACATTCCATCCCAAATCTCATTGAAAACGTATCCCGGGAAAGAACGGAATATTACAATACTTAAATTTTTACAAGAAAATTTCCTTTTAAGTAGAACATAACTTTTGTACTTAGTTGATTTTCTTTCTCAAATACGTGAAAGTTAAAACTTAATTTTGAACTTGTGTGGGACGTTTTTTATTTACATCGCTTGCGTCACTAAACTGTGTATTATAGTAGAATGGTCTAACTCTAAATTATCATTGAAACATGATAAGTTTGTGAATGCTAAGAAAGTAAAGATTAGAAATAGAAATGATCTTAAAACTTTGCTGTAAGAAATGTGAAGGAATTAGGTAAATTTTTATAAATATGAAATTAGGAATTGCTACGACTAAACCTGGGCTCGTGTTTTGTTTTTAAATACAATAGCTTACTGGTGTACTTTAAGAAAAAAACATCCTGTAAAACGGTAAACTTTAATATCAAAGTAATATAGCACACCATTTTATCCCCGAAGGGGTAGAGGTAGAGGTGCATATTGCCATAACATTGTACTTGATGCCACTGTACAATGTAACACCCACTTTTCTCTATTTATGTTATGAGTCCCATGTAATAGGGGGTGAGCCTATTGCCATATACCTGGCACATTTCCAGACTCCGTGCTACTACTGAGGTATTTTACAAACCCAGTAATACTTTGCCCGACCCGGGAATCGAACCCGAGACCCCTTACCTGGCAGTCGCACTTGCGACCAGTCGGCCAATGAGAGCTTTAATATCAAGTACATTAAAAACTTTGTTTGTCATCTCAGATTCAGTCGCAGAAAGATATTTCGAAACCTCAATATTTTTTGTAAGCTTAAGTGCATCTGAACACACAATCAAACGTGTTAGATGTGTGTGATTTTATTACATTGGCGTTCCATAGTCTCCGCCCATCCCTATAGGAGACAGCCTGTGGTTATGTATGTGTTTTAATACACATTTATCTATAAAAAAGTGACAAAATCACCATTATAGTGCTCTCATCTATCTCTGCACCAAAACTCATTTTCATCTGCTTAGTAATTTCAACTCACTGACAACTCATAACTTGCGATGATAATGTGAGACTTGCAAATTCATATTATTCAGAATTTTCCTTAGTAAGGGCTGTCTAATGAAATAGATAACTACATATTTGCGAACTAACAATTAGCGAGGCTATTCATGGTCACACGTATGCTGAGAATGTCCGGCTATGTCATCTTATGCTGTAGTAAAGCTTCGACATATTAAATTATAAGCACTTATGTACCATATTTTGATGGTATAATTTCATTAGGTAACTATTTTTTATTAGCTACTTCGATGTTCAGTGATTGTACGTGTGACTGCTGTCTTAGGTACGAGTCCTGGCTTTAATTCCTGAGACCGAGTGTTATAAGTATTAATTAGGGTTTTCATAGAATTGATAACGTAGTTTGTCAAATTATCCCCAAAAGGGGTAGGTACCCACTTTTCACCTCTATGTTAAGTTGTCAAGATATTTTATTATAGGGGCTGAGTTTATTGTTATACCCGGTGCATGGTTTCAGGCACGTACACGAACAGCATTACTGAGAATCGTCGAAATCCTAAAAAAGTATACAACTGAGAATCATCGCCGAATACCCAAAAAGATATCAATAATACTTTGCCTTGGACGGGAACCGGACACCTCTTAAAGTAGGTATATTATTAAATTTTAGTATAAATTATATGTAGTCTGTAAGTGATAATTGATTTTTTTTTGTTTCCCTCCTATTTTGGTTTTCTTTTAATGTGAATCTAACACCCATTCCTAGATTCTTTTCAAATATTCCATGCAAAGGTTGTCTGGAAGAAATCGCCGCATGTGATAAGACCGCCCATTTTACTCAAATTAATATTACAATGTATACATTTTTTTATCTGTCTATCTAGCATCAAAACTCATTTGTACACGGGGTACGATTCTAGGCTACTTTCAAAATGCTTGTACTTCTTCATATTCGACTGTTGAACCATAAACTTACTTGACTTTAGAGTTTGCAACTACTTAAACTGATGGCCAATTCGCCATCTTATGGTTATATTCTTCATAGCCAAAACCTTGGCTACAGAAAACGACACAAATACAACACATTCATATTTGCACCAACTTAATAGCATTTGTCTGTTAGATAGTCACTTAGTGAAGTTAGCAGCTCTGTAGTAAGCGTGGATTCGTATGGAGATTATTTAGTGGAACAAATACATATAACATGGTTTATAATTCTCCGAAAGGGTAGACAGAAGCGTACATCATGATTATCATGGTCATCAGTTAGTCAGTAGTCCACTAATCAACAAGATTTCCTCTGAAGAGGAAGTTCTCATTAACCCTAAGCCGCGCAGCATGCCATACATAACCTACGTACCATTATAACCAAAATATTAATTTAAAGTATAACGTTACTTAAATATTTTTCATCTTTATAACATTCCTGACTTAAAGATTTATAAAAGTAAATATAATAACATGATTATTGAATCTTTTATTATTAAGAAACGGAGTATGGAAGTAAAGTATGTCTTAACAAAAAGTAAACTTTCTTATTTAGGTCACAATAATGCCTTATTTTCCATACATTTACTATTTAAAGGCAACCTGAACGTGACACACTGAACTGTTATTGAAAGATCACATGATTTCTATATCAGAATGTTTTTTTGTTGTTTTGGCAATTTTATTTTGAAGTATTTTTAGATTTAGAATAGATAAGTCTAGAAGAATAAGGATCAAAAACACACATGATCACTTTTACAAACACTCAGTTAATATTTCATCAAATTGATAATAAAGTAAAAGTTACGATAGATATGAGTTTGATTTATTGAAACCCTGTCTGCAATTTTATTAAAGTGAAGAGTGTTCTCTTTATTTCTCTCTCTTTTATTCTAATCACTAGAAACCATGAAAAGTCCAAATGATTGTATGTCCAATACAAACAGATCTACAAAAAATCTCAGCTCATTATAATGAAATCTTATTAAGTCTTTCCAATAGCGTTTACAGAACAGTCGATGTTAGATTACAAATGTGCAACTCCACTTACAATATGGCGTACTGTCTTGTTAGGTATGTATGTAGCAGTCGAAGTTCGGATACTCCCTTCTAAATTAAAAAATGTAATTTCAACACTCAAATATCTTTGAGTGAAGTAAAAAAGTGCTCCTAAGAAAGAAAGAAAGAAAGAAAAATCATTTATTTGGCAATTACACGCACAGAAAACAAAGAATATAAAAAAAATAAAAATACATATATATAAACAAAATACTAATAGTAAACTTACAAGAATAGAGATCAGAACAGACAATATATCAAAACATCAAAATATAACAAAATACTAATACGATAATACCAGAATTTTGAATAGACAATAAAAAAAAATCCTAATTTAAAGCACAACAAAACCATAGCATTAAAACTATGTTCTCGTTTGCAAACTTACCCAACAAAGGTTACCCTTCGCAAGGAAATGGAAAGTACATCTATAAGAAGGAAAACCACAAGTTTTAGGGTAAAACCATAACCCTACATCTTCACTGGACGAAGGTACATGTGGGCAGACACGTAATATATTGTAGTGTTGGTTTAAAGGTGGCACTGTTATGCGTAAGAACTTGAATTCATAGTTAAGCTACAGACGTTTTGGAATACGTAAGATAGAGCGTCAAAGATGAATGGTGATGCCGAATGTAGATAAATTTTCTATTATTATTATTTCTATATTGGTGACGGTTGTCTTAGTCAAACTGCTGTATTGTTGAGATTTGTATATACCATATACTGAGTAATAAATGATATTATGTATGTCTTTACCATTGACGGGACCACATGGTCCCGGTCATTTGGGAGGCGTATAAGGCGTATGAGGCGTGTAAGGGGCACAATAAGACAATTGCGCAGAGGCCCTTTTGAAAGCTTTAATTTAAATGCAATGGGTCACAAATTGGCGAATATCCCTATATGCACTATGGAAATGCACCCAAGGCCGGTCCCTGGTTAGTGTAAATAATGGAAATATTATTATTTATTTTAGTTGTAGAAATATTAAAACAATTCAAGCATTATTTAAAAGTACTTTTATTCTTCTAGAACACACCTCTTATGTTTACTTTTTACTAGCTACGTGATGAGTATCGTGAAATAGGGGGTGAACTATATACATAGGGAATAATTCCAAACACACCTACTGATAAACGATTTGCTGGAATCGAATCCGGGATTCATAACAGGATGAATTTATTGTTAAAGTTTTTCATGTTAAAACTTACTGGAAAAGTCTAGATAACATAACATAAAACTTAGGTAGGTACAGCAACAACAAGGAAATCAAATTCCTGTATTTTCAATTAAATACAAGAATTTTACTGTAAGAAAATATCGATTTAATAAACTCAAACTAAATATGGCATTAAAACGCAATACTCGCACGAAATAAAAAAAATAACAAATCATTTTCAGGTTTCACGTACATCTATACAACTGAAAACAATCGTAAAAACCACATAAATAAAAGTATATAAATAAGTATTATTAAATTTAATGTTATCATACAATTTTGTTGCCTAAAATTGAAATGCAAACTATGTTAGTAGCATTCCGGGTGTGATTAAGGCGGTGGGCGGGCAGGGCGGTTGCCGCCTTGCCGCTATATAAGCCGGCGTCAGGGCGGCCGACTGCACAGCACCACTTGTTGCCGGCGCCAGTGCCAGCTTGTTGCCAACGTCGCCCGAACCACACTTCGTACGAATCAGGTAAGTGGGAAAAAGGAAAAATAATAAAATTCTCAACCGGAAAATTATTTTTTTCGTTATCTCTAACCGGAAAAAAATTAAAAAAAAAGTTAAAAATAAATAAAAATAAATGCAAAGTTGACAATGCTATTCATAAATAATCAAAAATACGTTTAAATTGAAAATACTTCAAGTAAATGTTTATAAATTTAAAAAAAAAATACCTTTAAACTTTGAGACAAGTATTAGAAAAAATTTCAAAGAAAAAATGAAAATATTCATCGTGAAACTTTTAAAGATAAGGCTATTTAACTGTGTACAAAGTGAAGCGGTTTACTTTCAAAACTTTTGCAAACCCACATCACAATTTTGATATTATTTCAAAGTTGTAAATTCAAACTTTGTCGGTAAATACTTCATACTGACACAGTTTTAATACTTTCATTTATTCAAATACAACAAACAATTCTGGTCTGTATTGTGCAAACAAGTTAAGTACTTTTATATTTTGACGTATTTTAGCTCTAAATTGTTTTATTTCAGTGTATTTCCTTGATTATAAATACTTAATATTTTTGTGTATTAAATTACAAAATAATTTAAAAAATCAAATTTGAATAATAACCTTATACCAACCCATAGAAATATTTCTCCAAAAATACAATACAGCAACAACCATAATAATGTTGTATTTTATAACAAAAACTAATTATTAACAAAATCCCAAAGGCCTTTTAAAAGTTTTAACACTAAAAATAATTATATTGTTAAAAAATTAACGTTTAACAATAATCGTCTAAATGACGTCAACGTCCTCCATTTCACAGTTACTCACAGAATGTTAAACTTTCATTAATATTTTATTAATGACTGAGAACTTCACTTTTTACAGCTTAACTTGAACTTCTAAACTAATAAACCTCGTAACACTCAGTTCAAAAACTATAAAAAACTTTTCTAAACGTTACCAAAGGCAATTGTCGGGGATATATTAGAAAAGTTAGACTTAAAGTTCATATAAGCCTTTGAAACTAAAGTCTTTTAATATTAGGTACTAAAAATACCATCATACAGGAACATATCATCAACAGCCTATAAATGCCCACTGCTGAGCAAAGCCTTTTCTCACACGGAGAAGGTTAGAGCATTAATCACCACGTTTGCTCAATGCGGATTGGCGATTTCAAACTTATAATTAGAAATTATAAGTCCAGGTTTCCTCACGATGTTTTCCTTCACCGTTTGTCAGTGGTGTCTAAATAATCTTAGAAAGTACATATAACTCGGAAAAAGTCACATTGGTACTTGCCGTTGGTAGGTTTCGAACCCGCACCTCAATATATATCAATATATATCTCTATAATTTATGGAGACTTAATATAATATTAAAACCCAATTTAATATGATTTTCTATCACCAAGTATATATAATCAAAATTGCACACTATTTGGAACATTCTTATTGTTTCAACAATGCAAATAAACATTTATTGCGTTTCATTCTAATATAACTTCTTATACGATGACATCTTTCCGTCTCTAAAACAAAATAATATTATGAACAAACACAAACATTAATATTTCATATTCGTTCCATTGGTGGCCCGGAGGTTTAAGACGCCCGCTTCTCAAGCACGAGGGTGCGGGTTCGAAACCTACTAACGGCAAGTACTAATGTGACTTTTTCCGAGTTATATGTACTTTCTAAGATTATTCAGACACCACTGACAAACGGTGAAGGAAAACATCGTGAGGAAACCTGGGCTTATAATTTCTAATTATAAGTTTGTAATCGCCAACCCGCATTGAGCAAGCGTGGTGATTAATGCTCAAACCTTCTCCGTGTGAGAAGAGGCTTTGCTCAGCAGTGGGCATTTATAGGCTGTTGATGATGTTCCATTGGTGACGCATTTATCAGAACAATACCGAGCAACCGAAACCTTTTGCAAACCAATATTTTCTTTTGCTTCAATAAATTATTTTAATATTCGCCACGATATTGTTCGTAAGAAAACAATACAATGGACAAGAAAGAATTGATTAATAACATAGCATTCAAACATGAAATCGAAGAATCTCATCGAAAAAAATGTAAAAGAAAATCTCAAAAAATATGTCACAACAACTTACTTTCTCACTTTTACCAGAAAATGAAAATCCTTAAAGAAAGGAGCAATTGAAAGTTTGGAAACATCAAAAGTGAAAAAAAAATTGATGAATTTTTTCATATCTACCATATTTTTAAGAAAACATTAAAGTTTTGTGGAAAATACTCAGTGCTTTCAAAGAAGATTATTAAAGCATACTTGTATTAAGATTTTTCTACCAGTTTCCATCCTTCAGTCAAGATCACAACTGAGAAACATTTTTCTATAACCATCGAAGTTTTACAACCTTATAGAAACTTCATAGTAAAACCTTTCTTATTTTATATACAATATACAAAACTCTATAGGGTGCAACCTAACTATATTTTAACCAACCAAAAAAGGAGCAAAAGATCCCAAGTTGATACTGTATAATTTTTTACACGTATACGTACTTTATACATAAACAATATACTACGCAGTAATCTGATATTGATGATTCGGCCAGGGTTTTTATATCTCTATGAAATCTTCCTGTTTGAGTATTATAGGTTACTCTGACGTAGCTTTAAAGAATATTTCGTGATTATACTTACGTGAAACTTCCTAAATTACATAATTGAATATTTCGTGATTATACTATATATAACTTACGTGAAACACACTAAATTCAGTGCTATTTTTTTCGTCTTAATCATGTAACTGTTTGATTTGTTCGTATTATTATCGTTTGGTATCAATACCAAATTATACCAGCATAATAGTATGGCTCACAAATATAAGACTCTAAGATGGCGTGAAACTCGACGAGTTTCTGGTCGAACATGAAAATTTTGTGGTATTCTGTTAATACACGGTTTAATAACCGTGTCTTATGACAGCAAAGTTGAATACCTTTTCTTTAAACGCTTTCGAAACTAATTATTTTAAACTGTAATTTTCCATCCATCAAACAAGGATATGGTGACAAAACTTCTTATTCAAAGAGACTCATACTCTATCTGTGGACCAACACGAGCAGTTAGATGTTTTTAATCGACCAGCTTATGCCAGCGTCTTTGTCCGCGTTCCTGTGAGCTATATGATATACTAAACCATAACTACCCCTGTTCCAAATTTCATCTGAATTCGATCACTAGTTTTACGTGAGAGTGAAGTAACAAACAGAAACACTCACACACACATACATCCTCACAAATTTTCGCATTCATAATATTAGTAGGATCTTAATTCTTTACAAATACGTATGTAACTTAATATCAACTTAAGGTATTATTTACCAATTAACATTGGTTTGTCTTGATAATACAAACAAAAAGACGAAGTTCACGTGAACCATTATCATCTACAGAGTGATATTTTCTTTTTCATATTTACATTAGTGTCGCATAACGAGTCGGGTAAACAAGAACCTTTCTAATTAACCTATATGAAGGTATTCTAAGGTTATCATAAAACTAAACAATGTAAGAAGAGAGCCAGTATATCTTTCTGAAGTAAAAGAGGTCGTATATCTTTCTGCTAATTAAGTTTATCGAAACATTTTACTTTTATGTAGGAGGTCTAAGATATTCTTACTGTATATTTGCTGAAAATATTATTTTAGGTTTTATATAATTGTTATATCACACTCAAATACGAAACAGAAATGGAATTCATGGAATATACATGTACGAGCTATAATGCTCATACAGCAGTTTTATAATGCATCGAACTAATAACTTAATTTTTTTTTTAATTCCCTCACTAAAATTTGCTCCTATGTCGTGAGTGAGCTAACAAACATACAAGTTCACATACACATGACACCTGGACCCGGCACAACAATCTGGGGATCAGACAAAGAGTTGTTCCGTGCGATGGTGCGGGTATCGAACTCGCGACACGTTGCGCGGCAGCATCTAGCAATCGAAACTTAAAAAACGTAATACTACGTAAAATGTGATTCAGGTAACTAAACGTGGCCTTTAATTGGTAGTTGGAAAATAAAGAAGCAAAACTAAAGAAACTTCGGAATACGAGTTATTTCCTACAATCTACAACTTTAATCGGAATTGTCATGAATTTTGAACAATACAAAAAACAAATTCGCGCAGGAATTGAAAGTACAATTTATACGTTGTGCAGCTGCCATGTGTTTGAACGTAATCATGTCCATACCTAAACGTTTATCGACATATCAGCAAAAGCCACTTCAGACTATCAAAATTTTAATTCAAAAAATTGGTTTGGTTTCATTCGTTTGATGAACCGTCAAAGGCTTTTTAACGGAAAATTTTGTGTAAAAAAGCACTCCATCTGCTATGAATCGTACGTTATATACGAAATATCATAGTTTTTGATACAGGATATGAGCAAACTCAGTTTTGCCTAGGCATTGTTATGTACTTAATGAAAGTAGTTTTTTTAAATGTTTTTGATCGATGTGTTCAGCACTGCCTTTGGGAATCATTTGATATTACACAGCCAATTTTTTAAGTTACAATGTATCTGTATAGTCCTTCATCTGATTATTTATCCATAATTAATTAAACGCATTCCAATGTATGGATGCAACGGAGTCATATGTGTCCCCTAGGCTTGTCTTTCAAGTGGAAGAACTAGGTCACTGTCGACACTCGATGGCCGAGTAACTCCAAGTGACGTATGCACTATTGTTAACTAAAACACCTTGCTATTATGTTGTTAATTAGTTTTTGGTTATATATAGGTACCAATATCACATAAACTTGTAAAGTTACTATGATAACTCTCAAAAGAGACATACTAAATAACTAAAACTCGCGGGACTACTTACGTGACAATACTGAGAAAAGCTCTATTAGTTTCGAACCACAGAGGGGTATATGGAGCCTACTGTAGGCTGCGCGACATCGCTGCTATCACGCACGCTGCTCATGAGGAAGATCCCCTCTATGGTTCGAAACTAGTAGAGCTTTTCTCAACATTAAAAAACCTACAGTTTACAGTAGGCAGTTTACACGCAAAGCATAAAAATCATCTGTACTCCGTTTTGAACTGGGGAAGATTTTGCACACGTGGTAGTTCCTACAGATAAACGATGAGTCATACCCAAAATTATATGATTGCTTACACGTGACAATTAGTTGTTACTTAAATATTATATAACTTGAACCAATACATTTGTTATAAAAAATAAGCATTGTACACATAGAAATATTGTTGAAAATCGAATATTAAGGCTACTTTTATTTGAGCGATAAATATGGCTATTGGACAGCTTTTGTATAGAAAACATGTCATCCCGCCATTTATAATCTAGATAACTGTGACGTCGATTGAAAAATAGCCTCCGAGCAAACTAACAGGATTTAACTTTTAAATAAAATTGCTTATTGAAAAGGACAAAGTAGTTATGTTAACACGTAATTTTATTTATCAAAATTAAATTATTAACATAACATAACATCACGCCTTTTATCCCCGAAGGGGTAGGCAGAGGTGCACACAGAAGTTACACTCACTTTTCACTATTTATGTCATGAGTCCCATGTAATAGGGGGTGACCCTATTGTCATACACCGGGCACACTTCCAGACTCCGTGCTACTACTGAAATTTATTCGAATCGATCCCGAGACCTCTTGCCCGGCAGTCGCACTTGCGACCACTCGGCCATCGAGGTAGTCATTTTTATTCTAGTTCAATCTAAATTATTATTCTTTACATTTCTGATTACTGATTTTGAATACCATGAACAAGGTCAAGTCTAAATATTACCTAAATTAAACTCTAAGAAGAAAGGAAAATGGATTGTTAAAATTATCTTTTCACACATACAAAGAGTTTTCACAATATTAATATTATGTTCCCTTTGTAACACATTCAATTATAATAATAAAACTATTGCATTATTTCGATAATAAAATTAACTATTCACATTGTCTCTAAACTTGCAATTAAAATGAACAAAATTAATTTTGGAACATCTAAGAATATGCAAATGGCAACTAGTAAAATAGAATGAAGTTCGTAAAGATGAACATTAAAATCGAAATAAATTTGTAACAATATTATGCACGTAGTACGTTTGTTCACAGTGTTACAATTTTATTAAGGAGTGGGTGTTCTTATATATACTGATAGTTCTACCTCTGTATATAATATAAGTTATAAGTGGGACTTTATATACATAATTTCTTTCTAAGATTATTTAGACACCACTGACAAACGGTGAAGGAAAACATCGTGAAGAAACCTGGACTTATAATTTCTAATTATTCGCCAACCCGAATTGAGCAAGTGTGGTGATTAATGCTCAAACCTTCTCCGTGTGAGAAGAGGCTTTGCTCAGCAGTGGGCACTTATAGGCTGTTGATGATATATATAATTATATTTAGTGACAACGTTATTAAATATATTTTCATTTAGAATTGTCTTTCTTTAATTTAAAATATACAGTTTCTTATCTTAAATATTAATATTATTATATCTACAATTGAGTAGTATTTAATTTCATAAAATCCGGCTCTCAACTCGAATGTTTGTGTTTTATTATTTTACTAGCTGTGCCCGCGACTTCGTTCGCCTGGAATAGTGACTATGAGCAGCGTTTTTTTAAATATATACTTATTTTTATTTTGGATCATAATCACAGTCATTTTGTATGTATAAGCATAGAATAGTGTTCGACGTGATTCTTTAATTTGACATAACTTTTTTATTTATAAACCGATTGACATGAAACAAACACTAAAGCATAACTGAAGCATACCACAATATATTCGTGAAAACCGCATCCAACTCGGATCAGCCGTTTCTGAGATTAGCGTGAACAGACAAACAGACAAAAAAAAGTTAATTACATTTTTGGGTTCGACATCGACATAACAATAACCCCTGCTATTTTTTTTATTTTTATTTTCAATGTACAGACAGCACTTTTCTACAATTTTATTATATGTATAGAAGATTTTTTTATTTTTATTTTCAATGTACAGACAGCACTTTTCTACAATTTTATTATATGTATAGATAGAGATAGAAGATGTATAGATTATACTTTTGTTTATCAACCTCTAGTACACATTATTCTGGTGGCTAGATCAAAAATCTGGACTAGATTCTATCCTAATACCTATATTCGTTTTTTACCACATCTTTTGATAAAAAGATTACAATTTTTCATTTACTTTAAAAGAAGATCAGAACATTGAATTTCATAATTAGTTATCTACGGTACCTACATACACAGTTGAGATCGAGAGTAAATCGGATTACACCTTTCTTCGTTTAATCATTGGACATGTACCATAATTCTATAGCCACCTACACATTTATAAATTAATAAAGTAGATAAAAAAATATAACATTTTGTTATTTTTTTTCCGACTGTTAATGACTTGGCTTTACATGTTAGACTCTACATTTTTTATATTTGATTTTAACAGTTTTAATCTTTTACATTTCATATCTTAAATAATAAAATCACTTGAAAAACGTAGTACAGTAATCGTAAGAATCGTAGATGCGTAGTAATGTGTTAGAATCTCGTAGCACTTGCTACGCATCGCTACGAGCTACGAGCCTACGACATTTCAACGTTAACTGTCTTCCTTCCTCAATGTTCGTAGATCAAACGCACGTCAGAGATATTATATCAGTATTCTCTACAGTTAACTTCTGTTACTAAGAATATTACTCATTCGAATACTCATTACATAGTGTACAGATTATTAAATGATATACACATTTATGTTATTCTGTTTAGCGTTTTCTCGATATATCACTTCTTTAGCCGATTTGGCATTCTCAATTTTTGTGAAGTGATGAGACATCTGAAGGAAGACAGGAAATGTAATAGAAATCCATACTTCCACCAACGACATGTCTTTAGTTCGACTGTATAAACGTTTATTTCGCTCAAAATAAATTTATTTATAGAAATATTTGACAAGACAAGTGAAACAGAACCTTATGTAGGTACAATAAGGAAGCAAATACATGTATTATACAAATCATAACGTCAATATTGTGGTGTCGAGCATTCAATCGGGTTTTCACATGCAAAATTTGGAACGCAAAACGTCTGTCAATAGACACGGTTGTCACAGCCGTGGATCTTATTCTAAAAATGGATTGTATTCACATGAAGAAAGCAGCCTTTTATTTAAATAAAATATATTATTATTGGCTGTCTTAAAACTGAACTTTAATATTTAAAAATAACATAATTGAATAAAAGGTATTTTAATACAATAATTGATTTTAATGTTAAGTTTCCGACAGATTAATTAATTTCAAGTCTATTTTCATTCAATAACTGTCATGTATTTTCGTTGAAGCAATCCGCGAAACCAATTTTCATAACGATACCGTTAAAAGCTTAAAATTTCACTTACTATAATAACGCTGAATAAATTGAATTTAATAATATAGTGGCAGTTGCACATGTCGGGGACGGACGCGTCAATTTCACGCGTCCGCACTTCTACACTCAGCTTTAATTATATTATCCATTTCACCCCTCTGATATTTTCCATATAGGCGAAAATTTACGTAAACGTTACCCCTGTACGCTTGTACCGCTTTAATAAGATAGATAATAACCGTTTACGAAAAATAATAGCATCAAAATTACTGTAATTTTCGAACCTCATACAAGTTTATAAAGTCTATAATGCTTCGTATTATGTTGAGAATTTCTTGGTATATTCTAAACTCTGTGTCAAGTTGGCTGTAGTATTTAGTTATGTTCAAGTAATTGTATGAATTCCCTCCCTATATAAAGTTTCATAGAATATAGTTTTAATTACAGAAGTAACGGTAACTAAATCGTCGAATAGATTTTGAACTCTCTGATGCATGAGTAATAGTTCAAAATTTATTGATGGTATAAATGACATTTTGCTTGTTAAGGTAGTTGTACACGATACACCTACACATATAACTTCCGATTTTCTAATTAAATACATTTGAGTTATCAATTGCGTATATATGTAGATACTCATAAAAATATGTTACCAAGCGATTACTTAGATATAAAACCAGTTAGACACCAATTTCTTAGCCACGGCGCCATCCCTCCATTTAACAACTCTGTCATAGTTTATTACCATCTTAAACTATATTACTGAGGTCGTAAAATCTAAATTCGTATAACACAAATCAAAGTAAAGATGCATAAACGTTCACTCACATTCTATAAATTTATTTTATATGAAAATATGCCGACAATTCCCAATGGGACTTTTGGTATTGTCGATATGATTTTCTGTGAATATTTTGGAGAATCAAATTGTGGTGTATCATTTTAATGTTAACAATATTCTTATCTTCAAATGCTAAGTATTTTGTGATTTTCGTCAATATTTTTTCAGTGTATACTTAAGCATATTTTCTAATAAGAAACTACATATTTGAAGAAGAATTATTATATTACACCATACTATTTTTATCCTAAGATATTGTCATTCAACTCAAAGTTATTGGTTTCACGCAACCAAACCCGTTGTTTGCGAGTCTACTGTTGACTACTATTGAATATAGACCAACATCAATCATCCCGTAGGTGCTGTCACTACAATTTTGCAAAAGTTTCAATTCAACCTTTACTAAACCCAACTCTATTTAGAACTAGGGACAGCAAATCAAGTTAAAATTATTATTAGGTACTAGCTGTGCTTGCGACTTCATCCGCGTAGAATAGTGATTCACAGCTTCTCCCCTATAGGTGATAGCGTGATAATATGTGGCCTATATGTTGACCCGACATGTTAATAATATTCATGCAAAATTTGAAGTAAATCCATGTAATATTTTTTGAGTTTAGCCCGGACAGACATACAGACAATCAGACGAAAATTCAAAAATCTTATTTTTGGCTCCGTTGTGGATTATTACGCCACAAGGATTATTTAAAAAAAATCAATATACAATTTTTAATTTCCTATATATCTTATCATCGAAATAAAGCTCGGAAAATGATATCACTAAAGATTATCAAAAATAAATTTTCATTTATATACGTGTAATTTCATTGTAAAGTAATATCTAGTTCCTATCCACAAGTAACAGTATTACGCCGGTAAATGGCATCGTTACCTTAATGTTTTGGTTTAGGTAACTAGCTTTACCCAAAGGGTATTGCAAATTATTGAACGTATACATAAAGGGTAAGGGGGTAAGGAAAGTCGATATTTTGTGATCACATTTTC
This sequence comes from Spodoptera littoralis, assembly GCA_902850265.1. Lineage (NCBI taxonomy): Eukaryota > Metazoa > Arthropoda > Insecta > Lepidoptera > Noctuidae > Spodoptera > Spodoptera littoralis. The sequence continues at coordinate 11,324,249 of LR824544.2, forward strand.
CCTTTCTTACTCTAAATACACATACGTAAAATTGAAACAATTTGTTGGAATATATTCTGTTGTTAACATGTAAATTATAGCCTTGGAATTGTAGAGAAAATCAGATTTTTTCGTTTTATTTTTACTGTTACCAAATTTATTATTGTTATAGAAAATAAAATGTCGAAATATGTATTCTTTTGTCGAGCGACATTTAGGAAATATATGATAACAATAGGTGAGGATTATTTAAACAATAGTTTGGTTTACTCAGAGCTGCAGACGGTAAGTCATCCGCAGCTCTATTAACCAGGGCTTACCGGGGTTACTTGGGAGGAGTCCCAGTAAACCTGGTTTAAGCTGGAGACCTCAAACCAGGAGTATGAACGGGGTGGTTTTTATATAGTAAGAGTCTAACACTCCCCCCTATCTCATACAAAAGATGTCATTAGCTGATTTCGCCCTTATATAACTTGTTTTAACTTTAACGTAAGACACTAGTAATTACTTAATAATATTCGATTTACTCAAATGGAAAGAGTTCTAAAAATATCTCAAAACTTCCATTACCTTTAATTCAAACCAATACAAAATTAAACTTGATTTCCAGCCTAGCAATAAGAAAAAACAAAAAGGTAGTTACAATTAATATTAGTTCAGTCCCTATGGAGGTAGTGACAGATTAAACCAAAGTATCGTAGAAAAACGAGAAAAACTTCGATGCGGGAAAATAATCGATTTTCATTTCGAATAGCCACATCAGTATTTTGCTGTTCATTGAATTTAGGGAGGTGCATTGTTGTTTAATATATTATGTAAGTAATCTTGCAGGCTAGGGAAGGGATAGTGGGATTTGTGATTCCAATAACGTTGAATCGAAGGTAAGAAAATTGGGTTTGTTTTCAGTAGTGGTTTTCAATGAAAGGTGTTTGAAATTGTGAAGCAGTAAACAAGTTACTGTTTTGCTTTTTATTCGGAGATGGAAACATCGCGTCGACTAATTAATTAACAATTATAAATGTAACTGAATTAATTTGTGACGTGTATCTGTTGGCTGTATAAAATTCTTGCATGAATTACTGTATCATCAATTTCACACTACCCAAACTGGCTTGAATATTAATAATTGGGTTTACAATTAATGATTGATTAACGCTTTAATACATTAATCGGTAAATACTCATTTTAACGTATGATTTGAATATTTCTGTTCTTTTGTATTATATCGTATATAAAATTTCAATTTTTTATTTCACGTTGGTCTAGTGGATATAGCAAGTTATAATCCCACTCCCAAATTCATGGTTGACTTCACCATGGAGATGGATCATGGAGCCAGATTCAAGTCTAATTTTTTATACTTCTTTGAGACCGACAGGCCACTATATTAAAATTACATAATACACGGAATTGTTGATAACAAATGGCAAATCTTGTCGTAAATGATTATAATATTACATCATTCAGTGTATATATGTAGGAGAGAAGGGGTGAACGAACGAATGAACTGTGAAAACGAACGAACGAAATGAAGATGATTGATGAGTCGAGGTGAATGAAACATGAATCGCGTACGACTGCATAATTTGAGGCCCAAGGTGGCATAGATAACAATTTTGCGTTTCGCAATTTTTGTCAGTTATTGACTGCTGTATGGGTCGAGTGGTCGCAAATGCGTTTGCCGTGGTAGCGTGCTAGTACAACTAGGCAAAATTTTTGTTTAGCTTTATTGGGAGAGCTCTTGCTCAGCAGTGCATGTCTTCTTGCTGACATTGTAATGACGATGATAAGTATTTGGCAATATATTTTATTCTGAACCTTTATAAGATGTGTGGCAATATTTTTTTTTGTGGAATAATAAGCAAGCACACGAATCATCTGATGGTAAGCGATCAGCGCCGCCCATGGACACCGGCAACACCAAAGGAGTTAATATATTTGTTGCATAGAACAAGGACGTTGCAAAAATGGCGGACCACGGACATAATATCACTTAGAGATGTTTGAAGCATCAAAACGTCAGTAGGTTATTTATGTATGCGTGTGTAATGAGTTACTACGTTACCGGACAGAAAACTTCGTAACAATGTGTGTATGTTCTGCGTGTAAGTCTATAGTAACGAGGTGCCACAGTAGCTGTTCCAAGAGACTGTTTCCGCCTTTTATTTCAACGTCCTTGGCATAGGATATATTATAAAGTAACTGAAAAAAAAGAATACCAGTTACAATAATTAATAGGTTTACATTTGTCTACCCATTTCAAGAATAAATTGAAACAAATAGGTCACGTAAAAACATTAAATAGGTCACAATTTTGTTTTCGAAATGTCTCTTTATATTATTGCCATTTACGGTGCAAATTGTACATTGATATCGTAGGTATGTACACGAATCTTTATAAATATTGAGGTCAAAAAGGGGTATTAAATTAAGGTAAAATTTTGTAACCCGTTATCAATAGAGGAGGCTGATAAGGGCATAGAAACAGACGTTCTTAAAGGTATTTTGATTTTGTAATGGCATGATATGATAGCAATGACGAATCTACATTTTGGAACGAGCACCTAGATTCACTACCGGACAGACTAACAAATGATTATTTTATTTTGTATTTGTTGACGTTTCAAAAGTACCAAATTATGGTTTAATTTGAAATAAATGCTTTGATTTTGACTTTAACAATGAAATTCCTTAAGTTAGACTTAGGTAAATAGATAGGGTAGGTATAAAATTCTTTGTTTTTAAACATAATTTATAAGTTTCGTATACTATAAGTTTCATATTATATGTAGTACTATAAGTTTTGTCATTACGAAACATATTGTTTTATTTATTTAGTGTAAACAGATTTTGACTTATATTTTAACAATGGCGTCTCGTAGGCTGCTCATAAGAGGGTATGACGTATTACTATTCTTGTATCTAGTTAGAGTGTTTAGGTAAGGAGTATGGATTTCGTCAGTGTTTTGAACGAGAATTGATATTTACACTTTTACTGAATGATGAAACAACTTCTTTTTGAACACTAGCTTCAGCCCGCAACTTCATACTATTACGCGTTGCTGTAGGATAAAAAATAGTCTATGTTACTCGTAGATGATGTAGCTTTCGAATGGTGAAAGAAATTTTAATATCGGTTTAGTAGTTTTTGAACCTATTCATTACAAACTAACAAAATTACCTCTTTATAATATAAGTGTAAATAGTCAGAGATGTAGGTAACAGACGAAATTATGTTCTGCTATTGTTACAAATATGTGTTTTGTAAAATAAATGTTACAGACTTTATCTATAATAATTATTTCTTTACATTTTCTAATGTGAACCTACCTAATTGTAATGTGTTTATATTTTTACAAAGAACCTACACTCGTAATATAGTTTCAAATTTAACTTGTCTTTTATCCAATACCATTCAAAGATGGATGTAACCATCAATCGTCGCCCGAGCTTGCATTTGATAAAATGACAACCCTAGAGGTCGACGCCATCCATTTGTGGTTTAGTCGATTCGACGGCTCAATTCGTCGTCATCTTTGCGGTGACGTCGATTCTCCTAACAATATTAGAGACCGCAGTAAAATCAGTCGATTTTGATAAAGTTTGGTACAGATATTGTTTTGATAGGAAAAGAATTTTATTAAAATTTTGCTAGTGTCTTATTGGTTTAGAGTTATTGTATTTGACATTTGGAAAAGTATACTTTTACTTTTACAGTTGTTATTCTCTAATGCTGGAATACTGAAACGTTACTCAATTTTAAGTCGTGCTTAAATATCGTGCCATCTCTGTCATTTCACAAAGAATTAGTGGTGACAGAACTATACTTAAGCGCGACTTAAAATTGAGTAACGTTTCAGTGTTCCGACATAAAAGAGATAGTAGCAAGCCAATTACACATTTGCCGACCCTTTGCTATTCAGTTGCATTACCAACCATTTAACCAACGAGGTTTTCTCTATAAAATTATTATGTATTATAGTTAATAAAATATACAAATTATACATATATTTATTTTACCTTTTATACATGTTTTACTTTTTATAGAGGTACATAGAGCCAATATATCCAAGAACTACGGTACTTAAAAAGTTCGTCCGTATAATAATAACACCAGAGCCATTTCTTTATAAATTATAATTATAGAGTTATAAACTTTTTGGTAGCTAAAAAAGTTACAGCAACAAAGAGAATCATTAAAAGTTCAAAAAAAAAAATACTGCGAACTTCTTTTAGAACATTCTAGATAAAATGTGGAAAGGTGTTTAAACAGTTTTTGTTTACGCAAACACTTAATGAGTACACAGGGTGCCTGAATTAGAGTTTTATTCGTAAAAAGGGACTAATGTGGGTATCCCACTATTTAATAAAGAGTTACATTCACTGACGAACGTGTTACCCAAAATGTGGTTAGCGTTTTTATCTACGAGAATTATTGGGTATTGAGCCTATGATAATAGGTATTGAGCAGGATTGGTCTAGTATTGGTCGCCAAGATAGACCAATCGAATTAAAATTCTTAGTAAATGTAGACCATTTTACTTTTTGTATACGGTGCTAAGCAGTAGGTTATCTTTTTGTGATAATGGGAATAACAATAAAATTGGCAAATGTGACACACGTATAAAACTATAGGTACTAGTAAAATGCTTGTCTAATACTATACTCCAATTTTTTTTATCTATATAGATACATAATTAATGGTAATTTTTACCAACCCTACTACCTACCACTGGTTATATAGTTAATGATTGAGTATTTAGGATAACTTCATTAGGTATGGAAACGAGTTGTAACAATAATGATAGATACAGCGCAATTCCACGTAGTACAATGCCGGGAGCGAATCATAATTTAATATAATAAAATATAACCGTATCTATTAAGTGCGTGGCGGGATGAGCTCCGGCGCGATCTCATGGCGGAATGGCAGCAGCGACTGTCGCAACCGAGGGCTGGGCTCGCTGCCATTGCAGCGGTAAGTCCCCTCTTTGAGGAGTGGCTTGAGAGACGCTACGGCGTCCTCACCTACCGCCTGACGCAGGTCCTCACCGGACATGGCAGTTTCGGGAGGTACCTGTGTCTGATGGGGCGGGAGGAAACGCCCGGGTGTCATCACTGCGAGGACCGCCCTGAGGACACGGTGGAACACACGGTGGGAGAATGCCCTTCGTGGGCTGAGCACCGCCGTGTCCTCAGGGAAGTGATCGGCGATGGCGACCTCTCGCGTCCGGGCCTAGTGCAGGCCATGATGCGGAGCGAGGGGGATTGGGATGCCGTCTCCTCCTTTTGCGAAGCAGTCATGCTAGCTAAGGAGGAGGCGGGACGCGTGAGGCAGCGAAGCGCTGCCTCCTCGCAACCCAGCCATCGCGAAGGACACACCGGGCGTCGGGGATCGCGGGACGATCTCCGGCCACCGTAAGCGCGGGCCTGCGGACGGCGAGCATGGGTGGCTCCCCGTCCGACCAGAAACAGACCCGAGCGTACGGCGCGTCGCGTTCCGCGCGCGCCTCAAAGAGCCATCAGACCACCACAGATGGGGCCCAATAGGGCCGATGCCGATTCGGAGTCGCGGAGAACCTAACGGGTAACCGGGGCTCCGGCTCGACGTGCAGGAGAAGGAACGGGGTGGTTTTTAGTCAGTAAGAGTCTGACACTCCCTCCCGCCTCACCCAGGCGGGGGCAGTCATTCGATGATTTTCCCCCCTTAAAAAAAAAAAAAAAAAAAAAAATCTATAGGTACACCTATACAGAAAAACTAAACTGGAGTGTCTGTTTGTAATATTAAAATAACCGCTTTTTACTACATGCATATGATACACGATACGCATACCAAAATAACATTTTTTACCAGTTTTGTCTGTCTGTGTGTCTTTAATTTTGTACTGGCTAATCTCTGGAATGGCTGTAGCGAATTTGCAAGACTTTTATTGACAGGGAGCTGATGTATGAAGGAGTAACATAGGGTATTTTATTTTGAAAAAATTGAACGAAGAAAATATATGTCCTAATAATCATATTCCACGCGTACGAAATCGTAGGCTGCAGCTAGTTCTGTATAATAATATAATGATTATTTAAATATAGACAGTAGTAACAGTTTTTATAATATCTAACAATTCTAAATGAAAAATATTAATAATCGTTTTAAGTAATTGTTTTATAAAATAAAAAGGGATGGTCGATTTAATTTCAACTGTAATAGACAAAAATATTCACCAGCTAAAATTTTATATATTCCACAGTTGAACGTTCGAATAAATTCGGGTAAAAAGATACAATAAAGGTAACGTTTATTTTTAGATATGGAAGTATTGTGTGTAGAAAAGTCCGTATTAATAAACAACAGCACTGACAATGACAACATATTTCATTATTTTTGTAAGTTAACAAATCGCGAAAAGGATTTTAAATTTTGTTTGTCGTTTGCGTATTAAGCGGACGCCATTTATTTTTTGCTGTCAACAGATTACAAATAACATGATGGTAGTATGACAACATGTAAGATATTTATTATTTTTTACTGTCTTATTCTATGACAGTAATGGTGCGCTGAACATGACATGTAGGTTTTGATTTTCATGCCAGATAAATTAAAAATTGTGATATATTATTTTGTTTTTTGGCATATTCACGTAGGTAATTATTTGACGAGGATCTCGACTAGTTTCAAGCCATACTACAAGTTCGACCGCGACACGCGACGCGGCGACTGTCGCGCTGCTACTCATGAATATGAGCCTCTAGCATGGCTTGAAACTAGTCGAGTTCCTCGTCAAATAATTACGTGAGTAAGACGAAAAACATAGTTATTTTTTTAGGTAATGTGTGTCATGTCTCATATAAGTTATAACATCAAAATTGGGTTTTTATTGCTTACAAAAAATAAAAAGTTACAGAATATTCTGTGTCATACCATAAGTCCTTTAACTTTATGACTACCAAGGCTATCTTGAAGCATTCCTCTTTTAATTTTACTTAAAAGTTTAATACTACTACTAATAAATACATGAATTTCCACTGGTATTGCGACTGAATTCCATTCGCTAGTGTGGTTCCCTCAGAGGGCCAACTAGAGATAAATATAAGGAATCCCTGTTATCTCGCCCTCTCTACACATAAAGGCAAGGATTTGTTGAAGTTCCCAAACCAAGTGAAATACCACACAATTTAGGATACTATACAATGTGTTTGAAGTGAAAATAATAGTTATAGAGATTAGTTTTTATGTAAATATATCGACTGCCTCGCTGGCCGAGTGTTTCGATTCCTAGGTAGGCCAAAGTACTACTGGGTTTTAAATAAATTCTCAGCAGTAGCACGGAGTCTGGAACTGTGCCCGAATATGGCAATAAGCTCACCCCTCATTGCATGAGACTCATAACATAAATAGTGATAAATGGGTGTTACATTGTAGAGTGGCGTTAAGTGCCATAATGTGCACCTCTGCCTACCCCTTCGGGGATAAAAGGCGTGATGTCATGTTATGTGTAAATATATTTATATAGGGTTTCTCAATCGTCTACTGAGAAAAATAGCTATGATTCTTAACAACCAATACCCTTCAGCCATTACCAGTAATATGATATATTTGTTTACAGTCCTCAGACTACTCGTTCCTACTTTCGGTACTCCCACTGATAGATACATGCAATCTAAATACGGCTTGTGGTGACGGCCAAGTGCTAATATTTTTAATCCTTTCTTTCTTAAAAACCGTTGCCCCACCTTAGGATTTTCTTGTGTGTCGTGGGTTCACAAACAAGTACACATACATATGACACCCAGACCCAGAATATCATTTTGTGGATCACACAAAGAGTTGCTCCGTGCGGGAATCGGCAACACCCCATCTCCTTATATGTTATCTTCCCAGAGTAACTTAAAATTATTTCCCACTTTGTTGCTTGTTAAACTCATTGTATTCTTATTTATATCCCACGGTATTTTATTTATTGGCACTCATATTGAATATTGTGCCATTCCGTAATTAATGTAAACACTAGCCTGTATCCCTACGAACCCGCGGAGGGCTTAAAGGGTTGCTGGGGCTCCATCAAAGTGGAGGAGTGGGAACTGGATGGTTTTAGTCAGTAAGAGTCTGACACTCTCTGTCACCTCATCCGGGCGGGAGATGTCAGTGGATGATTTCCCCCCCTCAAAAAAAGTTTTTATTTCTATTATTTTCTAATGTTCGATGTGTGTGTTCATATTGTTGATATGCCCGAATAAAATAAAATAAAATGATGATAAGCATAAATAAATTAGTTGCGACTACAACTTAGGTAAAGCTATATAAAATACTACTTAGATTAAAATTAGACAACACGGTTAGTGCGGTGGCTGGACATCTGGCTGCCATGCAACGTGTCGCGGGTTCGAACCCCGCACGGAGCAACTCTTTGTGTGACCCACAAATTGTTGTTCCGGGTCTGGGTGTCATGTGAATGTGAACTTGTATATTTGTAAACGCACCCGCAACACAGGAGAAAATCCTAGTGTGGGCGAACGGTTCTTTAAAGAAAAAAAAAAGAATAACAGTTACGTTTTGCATGGTTTATAGTTATTCACATACATAATATTTTATCAAAATGAAGAAGACAAAAGATTTTACAGTTTAACCTCGTTGATACCATTTTCAAATGTTTGTGTCTATGTGTTTTATTATGTTTTTCGTAATAACCGTAAAAAGGGGATCAAAGTCCTAATGTTAGGTGATACAGAGCTCGTGTTAGAACCGGTTTTAATGTTTAAATCCTTTACGAAATACTAAGGGTAATAACAATACCGAATGTACTACATAAAGATAGGATACGATAAGTAAATGGTGTCTTTTTTGTACCTAAAAATATGTAGACTAGCTACTTCCCCGCGGTTTCACCCGCTCTGCTTGGCTCCTGTTGATCGTAGCGTGATGTTTTATAGCCTATAGCCTTCCTCGATAAATGGACTATCCAACACAAAAAGAATTATTCAATTCGAATCAATAGTTTTGGAGATTATCGCGTTCAAACAAACACAAAAAAACAAACTCTTCAGCTTTATGATATTAGTATAGTATTACAGTAAGTAAAAATTAAAAACTGAGAAAAGGTCGTTCACTTATTTTTGTGACTTTTTCAACAAACTTGAAAACTTTTAAGTTTTCTTAAGAATGATGTCGAAAAATTTATTATCTAAATGTCACAGTTAGGTATCAGATTTCAAGGGCAAAAACCTCAAAACTTTTATATTTGGAAATACGTAGATATGGCCATAGATAAAGCTATACAGAACCAACTTACCTTGGTCTCACTTAGCTGGCTGTTCATAGGTTAATGTGTACCCGTGTGTACCGTCTAGTTTATGCTTAAAAACATACAATTGTTCATCCATTATGTCATACATCTTGTAGTTGAAATATTTCAATACCATTTAACCAGTCATATGTGATATTGAAATACATTTCTAGTCTTTTTTGGAAAAGACTTTCATTATAGGCATAACCAAAATCAGCTTCCATTTGAAGCATTTCATTCTTTTCGCCTTTGGTTCGACGTAACCTAATCCTTTTACATTAACCTCGTTTTCGAACCTTTTATCACTGCGGTGTTACAAGAAAACAAAATTTTATGATTATGTTCAAACGAAAATGCACAGCACTTAGGATCAACTCATAAAAATTACTAAAGCGACATTTTTGGCCAGTAACCGCGTGTTGTAAATGTTTATGGGTAATATTAATATTTTTTACTGCGATCTCCAACCCGTCTGCCAAGCTTGGGAGTCGCTGATATTAGAATGGAAACTCATAGTCCAGTATATGATATTACTACACTGTATTCCGTCGTTAATTTAAAGTAAAATTTTTAGTTAATATTGTATAGTTGTTAGTTTTGCTTCAGCATATTAAAAAAAACCCTTAAAGCAAAAATGGAGTCTACAATTTATTATTAATGTATGTTAGCGCTCTTTTCTTCTTATTTTCAAGCAACATTGATGACCATAAACAGCCTGTTCTCGTCCACTGCTGGACATAAGCCTCTTCAATGGCATGCCACTGAGCTCGATCTTCAGCTCTACGCATACAGCCACTTTACGCATATCACTCCACCTAACTGGAGGGCGCGTTACACTACGTTTCGGTAATCGGTTCAATATTGATGATAAAACCGTATTGTATAGAAAAATGTTATTAGACAATAGTAGGAAAAGAATATAATTTTAATCTTCTTAATCTTAAAGTAAACCAATGATAAAGAAAACATAAAATAAATACAATTCATAAACAAAGTACTTACAAAAGAATTTACACATAATCTGAGTGTCGTAAATGAAATAGGTTGATCTCAAGGGAGGAATAGAACAAAACTGAAACCTGTTGACAATGATAATATTATTATGATAAAATTATTTGTTACAAGCTCATAGGGATTAGAAAGAGATTTAAGATCCACTAAATATAGCATTTGTAACACATTTATGTACGTACCCGTAACCCATATCAAAATAATAATAACATATAAATAAATATAGGTCAAATACCCCTGGATTAGCATAAGGGCTCGTTAGTTAGTGGGTCATAATTCAAGGGAGTGATATGTCAGAACATTTTTGAGGCTCTATGCTTTAGTACTATCTTAACACTACATTTCAATATCTGGTCGGTTTCTATCTATGCCAGTATTGACAAATGTTTTTATAATTCTATAGGTAATGAAACATCACCAAGAAGGACCAATATTCGTTTCAGACTTCTGACATTTAACCATAAATCAGCTTAGTACTCTAATTTTGGGAAAAGGTCAAGGGGAAGAAAGAAAGGCTTTTCTGAAGGTGAATTTTAATTATTTTTCAAACTTGTGCAGTGAGGTGCGATCTCGTTAGACGACGTAACACCATTCCCTTTATTGGATCACCGTTCCTCGGATGAGCTCTTACCTACAGGCTGATGTTTATAAACCAAATTAACTTTGGTACGCTTATCTTGTCCTCTGACGTAGGTAGTATTCATAGTACTTTAGGGTTTATTTCTTATAACTGAGGAGCTTATTTCTGTCAAAACATGTAAGTTACAAGTTAGTCGTAGGATGTCTTCTACAACTGTAAAGGTAGAACAGAATGAAGAAGAGTATACAAGGTGTTGTTTTAAAGTAATTTTTTAGGAGGCTCGCGCGGAGCCTGACGCGCCGTACTATTTACCACACTTGCGGCAAAAAGTTTAATACTTACACTGTTGTCGTCATACCGAACCTAAATCACCGATAGGAAAATCAATCAATTATTACCGTTTCGTATCGAAATTAGTTCTAAAACAATTTGTTTCTTTGAGTGAAATTATTCGTTAGACGGTTTAAGGCTAATGTTATTTTCTGAACCATTGATTTTAGGCCATGAACGATTGGCTGCGTCTTTGACTGATAAATGTAATTTAACGATTTTATTTGTTTTGTTTTGTTTTGTATACGTCAAATGGATTTTTTTTTGTAGAATATTGTAAATTACGGAAAATTAAAAACCTAATTTGAACCTAAGTTTTTATGGACTATTTTATTAATTTTGCTTGTAGTACATAGATTAGCTTAGTAGGGGTGAAATGGAGAAAAATAATAGATATTTAATAATTAATTAAAAACATAATCGTACATCAATATTTTTAATAACTCATGAAACCTGATGTATTCTTTTTCCGATATAAATAGGAATCAAAACTAAAATCACCGGTTTAGAAGTCACGATTGAAGCGATTTGAACGACATCTTAGTCTCGATGTATTCAACTGTGAAGAATATCAATTTCATCCTGATAATGCTATATTCTCGAATCTTGCGTGGGAGCTTCCCTTATGTAAAGGCGATTGAATACATAAACAAAAGCAAGTATAAGGCAATATATACACTCTTAAAGGTTGAACTTTCTATTCATTTATACGAGGTGACTTTATCCAGTCTAGCTAAAACCTCGACAGAGCTATTCATGTTTAAATAACTACACTGAAACGTACTCACTGGCTTGTCGTCCCAATAAATATGGACTACAAAGGAATTCTACACTAATCTGATTCTGTGTGAAAATGTTACAGATTTTATTTTTGTCTAACTTTGTTTGGGGAATAAGTTTTAATTTGTGATAGTGGGTCGGTTTGGTAGCTTTGAATCTATGATATTTCCAAATCAAAATAGAATAACCAACCAGATATGGATATTTCATTTTAATAATTTAGGGACGGACATATCTATCCAAACTTTATATTTCAGAATCCTAGTAAAATTCGTGGTCCTTGGCATAGCAACCGATTGCTCGACCACTGCGCTGAATGTTCATTTTTCATGATAGCTCGGAAAGAAGCTTGAAACTCTGATAATGGGTCTAGCCAAAATTCTATCAACCACTGCTGAAGTGCGGCAAGTAGATATTAATAACCTAATGGTAAATACTAATTCAGTCAAACCTGATTAAGACTTATTGCCATCAACCTATTTCAGAAAAGGTCGGAAGATAGAAATATTCGCAAATAAATTTTTGTTAAACATTAGATGTTTGTATATCCAAACTCACACCAACAAGGGGGCATAATAAAAAAATAACGACCTCCGGCATAACTCTTTGTAACACGCTCAGCATTTTATCAACAGTATAATTTTTATGTACAGAAGTTGAAAGGTCTAAAATTTTTGTGGACAGTAGCAAACGATCCTGTAACTGTTTATCATGGCAATTAACTTTTGCGACGATGCTCGCAGAATATATTTTGTGGCAATTTTAGGGTTGCCACAAATTGATGGAGTAACAACGTTGCTTCAAACATCTCGTTAGGAAGTTTTAAATTGAAACCGGGCTAAGAGCAGTCTCGTATATTTTTCTTAAGAACTGGTTAGGAAGGTTACGACGTGTGTGTTTCAAATGAGAGTGTATTTAAGACTGTAGTTCTGTATATTTTAAATAATAATTTTCTAGAACAAAAATGATATTTTTCTAAATAATAATTGTCCGTCTGTTGGTAATAGTGATTAAGTATCAATAAAATCAGTGATAGAAATATTATTACTGTGACACTTCGAATCAGAGTATAAGAATTCATGACGTCACAATTTCATCAATTTATATTGAACTGTGATGTATTTTGGCATCGTTTTTTATGTATCAGTGACATTTCAGTCTTTCTTTCTGAGAAATAAGTTTATTCTAGAATACAGATGTAAAGAAAATTGTACTCAATTTCCGGATACGCACAGACGTTTTTCCTTTGACTAACTAAACTCAAAATTGAATGTGATCTACTATTATAATGTAATACATAGAAGAAAAATCTTGTATATTTGTTTATTTCCTCAACCCTTTGAGTGAAGGCAGTGGCTGTCAGTAACATAAGGAGGCGTCAGTAAATTTGGTAATGGATACGTTGCGCCACTTTGACGTACAAACAACAATATTGATATCCTCATTGTAGTTATTTGCTGAATATATTTTACTATATAATAATATGTGTGTAGGTAAAGTAGATAGTCATCTACTATATAAAAATAAGTCGGGTTTTCCTTCCTGACGCTATAATTCCAAAACGCACGAACCGATTTCCACGGTTTTGCATTCGTGGCGAAACGGAAAGTAGATAGTCATTTACTTATATATAACACTAGCAAACCCGGCGAACTCAGTTCGTCACCAGATAGTTTCGTTTTATGGAAGATTTCGTTTGATGATTAAAAGATGAAGAAAAATTTTTTTAGTTTTATATTTCATAAACCTCACGGAGCTCGAGACCTTTCCAACGAATGCAAAACTGTGGAAATCGGTTCGTGCGTTCTGTAGTTATAGCGTGAGGAAGAAAAAACCGACTTATTTTTATATAGTAGATGGCGTTAAAAATATTATGGTACACCAAGAATTTCGATTTGAAAGACTCATAACAGGTTCTTCTGTTTTATTGTAAAAATTGTCTTACGAATGTGAATTTATTTAATATTGTTTCTATTTATTTCTTATTATTTTCATTAAAATATTAAATACCTAGCAATTTTATAATATTGCTTACAATCTAAACAATGTACCATAACAACAATATTATAATTAAGAATAAGATATAGTAAGTAATATTAATCAAATTTTATTCAAAAACCAATTAATATCGTCAAATTACAATTCATTTTTGTATTTAACGTTTAATGAAATTACTTTCCGGAAAAAAATATTTACCATTTGCCGATCACAAATAAAATTAATAAAGTAGGTAGTATCATTAAAAGACTAATTTGTATTTCCACATCAATCGAAAGAAACCCAATTATTGTATTGTTTCAATACAATGGTGATTGTTCAAAAACAACACATAATTATAATTACTTTATGTTAAAAAAAAACAAAATGTAGATGATGTTCGATCTTTCTGTACCTATAGATAGGATCAATATATAAGACAACACCGTTAGTGCGGTGGCTGGGCGACCAGCTGCCACGCAACGTATCGCGGGTTCGATTTTCGCACGGAGCAACTCTTTGTGTGATCCACAAATTGTTGTTCCGGGTCTGAGTGTCATGTGTATATGAACTTGTATGTTTGTAAACGCACTCACGACAGGAGAATTAATTTATTATCCCGAAGGGGTAGGCAGTGCACTAATGTGCAATCGGCACCTAATGCCACTGTACAATGTAACACCCACTTTTCACTATTTATGTCATGAGTCTCATGTAACATGGGGTGAGCCTATTGCCATATACCGGGCACAGTTCCAGACTCCGTGCTACTACTGAGATTTTTAAAAAACCCACATGAAATGACATGTCCTTATGACAGATGTCTTTTGTATCAACGTGTGTATGTTCGCCGGGTAAGTCTATAGTAACCAGTGCCTTTAGCCAAACGCCACTTTAGCGCTTGTCTACAGAGAGAGTAGAAATGAAAATGTATGGGGATGACACTGACAAGTGTCAAAATTTACGTCAATTCATTATAATTTGGTTTTCTATTCTACTTGTAGACAAGCGCTAGAGTGGCGTTTGGCTACAGGTGCTGGTGCCACAGTCGTTGTTTCAAGAGACTGTTTCTACCTTTTTTTTAATGTTCTTGGCATAGGTTATATAAAATAACTGAAAAAAAAATACCTACCAGTTACAATAATAAACTAATAGGTTTACATTTGTCGACCGATTTCAATACGATTTTTTGTTTGGTGGCATTTCTCTTATATCTACACTATATCATAACCATCGAAACGAATTTGATTCTTTTCCCAAAAATCATAAGACTCAAATTCGCCCAAATTCTCCAAATTTAATTTCCCAAATGCTACGCAAAAAAAGTCGTTTGTTCTCTGAAGTCACGATTCACGCGTTTAACTTTGTAAACAACGTTCATTTGTTTCTGGTTAACAAAGAACAATTTAAATCGAATCAATTTCTCTTGAAAATAAAACGATTACGTTTTGTTTTCATTTCGTATTAAAAATATAAAACCTACTAGCTTTTACCCGCGGCTTCGCTCGTGTCACAAAAGGATAAAAAATAGCCTATGTGACATGAACCAATACACACAGTGCCATCTATACCAATAATTTCGTTTTCCCTCGAGAATATCAAATTTTTCCGGGGTAAAAAGTACCCTATTATTTAATCCAGAATTCTAACTTCACGTCTGCAAAAATTCAAAGCAATCGGTTTAGTAGTTACGGCGTTAAAGTGGAACAAACAAACTAACGCACTTTTCGATTTATAATATTAGTAAGGATATGTTATCTTATATTTTTGTAATTGGACTTATAAAACGAATATTTTCAATGTTATCATTTAATTTTCTATGTTAATATAAACAGTTATGAACGGATATGGTATTTGTAATTTATTTCTAAAATGAATATGGTTGAAACTCTTTTTTGTATTTTCGGATCTGATATATTGTTCTCGGAAATAAATTTGGGGTTTCAGGAAAAGTTTATAAGTATAAAGTCACTCATTGACATGCTCAACACAACTTAAACTTTTGGGTAAGGAGCAAGGAATTATAAAATAAATTTACTTTTTCATTCATCCGAAGATTCTTCGCAATAAAGAAGCAGGGAACATTTTGGCTACACTTAAAATTTGTTTTATTCTATCACATATCTGATCACTACAAATTCATCAAATTATTGTACAATTGCCCCCCCCCCTCCCTTTCCCCAGTCCCTGAATCCCCAACAATCTTCAAATTCCGATTCCCAAAAAGCCGGTAATGCACTTCGCATGGGCGACGCCGATTGCTTACCATCAGGTGATCCGTCTGGTCGTTTACCGGCTTATCCCATAAAAAAAGCAATTTTAGACATCAAAATCGAACAAACCAATTGTTTACCACATTTTTGGAAAGATGTGGTGTACCTAGGCTGATTTGAATTTGCTTCAAGGTACTGGCAAGGGAAACTCATAACTAAAGTTCAACTTTGGATCATGGATGTTCTTTATGTCAATGTGTGTATGTTTTACGTGTAAGTCTGACTATAGTAACCTCCACAGTACCAAGAGTGAGTGTGTACTAAAATTGTTTACCATCTGATTACATTAACATAACAACACGCCTTTTATTCCCGAAGGGGTAGGCAAAGGTGCACATTACGGCACTAAATGCCACTATATAATATAACACCCACTTTTCACTATTTATGTTATGAGTCCCATGTAATAGGGGGTGAGCCTATTGCCATATACCGGGCACATTTCTACTCTCCGTGCTACTACTGAGATTTTTTAAAACCCAGTAATACTTTGCCCAACCGGGGAGTCGAACCCGAGACCCCTTGCCCGGCAGTCGCACTTGCAACCACTCGGCCAACAAGGCAGTCTGATTAATAGGTCATAAAAATGACATATTTACAAGCATCTCTATAGGTACATGTATAGTGACGTCACATATAAAGATTTATTTGCCAATCTGAGGGGCTGCGAACAAATTTGAGGCAATAAAAAGTTAGTACGTGACTGCGACAACTATGCTGACATCACTGAAATATAATCATAATATGTTTATGAACACATTTATTAGCTATCACAGTATGTATAATGTCGATTTCTTTTTATTACAATGTGTTTTACGCGCTCTGAAGTCCAAAGATACTTTAATTGTTTGTATAGTGTAGGTACTCATATTTTTAGCATGTAAACTAAAATAATAATTGGTACTATTCTCTAAAAATGTAGCCTAGACAAATGATTTTTTTTTAACAACAATCGAAATTTATGTTTATAAAGTTCAAATTACTACTAATATTTGACTTATTGAAAGTGGTTTTAAAAGTTTTTGTAGTATTTTTGTTAACCTACTCTTACTATTAAAATATTATTGGGAGTCTGTTAGTAATTATTTCAATTATCGCTGCTCTTAATTAAATTAGTGGAAATGAACCAACATGTGGTTTAGTCAACAGACTACATGTTTATACCTACTATTTTGTCACGGAGAACCTAACGGGTAACCGGGGCTCCGGCTCGACGTGCAGGAGAAAGAACGGGGTGGTTTTTAGTCAGTAAGAGTCTGACACTCCCTCCCGCCTCACCCAGGCGGGAGCAGTCATTCGATGATTTTCCCCCCTTAAATAAAAAAAATATCTACTATTTCAATTGCTTGCCAATATAATAGAGAAGGAGTATAATAGTAATTAATTTAACTCGTCGAGTACCGGTTTTATAGACACAATTAAAGAACAATAGGTCGCGGTCACCGGTGACCGCTTGGTGTTTGACAGTTTAAACATTAGACACGTATTTTTTCTTTTCTCACAAAATTAAAAAGTTCCGACGAAATATTCATCTGAAATATCGTGTGACGTCATGATGCGCTACAAAATAAAGCAGACCTCTGACCTCTGACTCCTAAACTTAACTCCATTTTATCTAATTATTGTAACTTTATACGAGAAAATAAAAAAATACGAGACTAATATTTTTTCATTATCTAATTGACGGACTAATTATTATTATTAATTTTCATTCCCTTGCAAATTACCCCATTATCCCGCTCGTGACATCAAACAACAATAAAAAAACAGTGTTTAACACAATGTTATTCCTCACTTAACCTTTAATATTGATTTCTATAATGAATTTCACACAAAAACATCACCATTCCTAACCTAACCTAACACAAAAAGTTTTACTCTCTAACACCATGACAAAAACATAGTTTGTTAAATATATAATACAAAATTTTCCGTGTTGCCAAATTAATTTGGAAATTTAGTATTTCTCATTTGCACCCGGCCACATATATTATTCAATTTAAATTTTAATCAGGACAATCCAGGCCTTCTCGGTGGGAATGAGTTACTGACTTGCAAAATTTAGTACCTCGACATTTTATTTGTGAGTGAGAGTGAAGTACAAGTGAGTTCTGTAGACTGCATGTCTATGGTAAAAGTTACATAGGTATTTGGATATTTATTGAATTGTAATAAGAGTGATTTTTGCAGTTAATAAGAAAATGTGACTGATGAGCACTGGTATTTTTTTTCTATTCATTTTCACTGGTGTATATTTCTCCATAATATACTAGGGACATAACATAACATCACGCTTTTTGTCCACGGAAGGGTAGGCCGAGGTACACAATGCACACAGTACAATGTAACACCCACTTTTCACTATTTATGATATTATGAGTCGCATGTAATAGGAGGTGAGCCAATTGCCATATACCGGGCACAATTCCAGACTCCGTGCTACCACTAATTTTTTTTTAAAACCCCAAATTACTAATGTTTTTTTTAAGGAAATTTTTGTTCTTACGTTGTAAAAACACGTAGTCAAGTAACGAGTCCCATTTAATAACAAAATGTTGAATCAAATTCCAAAAGACTTGATACACCAGCGATTTGGTAAGTAGGTTAGTAAACTTAAAACTGTACTGACATTCTACTCTATCTCTGATTTCATTTCATCGATGTGATATCGAAAAATCTTTAATAAGTTTTTTATGAAAATGTATATTTTGTTCAAGAAACATCTACGCAGATGGCCTAAGCGACATTGGTTTTGGTAAAAATTCAGAAATATCTAACATCAAAAAATTGTTCTTAAGTTTTTCGGTCTCATCTTGCATAATGTGATTCATCATTAATAAAAATAAGTTTCTATATACTGGTACAAAACAAGGAACATAATCAATCAACTAAGTATTGATAGATTGATCGGTTATAAACTCGTTTCTGAAGGTTGTATTGTTGTTCCAAACTTAGTCATATTTCAACACAATTTTTGTCATCATCTGTGAACAAATTATTGTTATATGAGACTGATAACTTGTTAAATTTCTTTTTGTAAGTGACTTTCGATCATTTTTTATATCAACTCACGTGATAAAGTTTACAGTAACATCATTCACATTTTATAATTATGTTTAAAAATGCTACTAATATTTTATATGCTGCTGACTGTTTCATTGGCCGAGTGGCCAAGTGCGACTGCCGGGCAACGGGTCTTTTCGATTCCCGGGCAAAGTATAACTGGTTTTTTTTTTAAAACATACTTTCCAGCATGGAGTCTGGAATTGTGGCCGGTATATGGCAATAGGCTCATCCCTTATTAGGTACATGGGACTCATAACATAAATAGTGAAAAGTGGGTGTTACATTGTACAGTGGCATTAAGTGCCGTAATGTGCACCTCTGCCTTCCCCTTCGGGGAAGAAAGGCGTGATGTTATGTCAAGTTATTATAAATGTAAGAGTTTTTGAGAATGTATGTGTGTGTGTGTATGTTTGTTACTCTTTCACGTCAAAATGGCTGAATGGATCGAGATGAAATTTGGAACAGGGGTAGACTATGGTCTAGAATAACACATAGGCTACTTTTTATCTCACTAAAACGCGGGCGAAACCGCTGGCAGAAGCTAGTATTCTTATATTTTTTTATTGTTTTGACATAGGTAGCATTAATGTCAGCTGGCAAGGTTACATACTATTTATAAATTTTAAGTGCTTCATCTCTTATTAAAAGTCAAATTACATTTATAAATCAATTGAAATTGCAAATATACACCTACTTATTATCGAATGAATCATTAATAATATTTGGGTTATCTCAAAATAGGAGGTTTGAGGGGCAAAGTGGAAATATTTCATTTAGGCATTGGATCATTAGATCGGTATTTAAACTGGGACATACCAATCATAGTTTGATGCAAAACTATTTATAGTGAGGAACCTCGGAGACAGGAATATTTCCTAAATCGGAAAAGAGAAAATCTCAAGGCTGCGACGCATAACCAATCTCAATCTAGGTAAATAGATTTTTGATATTGTATTAAATTTCAAGCAGAAATCGATCTTAATCCAATGATTCTGAATTGAGTTTGGTTGCTAATTTCTATCCTAAGTAATCGTGTCTGGAGATTTTTTATGGCATAAGCCGGTAAACGAGCAGACGGTGATCCGGATGGTAAGCAACCGACATCGCCCATGGACACCTGGAACACCAGGCGTTACAAGTGCGTTGCCGGCCTTTTGGGGGTTACTTAATAGTTGTTTGTTGGGAACTTGTATCAGTCTATTCTTATTGACTTGCGCTATGTAGGATTTGCTTGCTTTTATTGTTAAATAAGTAATTTAAAAAAACCTTGATCCACACTAGGATTTTCTCCTGTGTCGTGGATGCGTTTACAAATATACAGTCAAGTCCACCAGAAACATAATATAGTATTATTTCTACCTGTATTACCTACCTCCAAAGCTTAGTAGTCTAGAAAATTTAATTGAAAATAATGCCCAAAATACTACGAAAAGAGAAAAAGGTTTTATATTGTTACATGTACAATATAACTTCTCATAATTCATAAAGTATCATGTTTATAAGGCTAGCTATCTAAATAATTAACCCAGTCTCCATAAAGAGTCTCGAACGCCTTCGAAATTTATGAATATTTGTCCTATATTTTAATTTGACTAAAATAATTTAGTTTGAAAGCTATAAATTCTAATCCTTTACGAAAGTTGTTCTAAGAAATAATTTTGAATTTCACTTTGCACTTTGATCACTTCTTCATTACGCTTTATTGGTATTACGTTATTAAAGTTTTATTATATCTAAATATGACGTGGCACTGTTACTTTGAATCAGAATGTTAGAATTATGATATTAAAGAGCAGTTACATTGTATTCCATAGTAATTGAGTAATTTTTAGGCTAAAGTGCTACGTTTTTATAATAGGGTAGATGACTAATTTTTATTTTAACTCTTTGAGTACCGTCATTATAGACACAATTAAAGAACAATAGGTTGCGGTCACCGGTGTCCTCGCGCTGTTTGACAGTTTAATGTCCGTCTGATAGATTATTTACAAACATTAGACACATGTTTTTTTTTACGGAAACTAATAGTTTTGAAGATACCTATTGATTTGAAATGTCGCGTGACGTAGAAATGACGTTTTACCCCTACTCCTAAACTTTGATTCTTTATATCTAAGGGTCATTTTATTACCTCTATAAAACAAAATAATAAATACGTGTCTAATATTTTTTCATTCGCTAACTGACGAACTAATCACATTTTTAATTTTCATATCCTGTCATCATTTTATTATTATAATGTAGATTACGTGCCTATTGTTAGGTCTATCTATCGTTGTGTGGGTAAATATTATGATGTTAGCATTTTTTTCATTTATCTACTTTTTCCTCTTTTCTGGCATCTCAGTCTAAATCTGAGCAAGACACAATGTATTTTCTATTACTGTAGTTTAGACTTTAAAAACAATTATCGATTGCATTATTTTCCCTTTATTATATTCTTAAACTGTCAAACACCCCGAGGACACCGGTGATCGCAACCTATTGTTCTATAATGACGGTAATCAAAGGGTTAAATAACATTACTCAACCTTTTCACTACAAAACTCAAACATTGTGTGCTTAGATCTACATTCAGGCAGACCAATGGTTAACACGGCACAGCTTAAATACACCTACAAAGAAAACAGACAAGGACAAAAATATAAATCTGTTTCTAATGTTATTTCCACAAACACTATTGGAACATAAATTCCCAACACATCCAGACAAGCTTCACAGCTGTTCAAAGAGAATAGAATTTTTACAAATACCTTCTATTATTGAGGTTGAAACAATGTTTTCATTTCTTGTTAGGGACACAGGAGAATTGCACTTTCCTTCTACGTTCAAAGTCACTTTTACGATGTCAAAGTGAAAATAAAAATGGTGGTTTTATGACAGATGTAAATAAAGAGTGCGGGTTTAAAGTGTTAAAAGTAGTATGTGAGTTGAGGTGAGTTGAGGTTTTGTGTTAACTGCGCCCCTAGGTTTATGAAGCTTGACAAATTGAGCACAGTTAAAAAGGTTGATATGTCTTTTACGTATACGTGGCCAGTTTGTTAATTTGTCTGTCGTGTTACTTTTTAACGTTTTATGGCTAGGTAGTGTTTAGACTTTGTCTTACGATGTGTAGTGTAACAAAACTAAATTCCTTTTTCCTAAACATTTAACCTTCTTACTGTAAATAACAAACCATAAATAAACAGTTTTTACCTACTTTTCTACGACCTTTTTCAACTGCGCAATACAAGCCACTTACAAATCGAAACGTTCCAATATTAAAAAGCAACAATTTATAGATCGAACAAAAATTGAAAAAAGAACATTCACCATTTTGTTTCTTTTTATAACGACGGCTGGAGTTTCTCTCATTAAAGCCAGTCTCGGTACCTCAGCCATTGTTAGCTGTAGGGGTGTGAGGTGAAAAATGCGCTCACTGCACACCGTTAAAAAAGCAATTAAGATTTCCTCATAAATAAAATCTTTGTACAACTAATTTCATGTTATTCTCTCCTTCAGTGTTAATTTAATTTTTTACTATATACATTATTTAGTATAAGTAGAGTTTATGGCGACTTAAAATTCAAAAAGATGATTATTAAGTAGCCACATTACATTACATTTTCACATCTTCTTTCAAATAATTTAATTTAATATAACACCAATTTTTTAAAGGTAAATTAAACTTCCAACTAATTTTAGGTTAAATAATTTATTCAATAAGTAAAATACGTAAACGGTTAATAAAATAATATAAAAATTACGAATACAAATAGGCAGTCGATTTAATAAACCAGATATTTTTTATCGTGTTCAACGAACCACAATATACCTAATATTCTAAATACTTTTTGAATGTAAAATAACATTTATCATAAAATGATTGTCGTCTCCCCAATAACCGAGGAAATAAAACGTTACTTAAAAGAAAGAAAATATTTTTCTTCGCTTCAATTTTGTTTTACTATATTCTAGAGGAATAACAAAACTGAAATAGTGGTTACCGGTACCTATGTACTTTTGTTTCATCGGTTTTCTAGAACACAATATTTTGATATGGAAGTTAGTAAAACTGTAAGTAATGTAGACGACATAAATCAAAACTTATGTATAATAATTCGCAACTGATACTAATTATGGCCTCTGAATGGGTCTATGTATCTAATAATATGTAGTTTAAATTCCAGACTAATGTCGAAATAGGTACTCAAACGCTGCTAAATTTTTAGCCGCGTTTAAGTAGTTCTGTCAGTACAATTTCTTTGTAAAATGATAGATATGGCACGACATTTAAGTTCATCTTAAAATGGAGAACCCTCCAGTTTGCGGGCGATAGCTATTGTATTGTTTTTAATACGCCCAAATGGTGAAATGGTATTCAATATAAAGTTATAGTTACTTAAACATCTTGCTATCTCTGTCATTTTATAAAGAATTTATAGTGACAGAACTATACCTGAGAGTGTCTTAAAATTTAGAGGCTTTTGAGTATTATTTGAACAATTAATAGTCTTGTGCAGTACAAGTATGCTATTATTATTTGTAGTTCCAACCAAATACCATAATCATGTTATGAAAAGTCTAGATTTTTTAACCGTAAATAGAATAGTCTCAGAAAATATAGTTTTGAATATTGTATTTGATAGGTACACGTTATACGAGCAATGTAGGTATCATGATATTCCAAACACACTTTTGAAAAGGCTATAAATCGTTTAGGCCCTGTTAGTTAGCACGAGTTGGTAATGCGCATATTCATACCACTTCCCACCAAAATAAAAAAGTATAGTTAACATTTTGTCATCACATATCACGGTTGTGTAACACTGAAACAAGCTTTTTCGCTTTTTGCCAAATATTTAAAAATGTTATGAACTTACAAAAAAATGTTATGAACTTACAGAAAGAATAAATATGTACCTATGAAAGCGTTTATATTTTCAGTCACATTCAATTGTTTCAAAGTCATCGTCTATATAAAAGACTAGCTACTTCCGCGCGGTTTCTTACGCTCTGCTTAGCTCCTATTGGTCGTAGCGTGATGTTTTATAGCCTATAGCCATCATCGATAAGTGCACTATCCAATACAAAAAGAATTATTCAAATCAGACTTGTAGTTACGGAGATTAGCGCGTTCAAACAAACAAACAAAAACAAAAAACAAACTCTTCCGCTTTATATAATAGGTAGTATAAGATTTTGTTTTACCGTCAATACTTATTTCTATTTTGTCAATCTTATCTCATTACAATTTAGCTACATGTTATAGAGAATTGTTCAAACAGACAAACCACTGGAGAAATATCTTCCTCTTTCAAAATAAGACGAGTATCACACCGTTAAGCAAAATTTATTGAAAATGTTTGAAACAATAACATTGAAACTGGCTGTTTTGCAACCCTTTACCGTTTGTGCTATAAATGTCACCCCTACGTGTCTCTTTCTGTGGCAATTGCTTTCAAGGGTACCTCGCGTTTTACTCTCCACCAGACTGTTAACTGAAGTACTACATGATGGACTACAAAAAACATAAAATAGATTTTTTAAACTAAAATGTAACGAGATAAAGTGTTTTGGGCACAAGTTTAGATTTTCTATTTCTTATTAACTCGTCGAGTACCGGTTTTATAGACACAATTAAAGAACAATAGGTCGCGGTCACCGGTGACCGCTTGGTGTTTGACAGTTTAAAAGAGTAACGAATAGAGTTTCTTGCTCGTTCTTCTCCATTCGATTCTACATTGGAACGAGCTCGACTGACTATTATTTATTTTGTACTAGCTTTTACCCGCGGCTTCGCTCGCGTCACAAAATGATAAAAAGCCCATGTGACATATACCAATACACAAAGCGCGATCTATACCAATAATTTCGTTTTCCCTCGAGAATATAAAAAATTTCCGGGATAATAAGTACCCTATTATTTAATCCAGACTTCTAACTTTACGTCTGCAAAAATTCAAAGCAATCGGTTTAGTAGTTACGGCGTGAAAGCGAAACAAACAAACAAACAAACTCACTTTACGATTTATAATTAGTAAGGATTTGTTTAAAATAATATTATTGGATTAAAATATTAGTAAGGATTTGTTGACGTTGCAAAAGTAGGTTGGTTATGATTTAATTAAAATAAATGCTTTTAAGTTTGAGTTTGAATGGTTAAGTCTAACAAAAATGCGATATCATGCAAGTGTATCTTCATTTTGTTCAATAAAATCAGTTCTTGCTTCTTGGACCCACCATTTACTCTTCTCTGCATCACGCAAAAGCCAGACTGGGAGAAAATGCCTGCTACTTTAAGTACACCTATTATACAATAGGTGCTTGAAGCGTAATAAGTAAATAAAAACACAATTTAAAGTGGTTTATTTGTTTAGTAAACTTTCGTAAAATACACACTGACATTTAACCGAATATATTGAAAATTCAACATTAGCTTCAACGCAGAAGAAAATAAAATATAACTAAACGTAAATTGAATGAGGTAAATGCTTTAACAGTAATGTAAATGGGCACATAGTCGCATAGTGTTCACTACCACTGAGAGACTTAACCTAAAGTGCTTAATAGAGTAGTCCAATTAGATTATATGTCGCCTATCCATGTCATCTAAGACCCCTTATCTACAACAACGATGAGAGCACATACCGTCAGTTCATTGACGATGACATGAATTTAGACCATGCTACGTACTTCCTAACCAGCTATACAAAACCATTTTATCTTGATATCGCTTTGTATGATCTTTCTGCACATTCCACAGTCAGTTTATACTGGTTTTGCGTAGCTTGATGTGTATCCGGGTATATGAGGCACATTTTAGTCAAAGAAATTTAGTTACACTGCCTCACGGAGCAAGGGCCTATGTTTACCATATTAATTTGTTTTCCAAAAATAGAAAACACTCACCGTATTTCAATGCAAATTAATATGTATGTCTCAGTAGAACATTTTCCTAACATTTGCATTAAATAAATGAAATCTTTAGGTCGTTTAATTGTTCCCGTCAGACCCACTGTCCGAAGATAAGCATTGTAGTAAAATAGATTGGATTGTTGAATGCGAATCGTATCATTTAGATGGAACCGGTATTTAAATGAATAATACATAGATTTCTCTTATGAATTTTCAAATGGGATTTAAAACTAATCGTGTTTAGATTACCACATAACATTATTTAAATGTAAGGGGAGCATTTTCAAACTTAACGAGATACGAATCCAAACTTCATGGCTTTAGATACTTATAAGTATTTTTGAAATTATTTCTATTTTATAACATTACGTTATCATTTCGTATTATAGGTAAGTACCAAAAAATTGGTTAAAATTTTATATGAAAATGGAAGAAGGTAAGCTACAACGGTAGTATCCACTTTCAAAGGAAAACAATGACAAAGCGTACACGTACGAGTACATTTTAAAATAAAAAGCAAAACTTTTTGTTTTCGTTCACTCTAAAACTGAAACGTATGAAGTTTTCCTAGAAAAAGTTTTTTGTACATAAATATTTAAATATGGAACGTTTTGTCTTCAAAGTACGTTTAAATACCCTTTTATTTATATAAACCACTGATATGATAAGACTAATATAAACCGCTGTACATAAAGTCATTTAATAACGCCTTAACCCGAACGAAGTCTTTACCTAATGTTTTTAGAACAATTAGATTCAATGACTAGTTTTGATTAACAAATTGATTTATGATATCATTTGTGTATTATTTTATTGACTTCTCCGATTGCATCTTTGTCTTATTTACACATTAACTGCACCAACTAAGGTGGTCTTAGGTGCGAACTTTCTAAATTTAATTAGAATTTTAGTTATATGAGGAATATAATTAGGAGGAGATGAAGAATATAATATTCAGGATAGAATATAAGGTCAAAATCACGTCTGAAAAGATTGAGAAAATTAAATAGGCTCAAACAAACAAATAAACTCTTCCGATTTTGTATTCATTTAACTTTAAACTTACTTAATTAACTAAAAATGGCGAGTTACTCACGTGAATATACTGAGAAAAGCTCTATTAGTTTCGAACCACAGAGGGGTTCTTCCTCATGAGCAGCGTGCGAGGTCGCGGTGATGTCGCGCCGCCTACGCCGCGTCAGGAAGAACCCTCCTCTATGGTTCGATTTTTAGTTAATTTAGTACGTCTCACGATAGTTATTATAAAAACTTAAACTTACTTAGTTATAACTATGAATGATTTGTGTATCTTTATTTATTTATTTATACTTTATTGCACACACAGAAAAAAATTGTAAACATTGCAATAGTAATTTGAGTACAATGGGCGGTCTTATCACATGCGGCGATTTCTTCCAGACAACCTTTGGATGGAATTTTTGAAAAGATCTTTCCTCTTGAATTTTCAGATAAGGTCTTCAGATGATATAATTCTAGGCACCGCCTATCTTAGCTTAGTTCGGTTTTAATAGCTACTTCTGGGCTTCGTAATAGTTTTCAACTCAATGAAGTTAGCTCCGGCTTAGGTAACTTTCATCTAGACTGAGAAAATTCATAGTTAACTGATGATCTGGCTTTTGTTAGGTATATGATACTTTAATTATTAGTTATTAATCGCTGTGTAGTAGTTAATAGCGTCGCGGAGAACCTAACGGGTACCGGGGCTCCGGCTCGACGTGCAGGAGAAGGAACGGGGTGGTTTTTAGTCAGTAAGAGTCTGACACTCCCTTCCGCCTCACCCAGGCGGGAGCAGTCATTCGATGATTTTCCCCCCTTATAAAAAAAGTAGTTAATAGTCGATTGGTTGCCAGCATCACTATTAACGACAAATGACTCAGTTTTTGAGCAATAATGAGTTTTTACTGATTTTGTATTACAATAGAACCTATAAATAATCACAAAAAAGATGTCTCAAGTAATAATGTTTCTTTGTTAATTTCGGAAATATTTTAACACGCAAACATTTGTCATGTACTAGGTACATATTTCACAAACTACAAATAAATTAAACTAACCCTTTTCAGGGCTAAAAATTTCACGTCAAGTTTTCGTGGAATTTGTCGAGTCTGACGTGTTCAGTAACAAAAACTGTCAGCCCTGAAGTAAAGGATATTTAAATAAGCGTCATATTTCATTAGTTTTCAGTTTCAGGAGGAACAAAAATTTACGTAAAACTATAATTTTCGAATCTGAAAGATTTTATCAAACTGTTGATACTGTTGATTTCATTTACCACTATGAATGTGAAATACGTGTGACAACAGTATAGTAAAATTTACCTGTCACCAGCTCTATTCCTCTCTCAAGTCTCGTAAGAACTATTTTATATACATATACTACATATATATACATCCTCAGACATGGTCATATTGTTCGTGCGCGAGTCACTTAAAGAGCCAGTAGAATACCAGCGCAAGGCCCTGTCTTACACATGCTGAACTGGTCTCATTTCACCGCAGACTTGGGACATGAACATGTATCCATCAGTACCTACTAATAAAATGACTTATTTGTACACTTATTTGTGACTTGTGTTTTGGCGAGAAATAAAGTTTTTTTTTTCTTTTCTTTTTTTATATAACATGGTCACATTTTTTTCAGAATTCTAACCACGTCAGTTCCTCTCATATTACATGGGACTCGTAATACATTGAAACTCACTTATAACAGTAAAATTTGGTAACACGTGGACTTCTGCCTACCCATTTTAGAAATGAAGGGTGTCAAACTATTTTAACCACTGTGCCAGGTGCTCCTCACAGTCGTAAGAAAATAATTTGTCTACATGAGTGCCTCATTATTTAAGTCCAGTGACAAATAGCTAGAAAGTAACCCTTTAGGGGTCGCACATTAACCATTGCCTAATGTTTTAGAGTCGTATGTAATGTATTAGGAATCATCTATTGTTAAGGGATTGCTTTAAAGGAAGGTGTTCGGGTTTATGAGTGATTGTTTAGTTCTTGTAAACAGTTTGTCAGTCATGTTTACCTTAATTATTGTTTGTAATTTAAGTTTAGTATTTATAAATCCTTAATGTATTAGTTTATAGTATTCGATATGGGCCTATGATGCCTGAAATAAATGGATGAATAAAAAAAAAAATATATTCGGCTTACTCGCGTAACGGCGACTGTCGCCGCGCGGATCGCGGAATGCTGCTCATGAATATGAACCTCTATCATGGCTTGAAATTAGTCGAGTTCCTCGTCAAACAGTTACGTGAGTAAGTCGGAAAAGTAAACAAAGTTACAATACAAATGTATTAGGATATTCTTTTAATTTTTTTTATCCCTGAAGACTTATTCCGGTCAAAATTGATGAGACCTTAACACAACGATTGTTCAAAAAGAGATTAGAAAAGTTTTCAAGCGCGGTCTAATTTCGCATTCCTCTCTTTGGAAGCGTTGAAAGCTAAATTGTTGTTTCATAACATTTTCTTGAGGGTTTGAAGAGAAATTAACGTTACGTGTATTGTTAAGTGAAGATTACACTTTGAGAATTTCTATGTTATGCTTTTTATAATTGTCCTTCTCCAAAACCAACAAAATCCACAATTTGATTTGAATCTTACTCTAGTTTCCTTGAGCTTCTTTCAATTTGGACATATTGATACATACAGACGAACAGGAAATTGCACGAATCATAACTGGAATGAAAGATAATTGTGCAACTGGTTGTGATGGGATCAGCAATAGGATCTTGAAAACATATAAGCAAATTTTTGTCCCACCTCTGACTCATGTTTTTCGAGAGTGTCTCTCTAAAGGCATTTTTCCAAAATGTCTTAAAAGGGCAGTGGTTGTTCCTATATTCAAATCAGGTGACAAGGATCTAGTTAATAATTATAGGCCTATCTCACTACTGCCATCGATATCAAAAATTCTTGAGAAGATTATTAACATCAGATTGGTAAATTACCTAGAAATGAATAAATTCTTGTCACCACTGCAATTTGGTTTTAGAGCAAAATTGTCAGCAGCTGATGCAGTACATACACTCACAGATTTCATATCAGAAGAACTCGGTAAAGGCAACCACGTTCTAGGAATTTTTATTGATCTTGCCAAAGCTTTTGATACTGTGTCTATTCCACTGCTTCTAAAGAAGATGGAATGTATGGGTATCAGAGGCACTCAACTGAACCTCTTTGCTGATTATCTAGATGACCGCTACCAGTGTGTTAGAATAGATGACGTCACAAGCTCATTCCAGAAAAATACGGGTTTTGGAGTGCCTCAGGGGAGTATTCTTGGTCCTACCCTATTTTTGATCTATATCAACGATTTATGTAACATCGAGATGCATCATGGGAGACTAATATCATACGCTGACGACACGGCCCTAATTTTTTCATCCAATAACGACACTGAACTGTACTGTAATGCTCAATTGGCTTTCGATTCAGTTAATAGTTGGCTTTGCTCTAATATACTAACACTAAATGCGGAGAAGACAAAATTTATTCACTTTTCTATGCGCAAGAATCCAATTACCTCTGTTACACCCCAATTATACGCACATAAATGTAGAATTAGTCCACTGGGCACATGCAATTGCCCTTGTATATTAAAAACTACTTCCATCAGATATCTAGGCATCACAATTGATGAAACTCTTTGTTTCAAACAACACATCAGCGCTTTGGTTGCACGTGTCAGGAAATTGATGTACATTTTAAAAAAATTAGACAAATCGGAGATGTTAAACTAATCACTCAAATCTACCTAGCGTTATGTCAGTCAATTATCCAGTACTGTGTTACTTCTTGGGGTGGCGCATCAAAAACTATTATACTCCCTCTAGAACGTGCTCAGAGAGCCATCCTGAAAGTTGCATTTTCCCATCCCTTTCTCTTTCCTACATCCATGCTATATAGATCCTGCAAAGTTTTAACTGTTCGCCAAATCTATGTAGTACAGCTAATACTCAAACAACATTCACTACTCAGCTTCAATATTAATAACCTTACTAACAAAAGGCGGAATGATATAGTTTGCACTTCAACCTCAGTGTCAAAACACGCTTTTATAAAAATTCTTTATCTTTCTTGGCCCATTTTATACAATAGAATAAATAGAGATTTAAGCATTTATAGCCTCAATCACTTTCACTGTAAAAAACTATTACATAATTATGTACACACCTTAACATACGATCAAACCGAGGAATTACTTGAAGTAAGCAAATAATTTTATTATAGTTGACTTAGATTATTTTTGCTTACGTTTGTTTATGAAACTGTACACGCGCACCTGTTATACTTAGAGACTAGCTTAATTTAATTTAGACATAAAAATTTTTAGTTTTAAAGCAATATTATTGTATTTTAAATATTTCAGTACATTTTTAACCTGAAACACAGGCTTGGACCTAGTTCAGGTTTCAAATATTTTTAGACTTTGTTTAGATATTAAGATTTATTTTGTAACCTGGCTTTTTACACGAAATAAACATTTTATTTATTTATTTATTTATTTTATTGGTCCAAATATGGGCATATTAGTTTAAGTCAAGGACTTTACCTTCATTAGCTAAAATCACGTGAATAGACAAAAGCTCTATTAGTTTCGAACCACAGATGGATTCTTCCTCATGAGTAGCGTGCGCGGTCGCGGCGATGTCGCGCAGCTCACTCTTTCGCAGCGCACTCTCTTTTTCTCAGTATATTCACGTGAGTAACCCGCGATTTTAGTTAATTTCGTATGTCTTACGATAGTTATTTTAGAAGAGTTTACCTTCCTTTAGACGGAGTAATCTCTGGCTATGGCGCTGCATGTGTGACGCTGATCACTTACGGTACCATCAGGCGATCCATGTGCTGGTTGGGCCACTATCCTATAACCATTTATCTTCTAGCCTCCACATTTAATTCTATTATTATCTTAATATTAAAGTATTACTGGGCTTTTTAAAAAAATGTCAGTAGTAACATAGAGCCTGGAATTGTGCCCAGTGTATGGCAATAGGCTCACCCCCTATTACATGGGACTCATAACATAAATAGTGAAAAGTGGGTGTTATATTCTACAGTGGATTTAAGTGCCATAATGTGCACCTCAGGAGATAAATGTGATGTTATATATTATCTTTATAATGATAAGTATAAAATAAGTTTCAAAGTACGTAATTTCAATTAATTTATTTATTTGCCCACAGAATAATATAAATTTGAAAGCCGCAAACCATACCGTACATTATTATGCGGTATTACTTATAGTACAATTTGGTATTAACGTGACTCGGTTGAATTTAATATACGTTTGAATTTTATCTCATTAATGTACTTAACATGATTAAATTTTAGTACGCACCAACAATGATAAATGACCTGAAAAGGTGGTACTTTGCTCTTTTTTTTTGGTTAAAGTGTATATTTTTTTATTTTTTTCTTTTAGGTTTCTTTTTTTTAAGGGGGGGGGGGGGAGGAATCATCGAATGTCTGCTCCCGCCTGGGTGAGGCGGGAGGGAGTGTCAGACTCTTACAGACCAAAAACCACCCTGTTCCTTCTCCTGCATGTCGAGCCGGAGCCCCAGAAACCCGTAACCCGGTAAACCCGGTAAACGGAACCTCGTTAGGTTCTCCGCGACAAACTTATTCTAGGTTAGGATTTAATACAATTTGGTGATCTTATTGGACTTATCTTATTGGATATCCAAATATACAAAAAATTATGACACTTCGGAACATTTATTAACTTACTTATTGCATTACATTTACAATTACTTTAGTTATATTTTTACTTCTTAACCAAACCAATAGTTCATTTTCAACCACAACCGTCTCACAACGAAGTTAAGGAACTTTCAGAAACTCGGTCCCCAAAAAACCAATTTTAGTGAACAATAAATTGAATGAGATCATGCGTGAATTCCCAATAGGCTTGTCCAGTGTCGATTGGTCTTAATATATTGAATAGTGATATCAATTTTGATTGAAAAGGGTAGTGGACACTCAATATTTCTGGTGTGGGATTTCCGGAAAAGATTTTATCGATACTTTATAGTTTTCTTTATTATGGCTATAGAGGACAGTGTGACAACGATGATTATGTTTTATTATTATACTAGCATTTTCCCGCGGCTTCGCTCGCGTCACAAAAGGATAAAAAGTAGCCTATGTGACATATACTAATACACACAGCGCCATCTATACCAATAATTTCGTTTTCACTCGAGAATATCAATTTTTCCGGGATAAACAGTACCCTATTATTTAATCCAGACTTCTAACTTCACGTCTGCAAAAATTCAAAGCAATCGGTGTAGTAGTTACGTCGTGAAAGTGGAACAAACAAACAAACAAACAAACTCACTTTCCGATTTATAATATTAGCAAGGATTACTGGTTGGACTAAGCAACTAATATTTGTTGTATAATAACAAAATACGAGTGGTCACAAGTGTGACTAGAAAACAAGTACCTAGGGATTTAAGAAAGAAGAAAAGGAAGAGAAAAAACCGTATATTATGCCACGACACACATGCAGACAACAATGCAAGAACACATAAAAAGAAGTTCATGATGCGTCACAGCGCAAAAGGTTGGAGCAATGCTGTGGCCCGCGCACGAAGGGTTGAGTCAACAGCGCTGATTTTCAGCACCGGCCTGTATAATTTGTATGATTTCGTGTTTGGTTTGCGGATAGAATGAAGCATTGGTAGTGTAGAGCTTTATTTTTAAAACCACGGTGTCTATTATCGGTTTAGGGTCCATGCCACATTGTATGTTCTATTTTGACTACCAGGTAATCAGAAGATTAGAGAAGCCACCCACACATGCATTAAAATCACATAATGCTTTACAAAACAATAAAATAAAATCGACAAACGATTATTTCTACTAAATCTAACTTGAAAACGATTTCATTTGCTGTCAAATGGATATTTAAATTAATTTCGAAGTACGAATACAATAAACGGTGTACAAATTGAATATTATTTAGCAATCAATCATTTTATTTGTGGATTTATTGTTACAGATAAATTGTATTGTAACATTTCGTTTGTAACACTAAGTTTGGGCAGAAATCTACATTTCAGGTACACTTTTTATCACTGAACTTACGATTAAACTACTATTTGATACATAGCTAATCGTTAGAATCACCTATTATTTTATAATTCGTACGATCATATTTCAAAATTAAACACAACATTGTAGATATATATTATGTATCTAGAAAGATTTTGACTGCACGGTTCGATTCCCGATCGGAGCAACTCTTTGTGTGACCACAATTGTTGTTCCGGGTCTGGTTGTCATGTGTAAGTGGATTTGTATGTTTGTAAATGCACCCCCGACTCTATATATCTCCCCGAATATCTTGAATTTTTTTTATATAGGATTAAATAAAAGTGTAGGTACGGACATATATCATAACTTTCAGGAACTGTCTCTCAGTGCCTAATTAGTCCATGACCTATTTGGACCAAAATCTAATTGTTTCACTTACAAGAAGGATATCAAAGCAAATGTAGTTACGAATACTGAGTAGTAAAGCTATGAAGTCCGCCCACAACACCTAATAATATTATCTTGAATACAGTCAAACTGGTATACATATAAGTGGCTGTACTAAAGACTTTCAGAGGTATTAGTACTGAAATCTAGGTTTAGTTAGAATTAGTAGTAGCAGTAGAGAGTTTTAGGATGCCTATCGTCAAATCCCAGGCATAATTTTAGAGCCTACACTAGTCTTAAGAACGACCCGTCCAATTTAGACCAACATAGCTGTTAGTTTAAATGTAGATATTATTATGTAAGTTGTTTTTTTGACTGCCTCGTTGGCCGAGTGGTCGCAAGTGCGACTGCCGGACAAGGGGTCTCGGGTTCGATTTCCGGGTCGTGCAAAGTATTACTGGGGTTTTTAAAAAAAATCTCAGTGGTGGCACGGAGTCTGGAATTGTGCCCGGTATATGGCAATAGGCTCACGCCCCATTACATGGGACTCATAACATAAATAGTGAAAAGTGGGTGTTACATTGTACAGTGGCATAATGTACAGCTCTGCCTACCCCGTTCGGGGATAAAAGGCGTGAAAATGTCTTGTTTTTTGTTAGATATTATTTAAACTAATATCTCTTTACTCACTTCTGCAATTATTTTCCACAGACATCAGTTTGAAATCTAAACTAACACTTATCATAGTTCATTTTCAAGTCACTAAGCCACGTTTAGTTATACCCACGTTTTGTGTAAGTTATTACGTCCCACGCGCTTACAGGTAAACGCAAACGTGAAAGTTTGGAGGCCTTTAGTGTGGAATGGCAGTAACGACGGCTATTCCTTTTGACCTGATAATATGCTTTTGTGTTACGTTCGGTAACCAAGATGTTTACATTATAATGGAAACATAACTATATTATTAAAAAAAGTAATATATTTATGAACATTTTATTGGTATTAATTGTTTATATATACTGCCTCATTGGCCGAGTGATCGCAAATCCGACTACCGGGCAAGAGGTCTCGGGTTCGATTCCCGGGTCTGGCAAAGTATTGGGTTTTTAAAAAATTCTCAGTAGTAGCCCAGAGTCTGGAAATGCGCCCTGTATTTGGCAATAGGTTCATCCCCTATTACATGGGACTCATAACATAAGTACATAGTGAAAAGTGGGCGTTACATTGTACAGTGGCATTAAGTGCCATAATTTACACCTCTACCTACCGTTTCGGGGATTAAAGGCGTGATGATATGTTAATGTTATGTTGAATAGTCCATCTATCAAGGAAACCTATAGGCTTTAAAACATTACACTACAATCAATAAGAGCAGAGTAGAACGGGTGGAATCGCATGATAATAGCTAGCACTTATTTTACTTATGATTAAATTGTCACTATCATCATCATCAGCCTGTATACGTCCACTGCTGGACATAGGCCTCTCCAATGGCACGCCACTGAGCTCGGTCTTCAGCTCTTCTCATCCAACCACTGCCAGCCACCTTGCGGATGTCGTCACTCCACCTAGCTGGAGGGCGCCCTACACTGCGTTTGCCTAGACGCGGTCTCCACTCTAGAACACGTTTACCTTAAATTGTCACTATACAAAACTCCAACTGACCACAAAGCTAGCAAAAAGGTTTTAAAAGACTTG
This sequence comes from Spodoptera littoralis, assembly GCA_902850265.1. NCBI lineage: Eukaryota > Metazoa > Arthropoda > Insecta > Lepidoptera > Noctuidae > Spodoptera > Spodoptera littoralis. Next base: position 11,360,579 of record LR824544.2, read on the forward strand.
CATAATAATGCGTTCATGAGCTGATTAGTATATCCTCTTACACAACCATTTTGAGACCGAAGTGTACTCAATTTGCATCGTGGAATATTTAAAAAGTTTCTAATCGCATTATGCTTATGTGCATTCATATGCAAACCTCATTATCTCGCCTCAAAGTCCTGCTTTAAGTAAGTTCTTATAGAAGCTTGATGGTTGTTGATGGTTGAGATGGTTTGTTTTAAATTACCGTATTATTCAAAGCTATTATTGTAATACATTACATTAAACATACAAAAATCTAATATTATTTAAGAATTTAAATTAAATCTATACTAATATTATAAAGCTGAAGAGTTTGTTTTTTTTGTTTGTTTGTTTGAACGCGCTAATCTCCGAAACTACTGGTCCGATTCGAAAAAATCTTTCTGTTTTGGATAGCCCATTTATCGAGAAAGATATAGGCTATAAAATTACACGCTACAATTAAAAGGCGCCGAGCAGAGCGAGTGAAACCGCACGGAAGTAGCTAGTAAATTTATACAACTTAAAATATAAATAACTAAAACCTTAAATATTTATTATTATTATATTATCTTTTTGGAACATTTATCTATACATGTGTTTGTAATAATAATAAAATCATTATTATTCGATGTTTGTTTGATAAGTTAATTAAAACTCTATATGGTTCCTTTAAAGTGCTTTTTGGAATGCAATAATCATCCCCTGGCATTGGTATTATTTAAAAAAAGGTTCAAGCGGTTTTCATACATTCAATTATTATTATTAATCAATTGTAGGTTAATCTCATTACTCATACAGTTCAACTATAATATAGTTGCTCTTTTTAACCCCTGTTAAACAAATATTAACTTAATAACCTTCATCACAAGAAACTATTTCGTCTGCTTATTCTTAGCTTCAGTTTATTACCAAGTTGTTTCACCGTTTTTCCTCTTCTCGTAACTGCATTGCCCCGCTAATTCCATTTGTAACTGTTCAGAACTTGCTTCATTTCAGCAACTGTAACTGAATTACAAGAACCTTTTGAAGAGGCTCGAGTTTTCTACAAAATGAGGATCTTTGACATTTGTAAGATTACCTGAAATCTTGAACATTTGATGGGAAAGGATTCATGAAAGTTGTTTGACTGCACGGTTGGTGCGGTTGCTGTGCAACGTGTCGCGTGTTCGATTCCCGCACGGAACAACACTTTGTGTGATCCACAAATTGTTGTTTCGGGTCTGGGTGTCATGTGTATGTGAACTTGTATGTTTGTAAACGCACCCACGACACAGGAGATAATCCTACTGTGGGCCAACGTATTTAAAAAAAAAAGTTGTATCTTATTTTATGGACTATGCAGTTTGATACCTTTTAATTGATATTATGATGTATTTAAAGATGAATTGTTGTGAATAAAAAGTATTAGGGAGAACATTGCTGCACATAATCAAGACAAAGGTATTTTGTGGACATACCCTGTCCTAAAGTTTTGCCACGAAATGTAACACTGATATTATTTCTTGTAGGTAAGAAGCCTTCTGCAATTGTAGATGTTTATTTGTGTGCACTTTTCTACACTGCCTCGTTGGCCGAGTGGCCGCAATTGCGACTGCCGGGCAAGGGGCCTCGGTTCCGATTCCCGGGACTGGCAAAGTATGAAAAGTGGTTGTAACATTGTATAATGACATTAAGTACCGTAAGTACAACTCTGCCTTTTGGGGATAAAAGGCGTGATGTTATGTTTTCTACACATTACGTATGTTGCCGCCCTTGCCCCATGCGTTCTTTCACGCTGATTTATCACTGTGGTCAAACCAGCCCATTCGTACTAAAGCATAACTCTTCCACATCAAAAACTATCTGACTACAGTGTCCAGAAACTAAACAGTGTGGGCACAACCTATCAAATTAACAGATTACCAAAACGTTATCATATATCCTCAATTAAACCAGCTGCCTACATAATGGAAAACTTATAATTACTTAGAACAATAAACCGATTAGTAAGTTACTAGTAGCAGTTAGTAAGTGTTGGTAAATCGTGCAAGTAATAACGAGGGATCGTTGTGAACTACATAGTAGGCAATATGAATAACTTCGTGAAATTTAATTGACCAGCTTCGTATTTTGGGTAGCGTACTTACTTAAGTAATTTTACGTACATAGTAATCGTATTTTATTTATAATGCTTAAGTAGATTGTAGATACCATACAATTTTTATATAACTGTTACTTAGACTTAAACATTAAAATTTATAACGATAGACGTATGTGTGTTTGTTACTCTCACGAAATAATTACTGGACAGAGGATGACATTTGGTAGGTACAGAGATAGATTATTCTAAATTATATTATATGGGTTTTTAACCACTGGCTGTTACACCTAGCTGATTTTAAATGCCTTTAAAACTCGTATAAGTAGTAAAGTATTGGGAATATAGATTTCGAAATTCCCAAACGGAAAATTAAGTATGTGAACATAATGAAAAGATATGATAATACAACTTTATTTTGTTTTCGAAACTTCTAAAGTATACATTTTACAGATGTTCTACATAAAAGTATATTCTGTTTGCAAATATTTTTCACGTATAAAAGAAACTTTGAGTTGAATACCGCAAAGAAAGTAAGAAACGCGTATAAAAGGCCAGCCAAATACTTTTCTTTAACGATTATAAGGAAAGCAGTAGAGCGATGAATTTTATGGATACTTTAAATATACTGTGGTTCCTACAAAATTGTATAGAATTGTACAGAATACGGTATAACGGTTAAATCTATTTTTGTACGAAAATAACGCGAATATTTCCTTTTTATTGGTTTACTTTGTTTGTTCTTAAATATCTATAAACTCTGTTATAGAGACTTGTAAATATTTATTTTAAAGGTTTTCTTTTTTTATGGGATAAGCCGGTAAACGAGCTGTTCGGTTCACCTGACGGTAAGCAATCGGTGCCGCCCATGGACACCTGAAACACCAGAGGCGTTACAAGTGCGTTACCGATCTTTTGGGAATTGGTGATTTGAGGACTGTAAGGATTCGGGGATTGGGGAGACTGGGAAGGGAGGGTAATTAGGCCTTCGGTTATCTCACTCACACGACGAAACACAACGCAAGCGTTTCACGTCGGTTTTCTGTGAGGCCGTGGTATCACTTCGGTTGAGCCGGCTGATTCGTGCCGAAGCATGGCTCTCCCACACTGCCTAATTACGGTATTTTGGGCTAAAAATTATACTAGTTTCATTTTGAAGGAGCATATCTTCTTCTCAGCCTTTTCACTCTTGACAAAGTCGTCATGGTTAACACGATGAGTCAGAATCAGTTGCTCTTCCCCGTCTCACGATGTTCCGCCACATCAAGGAGTAACTATATATTATTATAGACTTGTAAATTATTTTTGACGGATAAATAGCGAAAAGAAATGAACTGTAGACCTGCCTCAAGAAACTCTGTCTAACGTTTAAATATAATTAGGTCTAAACTGTAGATCTCGTTTTTGTGTCACAACAGTACACTCAAAACGTAAATAAAACTGTCCGGTTACTACACCTAATCTCTTTGAGGTAAACTGAATTTTCACCTTTACGTCTATTTATTTAAAAACATTTTTAGATTATCGTTTTAAATAGAGTTAAACCTTTTGGTACAATTTTCTTTTTTATTTTTCTTGCCGTCATTTACTGTAGACAATTAGCTAAGGCCTTTAATTCCGTCCGTCAACATTGTAGGGACGTGCCCGTCTTTCTCATTTGTCGATGTCTGTAAAAATTTACAATTCCAAGACAAAAGCATGTACGTTGGAAATTACAGAGTGTTTTTTTGTTTTGGGAAGTTAATTTTGAACATATGCTGGATGAAATGCAACCAAAAATTCATTTACATTGTAAAAAAGAACTATTTAAATACGCTACAATTTTTTCTTGATCAAAGACTCAATAATTGTTCCAAAAAGGTGACGAGTTCTACTTTCTACCTACAAATGAACAAGATACATCATATTGAATAGCCATACTTTCACGAAAATCGTATAAAAAATCGTTCAGTAGTTTTCGAGTTTATCGCGAATAAACAAATGCGCTGGGATACTCTGTTTTTCTCGGGATAAAATAAAACTGTCAAGCTACATTATCATGAGTCAGAATTTTGACAATACATCATTCTGCGGTATTTCAGTCAAGCAATTCAAATCATGTAATCAGTCAGGCGGTACAAACGTGTACGAAACTCATTCGTCAAGCGATGACAGTCTGTCATTGGGTACTGCATATAGTACACTCTTTGGGTTATTTTTGTTTATAGGTTTCGTTAAATATTTAACAAATTTTGATGTGTTTGTTGTCAATAGAAATCATTTTACTACAATGATAATGTATAAAGACTATGCGAAGGGTCGTAAAGTAAAAAATAATATTTGTTTCCCGACTTTTTTTTTCTTGTCTGCACTATGGCAATCTGTTCTAAAATAATAAGCCACTTATTTGGTTGGAACTACATGCCCTGGTTATATATAATGGTCTTCTTCGAGGGCCAATCAGTTGCTGAACTATCCAGCAAACCCTCCTTTTGGCTCAGTTAGTGTTTCCCGACTAACATTTGAAATATTGAAATGAAAATCTCGATAATTTAGTTTGTTCAAAATCTAATTTAATCTGCTCATAAACTTCAAACTAATAAAGAAAAAGGTTCTATAAACAAACCCAAATCTAAAAATATCCAGACACAAAAGTCAAACAAAAATGGCTGAAAATAGGCTAATCTCAAATTAACCTAGAAATATTCGAAGTTTTCTAGTAACGAATTTAGATAAGGCCGCAAGAAACTCGATCCCCATGTGATAGCTAGTTTCATTTAATTGAGAAACTCCCTAACTCCATACTAAAATTCTACTAACATTATAAATGTGTTTGACTGCCTCGTTGGCCGAGTGGTCGCAAGTACGACTGCCGGGCAAGGGGTTTCGGGTTAGATTACAAGGCGGGGCAAAGTGTAATACTTTTTAAAAAAAAAGGGTTTTAAAAAAAAAACTCAGTAGTAGCACGGAGTCTGGAATTGTACCCGGTATATGGCAACAGGCTCACCTCCTATTACATGGGACTCAAAACATAATTAGTGAAAAGTGGGTGTTACATTGTACAGTGGCATAATGTGCACCTCTGCTTACCCCTTCGGGGATATAAGGCATGATGTGTATGTGTGTGTTTTTAGTGACTCTTTCACGTCAAAACGACTGAAGGGATCATACATTATAGTCTGGAATAATACATAGGCTACTTTTTATCCCAAATGAATGAGAGATCCCGGGAATGTGGACGAAAACGCTTGCAGCAGCTAGTTATAAAAGGTTTTGTTTTAAAGCCGCGTTATTTTCTAGGAGGTAACTCGGGTATCGATTCTGAGTCCGATTCAATAAAAAAAAATTGTAGGTAAATATTTTTTATTTTTCTAAAATTACGGAAATTCATAATTGCAAAGTACACGCCACCGTCTTGTAACTAGCTTTATATTGCGACTTAACACACACAAACTCAAACACGTAATTGATATTATTCCTAATTCCATAAAACTCCAATAAGAAACATTGCTGTCGCTTATTCTGAAATAATGTCGAACTTAAACTATTAATTATAGTCGTATTTATAACTATTGGCCCGAAACTTTCTCTTACATTGAACCTTTATGACTTCTGTGACATGCCTCCGAGAAATGCCACGGTTTCAAAACTACACCTTGTATATAAAAAGGCTAGATTATTTGTCAATAGCAAACCGTGTTACATTTTCTTTAAAAAGTCGGTCAAACCCTTTACCTATTCGTCGTAAAACATCACGTACGTTTTTGAAAAGTCGTCTTCTTTTTTCCAAAATGGTGCCAGAATCCAATTTATAGTTTTCAATAGGCAATCTCCTATAGATGTGACCAAACTTTCAATTTTCTATGTCAATTCAACGGATCGTGGACGCATTTTTGTAGTGACAGAATTTTGGTTAAGTAGTTGTTTTTCAAATTGTTTGAACTTGTTAAGAGCATTGATAAGCAATGAGGAGAAAATGGATTAAGTTTACAATAAGTGATATCTATTGTAATTGCTAGTGGTGGCCCGGAGGTTTAAGACGCCCGCTTCTCATGCACGAGGTTTCGAAACCTACCACCACTGATATACGGTGAAGGAAAACATCGTGAGGGAACCTGGGCTTATAATTTCTAATAACGAGTTTGTAATCGCCAACCTGCATTGAGCAATCGCGGTGATTAATGCTCAAACCTTTGCCGTGTGAGAAGAGGCATTGCTCAGCAGTGGGCATTTATAGACTGATGATTGTAATTGGTTGAACATCTAAAATTATAAAACTTTTCTTTCTTCGTAAAATCTACAACACGATTTTCGTATCCAATCCACGACAGGAAAAGAAACATGGAATGTTAATATCAAATAATAAAAATTAAGTTATGGTAGGCATCCATGTTTTTACTAATTACACTTTGACAATAACCAGGACACCAAAACCTTATGGGTTGTTCTAATAAAATAAAGTCTTCGAAACGAATTACTCGAAAAATAATTTTAGATTTCAAATTGTAGAGTGCGATTAATAATCATTATATTAAATAAACTGTGGTAATATTTTTCTTTAACACCTCAATCGCCTCATGAAAATTGTTGAAGGCAAATCGTGTAAGGTAGGTCATAGGTGACCTAATACTTAATAGGCGGTTAAAGTGTTAACGACCATTTGTAATGCCAAGAAACGCACTTAAACTTCTTACTTCCTTTTTCTGTATGTACTGTATTATTAATGGTGTACAATAAAGTTATATTCTATTAAGTATTCTAAAAATAACCCAAACAAAACTTTAATGCTATAAAAATATAAAAATAATGGCTTAGAAGTTATTCGAAGTGAAGGCAAAGATGAAAACATAGATAAAGACTGCGGCAGACGGTACAATGCTGCGTGGAACAATAACTGCACATCAAGATAGTGCATGAACAGACGTGTCACGTGTACGTAAGGGAATTAATGAAAAAATGTGGAACTTGAATGTGGACTTTCTGTTCTATAAGACATGGTTCGTTTTCTATTGTGAGACTGGAATAATACCTACCCAATGTTACGCTAAAAAAATGCTCAAACCATTCCAATGTCATTAGAAGAATTAATAAAAAAAGACTTTCTGTTTTCCAGGACAAGGTTTATTTTTCATTGGAAATCGGAATAATAAATAATGTGAAATGGAAAAAAGTACATTCAAATATCATACATTGACTCCGGTAAAGATTGCGCAGATGTTATATCAAGTTTAACTCAGCACATTGGGGTGATTTATTACGTCATACATAGATCGATTCTTTTTTTAAAAGACATACACAGTATACAGGTGCCTACTTTTTATACAAATGACTATCAATCAGCAAACAAAATATATAAAGGCCGTGTTACCGTCTCCCCCAATTTGTGAAAGACCGAAAGATACGATCACAAATCATTGTGACAACGTATCTCGTTATGCTTTTGGGAAATCGATACGTTTGGGTTACTAATATTATAAATGCGAAAGTTATGTAAGGATGTTTGTTACTGAGCTCAATAATGGCTGTAGTTAATTTAGTGAAATTTAGCCCCAACCTACATATTAAATTAACTAAAAATCGCGGATTAATACACACTTTTATACTTTTTTACTGTCAATAATTACAAAGCTTACATGCCGTCTGATGGTCACAATAGCCGAAATATACCGCTACACCAAATTATGGCTAGGCTATATATTTATTTACAAAAATCTTTTCTTTAAAACAGATTTGCTTTTCAAACTTCATTGCATAAAAGTACGTAAATAAAAGTTTAGTTTTTAAATGCGCATATTCTCAATAACCTTTAATGTTTACAATATCACAGTTACCAAGCAAGTATCAGTAACTGAGTATGATAAGATAACTCAAATATCTAATTAATCTATTTTTGATGTCACAATTAGTTCCTGATAAGCTATGAGTACACGAACCGTATGTTCTAATATAGGCCATATTTTTCCATTGAATGCAGGAGATTAAAATTAAAGGAAAATTTTGAAAATCTAAGATAGAAAAGCCTTTTCTTGCTTGTCGCTTTTTGTGTTTAAGAAAAATAGTAATCTATACAAAAAGTTTCGTCAATTTTATATATTTTCACATGTTTGTGAACACGTGCCAGTCACATTACACGTTTACAAAGACTATTTTTAGCGCAAATCAATTTATTCAGCTGTCAGAAACATTTTTGTCTTTCGATTCTTCCAAAGAATAAAAGAATCATATTGATGACGTAGTGGCATTATTCTTTCTAGCGTAGGTACCTACATTTAATAAAAAATACAACTAATTTTATCGAATAAATCAATAATTTCTCCATAGATAAACAAACAATGATTTTATTCGTAAAATCATTGCATCATAAAAAAAGGCAACAAACCAAACCGTTGAGTGACAAAATAACCATAAATCAAACGTTATCACTGGCCACATGGGAAAGAAAACTCCCGCCCAAATTCAAACATCGAATCTCATTCGAAAAAAAAACAATTAAAAAAAGGCGCCAACAAATTTTATTTGTGTGTTGTAAAGCGCAAATTCGAGGACCATAAACAACAATATTAAAGGATTCATTAAGACCCGAATCGTTTCTGGAATGGAATAAAACAGACATTTCGGAATTTATTACTTGACATCGGGGTTATGGGCAATTTTATGAATAGCTATTATGAAAATTGCTCTGTGATCTAAGATTTGTGATTTAGGAGCACGCGGCCTGAAATTTTATGAACTAGATTTAGTTTTTACTTGTAATTGTGAAGCAACGCTTGCGTTGTGTTACGTCGTGTGAGTGTTGTGTTCCAGGTGTCCATGGGCGACGCCAATTGCTTACCGTCAGGTCAGGTCATCCGTCTGCACGTTTACCGGCTGAAGCCAGAAAAAAAAATTAACCACTGGACTATTATAGTCCAGGCTAGATTTAGCAGTTCAAAAGTTGCAGGTTATCCATAGCTGCCCCGTCTCTATCGAATGTTACGTTGCGACATCAGCAGGAAGAGCTCTATTCAGGGTCAAGATGTCTAGCTTGTGACAGTTTCTTTATACAAATAATATATTATTTATTTGTAGACTGTTCTATGATTTGCGGTTAGGTACATTAACTGCCAACCATTTGAACAACTGGAAAGCTTAATAATGTCAACCAGAACATTTGTGGAGTTGATGTGGATAAGTACTACGTCGTTGATTAGAACTCAATTCTAACTTCGTATAATAAATAATTTTCGTAAACTACGTTTAAAAATCGACTTCAAACTTACTTTTTTAAGTTAGTTTACCTCTATATACTGGAACTTGCACTTAAGTGAAGCGCGTAGACCCTAACGGGTTACCGGGGCTCTGGCTCGACGTGCAGAGTGATTTTTAGTCAGTAAGAGTCTGACACTCCCTCACGCCTCACCCAGGCAGGAGCAGTCATTCGATGATGATTCCCCTTAAAAAAAGTGTAGTGGACACTTTTCTGAAAACCATTCAGCCAATCGTGGATAATCGCGAACAATATTAAATATATGTACAATATATGCAGGTCAAACTGAGAACCTCCTCCTTTTTTCAAAGTTTATTTAAATGACACAGAAAACAGCAAAGTACTACAGCTTGAGCTAATTGGTTATTATGGTAATCCACAACAATCCACTTGCAGTACAATGTAGTACCTAGCTCATTATGTTATCTCAGTTTTAATACTAGATATATCCATTACAGATAGTGTTTAACTAATCAGTGCTTAAGTCGAGTACCTAGGCTCCATGATTTAGTCATCTAGATTTAGATCTGAATACTAGAACTTCACTAAACACTTAAACGATCGATTAACCAATACTTTTACGGTTACTTTTATTTCCATCCGCGTTCAAAATAACTAAAGTATACTAGTTTTCAAATATAAACTTTAGGTCTAATCTCTGAGGGTTAATTTTCAAATGAATTTATATTTTGCTAAACATAAATCACGAACTTTGAACGTAACTTTTGTTATTAACTTGGAAAATTATATTTTGTATCGGATCGTATTTTAAAATTTGTATTTCGATCTGTGTCCTTAGAGAATTGATATGTTGAGAAGAAATTATATATTGTGATACTGAAGTCAGTAATATAATTAATTATTTCAACCCCACATTATCTTTTTTTGAAGAATAATTCAAGTTAATGAAATATTTCTAACATAAAATAACTACAAACTCTATATTATTAATCTCAATTATTTCGTCGTAATTCAGTTTTAAAGGAGGTATTTTATTCTTCTACATGAAACAAAGAACTTGTTTAAAAAATATATATGTGTATAGCACTAAATAAAATTTTAATAATACATTTCAATAAAACCATAAAACTTTTGAATCATATTTCAATAAACATGGGTACAATAATAACAATTATTATTAAAGTACATTAAGAAAGGTCACCTCTATTCCTTTATGGGTTAAATTGGTCACAAAGTAGTGGCTACTACAAAGGCTATCGCAGTGCTCTGAAAACTGTCATTCCACTCGCACAGAAATTGTCCACGAGTAAGTTGTACTTTCAAATTTAATATTTTACTGTACATTTTTGAGGCAAATTCAAGTAAGGAAAGTATTTCCTTATGTCTTCATTTTGTATTTAAAGTAACATAACATCACGCCTTTTATCCCAGAAAGGGTAGGCAGAGGTGCCACTGCCACTGCCACTGTACAATGCAACACCCACTTTTCACTAGGTATTTATGTTTTTTTAAGGGGGAAAATCATTGAATGACTGCTCCCGCCTGGGTGAGGCGGGAGGGAATGTCAGACTCTTACTGATTAAAAACCACCCCGTTCCTACTGCTGCACTTCGAGCCGGAGCCCCGGTAACCCGTTAGATTCTCCGCGGCTCCGTATAGGCATTAGCCCTATTGGGCCCCATCCTTGGTGGTCTGATAGCACTTTGAGGCGCGCGTGGAACGCGACGCGCTGTACGCTCGGGTCACTATTTATGCTATGAGTCCTATGTAATAAGGGGTGAGCCTCTTGCCATATAGCAATCTGTGTATACAACAAAACTAAAAAACTTCACTGCATACGATACCTATATCTAAGCTTCCTCCAACCATAGTATAGTATCCAATGTGTGTATGAAACTGGAGTTGAACACAAAGGTGCAAACGAAGCTGAGACAATGTACAGGAAAGGCTTTTGCAGTTTAACGAGCAAAAGGTTTTTTTGCTTTAGGCTCTACGAACTAGCTTTGAACGAACACTGAAATATCGACTCAATTGTGAATGAAACAAGTGTTAGAGTAGGTTTGATTTTAAGTTAATAAGTGAAAATCTGTCTTTAGGAAAAGTAAATATTATTTTAAACGACTTTCTACTTTTCGTTAAATTGCAAACATATGTTGAGCCATGTTTTTATAATTACTATCTTGAGACGTACTAAATTAACCTAAAATCGCGAGTTACACACGTGAAGATACTGAGAAAAGGTCGCGGCGCTATAGTATGTAGATGTAGTACACTAGGCTGCGCGACATCGCCGCGACCGCACACGCTGCTCATGAGGAAGAGCCCCTCTGTGGTTCGAAACTAGTAGAGCTTTTCTCAGTATATTCACGTGAGTGTTGAGCCGTTTAAGGTGACAATCCCATTTAGGGCCGAATTTTCAAACATCAGTTAATTTTTAACTATAGAGTAAAATTGACATTTGGCAGTTTTAGTATGGAACTGTATGGAACAATTTGGATGATGACAGGGTATGAAAATTAAAAATCTAATTAGTCCGTAAGTTATGTAATGAAAAAATATTAGACACGTGTTTTTTTTATTTTGTCGTACCTATAATAAAAGAAAAAAACAATACTTACCTAGATAAAACGAATTAAAGTTTAGGAGTGGGGGCTGGAACTTCATTTCTACGTATAAAATGTACATAGAAGTGACATCACGCGACATTTCAAATCAATATCGAGAGTATTCGTTTCTGTAAGAAAATAAAAAATACGTGTCTAATGATTTAAAATAATCTATCAGACGGACATTAGGCATCTACCCTATTGTCAAATGTTCAATGTAATTCCTCAGTTATACTTGGGGTTGGAAAATCGTGATTTTGCAAACAAAAATAAAACAAACAAATTTTACAATATGGTTATTCGTTACCATGGGAACACCATTATTTATTTACAAAAACATAGCTACTTTAAAATCACCTTCGTTTACGCTGTTAACGTTATCGCGCGATTCTCTTTATCATAATCATGTTTATGCTCAGATCTACAAGATTATGCCGAACTATGACGTAATAACTGATCGTGTGCGTTACATGATGACGTCACCAATTTCGTTCGTAAACATACATAAAATATTTCATCAGAATCTCATCAGAGGAGAAGTTCTTTCTCATCTGTATTATGAGCTAAACGTCCCAGCCACATAAGAGCCACTATGAGATTGACACTAACATTCGATAAATCATAAAGTATATGCCATTGATATTTCTAATCACATTGATTTTATTTGTTTTTTTCTGCCACTTTAGTGTCTAATGGGCCAAACACAAACAGCTTCGATAAATAGCCAAAAAGTGGGTACTAACATATTGTATATGCATCTTTGAAGAGTACCTGTGTATCTAAGTTATATATTCTTGATTTTCAAAAGTTACTCTAATTCATAGAAATGCTTTGACTTCGTAGTAAATTCCGCAAACCAAATCCACAAGCAAAGCATAAGTATTGGGACAGCCGTTATTCCATATTAAACCTTATATCACCTAGCATTAGGAAACTTTTCCTTTATCCCCAGTAGGCACCTAAGATTTCTTATTACATGTTAAGTATACTTTCGTAGTGAGAACAAGACTTTAAGCCTTATACTAAAGCAGTAAGGTTTATGTTTGTTGTTTTATTGTTATTATCTAGTGAGGTTACAATTCGCTAGCTTAGATACTGTTAAACTGCTTATAGGATAAGGCGTAAAAGATAAAACTATTTTGTTTTTATGTTGGCATTATAGTATTATAGTGAAAAGAGTAACGCATGCTTATAAGTGGACCGGAGCTGTGAACAACCTAACGATTTCTCAAGGCTCCAGCACAAAGACGGAGTAGGGACGGGGTGGTTTTAATCTGTAAGAGTCTGACACTCTCTCGCCCCACCTGGGTGGGAGAAGTCAGTGAATGATTTTCCCCCTACAAAAAAAAAAATACTTATGAGTGGATTAGTGTCCATGATCCAGTAGAGAATTAACATATTTCTTTTACAAGAAAGGTACAGTATACATTTTGTCAAGCTCTCACTATTTTACTACTAAAAGTACGTGTCCAATATTTTATCATTATCTAACTGACGGATTAATTAGATTTTTAATTTTCATACCCCTTATGATAATTGGAAATACGTAAAAAAATATCAAATAAGGATAACGGAGTACAATGTACCTACAAACACCAAATCAAATTTTTAAAGAACGACATACCCTATATGTCACCAACAATACAATATCAAATAGAACGTTTATAAAAAAAATAAAAACAAAAAACACAGCTTAAAATAAAATTCATAAAATTTATAGGTACTCGAAAATTCCGTCGCAGTAAGGCGTTAAGCTGCGATATTTAAGTTAATGTAAATGAGATTGTAAGGAGGGCAATCTCCGTAGGAATTCATCGCAGAAGTTGCGAATGGCGCGAATATTTATGATATTTATGAAAATGCTGTAAAAGAGTAAATAATGTAAACAAACACCATAGTGTGTCCTTCAACTATATACATTATTTTGTTGATATATTTCATTATTTTGAGAAGTTTGCGAAAGGAATTATTTTGAAAGTCTTCACAAATTTACATATTCCACATGTCTGAAGACCATTCTTAGTAAAACCAAAAAGATAAAATTATTGCGCTAGAAGTTGGCATTATTGCAGATTTACAATATAAAATCGGTCAAATAAAACTTAATAAATTTCTTAAGCTGGACCCTTAACCTTTCGTGTGTCTAAACGTGGATCCACACAATTTATTTTCTATTGTGTCTCATATCAGTGCATTCAAGCGGTTAAGAAACGTACAGTTAACTCGTCGAGTACCGTATTTATAGACACAATTAAACAACAATAGGTTGCGGTCACCGGTGACCGCTTGGTGTTTGACAGTTTAAGAGTCAACGTACAAAATAACCACAATCTATCGATCCATACAAAAACAATTACCAAATCAGGCATCCATTACACCTACTCACATCGTAACGGAGGCTACTATAGCCAACCACGTGGGATTACTATATCAAAATCTTGAAAGTCTACTCTACCCTAACGAGTGACCAAAATTTATTACATTATGAGGCCTTGTCCTAATTGAATTGTCCTCTAATTACTTGAACAAGAGCTTTGTCAATATTCCGCTTGGTCGGCCACATACGATAATTTTACTGGTTAGATTACTCGTATGCTTGTTTAACTTGCAAATTGGTAAGCGGTGAGCGGCGTTGAATTTTTGTTGAAACTGATAGTCTGATTCTGAATTTGTTTTTAATTACGGACAAGGACGTTGAAAAAAGGCGGTCATAGTCTCTTGAGATAACTAATGTTGCACCTGGCTGCTAGAGACTTACACGCAAAATACACACACAAATGATACCAAGAACATCTGTCGCGTGACTTGGCCAGTCATTAAAGTTCATACATTACAGTGTTGCAAGAACATCGACTCATAAATACACTGACCTTTTGGTGCTTCAATCATTTCTAAGTGACAGTACGTCTGCCTTTTTTTCAATGTCCTTGACTACTGACTACAAATTCGGTGCAGTAGTTTGGCCACCAGCTAGTAGGCAACGTGTCCATGGGTTTGATTTTAACAGCATGTTAGGGAAAAGAAGGTAAAGTTTCCTGAGATCAGAAAAGGAGGATCCTCCGACTAGGCGAGGTGTTCATGCCTGGCGGGCTTTCTATCCAACATTTTTCATTGGGATTTTCTAATTGTGGTAATTCGCATGTAAACTTTACTTGTGTGATGTAGGATTTTTGTGACGTCATCGGCTGATTTGTTTTCATCGATATTTGACGTATGACATGTGTCGCCACAGCATCAACTATCGCTAACATACGGTGGAGGAAAAAATCGTGAAGAAACCTGGTCTTTCTGGATATCGAAATCGCCAATCCGTCTTGAGCAAGCGTTGTCAATTATACTCAAAACCTCGGTCCGAAAAGAAGCGTTTGATTAGCAGTGTGCTTCAATAGCATCATACATGTTAATTCACAGTTCCTTGTATCTTCATTATCCTAACCAGCTAGTACATCCTGTACCTCATTTACATCACCAGGAACAATATCATTTCATATTATAACACCCCCTTCTCCGTATTTGTCAATTTGTTCCCATTCCACTACGAGACGAATCTAATTCGTATGTTGATCTAATTTAGAAATTGTGGCTCTAGTTTCTGTGTTAGTAATATTCATTAATAATACTCGTACTTGATTTTGGAGTATGGTAAGTGTTCCGCGAAAATCTGGTACTGAGTTATGTTATTTGATTTTGAATCTATAAATGGTTTCATTAAAACTATTATTAAATGACAAAATGATCTTTCTTTCAACTTGGTCATTCATAGGCATCAATCATTCATTTTTAAATTGATTGACTGCATCTTTATCGCGTTTATTTATTTATTTTTATTTTTAGCCATGGTCGTCCCAATACAGGGCAAAGGCCTCCCTACCCTCCTTCCACTGTTCTCTTCTTATAGCTTTCTGTAACCAATTCTTTTAACATTTTTATTTTCTTTTAAACTATAACTTTAGTTCCTACTATTATGTAACGTTGTAATTAACCTTTACTGGTTTACTAAATTAAAGAACTGATGTAAAAAGTTCGATTTTACTCAAGTTATTCAACGTGATTGCCAATTAATAGTTATACGTTAACAAATGCCAATATTTCTTGAACTTCGTTTGAAAAAATTGACTTGAAGTAGTCAACACGTGATTTGTAAAGATCAGTTAATAAAAAACTTTTAAGGAAAACGAGAAAGAAGTGGGTCAACGATTTGCTTACGTAATTACGTATCGGTTTTTACTCGTATTGGATTAATTAAAAGTTGAAGCTGTGTTCTATATGTAAATGTTTACAAGCTTCGCACACTATTTCCGAGTTACTAATTGGCTGATTGGAATGGGAATCTTTACTAATATTACTAATGTAAAAGTGCGTTTGTGTAATGGAGCAATTTTTTAATTAATTTTTAGTGTTCGAAGATAGTTAGGAGTATTGAGTGACATTGACTATAATTTTTTTTTGTGACAAAACCGCTTTGTACGCCTAGTGCAGTCATGTCTACATTAAGCTTACTAATACTGCATCTATCTAATTTACTTAATGCAATATCTACCTAATAAATTTATTCTAATATTTATTTTTTCTACACCTAACATCGTGATGCTCGGATCAAAGACACGTCTTTTATGCTCAAAAGGGTAGGCAGAGTTGCACATTACGGCACTTAATGCCACTGTACAATGTAACACTCACTTTTCACTACTAATGTTATGAGTCTCATTTAATAGGTGGCAAGCCCTTTACCATGTACCAGGTACAATTCCAGACTCCGTGCTACTACTGAGGTTAAAAAAACAGTAATAATTTGTACCACATGTTCGAGACTACATGCCTGATAGCGCAATTGTGACCCCTCAGCCAACTAGCCAGTTTTTATACACTTACACCAAAACTAGACATATTACGGGTACAAAATCTTACGCTTAGGTACATCCAATTATTAGAATACGCAAGCCAAATTGTATCTTATCAAACGGATCCCTTGTGAAACTATTGTTCTATCCTAAATGCGAGAATATTCTATTCAATGAACAGATGTAAAGCTTTGAGACGCATATCCGAAATATTGATTTAACTCTTTATTATGTACTAGCTTTTTCCACGCGGTTTCACTCGCTCTGCTCGGCGCCTATTAATCGTAGCGTAATATTTTAAAGCCTAATGCCTTTCTCGATAAATGGGCTACCCAACACAAAAAGAATTCTTCAAATCGGATTAGTAGTTTCGGAGATTAGCGCGTTCAAACAAAAAAACAAACTCTTCAGCTTTATAATATTAGTATAGATTACCTTTTTGTAATAGTTTAGGGGCCTATTATTCCAACGCCTGATAAATTTTAATTAACTGAGCAATAACTTTGAACATTTGGTAATTCTTCCATACTAAAAATTTTCAAAATCAAACTGTAGAATACAGTTACAAATTAACTGATGATTTAAATATCGGTCCTAAGGTTATCACTGGAGATTATATTGGTCTGGAGACGGCGTAAGAATGCACAATTTATTGAATTAACTGCATGTCTCCTAATATATACTAGACCTGCCAATGTTTACCTTTTAGGTTAGATATTTTTTATCGGACTCTTTTAGTAACGTAACTAAAACTTCAATGATTAATCGACTCTTCACTTATTTGATTCACATTTAGTGAAAAAAGAAGCCCTTCAACTCTAAGAGGGTTTAAATAACACACATAACATAACATCACGCCTTTTATTCCCGAAGAGGTAGGCAGAGGTGCACATTATGCCACTTTACAATGTAACACCCACTTTTCACTATTTATGTTACGAGTCCCATGTAATAGGGGGTGAGCCTATTGCCATATACCGGGCACAATTCCAGACTCCGTGGTACTACTGAGATTTTTTTTAAAACCCAGTAATACTTTGCCCGACCCGGGAATCGAACCCGAGACCCCTTGCTCTGCAGTCGCACTGGCGACCACTCGGTCAGTCAGTCTTTTAATAACACCTACACCTATTTAGACAGCCAGTAAAATAAATGTTCGGCATTTGAAAAAGCGCATAAAATAATAAACTCATTTACTTACTAAAACCAGAAGGTGCTTAATCTGCCACTAATCCAACCACAACACATCGTTTGTACAAGTAATTCGATCAGACTTCATTAGCTTAGCACACCTAGACTTCTAATGAGCACAAATTAAACTCAATAAGGCCTAAAACTAAATAACAGAACCTAACGAGCTTAAGCTAATTATAGCTTAGGTCTTCATAATGGTACAATAGGTGATAGCTTATTTAAGAAGATTTTATATGCGGATAATGTACGCAATTTGTCAGTTTGTCAGTCTGAATAGGGAACCTAAAAAGCTGACGACAATGACAAGACAATTCATTAAAAAGGCGATGATAAATTGTTCTGTGGATATAAGGATTTTAGCTACAATTATAATGGATAGATGATGAATCTGTTTGATACTTTTGTGGTGTCCTTTATGGTATATTTTTATTTTTTAGGAAGGAACAGTTTGCATACAATTATTCTCTAGAAACTTAAAATTATATCGAGGGGTAACGGGCTATTTGGTTTAAGCGACATTTTGGGCGATATTGAGTTATATATATATTCGGAATCAGCGAATTTTTCTCCGTCGAATGATGCCGGTTTCATTAAAATCAGAGCACTTTTTTGGCGTTTCAAACAATTCTATTTTCATGTTGTTTCCAAAGTGGCAGTGTATTAAACGACATGGATTTCGCATTTTTTATTAAATTATGTACTTGAACCATACCATCATATTAATAACTGAGACATAAACCAGTCACCCTATCTCTAATTATTAAGTCAACATGAGTTAAAGCGTTTTTCTTGTTTCTAATTTTTATTAACAAGTAACTTGAATCATTTTGACTTCCCACTAATCACACGGTGTGATGTCGCTTAAAACATTTGTCCGTCATCCAAATGCGTCATGGTACGTCTCTTAAACATTTCTAGCTGCCTCTATTTTCTACGCAGGGTGCTACTTAAACCAAATAGTTGTTTTCGTTTAGATATTTTGTTTAGTCATAAACCATTTAACCCTCATTTTTTTTTAAATGCATGTCGTTTTATACAGACGATAACATTGATAATGAATGTTGAAACATTTTTCCAGTATTCATAGAAATACGAGTCGGTCTTTCAATCACTAAGTTTTAATATGGTACATTTCAATTATGTCATATGATACCATATTTATTTCATCGCCCTGGTGTTAAAAATCGTTATCATCCAACTGGACTATCGTGCGCGCTGGCGCTTCAGTCACTCCAGAGTGCGCCGAAGACAGACGGGACGCGCGCACACCGCCAGTGTTTACGTAAAACGCTCATTGAAATTGAATCCTAAGTACTTTAATTTCAAGATGAACTTTGGCAACAATGACAATTTAAGGGCTATTGTGGAGGTTGATGACATACAATCTACGGCTGATTTAGCAACAGCTTTCGACGTTAGCGTCAAAACAATATTGGTACATTTGCGTCAAATTGCCAAGGTAAAAAAGCTTGATAAGTGGGTGTCCCACAAACTAAATGATCAACAGAGCTAAGTATGCATCGAGCAGTGCGAGGGGGACTGGGATGCCGTCTCCTCCTTTTGCGAAGCAGTTATGCTAGCTAAGGAGGAGGCGGGACGCGTGAGGCAGCGAAGCGCTGCTCCTCGCAACCCAGCCATCGCGAAGGACACACCTGGCGTCGGGGATCGCGGGACGATCTCCAGTTGCGGGCCTGCGGACGGTGAGCATGGGTGGCTCCCCGTCCGACCAGAAACAGACCCGAGCGTACGGGGCGTCGCGTTCCACGCGCGCCTCAAAGAGCCATCAGACCACCACAGATGGGGCCCAACAGGGTCGATGCCGATTCGGAGTCGCGGAGAACCTAACGGGTAACCGGGGCTCCGGCTCGACGTGCAGGAGAAGAAACGGGGTGATTTTTAGTCAGTAAGAGTCTGACACTCTTTCCCGCCTCACCCAGGCGGGAGCAGTCATTCGATGATTTTCCACCCTTAAAAAAAATGCATCGAGTAGTGCCTTGCACTGCACTGCTCAATATACACACAAATGAAAGAATTTTGATTTGCATTGTCACCTCCGATGAAAAATGAAATCTGTGTGATAACCACACGCGTTTAGCATGTTGGTTGAATCCTAGTTCAGCACCTAAACAATGCCCTAAACGAACTTACCCCTAGAAAAGTGATGGTCACTGATGGTCTAGCGCTCGCGCTATTCTGATTCATCACAAATTCTTACCAAACGGAGTGAGCATTACTACGGATGTGTAGTGTGAAGAACTGAACACAATGATGGAGAAGCTGACACATCTCCAACCAGCACTGGTCAATCGCTAATCTCCATTGCTCCTGCATTACAACGCGCGACCTAAAGCTGCACAAGAGACGGCCTCCACGTTACAAGAACTGGGGTTGTGAAGCTCTCCGACATCCACCCTACTCACCAGTCACCAGACTACTTCTTTTTCCAGAATTTGGATAACTTCTTCGCGGGAAAAAATTTAATAACCGAGAGGCAGTACAAAATGCATTTGAAGAATTTGTTGCTTCCCGTCCAGCTGATTGAAGAAGGGCATCAATAAACTGCCACTGCGTTGGCAACGATGCATTGATTGCATGGGTGATTACGTTGATTATACAAATAAAAAATACATGAAAAAATCGTTTAAATTTTTTCATACAAAACGGCAATTTCAGTAAATGACCCATTAATTTAATTGATTTTGCTGAAATATAATCGATACTATACTCTAAATAAATACTTTGATATTGTGTTGTGTTTATTTATTCAATGTAAGCATCTAAGATTTTCGGTGATTGCGATATATCCAGGTTGTTTTATCAGCCATTAATCGCCTTAGATGTAAATAAACATAAACATTAAACGTTATAATTTCAATGTTATTTGTCACATAAGTAAATTAGCCTGTCACTCATTTTAGTCTGAATTGGTAGTTAAGATAAATAGCTTGCTTCTATTAATTTTGGGTGTCGTCACTTCATATTTTTTAGCTTACTCTGTAAATAGAGTGCATTGTCGCTTAATTTTTTTCCCTTGTAGCCAATTGTAGTTATGAAGTCACTTAAATCATTTTTCCTGACTCTAAAAAAGGGCAGATTGTATTAAGCGACATTTATCTTTGTTATTAAAGGTCCGCTTTATTTAGAATTAGCATCAGCAACTAGATAATTTAATTTAAATTTCAATGCAATTTACCCCGTTCAAATAACTGCAGAAGCGTTTTTGTTACGAATTTTTTTTCGAAATTTCAAACTTTAAAAGGCTCTCCTGTAAAGTTGCAAAAATGTCGCTTAAACCAAATAGCCCGTTACCCCTCGATATAATATTCATTTATTTCTCTCATCATCAATCAATGATATATAACAAACAATTTTACAAATACTGTATATCTGAGACTGGTGTCTGTTGTAGGAAAAACCTGTATCACTGATCACCAGACCACACCACAGACGCTGTAGGTAAAATATCTTTTCTTAAAATTAAAAACCAAAAAACAATGCCTTAACCATGTCGTAAAAGACAAGTTAAAATCCCACAAACTGGTTTTATGAAACCTATACATGTCGCGAGGAACCTAACGGGTTACCGGGGCTCCGGCTCGAAGTGCAGGAGTAAGAACAGGGTGGTTTTTAGTCAGTAAGAGTCTGACACTCCCTTCCGCCTCACCCAGGCGGGAGCAGTCATTCGATGATTTTCCCTCCTTAAAAAAATACATAATAGTATACATATGTATACATGCCACAAAACAAATGGATATTGAAGACCAAATCTCAACTGACATTTGTGACACAGTTAGCAGTTTACGTTTCTAAACGGATGAATTCACCGTATCGCATGTAAGGGGTAAATGGATCATTTTGAGGCCAATCCAGAGAAACTAACTTCACAAATCTGATTGTAATCCTCACTTGCAAAGTGCAACCGAGAACTAAGTTTAAGTGCACCGCAACAGTCCTTTATACAAATTACTATTCAGGATAAACTTTAATGCTAGCTAAAGTGTACACAATAGAACTGAAACCTTTTGATAAAGCTGTGAATGAAACTGTTCATGTTCAATCTAATGGGGTAGAACGTTGATAAGAAAATGTGGGAATTCGACATAATATTATTGTCTAGGACTATGATCTTTAAATGTTTTATTCTTGAATTAGATGTCGGTGTATATCAGTCTCGTTTTGTAAAAAATGGGTGTAGTTTGAAGATACATAGTACAAAGCATTTTTGTTTTCTTGATCTGGCAGTTACCTATATAAAACTGTGACGCTATTGTGCTCTCCTTTGAAAAGACGAGCCAAAATCCGTACTCCCAATTTCCGTGTCCTTATCTATTAATGGGGTAAAGTGAAGGTATCCCTCATCTCGTAAGTATCCCTTAACAGTTGCTACTGAAAATAATCCTCATTATTTTATACCCACAAATAGTGTTACGACCTTAACTTAAACCTTAAGTTTACGACCTTCAAATTACTTAAGGAAAAATTGTAAAAGAAACACCTACTTTCGAACTTTACCAACACCAATAGAAAATGACATTTTAAAAGCATTGTAATTAATACGTTATTCTCACAACTCATACCTAGCGTGGCCGCCGCCATTTTGAATGAACAAATTCAACGGTTTCCAATTCACCACTTGTCATAAAAATAACTCAATGTTACGCGATCAGTTTTGACAGTTTACTCAAAAATTGAAATGTTCACTGTCAGTTAAATTCTCATTGATATTGACGTTCATTCTATTAAAAGCCCTTTCCAATTTATCATTTGGTGGGACATTGTCCAATTTTGAATCAAGCTTGTTCTGATTTCATTCATTATCAGCATCTGTTTCGTCTATGTTTAAAGATATAAAGAGTATTGTTGTCGGAAAAGATATTGTTTTTACCGTAGTCGAAAAGTATACTGTAATTGCGACCATATTACTTAACTCGTCGAGTACCGTATTTATAGACACAATTAAAGAACAATAGGTTGCGGTCACCGGTGATCGCTTGGTGTTTGACAGTTTAAAGAGATTTCTGGGTTTTTCTACCGCCCATATTTTCTTTTCCATATTTGTAGGTACTATTTTCAAATGATTTCTTACGAGTTTTTTTATCATTTGTTCCAGGATGGTGCGTGCAAGCTGCCTGTTAGCGAGCTGCGTGCTCATGACCCTGCTCCTCATTATGCCCGCCTCTGCATACCCCAGGTAGTGGTATAATTTACAGTTAATATCATCGTAAGATAAACAAAATTCATTCATTTTGAAATAGTATTAGACTATGACACTTAAGTATCTTAGACTTAGTGTGTCCCTAAATTCTCCAAAAGATACATAACATTTTCAAAATTGGATTTTCTATAACAATAAACTATTATTGACCTTGCCTTATCAAATGGGAGTGTTTCTATTACTGTATATGAAGTGACGTGATACTCGATCAGTCATATAAGAATTTTGTCCCATATCGACAAATGACTGGACCTTTCTTTATTAAACACAGGCGTTATAGTCCTAAATGTAGGCGCCACTGATGTCAGAAGTCCAACACGTAGGCCTAGAGACACGCCATTTATTATTCAGCATCATAACCGAACAGTAAGATGATAGATGCTACTGTCTATCTGTATAATGAAATTATACGTTTGGGTGACGAAGTTGATTTGTTACGGCGATATGCTACTGAAAGGTTCAAATTCATAAATTTAAAGTTTCTTCTACGTGACTTCTTATTTACTGTATCAAATTATCGGCAAGATTCAAGAATAAAGAAAAGCAATAAAGATAAGACTGCACGGTTGGCTCGGTGGCTGGGCAACTGGCTGCCACGCAACGTGCCGCTGGTTCGATTCCCGCACGGAACAACTCTTTGTTGAAACGATTGTTGTTCTGGGCCTGGCTATTATGTCTATGTGAACTTGTATGTTTGTAAACACACCAACGACACAGGAGAAAATCCTAGTGCGGGGCAAAATTTAAAATAAAAATGTTTTCGAATGTGATACCGTAATGGGTAGAATTTAAAATTGTATTTTGCCTGACCAAATAAGATCTATTTTACGTTTATATCTAATTAAACACGAAAGCGTAACAGTAACAACGAATGATTCAGATAATGGGAATACCCTTTCCCGTGCCTATTCCTAGCAGTATCATTCTTTGTAATTTTTTAACACACACTTGTCTATTTTCTAGTCCGAGCAACTACTTCCGTGAAGACATTCAATACGAACCAGAAGAGATCATGGACATGCTGAACCGCCTCGGAAACCTCATCCAGATGGAACGCAAAATGGAAAAGTAAGTTCAGAAACTAATTAGCATTAAATCACTAGCGTCAAATATATAGCAGTATAAAATATTTGGGGTAGAAGTGAAGAGAAAGCAATTGGTGTAGATGCCAGATGAAATTGATTGTTAAACTTTAATAATGGTGTTTCTAGATATTTAATAAACTGTAGGTAAGTATACCGAAGGAAATCTTTGATTTACTCATTTATATACATTTCAATAAGACTGAATTTGGAATAACATCGAGACTGTAGAAACATGCAATAGGTATCTGTAATAATCTCTCGAAATGACTGTAATTTACTCATCTTATCTCTTAATGATTAGGTGTAACATCTTTTGTCAATTGGGATGATGACAGGGTATGAAAATTTAAAATCTAATAAGTCCGTAAGTTAGGTAATGAAAAAATATTAGAGGTAGAAATGTATTTTTTTATTTGGTCATATACCAAAACAATACTTAGATAAAACGAATCAAAGTTTAGGAGTGGGGGTTAAAACGTCATTTCTACGTATAAAATGTACATAGAACTGACGTCACACGACATTTCAAATTAATATATCGTCGAAAGTATTCGTTTCTGTAAGAAATTTAAAAATACGTGTCTTATGATTTAAATAATCTACCAGACGGACATTAAAAAAATATGGCATCTACACTATTCATCAAACTATTCGAATATGTAAAAACGTAGAATTATACAAATTATTTTTAAAGTTCATCAGCATTTACATTGTTATCTTCTACTTATGTAATACATTTTTATCTCTTTGCAGCTATAAAGAAGACATTACTAGGTACGTCTGTCTGTCGTACTTAGACAGTTGTAGTTATATGTGCTTATTTTTTTTTAACATTATCTTTTTCATTTTTGTTTTAAAGTAGTTTAACATTTTTATTCAAACTTGCATGGACGTGTTCTATTTGCTTTAAATTATTAAAATGTTCCCAGCTTGTCTTTACTTAATCAACTTGTTAATCTTTTAGTATTATTACGTTCGCTGCTGTACCTGCTAGCTGCTTCGCTTGATTGTATAATTCAAATTCAGTTAGTTTTATTAAATCTACGATTGTTGCAAGGACGTCTTGAATTCCATTTTTAACTTATTCTATAAAGTTATTCTTGTATTTTTTTTTTATTTACTGTCTTTTGGATAACACTGTTTAACCCTTTGATTACCGTGATTATAGACACAATTAAAGAACAATAGGTTGCGGTCACCGGTGTCCTCGCTGTGTTTGACAGTTTAATATTTACTCTAATTAGAATTCTTTACTTGAAAATCAAATTAAGTGTATGACTAAACCAGAAAATACATTTAATGTTTCAGTCGCATTGTTTCTAGGAAACAATAGTAACAAAACCAATAAATATAACAACGCTATTGCCCTTACTATATTGTAGACCAAATAGTAATATGGCGTTATACCCAAGAGATATTTATTTGAACTCAGCTAACTCCCGGTGGGACTCGTTATAGACAGACGATTTTTGGAGAAATATAAATCTAATAATTTATTATTTTTGAAAGCTACGAATATTCTCTGAATGGTATTATGTATGTAAAAAGAGAGTATGAAACTAGATCATTTTTGTACGGACAAAACGCACCTAGCATTTAATAAGACATTTACTGAAAGCATAATTCTCAAAAATACAACAGTAGTAGCGCGGAGTCTGGAAATGTGCCCGGTATATGGCAATAGGCTCATCCCCTATTACATGGAGCTCATAACATAAATAGTGAAAAGTGAGTGTTACATTCTACAGTGGCATTTAGTGCCGTAATGTGCACTTCTGCTTACCCCTTCGGGGATAAAAGGCGTGATGTTATGATGTTATGTTACATATACAATACTGTAAAGAAATCAATCGCGTTTTTAATATTTTTCAACTAAAATCACCACTGAAATCTGTGATCTGGCAAAACATAAATAAAGAAAGAAAACAAAATGACTGACTTCAAGCAAGTTGTAAAAGAAAAGAATGTCAACGATTTGCAACAAGCATTTATTTTGTTTTAAACCAGTGGAAATTTTTCATGCGCTTCAGGGAAACAATTTACAGCACTTCAGGGAAGCATTCGCGTTACGACACACAGTCCCGTGAACATTGGAGTCAGCTTTTTCATATTAAACGTCGAAATTGCTGAACAAAATTGCCTGCACGTCACAGTTTAAAAATTATTTATCTTTTTTATGCTCAAAACTTTATTCGTTTGACTTATTTTTTAGTACAGAGAGAGGTTCAATTCCTACACTTGACAAATATATTTAAACTTTGTACGATGTTGTTTTCTTTGCATCATTTTAGTATCATTTTGCATTTCAATCGGACTTTTTTTTGTACTTTTAATATAGATGCATAAATTTTTGCTAGAACCCCTACACCAGCATTAAATCAAACAACTCATGGGAACTTTTTACCGCTGCTAGACACAAATATACTTCTCTAACAAACCGTCACAACTCCTGTATCTAACTTTTCTTTTTTCTCAAATTCCAGCGAGAAACGAGCCCTTGATCTTGGCCTCAGCCGTGGATACTCTGGTGCCCTTCAAGCCAAGCACCTCATGGGACTGGCAGCAGCCAACTACGCCGGAGGCCCTGGAAGGAGGCGACGAGATGCCCACTAAATTTAGGATAAACCACCCGAATACTGCACTGAGGTGGATTAACAGATCCATGAACTACATCTCGATGCAGTACCTTCATACGCTTATCCATCAGTCAGGCTGGCTCCATTGGACAACTAAGTCACCCATTATACTATAGCATATAGTCAAATTTATTCAAATTAACGCTTAACGTGATATATTTCTAGTCAGTTTTTATAACATCCATGTTGTAATTATGTATTTTTAAATGGATTATATTGTCTGTTATACGCTTAGCGATGCATTCCCAGTGATAGATACCTGGTGGTAACCAAGAGATAAAGAAATTGTTATATCTATACTTGTCAGTAGAGTAGCCTAAAAAAATACTTCTACTATATTTTAGAATGACTTCTATAAATCGATTCTTCTGATATGATTTGTGTATTTCCAAACGATCTTAATTTTTACCCTGTAGTAAAAGTTTTTATGAAAAACGAAAAGTATATTTGACTGATTTTGATACATTTCTACGAGTCTGATGTTGTACCTAAACCTATTCTAGTCATCACTAGTCATTTCGTATGTTAGATTCCTTCTTCATATTTCATTCCATTTCGGTGTCAGTATTCCTTCAGTATTAAAAATATCATTACTTAAATATCTTTCAAGTTGTAAGATTTAATCACGAATGTCTTAAAAACGCTTAATATTTATTGTAAATTAGATCCTACAGTACTTCTTAAGATCCCAGCTGTATCAACTAGATTCAATGTTACAATTCCTATGTATGTACGTGGCAAACTAGTAAATAGATAAAATGTAAGTGATAAATACCTCCTGTCTAGAGTTTATTGTTAAAAATAAAGAGATATTCATATTTATATAAATGTGTTTACATTAATGCTTCATGTTATATCTACTTATGTCTATGTAAAATCTAACAATATCACTTATTACTGCAATGAAAAAGGCTTTTCAATGAAATCCCTCACTTTTCATCATTTTACTGACAGTATTAAAAATACTTAAATGACTATTAAGTTGTACTATCTGAACATTTTATTATCTAAAACTTCACACTTTTATAATTTTTCTACTAAAGCCTACTAACGCCATCTAGCTATGCTACGGTGAACCGTAATTAGCAACGCCATCTAGCGGTCAGACTGTGATATACCTACACAGACTAAAGTTAATGCCTCTGCCTAGTTCGTGACAAAAAGTATAGATGACACTACTAGTCGATCTCGTAGATTTTTGGTCTGCATCTGCAAATAATTTTGTATAACTTATGTAATTAAAATTAAAAAATATTAAGTGCAAATACAATATTTCTTACAGTAAATGAAACATCTGTGTATTCTAACAAAACACACGTTATTTAATAACAAAATTGTGAAAACGCTTTAAAATGTCGTCTATCATTTATTTCAATAAAAACTTAAATAAAATTAAGTAACTTTTACTAAATTAAATATATACAACTAAAAAAAATAATATGTTCTGAAAAAAAATAATAATTTGTCGCATCTTTCTTAAAAATTATCTATCGCATTCTTTAAAATTAGACTGTTACATGTTAGAACATAGGACACTTAAGTTCTAAAACAAAAACATTATTATTATTTACATACTATCTAGTACCAACTACTATATAATTTCATCATTACTGTCAGTATCCCGTATGGTCTAGTGGCTAGGATACCTGGCTTTCACCCAGGAGGCTCGGGTTCGATTCCCGGTACGGGAAAATCTTTTTATATATTTTCTCTCGTTTTGTAATTTTTTTAACCACGTTTACTATTTAAACTCCATGATTTTGTTATCATATGTTCCGTTATTACCTGAACGCCTCCAAGCATTCAATATGGCAGCCACTGCTAAAGGCCTACGTTCAGCAGTGATCGTCACATATGGCTGATACATATAATGATAATGCTAGCTACTATAGCGCGTATAAAAATTTAAGTTTTTAATACCCAGCACAAAAATATTGATTCAATAATAATCGTCTGCACTGAAGCTAAGGAGCAGTGTCAACAAAGGTGGCATGAGCAAATAAAAGGAAATACATCCATTATAACAAGACCTCTGACGCTAGTAAATTTCTCGCCACATTACCTTGAATCATGCAGTAGTGGGGGGCTGAGGGAGCTCTAGTTACGCTGGACTGCAGTACTGGGGTGGATTGTGTATTCGGATGAATGCCCATACGTTTTTTCAATATGGCCGCTTTCTGTATTTATTGTCACGTTTTCAAGGTGATGCAGATAGGAATTGATGGTGCAATTTTAATGAAATAGTAAGCTGAAATTAATGTTATACGAAGATATACCTAGTTGGTCATAAAGTTGTACGATTTTTACTCCATTGAAAACCATAGAAAGTAGTCGGTTAGTCTGGTACAACAAGGCACAATGTTGCGCTGAGTCTTTTTGCTAAAAAGTTTTTATAAGGCGCATTGGTAAACACACAATTCGATTGTAGTAAGTACAATATTATTTCATTGTCTGATTTTTCGCTCTCTTGGACATTAAACAGTGGGTATGGTGAGTTTCGTAGATGTCATGCTTGGTGTGCCACCTTTATCGCGTCCTACTTTATATTATAGGTAAGTATTTTATTTCAGTATGTCCTCGGGATAGTTTGACAAAACAACGGTATTTTTGAAATCTTAATCTGCAAAATCTCGGGATCGAAAGATCTCAAGCTAGGCGGTGTGTCCTGCGTGGGTTGAGCACCACCGTGTCCTCAGGAATGTGATCGGCGACGGCGACCTCTCGCGTCCGGCTCTGGTTCAGACCATGGTACGGAGCGAGGAGGACTGGGATGCCGTCTCCTCCTTCTGCGAAGCAGTCATGCTAGCTAAGGAGGAGGCGAAGCGCGTGAGGGAACGAACTTCCTCATGCCCCGGCCGTCGCGAGAGACATTCCGGGCGTCGGGGAACGCGAGACGACGAGACGACGGCGAGCACGGGTGACTCGCCGCCCGACCAGAACCAGGCCCGAGCGTACGGCGCGTTGCGTTCCGCGCGCGCCTCAAAGAGCCATCAGACCACCACGGATGGGGCCCAACAGGGCTAATGCCGATACGGAGCCGCGGAAGACTTAACGGGTTGCCGGGGCTCCGGCTCGAAGTGCAGGAGTAGGAACGGGGTGGTTTTTAGTTTACTGACTCTGACACTCCCTCCCGCCTCACCCGGGTGGGAGAAGTCATTGGATGATTTTCCCCCCTCAAAAAAAAAGGTAATTTAAGTAGGTACACTACACAAACAACGGTACCAAACTGACAAAATACAGTCATAATTGAAAACAAAAACAAATTGTTATGTATAGCATTAACCACTTTTTTCCCCAACCCCCGACGGTCAATTGTTTCCACCACTCACTTTGAACATTAGGGTCGCGGCTTCACTAGACAGGGCTCATTCATGGCGTTATGATGTGGTTAGTTTACACTCCTCTGCTTACCCACATTCCTGGAAAAATCCTTTACCGTGTGCCTTTATGAACCTGGGCCTGTCCATTCATGTAAAATACTTTATAATGGTTGTTTGTTATATGAAATAATGAACTGTAAGCTGAACGGCTTTAAGTTTCCACACATTTTTTGTTTCTTATGGAATAAGTCGGTAAAAGAGCAGACGGATCACCTGATGGTAAGCAATCGGCGCCGCCCATGGATACCTGGAACACCAGGGGTATTACAAGTGCATTGCCGGCCTTTTGGGCATTAGTAATATAAGAATAGTTGGTGAATCGGTGATTGGGGAGATTGAGGTAATAGGGTCTCTGGCTACCTCACTCACACGACCAAACACAATGCAAGCATTGATTGTCTTTCGCGAAATTGTTGTTGTTTATTCTAGCAATAATGATGAAGTCTGAAATTGTGCTCGGTGTATCGCAATAAACTCACCTTCTTTTAAACGAGGCTTATACATAACTGGTCTAAAGTGGGATAATCTATATCTATACTAATATTATAAAGAGGAAATATTTGTACCTATTTTTGTATGTTTGTAGGTATGTTTGTAATGAATAGGTTCAAAAAGTACTGGGCCGATTAAAAAAATTCTTTCACCAATAGAATCCTACATTCTTCCAATTTAACATAGGCTACATTTCATTTTGAAAAAAACTAGGGATCCTTGGTAAAATTTGAACAATGTAACCGAAGATGTAGAAAAATGAGTCTTAAATTGTCTTTCGTCGAATGCGCTGCCAAAACTATTAGCGATAGAACAAAATAATGTACAACAATATTGAAGAACATCATAATGTCTACTTTCTCCTCTCTCCTCTTCGCGGTAGCTACAACAATCCAAATTTCCAAAAATAATTAATTGTCTACCCCGTGCGAAGCCGGGACGGGCTGCTAGTCTCTGTATAAATTGGGAAGTACCTAATATATGGCCCAATATTCGACTCCTTAATAAATAGCTAAAAAACACTATCCACTCTACCGTATCGTCCTACTTAATACAATTCGTATAAGAGGTCAGTTGGCAGCAGAAAAACCGAGTCACCGCATTCCACAGTTGACGCCAAAATCCTCGTTAGCCTACTTTAGTGAGATTTATAGAGTTGTGTTTATCAATAGTTAAGTAAATATGGTAGGTAAAAAAATGCTCGCTTTTTGAACGCCATATGCTGAAATACTCAAACAGTACTCAATTTTCTATGAAACTGAAACGTAGTCTGTCGCTGGCCTTATAAAATTGTTTCCATTGCATTTAAATATATTTTCTTTTAACTATAGTTTCACGGAGGGATCCTGTCCTATTGGGACATGTGATTGAACTCCTAATGTACAAAAATACTTATGTTTAACTATCGCTATTTTTTGAAACAAACCCTTAAAACTAAACAGCCGTGACTCTATTTTCCCATCACCCCTTTTCTAAAACCACTTATAAGTTCTAACATAACAATATACACATATTGAGATTGTAGACTTCTCACTGAGCTTACAAGAGCGTTCTCAACGGGGTCAATGACCCGGATCGATAGTGCACCTTCGTTAGGTGAGCATAGAGAAGTGCAGGCTTCTAATTGGAACCTAGTGCCTTGTTGAGGTAATGGCTTCAGTACTTGGGAACTATTAACATTACGTAACATCGAGTTGTGGAGAAAGGAGCACAACTTTTCGCTACTGCTATAAAGCTAGATGATAGCTGATAGCTTAAAAATACTTTTGTAAGTCTCACATTAATCAGTAAGAGTCAGACATTTCTTCGGTTTTACCCAGGCGGGAGTAATTCAATGATTTTTCCCCTTTAAAAAAAGGTGTCACATTTAAGGATATATTCATAACTATTTTGTTTATTTATTTTAAGAAATATTACACAGGAGTGATGTACTATAAAACTGTACTTCAACAAATAATACGCTTATTATTTTATACCTAGACGTACTAGGTACTTGAAACTTAAGTTCTTGATATAGTCAACAATGTACTCTGTCAAACAGTCAGTTTTTTTATCTGTATTTTATTAAGACGTTTCTATCTTTGATATGCCAACCCCATCATACCTTTTAACAAAATGTAACCTATCATTATTAAAAAAAAAGAAAGGAAATTGAGTTACTCATCAAATACACGTCACAAATCAAGGAATGACGTCACAAAATCCTACATCGCACATGCGAAGTTTACATGCGAATTATATAGAAAATTCCAACGAACAACTGTTGAGTAGAACGCTTGCCAGGCACCATCACCTCACCTGGTTAGAGGAGCTTCCTTTTCCGATCTTAGGGAACTATACGCCCTGTTCCCTAAATTACAAAATTTTCTCTTGTGATCAAATTACAAAATTGTATGTGGTTTCTGAACATGGTGAAGACAGAATTGACTGTAGTTAGTCTACATCTAGTTTATTAAGTTTTAGTTCTCCGATGACGAATTCACGTTTCCGTCAGTCAGTTTTAATTTGATTTCATATTGTGTCCTTTCAAGTTTTAACAGCGAAAAAGTAAATTAATCATAAGAGATTTGAAACGCAAATTTAATAGTTATATACATAATAAATGAGATTAGATTAGAATTTAAATGAAATAAATATATACAACTTAAAATATAAATAATTTAAAACTAAAATATATACACCTTAAAAAAATAATAAAAATGTATCATAAGGCATCAAAGAAAAAAATTTCCTCATCGCTACCGTGAGGTAGGGTGCCCAAAAGACTGGCAGCATTGCCACGTTGAACGGCAACATTGCTTTCTAAGAAATAAAAAATAAAAAAATAAATGAGATTACCTATATTTATTTAACCCACATAATATTAAGTTAGGATTAAGTTTAACTAAAGAAATGCGACAACATGCTTCGTATTACATCATACAGGATTATTTGACGTCACTACATGAAATAAGGGCTCTGACTTTACCCAAATCACGTTTCCCATATTTGTTAGCAAAACATATAATGCTGACGTCTACGTAGACTTAATTATTTACTATATTATGAGATTACATAAGGATATAAAATACACCCTGTTTCTCTTATGATTGCAAGTGCTACAGTGGAATAGGCGGTTATTATTTCAGTTAAAAAAAGAATAATTAGTGACTGCCTCGTGGGCCGAGTAGTCGCAAGTGCGACTGGCCGGGCAAAGGGCAAAAAAGTCTCGGGTATTACTGGGTTTTAAAAAATTCTCAGTAGTGGCACGGAGTCTGGAATTCTGCCCGGTATAGGG
Organism: Spodoptera littoralis; assembly: GCA_902850265.1. Taxonomy (NCBI): domain Eukaryota; kingdom Metazoa; phylum Arthropoda; class Insecta; order Lepidoptera; family Noctuidae; genus Spodoptera; species Spodoptera littoralis. The sequence continues at coordinate 11,394,070 of LR824544.2, forward strand.
CAATAGGTTCACCTTTAAACGGGCGGGACTCATAACATAAATAGTGAAAAGTGGGTGTAACATTGTACAGTAGCATTAAATGCCGTGGGTAATGTTCACTTCTGACACTCAGCACACATACACATACAGGATGTAAACGTAACGCTCCCGAAAAACGCTGACAAAAATAATAGTTTTTAACATTTTAATCGTTGTTGTTTACATGTTATTCATACAACGTCAGCCTTGACCGGTTATTTACAACAATGATTAAATAAAGGAAACATTTAATTTCTTACTTTCATGTAAATAAAACTGGTTTTTGACCATAATCTGTCGGCGTTTTTCGGGAGCGTTCCGTTTACACCCTGTATAACATCACGCATTTTATCCCCGAAGGGGTAAGCCTTCGGGGAAGGTGGCATGTGTTATGAATAATTATTAAAAGTTTTAAAAATAACCAAATTGAATACGATTACATAATATCGAAACTGCTTAATGTAGAAAGCTGTAAGTAGATTCTTACTTAATGAATAGTACTCTAAGTGAAGTGTTTAGGAATAGGTACTAAGAGAGAATTTCCTGAAATTCACATACCTATGGGTAAAACTGTACTTTTATGCACGTACGAAACTAGTGAATGTTCACATACCTTTTCATAAAATTACAATGAAATTAACTACAAACTAGGAACAAATCTTTAAACAATAATAGACCATCTTTAGTCAAATTAACGTTCATTTTCCTATAATCAAATGCCGCAACAGAATCAAGTTAACCTGTTGCGGCTGTAAGTAGGTGATCAGAGACTGAACCGACCGATGATTGAACTAACTGTTAAATCCGATTTGTGCCACAATTGCCAATAGATGAAAATGGCTGTTCTATTCTTGGCTTCCGTAGTTAATAGAGATATAATAGCGAAATGAAATTCTTGCATTTCCTTCAGATTGCAATAGGAAAAACCTAAATTAAGTTTATTTTATGGGATAAACCGGTAAACGAGACGGGGATGGGTAATAGATATGAGCGCCGGTATTTGATAAGTCGGCGGCGGCGCGCCGACTAAAAACAGTCGGCGGCGGCGGCGCAGTCGGCGGCGCGACCATGGCAGTGAATCTAGTGCGAGGGAAGAAATGAAATGCCACTGTTTTCTGTTACTTATTGCTTTTAATTATATCACAGTGAATTAAACATTTTTGAGACAAGAAACAAAGAGATCTATATTTTGTTATATCTATTAAACTTTTTTGACGAAATAATTAACTACCTATTCTAATAACATTTGCAAGTACAAATAATCAACAATACCAACAAATTTAAATAATAATAAAACAATACAGAGGTATATAACCTAAGAAGCTACACAAGCTAAGCTATTGATAAGGTTTTTTGGCAATTGAGTCCAGGTACACTACAGTAGTTGTAGGTACACATAATTACAACTTAATCATAGAGCCCACACTTACAATATGTAGCAAAATAATAGATAAGAAAAACGAAACAAAAAGTTTAACGAAAATTATGCATCGAGTAATCAAACAAGCAAACTAAATATCAGCTTTGCACTGGGTGTAATTGTCATGAATGAATATAATACGATTTACTCTCAAAGGATTTAGTCGGGATCTTTTAGCCGTTATCAATTGTCCAGCGACGGAAAATACTCTTTCGCTTGGGGTACTTGTCGCTGGGACGAATAGTACTGCACGCGCCAAACTTGACAACCACGGAAATGATTTATTTCGTTCCTGCCAATATTCAAGTACATTATCTTTATAGGCCTGAAGATCTGCGGGCGTAGCTGTGCTAAAATATTTCCAGCACTCGGTTTCGATTATGCTGTCTATGTCAGCAGAGTTGACAGAAGTGCTGTGTCTTTTTGCTAGGTTCATGAAGAAAGATGAAGATGGTTTCGAAGTACTGGGTCCAGGAGTTGCATCTTGTATTATATGCTCCTGGACAATATCTCCATTTTTCAAAGTAGTTTTTGCATAAGTAGATAAAAATGTAACCTTGGTGGTTTGGTGTTGTTCCATGTAAACGTCAATATCTTTGATAGATTGGAATCTGCAATCTAATAACGTGGCAGCTATAATCAGGTCTGTGCAAGGAAAGCGGTAATCTAATTTAAGGGACATGTTATTTTTTAACATTGTTATCAGTGCCGGCTCATTGTCATCACATTCATCTAGTATTCTCCTTATTTCTGACTTGAAAACCAACGCTAAATTGATCGTAGTTTGCGAATCTGAACTCATCATTTCCACTATTGTTTTCCTCCAACGTTCACAATTAACTGACCGAAATAATTCCAACAAAAACTGTGTTTGTTGGTGGATATTTTATTTAAAACAGTTACGGACAGCTCCCTTATTTTAGTTTTTGTAACCTCTATCTCTTCTGTCGACATTTTGTACTTATTTTATAACAAATAATACGCGCGGGCGTAGCGAACAGCGGGAGCGAACTGAGTTTTGCCAGCCGGCCGGCGCGCCGTCCGCTTCCTTCGGCGGCGGCGGCGGGGTGGTAAAGCGCGGCGGCGGCGGCGCGCCGGCGCGGCGCTCATATCTAATGGGTAAGCGATCGACGTCGCCCATGGACACCCGGAACACCAAAGGCGTCACAAGTGCATTACCAGCCTTTTGGGTATTAGGAATTTGAGGATTGTTGGGATTCAATGATTGAGGAGATTAGGGAAGGGGGGGGGGGAATAATTGGCCTACAGTTACCTCACTCACACGTCGAAGCACAACGCAAGCGTTGTTTCACTTCGGTTTGCTGTGAGGCCGTGGTATCACTCCGGTCGAGCCGGTTCTTTCGTGCCGAAGCATGGCTCTCCCACACTTAGGTAACTAAATGCCATTCAGAACGATAATCTAAATGTAAGTGTTTGCTGATTTGCTAGGTCCTAGGTTTCATGGTGAGTCAAATTACTCACAGGATAAGCGGTCTGTTTATATGGAATCTGGCCTGATAACCAATAGTAGTAGTTCCAATTTACATTAGCATATTGCTCATATACTCCAGTTACACTTAGGCATACGTAATACTTAGTAACACTAATGTAAGCCAAGGAAGAACGTCTAATTACTAAAAATGACAACCCATCCTCCCATAAACCTCAGCAAACGTAGCTTAACATAAGGACGGTTGGTCCTGAATGTGAATATGCTATGAGCTTATTACTCGTTATATCTCTAGGTTTGAATAATTTCACGGGTCACAGACTAAAAGCTGGGCCGAAATTATAATTTTATTATCATCTAAAGGTTCAACCTACGGACTGTCATGTTTTGCTGTGGGAGTGGGAGTATTGTAGATTTTAATTTTCATAACAAAGGACATGTTTTATCAAGAAACCGGTCGCTTTGTTTTCGATATTTTTAGGTTGGTTGCTATATTTTTGACTTTGAATTAATGCCAGTGGTGACTTTTAGAAAATTGTATGTTTATTTCCCGAGGTATATATTAATGTAGGCAATAAGAAGATTGAATTTGTTTTTTTTCATTTTCGTACGTTTTTGTTCAATGACTGGTACTCGACAATCCATTTAGTTGTCAGTTTATCTCTTGTTGTTTCAGTCAAAATAACTATAGATAAATAATGTCATCTATTTCAGAATAGATTTTTATTATTTTAGTATTTTTAGTATCATATTGTAACTTTTCCATATCATGGCCTTGTAGCGTAAAAACAGACATACAAACTGTCTTTTTTGTATTTAGACAACGTTTTCTCAGTTGACAACTACATGGACAAATTAACACATACGGACAAATAAACTCTTTAGCTTTTAAGGGTACTTACCTACAAAGACAAATAAAATTGAAGTGTGTGTTTGGAATATTAATTTAACCGCTTTTTACTTCATACATATGAATGTACATACGATACCTACCTATACTAAAATATTTTTATAACAATTCTTGTATTTCTGCCTAACTGTTTATTCGTACTGACTAATCTCTGTAATGGCTGGATTGATTTTGACAGGACTTTTATTGGCATGGCAGGTAGCTGAGATAGCTGATGTAGGTACTAAGGAGTAACATAATTGTGCTACTTTTATTTTGAAACAAAAAATAGTTATTTCCAAAAATTCATATTCTACGCGGACAAAGTCGCGGGCAACAAAAACTGGTACCTACTTCTTATAACTAGAAAAAAAACAATTGAAGAAAACATTTTCGTTTTCTATCTATGTGACAAACAAACAACATCTATGTTATTTTTATAAATTGGTTTGTGTCAAAGACAAATGAACGCAACCCTCTGCCATTTCTCTTATTGTCTGCAAAGTTATTTTTAGAAAAAATATTTCTCTTCGCGAAGATATTTCTAGCTTTTATCTTTACTGTGTGTAGTAAAAATGGATATTGTTTAAAAATGGCAGTGAACTTTTTCATAAACTTTGTCTTTTATCCTGTAGGTTTGCGCCAGCAATGATATAGTACCTATTATTATATCGAATCAATTTTATTTTTAGACAGAGGTTTCTAAATTCTCAGTAAAACGACTAATCTATCTATCTATTATTACATGTAATAAAATCGTGCTGTCAAAAGTCAAAACTGTACATTGAATATTTTTTAAAAGGATACTTGCAGCTTGATCTTTTTTTTGGTAACGGTGGAAACCTTCAAAAGGCACCTAGCTTTTTTGGGGATAGAAAACTAGGGAGTGTGGGATTCTTACCTCACTAAAACCACCCCGGTGGCCACCATCATCGCCTATGGGGGGCACCGAGTCCTCTATAACAGTCAATATTGAAGCCAAAATTATTGTTTTTAGATTTTTTGTCTGTTTGTCTTTATGTATGTCCGGAGTAATCTAAAAAGTACTGCATGGATTAACTTCAAATTTTACATGAATATTACTGACAAGACAGGTCAACGTCTAAATAAAAAACTTTCACTATTTATGTTATGAGTCCTATGTAATAGGGGGTGGGCTTATTGCCATATACTGGGCACAATTCCAAACTTCATGCTATCATGAAGTCTGGAATTGTCAAAGTAATACTTTGCCCGACCCGGGAAACAAACTCGAGACCCCTTGACCGGCAGTCGCACTTGCCATGCGAACGAGGCAGTAATTATCAAAGAACATAAATAGTTTACAATAAACATAAATGCATAACCAGATGAAGTATATCTAATATATATATCTAGCTTTCATTAACCCCACAGAACAAAGGCTTCCCATAAAGACATATATACCTATAACAAAAATACGTCGCAGATTTATTTTCCACAACGCATGAAAATTTATTCATTGAACATTAAAACCAGTCGAATACAAAATTTACTTTGGCATTTCGAAAAGATTAAAATCGAAATGGATTGAATTAATATCTGTGTGTTCTAGGTTTAAGGTTTAAACTTGTTCGAATCCAATCAATATTTATACAATAGTATTATTATTATTTGTGTTTTTTGCCTACCGAATATCCATAAATTCTGTACAAAAAAAAGAAGATGAAATGAGATAGACTTTTCTGATGATATGAAAACTGTGGCAGGCAATACACACTTTTACTCTTGTCCATGTATGGTCCATACATGGACAAGAGTAAAATGGCGGTAAATGCAACCATAGAGGAAAATGGCGCCAGTTAGAGAAGGTCTTTGTCAATCAGTGACATACAGGCAGGATGTCAATCACGGAATATAGAATACAATACAAGAATATAGAATACAAGAATTGTATTCTATATTCCGTGATGTCAATGCACTTTAACATACTTTATAAATTTATCGTAAATTTGTTACGATAAATTTATATTATTTAACAAATAATTTGTTAAACAGGTTTTGTCTACATAATTAGCTATTATTTCGCTGTTTTGTTTAATTTATTGGATTATGCTTTGCGATTCGACGAAGCAATTTACTTTTTTTAAGTATCTTCACAGATTGTTGCAGTGAGTTGCAGTTTTAATTCTCGATAGATTCACTTCAAGTTGTAAAAGATCAGAGTGCCAAGCACGAATAACTATCGCATTCGTAACGTTATAGGATCGAGCGCGTTCGACGCTCTGAACTGGCTCCAGTGAACCAACTTTTTCATTTTAGCAAGTGTAAGTAATTGTATTATAACTTTTGTGAGATATACTATATTGATTAGGGGCTCATATACATGAGCAGCATTCCACGAACTGCGACGCGGCGTCTGTCGCGCTGCTATATTATGTCTTTAGCATGAATATGAGCCTCTAGCATCGCTTGATATACGGAGCCGCGGAGAACCTAACGGGTTATCGGGGCTCCGTTTCGAAGTGTAGGAGTAGGAACGGTGTGGTTTTTAGTCAGCTCCCGCCTCATACAGGCGGGAGACGTCATTCGATGATTTTCCTCCCCTTACAAAAAAGCATCGCTTGATCGAAACTGGTCGAGTTCTTCGTCAAATAGTTGCGTCAGTAAGCCGAAAAACATAATAATTGATGCAGTGTAAATATGTAATATCAATACACAACACGGCTTTTGTAAAACATTAGCAAGACACTATTTTTCAAATTTGTTTTGGTATCAGATATTCATTTGAACCAAAACTTTTTACTTAACTCTCTAAGTAAAGGTTTTTGACTATAAAAAGTTTAACTTTTATTTAAAAAAAAATACTTAAAAGGATTTAAGTTATTCTAGGCGCATCTCTTAGAGATTTTCTTTTATCAAAATCTCTGTAAGAAACCGAGAGTATTAATGTTCAGTTTTTTAAACTTTTCTACAATCATCTGCGGATTGAATTAAGTCAAATTTTAAATTGTAACATCTGCTGGAATTTTAAAAGAAAATTACTTACCACTCAGAGATTATTTTATTAAATTACTTTGTCTTTTTTTGTGTGTTGGATATTAAATATACGTAATATCTTTATACACAAACCAATAAAACCAAATTCAAATTCCATATAATGACACAACAACATCTGTATGTACATAACATAACATAACATCACGCCTTTTATACCCGAAGGGGTAGGCAGAGGTGCGCACAGAAGTAACACCTACTTTTCACTATTTATGTTATGAGAGTGAGTGTTTAATTCTACTAACCAGTGTCCTAAATATATATTGTCAACTTCAATAAATCACACCTTACATTATACCTATAAACACTTATTTATTTATTTTATTAATCACACCTTTTCTTATTTACATACAATATAATACCATTTTTAACAATATAATGACTGCCTCGTTGGCCGAGTGGTCGCAAGTGGGACTGCCGAGCAAGGGGTCTCGGGTTCGATTCCCGGGTCGGGTAAAGTATTATTCAGTTTTAAAAAATCTCAGTAGTAGCACGGAGTCTTTAAATGTGCCCGGTATATGGCAATAGGCTCACCCCCTATTACATGGGACTCTTAACTTAATAGTGAAAAGTGGGTGTTACATTGTATAGTGGCATTAAGTGCCAAAATGTGCACCTCTGCCCTACCCCTTAGGGGATAAAAAGGCGTGATGTTATGTTATGTTATGTTACAATATAATACCACTTACAGCAATATTTTTATCAGTCCAATTTTTGAAGGGTGAACGAACTCATAAGTATATTATATTCCCTTAGCACTATTCCTATACTCAGGAACATGAGTGTGCTCTCTATATATTCCCAGCTAGAATAGTTTCCGTACAACTAATCTCTTTAAGTGGCACACTTATCGCAAGTTACAGATCATTAAGTAAACCCACTTAGTTTTGTTACGAGAAATGGATTTTCCACATCTCTTCCATTTTGTGAAGAAGAATAGACTTTCTGGGAATCTTAATATTTTTGATCTGTGATTTTACAAGTTCCTATTTCTCATTGCTGTCTTCTAATCTCTTGTTTTTATCTATCATCTAGCTATCATAGTCTTTAATAATTAAATAAGCGTAATCTAAAATAAATATTCATGTTTCAATCATCCTATAAGTCTTTAAGTGCCCACTGCTGAACAAAGCTTCTTCTCACACGGAGAAGGTTATAGCATTAATCACCACGCTTGCTCACTGCGGGTTGGCGATTACAAACTTATAATTAGAAATTATAAGCCTAGGTTTCTTCACTATGTTTTCTTTCACCGTTTGTCAGTTGTATCTAGATAATGGGGATGATGACAGGGTATGAAAATTAAAAATAATAATTAGTCCGTAAGTTAGGTAATGAAAAAATATTAGACACGTATTTTTTTATTTTGTCGTATAATAAAACAATACTTAGATAAAACGAATCAAAGTTTAGGAGTGGGGGCTAAAACGTCATTGCTTAGTATAAAATGTACTGAGAAGTGACGTCACGCGACATTTCAAATCAATATATCTTCGAAACTATTCGTTTCTGTGAGAAAATAAAAAATACGTGTCTAATGTTTTTAAATAATCTATCAGACGGACATTAAAATAAAAATTAGTCGTCTACCCTATTTTAGAAAGTATATATAATTCGGAAAAAGTTACATTGGTACTTGCCGTTGGTAGGTTTCGAACCCGCACACTCATGCATGAGAAGCGGGCGTCGTAAGCCTCCAGGCCACCGTAACACAATAATGATGTTTGGAGTAAGAAAATATATTACATTATGTAATGTTTATTGATAGTTATTTTTATTCAAAGTCAAAAGTAGTATTATAATTATAGGTAAATACGTCATCAGCTATCACTAATTACATATACCACTCTTCTGACTACTAACTCTTTCCAGATAAAATAATCATTACACACAATATTACTGGGTTTTATCAAAAATCTCAGTAGTAGCACGGAGTCTGGAAATGTGGTATATGGCAATAGGCTCACATGACTGTGAGTCATAACATAAAACAGTGGAAAGTGGGTGTTACATTGTACAGTAGGATTAAATGCCATAAAATGCACCTCTGCCTACTTCTTTGAAGATAAAAGCCGTGAGGTTATGTTATGTTATAGAAAAATATTGAATTGGAAAATTCCAACATTCTCCAGAAATAAAGAAGCGAAGTCGAGCATGCCACCAATATTCTGTAAAGGGTATTCCAGTTATCCGCTAATAGCTTTTACTGGTCCACTGGGTAACTGTCAGCGCTAACCGCTTTCAGATTAACTCCGATTTTAATTTGATGTGTAAACGTTTTTCCTGGATTTATTTCCTATATTTGTGAAATACCTTAGTATTCTCAGTTTGGTGCTTTTTCACAACTTTTGAGGGGTTTAGAAAGTTATTAGCTCCATTTATCAATATACCTGATATTTCATTGTCGCGATTAAGTACCTACTGTTGGAGCTGCGGACAACCGTCCTGTGGGTTACTGGGGCTCTGGCTCAAAGCAGGAGTAGAACAGAGGTGCTTTTATTTAATAGGAGTCAGACACTCTCTCTCGCCTAACCTAAGGCGGAAAAATACATTGTATGTTTTTCTTCCCTCAAAAAAATATACCTTCTGGTCTATCTTCAGCTCTTCATGTTGAACGTGGGCTTAAGAAACAATGCCTAAGTAATCGTAGCTCTCTAACTATAAAGTGACGATAAAGTCGCATTCACATTTGTATGACGTGACGTGTTGTGACGTTTTTAACGTAGTTAATTGGCTAGAGAACTCATTATGATGGACGTAATTTTACTAGAGTCATTTGATTGGTGTATTCTGCGTCATGGCATGTCACGTGAGACAAATGTAAATGCAGCTTAATTTACGTTCATACACGAAAGAAATAGTCGAACAGTCTCATCGCACGTAAATATTACTTTTGCTAATTTACATCCTTACTAATATTATAAATCTGAAAGTGAGTTTGTTTGTTTGTTCCACCTTCACGCCGTAACTACTCAACCGATTGCTTTGAATTTTTGCAGACGTGAAGTTAGAAGTCTGGATTAAATAATAGGGTACTTTTTATCCCGGAAAAATTTGATATTCTCGAGGGAAAACGAAGTTATTGGTATAGATGGCGCTGTGTGTATTGGTATATGTCACATAGGCTACTTTTTATCCTTCTGTGACGCGAGCGAAGCCGCGGGTAAAAGCTAGTTACTTATATGTGGGATATGCTACGGTGTATTTATTAACAAACTCGAGCAACAGTTTACCAACTACCTCTAGCAGCTCTTATTAGTCCGCTTTTGGCATAACCACGCCCCCGTGGAATGCACTAACAATGTTTGTATTTGTTCACATTCTAGAACAATCGATCGACTTGTCACAGAAAATGGTGGATAACAGTTTAGGCATTTGAATTATCGTTTAAATTAGTTATTTGCCTGATCGTAGTTTTAATTTCATTGCTTTTTAGTTTACTAACCATAGAGTGTTCTTAATGGTAGTTATATACAACACGTAATTAACGCACACCCTCAAACACCCCAATTACAATATTGTGTTATAATCATAATACATACACTAAATTTTTAATTTAACATGTATATGCATCCTTACTGGCCTTGTCATAAGGTTTATTTTTCTTTATTTTGTATTGACTGATAGAATTTGTTTGAATACAAATAAAACTGCGATTTTAAAAGTCTTATTGCTTTGACTTACGCTCCTTTTCGATTTGTTTTAACAATACAGGGTTAATATGACAATAATTTCGGTAGATTTAATTATTTTTGGGATAAAAAATTACCTATACTAAAAATTATGTAAATCGATTCAGTTAACGATTCTAAACAAACTATTTTCAGGATGTGCGTTATTTAAGTTACATGTTGTATAATCATTAAGCACCTTATTCAACCTATTTCGTCTTTGAATTTAACAGAAAAACACCAAGCATATAAATACCAATAGAAAAACCATTCGCTAGCAGACTAGACAAGCTCCAAGTATACACAACTAGAATAAACGGTCGAGCTAACTTCCAGTACAGTGGACAGGTCGAGGCGGAGAGGGGGAGGAGGGTGTAGAGGGGGGTTTTCCGAAACAACGGGCACGGAACGACCCTCCGCTTATAGACTGCTATTTACATAATCCGATGAGACGCAACACGTATATAACCAACTGTTACGGCGCCCTTTCCGCGTCCTTTTTACTTATGCTACCCTAGTACTTAGGATTGATTGGTTAGGTACTTTTGGGGATGTTTCTAATATGTTATTTAGGTAAATGGAATATGGTGAACAATTTGTACCTGACTTACCTACCTAACTGAGAAGGAAAGCTAGGGTTGTTATTTAAATCTTTTCATTAGCCGGAATACGGTTAATTAAGGCCCACCTATTAAGAGAGAGTTTGTCTTAATCCCCGCACTAAGTAAGGGTTCCCTATAAGATCAATTTTAGACAATGCCACTACACGTTACTTAGTTATCTATCTCTATATAAATAAAAATGAATTTCCGTTCGTTAGTCCCTCTAATACTGAAGAACGGCTGAACCGATTTTGCTAATTTTTGTCATAAAATTTTCGTGGAAGTCCAGGGAAGGTTTAAAAGGTGAGAAATAAATATTTTTGGCGGTACGAAGTTTGGTCAGCTAGTTAGTCATAGTTTTAAGACATATCTGGGATCATAATTATCTTAAGCTAGACTTTTAACCCGCCGTGAGCAAGTATGGTAACCAAACCTTTTCATTTTTTGGTCAAACCTTCAATCAGATTTCTTATTCAGCAGTTACTTAATCTACAAATAAAAGTGTATTAAATATCTACAATCATTAGACGATAAATTCTTCTTTATATATCTCTTCTTTAGTCAGCTTAGTGTAGCCATTTTATAGCTAGGATCAAGTTTTTGCTTGTAATATATTACTCTCCGATATTCGCTTTAATCGCAATTTTGCTATCAAATTCTGGAGATATCGAACAGAAAAGGGTCTGAAATTTCGACAGATTCAAGATAAATTGGGTACTATGTAAAGAAATATAAGAATGTATTGTGGATTTTTGGAAGAATGATTGTAATAAATTTGAATAGTACGTACAAAGAAAAGTACTTGTGTGGGCACTTATTAAAAGGTTGTAAAATATGGTGAAACTAATCTTTTCAGACACAATCAGAAACCATTACAAAGAACCGTCAAATTGTCCAGAAATACTTCCCGAACAATGACCATTAGACCATCGAACCTAGCTAGAAAGCCGCAATTTATTAGTTTTATTACCTTACTTTATAGTTTAGTGATAAACAGCTTTATTTTCGCGACACTTCCGGATTTAGGCCATGTAGAAAACAGGTCAGCTCATCCAGCGGCAAGCAATTTCGTTTGACAAACATCTATGACACGTACCGTGAGGAAACAGAAGGTCAAAATCATTTTCTATTGCATAGCTGGCGCGGTGACTGGGCGACTGGTTTTTTTTTTTTGTTAAAGGGGTATAATTATCAGATGTCTTTTCCCGCCTAGGTGTGGCAGGAGGGAGTGTCAGACTCTTACTGACTAAAAACCACCCCGTTCCTACTCCTGCCCTTCGAGCCGGAGCCCCGGCAACCCGTTAAGTCCTCCGCTCGTGGGCTCCATCCGTAGTGGTCTGATGGCTCTTTGAGGCGCGCAGGCTGTAGTGGAACGTGTACCGGGTCCGTTTCCCGACCGGAGCAAATCTGAGAGATCCACAAATTATAGTTTCGGATCTGAGTGCAATGTTTATGTGTAATTGTAAGTATGTTTGTAAATGCACCCACGACCACGACACAAGACAAAATCTTAGAATGAAGCAAAGTTTTATAAAAAAAAATATTTATTCATTTTTATAATCATATATGATTGGATCAATCTACTACATTTCCACATTATTTTCAAGTCTAGTATACTCAGTAAAGTAGGTTTTCTGAAAATAAACTTTACTAAGTATTCAGAAGATTCATAATTATTGAGATACACAAAGTATCATACTACATGCTACATGCGCCTGTTAAGAACATTTTTGTAACGACATCGATAGTACCTGAACTTTCCTTGATCTTCTGCGTATAATTTACTCTGTGTGCACGTTGACAGCCAGTCCACTCTCAACTCGGCTTCATAATTAATACGTTGAGAGTGAATAAACAGAACTCCACAGCTGAAGTTATCGTCAGAATTAACATAATCAACAGCGCCATCTCTGGGTCGGAAAGTGGAAGTAATGGCGGCAAAGTATTTTGTACCCTCCCTGTACTATATTGAAATGAATTTACATTTTTTATTATTATTCAAGGATGAAGGAAGTGTGTGAATATTAATATTTATGCAGATAGCTCTGTCGTTTCGAGTTTAACCTTTTAACCTTCCAGAGAACTCAATAATTTACCAGCTGAGTTGGTTCTTGAAAATCTTTATTAAAATTTATCGTAGTCGTTATTTCTACAAGTTCTCTGATTTATACCGTAAGCTTACCTACTCCTGTAGTCTTTGAAACGGATCGGTTTTTTAGGCTTTAGAATAAAATTGATCAGGTGAAGTAGTACCTAAATACAAAATAATACTGTTTGGAAGGGTACTATATTATTATTTCAGGTTTATAACTACATATTATTATGGTATGTGTGTGTTAGCAGCTTCTCATCTTTATCCGAATGTTTTAAGCAGACCAAAAAAAAATTAATTTTATTATCCTCGTTTCATTTGCTTGATAGTTACTTTGTTTATTTCCAAAATTTACTTAACTAACCCTTATTACATGGGACTCATAACATAAATAGTGAAAAGTGGGTGTTACATTGTGCAGTGGTATAATGTGCACCTCTGACTACTCCTTCGAGGATCAAAGGCGTGATGTTATGTTATGTTATGTGACTTAACTAAACTCTCTACAGTAATTCCTACATGTCAGTCTGAACTACCTAGACACAAACCAATCAATAAGGACAAAAAAATAAAACACAATTTTATATTTATAAATGAATCAAGATCCGACTTCTTATGCCATCTTCATAAATAAATTTAGTAAAATGTTTATTGTTTCTGTAAATATTATACCTCAATAACTGATTAATGAATTCTTAATTTGTAAATACTTTTTAAGTAGTCATGTCTAGGAGGCCCTTCGGCTGTTGGAACATTTCTAAGAGGTGTCATTGGCGGAGGAGTCGCTTGGGCCACCGCTTGCTCAGCCATAGCTTGTGCTAGCGCTATTTGATAACCAACCTTCACACGGTTCCCTAAATCTTCATCAACCAAATGTAACAATTTCAGAGCTCTTTGTACCACTGGTGGTGTGACCGGTACAAGTGACATGACGATATTATCTATAAACCTTTGCCTGTGAGCATCATCTTCCAGAATAAAGTTGTAGAAATACCACAACGGTTCCAAATCAATAGCATTATTTTCTAATACTTGCAACTTCTTCCATGGCCTCTTTTCGTCTACGAATGGAATTGGTCCGTTAAATGAATTAGGATAATAGTTGGGAGCGTTCTTCATGTTAAGCCTAGTCGGTGGTCGCCCGTCACGGACATACGTCTTCTCATACAATGGCATGTTTACTAAAATGTTGTTGTGGTTTCTTCCCACGCGGTAATTTTGGGTGTCCCTATAGAAAGTTCTCCTACCGCGGAACAAAAAGTCAACTGGACCAGGAATACCCGGTACTAAATGACCGGGATTAAACGCTCCTTGTTCAACATCTCTGAACTGATTTTCAACATTTTTGTTTAGTACCAATCGGCCAATCGGCACAGTGAAAAATGTGCCATTCTTCCACAGTCTGGTGACATCAAACGGATCGTAATCAAGATTTTGTATACCATGTGGAGTCATCACGTCAATTTCAAGTCTCCAAGCAGGGAAGTTTCCTGAATCAATAGCGTTGTATAAATCTCTGTTGAAGTAATCTGGATCCTGAGCTTGAATAGCGGCCGCTTGGGCAGTAGTGAGTGTTGCGATGCCTTGCTCAGTTCTAAAGTTGAATCGCACATAATGTGTCTCTCCATGCTTATTTGCAAGCTCATAAGTATGAATGGGGAAAGCATCCATCCGCCTATAGCCATCTGGTATACCATAGTCAGCGAACGTCCAGAAAAGATTATGATTGATTATAGGTCGTAACGTCATTAAATCCCATTGTGCCGTAAAATCAAACATTTGGGTTTGAGGATTTCTCTTAAAAGCATGCACCAGGTTTAAAAAGAACATCGGGTCTCTGTAGAGATAGACAGGAATCGAGAGACATAGAATATCTAAGTTTCCTTCTTTCGTATAGAACTTTATAGACATACCCCTCAGTTCTCTGCCGAGATCAGAGCCACCTAAGCTCTGTAATGCAGATGACAACCTAACGACCAGTGGCGTTTTCTTCCCTATTCCATTGAACACATCAGCGTATGTATATTTGGAGACATCATGCGTGACTTCGAAGTACCCGAAGGCTCCCGTACCCTTGGCGTGTACCACACGTTCTGGTATTCTTTCGCCATCAAACGTCGAAAAAGTATCTATAAGCAATTGATTGTTAAATTGGTCGGAGTTAATTGACAGTGTGTCACGAATTTCAACCGGATCTCCGGCAACTTTGGTCCATAGTCCTATCGGGTGCTGGAAAGGAAAAATATATATGCAGAACTAACGAATAACTGGTTGATATTTTTATTGTATTTCAAGATATTTGATATTGAAAGATAAGCATAAAAGTAACCAGCCCAATACCAAAATTTAAAAAAAAACCTCAATAATAGGATTTAGAATTCAATCAAATTTTGCGTCTGTCAAAAACTTTATAAAGAAGATTTTGTTAAAGTTACCTGGTGATCTTTCTTGAAGTCCAACAATTGCCTTTCAACCGGTTGATATGTTACATTTTGATATATGACACTTTCCACACAAATTATTATAGAAAAAAGACACGAAACAATCACCTTCATGATGGAACTGTTCGTTTTCAGTGCCGTTTCAATAAATCTTGCTTATATAGCCTATCAACAATCATTGATAATGAGTGATATTAAGCGAACAAACCGCAACTCGATACATACCGACATCCGCGGTATTTAATCAGAATTATTATTAGCTGTGGTAGATTTAATGATATAATTAGCTTCTTATAAAGTTCATTGTATACATAAAGTATATCACCAATGTTCGAATAGGCGTGTTCATAAATATTCACAAATATTTGTATGAATAAATGAAAATGGACTTATAACTGACTTATTTCTTGAGTTAAATGACACATTATATCTACTCATAATAATAATTATATTCCATCCCTTACTAAGTGTTCAAAAGTCTATTAGCAATTTAGTTTAATATTTATAGCCCATAAAATAGTTAGAATGGAAAAGGTTTTGAAAAAGTAGCGTTATCTTTTCAAATCAAAAAATTTAGTCGATAGTATTACCATTGTCGTCTAGCCAGACTAAGACCTTTTTTTTGTTGAATATTAGCTGGCTCGGCAGTTTGACGACTACCTCACCTAGTGGTAAGCGATGGTGCAGCCTACGATGGAGCACTAGTACACATAAGCAACCTATACATTTGGGCCCATACCCTAAAAAAGAATTCAACTTCTTAGAGCGAGGTCCTATTTGTGTCCGTTGGGCTGTTTTGCATCGTCGCAGCATCATTTTCCATAATTCTATATTTTATGACACGCCCCATTACACCGTTGCCTTAACGAATTGACGGACGAGATATGAAGATGTCATCGCAACCTTGCGACAACGCAACGCAATGCAGCCCAAGAAAAAATGGAGCCTCGCAGAATTTTTTCGAGATACATGTATCAATCTGGCACCCCATAATTTTATCAACTGTTTTACACAACTTTTCTGCAGTTGATTGCATTGTGGGGCAGGTCGTAAATTATTATTCATGCATTTATTGCTATCTAGATACGAACAATTAACCAGTAGGTTAATTTGTACGTTTGATTTATTATAACAATTTTAATAGCAGTGTTAATATTTAAAGCAATCGTAATTGTGGCTATGTGTTATGTGTGTACGTAATGTTTAATGTGTATACTTATGAAAAAAGAATCTTATTAAGTCAAAAATGTGAAAATTTTGTAGTTTATTTAAAAATAGGCAATTTATAATGTTATTCGGTTTAATATAAAAATAACTGATTTTAATGATTACAACTCCATAAACGAATTGTAAAAGGTGTACTAATCATGTAACGGTAATCTGTCGACGCCGTACGTAAAATTCCCAACACCAAAGAAATTACGGGTGTGTTGCCATCATTTTGGGGGTTATGGATTTTAGGATTGGGGATGGAGATGACGCCGTAGTAACACCCGGTCAAACTTGCCATTTTTTTATGGCATAAGCCGGTAAACGAGCAGACGGATTACCTGATGGTAAGTAATCGGCGTCGCCCATGGACTCCTGAAACATCAAGGCGTTACAAGTGCATTATCAGCCTTTTGGGAATTGGGGATTTGGGAGGGGTCAATTGGGCCTCCGGTAACCTCACTCACACGACGAAACACAACGCATACGTTGTTTCACGTCGGTTGTCAGTGAGGCCGTGGTATCACTCCGGTTGAGCCGGGCCATTCGCGCCGAAGCATGGCTCTCCATCTCTTAAATGATAGATACCTAATATCTGCAACATAATCATAAGTTCTTCATAAGGAATTGTATAGTGAAGTAATAATTTGTGGTAGAACAAAGAGGATGTGTCTGTCATTATTGTATTACACAAATGCATAATGCAATGTACCTAATATGTTGTATCCTTTTTATTGCATGTTTTTTTCCCAAATACTAATTTTAACACTTC
The DNA here is from genome assembly GCA_902850265.1 of Spodoptera littoralis. Taxonomy (NCBI): domain Eukaryota; kingdom Metazoa; phylum Arthropoda; class Insecta; order Lepidoptera; family Noctuidae; genus Spodoptera; species Spodoptera littoralis. Next base: position 11,411,649 of record LR824544.2, read on the forward strand.
CTTTGCACGCCAATCCATTGGCGGTCGGAGTTCTTCGATTGTAATTGATATAATTTTCAATATCATTGTGTTATATTACAATAAGGTAGGTGCCTAATTTTTATTTTAATGTCCGTCTGGTTTTTTATTTTTTTACAGAAACGGATACTTTTGACAATATATTGATTTGAAATGTCGCATGACGTCACTTCTATGTAAATTGTATACGTTTATACGTACGAAATGACGTTTTAGCACTCCTCAACTTTGAGTCGTGTATAATACACAAGCAAAAATAAATACTATCTACTATCCCACGGCTGGAAAAGTCAAAATCATTTATTTTCAATTAGACCAGGGAGGCACTTTTGGACGTCAACAACAAAAATTTAGAAATGAAGCTTATTGCTCATTCCAAGGTGTACATGCCTATGGAGAAGAACGAGCATGAAATTTTATAAGATACTCTTTTCCATTGGGGCTTACAATAATTTAATTGTACAATCTAACTCACAAAACTATGTAACTAGAGAATTGTCTCTAGTTACATAATTTTGTTGGTTCGATTGTGTGAGAACAATACAGCACCTAAATCCAGTCAAATAGATTGAAAAAGAAATTAACTTTCAGGACAATAATATCATACAGTCTGGAGCTGACCAGGCAGTGCCCATTCACGAACATGACACGTACCGCCCAACTCAATTATTTTGTAGGGAATTGAACGATCCAATGCACGTGCCACACAAAGAATTAAAGAGATGTTAAGTCCCGATGCTAGGACCTAATAGCTAGGATTACGGTACCAATGCGGCGTCCAAAGACGTCAATCATTGCGATCGGTCTTAAGCTTCACGCTCCACTGCACTCCACGTCATTCCAACGATAACTATTATGTATGTACCAACCCAATGCAATGCCAGTGTTGACGACGGTCACGCTTCCTTTACTTTAGGCATTCCAGTCCAAGACTTGTTTGGGTATGCACAGAATAATTTAAGTGTGGGAGAGCCATGCTTCGGCACGAATGGGCCGTTACGATGGGCGACGCCGATTGCTTACCATCAGGTGATCTGTCTGCTCGTCTACCGGCTTATGCTATAAAAAAAATTGATATGTGATGTTTCGCTTAAAATTCATTACTACTTGCTAGACTGATCTGATGGTTGATTGGTCTGATTCTCAGAGAATGCGACGCATTATTGAGTGAGAAATGCTTGGATTTGGCATAAGAATTCTTTGTGAACTTCTACATGACGCAGTTGGTACAAATTAGAATTTCATTTTAAGTTTAACTCTCTGATTTCAACACAATATTTATACATTTTAAATTTCTCAATAACACTTATAATGTTATTCTTTACGTACAGCGACACCTATCGTAACACATTAAAAACAGTTTAAGCAACAACATAATAGATGGAGCGCTTAGCATAACCTTCGTCCATACAATTATCAAGGAAATCCTACATTACACAATTAGAGTCGATTTATGCACCCGAACCTAACAATAGCAACCCACCAGATACAAAGTCAAAGTCAAAGCATTTATTTCAATATAACCATAGTTTGGTACTTTTGAAACGTCAACAAATACAAAATAAATAATAGTCTGTCAGTCAGTCCGTCAGTGAAACTAGGTGAAGCTAGGTGCACATTCCAAAATGTAGATTCGAATGGAGAAGAACGAGCAAGAAACTCCATTCGTTACTCTTTTTAAAAAAGTATGTTCTACAATGTCTCTGATACATATTTCAATACTGTACGCATATGTAAGAACAATGCTCTTTGCATTACACACAATACACGCTTGACGCATTATACTAATAATGAACAGGCTTGGGTAGATATCCTCTCATTTCCGACTTTGGAAATAAGAGGATCCTCAATGATCCCTTTATTTTTTAGACCCTATTATTATAAAGGAATAACAAAAATTACAAAGGATTTAAGAATATCGATGTCAAAATTAACAAAATTTACAGAACTACATTATTGTAGTATCGCTAATTACTACAGATTTATAAACATCAAAGAGATAAATTACTATAATTATATTATAGGTATGCGCGCAGTTTTGTTCAAGTAAACTGTACTGCTAACAAAGCTGAATATTTTGTTTGTTTGTTTTAACGCGATAATCTTCGGAACTGTTGAGTTGCTTTGAACGATTCTTTTTGTGTTGCATAGTCCATTTATTGAAGAAGGCTATGAGCTATAACATCACTCGGCAATCAGGGAATCGAACACCGGGAAACCGCAATAATTACAACCGCTTTATAGCCTGGTCAATTCACAACAAGTTAAAAATGCTTTTCTCAGTATTTTCACGTGAGTAAACCACGATGATTTAGTTAAAATCAACATGGACAAAATTTTAGACCAAGATAATTGTCTACAAAAAAGTCTCTGTACAACACATAACATCACGCCTTTTATCCCCGAAGGGGTAGGCAGAGGTGCACATAGAAGTAACACCCACTTTTCACTATTTATGTTATGAGTCCCATGTAATAGGGGGTGAGCCTATTTCCATATACCGGGCACATTTCCAGACTCCGTGCTACTACTGAGATTTTAAAAAAAACCCAGTAATACTTTGCCCGACCCGGGAATCGAACCCGAGACCCCTTGCCCGGCAGTCGCACTTGCGACCACTCGGCCAATGAGGCAGTCGTCTCAAGTCTCTGTACCTTATTTCCAAAGAGCCTTCGTTTTAAAACAACTATAACGAATCAAAACGTTAAATTTATTCGTTGCGATCGTACAAAATTTATCTTTTTGTTGTAATGTTGAGTACAAACAAATAGGTAATCAATAAATTAATCGTTTTCTATTATAACAGACTTTAATTACCTGTTTCGCTAATCTGAATAACAAATTGAGTTATGATTTATTTGCAATATATGATATACAATTAAACTGAAAAATTGTTAAATTGTCCGTAATATTAAATAACTTTTGCTTGTAGAGTAAGGCCCGTTTTAAACCGTGTTTCCGCCGCGTAGGTAACCGGCGGCGGCAAAGTATATAAAAACATGTTTTTTGGCTGGTATTTAGTCATTATCTCACCTGGTGATAAACGATGATATAGCCTACGATGATGTGCGCCTGCCCATAAGCAATCGATTCATTGTAGAAACTCAGCTTGGTTATCTCCTTCGGAAAACACAGTCTCTAGCAAAGAATACCACTCCTTTGGAGTCTTAATAAAAAAACTTGGGGTAAAATCTTAACGTTTTAACATACACACAGACCAATGGTAAGGACTGACAGCAACGGCATGCCTTGCACTAGTGCATGTGTAATGGGCCTAACATAACTTCATTGCTTGGTAAGATTTTGTCATTGACAATTACTTGACACTAGCTCAGATGGTGAGAAATTGTGAATGTACACAAACTTTCAAAATTCACCATATAATATAGTATAATAGTTAGATAGTAACCACATCACTAAATAATATATTATGTTCATCAAAGACTGGTAACACATTTGAAATAGGTAAACAGGTTTTGGTTAATCCTAAGAAATAAATAAAAATAAATGAGAAGAAAAAAATGATTTTATTTCATATTTATTCTATGGGATTAAAATTGAAAATGAAATCTTTAACAATTGCAGTCCAAAGTGTTAATAGTGCGAATGATGATGTTCATAATGAATACCTAAACGATAAATACTTTTTGTGTCGTTGTGTTTAGGAGGACCGTCTGCGGTTGGGTAATTCCTCTTAGGAGTCGCAGGCGGAAGAGATGTCGCTGCTTGCTGAGCCGCCGCTGCTGCAACCGCTATTTCATAAGCAGCCCTAGCACGTTTAGCCAAGTCTTCATCAATCAAATGCAACATTTTAAACACTCTTTGTATCACCGGTGGTGTGACTGGCGCAAGAGTTACGGCAAGATTGGTTATAAATCTCTGTCTGTGAGCCTCGTCTTCCAGAATATAGTTATAAAAATACCACGCTGGTTCCAAATCGACAGCATTGCTTTCTAATACTTGCAACTTCTTCCACGGTCTGTGCTCATCCACATATGGAACTGGTCCATGGAATGAATTAGGAAAATAGTTGGGAGCGTTCTTCATATTAAGCCTAGTCGGTGGTCTCCCATCTCGTACATACGTCTTCTCGTACAATGGCATGTTTACTAAAATCTTATTATTGTTTCTTCCCAAACGATAATTTTGAGTATCCCTATAATTTAATCTCCTACCACGGAACAAAAAGTCCACTGGTCCAGGAATACCGGGTACTAAATGACCAGGATTATATACTGCTTGTTCGACATCTCTGAAGTGACTTTCGACATTTTTGTTTAATACCAACCTACCTATCGGCACGGTGAAAAACGTACCATTCTTCCACAGTCTTGAGACATCGAATGGATCATAATCCAGTTTTTGTATGTCATGTGGCGTCATTACATCCATCTCCAGTTTCCATGCAGGATAGTCTCCTAAATCAATTGCGTTGTATAAATCTCTGGTAAAGTAATCCAGGTCTACTGCTTGAATGGCGGCCGCTTGTGGTGTTGTGAGTGGTGAAAAACCCTGTTCAGTTCTGAAATTGAATCTGACATAGTGTGTCTCTCCATGTTTATTTGCAAGTTCAAATGTATGAATGGGGAAAGCATCCATCTTTCTGTATCCATCGGGAATACCAAAATCAGACAATATCCAAAAAAAGAAGAGAATAGCTGTTGGTTTTAATGTTATCTTATCATAAACGCTCGTGAAATCGACCAAGTTAGTCTGAGGATTTCTCTTCAGTGCATGTACTATATCTAAAAATAACAATGGATCACGGTACGGATAGACAGGTACTGAAAAACATAACATGTCTAAGTTTCCCTCTTTCGTGTAAAATTTGACGGACAGTCCTCTTGGTTCTCTACCAAGATCAGTGCCTCCCAAGCTTTGTAATGAAGACGAGAGTCTAAGGACTACCGGTGTTTTCTTCCCCACTCCATTGAACACATCAGCGTATGTATACTTGGAGACATCGTGTTTGACTTCGAAGTAGCCAAACGCTCCTGTACCTTTGGCGTGTACCACACGTTCTGGTATTCTTTCACCATCTAATGTGGAGAAATTATCAATAAACAGCTGGTTGTTAAATTGATCGGAGTTAATTGATATGGTGTCACGAATATCAACCGGATCTCCTGCGTTTTTAGTCCAAAGTCCTATTGGGTGCTGAAATTAATATGTAAGAAGATTAGTTATGCAATATGGATTTTCTTCTACGTTATTATTCTAGGCACTCGCTATTCATGATCAGAATCAGTCGTGGCTTGAAACCTGTATACCAATCTTCTCTTATAATTTATGTGCCTAAGCCGAATAACCCAAATAAATAATAATTTTAGGTCAACTTTTAATACGTAACTAATATACGTACATAACGGATTAACAACAATATAAAATAGGCGGAGATAGGCATTATAGCACTCAATGCAACTGTACAATGTAACACCCACTTTTCACTATTTATGTTATGAGTCCCATATAATAGGGAGTGAGTCTGAGTATATTGCCATATACCGGGCACAATTCAAGACTCCGTGCTACTACTGAGATTTTTTGAAAAAGCCCAGTAATACTTTGCCCAACCCGGGAATCGAACCCGAGACCCCTTGTCCGGCAGTCGCAGTTGCGACCACTGGATTAATTTTTACATTGTTTAAACCTATGCATAAGTTGTAATTTTTTTAAATATAAAATTATTTATTAACAATATTTTTACTCACAGGGTGTTCCTTCTTGAAATCTAACAGCTGCCTTTGGGCGGGTTGATATGTGACATTGACATAATCATCACTTTTCACGTATATTATTACAAAAAGCAAATACACCAAAATCGTCTTCATGATGGTACCGAACGTTTGAACTTGTCTTTAAACCGACGACTTGACTTTTGCTTTTATACCGATTTTTAAACATTAATAATATACCTAATTACTGACCTAATCGTTTGTAGTAATAAATAATCATTATTACAAATAAGTAGGTACAACCGCTGCTTTTTTGTGACTTTTAGTGTCGAACAAAAATATTAAAAACATTTAATTGACAGGAAGCTAGATTTACATATTATAAAACTGGTTTATAACACGGTTCTTCATATACCTACCTGTAAATCGATTATAAGCTAATAGATTAAAAAAGCAGTAAATAAAGTAGTAGAGACGTAATTTTTAAAAGCATGTATAACCAGCAGCTGTAGCTAAATGCCATTTAGCGCTTGTCTACATGAAGGATAGAAAACCAAATTATATTGAATTGACGTAAATTTTGGCACTTGTCAGTATCATCCCCATACATTTCGATTTCTACTCTCTGTGTAGACAAGCGCTAAAGTGGCTTTTGGCTAAAGGAGCAGGAAGGGTCTAAATGTAATCCCAAGTGAAGTTAGAAATCCGGTACTCTGTGTAATCTTTTAGGTGACTGTTTTCAACTGCACCATCATTCTTGAAGAAAGGTGTTGATCGAAAATTATAGTTAAACAAAAATAAGTCTTGTATCATTGACAATATGAACACGACCACTGATTGGGAGTAATAATCAACTATTTAATGCAACAAATTAAAATATTTTTTATACATTTTTGACCCATAATATATAAAAAATAGAAATAATATATAATGTACAATGTACATTTATTTATACAAAAAAAGAAAGTACCTATAAATGAAGCAGGAAAGAAAGCAGTAAAATAAAATATTATATTGGTAATCATGAAAGCATACATTCAAATTTATTATAATTTAAGAAGTCAGCTAATAAATTTAATACTTGCACGTAATAAATTAAAAAAGCCTTCTCATGCAGGTTTAATAGTTATATGCATTTTTTTTATTTCAGGAATCAAACATTTATTTATTTATAAAATTAACAATACGACATCATAAGGTTATAGTGGACTTAACCGGCACGGCTAAGGCACGGCTCCAACCCACCATTAACTTGTCATTTAAATATGAACTTTAAATAGTATGTCGTATGATACATGTAATAGCGTCAATATTAAAAAGCTGTAAGCACATCCCCTCGCGCTGACAGTGCGATAAGTACCTTATTCTATTGATTCTAAAGTAAAAAACGCCGTGCCGGAGCCATGATTTTTAATGTGTGTATGAGATTTAACGTTATTCCAATACAGTACCACATCCATTTACTTTTGAAATAACTATACCAAAATATTGTAAAAATTATAACATGCCATAATAAAATTGGGTCATGCCAGTCCTAATGTATTCTTTTGGTATACTCAAGTGGACACAGACTGAACTTGACACCCTGGATAGACGAGTCCGGACCCTGCTGACTGCAAATCGCATGCATCACCCTCGTTCGTCGGTCATGAGGTTGTACATCCCGCGGAAGTGTGGTGGTCGAGGCTTATTAAATGCTAAGACCCTTCACAACCGTGAGGTGTGCAGCCTCAGGGAATATTTCCTGAAAGTCAACGAGGGTATGCATCGAGAAGTAGCAGCGGTGGACAATGGATTCACTCCGCTATCCTTGGCAAAAGAGAACTGGCGCAAACCTGTGGTACTGAGCGTCAATGATCGCAAGGAGGTATGGCATAGCAAGGAGCTCCACGGACGCTTCTTCCGGGCCCTTCATGGGCCCAGTGTAGATTTTCTAGCGTCCGTATCTTGGCTACGATTCAGTAATCTCTTTGGAGAAACTGAAGGATTTGTCTGTGCAATTATGGACGAAGTTATCCTTACGAATAACTACCGGAAATATATAATTAAGGATGGGACGGTTGACATATGTCGGGCATGTCATAGTCCTGGTGAATCCATTAGACATATTATTTCTGGTTGTGGTCGTTTGGCTAACAGTGAATATTTGCATAGGCATAATCAAGTAGCCAAGATTATCCATCAGCAACTTGCTTTGCACTATCGACTTGTTGAGTCTGAGGTACCGTACTACAAGTATGTACCCGACCCAGTTCTGGAAAATGACCATATCACATTGTACTGGGACCGGTCTATCATTACTGACAGGACTATTGTAGCCAATAAACCTGACATAGTAGTGATAGACCGTCAAGTACGCCGCACGATGATAATCGATGTCACCATTCCCCATGACGAGAACCTCGTGAAAGCTGAGAAAGATAAACAAATAAAATATCTAGACTTAGCTCACGAGGTTGTCGACATGTGGAGTGTGGATTCGGCTATCATTGTGCCGATAGTCGTGTCGGCCAATGGGTTAATCCCTAAAAGCCTCGACATCCATCTCAGGAGGCTGGCGTTAGGTGGATGGATCAAGGGCCTGATACAGAAGGCAGTTCTCCTAGAAACGGCACGTATCGTGAGGAGGTTTCTGTCTCTGGAGCCCTAACCACCGGTAGCTTGGACCATGTTCCCGCTACTGGTCGGGTCCTATTTTTTATATTTTTAAATATTATTTTTTTTATTTTGTAAGTAGTATTTAGAAATATAATTTATGGAGAATTTTAAATAAATATATGTAAATAACAATAAATATGCTTCATAATAACATATTTATTCATCTAGGATAATCTATATACAAAAGACAGATTGCATTAACGCACACAATTTGGTCTGAAAAAATTACAAGAGCATTTCTGCATAATCCGGTCCGACATCGGAATCGGACAGCGATACCAGTATCGGGGCGAAATAAAACGTTACATGAACAGTTAGCAGTTGTCTTTATTATACCATAATTTTCGGATGTTAGAGCTGACGTCGACAGGTTGATTAAAGAAAAAACTATTTATATTTTTTTTAGAAGGAATCATAGAAAACAAATTAAACGTTAACATAATATCAAAAAAATATATTGGTATCTGAATGACCGAGCTGTGGTCGGAGTTCTTTTAGTAAACGATATTTTCTGAAATTGACACCTAGGTAGATCAATTTATCGCCCCCAAAACCCCGTAGATTCAAAGAAAATCGTTGGCGCCGTTTCCGAGATCATTGATATATATGTATGCAAGAATTGCTCGTTTAAAGGTTAATGATGATAGTTATGCTCATGATGAATACCCAACCGATAAATACTTTTTGTGTCGTTGTGTTTAGGAGGACCGTCTGCGGTTGGGTAATTCCGCTTAGGATTCACAGGCGGAAGAGATGTCGCTGCTTGCTGAACCGCCGCTGCTGCAACCGCTACTTCATAAGCAGCCCTAGCACGTTTAGCCAAATCTTCATCAATCAAATGCAACATTTTAAACACTCTTTGTATCACCGGTGGTGTGACTGGCGCAAGAGTTACGGCAAGATTGGTTATAAATCTCTGTCTGTGAGCTTCGTCTTCCAGAATATAGTTATAAAAATACCATGCTGGTTCCAAATCGACAGCATTACTTTCTAATACTTGCAACTTCTTCCACGGTCTGTGCTCATCCACATATGGAACTGGTCCATGGAATGAATTAAGATAATAGTTGGGAGCGTTCTTCATATTAAGCCTAGTCGGTGGTCTCCCATCTCGTACATATGTCTTCTCGTACAATGGCATGTTTACTAAAATCTTATTATTGTTTCTTCCCAAACGATAATTTTGAGTATCCCTATAATTTGATCTCCTACCACGGAACAAAAAGTCCACTGGTCCAGGAATACCGGGTACTAAATGACCAGGATTATATACTGCTTGTTCAACATCTCTGAACTGATTTTCGACATTTTTGTTTAATACCAACCTACCTATCGGCACGGTGAAAAACGTACCATTCTTCCACAGCCTTGAGACATCGAATGGATCATAATCCAGTTTTTGTATGTCATGTGGCGTCATCACATCCATCTCCAGTTTCCATGCAGGATAGTCCCCTAAATCAATCGCGTTGTATAAATCTCTGGTAAAGTAATCCAGGTCTACTGCTTGAATGGCGGCCGCTTGTGGTGTAGTGAGTGGTGAAAAACCCTGTTCAGTTCTGAAATTGAATCTGACATAGTGCGTCTCTCCATGTTTATTTGCAAGTTCAAATGTATGAATGGGGAAAGCATCCATCTTTCTGTATCCGTCGGGAATACCAAAATCAGACAATAACCAAAATAAGAAGAGAATAGCTGTTGGTTTTAATGTTACCTTATCATAAAGGCTCGTGAAATCGACCAAGTTAGTCTGAGGATTTCTCTTCAGTGCATGTACTATATCTAAAAATGACAATGGATCTCTGTATAGGTAGACAGGTACCGATAAACATAAGATGTCTAAGTTTCCCTCTTCGGTGTAAAATTTGATGGACAGTCCTCTTGGTTCTCTACCAAGATCAGTACCTCCTATGTTTTGTAATGCAGATGAGAGTCTAACGACTACCGGTGTTTTTTTTCCCACTCCATTGAACACATCAGCGTATGTATACTTGGAGACGTCGTGTTTGACTTCGAAGTAGCCAAACGCTCCTGTACCTTTGGCGTGTACCACACGTTCTGGTATTCTTTCACCATCTAATGTGGAGAAATTATCAATAAACAGCTGGTTGTTAAATTGATCGGAGTTAATTGATATGGTGTCACGAATATCAACCGGATCTCCTGCGTTTTTAGTCCAAAGTCCTATTGGGTGCTGAAATTATTATGTAAGAAAATTAGTTATGCAATATGGATTTTCTTCTACGTTATTATTCTAGGCGCTCTCTATTCATGATCAGAAGCAGTCGTAAAAACTTGTAGAGCTATATTCTGTAATAGTTTATGTGCCCAAGCCGAAAAATAATAATTTTAGGTCAACTTTTAATATATAATACACGTACATAAAGGATTAAGAACAGCATAAAATCACGCCTTTTATTCCCGAAGGGGCAGGTGGAGGTGTACATTATGGCACCTTAATGCCACTGTACAATATAACACTCACTTTTCACTATTTATGTTATGAGTCCCATGTAATAGGGGGTGAGCCTATTGCCATATACCGGGCACAATTCAAAACTCTGTGCTACTACTGAGATTTTTTGAAAAAGCCCAGTAATACTTTGCCCTACCCGGGAATCGAACCCGATACCCCTTGCCCGGCAATCGCAGTTGCCACAACTCGGCCAACGAGGCAGTCTTCATAACATAAAGTCATAAAGGATTATTTTTACATTATTTAAACCTATATATGATATGAAATTTAAAAAAATATAAAATTATATATTATCAATAACTTTACTTACAGGGTGTTCCTTCTTGAAATCTAACAGCTGCCTTTGGGCGGGTTGATATGTGACATTGACATAATCATCACTTCTCACGTATATTATTACAAAAAGCAAATACACTAAAATCGTCTTCATGATGGTACCGAACGTTTGTACCTGTCTTTAAACCGACGACTTGACTTTTGCTTTTATACCGATTTTTAAACATTAATAATATACCTAATTACTGACCTAATCGTTTCTAGTAATAAATAATCATTAATACAAATAAGTGTGTACAACGGCTGTTTTTTTGCGACTTGTAGCGTCGAACAAAAATATTGTAAACAATAGATAATTGACAGGAAGCTAAATCTACATATTGTAAAACTGATTTATAACACGGTTCTTCATATACCTACCTGTAAATCAATTATAAGCTAATAGATTAAAAAAGCAATAAATAAAGTAGTAGAGACGTAATTTTTAAAAGAATGTATATCCAGGAAGAGTCTGAAAGTAAATTTAAATGAAGTTAGACATTCAGATTCCAGCGTAATCATTAAGATGATTTTTTAACGGCACCATCATGTTGGAAGACAGGTGCTGATGAAAAATGATGGTGAAATTATGACATTAACAATATGAACACGACCACTGATTTTGAATAATAAATCAACTATTTTACGCAACAAATTAAAATAATTTTTATAAATTTTTGACCCATAATGTATAAAAAATAAAAATTATGTATAATGTACAATGTACATTTATTTATACAAAAAGAAAGTATAAATGAAGCAGGAAAATAAAATAATGTACAGGTAATCATGAAAACATAAATTGTTGTTCCGGGTCTGGGTGTCATTGTGTATGTGAACTTGTATGTTTGTAAACGCACCCACGATACAGGAGAAAATCGGGGCAAAGATTCAAAAAAATAAAAAGTCAGTAATAAATGTAATACTTACACGTAATAAATTAAAAAGGCCTTCTCATGCCAATAGTTAAATAATTATATGCTTTTTTTTTAATTTCAGGAATCAAACAATTATTTATTTATAAAACTAACAATATGACATCATTAGGTCATAGGAGACTTATACAGCACGGCTCCAACACAACAATTAACTTGTCATTTAAATAAGAACTTTAAATAGTTTGTCGTATGATATATTTCATAACGTCAATATAAAATAGGTGACTGACAGTGCGATAAGTACCTTATTCTGTTGGTTCCAAAGTAAAAAACGCCGTGCCGGAGCCGTGCTAATTAATGTGTATGAGCTTTAACGTTATTCCAATACAGTATCACATCTACTTACTTTTGAAATAACTATACCAAAATATTGTAAAAATTATAACAATAAATATGTTTCATAATAATATATTTATTCATTTAGGATGATACCTACATATATATGCAAAAGACAGGCTGCATTAATTCACGCGTATTGGTCTGTAAAAATTACAAGAGCATTTCTACATAATCCGATCCGACATCGGAATCGGACACCGATACCAGTATCGGGACGAATTATAAACGTTACATGAACAGTTAGCAGTTGTCTTTATTATAAGTACCATAATTGTCGAACTTTTGACATCCACACATTAAAATTAAAAATAAAACACAACATATTAAGTATTTTCTCGAAGGAATCAAAGTCAACAAATTAAACGTTAACATGCTATCAAAAAATATATCAGTATCTGAATGACCGAGCTGTGTTCGGTGTTCTTTTAGTAAACGATATTTTGTGAAAATGACACCTAGATAGATCAATTTATCGCCCCCGAAACCCCGATATACAGAATTCAAAGAAAATCGTTGGAGCCGTTTCCGAAATCGTTGATGTATGCAAGAATTGCTCGGTAAAAGGTTAATGATGATAGTTATGCTCTTGGTGAATACCTAGTCGATAAATACTTTTTGTATCGTTGTGTTTAGGAGGACCTTCCGCGGTTGGGTAATTCCTCTTAGGAGTCGCAGTTGAATCATTTGCTTTGAGCGCTGCTTGCTGAGCCGCCGCTGCTGCAACCGCCACTTCATAAGCAGCCCTAGTTCGTTTAGCCAAATCTTCATCAATCAAATGTAACATTTTAAACACTCTTTGAATCACCGGTGGTGTGACCGGTACAAGACTGACGGCAAGATTGGTAATAAATCTCTCTCTGTGAGCCTCGTCTTCCAGAATATGGTTATAAAAATACCATGCTGGTTCCAAATCAACAGCATTACTTTCTAATACGAGCAACTTCTTCCACGGTCTGTGCTCATCCACGTATGGAACTGGTCCATGGAATGAATTAGGATAATAGTTGGGCACGTTCTTCATGTTAAGCCTAGTCGGTGGTCTCCCATCTCGTACATATGTCTTTTCATACAATGGCGTGTTTACTAAAATCTTATTATTGTTTCTTCCTAGGCGATAATCTTGAGAATCCCTATAGAACATTCTTCTACCGTGAAACAAAAAGTCCACTGGTCCAGGAATACCAGGTACTAAATTTGCAGGATTATATGCTGCTTGTTCGACATCTCTAAAATTATTTTCAACATTTTTGTTCAACACCAACCTACCTATCGGCACAGTGAAAAACGTACCATTCTTCCACAGCCTTGAGACATCGAATGGATTATAATCCAGTTTTTGTACGTCATGTGGCGTCATTACATCCATCTCCAATTTCCATGCAGGATAGTCTCCTGAATCAATTGCGTTGTGTAAATCTCTGGTAAAGTAATCCAGGTCTACTGCTTGAATGGCGGCCGCTTGTGGTGTTGTGAGTGGTGAAAAACCCTGTTCAGTTCTGAAATTGAACCTGACATAGTGTGTCTCTCCATGTATATTCGCAAGTTCATAAGTATGAATGGGGAAAGCATCCATCCTTCTGTATCCATTCGGAATACCATAATCAGACAATAGCCAAAAGAAGAAGTGAACAGCTATTGGTTTTAATGTAAATTTGTCATAAAGGCTCGTGAAGTCGAACAAATTAGTCTGAGGATTTCTTTTAAGTGCATGTATTACATCTATAAACGACAAAGGATCGTTGTATAGATAGACAGGTACCGATAAAGAGAGAAGATCTAAGTTGCCGTCTTTTGTGTAAAATTTTATTGACATTGCTCTTAATTCTCTGTTGAGTTCAGTCCCTCCTTTGCTCTGAAGTGCAGACGAGAATCGAACAACCAACGGTGTTTTCTTGCCCTTTTCATTGAACACATCAGCGTATGTGTACTTGGAGACATCGTGCGTGACTTCGAAGTAACCGAAGGCTCCTGTACCCTTGGCATGCACCACACGTTCTGGTATTCTCTCGCCATCGAACGTTGATAATGAATCTATGAGAAGTTGGTTGTTGAATTGATCAGAGTTAATCGTTATGGTGTCGCGAATTTCAACTGGATCTCCTGCGTTTTTGGTCCATAATCCTATCGGGTGCTGAAAATAAAACTTAAACTGTGTAGGCATGTTACGTGTACCCTTACATCATTAAAACCGAGTCATTAGTTTGCACATCTCAAAAAGCCATCATTCAGCCAAGACTCTAACACTCTCTCAGCTTATCCAAGGCGGGAGAAGTAACTTATTATATATTATCCTCTCAAAAAAAAGGATTGAAAGCACACCGGTAAGACAGATAGTCAAACAAGTCACAGATTCAAACTACAGAAGTAAGGACGAGTTTTACTTACCGGGTGTTCCTTCTTGAAATCTAATAGCTGCCTTTGAACGGGTTGATATGTGACGTTTACGTATTCATCACTTTTGACGTGTATTATTAGACAGAGGAGATACGCTATAGTCGTCCTCATGGTGGTATTGCTTTGCAATTAAGGTCTTCATTTTCTTATATATACTTACCGGTAAGTAAATAATTGCATATAAATCCATTATGATAATTATAATGAACAATATAGTAACATATGTATAGCCGTAAATATTTTTTTTGATTGTGGCATCCATTAGTTAGATATATACATACATAATTTGGTGCACGGTTCTTTATATTATGTTTATAAGATAATATATGATTTTTCTTTAACAGTTATTGATGTTGTCAACGGTTATTCATTTATCAATTGAAAAGGAACTAAATACAAAATTTCTCAGATACAACATGAGCCAGGTGGTACGATCACGTAGATTTTTTTAAAGGTTTCAAATCATGAAATGCCTGTTCCCACCCTGCGTAACGCGGAAGAACTCTTACTAACTAAAAACCACATTCCAACGACTACTTCGAGCCGAAGCCCCGGTAACTTCTGGTATGAAGATCCAATTTTTTCTAAAATATAGACACTTTTCACACTTTCACACTTCTATTCTATTATTTCACAATTCTATTCTATTATTTACAATGAATCCTAAAAATACGACGCGTAAATCAATAAATCATCATTTATCGAGGAACTTACTTAAATCAAATTTTTGTATATGTATAAACAACAATGCAGGTTAATTTATTGCACTTTAGCTGCGCCCGCGGTTTTGTTCAAGCCATATAATAAGTATATTTACATAATTCTGAACGTCAAAGTGAAACACTCGTATAGGAACCCTTTATCTGAAAAACACCAAAAGGCAAATGAGGTGCAGGGTCGAAAGTTTCGCGGGCCTGCGGACGGCGAGCATGGGTGGCTCGCCACCCGACCAGAACCAGACCCGAGCGTACAGTGCGTCGCGTTCCGCGCGCGCCTCAAAGAGCCATCAGACCACCACGGATGGGGCCCAATAGGGCTGATGCCGATACGGAGTCGCGGAGAACCTAACGGGTTATCGGGAAGTGCAGAAGTAGGAACGGGGTGGCTTTTGGTCAGTAAGAGTCTGACACTCACTCCCTCCCTCCTTACCCAGGCGGGAGCAGTCATTCGATGATTTTCCCTTAAAAAAAAGGGGTCGAAAGTACCTATATTTTTTTAAGCTATTGGTTAGTCTTTAAACGGATCTATAATCATTATTTTAAACCACATTTAAAAAAAATACCGTAAAACAGTCCACAAAGGCTTACAATTGTTCATATATTATATTATATGTATTTGCAGTTAAAATTGTGGAACAATAGGTTTCACCTATATAAAATATTTTTTTTCCTATGCCTAACATTGCGTGATATTGAACATACGTAGTATTGCAAAGCTTAGACTTTTAACTTTTAATATTTTCACTTGTTTTAGGACTATTCGTTACAAACAAACAAACATTTTTTTTTTCTTTACCGTGTTAAAATAGGTAGCTAATCGATTATTGAAATTAACTCCATTGTATTCTAATTGTAAGTCCATTAAATATAAAGTTAATGAAGAAGACTTAATAAATCAAATGCACTTGAAATAATTTTAAGATTTTTTGCCTCTTCGTCCGTTCAGAACTAAGTACTTGAGGAAATTATAGATTTGCATGTGAAATGAGGAGTATAGTATAAATTCGAATATTCGTTTATAGTGATATAGTTGTAAGGTACAAATGCACCAGTCTGGTACATATATGTAACGTGACACGTTGCTTGAAAATAGTGGTTTATTCCGAAATTTAATGTACTAGTTTTCTGCCAGTATCTTCGTAAGCACAAATAGGTGTTTCCCGTTTCCAACGAATTTAGGAAAGAATTAAGGGAGGATCCCGTAGTGTTCCCTTGTACTCCTCAAGGAACACACATGCCAAATTTCAGCTCCCTAAAGCCCTTTCCGCTGTGCGTTGTTTCTTATTCAATCAGTCATTCAGTAACGGAAGTGTTTTATATATAAAACTGCATTTATTTACAACTAGCTTTTAACCGCGGCTTAGCCCGTGTATTCTTGTTTTATCCCATAGGAGCATTTAATCGGTATAAAAATATCCTATCACCTAAGTCAGCCCACACGCTGCCTGTATACCATAGATGTATACCTAAATGTCATCAAAATCCATTCATTACTTTCATCGTGAATGACGATTTTTTTCAAATCATCTAAATCTATTATAAGCAAAAAAATTGATAAAGTATCTAAAAGCTACTTTAATTCATTTCAAATGTTATGAATGCATTTTCAAACCTGCTATTTTGGACAGTCTCACAGAGGAATGCAGGAAACAAAATTTCCCACTGCAATAGTGTTACCAAATAAAACCTTCGTAAGAGTAAAACAAAGATCTTACCTAGCCAAATATTAAAACAACATTAATTTTTTTAAAAATGACCAGACCACTATTGTCGACATTAGTATGCCAGTGTCGGTGTCACGTCATGACAATTTTGGGGATGATAATCTAATACTAAAAAGAGTACCTAATGTGTACTTTAAACTACAGGTTTCAATTATAACATTAGGAAAAACCAAGCTTAAATGCGCAAGGAAAATCAATACAACAATAATTTATCTCTTCTGCACGAGAGCAAACCAAAAATTTATTTAGTTGATATAAAACGATTACATTTTCTATATTTAACAATAACAAGAAATGCTATTAGTGATGATCCATGAAGACATGCTCACGATGAATACCTAAACGATAAACACTCTTTGTTTCGTTATGTTTAGAGGGACCTTCCGCAGTTGGGTAATTCCTCTTAGGAGTCACAGTCTGATCATTAGCTTTAGCAGCTTCTTGCAGAGCCATCGCTGCTGCAAGCGCTACATCATAAGCAGCCCTAGCACGTTTAGCCAAGTCTTCATCAATCAAATGCAACATTTTAAACGCTCTTTGTATCACCGGTGGTGTGACCGGTACAAGACTGACGGCAAGATTGGTAATGAATCTCTCTCTGTGAGCCTCGTCTTCCAGAATATGGTTATAAAAATACCACGCTGGTTCCAAATCGACAGCATTACTTTCTAATACTTGCAACTTCTTCCACGGTCTGTGCTCATCCACATACGGAACTGGTCCATGAAATGAATTAGGATAGTAGTTGGGAGCGTTCTTCATGTTAAGTTTAGTCGGTGGTCTCCCGTCACGTACATACGTCTTCTCGTACAATGGCGTGTTTATTAAAATCTTATTATTATTTCTTCCCAGACGGTAATTTTGAGTGTCCCTATAGAACATTCTTCTACCACGGAATAAAAAGTCCACTGGTCCAGGAATACCAGGTACTAAATGACCAGGATTATATGCTGCTTGTTCGACATCTCTAAAATGATTTTCTACATTTTTGTTCAACACCAACCTACCTATCGGCACAGTGAAAAACGTACCATTCTTCCACAGCCTTGAGACATCGAATGGATTATAATCCAGTTTTTGTATGTCATGTGGCGTCATCACATCCATCTCCAGTTTCCATGCAGGATAGTTTCCTGAATCAATCGCGTTGTATAAATCTCTGGTAAAGTAATCCAGGTCTACAGCTTGAATGGCGGCCGCTTGAGGTGTAGTGAGTGGTGAGAATCCCTGTTCAGTTCTGAAATTGAACCTGACATAGTGCGTCTCTCCATGTATATTCGCAAGTTCATAAGTATGAATGGGGAAAGCATCCATCCTTCTGTATCCATTCGGAATACCATAATCAGACAATAGCCAAAAGAAGAAGTGAATAGCTGTTGGTTTTAAAATTGTAAAGTCATAAAGGCTTGTCAAGTCGAACAAATTAGTCTGAGGATTTCTTCTAAGTGCATGTATAGCATCTAAAAACGACAAAGGATCGTTGTATAGATAGACAGGTACTGATAAAGATAGAAGATCTAAATTGCCATCTTTTGTATAAAATTTTGTTGCCATTCCCCTCAGGTCTACGCTGACTTCAGTACCTCCTTTGCTCTGAACTGCTTCTGAGAATCTAACAACTAACGGTGTTTTTTTTCCCAGACCATTAAACACATCAGCGTATGTGTACTTGGAGACATCGTGTGTGACTTCGAAGTAACCGAAGGCTCCTGTACCCTTGGCATGCACCACACGTTCTGGTATTCTCTCGCCATCAAACGTTGATAATGAGTCTATAAGCAGCTGGTTGTTGAATTGATCAGAGTTAATCGTTATGGTGTCGCGAATTTCAACTGGATCTCCTGCGTTTTTGGTCCACAGTCCTATTGGATGCTGAAAACAAACCAATACTTTGTAAGTCGATCTTATACATACAATTACGTGTTATTTCGATAACAATATCTTCAGTACCCTTTAGCAAAAAGGTATCTGTTTCTGTATATGATTTTATTGATACCGATTCATTCACACAGATATTTAGACATTTCACATTTATAATATTTCGAAAGATATTATGATCTTCATAATACAAAAGTAAGGATATGTTTTACTTACAAGATGTTCCTTCTTGAAATCTAATAGCTGCCTTTGAACAGGTTGATATGTGACGTTTACGTAATCATCGCTTTTTACATGTATTATTAGACAAAAGAGATACGCTATAGTCGTCCTCATGGTGGTGTTACTTGCACCTGTCTTCGAATCTAAGGTCTTCATATTGTTTTATACCTACCGGTAAGTAAATAATTGTTCTACAAATCCATTATGATAATTATAATGAACAATGTGGTAATGTACAGCCGTAAACATTTTTTTACTTGTAGCATCCATTAGTCAGAATTAAAGATATTATGATACATGCGTTACTTAGTGCATGGTTCTTTATATGATTACTAGCTTCTGCCCGCGACTTCGTACGCGCAATCCCGATATTTCCCGATCCCGTTCTTGATTTTCGGTAAAAAGTAAAAAAAAAGAATTGGGTAAAAAGTTTCCTATGTCCGTCTCCTGGTTCTAAGGTACCTCCCCACCAATTTTCATTCAAATCGATTTAGCCATTCTTGAGTTATAAATAGTGTAACTAACACGACTTTCTTTTATATATATAGATTTATTAGGTTATACTTTTTACATAACTATTAAGATCTAAAAATATTTCGACTCGTAGTATTTTATTGAGAGGGTAAAATCAATAAATGTGTCTTCCCACCCTGGTTGTTGTGATTGGGAATTTCAGACTCTTACTGACTAAAAATCACCCCGTTCCAATTTCTACTTCCCGATAATCTGAAAATATGTCACGTAAATAAATTTACAGTAAAACTATTTTTTAATAAATGTACAGCAACACAGATAAATTGCATTTAAGCTGCTTTTTTATGGGATTAGCCGGTAAATGAGCAGAAGATTACCTGATGGTAAGCAATTGGCGTCGCCCATGGACGCACAAATCATCAGAGGGGTTACAAGTACGTTACCAGCCTTTTGGGTATTAGGAATTATATTTGTTGAGGACTCAGGAACTGGGAAGATTGGGGAGGGGAGGGGGATAATTAGGTTTCCGTTATCTTAACTCACGCGACGAAACACAACGCAAGTTTAGTGTTGTTTCACGTCGGTTTTCTGTGAGGCTGTGGTATCACAACTGCAAAGTTTTTTAGTAATCAGGGTAAATAATCCTCATAGATATGGAAAAGACCAATAGATTACCGTTTCAAATGGGGTACGAACTTAAAGGTGTAATTTTTTAAAGATATCGTTTATGCGAGTATGCTACAGAACTTCGTATGGTATATGTGTTCCCATTCTGAACAAAATATCTAATCTATATTGTCTACTGATAAAGTAACTCGCAGTAATTTTACTAAACCTTATAGGTAAGTTGTTATTGAGTCCATTCGTAACAAACAAACGAAAATTATCAATTACCGTGTTAACTAAATGTAGCTAATGCATTCATGAAGTTTGTGCTATTGTGTTCTAATGTAAGTTCATTAAATACAAAGTAAATTAAGATGTATTTTTCAACAGGCAAATCAAATGCACTTGAAATAATTTTAAGTTTTTGCCACTTCGTCCGTTCAGAACTAAGTACTTGAGGAAATTATAGATTTGCATGTATAATGAGGAGTATAGTAACATTTTGAACATTCGTTTGTAGTTACATAGTTGCAAGGTTCAAATGGACCATTCTTTTTTAAGCAATATACATACATACTTAACATCACGCCTTTTATCCCCGAAGGGTTAGGCAGAGGTGTACATTGTAACAATGTAACACCCACTTTTCACTATTTATGTTATGAGTCCCATGTAATAGTAAGTGAGCCTATTGCTAAGCAATATGTAATAGTTTTATGTAATAAAATTATGTCCACTAAAGATAATAAATATTTTGTATATAAAACTCTTTCATTAGTGCGAGGAAGGCCCCATTAGTGTGTTGCATCGCATCACATCGTTGTTTACTACATGAAAATATATTTTTTTATGGCATGCCTCTTTACACCGTTGCGTCGTCCGCGCCACAACAAAGGATGAAGCGAGAGTTATGGTGATGCGCTGCGTCTCCGAACAGCTTACCTAATCTCGTGTGTTGTCACAGATCTGCTACGCAGCGCAACGCACTAAAAGGGCGTCGCCCTTACTGAGTGAGTGACTGACAAACAACGCCGAAGCTACTGGCACACCACCAGACAGACAATAAAAAGTTATCAGAGGGTTACTATAATTCTGTACAGAAATCGTTGCAACACACTGTAATGCCTAGTCAAGTCAAAAATCATTTATTAGCATAGCCTAGCATTAGTCTACCCACTAGTTATGTCTACTTATGTACATTTCTGTAACTTTTTGCTAAATAAACTTATTATTATTATATACATAACATAACATCACACCTTTTATCCCCGAAGGGGTACCTAGGCAGAGGTGCACATTATGCCACTGTACAATGTAACACCCACTTTTCAATCTTTATGTTATGAGTCCCATGTAATAGGGGGTGAGCCTATTGCCATATACCGGTAATACTTTGCCCGACCCGGGAATCGAACCCGAGACTCCTTGCCCGGCAGTCGCACTTGCGACCACTCGGCCAACGAGGCAGTATTATTATTATTATATACTGTAATGAAATTATCGACTGCACCATTTTTACTTGTATTTTCTTTGCACACTTACCATGTCGAACCTTTAAACATTTTTTGAGGCGGAAAATCTTCCGATGTCTTCTTCGGTCTTGATGATGTGAGAGAGTGTTTCAGACTCTTACTGAATAAAAACCAACTCGTTCCTACTCTTGCTTGTAGCCGTAACCCTTTCGGTCGTCAACAGCTCCGGATTGGGCATTAGCCCTACGCCCTATCAACTCGCATTACTGAGCAAATTTTTTTTTCAAAAATGGGCATATTAATTTCTTTCATACAATACTTGATTGAACAAGGACTTTAATATGTTTTTAATTATATCATATTAATGGGGATGACTTGTGATTTAGGATTGGGAAATTTAGTGATTCAAACACAACACAAAAGCGTTATTTCGTTCTGTTTTCTATAAATCTAATATCAATTCATTAGAGCTGTCCCTTTCGTATCTAACTTTCGAAACATGGTTCTTTCGCATGAAGATACAGCCACAATTACTGAACATATATTATGCATCCTGACATCCAAAGTCGCCGGTTGGAATCAACCTGCATTCAGAGGACTCCTATGACCTTTGTCTATCTACATTGTGATTGGATGTTCAGGGATTTGAATTAGACCTCGAAAATCTTAATTTCTGGCCACGGTACAGCGGTTTCAGCGTTGGAAAGCCCGACGGCAGATTGTAGACACGCGGTCTGCGTATTCACAACCCTCCGTTGTCATTTTGTTTAGACGTTATGAAAATGCAAAAAAAATATGTGCTTTTTATTTATATGTATACGTGTAGTCGGTATTTTATATAAATAAGTTCACGCCTTTAATCCCCGAAGGGGTAGGCAGAGGTGCACATTACGGCACTATACAATTTAACACCCACTACACACTTTTAATGTTATATAAGTCCCATGTAATAGGGGACTCCGTGCTACAACTAAACTATTTTAAAAAATTCCAATAATACTTTGCCCGACCCGGGAATCGATCCCGAGACCCCTTGCCTGGCAATCGCACTGGTGATCACTCGGCCAACGAAGCAGTCAGTAAAATATTGAGTCGGCCTTAAATTACAACTTTTTACTTTCAGGGACTAATACTTTTACTTTTATAAGGAAAAACAAAACCTAAATGTTAAAGGAAAATTAAATAGGTGCAATCAAAAATTTTATTAAGTATTTTCTCGATAGAATGCAATCAATTACATTTATTATACAACAATAAAAAGAAATGTTATTAATTACAATCAGTGATGATGATAATCATGTTCATGATGGATACCCAGTTGATAAATACTTTTTGTGTCGTTATGTTTCGGAGGACCTTCTGCGGTTGGGTAATTCCTCTTAGGAGTCACAGTCTGATCAGAAGCTTCGGCAGCTGCTTGCTGAGCCGCCGCTGCTGCAACCGCTACTTCATAAGCAGCCCTAGTCCGTTTAGCCAAATCTTCATCAATCAAATGTAAAATCTTAAAAACTCTTTGTATGACTGGTGGTGTAACTGGCGCAAGAGACAAGGCAAGATTGGATATAAATCTCTCTCTGTGAGCGTCGTCTTCCAGAATATGATTGTAAAAATACCACACTGGTTCCAAATCAACCGCGTTACTTTCTATTACATGTAAGTTCTTCCACGGTCTGTGCTCATCTACATACGGAACTGGTCCATGGAATGAATTAGGATAATAATTGGGCGCGTTCTTCATGTTAAGTTTAGTCGGTGGTCTTCCATCACGTACATATGTCTTTTCATACAATGGCGTGTTTACTAAAATCTTATTATTGTTTCTTCCGAGACGGTAATTTTGAGTGTCCCTGTAAAATATTCGTCTACCACGGAACAAAAAGTCCACTGGTCCAGGAATACCAGGTACTAAATGACCAGGATTATATGCTGCTTGTTCGACATCTCTAAAGTGATTTTCAACATTTTTGTTCAACACCAACCTACCTATCGGCACGGTGAAAAACGTACCATTCTTCCACAGCCTTGTGACATCAAATGGATCGTAATCCAGATGCTGTATGTCATGTTTTGTCATCACATCCATCTCCAGTTTCCATGCAGGATAGTCTCCTGAATCAATCGCGTTGTATAAATCTCTGGTAAAGTAATCCAGGTCTACAGCTTGAATGGCGGCCGCTTGTGGTGTAGTGAGTGGTGAGAATCCCTGTTCAGTTCTGAAATTAAATCTGACATAGTGTGTCTCTCCATGTACATTTGCAAGTTCAAAAGTATGAACAGGGAAAGTATCCATCTTTCTGTATCCATCTGGAATACCATAATCAGACAATGACCAAAAGAACTGGTGAATATTAGACGGTTTTAATGTTATGATGTCATAAAGGCTCGTGAAGTCGAACAAATTAGTCTGAGGATTTCTTTTTACACCGTGTACTAAATTTAAAAACACCGATGGATCTCTGTATAAATAGACAGGTACTGATATACACAACAGGTCCAAGTTTCCGTCATTCGTGTAAAATTTTATCGCCATGCCCCTTACTTCTCTGCCAAAATCAGTACCTCCCGCGTCCTGTAATGCAGATGAGAATCTGACGACCAATGGTGTTTTCTTCCCCTTTTCATTGAACACATCGGCGTATGTATACTTGGAGACATCGTGTGTGACTTCAAAGTAACCGAAGGCTCCTGTACCCTTCGCATGAACCACACGTTCTGGTATTCTCTCGCCATCAAACGTCGATAATGAGTCTATAAGCAGTTGGTTGTTGAATTGATCAGAGTTAATTGTTATGGTGTCGCGAATTTCAACTGGATCTCCTGCGTTTTTGGTCCACAGTCCTATTGGATGCTGAAAACAAACCAATGGCAGGTCTTATTCACTTTCACAAAATTGTGTTCAGTACTATTTGATTAAATGGTATCTGTTACTGTATCTAATTTGCATGCATGCATTCATTCATTAATTTTGTTGTGACAGCATAATATAATGGCAAACCCAGTTATTTCCCCAATTATAGTATTAACGTGAGGATATTATGTCAAAATACGGTAAAATGGGGTGAATAGGGATCGAGATGTGAATGACAGAAGAGGGGTGAATTTATACTATGAAAAATTTCCCAATATCACCCTTCTTCTGTCTCTTTTTACCTCTCGATCCTTATCCACTCCATTTTACGGTACACAATTAGGGATGTAGTTTACTTACCGGGTGTTCCTTCTTGAAATCTAAAAGCTGCCTTTGAACGGGTTGATATGTGACGTTTACGTATTCATCACTTTTGACGTGTATTATTAGACAGAGGAGATACGCTATAATCGTCCTCATGGTGGTATTGCTTGCACCTGTATTCAAAACTGATGATTCCATTTTTCTTTTATACCGGTAAGTAAATAAACATAAATCAATTCTGAGAAGTATAATGATCACTATACAATAATGTAGTACAATTTTTTTTTTAAGTTTTTAGTGCATTAGTTAGTATAACATACCAACCTAATTTGCCGCATGGTTCTCTATGTTTTTAATTATAAGATAGCTATGATCCAAAATAATATAACCTGCCCTATTCTTTGCCACTTCGACGCTAATTACAGACTGACTATTTAAATAAAAGAAAGAGAAAACGTAATTAACATAAGGTAAATGAAAGGAACTAGCGCTTAAGAAAAAGAAGGTAGGTACTTATTTTCATTTACTTACATCACGCTTTTTATCACCGAAGGGGTAGGCGGAGGTGCACATTACGACACTTAAAGCCACTGTACAATGTATAACCAACTTTTCACTAGTTATGTTATGAGTCCCATGTAATAGGGTGAGCCTATTGCCATATACCGGGCATACCAGACTCCGTGCTACTACTGAGATTTTTTTTAATCCCGTATACTTTGCCAGACCCAGGAGTCGAACCGGAGACCCCTTGCCGGGAGTCGCACTTGCGAATACACGGCCAACGAGGCAGTCTCAGGTCCAAAATATAAGAATTGATATAATCAATTAAAAGAAATTCGCATCCAACGATCCACTTTTAAGACATCTATTGGTTGTCACTGATAGATTGGCAATACAGATTAAATACAATTAAAGATTTGTTAATAAAAATAATAATTTCAATGACCGTAAATGTTGCACAATCACCAGAGGTACTATGTACAAGCGAGCTGTAAAACCGATTTTTCTTTACGGGACCGAGTGATACGCGATTAGGAAGAGGAAGTGCAATGAACTGTATGTTCTATACGTGGTACTGAAACAAGAATGCTGCGCTTTGCAGAATAGTTTTCTGCTGCCAAACACTTCTGCCGACCATTTTTTGAAATATATCTCAAGTTCTTAAGTAGGTTGATATTCTATGGATAATATTATGACTGCCTCGTTGGCCGAGTGGTCGCAAGTGCGGATGCCGGGTACGGGGTCTCGGGTTTGATTCCCGGGTCGGGCAAAGTATTACGTGTTTTTAAAAAAAAATCTCAGTAGTAGCACGGAGTCTCGAAATGTGCCCGGTTTATGGCAATAGGCTCACCCCCTACTATATGTGACTCATAACATAAATAGTGAAAAGTGGGTGTTACTTCTGTGTGCACCTCTGCCTACCCCTTCGGGGATAAAAAGGCGTTAAGTTATTTTTTTATTTATTATCACAGTCAGTCCATCTCTTTTAAGCATATTCTTTCATAGTAAGTATGGAAACAGAACAAAAATGTAGGTAAATAAATGTTAAGGTTTAAAAAAAGTAGAAACGATAAAAACATTTAATAATAACAATTCATCTTAATGGTCAAGTTACATCCCAAGTACTCATTAAAAACTGGTACAAATTAAAAATAATTGTTACTTAGGACTGACAGACTTAGGAATTTCTGTGGTGTTTTGTTTATGATCTTCCTGAGTTGTTGGAATATTTCCGGGGTACTCAATGGAAGGTGTAGGAATTAGATTAGCTGCTTGTTGAGCAACCAGTGCAACTTCATAGGCAGCCCTGACACGTGTCGCCAAATCCTCATCAATTAAAAACAAAAGCTTCAGAAGTCTTTGAACCACTGGCGGTGTTACTTGCGCTAAAGGTACGGCAACATTAGTAATGAATCTCAACCTATGGCCCTCGTCTTTTATGATATGGTTATAGAAATACCACATTGGCTCCACATCAACAGCATTATTCTCTAATACTTCTAATTTCTTCAACGGTCTGCGCTCATCCACATATGGAACTGGTCCATGGAATGAATTAGGATAATAGTTGGGAGCGTTCTTCATGTTAAGGCTAATCGGTGGTCTCCCATCTCGTACATACGTCTTCTCGTACAATGGCGTGTTTACTAAAATCTTGTTGTGATTTCTTCCGAGACGATAATTTTGAGTATCTCTATAGAAAGACCGTCTACCACGGAATAAAAAGTCCACCGGTCCAGGGATACCGGGTACTAAATTTGCAGGATTATATGCTGCTTGTTCGACATCTCTAAACAAATTTTTAACATTTCTGTTTATTACCAACTTCCCAATTGGTACCGTGTGGAATGTGCCATTCTTCCACAGTCTGGTGACATCAAACGGATCAAAATCAACTTTTTGTATGTCATGTTTCGTCATCACATCCATCTCTAATATCCACGAAGGATATTTTCCTGAATCAATCGCGTTATATAAATCTCTGTTATAGTAATCCAGATCTACAGCTTGAATGGCGGCCGCTTGAACAGACGTGAGTATTGCAATACCCTGCTCAGTTCGGAAATTGAATCTTACATAATGTGTCTCTCCATGTTTATTTGCGATTTCGAAAGTATGTATCGGAAAAGCATCCATTCGTCGGTAACCATCAGGAATACCAAAATCAGACATTACCCAAAAAACGTTATGACCTAAACTAGGTCTAAGTGTTAATACATCAGCTGCAGATGTAAAATCCAATCGAATATTACTTTGGGGATTTACTTTGAATGCATGCAACACTTCCCTGAGTGTCATTGGATCTCTGAACTGAAAAACGGGTGTCGATAAGCATAAAAGATCTAAGTTTCCATCTTCTGTATAAAACTTTACTGCCATACCTTTTGGTTCTCTGCCGACGTCAGTACCTCCCAGGGGCTGTAATGATGTCGAAAATCGTGCGACTACCGGCGTTTTCTTACCTATGCCATTGAACACATCAGCATATGTATACTTGGACACATCATGCATGACTTCAAAGTAGCCGAAAGCTCCTGTACCCTTGGCGTGTACTATACGTTCAGGTATTCTCTCGCCGTCTAATGTCGACAAAGTATCAATAAGCAATTGGTTGCTAAATTGATCCGAGTTAATCGTCACTGTGTCACGTATGTCAACTGGATCTCCAGCGTTCTTGGTCCATAATCCTATTGGGTGCTGGAAACAAAGAAATACAATAAAATATTTCACAATTTTTCAGGTCAGGTCATGGTCTAAACCTGTCTCGTAATTGTATTATAATATAACATGTTTACAAACCGGATTTTTTATCTTAAAGTCCAATAACTGCCGATGAACAGGTTGATACGTAACATTATCATATCTTAGCGAATCATCACTTTCTACAATATGCAATATCACACAAAATAGACAAGCTACAATCGCCTTCATGATGGAATAAAGAAACTAGTGTATAATTTTCACGAACCGTGTTAATAAAGGTATAGTAAATTATTATAATTGTCGATATACAACGAAAATACCAATAATTTATTGTATAAATAGTTCGTTAATTACACGTTATGTATTGTGTAGCTGTTATAATTGCGTTCTAAGCATAAACTTCAAATTAAGTGTAATTATAGTGCTGTGTAAAGACTTAATAAAAATAATGTTATAAATTAATATTTGCTCAAGATATCACGTCCATCGTTCACCTAGTGGAACAATATTAATCTTAGGCTAATGGGCTGATATTATCACATCAAACGGTTCAAGTTTATCAGAGAGCGCTGCTGCTCAGTCTCATTGAAACGTGTAGTCCCTTAGTCGGCTCGAACTACACTGATAAGATACTTGTCGTTTCATGACGTGGTGTACTAAGAGAGGTCTTTGTTCAGTTGTATAATGCAAATATCATTATCGTAGTCATATTGAAATATTATGACTAGCAAGACTAATTTGTGGCAGAATTAATTAACACACTTGCATACAAAATACTTACAAAAGTCCTTCAGTATTTTGATCACAATCAAATTTTTTTTATATGTGCAAAAGGGATATTGATAAATTATAATTATCATTATACTACTTATATATTATTTAATTACAATTGGATTACCAGTGTAACAATAAACAGATTAATTATACATAACATTAGTTAAGTAATACATGTAATTGATGATGTTCCAAATTTTTTCAGTAATTACATTTTAATTGTGATTTATTTTCCAATGTAATCAAATACTTGAAAACAATAAATTCAGTTATCCGTGCATCCGTCCAGGACGTTGTTTATCATCGTTGTGTATACAAAATAATGTTAATTTGAATTTGAATGTTTGTTTATAAGTTGTCTGTGAAGTGGTAACAAAATGTGACCTTCATGTAGTCTCGAATTTAAGTTTTGTAATCGTACCCAGGTCGGCGGAGAACCTAACGGGTAACCGGGGCTTCGGCTCGACGTGCAGGAGAAGGAACGGGGTGGTTTTTAGTCAGTAAGAGTCTGACACTCCCTTGCGCCTCACCCAGGCGGGAGCAGACATTCGATGATTTTCCCCCGTTAAAAATAAAACCAGGTCGGATACCTTTCCGAACTCCATTCTCAGACCTAGAGTTAGACCTAGAGGTTCAAATTTCCAAATTTGAAATGGGAATACTGTTTACTGCAGCTGGCTAGCTACCGGCTACCGTGGTTCCGCCTCGAAGCAGGACTTGGAACGGTGTGGTTTTTTAGTCTATAAGTGATTGACAGTTTGCGTAGGAGGAGTCGTTTGATGATTTTCCCTCTAAAAAGGGTAATGCTGTGATCAACTTAGATATTTTTTTTAAACCTTGCCCCACACTAGGTTTATCTCCTATGTCTTGGGTGCGTTTACAAACATTCACGTTCACATACACATGACATCCAGACCCGAAACAATAATTTGTGGATCATACAAAGTGTTGTTCCGTGCGGGAATCGAACCCGCGACACGTTGCACGGCAGCCGGTTGCCCAGCCACCGCACCAACCGTGCACCCTTAGATATTAAACATGAGATCCCTCGTTCAACAGTCGATCTTGCAAACATTAACGGGGCAAATAAATACGAAAATGCACGGAACTCTCATTGTTATACAATAAATCAATCATATCTAAGACATATTTTATGACTAAAGGAAATATAGGTTTCCAACATTTAGGTAATGTATATCTGTACTAAAAGCCATATTTCTTTAAAATTAATTCTTAATGACAGGAAATTAATTCGCATTTAGCTGCTCCAGCTAATGCAAGTATGAAACGTTGAATTTTAATTTATTGCTGGTAAATGACTGGTGACTGCCCCGTTGGCCGTCAATAGGTCTCGGGTTCGATTCCCGGGCCGGGTAAAGTATTACTGGGTTTTAAAAAATCTCAGTAGTAGCACGGAGTCTGGATATGTGCCCGGTATATGGCAATAAGCTCACCCCCTATTACATGGGACTCATAACATAAATAGTGAAAAGTGGGTGTTACATTGTACAGTGGCATTAAGTGTCGTAATGTGCACCTCTGTCTACCCCTTCGGGGATAAAAGGTGTGATGTTATGTTATGCTGGTAAATATATAAAAGAGTGACATGTAAATCGTATGTTTAGTGTTGGTAATCACATTTGCTGGTTTAGTCAACCTGAGGCAGCAAATTTACTATTATATACTACTATTATAACACTGATTTCAAAATTGTAGATTTTCAAAATCGGACAAATAAAACTTGTCAAAATCTGTCATTATTAGAAAGAAAGAAGAAATGAAAGAACGGATGAATTTGTTTGTTTGATCGCCCTAGTTACAGGAACTAATGTTCCGATTTGAAAAATTCTTTTTATGGACTGTGGATAATGGATTGTCCTATAACATAAAATATCATGCTATAATCAATAGACGTCGAGTAGAGCGGGTAAAACTGGACGCAAGTAGCTAGTAAGTATATTAAAATAGTCGTTTGGGCTTGACACAACATAGTCAAAATTTACCTCAAGTCCATTGGGTTGATATGCTTGTACTAGCTGTTGCCTGCTACTTCGTCCACTTAGAATATGATAGCCTATGTTACTCCTCTATGATGCACTCATACATTAAGTCCCGTCAAAATCGGTCTAGCCATTTCAGAGATTAGCTAGTACAAACAGACAGATAGACAAAATTAAAAAATATATATTATTTTAGTATGCATATTCATATGCATGAAGTAAATAGCGGTTATTTTAATATGACGACCGACACTCAAATTTTGTTTATCTCTATAGATTTATCAATACATAATAGGTGCACTATCATCATCACCAAATCAAACACAAGACGACCACTGCTGAATGACCTGCCCCAACGACTTCCAGGTCGACCGGTTGGAAGCCATGCCGCATTCAGCGGCTGCCTGCTTTATTGGCTCAAGTACCTTGTCATAATTTATTATACATAGTTCATTACGAGGCCTAACACTCCAACAATGGATTCTAACAGGATGTTGATAATAATATCTTGGTATTGCTGAACTTTCTTCATCGTCAACGCTATATTCATTGCCCTTTTTTATCATGATCACCTGTATATTTGAAATTGAATGTCGTGGTGGCCCGGAGGCTTAAGACGCCCACTTCTCAATTCCCATTCCCAATTTGTAGTTACAAATATACATTTCATCTACAATATCATTCCCCACACAATTCGTCCTTCCGATCAACATTTTAATTCATCACTTACTTTATAGTGTGAGAGAACCATGACATGACTCGACCGGAGAGATACCACGGCCTCACAGAAAACGGACATGAAACCACACTTGGGTTGTGTTGTGTTGTGTGAATGAGGTTACCGGAGGCCCAATTACCCACCTCCCGAATCTCTCCAATCTCCGAATCCCAATCCTCAAATTACAAATCTCCAAAAAGCCGGTAACGCACTTGTAACACCTCTGGTTATCGGATGTCCATGATTACTTACCATCAGGTGATCCGTCTACTCTTTTACCGCTTAATTTTCTGATCAAGCTTCGACACGAAAGGGCAGGTTTGGCCTGGGTGATAAATTTTCGTAAAACTAATACCTCAAAAGTAACCCTACCCAGGAATTAAGATTCACCATTTAGCAGTCATATTTTGCAAACACTCGACTTTCAAGCCATAATTTAATATTTCCAAGTAAATAATGTCGTGTCAATGTCGTGGTGGCCCGGAGGTTTAAGACGCCCACTTCTCATGCATGAGGGTGCGGGTTCGAAACCTACCAACGGCAAGTACCAATGTGACTTTTTCCGAGTTATATATACTTTCTAAGATTATTTAGACACCACTGACAAACGGTGAAGGAAAACATCGTGAGGAAACCTGGACTTATAATTTCTAATTATAAGTTTGAAATCGCCAACCCGCATTGAGCAAGCGTGGTGATTAATGCTCTAACCTTCTCCGTGTGAGAAGAGGCTTTGCTCAGCAGTGGGCATTTATAGGCTGTTGATGATGAAGTAAATAATGTCCTATTCATTTTTCTTGAGCAATAACTACACGATAAACAGAACTATATTAAATTTCAAAACGCCTGTGGCAATATTCATAGCAATACACCGATGACCGCTATGCTCAAAGTCATTCATCACTTCTGACATTGTAATCGAGCGTGATTGATTGAAATACCATCAATTTATTGTACATTACATGTTAGTTGTTTTGCTACATAATAGATAGCCATAATATATTATGTAGTTTACTTTCAAACAGTGATTTCAAGTTCTCAAGTACTTCGGGTTGGTTTTCCAAATTCATAAAACAATAATTACTTTATTTGTTTATCAGATACTGTAGAGTGAATTTTCATAACATCATAACATCACGCCTTTTATCCCCGAAGGGGTAGGCAGAGGTGCACATTATACCACTGTACAATGTAACACCCACTTTTCACTATTTATGCTATGAGTCCCATGTAATAGGGGGTGAGCCTATTGCCATATACCGGGCACAATTCCAGACTCCGTGCTACTACTGACATTTTTTTGAAACCCAGTAATTCTTTGCCCGACCCGGGTATCAAACCCGAGACCCCTTGCCCGGCAGTTGCACTTGCGACCACTCGGCCAACGAGGTGAATTTTCAGTTTATGGTAATAGACTGACCCTGTATAACCTAAAAGAGAGTATAACTTTTGATGCATAATTCTCTATATGATAACCAATAATGTAAAGTTTAATAGAGAGCATTACATATTTGTTCAGTTCGAAGTGTTCATGGTTAAGGCACCATTATGCACAATTAATAAAGAAAGAAAGAAGGAAAGATAAAACTTTATTTCACACGCTAAAATAGTTGACACATACAGATTTTTCACATACAGTTTATACTTACTAATGTCCCAAGTCTGTGGTGAAATGGGACCAGTTCAGCATGTGCACAATAGGGCCTTGCGCTGGTATTCTACTGGCCCCTTAACTGACTCATTTAATCAACTTTAGATGTCAGTCCACTCTATTAATTGCTGACTATCTAATAATCGCAGTGAAACCCTACATAACATAACATAACATCACGCCTTTTTATCCCCGAAGGGGTAGACAGATGTACGCATTACGGCACTTAATGCCACTGTACAATGTACCACCCACTTTTCACTATTTATGTTATGAGTCCCATGTAATAGGGGGTGAGCCTATTGCCATATACCGGGCACATTTCCAGACTCCGTGCTACAACTGAGATTTTTAAAAACCCAGTAATACTTTGCCCGACCCGGGAATCGAACCCGAGACCTCTTGACCAGCAGTCGCACTTGCGCCCACTCGGCCAACGAGGCAGTGAAACCCTAAAAGTCCTAAAAATCTGAAAGAAACGATCACCAAGAAGCACTAATATCTTCAATAAATAATAGTTAGATAAGATGTCGTTAATTTTATACCATCCGTGACCTAAACAATCGATGTGGAATGTCTCGGGTTTCTATTTCAGGAACACTATTCGATGGACCATAAATTCACTTTATCGCCTTAGTTTTAAGGTTGAAATTTCAGTGGCAACCTATATGCATATTGACCCGAGTTGAATCGTGATCAGAAATAGGTCAGGCGGGACGCTGTCTCACTCCAATACTTTATAATTGATATACACGTCTGTTGGCTGATTGGTACTGCTCTTTCCAAATATTGGGTCAAAAGTTTGTGCCTTGAAGCTATAAAAGTGAAGTTGCATACATAGAATGGTTCTTATTGTGATAACATATAGAATTGGGTGAACTGTAATCCTCTATACATATAAAGATCGACCTACAATAATACCAGCAGCTGTAGCCAAATGCCATTAAGCGCTTGTCTACTCGTAGAATAGAAAACTAATTATTTGGAATTGGCGTAAATGACCCCATACATTTAGTTTTCTACTCTCTCTGTAGACAAGCGCTTAAGTGGTGTTTGGCTAAACACACTAATTCCGTACGTTCATCAAACCCACCCTGACCTTGACCAAGGAGGCACATAAATAACAAATTTATTTCCTAAAAAAAACTTTATTGTTTAGTCACATATTGTACAAAAGTTGCAGGATAATTTACTGCTCAAAAGTGTACCTTATGGCAAAAGCAATTTCTCAAAATATCTATAATCATGAAATAAAACTTTTTTGGTTTTATATTAATTTACAGACGTTGAACTTAGATCCACATAACATAATGTAGATTTTCTTGTCATATCTGTGCATGTTCATAATTTAAAATAAGAATTAAATGTCAAATTAGTTTGAGATCAATATAATGATAGTTCATTAAATAGTTATTTTGTAAACACTTCCCATGTTGTCATGTTCTGGAGGTCCCTCAGAAGTTACGAGGTTTCTTATAGGTCTTGGTATAGCAGAAGCTGCTCGGGCTGCTGCCTGCTGCGCCATCACTTGGGCAAGTAATATTTGATGAGCAACCGTCACACGCTGTCCCAAATTATTATCAACCTGGTGTAAAAGCTTCAGTGTTCTTTGCAATACTGGTGGAGTAACAGCTACAAGAGCTCTGGCAAAGTTATTTATAAATCTTTGTCTATGAGCCTCATCTTCTAGAATGAAGTTATAGAAATACCATGCTGGTTCCAAATCTACAGCATTACTTTCTAATACTTGCAATTTCTTAAATGGTCGCTGGTCATCCACATATGGAAGTGGTCCATGGAATGAATTAGGAAAATAATTTGGAGCATTTTTCATGTTAAGCCTAGTTGGTGGTGTCCCATCTCGTACATACGTCTTCGAGTACAATGGCATGTTTACTAAAATATTATTGTGGTTTCTTCCTAGACGATAATTTTGAGTATCCCTATAGAATATTCTTCTACCTCGGAACAAAGCTTCTGGGGGTCCAGGAATACCAGGTACTAAATGACCAGGATTGAATGCCGCTTGTTCGACATCTCTGAAGTTATTTTCGACATTTTTGTTCAATATCATGCGACCAATCGGTACGGTGAAGAATGTTCCATTCTTCCATAATCTAGTGACATCAAACGGATCGTAATCAACTTTTTGTATGTCATGTGGTGTCATCACATCCATCTCTAATCTCCATGCAGGATACTCTCCTGATTCAATCGCGTTATAAAAATCTCTATTATAATATTCTGGGTCTTGAGCTTGAATAGCGGCCGCTTCGGCGTTTGTAAGTGTTGCAATGCCTTGCTCCGTTCTAAAGTTGAATCGTACATAATGTGTCTCCCCATGCTTATTTGATATTTCATAAGTGTGAATGGGGAAAGCATCCATTCGCCTGTAGCCGTCGGGTATGCCAATATCAGACATTACCCAAAAGAATCCATGAACAAATGCCGGTCTTAATGTTAAAAAATCAAAGACGCTTGTCGGATCAAACGTGGTTGTTTGTGGATTTCTAGTGGTTGTATGTAACAATTGTTTAAAGAACAATGGATCTCTATAAAAATAAACGGGTATAGATAAAGATAATAGGTCTAAGTTTCCCTCTTTCGTATAAAACTTTACTGACATACCCCTGTGTTCTCTAGGCAAATCAGTGCCCCCCAGACCCTGTAATGCATTTGAAAATCTGGCAACTATCGGTGTCTTCTTCCCCACTCCATTGAACACATCAGCTGATGTGTACTTGGAGACATCGTTCGTGACTTCGAAGTAGCCAAAGGCTCCTATACCTCTCGCATGCACTACACGTTCAGGTGTTCTCTCGCCATCAAATGTAGAGAAAGTGTCTATCAGCAGCTGGTTGTTGAATGTATCGGAATTAATCGTTATTGTGTCACGAATTTCGACTGGATCTCCGGCATTTTTTGTCCACAGTCCAATCGGATGCTGAAAATCACAATAAATTTACATGATTATGTAAGAAAAGGCTGTGTGAAGACTGGTTTTATAAGACTGACAGTTACAGACTCCATAAATGTCATTCTGATTCGAAATGTAAAGTACGCTTTATATTAAATGTTGTAACTATCCATCAAATTGCTGTTTATTTATAAAAACTGAAGAAAACTATGTGATTTGCTAATTTTTACTCACTGGATGCTCCTTCTTAAAGTCCAACAACTGCCTGTGAACGGGTTGATATGTGACGTTTAGGTATTCATCACTTTCCACGAGTATTATCACACAAAGTAGACACACTACAATCGCCTTCATGCTACTCATTGCGATCTTCATACGCGTACAGTATTTAGTATGCTTTTATATAGACGATTTGTAATTACAGATAATCACCAACAAATTATTTATAATACCTAAGTGCGATAAACGCGAGTCGGTGTTTATACGCCGTTTTTCTGCGTTCTTTGACATTGAACCGTTGCTTATGCGTGTAATAAGAATGAACTACTGACATGCTTTGGTATTATAAATCAGATTCTATTGTTTTTTTACCAATCCCTACTTAAGTTTAATTTTTAACCAACGCTTAGTTCATGTATAGGTGCTGGCATTGAATTTTAACTAGATACTGTTAAGAGTCGGTTCTGATAATCACATTAATAAAGTCTGAGTCTTATATTGATTTATAAATCACCCAAATCATACAATAGACCGCCTCGTTGGTTTAGTATCGGTGGGAATATAAAGTAAAATTTTGAATTTGATTGCTGTTCCAGATGATTTTAACACGATAAAGTATGTTTCTTTTCTACTTCTGTTTCTGTATCAAATAATTATAAAATATGTTATTAAATTAATAAAAATACATCTAACAATTCGCTGAAGGCTACTTACCTGTGATATTTTTGTCAAAGAATAAACCATCTTACCTGCTACATTCTTGAGAACTCTGATCGTGGTCGTTATGAGGTAGTAATGGAGGAAGCAGCTAGAAAGTGCCTTACGGTATTCCGCCATTTGTCCCTGCATAAGGTCACTCTAATTATCCTATCTGATGTACTGGACACAGTCCTGTAAAGTCAGATAGAAGGACCACTAATCTTATACTTATTATATATAAGGCGGAAGAGTTTGTTCTTTTGTTTGTTTGTTTGAACGCGTCAATCTCCGTAACTACAAGTCTGATTTGAATAATTATTTTTGTGTTGGATAGCGCATTTATCGAGGATGGCTATAGGCTATGAAACATCACGCTACGACCAATAGGAACTGAGCAGAGCGTTTGAAACCGCGCGGAGGTAGCCAGTTTTATATGATTTTCAATCATTCAAACATCTTATAGCAGTTCAACTATTAAAACTGAAAACAAGATTGGCAACACACCTGTGACTCCTCTGGAGTTGCTCCTCTGGTTCTATGGGCGGCGTTGACAGCTTACGTCGATGCTCTGTCTACTCGTTAGCCTCCTATTCCATAAAAAAACAAGTAAACACCATTTAAAGGAGTTGCACCTTAACATAATAATTTAGACATAATTTAGGATAATGAAGCACCAGACAGATTGATAAGATAATATCTTTATCCGCATGGTATATATGCTCGTGTTCCAAATGGTGTTATAATTTGCATATACGCAGGTTGTTATACTGAGCAAGTATTTGTTAACTTCACTTTGTTAGGTAATAAAAAGGCTAGGTTCATTAGCACTCAGCAACTGCAGTTCAATAAATGCAAAATTAACATTGTTATAAAAAAACTTCACGCAATATAAAGGCTAGACTAATTGAGGATTGCGTGAAGTAATCACTTTAGGTTAGGTTTTTAATAGGTTATCATTTTATTTTAGTTAGTTTTCGGTCTGCGGATTTAGTCAGTTTCATGTCATTCATTAAGTTTATTATATTTATCTGGAATAGTGTACGATTCTGTAGGGTCTCGTATATATTATGTAGCATTATCTTAACGTAATCTCTGAAAAATATTAATTAACGAACCTTATGTAATAAAACCTAACCACAAAATTTCACACACTTCTAATTATTGTATAACCATGAAACTCAGCAATCATATGTATGTAGATTACGTGACCATAAAATATTAATTAATTAGAAGTTATAATTAGACGGTGATTTGTGGAACCTTGGATCCTGGTAGTTTGAGCCCATTAATTACGTCCATTTCTTCTGATAAATAAAATAAAACTGTGTTTTAGTTTTTTAAGTAAAACTATTTGAAGTAAATATTTATACTAACTGAGATCGACCTACAATAATTCCCATAAATATAAAATATTAATTAAACCCAACCAGAAATCAAAAACCACTCCGTTCCTACTTCTGCTTCGAACTGGCGGCCCAGCAGCCCGCTAGGTCATCGGTCCAACTGGGCACCAACTGTAGTGGTCTGATGGCTCTTTAAGTCGGGCGCGGAACGCGATCATCCGTACGATCTGGTCTGATTCTGAGCGGACGATGATCTACTCTTGCTCGTCATCCGCAGACCCACACTTATGGTGACCGGAGGTCGTCGTGCGATCCCGTAATGTCTTCTGCGGCGGCTGAGATGCAAGGAGGATCGTTTCCTTACGAGTTTTGCAGCTAGCATGACTGCTTCGCAGAAGGAGGAGGTGGCTTTTCACCATGGCCTAAACCATAGCCGAACGCAAAAGGTTGCCGTCACCAATCACTTCTCTGAGGATACGGCGGTGTTGGCAGCCCATGCCAGGTGTACCAGGTACACCGCCTACTCATATTCTACGCGTTCTACTAGATTCTTCTTATAGTGCCTCTTCAATGTTGAAGGTCGGCCGTCAGCTTCTTGTATTTCTCCTTGTCGGTAGCCATGCGGAACAATTGTTCGACTGTTGTAATGCCGGTCCACTCCCGGATGTTTCGCAGCCACGATTTTCTTCTGCGCCCAGCACGTCTCTTGCCCTCTACTTTGCCCATCATGATCAGTTGAAGCAATGAATATCTATCGTGTTTAAGCACGTGACCGAGATATTCGATTTTTCTCTTTTTGATGGTCAGCATAATTTTCCGGGTCATTTAGACGCGCTGTAGCACGGACTCGTTGCTGACCCTTTGTGACCAGCCGATTCGTTCTACTAGATGCTTTTTCTAAAGTCCAACAACTACCTTTGAACGAGTTCATATGTGACATTAAGGTATTCATCACTTTCCACGAGTATTATCACAGAAAACAGACACACTACAATCGCCTTCATGATACTGTTTGTGATCATCAAACTATACAGTATTTAGTATCTATTCATAATAATATTTTAACTATGTGTCTGTTTATTTGTCCGTCTTTCAGAGCGATGAATTAATGAGAATATTTAAGTTGAGATGAAGGGATGGAAAGTGACATAAGTTAGGTACTCTTTATCTCTTTCCAACCCTTTTCTTTTTTCTCTTTCAAACATCCTCCTAGTTTTGAGAACCCACTTGCCTAAAATGGGGGGTGGAAGTTTGTAAGAAGTTTTCGGCAATTTTCTAGGTAGAAAGCTAAAAATGGTATGTGAACTATTAATTGTGACTAACAAAAAAACCGTGCGTTTTTTCATTACAACATCACACTACGACCAATAAGAGCAGCAAGTAAAACCGCGCGGCAGTAACTAGTGCCTTTAAATAGACGATTTGTAATTATTGAGATAATCACCAACAAATTGATTTATAATACCTAAGTACGAACTAAACGCGAATCGGCGTTTAGCGCACCATTTTCCTACGTTGTTTGACATCACTGCAATTGCGTCAAATAAAAATGAACTACATGTTTTAGAACTAGAAAGTAAAAGTTCTTTTTTTTCTACTTTTGGTTCAAGTATAATAATTGGTATTTTGGTAAAATAAATTATATATGGCATAATACAATCCTATAGCTTCCAGAAAAGGTTGCAAAGTAATTATCTTTAAGCGCTTTATCGGAAGAAACCACTGATTCCTCGATAATGCGGATACCGTTAATTTTATACCACCTGTGACTTGAACAATCGATGTCGAATGTCTCGGGTTTCTATTTCAGGAACACTATTCGACAAACCGTAAAGTCACTTTATCACCTGAGTGTAAGGTTGAAATTCCAGTGGACACCTATATACATATTGACCTGGGATCGTGAGCAGAAATAGGTCAGGCGGGGACGCTGTCTCACCCTATTTCTTTTTAATTGATGTGTATATGTATAACTAGATAGAATCTTTGTTTAACATGTGAATTACTTTGGTAAGGTATTAGTTTAATGAAATAGAAAGTTATATCAAACCTTTTAGAACTTTGTCTAAATAACGACATTGATCACCTTTCAACTAGCGTCTTTACCAAGCTTGAATCTTTCATCAATGTTTTTGTAATTACCTCAAGAAGTAATTTAACATACTAGGGAGGAGCAGGCTTAGCAACTGGAAGTAACTTTTCGGATGTTATTTATAATACTGCCTCGTTGGCCGAGTGGTCGCAAGTGCGACTGCCGGACAAGGAGTCTCGGGTTCGATTCCCGAGTCGAGCAAAATATTACTGGGTTTTAAAAAAAACTCAGTAGTAGCACGAAGTCTGGAATTGTGCCCGGTATATGGCAATAGGGGCTCACTCCCTATTACATGGGACTCAACATAAATAGTGAAAAGTGGGTATTACATTATACAGTGGCATAATGTGCACCTCTGCCTACCCCTTCGAGGATAAAAGGCGTGATGTTATGTTATTTATAATGCAAATTAACCCTAAATATAAAGCTGCGTTACAGTTTTTTAACCTTAATATTATGTATAGGTACAGTTTTGATTTGGTTCCTCAATATTTATGTAGCTAACCGTTTCAAGAATGCGCTGAATTCCTAACCTTGTTGTACTTAACTGGAACTAATTTACCTTTGAAGTAATGTCTTAATCAATAAGCTAATTTCCTAAAGAAATAAACATACGATTTCATACCGTTAATTATAGTTCAGTGATAAATAAAATTAATTAATCATCCGTAATTAGGCACTAACTATACAATTATGATTATAAAAATTACCTACAAGACAGGATGTAAGTATACATAATATTTATTACTATTTATACAAAGTTATTTTAGGTTACCGACTCGGTGATAGGTTAAAAGTCGGTCCGCGAGGTTTAAACAAAATTATTCACTAAATCCTTAATTGACACATACCTCACATTAAGCTGTTTACGTTTTTACGAATGATTTATGTGACTATTAAGTTGTATTTCGTTGACTTCTTACCTATCGGAGAGTCGGTAACCTCTAATAATTTATTTTATTAATGACCTTTAAAGCGTTAGGATCTATGGTGTTTGAGAACGTGTCTATGATTTTTTTATTAAAACAAAAATAGAACGATTAGCAATAATCAAATCATCAGTGCACACGTTAATCTTTGACACTTGTTGACGGATTTTAATGATAAACTTATATGGCATAATTTGTTAATACCAAACACAAAAATAAAAACCTAACATAATCTGCAATTACCTACATTTAATATATAGTTATCGAACAAACTTCAAAAATTTTACATAAACCTACTGGAATTATAACCAATTTATTATTTTTCAAATTAAAAAGTCACAAAGAAAAACCAATAAAATACATCCATTATTACAGAGTTTCATTTCTAAAATATATTAGATAAGAGTGTTTACATTATGTCAGCTAATACAATCAATAATAAAAGTAGTTTTTGTTACACAATATTACTTCATATCTTTGGATTCATTGAAAGTGGCTGCGGTTCATGTAGAGGATATTCTTCCGCAGATGGAACTCTTCGGAAAGACATGGTTTCAAAAGGTGTGGCATTGGCTACTGCTTGCTGGGCAGCAAGAGCTACTTCATAACCGGCCTTGACTCGCTCACTCAAACTCTGATCGATCATGTGTAAGAGTTTTATAACTCTCTGAACAACCGGCGGAGTGACTGGCACAAGAGTCAAGACAATATTAGCTATAAACCTCAGCCTGTGAGCTTCATCCTCCAAAATGTAATTGTAGAAATACCATGCTGGTTCCAAATCAACAGAAAAACTTTGTAATACTTGCAATTTCTTCCACGGTCTGTGCTCATCCACATATGGAACTGGTCCATGGAATGAATTAGGATAATAGTTGGGAGCGTTCTTCATATTAAGGCTAACTGGTGGTCTTCCATCTCGTACATACGTCTTCTCGTACAATGGCATGTTTACTAAAATTTTGTCATGGTTTCTTCCCAGACGATAATTTTGTGAGTCCTTATAGAACATTCTTTCGACACGGAATACCTGGTCTACTGGTCCTGGAATACCAGGTACTAAATTAGCAGGATTAAATGCAGCTTGTTCGACATCTCTAAACTGATTTTCAACGTTTCTATTTAACACTAACCGCCCAATTGGCACGGTGTGGAATGTACCATTTTTCCACAGTCTTGTAATATCAAAAGGATTGTAATCGACTTTTTTTAAATCATGTACTGACAATACATCCATCTCAAGTTTCCATGAAGGATAATTTCTGGAATCAATAGCATTGTACAAATCTCGAGTAAAGTAATCCATATCTGCAGATTGAATGGCAGCTGCTTCGGCAGTTGTTAGGTATGAGAAACCCAACTCAGTTCTGAAGTTAAACCGTACGTAATATGTCTCACCATGCTTACTAGAAAGTTCGTAAGTATGAATGGGGAATGTATCCATCTTTCTGTAGCCATCGGGAATGCCATAATCAGACATTATCCAAAACAGCGAGTGGACAAAGCTGGGTCTCAATGTCACTAAATCATAAATACTTGTTAAATCGTACATATTAGTTTGAGGATTTCTCATAAACGCATGAACTATGTCTCTCGCTACCATGGGATCTCTAAATGCAAATACAGGTATAGAAATAGATAGCATATCTAAATTTCCTTGTTCAGTGTAAAATTTAACTGCCATAGTTTTCATTTCTCTGGCCAGTTCAGAGCCCCCTTTATTTTGGAATGCCGTTGCAAATCTGGCAACAACCAGAGTTTTCTTGCCCACTCCATTGAAAACTTCAGCATATGTATACTTGGAGACATCGTGCGTGACTTCGAAGTAACCGAAGGCTCCTGTACCTTTGGCAGTAGCTACTCGCTCTGGTATTCTCTCGCTAACTACTGTCGATACTGTATCAATAAGCAGTTGGTTGCTAAATTGATCGGAGTTAATTGTTATTGTGTCACGTATGTCAACTGGTTCTCCGGCATTTTTGGTCCATAATCCTATTGGGCGCTGGAAGCATTAAATAAAGTCACAATTTAATTAGAAATATTTTTTGTCATTAAAATAATACAATTAAGAACAATTCGAAGCGGCACATCGTATTGTTGAATGTGGTCAACCCAGCATATGGCCCAATACATGTTTTAATACCTCTCCATCTCTATTTCCATTTGTCACGGCAATGAACCCTTTATTTTGTTGGCTGTTCAGAGGAAACTATTTTGAAAAATTTGAATCAACATCCGAAAACAGTACCCAGAAATAGTCAGGTTGTCAATAATTTCAAAATAAAGTAACTTTTTGTGATTACTGTGGCATATAAAAAAAAACAGAAATGAAAATTATGGAGGGCAATAGAGTTTTACTTACGGGATGGTTCTTCTTAAAGTCCAATAATTGCCTTTGAACGGGTTGGTATGTAACATTGTAATATTCAAAACTTGCCACCAGTGTTACCACATAGAATAAACACGCTATAATCGCCTTCATGATGGATTGCGATCTTGTGTAACATTTTTTACAAAACTGATTTATATACCAAATTAAAAGAATCCTAAAAGCTAATTATTAGGTACTTAAATAAAGAAAATAAAATATAGATACTAAATTAAATCCTATATTAGATGTACAGGTTGATGTAATCAATAAACAGTATGACTTGAGAATCGATGCAGAATGTTAACTTGGAGCTTCAACTATACTTTTTTTTAAATAACTATCGTGAGACATGCTAAATTAACTAAAATCGCAGGTTACTCACGTGAATATACTGAGAAAAGTTCTACTAGTAGGTACTACTAAAAGCTCGTCTGCGCACGCTGCTCAGAGTCAAAAGTCAAGTCAAGCTCATGAGGAAGAACCTCTCTGTGGTTCGAAACTAGTAGAGCTTTTCTCAGTATATTCACGTGAGTAACCCGCGATTTTAGTTAACTTCAACTGTACGCTTGACTCAGTGCGAAATATTTTAGTTTTGATCTTTTAGCCATTTGTTTTAATTGAGATATAAATGATATAGTCTACAACTGTTTGTGTGTGGACCCAGTTTAGTAAGCTGCATATCAGTCACAGAATTCACCGCCTCAGGCTGCGGACATCCTGACACCAGGGATCCTGCTCGGAGCAGAAGTAGAGACGGGGTACTTGTTAAAAAGCAAGAGTCTGACACTCCTTCTTGTTTCACCCATGGCGGGAGAAGTCATTAGATGATTTTCCCCATTAAAAAAGGGCACACCGCCTTAACA
Source organism: Spodoptera littoralis (assembly GCA_902850265.1). Lineage (NCBI taxonomy): Eukaryota > Metazoa > Arthropoda > Insecta > Lepidoptera > Noctuidae > Spodoptera > Spodoptera littoralis. Next base: position 11,456,512 of record LR824544.2, read on the forward strand.
CGTTAAACGCCATGGCAGTCACCGGTGACCGACATTAGCGGAGGATTTGTCTTCAACAGTTTTTTATTCGCAGCCAATGCCTTAACTAGTGATCATTGGTCTCCCAAATGACTTCCAGATAGAGCTTGGAAGTAATCTGCATTCAGCGGTTTAATTAGACTTAGAGCTGAACACCCTATACAAACAAATAATGTAGTTAAAAATATTGCAATTTCACAAAGTTGCATTGACCTAAAAAACAATTACTGCCTGTTCAATTATTAGTTATATTTGTCGTAAATCAGTAATCAAAAGAATGAAAGAACTAATTTAACAATTAATCAATGTTTGAACACCAACGATTAGAGAATTTTGTTGTAATTAACATTTTTATGGGTTAAGCAATCGGCGCCGCCCAAAGGCAAAAGAGGCGCTACAAGAGCGTTACCGGCATTTTGGGGATAAAAATTTTTAAAATTGGGCAAGCGTTTGTCTCGTCCTGTGAGGCCGTAGCTGCTCAGAGGCCCTTTAGACACCTTTAATCTAAATGTAATGGACACACAAACTGGCGGCTATCCCTGTATGCACTATGGAAATGCACCCAAGGACAGTCCCCGGTTAGTGTAGAGGTAGAACTATTGTGAATAATGAAAAATAACGTAGGGCTATGGATGGGTTGCTGAAGACTTATAAACTGGGAACTATGGAAGACTATGGTACCTGCCAAAACAATGAAAGTATTACATGAAAAAAGGGCAAGCGGAGCCTCGCCGACTCATCGACCGGGCCCCGGGACCATTCTCGAAACCATTCCCACTATGTATAGCTACAGAGGGGCAACGAGAATGTGAGTGGCTGAAGGGTTAAGAAACTACCACCACTTTCTACTCAGATGATCTGCTCCAGCCGAAGCCTCCTGCATCCCAGGCCCACTCGAGACTTACGAATAGTTTCTTACCCTCCGAGCAGGATCACTGCTCTCGTGACTCCACTCTGGACGGCCAATGAAGGTAAACCAGAGGTGGGAGACCTGTTCCTCGTCATCGTTCACTCCAGCCAGCCATTTAAGGCAAGCCGGAAAATAAGGAACGGTGACTTCTCCCTGGAGCACTCGGGATGACAGGAGCTCGCGGGGTCGATAATGCCCGTCACCTTCCCTCAAGGTGTCTATTATTATATATTTGGTATTTACCAAAACCTTTTATTAAAAAATTATTATTAAAAAAACAAAATACCCGACTGCACACTAAAAAAAGAGTAAAACAAGCCCCACAATAATATTGATCAATCAAATGCTAAAAACTAATTATGTAATACCGTTTAAACAATACCTATATTAAAATACACTACAATATGTGTTCGTAATCGATAGTTAAATAAACAGAAACTTATTTTGAATACAAATTTACTGAATATAATTTATAAATGTTGATGGAAAGCATCGCAGGCGGGGACCAACAGAGGCTTATTTATAGTCATTTCGGTTGTGCACCATTTAGCAGAATTTTCGTTGGTGGCGGTCAAGGTGGACCCCGCCTGCGATGCTTTCCATCAACATTTATAAATTATATTCAGTAAATTTGTATTCAAAATAAGTTTCTGTTTATTTAACTATCGATTACGAACACATATTGTAGTGTATTTTAATATAGGTATTGTTTAAACGGTATTACATAATTAGTTTTTAGCATTTGATTGATCAATATTATTGTGGGGCTTGTTTTACTCTTTTTTTAGTGTGCAGTCGGGTATTTTGTTTTTTTAATAATAATTTTTTTATTTATAACTTTTTAGCTGTTTTTATTTAACGAAAATGTTGTAGATGTAGAAGACTATCGTCAACGACGTGTGCCCTCATGCGTGTGCCCGCAATCGGGCTGTATACTCGAGCATATCCCCCTCCGCACCGCGCCGCGCGCCGCATGCCAGGCCACGCCCTATCTTTTTGCTTGCTAACGCATGAGTTGCTTTGCGTTGACGCAGAATTAACATGTTCCCGTGGGAATTTTGAGAAAAAACGTATCCTATATTAATTACTCCCGTGATTGAAATGAATCTAATGATACCGCATACATATTTTTTTAAAGGGAAATTTAGAAAAAATATTATTATGTCTTTATCCCGTGGGACTTTTAGGATAAAATGTATCCTATGACACTCCCGTAATCAAGACAAATCTAACGATACCTCATACATCAAAATCCATCAAGCCGTTTAGGCTACAGGTGGTCACAAAGGAAAAGACATACATACATACTTACATACACTCGAAAAACATTACCCTCCTTCTTTGGCAGTCGGGTAAAAATCATCACGGAGCTTACTCAGAAATTGTTAAAGTGTCATATTAATCTTTTAATTTTGTATATCAGTGTCATCAGGAGAAACGGACGTATTTTCTTTATTTATTTAACACTTTTTGTACAGAATGTATACAATGGTGGACTTAATGCCGAATGGCATTCCCTACCAGCCAACCATAGGGTGATGCAGAGAAGTGTTACAGTAGGTTTTAAACGGAGTTTGCATTTATTGAAAAAACAAAAATAAAAAACGAGGGTGATAAATGTACGTATATATAAAGGTATCCCATTACATAAACTACATACTAATATAAAACATAAAAATAATATAATGGGTTTATATTTTATATAATTGTATATATTAAAGTTTCTGAGGAGGGTGTTAACTGAGACTTGATTGTGTCAGTTTTTTCTGTAGACATTCAGTGACTTTAATTTTAAAGTATTATTACTTAGTGACCTCAAACTTGTTAGCCGGGTCAGTTAGCTATTGCAAAATCAAAACAAATGACAAATCGATGTCATCTATCCCAATATGACAAGGGTGAAAGTATGTCATGTTGTTTTTCGAAGCTCACCTACAGGACAGAAGAAGAACAAATAATAAAACAAAGAACAATGGCGAGATTATACCTGGATTGTTTTAGAAGCGTCTATAAACGAGACCTATGAAAAACGTAATGAGGTAATTAAATTGATTTTTATACGATTTTAGTTTCAAACGTAAAAGCCTCAGTATTTATAATGAGAAATAAGTTATTAATTGTATTTATATCCGGTGCTAGTTTTGGTTGATGTTTGTTAGAGTTACCATTTATAAAAAAAAAATATAAAATAGTATTAAGTCGAAAAAAATGTTAAAGTCGTGTATAAACCAACAATACCCAAAAATAAATCATTGTAATGTTAAGCAACATATAAGAATTGGTTAGATTTGTTATTTTGTGAAAGAAGTCGCGATTTTATATATTTATTTTGATATCACAATCATCATTAGTAGTAATTAAAAGAAAATGTAATGGCAACACTAAGTGGTACTGTCAAATGTCGTAAAAACTTCGTTATTCACAAAGCTTGCTTTGGTATAATATTGTTCTTGTTCTTTTCGTCGTTTTTTCGTGAATTATCTTTAATTTTGACCCTCGCATTGCGCCTGGACTTGATTCGCTGCGACTTTATACGACGACTTTTGCTTTCTCACGGACGATCTGCGCTATAAGTACACTATAACTGTTGCTTTTCCAAAAAAGGACTCGATTGTTTCTCAATTCTTTTGTGAAGATGCGAAGTAACAGGCCTACACGCATTTTGAGCGCGAATTGCAACATTTGCGTCAATACCCTTCGGCGATATCGGATCTTAGATCAAAACACAAGAGTGTGTACCATGATCTGCAACTGGGTTTATCCACAAATCGTAAGTTTTTAAACTATAATTTATAAGAATATTTCGTAGCTATAACTTTTTACTGCAGAAAAACCATCTTCAGATCGTGTACGACTCGATAATTGACCAGTAATTTATTATTGTACTGCTTGCAACTTCAGTAAGACTGTCTTTATGTTAAACCATTCTATATATAACACACAATAGTCCCATTCATTTTAGTCAAAAAAGACACAGTAGCATTTTTTTTCAAAGCTGTGTAAAATACTAGAAAAGTTATGGTTTTTCCTATTTTTTAGATTACCGAAGACGATTGTGTCTGTGAAGCATATTGGGAACTGGCTATGGTTGCAGTTAACCAGAATTTGCAACAAGATAGTAATAAGGCTGGACAATCTGGACCGAGTCAACGAGGACATAATTCATGTGTGCCTTCTGTGTGAATGTTCATCAGCACGAAGGCAAAGTCGTAAATACTTAAAGACAACCCAACAGGGCTACAACTGGATATGATAAATATTATTCAAATGAAAATAGATCCACAACAGGTACGTAGTTCATATTTAATAGTTCATATTTAATTTGTATTCATTCTACCCTATTTACCGCTTGAATGCACCGATATGAGACAAAATAGAAAATACATTGTGTCTAGCGTAGATCACATGAAAGGTTAAATTAAATTCATATTATAAATTCCCTTAAATATAAATATATATATATATATAAAATAATATAAATAATACTATTTAGTTTTTTTTTAGTTTGCTACCCATCACAAAGATTGTTAAAAAAATAATAATATTACTAACTTCTTACACTTATTATAATAACTTCTTAGATGTTTTGTAACTAACATTATTTTCATTCCGTTGCAGCTAACATCATCTGATAAGGTGTGTCATGTCTGTTGGTTGCGAACTAAGAGAGAAGCTCTTCGTATCAACCATGTTGATGAAATGAGACCACCTGAAGCAATGCCCCAAAATGAAAATCTATTACAGGATAATGAAGTTCATGAGAATCCTCGAGCTGCTGACACTGGCCGGTCAATAGTATTAGTCAGGAAATAAAACAGGTAACGTATCGCACACTTCACTTTATTATTTCGACACAATACAGTATTACAGTAACAATTCAACTTCTTACTCCACCGAATGCTATATCCAGAATGAATCCCTGCCATGGTCGCTAGGGTATAGGTAACTTTCATACAGTGGGGGTAGCATTAGTCAAATGAACAACCAATAATGATACATAGGTCAACCTAAATACTTTTTAAGATGAACTAAATTACAAATAAATTCATATTATGCGACAAGTACATACAGATTAATTAATTAGCCTTAAAAGTATTTTAGAATATTAAACTGATTTAATAAGTACATGACATGGAATTTAACCAATCTTATACACAAAATAGTACTTAACCTAACAGCTCGGCCATCCTGTTTAAAGCGAGTCCCATCGCTTTTTTTTAATAGTTTAAATATAATTATTTAATTTTACTTATTTATGTAATAACAATATAATAAACACAATATAATATTTAAAAATTACTTATTCGTAACAAATCTGAGAAAGAAAAAACATTCAAAATCAAAACATTTCATAATTAAATTAATTGGATCAATAATTTTGACTACTCCTACTACTTATACTACTCCTTGTCCAGGACACACGTCTGTTCGTATTCACTAGTACAAGAATCATTCTCTGATGAATCGGACTCTAAATCCCTGTTAAAATTCATCCAAGGTTGAATTTTATCCACTGCTACAATACCTTCATATTTGCGTCCGTGTTTACGAGTTAGAGGTGTGTCCTCGACCAGAAACCTATCATTAGGAAGTATTTTTACTACTCGATAAGGACCTTGATATTTTACGGTAAGTTTTTGTGACTTACCATCATGCTGCACCTGTCTCTCCACCCGTACTAAATCTCCCTCTTTATACTGGGTTACGGCTTTCCTGTGTTTATTATAGTAAGTAGCGTCTTTAACTTGTTGTTGCCTAATTTTTTCACTTACGTTTTGTCTTAATTCGTCCAATTCTGCCACAGGGATCCTGTTGAGGGTTTCTTTAATAATTTCATTTAACTTACCTTCACTTCTGCTGGTGACATTAAAACCGAACAACAATTCTGATGGGCTCTTTTGAGTTGTTTTATGTTTAGTAGTATTAATCCCTACCTGTATATCGGTAATGTGATCATCCCATGACTTGTCATCTCTCCATGGCTAGAGGTTGATAGAGCATCTAAAATTGTCCTATTGTACCTCTCTACCTGCCCATTAGCTCTCGGAGTAGCGACTGCATTTTGGACGTGTTTCATACCATAGGCTTTTACAAAATCTTGAAAGTGTTTACTTGTAAAGCTCGTGCCCTTATCAGTGATAAGACGAGCTGGGACTCCAAAGTAGCTTACAAATTGCTTCAGAACCCTTATTGAAGTCGTAGATTTTGTATTTCTTACGGGATTAATGCTTACATATTTCGTAAATCCGTCTACAATTACCAGTAAGTAACAGTTGCCGGTTTTGCTCTTTACAATGGCCCTAAGTGATCTGCATGGATAGTATGGAAAGGCGTACTAACCTTCTCAATAGGATGCAATTCACCTTCCCTTCTGCCACCTGGAGCTTTGTGATGAGCACACTCTAAGCAGGAAGAGACATATTTCTTTACAAACCTGCGCATTTTTTTGAACCAATAATGCTCTTTAATGCGATGTAATGTCTTCTCGAATCCGCAATGACCCACATCGTCATGATTCATCTTCAGGATCTGCCACCGCACGCTCCGTGGTACCAACCATTTCAGTTCATCACCCACAATGCGGAAAATACGATCGTTCTTTAGTTTATAATTTTGACGTACCTCTATAGTTTCTTCGATAGAAGGGTCCAGAAGGATTTCTCTAATTCTCTTAATTTCATCGTCAGCGGATTGTACAGTTGAGATCCAGTTTTGATCAAATTGCTGTATCGGTAAGATGTCCAAAATATGTGGTTCACTTACCGAGCTATCCACTGGATTCCGGCTGAGTGCGTCTGCGTGAGCCATTCGGACACCGGGACGGTATTCTATGGTGCAGTTGTATTCTTGTAATAGAACCCACCAACGCGCAATTCGGGGTATGATGTCTCGTTTTACTAATGTTGATCTCAGTGCATTGCAATCGGTTAGGATTTTAAAAGGTATGCCAATCAAATAGACTCTAAAGCGATTCAATGAGGCTATTACTGCCAGAGTTTCAAGTTCATAGGAATGCATTTTTCGTTCATCAACATTTGTTTTACGGCTAAAGTATGATATCGGTTGCAATACACCGTTAGAATTGCGTTGAAGTAATATCCCTGCTAAACCGTCCTTACAGGCGTCTGTGTGAAGCTCTGTCTCTGCTCCTGGTTCATATAAAGCTAATATTGGACGACTTACTAGTAACTCCTTTACCTTATTAAATGCCTTCTCTTGTTCATTATTCCAGATCCATTTTGAATTCTTCTTAAGTAATTCAGTCAAAGGCGCTGTAATCACAGCATATCCTTTGATGAATCTCCTAAAAAACCCAGAAAGGCCAAGGAACTGTCGAACGTCGTGCTGGTTTCTAGGTGTCGGAAAATTCGAGACAGCTTCAGTTTTTCTGCTACCCGGCCTAATACCATTAGCGTTGACGTCGAAACCGAGAAAATCTATGGAGTCAAGAAAGAAGTGGCATTTACTAAGTTTTAGAGTTAACCCACCTTTTTGCAGTAGCTGTAGTACTTCTTCGAGCCGCTCCAAACCCTCTTCGAAGTCTTTCGATGGAATGAGGATATCATCCATGTATATAATAGCGTATTTTATTTTGGCTTCCATTAATATCTTGTTGATGGTACGCTGAAAGACCGATGGTGCATTGACTAGACCAAAAGGCATGCGATTATATTCGTACTGCCCATCAGGAGTCACAAAAGCAGTTTTAGGACGGGATTCTTCGGATACAGGGATCTGGTAATACCCGGAGGCGAGATCTAGAGATGTAAACAAAGCATTACCTGCTAGGAGATCCAGTTGGTCTTCCACCCTGGGTAACGGATAGTGGTCCTTTTTGGTTTTCCTATTCAGTGCTCTGTAGTCGACGCACAATCGCTTATCGCCTGTTTTTTTCTGAACCATGACAATTGGACTCGCATAGGGCGATGACGATTCTCGTATTATATTACTGTCCAACATCTCCTGAATCATGTCTCTTACCTGTGACCTTTCAGAAAACGACATGCGATAGGGGCGATAAACTACTGGGTCGTCGTCTTTCAGTTCAATGGTCATTTCAGTGACAGGTGTATAACCTAAGTCATGGAGTCCACTAGAAAAACAAGAGCAATATTTGGCAAGCAACTCTTTTAATTTTTGGCACTGACCTTTGTCTAAAGCAGGATTCCAATTAACTGAAGTTTCCATTTCAGTGTCGTCAAACGTCACACTAAACGCATTGAGTGTTTTGTTCAACGGGACATGGTTTCTATGTAAGGATCGGGTTAATAACGTACCTTTATCTATAGTTATGGGAGTCTCTGATATATTGTAGATCAAAACTGCACCTCTTCCGTTTTTTATTTCGTACTGTCCAGGAAATAAATAGTACTCGCTACCCTCAGTACCTCTTAAACTACCATTCACGTAAATATCACAATCCAACTGTGCATGCGTATAAACTTTGATTGGTCGTAAGACGTTACTAGGAATTTTAAAGTCAGTAGACACCATAACATCTAATTTGCTTGGTGGTAGTCTTTGGATTTTAATTTCGTTTGGTGTTTTAATAATTAATATATCAGGTCTCTCAGTGAATGAATGTCCTAATAAAACAGGATGTACTAGCACGTAATCTTCTACTACGTATAAATCTATTATTTCGCGCAGACCTTGAACTTCGACGGAAGACACAGCAACTCCTAAGGGATGTATCAGGTTACCACCAATACCTCTGAGTACCGGCAAGTCAGGGCGTGTAATGATCTGAAGTTTAAGTAAATTTGCATAACTCACCTTGATGAGGGAACATTGACTCCCCAGGTCAATGTGACATGATATAGCTGTATCATTTACCTTGATGTCTAACACGTACTTGCTCAAACCGGTATCTTCAATTGAGACTTCCGAAACCTGTTTTGGGGTTTGGTCATTACCCGACGTTTGGTTTCGATCATTTTCATTGGTGGTCTTCTTGTTCCTAAGACAATTGGCAGTTTGATGACCAAACCGGTCACAGTTGGTGCATTTTACTAAAGTTTTCTCACACTTGAAGCTTGGATGACCAACCTCATTGCAATTAAAACATTTTATATTAGAATTGACAATCGTACCTGGTTTAGACGACCCTGGTCGGTTTGTGTTGCTCCCTAGTCTTCGATCATTTGATTTTCGCATGTAGTCGTGAGAGTCCCTGATCGGGCCACTTCTGACAGTCCTGAAATATTTTAATACCTGTTCAGGCTCGCTGAACTGAGCTGCCTGAGCGCCAACTTTCACCGCACGATCTTCTATGCCAAACAAAAGGCAGTCCACCGCTTGTCTACCCTGTATTTTACATCTGTTTAAGAGGTTTACCTTTGCGTAGTAATACTGCTCCAAGGATTCTCCATATTTGGCTTTCTTAGCTAACATTTCAGTTAAAAGTTCTGCGTAATCTTCTCTACATGGAAAAGATTCAAGAAGTTTCCTTTTCCATTCTGGCCACGAATGCAATATCGAGGTTAGACCCTGATACCACGTCTTTGCTACACCTGTTAACTTTGGTAAAGAGTAGTGAATTATTTCTTTTTCCTCCCACCCATAAATCTCTGCACATTCCTCAACTTTTGTTAACCAAGTCAGTATTGTTTGTTCTTTTGATAAAGGGTCGAACTCCGGTATTACATTCGTGTTAAAAGTCATTTTGGGTTTGTCATTACCTTTGAACTTCTAAAATATTGAGAAATTTGTCCATCATCCTGTTGTCAGAGTCATTATTCTTTCTTCCTCTTCGTCTTTGCAGTGGTGGCGCCTCACTTTCCGAATCAGTTGAAGTGGAGTAATAACGCTTCCTCCTCCTTCCCTCCGTATGATCCTCTTGAATGATTTGTTCCGCGTTCCTGCATCCGCTCATTCCAGTCCTCACAATTTATTTGATCATTTTCTCCTAGAATAATGCTTCGGTTATCGTCAAAGTTTGAGTGCCCGTACTCTTGCCTCGAGTCTAGTGCACTTTGTTCAAAACTTCGATCGTCCACAACCTGGTTTTGTCCCGTAACCTCGGGTACCGCGTCTTGTTCATGTGCCAGACCTTCCCCTCGCCTGGTCACATCACAAGAGTAATTCATTAACCCTTTACCACGGGTTTGTATTCTATCAGGGCCCTCACCTCGGGACACCTGTCCATTAGACCCTTTGCCACGGGTTTGTATTCCATCAGGGCCCTCACCTTGGGACACCTGTCCATTAGACCCTTTACCTCGGGTGTGAATTTCAACAGGGCCCTTACCTCGGGTTGCCTGTTTGTCGGACCCTTTACCTCGGGTATTTCCTTCATGTCCGTCCATCACGAGGAACCTGAAACTTACAATTAGAAGCTTAATAATCATGACAAAACATCCGCACTCATCACGTATCATTTGGGTGCACCACACCGAGTTAGTTAAACATCACATATTATAAACTATTATTAAAAATACGTACACAATCCTAACGTCACCTGGGAATCGAATCCGAAGTTCCAGACACCAGTTTAAGGCACAAATTATTTGTTCAAAGTGATATAATTTTAACCAGTGTTATATGTATTGAATCAAGAATACTCAAAATTACTGTTCTCATTACTTATTAATCGTCAATATTATTCAGTTCACAATAAACAAGTGAGAAATGAGAAGATAAAAACAAAACAAAAACTTACATCTACCTTACAAAAAGAAAGGTAAAAAGTGTTATTTTGAAAGTTTAATTTTTACTGAATGTTTAGTCCAGTTTTTGTATTGATTTGTTTGCTATTTACAAGTATGTAGTAAGAAAATTATATAATATCCAATAATAGATCAATAACGTAATTACCTTATTTACACAAAAAAAAAACAAAATAATACGTTACTTACGTTATTCCGAGCCGTGGACGTGATAAGAAAATAAGAAATTTTCTCTCTTATCCCACTTCTGACCTATTAGTCAGGAAATAAAACAGGTAACGTATCGCACACTTCACTTTATTATTTCGACACAATACAGTATTACAGTAACAATTCAACTTCTTACTCCACCGAATGCTATATCCAGAATGAATCCCTGCTATGGTCGCTAGGGTATAGGTAACCTCCTGACATACAGTGGGGGTAGCATTAGTCAAATGAACAACCAATAATGATACATAGGTCAACCTAAATACTTTTTAAGATGAACTAAATTACAAATAAATTCATATTATGCGACAAGTACATACAGATTAATTAATTAGCCTTAAAAGTATTTTAGAATATTAAACTGATTTAATAAGTACATGACATGGAATTTAACCAATCTTATACACAAAATAGTACTTAACCTAACAATAGAAATCAATATTGCCAGATTATAAGAGGGCAGCCAACATCAATTGGTAATTCATAGTGTGTTTTTATTCGCCTTGGGAATGTATCAAATACTTCAAGCTCGATCGTACTATGGCGAGCATATACGTTTCTATGGCGGATATAGGATTGAAGTGTGCAATGAAAATATAAATTTCTCTGAATACAATGTACTAGGCAGTAAAGAAACGATTTTAATAAGAAGAAAAATAAAATCGCGTCACATTTCTAGGAAGCAGTACTATGTTTATATTTTAATTAAAAATACTACCGGCAGATCCGGTATAGTTAGTGGAATACTGCTGTAACTGTTTGGTTGGTCGGCGTACTGTAGTTTGTTGCGCACACGTGATGACCCTCGTGTGGTATCTTGGATGGGCCAGGCATTACAACAATTTATCAGCACCGGCAGGGTTCCTAGACGATATAGTAATACGAGAAGATGAATAAATGGTTCAAAATCTTGAAACCTGTTTTATTTAACCCTTAAATGCTGTTATTCATATTTCCTTATAAATGCTTACCTTTAGCCAGTTTTTTTTTTTAATGGGGGATAATCATCAAATTACTGCTCACGACTGTGTGAGGCGGTCCCTCCCGCCTCACACAGTCGTGAGCGTGTTAGACTCTTACTGGCTAAAAACCAACCCGTTCCTGCTTCTGCACGTTGAGCCGGAGTCCCGGTATAGTCCGGTCCCAGGCCTGCGTTGCCTAACGGCCTAATGCTCTAATTGATCTTTAAAACTTGTGAAACATAGATCCTGAATAGCCACATACCTATCGCGTGTTATAACTGTGATAGTTTTAATATTATCACGTTTTAACGTGGACTTGAATCAATCTAGGTATACCTAACGATATTTTTTTCACATCTCATTTCTTATTTTTGCATCAATGCATTAGGTACATTAAGTTTTGTAGTCTACGAAGTTACTTTTACAGTGACATAACCTCAAAATATAAAAATGTTAATATCTTTTTTTTGTGGCCTTCTTAAATTAAAATTCTCGATGATTATGCTTAAGTAATAGATCCCCTATGATTTTAACATTTTTTCGGACATAGACGCTTCAAACCGATTCCAGGTAAAGTGTTGTATGGGAACTTGCCATTGTTCTTTATTCTGCAATGATTTACCTACATTTATTAAACTATTATCCAATTTCATAAATTTAACATAAGCATCCGAATTACCACCAGTTTACTATTTTTGAAATGAAAAATACAATAAAAAATTAAATAAAAGTCGATTCTGTTACATAACATTACTGTATTTTTTTGGATTCATTGAAAATCGCTGCGGTTTATGTGTAGGATATCCTTCCGCAGATGGAACTCTTCGGAAAGACATGGATTCAAAAGGAGCGGCATTAGCTGCTGCTTGCTGAGCAGCAAGAGCTACTTCATAACCGGCCTTGACTCGTTCACTCAAACCCTGATCGATCAAGTGTAAGAGTTTCATAACTCTCTGAACAACCGGCGGAGTGACTGACACAAGAGTCAAGACAATATTATCTATAAACCTCTGCCTGTGAGCTTCATCTTCCAAAATATAATTGTAGAAATACCACGCTGGTTCCAAATCAACAGAAAAACTTTGTAATACTTGCAACTTCTTCCACGGTCTGTGCTCATCCACATACGGAACTGGTCCATGGAATGAATTAGGATAGTAGTTGGGAGCGTTCTTCATGTTAAGGCTAACCGGTGGTCTCCCATCTCGTACATACGTCTTCTCGTACAATGGCATGTTTACTAAAATTTTGTCATGGTTTCTTCCCAGACGATAATTTTGCGAGTCCTTGTAGGCCAGTCTTTTGGCACGGAATAAATGATCTACTGGTCCTGGAATACCAGGTACTAAATTAGCAGGATTAAATGCAGCTTGTTCGACATCCCTGAAGTGATTTTCAACGTTGTTCTTTAATACCAACCGCCCTATTGGCACCGTGTAGAATGTACCATTCTTCCAAAGTCTTGTAACATCAAAAGGATTGTAATCGACTTTTTTTAAATCATGTACTGACAATACATCCATCTCAAGTTTCCATGAAGGATAATTTTTGGAATCAATAGCATTGTACAAATCTCGAGTAAAGTAATCCATATCTGCAGATTGAATGGCAGCTGCTTCGGCAGTTGTTAGGTATGAGAAACCCAACTCAGTTCTGAAGTTGAACCGTACGTAATATTTCTCTCCATACTTACTAGCAAGTTCGTAAGTATGAATAGGGAAGGTGTCCATCCTTCTGTAGCCATCGGGAATGCCATAATCAGACATTAACCAAAAGAGAGCGTGAACAAAGCTAGGTCTCAATGTCACTAAATCATAAATACTTGTTAAATCGTACATATTAGTTTGAGGATTTCTCATAAACGCATGAGTTATGTCTCTCGCCACCATAGGGTCTCTGAATGTAAATACAGGTATTGAAATAGATAGCATATCTAGGTTTCCTTCTTTAGTGTAAAATTTTACTGACATAGTTTTCATTTCTCTTGCCAGTTCAGAGCCCCCTTTATTTTCAAATGCCGTTGCGAACCTGACCACTACTGGAGTCTTTTTGCCCAATCCATTGAAAACGTCAGCATATGTATACTTTGAGATATCTTTTGTGACTTCGAAGTAGCCGAAGGCTCCTGTACCTTTGGCAGTAACAAATCGCTCTGGTATTCTCTCGCCATCTAATGTTGATATTGTATCAATCAGCAATTGGTTGCTAAATTGATCGGAGTTAATTGTTATCGTGTCACGTATGTCAACTGGCGCTCCGGCATTTTTGGTCCATAATCCTATCGGGCGCTGGAAGCATTAAATAAAATCATTATAAAATAACGAATATTTTTTTTCGATAAAATAATACAAATATAAACTTTTGAACTGCACATCTTCAAGCACCTAACCAACTGACTCTCCTATATCGGTAAGTGAATTTTCTATGAATGTTGTCAAATTATGAGAACACACCATATTTTGACAACCAGACACACGCCTGGAGTGTCTCCCGCGACAGCTATGGCGTGAGAAAGTTCGTTCCCCCAAGCGTCCTGCCTTCTCTTTAGCTGACATAACTGCTTCGCAGAAGGACGAGACGGCATCCCTGTCTTCGTCATTCCGCGACAAGACCTGAACCAGAGCTAGACGCCAGTGATCACCGTCGTGAATTATATCCCTGAGAACACGACGACGCTTAGCCCGTGCAGGGCACACTGTCACCGAATGCTCCACTATGTCCTCCGGGAGGTCCTTGCAGTGACAACACCCGTTTTCCAACCGCCTAATCATAATCAGTTACCTCCCTAAACTTCCTTATCCGGTAAGCACCTGCGTCAGGCAGTAGGTGAAGATTTTTTTTAAGAGGGAAAAATCATCGAATGTCTCCTCCCGCCTGGGTGAGGCGGGAGTTAGTGTCAGACTCTTACTGACTAAAAACCACTCTGTTCCTACTCCTGCACTTCCAGCCGGAGCCCCGGTAAGCCGTTAGGTTCTCCGCGAGTAGGTGGGGATGCCATAGCATCTCTCAAGCCACTCCTCAAAGAGGGGACTTACAACTGCAATGACAGCGACCCTAAGCCATTGGTTACGACAGTTGTTGCAACCATTCTGCCAAAATATCGCACTGAATTCGCTTCGACGAAGCCCGGAAACTGAAGACGCGAAAGAAGTCGGATTGTCAACAATAACTCGAATTTAAAGAACCACTTTATAAGATATTTAAGAAAATTAGGAACTAAAGTAACGAAAGCAATAGTTTTACTTACGGGATTGTTCTTCTTAAAATCCAATAACTGCCTTTGACCGGGTTCGTATGTAACATTGTAATATTTATAACTTGCCACTAGTGTTACCACATAGAATAAACAAGCTATGATCGCCTTCATGGTGGGTTGCGATTTGTAAAATATTTTTACAAAACTGATTTATATACCAAATTAAAAGAATCCTAAAAACGAACTAATTTATAAATGAATAAAATTAAATAAAATATTGTTCCGATAATCCTATGTTAGATAATGTACAGGATGATGTAATGAATAAACTGTATGAGAAACGGTAAATAAAGTTAACTTGGAGCTTCAAGTATTAGCTTAACTTACCATGAAGTAGTTTAATAAATATTTTATTAGAAGTGTACCCGAAATCTAATAACAAGGTTGAATTTGAAAGCTTAACGCTGAAATACCCTAACGCTACAATTTTAAGTATAGTCACTAATATGACAGAGATGGCATGATATTTATTATTCTTCTAACCATTGTTTTTGTTGCAGAAGTCAACCTCAAAAGCGACTTGCCAATCATACAAGAGATAAAGCTATACTTTACGTGTATATGTGTGTGTGAACGTACTAATTTTATCAAGATGCACTCTCTATTCTTTTGATCTGACATAGTCCTATAAGAAAGCAATTAATTTCCGTCGAAGCGATTTTAGGTACAGAACCAAAATACCTCTACATCCAGTTTAGAAAGTGAAATGGTAGTTTTTTTTATTTACACAACACATTGTACAGGAACCACACGTACACGCGGCCACATATCAATCTATACAAAACCAGTTCATTCTGGTGTCGCATCGCATCATCTTTCCACACATTTAACGTTCAGTTTATACTGGTTATGTAAAGCTCGATGTGTAGCCGTGTGTACTGCACGACGTGATAATACGATGCAAAGTTTCTGTGTCTGTTTTATGAATACTAAAATTTACTGAATAACCTATCATTACCATATCAACCATAGGAAAATACCACACTGCTTTAACAGGTAATGAACATATAGGCCTCCCCATTCCCTGAGGACTTTTAGATCAGATGATTGGAGCCGCATCCATCAGTTCCCTGTAACCCTAATTAGACCTGAACACCTTTTTTTTTTTTTAAGGTGGTAAAATCATCGAATGACTGCTCCCGCCTGGGTGAGGCGGAAGGGAGTGTCAGACTCTTACTGACTAAAAACCACCCCGTTCCTTCTCCTGCACGTCGAGCCGGAGCCCCGGTTACCAGTTAGGTTCTCCGCGACTCCGAATCGGCATCGGCGCTACTGGGCCCCATCTGTGGTAGACCTGAACACCCTATGCAAACAAATAATGCAATTTCTCAAAGTTGCATTGACCTGAAAAATAATTATGGCTGGTCCAATCATTATAATTATTTATATATGACAGGAATAAACGGTTATCAAAGTAATAAAGGAAGTTTGTAATTTGCATACTTATTGTTTGAGTACCAACGATTAGAGAATTTAGGCGTCATTAGTATACACTACCTCAGAAAGCAACAGTCGGTGGTTGCAGTATTATTATATTTTACATATGTCTGACATGGTCTGTAAGATCTATTCAACTTAATATATCAGTGATTACATGTGAAAATCGAGCTCAGTCGCTGTTGCAGTAGTTTATGTCCAGCACTGGACGGTAATCAGATAAAACTCAATGTAACATTGACACCGTGAATTATCTATATTTAACAAAAAGTTTCATTAAAATCATCGAGTGTTTACCCAGAACAGGTCAACGTGAATGCATAATATTAAAAACAATTTTTTCGCTTTGTATGTCCTCGTCATCAGGAGCATCGGACATAATCAATGAACTCATTCTCCATAACCGGATCTGTAAGTGCAAAATAAAAACAAATAACACCACAATGACGTCAGACTCAAAATGACAAGGATGACAATATAGCGTGTGTTTCTTTCTAAATCCAAATATAAGAACAATACAAAAAATTATAAACAAATGACAGTAGCATATCACGTTCTTTTTTTAAATCTATTTGTGACCCACCTTTAGTATTCCTTATTTGTACTTAACAATAGTTGAATATTTTTCGCATATAAAAAAATGTTTTGAGACAAATATTTACAGTTTACGTTTAGTACGATTTACAGTTAAAAAGGTCTTTAGAGAAATGCACATAATAATCTTATGAGCCTTAACTTAATATAATATTTACTAGTTGTCAACCCAAAGTTCCACCAGCTTCCTTTCAATCCCATTATCAGGCCAGATCGAGTGCTTCAGAATATTGTATGGTACCTAGTCCATCTGTATATTATAATTGCTAAGTTTCATGATGATTCAACAATTAGAAGTATGTGAAATTCAGATTCATATAGTTTATCACATGATTTTGTTACTCAATAAAAGCGTATTAAAACAACGATTGCATAATAACAATGTCGAATGATTTTTCCCAGAATGTTGGGGATTAACTCAAAATATAATTTTCTATTAAAATATGCTAGTACTATAGACCTATGTTACATAATTATACATAAATGAAGGATTGTTTAGACATAATATAAAAAACATTAATAAAAGTAGATTTACGAAAGAAGTAAACAGAACGGTTATAAATAAAACCATCGGTAGAGGGCGCCCTAGACGAGCATATATCGACCAGGTTGGCGATATATTAAAGAAGAGGCAAATTAAAAGTACCCTTAACCGACAAGCATGCATGAAACGACTAATAACTTTTGCAGAAAGTAAAGAAGTGTGTAAGAATTATAGTAATTGGCGTTCCATAGTAGAGACTATAGGCAGAGGCCTATCCCCTGAAGAAATAGGCTCCTTCTTCAAGTTAATAGCAATTTTAACCCACGGTACGATAACTCGAAGAATCTGATTAGGAAACGTTAATGGTTGCATGTTTTTGAAACATCTTGCCACCGTTGTCTACAGCGCCGTCCAGCTAGGTGGAGTGAGCAAGGAGCTAGTAGCGATGGTATAAGGTTAGCTGAGAAAGAGCAATCTCTCCTATTTCTAATCCGACCATCTACGTTGCTTAATACGCCTAAACAAGGAATAGAACGAACTATTATCCTGACTGCCTCGTTGGCTGAGTAGACGCAAGTGCGACTGTGACTGCAAGGTCTCGGGTTCGATTCCGGGTCGGGCAAAGTATTCCTAGGTTAAAAAAAAATCTCAGTGGTAGCACGGAGTCTGGAATTGTGCCCGGTATATGGCAATAGACTCACCCCCTATTACATGGGACTCATAACATAAAATAGTGAAAAGTGGGTGTTACATGGAACAGTGGCATTAAGTGCCGTAATGTGCACCTCTGCCGTCTCCTTCGGGGATAAAAGGCGTGATGTTATGCAATAAAACGTCATTAACATGTTGTTGGTCATGTCAACACTAGCTTCAGACAGCGGCTTCGCCCGCGTTCCCATGTAAGAAAAAATAGCCCACTACTATTTCAGACAAAAATTGCACAATTTGACTTCCCCTAGTCTTTTCCATCATCGTACCACAAGACAATCGGCGAGGCGTCACCGATTCATGGTAGATGTCCCACCCACACGCACGAAGCGTTTCGCATCAAGCTTCCTTTTCGTACTGCTAAGGAGTGGATTTTTTTGCCAAAGTCTGTGTTACCTGAAGGGCATCACCTGGGTGTCTTCAAGGCCCGAGTAAATAGGTTGCTTATGGGGCGACGTGTGCTATCGTAGAACGCATCATCACTTACCATCAGGCGAGATAGTAGTCAAACGTCAGCCCATGAAATATAAAAAAAATCACTAGTAAAGTGAGAATATAAATGGGGCATTTGTCATATCTGTACCATAACTCATATTTGGCTAGAAATCTATAATGATTCTGGCATTGTCCTATACACAACAAAAAAACTAGTAATTCTGAAACAATATCTTTTTATTTTGTTCATTAATGTTGGGTACTTACTTTACTACAACCAATTACCTTCATACATGTAATTTTTGTTTACATTGAAAATTATTTTGTATCATGTTTTGGATAATTTTGTGCTGACGGAACTCTTCTTGAAGAAATGGCTGGAGGAGGAGTGGCCAGAGCAGCTGCTTGCTGGGCAGTAAGGGCTGCCTCATAACCAGCCTTAACTCGCTCACTCAAACCCTGATCTACCAAGTGTAAGAGTTTCATAACTCTCTGAACAACCGGCGGAGTGACTGGCACAAGAGTGAAGACAATATTAGCTATAAACCTCAGCCTGTGAGCTTCATCCTCCAAAATATAATTGTAGAAATGCCACATCGGTGCCAAATCTATAGCATTACTTTCTAATACTCTTAACTTCTTCCATGGCCTCTTTTCATCCACATATGGAACTGGTCCATGGAAAGAATTAGGATAATAATTGGGAGCATTCCTCATGTTAAGGCTGATCGGTGGTCTTCCATCTCGAACATACGTCTTAGCGTATAACGGTTTGTTCACTAAAATATTGTTGTGGTTTCTTCCTAGACGATAATTTTGAGTGTCCCTATAGATTAGTCTCCTGCCACGGAATGAATAGTCTACTGGTCCAGGAATACCAGGTACTAAGTTAGCAGGATTAAATGCAGCTTGTTCGATATCTCTAAAGTGATTTTTAACGTTTTTATTTAGTACTAGACGCCCAATTGGCACCGTGTAGAATGTGCCATTTTTCCA
Organism: Spodoptera littoralis; assembly: GCA_902850265.1. Lineage (NCBI taxonomy): Eukaryota > Metazoa > Arthropoda > Insecta > Lepidoptera > Noctuidae > Spodoptera > Spodoptera littoralis. The sequence goes on from LR824544.2 coordinate 11,476,190, forward strand.
TAGCCTTGTAACATCAAAAGGATTATAATCGACCTTTTCTATATCATGCAGTGACATCACGTCCATCTCAAGTTTCCAAGCAGGGTACTGTCCTGAATCAATAGCATTGTACAAGTCTCGAGTAAAGTAATCCAAATCTAGAGCTTGAATGGCAGCTGCTTCGGCAGTTGTTAGGTATGAAAAACCCAATTCAGTTCTAAAGTTGAAGCGCACGTAATGTCTCTCTCCGTGCCTATTAGATAGTTCATAAGTGTGAATAGGGAAGGTGTCCATCCTTCTGTAGCCGTTTGGAATACCATAATCAGACATTAACCAAAAGAGGGCCTGACCAAAGACAGGTCTTAGTGTCACTAAATCATAAAGACTAGTCAAATCGTACATATCAGTTTGAGGATTTCTCATAAACGCACGATTCATGTCTCTCGTCATCATAGGATCTTTAAATGCAAATACAGGTATTGAAAGAGCTAGAATATCTAAGTTTCCTTCTTCAGAATAAAATTTTACTGCCATAGTTTTTATTTCTCTGACAAGTTCAGAGCCCCCTTTATTTTGAAATGCTGTTGCAAATCTGACGGTTACCGGAGTTTTCTTGCCCATTCCGTTAAAAACGGCAGCATATGTATACTTTGAGATATCGTGCGTGACTTCAAAGTAGCCGAAGGCTCCTGTACCTTTGGCAGTAACCACTCGCTCTGGTATTCTCTCGCCAGCTACTGTTGATACTGTATCAATAAGCAGTTGGTTGATAAATTGATCGGAGTTAATTGTTATTGTGTCACGTATGTCAACTGGCGCTCCGGCATTTTTGGTCCATAGTCCTATGGGGCGCTGGAAGCATTAAATGAAGACACAATGATACAAACACTTCTTTTCTTATTGCCAAAATTAATAAAATAATTCAGTTGATAACTTTCGTAGTTGCTTGTTGATAAACAGGCACTAACGGACTTCTCTTAGTTTGGAAAAGGGATTTTCTTCAAAATCCGGAAACAGCATCCACAGTTACTTTGTGAAATGTAGGAAAATAAGGATTTACTTACCGGATGGTAAATTTTAAAGTCCAATAATTGCCTTTGAACGGGTTGGTAGGTAACATTGTTATATTCGTTACTTTTCACGACTATTATTAAATAAAATAAACAAGCTACGATCGCCTTCATGATGGATTGCGATCTTGTGCAATACTGTTACAAAACCGATTTTTATACCAAATTCGAAGAATCCTATAAATCCTAATTAGTAGATGAACAAAATCAAATACACTAACTATATCCTATATTAGACATACAGGATGATACAATCAACAAAGAAGCATCTACTAGATACTTGACTTACTACAAACATTTTTTTTTAAAACTTCTGCTAAGAAAATTTTTATTATGGAGGTCAAACTTCTTTGCATTTATCATAAATATTAAGTGGATGTCAGTCTTTCATTTAAAGAAAAATCAGTGAATGACTTCTTCCGCCCGGGTGAGGCGAGGAGGAGTGTCAGACTCTTATTGACTAAAACCACCCCGTTCCTACTCCTGCACTTTAAGCCGGAGCCCCGGTAACCTGTTAAGTCCTCTGCGGCTCCGTTTCGGCATCAGCCCTACCTGTGGTGGTCTGATGACTTTTGGAGGCGCGCGCGTAACGCGATGCGCCGTACGCTCGGATATGATCGGGCGGCGAGCTGCCCATGTTTACCATCCGCAGGCCCGTGCTTACGGTGATAGGAGATCGTCTCGTCATCCACGATGCCCGGATTGTCCTTCGCGACAGCTGAGTTGTGAGGAGGTTGAGGATCTCTGCCTCACGCGACTCGCCTCCTCTTTAGCTAGCATGAACGTTTGACCAAAGGAGGAGACGGCATCCCAGTCCTCCTCGTTTCGCATCATTGCCCGAACTAGGGTCGGACATGAGAGGTTGCCATCTTCGATCACATCTGTGAGGACACAGCGGTGTTCAGCCCAAGCAGAGCATGCCGACTCCTTATGCTCCACCGTATCCTTCAGGCGGTCTTCGCAGTGATAACACATGGCGTTTCCTCCCTCCCTATTAGATACAGGTACCTACCGAATATCCGATGTCCTGTAAGCACCTGCGTCAGGCGGAAGGTGAGGACGTCGAAGCGTCTCTCAAGTCACTCCTCAAAGAGAGTTCTTACCGCTGCACTGGCAGTAAACCCAGCCCTTGGTCGCGACAGTTGTTGCTGCAATACGGCCATGAGATCGCGCCGGAGCTCATCGCGCCACACACTAACCTACCTGCACCCTCGCCTTCAGATCCCATGGTGGCGGTAATCCAAGGCAAGGAGGTTCACCACCTCATATATCACTAATGAATTTATACAATATAATGGTACATTTGGCATTCCTGTACCATAATTTGGCTAGAGTTCTATAAAGTTTCTGGAAATGTCCTTTACACAAAAAAAAAAAGTAACAATTTTAAGGCAATGACGTTTTAATTTTTAAATAATGCTGGGTATTTATTAACATTTCTAAAACGAATTACCTTCATACATGTACATAATTGTTGAACCATCACATCTTGTTTGTAATGAACATTATTTGGTAACATGTTCAGGATAATTTTGTGCAGACGGAACTCTTCTTGAAGGAATAGCTGGAGGAGGACTGGCCAGAGCAGCTGTTTGCTGGGCAGTAAGGGCTGCCTCATAACCAGCCTTGACTCGCTCACTCAAAGTCTGATCGATCAAGTGTAAAAGTTTCATAACTCTCTGAACAACCGGCGGAGTGACTGGCACAAGAGTCAAGACAATATTAGCTATAAACCTCTGCCTGTGAGCTTCATCCTCCAAAATATAATTGTAGAAATGCCACATCGGTGCTAAATCTATAGCATTACTTTCTAATACTCTTAACTTCTTCCATGGCCTCTTTTCATCCACATATGGAACTGGTCCATGGAATGAATTAGGATAATAGTTGGGAGCGTTCCTCATGTTAAGGCTAATCGGTGGTCTTCCATCTCGTACATACGTCTTCGCGTATAATGGCTTATTTACTAGAATATTGTTGTGGTTTCTTCCCAGACGGAAATTGTGACTGTCCCTATAGACAATTCTTTTGCCACGGAATAAATAGTCTACTGGTCCAGGAATACCAGGTACTAAGTTAGCAGGATTAAATGCAGCTTGTTCGATATCTCTAAAGTGATTTTTAACGTTTTTATTTAGTACTAGTCGCCCAATTGGCACCGTGTAGAATGTACCATTTTTCCATAGCTTGGTAACATCAAAAGGATTGTAATCGACTTTTTCTATATCATGCAGTGACATCACGTCCATCTCAAGTTTCCAAGCAGGGTATTGTCCTGAATCAATAGCATTGTACAAGTCTCGGGTAAAGTAATCCAAATCTAGAGCTTGAATGGCTGCTGCTTCGGCAGTTGTTAGGTATGAAAAACCCAATTCAGTTCTAAAGTTGAAGCGCACGTAATGTCTCTCTCCGTGCCTATTAGATAGTTCATAAGTGTGAATAGGGAAGGTGTCCATCCTTCTGTAGCCGTTCGGAATACCATAATCAGACATTAACCAAAATAGAACCTGACAAATGTTAGGTCTTAGGGTCAATAAATCGTAATAACTTGTTAAATCATTAATATTGGTTTGAGGATTTCTCATAAATACATGACTGATGTCTCTCGTCATCATAGGATCTTTAAATGCAAATACAGGGATTGAAACAGCAAGAATATCTAAGTTTCCTTCCTTAGTGTAAAATTTTACTGACATAGTTTTTGTTTCTCTGACAAGTTCAGAGCCCCCTTTACTTTGAAATGCCGTTGCAAACCTAACTACTACCGGAGTTTTCTTGCCCACTCCGTTAAAAACGTCAGCGTATGTATACTTTGAGATATCGTGCGTGACTTCGAAGTAACCGAAGGCTCCTGTACCTTTGGCAGCAACCACTCGGTCTACTCTCTCGCCAGCTACTGTCGATATTGTATCGATAAGCATTTGGTTGCTAAATTGATCTGAATTAATTGTTATTGTGTCACGGATGTCAACTGGCGCTCCGGCATTTTTGGTCCATAGTCCTATGGGGCGCTGGAAGCAATAAATGAAGACACAATGAAACAAACACTATTTTTCTTATTGCCAAAAGTTTATAAAACAATTCATTTTTGATAACTTTCGTAGTTGCTTGTTGATGAACAGGCACTAACGAACTTTTCCTAGCTTGAAAAGGGAAAAGGGTTTTCTTGAAAATCCAGAAAACTAGGATTTACTTACCGGATGGTGGATCTTAAAGTCCAACAATTGCCTTTGAACGGGTTGGTAGGTAATATTGTTATAGTTGTTACTTTCCACGACTATTATAACAAAATAAACAAGCTACGATCGCCTTCATGATGGATTGCGATCTTGTGCAATATTATTACAAAAACCGATTTTTATACCAAATTTAAAGAATCCTAAAAGTCCTTAATTACTAGATGAACGAAGCCAAATACACTGACTATATCCTATATTAGACATACAGGATGATATAATCAACAAATAAGCTTCAATGACTTGTTGACTACTTACTATGAAAAAAAATGTCTAATGGAGAAGAATTTTCTGACTAGAATCTTAAGACTAGACAATTGAGTAAGAGATAAATGTTGTAGTACAAACATGTGCATGTCCTAAGAACAGTGCTAGGCTTCTCAAAATGTTGTCTCTTTTCCCTTGCTCCCATGATCAAATCGGTCAGCAATAATTTATCTGAATGATGATTCAAAACAGAATCGTTTTAGGAAATAAAAGAATTCAACCAATTCCCAAACTTTGGGTATCAAATGACAATTTGAATTAGAACAATCCAGTATTACTATTTTTTTTAACATCATCCATCTACGCAGTCATTATGTCAGGTCCAGAGTTTATTATAAAATAGTGTACATTTTTTCAAATTCCAACTGATAAACAATGGTAAATATGATAAAGTACAGCTTTATTATGTTAGCACGATCCAAAAGATGTCATCCATTTCTAGTACCACTGAACTCTTTATCATCAATATCATCATCGTTATCATATCAGCCACAGGACAACCATTATCATTTTTATTTATTTTTTTAAATTTTGCCCCATACTAGGACCTTTTTCTGTGCCGTAGCTGCGTTATATGTTCACATACACATGACACTCAGACCCGGAACAACCATCAACCATCTGTGGAATCTGTGTATCACACAAAGAATAGTTCCGTGTGGGAATCGAAACCGCGACACGTTGTGTAGCAGCCAGTTGCCCGGCCACCGCGAAAACCGTGCAGTGACTATTGAAGATAGGCCTCCCCCAATGAACTCCAAATAGGCTGGTTGAAAGCGACCAGCATCCAGCGGTTGCCTGCAACTTTAATAACAATAGAACACCCTATACAAACAAATAACGTAGAGACATAAATATTACAATTTCACAAAGTTGCATTGACCTGAAAAATATTACTAGTTTAAACAGTTGTTATATTTGTAATGAATCAATCGAAGTAATAATAGAAATAGATAATTTTAAATGTTTAATTAAAAATATGATTAGTTTTAAGTCGTTATCAACTTACACACTATCTCAGACAGCACGTTTATAATAATTGATGGTAGCATTGTTATTATTTGCATAGCCTACATAGTGATAATTCTTTTATACACATAACATAAAATCACGCCTTTTATCCCCGAAGGGGTAGGCAGAGGTGCACATTACTGCACTTAATGCTAACAATGGTATTGCTTTTGTATTAATGGTAAGTGCCGTGGTACAGACAATGTAACACCCACTTTTCACTATTTATGTTATGAGTCCCATGTATAGGGGGTGAGCCTATTGCCATACACCGGGCACAATTCCAGACTCCGTGCTACTACTGAGAATTTTTAAAAACCCAGTAGTAGGTACCTTGCCCGACCCGGGAATCGAACCCGAGACCCCGTGCAAGGCAGTCGCACTTGCGACCACTTGGCCAACGAGGCAGTCCTCTTTAATTCGAGTAATTCTTTTATAAACCCGTCTTTAACCCCCCCTTTTATGAATCCCGTTAATTAACATACTAAAACCTTCTCCTAACACACACTTTTCCAAAAACCGGATACCCATACAGGTCATACTGGAATCTTTTCTTTTTCTTTTTGAAGTCGTTTAGAAAAGACCAGGCGAATTTAATATACCTATAGAATTAATTCCATATGAAACAACCATAATAAGTATGCATAATGTGAAATATTCTAATTGAACAGTATTGGCCGAAAGTCCTTTGGAGCCTATTACTTGAAATAATACGAAGTACCTCAGAGCAAGACAATTTATTTACGTCAAAGCAGACAACCTAATGTTTTGCCGGTAACGAAACCATAGCTTGAATTTAAATCGGCCAACGCCATCTATCGAGCTATGGGACAACACAATAAATAGTAGTATGGCGTTGGCCGAGTGCATCTTTTAAACAGATTATTTCTACACTGAACATTCCGCCCACCAAAAGGAATATATTCCTTTTCGTACCGCCCACCATGCATAAACTTAACAACTAGGAGAACAGTGGACTGTAGGACAATTATATTACTATATTACGAATAATACATCGAGATAGATCTAGTGGACGGCTTCTTTTAGCAGACATTGGCGCGGACAGTTATGGTTTCAATCAAAATGAATAGATATAAGTACAAAAACATTAATCTGGGTGACGAAATTCTTGTTACCGGCAAAAATATCAGGTTGACAAAATTCTGACAAAAAACAATATAACTAAACTACTAACTAAACATTGTAATCAATACATGACAGTGCACAAGAGTAAGAGACATTGTTATTTCAACAGTGCAGTATAAGAAAATAACATAATAAAACCTTATCTAAAAACATACGCAACTTAAACAATTAAATCTACAAGATTTTGTGCCTTATTCAGTAACAGGAAGAAAACACAATTTTGAAATTGGACGTTTAATCATAGAGCCCTTACAACGAACAGTGACAACTCGCGTCAAGTTATCTCTACCCGGATGCAGCTCAACAATTCTGCCATACAACCATTTAGCTGGAGGTAAGATATCTTCTTTTATTAAAACTACATCACCTATTTTACAGTCAGGTTTACGAACATTCCACTTATGCCTTTGAAAAAAGTTTGTTAAATACTCCTGTTTCCATCTACGCCAAAAGTGCTGCACCATACGCTGTACTAATTGCCATCTGCGTAAAGTGCTAACTGTGACACTTTCATAGTTGTAGTCAGGAACCATTACCAATGGATGACCCACCAAGAAATGACCCGGAGTCAGAGGTACAGGATCCTCTGGATCACTACTACCCTGAGACAGGGGCCTAGAGTTTAGGCATGCCTCGATTTGGGAAAGTACTGTGGACAGTTCTTCGAACGTCAAAGTGGAGTCACCTATCACACGCTTCAAGTGGTGTTTTACACTTTTCACCCCTGCTTCCCACAACCCACCAAAATTAGGAGCGTGAGGAGGGATAAAATGCCATTCTGTTTGAGAGTTTGCAAGAGCAGCTGCAATGTCTTTGTACATCGAACTCTGTTGGTTGAAAAGCATCTGCAACTCTTTAGCAGCACCCACAAAATTTGTACCATTGTCGCTCCAGATATGACGACAGTGACCGCGCCTAGAAACGAACCGTTTGAACGCTGCCAGGAAACCCTCAGTCGTCAAATCTGAAACAACCTCTATGTGTACTGCGCGCGTAGCCATACATACGAACAAACAGATGTACCCCTTATACGACCGCTGTCCACGACCTTTGGAGACTCTAATGTGAATAGGGCCTGCATAATCGACGCCGGAGTTCAGAAACGGCTTACTGGGAGTCACTCTGCAAACCGGAAGTTCTCCCATAAGCTGTTGATTCGTGGTCGCCGAGTATCGAATACAGCGAACACAACGACGTATATGAGCTCGTACAATATTTTTAACCCGACTGATCCAGTACTTGATGCGTATAAAATTAAGTACCAGTTGCTGTCCTCCATGAAAGGTCCTTTCATGAGCGTCGGCTACAATTAACTTAGCCAAACTTGAATCATGAGGAATAACAACTGGGTGCTTTGTATCATCAAGTAATGGTGAATACCGTAGCCTTCCTCCAACTCGCAATATCCCACATTGGTCGATAAATACATTCAACTTATATAAAGAACTCGACCTTTCCAATGGACTCTTATTTTTCAGGGCTGTCAATTCAGCCTGAAACCATTGCTGTTGGCTTTGTTTGATACATACATTCAACGCTTTGTGAATTTCGGAAGCTGACAGGTATTTTGCAACCTTAATATTCGCTTTGCGAAGTTTTAATGATTGCAAAAATCTTTTACAATACGCAACAACTCTCACCAAACGTGAAAGTGATGAATACTTAGATCCCCAAATGACTTCAAAATCAGGCACTACGCTGGCAGTGTGAACATTAACTTGCTTTAACTCCTCATTAGTATGAATGGCACTAGGCCGGGTGAAGTCTATCTGAGCATTCCTTAACCAACCTGGTCCATGTTTCCAAAGATCATCACCAAGGAGAAATGCTGAAGACACTCCCCGGGAAGCTATATCTGCTGGATTTTCTTTAGATTTAACATAAGCCCACTGTGAATTGTCTAGCAAACCAAGAATCTCAGAAGTACGATTAGCCACGTAAGATTTCCATCGACTTGGATGATCATTTAACACTAGAAAGACGGGAGCAGTCATTTGACCGCAATTTGATTTTAAATGTTGAATGACTTGAAATCTATTTGAGTTTTTAAACTGAGACTTTGTGACTTTTATTTATTTTACTAGTTAATTGCAACTATGTATGAAAATAAATCACAACTCTTTTATTTATTATTTAAAATCTTGTTCTACCGACAAAGACGGCGGCAGTCATTTGACTGCTGACAACCAATGTGTGTTTATAAGTGTAATATGAGAGGGTAGAATACAAATTATATACACTAATTCATTGTTTATAGTTTTTTTATCAAATGACACCGTATCATTTCAAGTGTCTGTGAACTTTTACGAAATTATGAAAGTAGTTTGTGGTCGCAACGTGTTGGAGTCTTGAAAATGAAAAAATGTTTGTTACTTCCAAAATATTTGTGAAGATGAGTCTGATTTTGACTCTAAAAATACAAAACATGATAGCGACGACGATTATGTGGTACTACTTGTCAGTTCAAATTCCTCTACGGACGGAAGTGACCTGAAAGACCAGATACTTCGAGCAAATTTATCAAACGTTGACAGGTCGGCTTCTCGTGCTTGTAGTCGTTGCTGTGGTAGTGATAAAGGCTGTGAAAGGAGTTTGGAAGATTCTGAGCATCAAGGTCTTTTCACAACTATCGACTGTATCTTGTATACACCTCAAATAGCATCTACTCAAAGTGGTCAAATGTCGATGAATCCGTTGATACAGATGCGTCTTGTGCAACTTTTTGCAAATACTGGTCAAATGTTACGAGCATCTCAAAGGTGAAATAGATTTTTTTTTTCATATATGAGACCTAGCAAAGATATAACATAATTTAGATAATTTTCGTTTTTAGGTAAAATTCCTTCATTTGGTATAGGAAAATGTAGAATATTACATGAAACAAAGGCTATTTATAGTAAGTTCAGGGGGCGAACTTAGAAGCAAAGTATAAATTGAAGAATACTCTCTAAAACTGAATCCTTGCCTGAAAAGTCTAGATCTTTTACTTTCCAATCTTCTGCACAAAATCCAGTAAATTCCAAAATATTATATACACAAATGCAAATACAAAACCCATAAAGAATGCGACAATTGCAAAAAGCCACTTTGCGGCTTTTGTAATGTAAACAAAATGATAAAATTAGAAATTCTATACATATTACTTAATTAACAGTATATTATACCATGTTTGATACAATAGGTACCATTTCTAGCACTTAAACATAAAAAAATATCAATAAACTTGGAGCAGTCATTTGACCGCTCGCCGTCTTTGTAGGTAGATGATTTTTTCCGTCTTTCTAGTGTTAACCAGGCCAAAACAACTGATGAATCCGTCCAAGCATGTATATTTGCCTTAGGAATGTTCATTACTTGAGCTACATCAATCAATAATTTTGCTACTAAAACAGAACCGCACAACTCCAGCCGTGGAATGGATATTTGCTTGATGGGAGCTACCTTTGTCTTTGCGGTTATGAGGTGCGAGTATATTTGCCCATTAGCATCGACAATGCGACAATACACCACAGCCGCATAAGCTATATTTGACGCATCGCTAAAGCCATGTAACTCCATTGTAATATCTTTTTCGCTTTTATGTATCCATCTAGGAATGTGAAAGTTTACCAGTTTCTTTAACTCTGCTCTATAATATGACCATTCTTGTAAGAGATTTGGTGGCAGTTCATCATCCCAGCCGATTCCACTAATCCATAGCTTTTGTATGAAAACCTTCGAGGTTATAATGCACGGTGCTATCCAACCCAACGGATCATAAAGCTTTGATATCTCTGATATAACCGTCCTTTTTGTTTCAGGTGCAGCAGGAGGTGACATCTTCACAGAATAATCAAATTCATCAGTGTTCCGGTTCCAGGTAAGTCCTAAAATCTTAGTTATACTATCCATTTTTATTTCAAGGTCTCTACCAGAAGTTTCCTTCAACGTTTCCAAAATGGATGGTCTATTGCTTGTCCACTTTTGCAATTGGAACCCCGCTTTCTCTAATAGACAATTCATTTCATCATAAATTAGTTTTACTTCTGTTTCAGATTGACACCCAGTCATCAGATCGTCCATATAGAAGTCTGACTTCACCCTTTCAGCAGCCATTGGATACCTCTCGCCTTCATCGCACGCAACTTGCTGCAACGACTTTACAGCTAAGTAAGGAGCGCATGACGTACCAAAGGTGACAGTCAGAAGTCGGTAATCCTCGATCTCTTTGTTTGGATTCTCTCTCCAAACAATTCTTTGATAATCTGTATCAGGTCGAGCGACCTTGATTTGGCGATACATTTTGACGATATCGGCAGCCAGACAGATCGGATGTTGACGCCATCTCATGACAATATGTCGCAAATCTGCCTGAAGAGTGGGTCCTACCATTAAGGTGTCATTTAAGGAAACCCCGTTCGTTCCCTTACATGACGCGTCATAAACCACTCTTACCTTAGTGGTTAATTTATCCTGTCTAACCACTGCGTGATGAGGCAAATAAACAGCATCGTTTTTATTTATTTCAGCCTTATCAACGATTTTCTCCATATGACCTAGCAATAAATATTCTTTTATTACATCAGCATACTGTTGTTTTAATTCATCATCCCTACCCAGTTTCCTTTCTAAACCTAGCAATCTTTTTACAGCTATATTTTTAGAATTACCGTATTTACAAAGTGGATCTTCGGAACGAAAAGGTAATTTTACGACATATCTCCCATTGACATCTCTAACTGTCGATTGTTCGTAAAATTCTTCGCAGGCCTGTTCTTCAGGCGTGAGAAGCTTTTTCGTTATAGCAGGTTCGGAATCCAATTCCCATAAACGTTTTAACATATCATTCTCCTCTATTTGAGTGTACATCGTGATTATAGTATTATGAGAATTTAGAGAGCTATCTGCCTTACTGACATAGCCTGACACAATCCAACCTAAATGCGTGTCTTGTGCGACCGGAGAGCCTGTAGGACTCTTGATCAGACCTTCCTTTAAAATACGGCAGTATACTTCCCCCCCTAATAAAATATCAATTTTATTAGAACGACTGAAATTTGGGTCGGCTAGACGTATGCTGTGAATTTCTGGCCAATTGTCAAGGTTGACATTCTTATCTGGCATAACCGATGTCAGTGAACGTAGTACATGCGCAGTTACGTTTATGGTATAAGAGGAATCATGCAACGATTGAATATCAATATTCACTACATGTTTAGAAACGATCTTGCTATGCTCACCTCCTATACCTTTAATAGTAGTCTTTGAGACTACTCTCCTTAAACGAAGTAATTGCGCAGCTGACTCAGTTATAAAGGATGCTTGTGATCCTTGATCCAACAAAGCTCTCAAAACCTGAGAGGACCCATTTTGTGATTCGGCTTTAACCAAAGCCGTGGCTAACAAGACCTGACCCTGCGTTTGTTCATTCACAAAATGAGATGCTATACTTACCTTGACATCATGGACTGGCTCTGAAGTACATCCAGGTTCAGGGAGAATAGGTTCCCCTGACGCAGTAACCCTAATGGCTCCACTATGGTTCTTCGGATGTAGCAGCGTATGGTGTTTACGCTGACAAATACGGCATTTCGAAAAAACACGGCAGTATTTGGAAGTATGATTACTTCCCAAACAATTAAAACAGGCACCCAAAGATTGTGTTACGGCACGACGTCCGTCCACATCTAGTTGGCAAAACTTCTTACAATTTAAGAGTTTGTGACTCTCCGAACAGTGTGGACATAACATATTAGTCGTACCGTGCATGACCTTAGTGTGAGATGTAGGATGATGATCGACTTTTAATTTATTTTTAGGCTCAACGCATTCGAGAGCACGAAAACGTGTTTCCAAAAACTCGCAAAACTGTTTAAAGGAAGGTAGATCGTCGGATGATTTAGTGACATGCAGTTCCCACTGCTTCCTCGATTCTACGTCCAACTTTAAGCTTGCAACGTAAATAATAATTACATCCAAGAACTTACATCGATCCAATATTAGTAAGTTCGTGCAAACAGTCCTGGTCACATCTAGTAAATCTTTTAGTGCTTTGATGATTCATTTCCAATATTACGTTGGCCAAATAATCTATTTAAAATATATGTGGATACAAATCTCTTGTTATTATACCTATGTTCTAACATTTCCCAGCATTTTTTATAGTTTAAATCAGTTATAGGTACATGTTTTATAAGCTGCTCCGCTTCACCTGACAGTTGAGTTTTTAAATAATGGAGACGTTGGACATCATCAAGTTTTTTATTGTTGTGTACTAATGACACGAACAAATCACGGAATGACGACCACTCTGTATATTTTCCGCTAAAAGTAGGTAAAACTATTTTTGGCAATCTTACCACACTGCTGTCAGATGAACCATCGCAACCTTCCTTCCTTGAGCTGTGAACTTTTAATTGGGACAAAACATTTTTTAATTCTACCTTGTACATTAAATAACACTCATAAACCGTCTCATAGATATCTTCCTGGAAAAAGTCCTGTAATTCTTCACTTTCGCAATCACCTACGATGACTTCATATTTCGCAGAAAAATTCTTGAATTGGGTCTCTAACATCTCTAAACGTGCATCGACATAATTGTAGTTTATCCGATCTCTCGGGGACTTCTTGTAATTTATCCAGCCCTTTTCAATTTGTAATTTGATATCTTTCAGCTTTCTTAGTTCTTTCTCCATGTTGTTTGTATTCATGAAAATATTCTAAGTCCAGTGAAAGATAGATGAAAATTCTCTAAGTGTCGCTGACAGTTGACAATTGACAAATTTTCCAAGTCCAAACTATAGAGAATTTTTCTAAGTGTTTAATACTTTGTAGATCGCTTCGAAATCGGGCATAGATTCGACGTCTGGTCGTTTTTCTCGAAACTATTCTAAGTCCCTGATCGAATGCACGCGAATTTTTCTAAGACCCTAGTTTTAATGATTTGAATGTACTCACAGTTCTTTGTCCACAATTATGCACTTCACTTCACTACTACGAAGTTCAACGATGATTCCCGATGTATGTCCTCGGCAGCTGAGCACGTAGTCTTCCACATGTGGTATTGTTAACCGACAACTATCACCATCTCGTATCAATTAGCACAACTATATTTAATTGTATGTGTTCTTCCATAAACACCCTTCGGCTCGACTGGACCATGAACAGTATCGGCCGAAAGTCCTTTGGAGCCTATTACTTGAAATAATACGAAGTACCTCAGAGCAAGACAATTTATTTACGTCAAAGCAGACAACCTAATGTTTTGCCGGTAACGAAACCATAGCTTGAATTTAAATCGGCCAACGCCATCTATCGAGCTATGGGACAACACAATAAATAGTAGTATGGCGTTGGCCGAGTGCATCTTTTAAACAGATTATTTCTACACTGAACACTAATCGCCGAAATTATTAAACTACCGTTGAACTGAAATCTGTGTATTAAGAACGATTTTTGACAAAGGTTTTTTTTAAATAAAACGTTGCCACATACTAGGATTTTATCCTATGTCGTGGGTGCGTTTACAAACATACAAGTTCACATACACATGACACCCAGACACGGAACAAAAATCTATGGATCATTCAAAGAGTGGTTCCATGCGGGAATAGAGCCCACGACGTTTAAGCGATTTGTCACGGAGAACCTAACGGGTTACCGGGACTTCGGCTCGACGTGCAGGAGAAGGAACGGGGTGGTTTTTAGTCAGTAAGTGTCGGACACTCCCTTCACAGGCGGAAGCAGTCATTCGATGATTTTCCCCTTAAAAAAAATGATTTAAGATTGAGATCGGGTATTGATTTTGCTCGTATGTGGAGTAATAGATAGAGAATTATTTTAGTTCATATTTAGTGAGTTATCGATTAATATAGTGATGTACCTATTACACACACAGTGTAGAACTAAACTTAGTGCTGAACTGCCACATTGTGCTGTGGAAAGTACGTTAGTTTTATTTTATAAATAAGCATTAAGTCATTTTTGCTATAAAAAATAAGCTACTGTTGTTATAAAAATGTTTAAAAGGATAAAAGAAACCAGAAGCAATAATATAAAAATAGAAAAATTAAATGAGAATGCCTTATGGAATGCGTGAAGTTACCGCATCAAACATGAATATTGCTATTAAAGTAAACAAGGAGACACCGGAGCTTTTTTTAAGGGGGGAAAATCATCGAATGACTGCTCCCGCCTGGGTGAGGCGGGAGGGAGTGTCAGGCTCTTACTGACTAAAAACCACCCCGTTCCTTCTCCTGCACCTCGAGCCGGAGCCCCGGTTACCCGTTAGGTTCTCCGCGACAGACATCGGAGCTTGCGTCAGACTTACATATAGAATTTTACAAATTGTAGTTAATATAAGTTTCGCGACAGATTTGCTTAAATTACCTATTATTTTATAACATTATATTGTGTAACATAAGGAACATCTGAATGTTTCATTCTATTTACTGAACATTCTGTACAAGTAAATAATAAAAATATATTTTAATAAAGCATTGTTGCATTGACCTCAATAAAATTGTAACTGTTAAATTGACTATAATAAATCTGTCAAAATATTAATTTAAATAATAGAAATAGGTGATTTATATACATATATTATTTTTCACACAGTATATTATCATTAAATTAAAAATTATAAACTTTCATGGATGCGGTTTTAGGGAAAGTAATTCCTTCTATCTGTTATTCATAATATATTTAAAAGTCAAATTAAAATAATAGGTTTTATTGCTTAATACTACGAACTTACATAAAATAACCGTAATTGTATTTTTGTAACGTAATGTCACATTAGATTTAATCATTTCGTCTCTTTTTTAGGATTGTCCCGCGCAGAAGGAACTCTTCTTCCAGGAACAGGGGGAGGAGCAGCCAGAGCTGCTGCTTGCTGGGCAGCAAGTGCCACCTCATAAGCAGCCTTGACTCGCGTACCCAACTCTTTGTCAACCAAGAATAAGAGTTGGAAAACTCTTTGAATTACCGGCGGAGTGACTGGCAAAAGAGACAAGACAATATTGTCTATAAACCTCTGCCTGTGAGCTTCATCTTCCAAAATATAATTGTAGAAATACGACATCGGTTCCAAATCTACGGCATTATTTTCTAATACTTGCAACTTCTTCCACGGCCTCTTTTCGTCTACGTATGGAATTGGTCCGTTAAAGGAATTAGCATAATAGTTAGGAGCGTTCTTCATGTTAAGCTTAGTCGGTGGTCTTCCATCTCGTACATACGTCTTTTCGTACAATGGCGTGTTTACTAAAATATTGTTGTGGTTTCTTCCCAAACGGTAATTTTGTGTATCTCTATAGAATATTCTCCTTCCACGGAACAAAAAGTCCACTGGTCCAGGAATACCGGGTACTAAATGACCCGGATTAAAGGCCGCTTGTTCGATATCTCTGAAATGATTTTCAACATTTTGATTCAAAACCAACCGTCCAATTGGCACTGTGATGAATGTGCCATTTTTCCACAATTTTGTGACATCGAAAGGATCGTAATCAACTGTTTTTATGTCATCTGACGTCATCACATCCATCTCTAGTTTCCATGCAGGGTACTCTCCTGAGTCAATAGCGTTGTACAAATCTCGAGTATAGTAATCCAAATCTCGAGCTTGAATGGCGGCTGCCTGAGCACTTGTGAGCGGTGAGAATCCCAACTCAGATCTTAAGTTGAATCGTACGTAGTGTGTTTCTCCATGCTTATTTGAAACTTCAAAAGCATGAATGGCAAATGTATCCATCCTTCTATAACCATTCGGAAGACCATAATCAGACATTATCCAAAACAGATTATGGCCAAGCTCTGGCCTTAGTGTTGTTATATCATAAACGCTTGTGAAATCATACAGATTAGTCTGAGGATTTCTCTGAAATGCATTTACTAGGTCCCTGAATAACATGGGATCTCTGAATGGAAAGACAGGTGTCGAAATAGTTAACAGGTCGAAATTCCCTTCTTTGGTGTAAAATTTTGTGGCCATGCTTTTAATTTCTCTAATGAGTTCAGATCCTCCCAAATTCTGTAGTGCTGCTGCAAACCTGACGACTATTGGTGTTTTCTTGCCCACTCCATTGAACACATCAGCATATGTATACTTGGAGACATCGTGCGTGACTTCGAAGTAGCCAAAGGCTCCCGTACCCTTGGCAGTAGCTATTCGCTCTGGTATTCTTCGTCCATCAAAAGTTGAGAATGTATCGACAAACAATTGGTTGTTGAACTGATCGGAGTTAATTGTTATTGTGTCACGAAGTTCAACTGGATCTCCGGCAACTTTGGTCCATAGCCCTATAGGATGCTGAAAATAACAAAACACATTTATATAAATTCAATGTAATAATTTTCTATCACATCTTTCAAGATTGTTTGTTTTTCAAGGTTGAATTTGGCAAAGGACCAGCGACCACTACATAAAACTTTAGTCAATAAGTGTTAAATCAAACAATATTTCAGATGAAACATCGTCATATATTTGTAGCTTTACGCACCGGGTGTTCCTTCTTAAACTCCAACAACTGCCTTTGAACGGGTTCATAAGTAACATTAAGGTATTCCTCACTTTCCACGAGTATTATCACACAAAACAGACACACTACAATCGCCTTCATGATGGATTGCGATCTCGTGCAATGATCCGACGAAACTGGTTTATATAATTGATCAGAAATCATCGATAACAACTGCCAATTATCAGGCGAAAAACAAACAAATACATTGTATCCTACACATATACGCATACAGGATGATTCGATCACATTATACCACAATTATGAGCATTCATATACTAACACGCCTTGAGCAATCGTGGTGATTAATGCTCAAACCTTCTCCGTGTTTAAAGAGGCCTTTGGTCAGCAGTGGGCATTTATAGGCTGTTCATGAGATACGCATTCATAGTGCGTCAAAATCCAGATTCATCTATTACCAGAAATATCAACTGTTGACGACTTTCCACGACTTTTTATTCACAATACAGCTACTTCCTACACAGGTAGAAAAATAAAATTAATTCAGTACCTATAAAGACAGTAAACCATTGGCTACTGAACCGACCAATAGTTACAGAAGATGTGGCTTGGTTTAAAACTATATGATTTAGTAAAAATTAAATAATATCTACGGTGTCTGTACTAAGTTAATCTTTGTTTTCTTATCTACGCACTACCTACTTGAATGTTCCTATGATTAAGTGATAATTGTGAACATTTGTGGGATGCAATTAAAGTAACTCTTAAACATAAATTTTTAACATAATTGTTGAGATAACTTAATAATAACCACATAAATAACCAGACAACCTGTATGTTTACAAACAAACACTAGATTTTAACAAAATTGCGTTGACCTGAAACAATAAGTACCCATTTGGAATCAATCATCTATAAATAGAAACTGTCAGTAGGTAATCATAATAATTTCGAAAAAATCCGTCAATTTTAAAGACCACGTGGATTCATTAGTAATCTGTTACTTGTCTTGTTGAATTCTCATAACTACGAATGATTCAAAAGTAAAGAAAGCCTATGTCTTAGGTGAACATTTTTTTGGTATAGTGCGGAAAATGTGCAGGCGGATCATTTGATGGCAAGCAATCGTCGCCGGGTATGCACACGTAAGTTTTCATTTGATAGATTTTAGCAAACCGTGTGCAAAGCTAGCATTAGGTACTATTGATACCAAAACAAATAATGCTCTACCTTAACAGAATACAGTATTGGACGCCGAAGTAATGATTTTTTCCTAAAATTGAGTAACTGCTTCTGAACTAGTTACTAAAAATGTTTAAGCTTACAAAACTTTACACGCAAGCAATCACCTTGTAGGCAAATGGCATGCACTGTAATCAAATATCATTTTATAAAAAAAGTTAAAAAATGGGTTGAACTTTAGACAAATCATGTTTTTATGGAAGAAACCGGTAAACGAAAAGCCGGATCACATAATCTAACATCACGCCTTTTTATCCCTGAAGGGGTAGGCAGAGGTGCATATTGCGACATTTAATGCAACTGTGCCACCCACTTTTCACTGTTTATGTTATGAGTTCCATGTAATAGGGGGTGAGCCTATTGCCATATACCGGGCACAATTCGAGACTCCGTGCTACCACTGATATATATATTTTTTAAACCCAGTTATCCTTTGCCTGACACTAGATTTTTTCTATATTGTCCGGCAGTTGCACTTGCGACCACTCGGCCAATGAGGCAGTCTGATCACTTGATAACGACAGATAATGACGGACGGATCACTTGATGGTAAACCATCGGCACCGCCCATGGACACCCGGAACACCAGAGGCGTTACAAGGTCGGAACTGGCCTTTTGGGAATCAGGCATTTGAGGATTATTAGGGATTCCGGGATTGGGGAGATTGGGTAGGAGAAAGGAGTAATTGGGCCTCCGGTCACCTCACTCTCACGAGGAAACAGAAAGCAAGTGTTGTTTCACGTCGGTTTTTTGTGAGGCCGTGGTATCACTCCGGTCGAGCCAGCCTATTCGTGTCGAAAGATTCATTATCTTTTAATAAAAATAACGTTTGTAACGCACACGGCGAGCCGAACATAGCCGAGCTAGGCTTCGCTCGCGCTTGCGCACTCGTCGCATCTCCGCAGGACCAACGTGCGAATCTTCTAGAAAAAGTCAACACGCATGTGCGAGACGCACGTGACCCGCGACGTTCAAACAAGCGAGAGGCGGCCGTCACACAGCTCTGCATAGTTTTTTTCAATTTATTTCCCTTAATCCCAGTTGGAAAAAATATTTTACGAGTTTTTCTTTGTTAAGATTACAGTGGCGCCCAACGTGGGGCCCGAATCACGAAAATACTACATTGAGTATTACTATGCCAAACACACGAGCTATGCGCGCTGCTAAAGCCGCGCTCGACGCGGACATCCAGCCGAGCGACGTCAGCGACCGCGAAGATTATGACGAGGCTACGGAGCAGAGCCCTGTACGGGCCCCCGAACCTGTCCCCGCGTCTGAACGTACCGGCGCCAACGCTAGAACAACGGACACCGAAATGTTGCTAGCGAACATGATGGAATCATTCGTCAAGATGCAAGCTGAGACCAACAGGTGCCTGGTGGAGACGCTGAGGGCGTTGCCAGCGGCCTGCGGCCCATGGCAATCGCCGCTGCTGGCATCAACACCGACGCTGAACGCTACCACTACAGGATCGTCTGGGAACTTCGCCAAATGTACCGCACGGTTCAACGGAACTTCCCGTGAACCACAGGTGCTGGAAGCATTCATCGACGCTGTCCAAGTGTTTAAGGAGTGCGCGGACGTGAGCGATGATCACGCGCTGCGGGGGCTCCCGATGCTGTTGGAGGGCGACGCCGCCGTGTGGTGGCACGGCGCCCGCAACACCGTCGCTACGTGGAAGGACGCCGTGCTACGACTTCGCGCCATGTATGGTACGCCGAAGCCGGCGTATAAAACTCTACGTGAAGTTTTCAGCCAAGAACATAAACACGAACGTGCTGAAGTATATGTGTGTAGAATTAGGTCTCTATTAGTAAAGTTACCGTACGTAGTGCCAACCCATGCAAATAGATATAATTTACGGGTTGTTACACCGTCGTGTACGTAAACGGTTACAACGTGACGACATTGTTGACGTAGACGGTTTTATAGAGAAGGTGAGAGCCATTGAAGACGCGATCTCCGAATTATCGTTGAGTACCGAAAATTCTAGTTATACTGCAAAACTTAACGTTCCCGAGACAACAAATGTTTCCCACCCGCAGGCTTCGCGCGATTGCGATAAGAGTGATAAGAGCAAAATCACCACTACCCCGGGTAATTCGAACGAGAACGCGAAAAGGGTTAAACGCGTTCGTTGCACGTTTTGTAAGTTCTACGGTCATACGGTTGACGAGTGTAGGAATCTTAAAAATAAACAAGCCGCAAACACCGACTCCTTAAAAAATAATAATAGTAGCCCTGCCATTCGTTGTTATGGATGCGGTCAAGTGGGCGTAGTGAGGTCGAAGTGCGACCGCTGCGTTGGGAAAAGTGTACCTCAGCGAACGTGCGATTTTAACACAGTGACTGACGATGAGGCCACACACGCTCCGCACGTAATATCATCATCACATCCAACCGTGTACATTAACATCGCGAATAGGGTAGGCGCGGCAATCTTGGACACGGGGGCTAGTTGCACTATTGCGGGTACCTTATTATATAATATTCTGGTTTCGGAAGGAATACAGTTTTGCGAGTCAGAACGCACCATTGGGCTTGCGGACGGTTCTCGAAAACTGAAACGTGTACTCATAGCGACAGTTCCCGTGTTGTTGGAAGGTAGGCAGATAGAAACTGATTTCCTAGTGTTACCCGAGGAAAAAACTGTAACCTTATTAGGTCGCGATTTTATTAGTAAGGCTGGTATAACACTAGACCTGGCCCAGGAGTCATGGTATTTTTCTGACAACCCAGGGAAGATATTACCATTTGTGCGAACTGTCATTTTAAATAACGCCGAACTGATGCAGGCCGACATCTCTAATGTATCCCTGCGTGATGACGAAGGTAATAGGTTATCACCAGAGCACAGAGGCATACTCAACGCCTTTTCGAAGAGGAGATCAGCCCAGTTTGCTGCCGAGGGACCACCGACAGACTTCGCCATGCATAAGATCAAGGTAAGTGACGACCAGGAGCCTATTGCTTCACCTCCTTACAGGCTGTCTACTGTAATGGATCTGCCTTCACGCAGCCCAAGTGAGGTCCGGGAGAATCAATTAAAAGACCCCGAGGTACGCAAGATCATAGACGCGATGGAGTCTAACGATCCATTTAGGGGGAGAGTATGGGCTGATAAAGGATACGTCGTTGTCGACGGAATATTGTATCGCTATGGGCCTGAAAATGAAGAAAATGAAAGACGCCGCCCCGAATCGGATTATAAGGTAGGTGATATGGTATTATTGAAAACCCAAGGACCCAATGATACAGGTAAAGGACAGACGCCGAAGTTCATTCCCCGGCGAGACGGTCCGTACCGCATCAAGGAGATTGTGGGACTTTCTACTTATGCGCTCGAACGCATCAGTGATGGGGTTTTGTTAGGAAAATACCATGCATCCTTGTTAACACCATTTGTAGGTTCCGTACAAGCTCCTCTTCAGGAGAAACGTAAGAGGGGAAGGCCCCGTAAGGCTAACCCAGCAGCGGGGGCGCTCCGCATGGGTTAGAGGGGGAGGGTGTAACGCACACGGCGAGCCAAACATAGCCGAGCTAGGCTTCGCTCGCGCTTGCGCACTCGTCGCATCTCCGCAGGACCAACGTGCGAATCTTCTAGAAAAAGTCAACACGCATGTGCGAGACGCACGTGACCCGCGACGTTCAAACAAGCGAGAGGCGGCCGTCACACAGCTCTGCATAGTTTTTTTCAATTTATTTCCCTTAATCCCAGTTGGAAAAAATATTTTACGAGTTTTTCTTTGTTAAGATTACACGTTTTAATAATTTAATGATTTATCGGATATTGTCTAATAGTAAAACCTAATACTATATTTACATCATTGACACCCACGGCTTTACTTGCTTCTACTAATCCTTAAGTCGTGTCGCGGAGAAACCTAACGGGTAACCGGGGCTCCGGCTCGACGTGCAGGAGAAGGAACGGGGTGGTTTTTAGTCAGTAAGAGTCTGACACTCCCTCCCGCCTCACCCAGGCGGGAGCAGTCATTTGATGATATTCTAACCTTAAAAAAAACCTTAAGTCATCCCTAATAAATGAATGTTGCAATAATTATCAATAAAAACTTCAAACTAAGTGCAATAAACACTTTTCTGAAAATCGCATCAAAATTGGTTGAATCAATTGCGAGATAATGACGCACGAACAGACAGGTTAAACAAAAACGATAATTAAAACTTCACCGATTATTGTTCCCAATTCCTGCGAAATAATGTAACAATGTAACAAATATAGTTTAAATTACAATATACAGGAAATATCCGTCGTTTACTTCCACTAGAATAATTTACAAGTATAGTGCTTGTAAATTAATCTACGAGAATATAGGCAGGCACACCTAAGTAGGCACATTAGTTGCCTAATATTACTATTTGAGAAGAGCATTTCACATAAGGAGTTATGTCACGTTTTGTAATGGGACAAGGAGGGCTCCTATGTATGCTTGCTTCCAATAATAGGTATGGCAAAAACGCCTAAACGCACGTAAATTTGTTCTAGATTCCACAAAGTCCGTATAGTAAATATACACCTGACGAAACAATTAAAATGTTTAACATTTAAAAAAAACGTGGGATTTCCTCCTCTGTCGTGGGTGCGTTTGCAAACATACAAGTTCACATACACATGACACCCAGACACGAAACAACAATCTGTGGATCACACAAAGAGTTGTTCCGTGCGGGAATCGAACCCGCGACACGTTGCGCGGCAGTCAGTTGCCCAACCACCGCGCCAACCGTGCAGTCAAAAGAGTGAAACAGAGAACAGAGAGAACAGAGTAAAGAAAATGTCAGTGAATTCTTATTTTTTTTTCGGTTTTTATTTATTAAGGGTTTGAATTCTTATTTGAAAGAGTAGATTTATTATATGCTTAATGCCCTTTGAATGTACATTGGGGTAGGTACCTAATTGGGGGCAAAAATGTGCTACTATCGAGTGGGATTTTTTGCTAACCATAGTTGCCAATGTTTTACCCCACTCAGGAAGCGACCTTATTGTATTATATTTGAAAGAAGTCATAATGGCCCGGAGGTTTAAGACGCCCGCTTCTCATGCATCAGAGTCCGAGTTCGAAACCTACCAATGTCACTTTTTTCGAGTTATATATACTATCTGAGATTGTTTAGACACCACTGACAAAAGTGACAAACGGTAAAGGAAATCATCGTGAGGAAACCTAGGCTTATTCAAAATCTGCAACCCGCATTGAGCAAGCGTGGTGTTTCATGCTTAAACCTTCTCCGTGCGATAAAAGGAGTTTGGTCAGCAGTGGCTTATAGGCTGTTGATGATGGTTATTATTATCATTATTTAAAAGAAGAAAGAAAGAGAGATTTATGTAATGTATTCCTAAAATCTATATCGGTAAGATTAAGAATACTTCATAATTACATCGCAAAAACTCCGGTTCTTAGGAGCTTAGTACAAATCTTAAATAAAGACCATCAAAGTTTTAAAGCCAAGAATTAGCATTCAGAAACCCAATACTGAAAACGTTAATGCTTTGACTAAAATAGCACTGCTGCCATCTAAAATTTCAAAAGGCTCGTTGGATCACCAGCTATCCACCTTAAATGAAACTCCCTCCCCTCCCTTTTTTAAAGTAAATTGAATGTACAAGGAGGAAGATAATAAGTCCTCGCGGTTCAACCTTAAATGGCCTACATCACGTTTGTGTAGTCAAGACATAAAGAGTGTCTGCATTTACACCGTGCGTGACGTAATTTTGGTGCAATTGGTGTTCAAAACTGAAGTTAAACTATTTAACTCGTCGTGTACCGTCATTATAGACACAATTAAAGAACAAGACGTTGCGGTCACCGGTGATCGCTTGGTGTTTGACAGTTTAAAACATAAACGGGATAGATAACGAAGATAGCAAACGAACAGACGGATGACCTGATAGTAATATGAGTATTTGCACATACACGTATGAATAATAATAAAGACCAATTTTAAATAATAAACTTATTATATAAACATAGAACACAGAGACTTGAGAAAGTGTCATAATAAGTCGAGATGGAATTCTAATGGATAGAAAAATAGACAGCCACCTTGCGGCTGGATAATCGGTTGCCGCGCAACGTATAGCGTATATATGTATATACTAGCTTTTACCCGCGGCTTCGCTCGCGTCACAAAAGGATAAAAATGCCTATGTGACATATACCCATACACACAGCGCCATCTATACCAATACTTTTGTTTTTCCTCGGGAATAACAAATTTTTCCGGGTTTAAAGTACCCTATTATTTAATCCTGACTTCTAACTTTACGTCCACAAATATTCAAAGCAATCGGTTTAGTAGTTACGGCGTGAAAGTGGAACAAACAAACAAACTCACTTTCCGATTTATAATATTAGTAAGGATATTAGTAAGGATTCCCACATGGAGCAACTCTTTGTATGCCTAATCCACAAATTGTGGTATAAGGTTTGAGATATCGATATGGATATGAACTTATATGTTTGTAAACACACCCACGATGTTGGATTGTCTAAAATTGGGTGTTAGTAAACTATTTTTAGGCTGTTATCTTTCAAAGGTTCTTGAAGAGAACATAATGATAAACCTTTTAATGCTATCGAGATTAAAAAATATTACGTACCTATCAGTTCCCAGCTCACAACGCCCACAAAAAATGATACGGTGTAACAGGTGGACTTTTTAACAAAATATCTGAGCTGAGTTTTGCGATGCCAATATAAATGCCAATCACACTGCGCTTTTATCTTTCAATTGTAAACATAACATTTTTATTTGAAGTCGTATCTTTCGAGTACGTACCACCAACAGATACAAAAGACTTCTTTTTACGTAATTTATGACAATAAGAGTCTTAGACTTTTCGACTTACGATCTTCGGCCACCGTGAGCGCGGACCTGCGGACGGCGAGCATGGGTGGCTCCCAGTCCGACCAGAAACAGACCCGAGCATACGGCGCGTTGCGTTCTGCGCGCGCCTCAAAGAGCCATCAGACCACCACAGATGGGGCCCAATAGAGCCGATGCCGATTCGGAGTCTCGGAAAACCTAACGGGTAACCGGGGCTCCGGCTCGACTTGCAGGAGAAGGAACGGGATAGTTTTTAGTCAGTAAGAGTCTTACTCTCCCTCCCGCCTCACCCAGGCGGGAGCAGTCAATCGATGATTTTCCCCCATTAAAAAAAAGACTTTTAGACTTAGACCTTGATGTCTTAAGACAATCAAGTTATAGGGACGAGCAGTAACTCTAAACATTCAAGTCCTAACCATCGGCCTACCAAGCAATGAAAGTACAATAGCAACTAAGATCCTTCTCTTATTTTAAACCGTAATTGCGAATTTAGTCTCTGGTTTGAATGTTCTCCGCTGTTTCTTGAATGTGTTGTAATATAATTACGGTATGAAAGCACGGAGCACCTCTTTATAGTACCCTCCGTATTTCTCTGTCAAAAATTAAGTCCCTATGAACGTACACACGGCAATACATCCAGCGATACATAACCAGTATAAGCTGACCGTTTAATGTGCGGAAAGATTATACAAACCGAGACCATGATATACTAGTTGTGTATAAGTCGATGTGTACCCAAAGAATGGTTCTCAAAGAACACCATAAGGAAAATTCGCAAAATTTATGGGTTCTACCTTTTTATTGCTGCATAAAGTCCCAAGTTACAGCGTAGGTATTCTTACTTAATGACATTTTCTCTTTATTGTTTCGTTATAAAAGCGAGGTTATAAACGCAATCAATAAATTGAAGTCATTTTAGACTCTATTGGTAAGCATAAAATCTTTAAATAGAATATGCATAGTGCGCTATTTTTACTTTAATCAAAGTAGAAATTGGAACATTTTGCTTGACTGTACTTACGACCACAAAAAGGAAAAAATCAACAGCCCAATTAATTCTACATCATAACTAAGTACTACAAACTAAGTAGAAAAGACAAAAGAGTTCAAACCACTGCATTTCAACCCTTAAGGTCACTTTTTATTTCCATAGAAATCCCGTAGAACTTTCAAACAAACAACATCTTATGGAAAAAATCTGACTTTCCACAGGTCATCTAAGCGTATTGAAGGCAACACTATTGAATGAAATTAGCAGTGAATGACAGTTATGGTGTTAAAAGCAATATGAAGGCCTGAGGACGTGCCTGGATAACCTATGACTCTGGAAAATTACTAGTCTAATACTCCAGTCTTGTCGCGGAGAATCTAAAGGGTAACCGGGGCTCCGGCTCGACGTGCAGGAGAAGGAACGGGGTGGTTTTTAGTCAGTAAGAGTCTGACACTCCCTCCCGCCTCACCCAGGCGGGAGCAGAGATTCGATGATTTTCCACCCTTAACAAGAAAATACTCCAATCTTGGTATAATGATTTGTATTATAGCATTTGAATAATTATACTTCATTTTAGATCGGTATACAGCAGCTGTAGCCAAATGCCATTTAGCTCTTGTCTACTTGTAGAGTAGAAAACTAAATTATATGGTATTGGCGTAAATTTTGACACTTGTCAGTGTCATCCGCATACATTTAGTTTTCTACTCTCTCGGTAGACAAGTGTCAAAGTGGCGTTTGGCTAAAGGCTCTGGTAAGGAAATAAATATTTACTCAGTATAAAAACAGTAGCTACTGTTATATTAAATTACAAACTTTAAAACAAAACCAAATCTTTTGTAACCAACAGTTATTTCAATAGATAACCAACGGGTACTGCCTCTGTACCGAATCTATCTTTATTTTCTTTTTTGCTTAGTAAATAACCAATAATAGTTGACTAAATATTATGCTTCATTTTTAGAATGCAAAATGTATCTTATTCACATTCACGTGTAATGTAACATTTTAGATTCACTTTAGATAGACTTTGAGCATTACATTACAATAATACCTCCCTGACTAACGAGCATTTGTGTGTAATGTAACAACGAGCATTTGCGTGTAATGTAACATATAGATTAGACTTTACGCATTTCATAGCAAGATGTCAGACGAAGCGGGCGAGCGGATAAGATACTACACATTGTATCATTACAAGGTGCTCATTGTAATGCTCGGTTCTCCTCCTTCACTAATGTAATGCTCAGATCTGTGACATTACATTACACGCGAATGCTCCCGGTGAGGGAGCGTTTTAAACAATACATAGTAACAAACAATAAAACTACCATACTGACATAACCTTCTACTTTTAAATAACTCCAAAAATAAAACACAACTTAGTTAAACAAAAACCATAATTTACATAACCAATTTCCTAAGTAAAACCGAAATAGATCTACCACAAGACACCTATCGTCTAACAAAAATATCCCTAAAATAAATGTTACATCCAAAAAGGGATCTCATCAATTCTTTGCTAAGGATATAAATTACCATTTAAACCAGGCAAGGAAGCTTGCCAACAAAACTCTGTTCCTTCGCACCTTCGTATACGGAATACCGAATTCAGCTATTGTCTTTGGCGAGCTTAGTATAAAGTTTTAGTAACACTGAGAGCGGTGGGTAGAAAAAATTAAGGCATAATAATAAAGATGTGTTTCTTTTACGTTGACTTGACTACCTCGAGTGGTTGCAAGTGCGACTGCCGGTCAAGGGGTCTCGGGTTCGATTCCCGGGTCGGGCGAAGTATTACTGGGTTTTTAAAAATCTCAGTAGTAGCACGGAGTCTGGAAATCTGCCCGGTATATGGCAATAGGCTCACCCCCTATTACATGGGACTCATAACATAAATAGTGAAAAGTGGGTGTTACATTGTACGGTGGCATAATGTACACCTCTGCCTACCCCTTCGGGGATAAAAGGCGTGATGTTATGTTTCTTTTACGCTGCAGATTATTAACATCATCTGATGCATTAAATCTGATGGACTATTGGACATCTGGTGTCGAGGTGGCCCGGAGGTTGACGCCCGCTTCTCATGCACGAGGGTGCGGGTCCGAAACCTACCAACGGCAAGTACCAATGTGACTTTTTCCGAGTTATATATACTTTCTAAGATTATTTAGACACCACTGACCAAAGGTGAAGGAAAACATCGTGAGGAAACCTGGGTTTATAATTTTGTAATTATAAGTTTGAAATTGCCAGCCTGCATTGAGCAAGCGTGGTGATTAATGCTCTAACCTTCTCTATGTGAGATAAAGATAAAGATAAAGATAAACGATAATAAAGATAATGAGAAGAGGCTTTGCTCAGCAGTGGGCATTTATAGGCTGTTGATGATGAAAATAACTGATTTTAATGATTACAACTTCATACACGATTTGTAAAAGGTGTACTAATCACGTGGCGGTAATCTGTCGACGCCGTACGTAAACATTCCGAACACCAGAGAAATTACGGGTGTATTGCCAGCATTTTGGGGGGTTACATTTTAGGATTAGGGATGGAGAGGACGAAGCCGTAGTAACACTCCGGTCAAACCCGCCATTTTTTAAGCCATTTGATAAGCTGTTGTTGATTATGATGATGATGATGATGATTGGACATGGTGAGCTGGAGAGATTGCAGTTCAGGTTCCAAAGGTTCAGGATTTCCGAAGACCGCTGCATGTGTAGTTATATATTCACTCTTACGGCTCGTCATAACTTACCTCAGGTAAATAAGTTATCATACAAATATTCAGGAAACACACTTGTAGTACCATTTCCAGTATTCAATAAATCTCGGTCACTACGACCACGCCTTTATCGTAAGCTTGTCTTTAAACTGAGTGGGCGTCGAGGGTGGAGCACCCCGCTTATGACGTCACTACAAGATCAAGGCCGCGACTGCGCTACACACATTTTTTCTCTATTTAGGAAGCTAAACACACGTAGTATGTAAGTACAGGATTTTCGTTTGTGTCCATTTTGATGTGTTTCGTAATAGGCATGACTTCTCATGTAATATTGAATAAACCTTTTGCTAAATAGGTAGGTACCTATCGGGCGTAATTCGTGACATACTATCCTGGAAAATTGGAAACATGAAAAAGCATACTAATACTTTTCCTGACTACGAAATCGAAACCAGAATATATCTGCAAAGCATTGTATTGATTCTATTTATAATAATTATAACACGTCACTGTCCATTGATAAAATAAATACCTCTAGATACAATAGACTTATTGACTGCACGGTTGGTGCGGTGGCTGGGCAACCGGCTGCCGTACAACGTATCGCAGGTTCGATTCCCGCACGGAACAACACTTTGTGTGATCCACAAATTGTTGTTTCGGGTCTGGGTGTCATGTGTATGTGAAATTGTATATGTGGGGCAACGTTTTAAAAAAAATATATAGGTCTTAAACTGTAGATTATTTTACAACCTAAGTGCTACAAAGAATAAAAGTTTGTTAGCCTATCTATAGTTAATGACTCCTGGGTCTAGCGCTCACTAAATTAGCCTGCCCTATACTTTGCCACTTCGACGCTAATTACAGACTGACTATTTAAATAAAAGAGAGGGAAAACGTAATTAACATAAATTAAAGGAACTAGTGCTAAAGAAAAAGAAGGTACTTATTTTCGTTTAAAACATTAGCTGTTATCTAGAGACATAACATCACACCTTTTATCCCCGAAGGGGTAGGCAGAGGTGCACATGACGGCACTTAATGCCACTGTACAATGTAACACTCACTTTTCACTATTTATGTTATGAGTCCCATGTAATAGAGGGTGAGCTTATTACCATATACCGGGCACGATTCCAGACACCGTGCTACTACTGAGAATTTTTAAAAACCCATTAATACTTTGCCCGACCTGGGAATCGAACCCGAGACCCTTTACCCGGCAGTCGCACTTGCAACCACTCCTTGCAACCACTCAGCCAACGACCTTGAGACATAACATAACATCACACCTTTTATCCCCGAAGGGGTAGGCAGAGATGCACATTACGGCACTCAATGCCACTGTACAATGTAACACCCACTACTCACCTAGAGACATGTATTTTGTCTTATAACTAACAATTAATCTATAATCTAACAAAAAATATTTGGTAAAACATTATGTACGGTGGTCAGCAGACCAATCTATTCTTTACTGTCTAATTACTCTACCACATGTTCAACTTTATTGTATGGACATAAGGTCGAAATCCAATGAATTAATTTGACAGATTTTAGTAGATTAATCTGCTGTACACTATACATATTAAGTGCAATCATAAAGTCAGCTCAAGTCTGCTTGACGCGTGGAATATTTAAATACTGCGTTCAGCAAATTTATGATGAAATTTATATATATAACTAGCGACCCGCCCCGGCTTCGCATGGGTGCAATATGTATGTATTATACATTAAAAACCTTCTTTAAGAATCATTTTATTTATTTAAAAAACCCGCGTCAAAATCCGTTGCGTAGTTTTAAAGATGTAAGCATACATAGGGACAGATAGACGGCGGATAGCGTCTTTTTTTTACTATGTAGTTATTACATTAAATTTATAGTCATGAAAAAGGGCTAAACAGGGGAATACAAAAAACAACACAGTTTTATTAACCCCTTACATCAGTCACTATACAATACATATGTATATATGACCTTTTTATTCGACTATAACATACATACATAACAAACCACACAGTCCCAAGAATATGAAACAAACACACGTAACACAAGCTGGGGAAACCGAGAGAAGTTCCCAAGCGAACCGCTAGAGGGCGGTAGGGTTACAATTAAACTACGTATATAATAAAACCTCTTTTATTACTCCTTTGACGGTAACTACACCTGTGCTTAATTGTACAAACACCGCACATTTATTTAGGTTTTAACTCTAAGTGTGACGTAATTAGTATATGTTAGTAATTAACTGAATGTCATGTGTTTCTATACATATAACTATTACATTAAAATGAGGATTTAACAAGTTAAATTTTCAATATAATTATAAAATATTAAAATGAAAAAAAATGAAAAACTACATCTAATTAAAGTTGACATCGGACATCATCATTTCAGACATCAAGCTATTACTAAAACTTAGGTACTGATAAACTTGATAACAATATTGGCTCTCCAATTCTATGCCTTACTCAATTTAAGACTTTGTACTTAACAGTCATAAACACTAAATTGGACTAAAAAGTATGCTACAATTCATTCAAGCAGATTGGCATCATTATAATTTGAATCACGTTCAATTTCAAACAAAGTAAATCTTTTTGGGGTTCAAAAAACATTTTGTGAACTGAATTAGCTTATTACACACTTAAATAACGCGATCCAGACCCTAGAGGTCACGGGGCGGGGACGAAGGATTTATGGGGTCCAACTTTCAAATGGGTTTTAAAATGAACTTATTAATACAGAGCTGTTTAATTTAAATGTAGATTTTTGGAACAATGTGTTGGATAAACGGAACATTTAATATGATAAATTTAATATGTATGGGGTGAATTTAAACACGTATGGAGGGCGATATGCCAAAGATGAAAATATGATATTTTGCTCAATGTAAAGACAACATAGGTAGCATACACAGTACAGGACAGAATCCCAGAGTATCACTGTGAATTTTGAATTTGAAAAATCACAAGTCCAGTAAAAATCCCAACAAAAAAGTACATATGTGTGAAATAAATTAGTGAAACAAGATTAGCAATTCAAATTAATATCTGCAGCCAAATTATTAGGAATTAACTCATAATTCATTTTTATTAACTAAAAATCGCGGGCTACTCACCCGAATATACTGAGAAAAGCTCTACTAGTTTCGAACCACAGAGGGGTTCTTCCTCATGAGCAACCCACAGTAGGCTGCGCGACATCGCCGCGACCGTGCACTAGAGCTTTTCTCAGTTCATTCACGTGAGTAACTCGCGATTTTTAGTTAATTTAGTATGTCTCACGATAGTTATTATAAAAACATCATTTTTATTCCCTGTCAATTCCAACAAAATACAGTCATAACCACCCACGTATTGTTAAACTAACAATATGAACGATCATAAAAACTTACCTGACCTTGAAATATGACCGACGCCATAAAAGTACTATAAATAAACAAAGCCGTTAAAAATATGATGGGATATTATTTCGAATGTTTTCAGGCCAGTTCTTAGAGCTTCTATTAAAAAGTTTTCATGTAAATTCCTGAAAATGTGAGACATTAAATCATACTGTCGCTATTTTCGCTTGTAATGGAGTAATGTATTTAAAATGAAAAATGAGTTTTTATAAGAGTTTGAACATAAAACACCGAATATAAGTCTTTAAAAATGCTTATGACTAGATGTTTGAACGTATTCAAAGCTACAGAATATGTAAAGTTCGAAGAAGACAGTGCTACGTAATTCCTATATACTTTTCAAAGATGAAAGCGTAAGTTTTTTTTGTACGTAGGAAAAAACAAATTATCTGACTGTAGACATAATCAAGTATATACAAAAAGCCTTTTACGGTTACTAAACTCTTATCAATATCATGAGCAATGTTAGCGTACTTCACCCCATACACAGTGAGAGAATGAAAGCAACCGCACTTCCACTTCAAGCAATCCTATTTTATAATCAACTGTGGGAGAGCCATGCTTCGGCATGAATGGGCCGGCTCGACCGGAGGGATACAACGTTGTGTTGTGTTTCGTCGTGTGAGTGAGGTTACCGGAGGCCCAATTACCCTCCCCTTCCCCAATCTCCCCAATTCCTGAATCCCCAACGATCCTCAAATTCCTAATCCCAAAAGGCCGGTAACGCACTTGTAACGCCTCTGGTGTTCCAGGTGTCCATTGGCGACGCCGATTGCTTACCATCAGGTGATCCGTCTGCTCGTTTACCGGTTTATACCATAAAAAAATCACCTACATACAAAAAACCTAACCTATAATGAATTCTACGCAATACACACGAAGCAATCTTTCTAAGCAAACAAAATATAACCAACACGGCACATTGTGTTGTAATATGCAAGCAACAAAACATGGTACGTGGTCTATCGATCTTACCCTTCGGCTTGACGGCGCCCTTACAGAGATCAACAAAAACGCGCCTATAAGGCAGGGCGTAAACGTGGATACTTTAATCTGTGGTATCAGACACAATTTACCAATGAATGTTTGATTTTCATAGAACCTTTATGAAATAGTTCACTCCTTGTACACAATACGTGTGTCCAATTGCTTCCTCTTACATAATTATTACCTTTAAAGTATTTTATCGAGGAAGGCGATAGGCAGCAATATAAAACATTACGCTATGACTAAAAGAGCCGAGCGACGGGTGAAACTACACAAGAGTTGCTAATAATCATAAACATAACATAACATGAAGTGAACAATGAAGTGTGGGAGAGCCATGCTTCGGCACGAATCCGCCGGCTAGACCGGAGTGATACCACGGCCTCACAGAAAACCTACGTGAAGCAACGCTTGCGTTGTGTTTCGTCGTGTGAGTGAGGTTACCGGAGGCCCAATTACCCTCCCCTTCCCAATCTCCCCAATTCCTAAATCCCCAACGATTCTCAAACTCCTAATTCCCCAAAAGGCCTGTAACGCACTTGTAACTCCTCTGGTGTTCCGGATGTCCATGGGCGACGCCGATTGCTTACCATAAGGTGATCCGTCTACTCGTTTACCGTCTTATGCCATAAAAAACCATAACAATACGCCTTTTATCCCCTAAGGCGTAAACATAGGTGCACATTACGGCACTTAATGCCACTATAGTTACAATGTAACACCTATTTCAGTCAGGTAGTCACATTTGTGACCACTCGGCCGATCAAAAAGTGTTCGGTGACGACAAGTGGAAACAAAAAAGTGTCTACGTTTGCGCAGCGCCTAACGCACTGCCTAGCTCGACTCGGTGAAAATACATCTGAGATTAAATGGACCTACTGGAATTCATAACTTCGGTTACGTAAAATTGTTTATATAAAGACAAAGAGTTATTTTAACATTGGAGGGT
Organism: Spodoptera littoralis; assembly: GCA_902850265.1. Classification (NCBI taxonomy): domain Eukaryota; kingdom Metazoa; phylum Arthropoda; class Insecta; order Lepidoptera; family Noctuidae; genus Spodoptera; species Spodoptera littoralis. The sequence continues at coordinate 11,510,510 of LR824544.2, forward strand.
GTTATTTTCAGTGGCAGTATTTCGTTTTAGTATCAAACTTGAATACGTAATAGTTATTTTAATTAGGTCTATTGCATAATGTTAGAGCTTTGTTGTAGTGACGTAAGATAGGTCTAATAATGGTTCTACAGCGAAACGCAATCAGTCAGACATGTTTTTTATTTAATAGGAACCACTAAAATATAGATGTTACGTTTATTACCTGCTTCGTAACATTTCGTCGCATTTTATGTAAACATACACACAGAAAACAGCCATGGCCGAAGAAAATTATGGGAAAAGGTGTCTATAAATATTCACATTATCAGTGAATATGAATACGAAAAAATATTATATAGTCTATTAGTAATAGTAATATTACATAAGGAGTGAATCGTACAACACTTTTTTTTTAAGGGGGGGAAATCATCGAATGACTATAAACCACCCCGTTCCTACTCCTGCACTTCGAGCCGGAGCCCCGGTAAAATCAGTCAACACTACATATTTCTTTCATAAACTACGTTAAAAAACCTACTTCAAGGGAGTTGAAGTAGGTTTTTTTAGAAAGAGGGATCTTTCATTAAATCGGTGTACTAACACCTTCTACTAAGTGTAACAAACACTTTTCTGAAAACCGCATCAAAATCGGTTCAGCCAATTGGGAGATATTCGCGCACAAACATTCATACATACATAACGTAACATTATGCCTACTTATTATGGCACATTATAGAGGTATCACTGTACAATGTAACACCCACTTTTCACTATTTATGTTATCAGTCACATGTAATAGGGGGTGAGCCTATTGCCATTTAACGGGCACAGTTTCAGACTCCGTGCTACTACTGAGAATTTTAAAAATACCCAGTAATACTTTGCCAGACCCGGGAATCGAACCCGAGACCCCTTGCCCATACACATACATACAAACAGTTCAAAATAAGAAGATATTTTTTTTTGGAAGTCGGTTAAAAACATACTATTCCGACACTAATGTGCTCCTTAGAAATCTATCTACAAAAACAAATATAATTCACAACTTAAATAAAGTCTTCAACGAAAATTCAAGTTCAATTCTAACTACATTAGGTATTTCTTATTCGTACATTGAAAATGCGTACTTGGTAACTACGCATCAGGTTCACAGCTGGGTAGGCACGCCCTCTCAATTACAGGGGCCTACCATTCTACAACGCAATCTGACATTACAACTGGATTTCGTGAAACGCAAAACGGCGGAACAGATTTCCCTTTAAAAACGTTAAGACTTGGCTTTTTCTACCTTGTTTTCTTGGAATATTAATTGTTATGAACTATTTTTCTTTCTCTTTTTGTGTTTGTTTAAGTTTTAAAATCAAGGGAATCGTTATTTGTTTTATTTAATGAATTCGTCGTAACAACGACTTACTTCTTCAGCTAAATATTTTTTTTTTTTTAAGGGGGAAAAATCATCGAATGACTGCTCCCGCCTGGGTGAGGCGGAAGGGAGTGTCAGTCTCTTACTGACTAAAAACCACCCCGTTCCTTCTCCTGCACGTCGAGCCGGAGCCCCGGTTACCCGTTAGGTTCTCCGCGTCAGCTAAATATTAAACTGTCAAACACCAAGCGGTCACCGGTGACCGCAGCCTAGTGTTCTTTAATTGTGTCTATAAATACGGTACTCGACGAGTAAAGAGTAAATTTTTTACAGTTTATGAAGTGTTATATCGTTAAGTATTCATATGGCGGTAGGGCGAGGCCTACCGGTGTGGTGATTCCATAAGGGCATCCCGGACCCGGTCACCGGCAGTGGAGGGACACCGCGATGGTTTTAGCCCGTAAGAGTCCGGCACGAACTCGTCCTAAGGATTTCAATCGCGATATAAATTCACAAAACGATCAGAAGAAATACAAATTACCGGCAATTTACGGTTTTTTTTTCAGTTCTCAGCAGCCTTTTTATATTGTGACTGCCAATTACGAGTAAAGGAAATAAAACAATAATTTTTACTATGTCATGTAGTTTAATTTCAAATTATCGTTGATATTGGTAAATATAATTCACGACAAAACGAATTTAGTAGGACGTATCAAATTGTCAACATGCCATATGCCACCTACGCGGCTACGGGTTACGGGCTACGAGATCCCTACGAGCTACGAAGTGGCTACGGAATTTAAAATATGGTGTACAAACGACAAACCGATTATTTTTAATTTTTTGTCATTATAGACCCAGTGTGTATGCAAAATAAATCAAAGGACTAATCACAAAGAATGTTATAGTATGTATGCACGTACTATTTTAGAAAAAAAAACATAATTATATATCAAAATAAATACACTAAGTATCGACTTAGTAAATATCGTTTAAAAACATGCATGATTATATGCTTTTTGCAAATCAGAATGGTAATTGTGAATTAATATCTTCATTTAAATGTTTTGGAATATCAATGATTTACAAATTACAATTGCATGACTGATATCGTGTTAGATTAGTAATCAATTAACACACTATTTCATACACAGTTACATTGACCTCGCCTACGCGAAATTATGATATACTTGAAAATGATTTGTTCTTGATGGTTGCAGATTCAGTATCTCATGTCGTGAGTAAGGTTAAACCACTGGTCTTTATTCCCCAGAAGCGTAAGGAACATCCATGTGATATCGTTTCATTTAATTTAATTTGAGCCAATAATGTCATGAATATTTCTTTTATTCCAGCAAATATACTGTAGTAATGATTTAGGGAACAGAGAGTAAAATTCTCTAAGATCGGAAAAGGAGGATCCTCCGACCAGGTGATCGTGCCTGGCGGGCGAACCGCCCAACAGTTGTTCATTGGGATTTTCTATCCGTGTTAATTCGCATGTAAACTTCACATGTGCCTTGTAGGATTTATGTGACGTCATCCGTTGTTTTCATCGATAGTCTATGTGCGTTTACTGTATCTCACATGTATGTCACAAAGATACTAATTAAGGTTGGACCATTCTGAGGATGGTAGGGGAGTGATTAATGGAATACTTCCTGAAACACAACCAAGACATAACATCTGGTAATGGCAGAATAGTTGATGACAGAAATAAATAGTGTATAAAGAACTAGTGATTGATACTGATGAGATTATGTACCCTGTGATTGGACAATGAACTGATTTAAAAAAGCATTCATGACACAGAAGAGAATAGTGCTATATCATCATCATCAACAGCTTATAAATGCCCACTGCTGAGCAAAGCCTCTTCTCACACGGAGAAGGTTAGAGCATTAATCACCACGCTTGCTCAATGCGGGTTGGCGATTTCAAACTTATAATTAGAAATTATAAGCCCAGGTTTCCTCACGATGTTTTTCCTTCACCGTTTGTCAGTGGTGTCTAAATAATTTTAGAAAGCACATATAACTCGGAAGAAGTCACATTGGTGCTTGCCGTTGATAGGTTTCGAACCCGCAGCCTCATGCATGAGAAGCAGGCGTCTTAAACCTCCGAGCCACCACGACTTCTATATAATTAGTTCTATAGTTCATTGTAATACGTAGCCACACGTTTGCCAACTAAAGAGTACCAAACCCTAGTTACTAAGTTACAATATAAACCATGTTCTGTTCCTTACAGAAGTCCGATATCTTTACATATATACTACATAGATATATATTTCTGAATTTATATACAGTTGGCTGTATTGATCTGGACCCACTCCGGCACATTAGCATATTTTAGCTTTGGATAGCGATTCGACAGGGATACTCCTATGTATGAGTAAGAAGTACCTAAGGACTACCAGTTTTTTATACAACCTATTTATAGGAAAATAAAATAGCTGATGTTTGAACAAAGGAAAGATCTTGATCAACAAAACCAACAATCAATTATTATATTTTCGGCTTACTCACGTAACTCTTTGACGAGGAACTCGATTAGTTTCAAGCCACGCTAGAGGCTTATATTCATGACTATCACTGTCTGAATCATGGCAGAAGGCGCGCTGGACCTGCACCATAACAAACTCGAGTAGCCAATAGCAGCGCGACAATCACCGTGTCGAGTTGAGTTCCTCGTAGAACATCTTAATAATAATTTTAGTATATCTTACGAAACTTTTAATATAAATAAAACAACAATCATTGAAATGGGGCCAGCCATTTTTGAGACGCAAATACTACATGAGTTCATCTTTGCAAATTACCTAAGTACTACCAGGAAAACTGAATATTGAATAATTGAACGGAGACCTCCACCTACTGCTTTGACTGAATATAATTCGTGTTAAATAACACATAGAGGTATATAAAAATAGATTTTCTTCAGAACAAAATCCTTGGGTGTTTAATAATAGAACTAAATGAAAGTCCTGTTTTAATGTTATTCGTAAAGGTCTGTTATTTTAGGCTAACGAGCTAAAATAAGACCATACTACGTATTGTTAGAGATACTAATTTATGTAAGAGACTAGTGCCTGACTATATATAGATTTGAAGCTAATAATATCTTTATTTTAATTATATGTTAAAAGTAGTATTTATTTAAAAAAGACTAGCTGTGAGACGCAGTTTTTCAGATGTTGTTAAAGGAAAAAAGTAGCAACATGCACTGTGATCTTCAACTTAAGCGCGGAGGTTACATATTTACATAATATCACGCTTTTTTATCCCCGAAAGTGTAGGCAGAGGAGCACATTACGGCACTTAATGCCACTGTACAATGTAACATCCACTTTTCACTATTTATGTTATGAGTCCCATGTAATAGGGGGTGAGCCTATTGCCATATACCGGGCACAATTCCAGACTCCGTGCTACTACTGAGAAATTTTAAAAACCCAGTAATACTTTGCCCGACCCGGGAATCGAACCCGAGACCCCTTGCCCGACAGTCGCACTTGCGACCACTCGGCCAACGAGGCAGTCGAGGTTATATCTTTAAATATATATTCTTCTGTGAGTGTGTATGTCACTGAACTTCTCTCAAATGACTGGACCGATTTTGATGAATTTTTTTTTTGTGTGTTCAAGGGAGATCCCCTTTGGGGAATGGGTTAGATTCACAAATCGGCCTGGCAGATGGCGCTGCAGTCGGTGTCTAGGTTGTTTATCCTAAACGGCAGAACTAATTGGAATGATTTTTTGTTTATACATTCAAGTGGATATGCAGGACAACGTCTGTTGGGTCCGCTAGTATTTATATATAGTAAACCCTTCTTTTCCCAATACATAGCCGCGGAGGACTTATCGGGTTGCCGGGACTCCAGCTCAAAGAGTAGGAACGGGGTGGTTTTAGTCAGTAAGAGTCTGACACTGCCTCTCGCCTCACTCAGGGCGAGATCAAGGGCCATTATCCCCCTTAAAACCCTCCTTTTATAGTCGAAGCCCATAGTCTTACAGTGGAATATAAAGAGTTATTAATGTATGTTACATAGTATGTTTCAGCACACACGATATATCACACGAAACAGACACAGTTCGCGTTTATTCGGCATTGAGATTTAATTATCTTGCCAGGGGAAAATACGCAAAGGGAAAATATTTCTATATACGTACATATGTGAAGGTTCATATTTATATGTAACCGTGTGGACGGAAATAGCACATTTGATTTTAGTCCTAATGTAATTTTAGAAGGGAATGATAAAATATGTATATATCCTTATACTAGCTTTCCATTCGTGACTTCGCTTGCGTGGATCAGATTCAGAATCAGAATCATTTATCTGTTAAACATACCTATGTTTAACAACATTTAAACTACCTAGTTTACATAATAAGGTCTTACATATAAAGATGGTCCACTATGTTTTGCCGTGATAGACGTACAAATATACTAGGTGCATTAGAAACATTATTAGAATATTACAATTGAAGTAAATTGAGTGCAATAATAATAAAAATTAAGTATGTCGAAATTAACATAGCATAACATAACATCACGCCTTTTATCTCCGAAGGGGTAGGCAGAGGTGCACATTACGGCACTTAATGCTACTGTACAATGTAACACCCACTTTTCACTATTTATGTTATGAGTCCCATGTAATAGGGGTGAGCCTATTGCCACATACCGGGCACATTTCCAGACTCCGTGCTACTACTGAAATTTTTAAAAACCCAGTAATACTTTGCCCGACCCGGGAATCGAACCCGAGACCCCTTGCCCGGCAGCTACACTTGCGACCACTCGGCCAACGAGGCAGTCTGTATGTCGAAATTATGTCAGTTAAAATTTTCAATAAAAGAATAATATCAATAAAACGTATAAAGGTTATCTATATTATTTTCCAAGCTACTTTAACTAAGTATCTCCAGGCTCAAAAAAACATACCATAGACATAAGTGGGTGTACCTGTGTGTATAAAAGTGAGTATATCAAGCCAAGTTACTTGCTACTCATGATTTTCAAAGACTTTTCTATTAATATTCATAATGAACATTTAATTACCTCTCTTAGTTATTTAGGATCTTAGGTATTTTTAGAAGCGAAAAATGAGATCAACGCGTTTAAAAAAGATACTTATCAGAATTTTGAAATGGCATTGAAAATGAATTTTTTAGAAGGCAAATTTATAGAATTATGTTTGATGATATGTTTTTGATGGTCGTTTAAAAAAGTCTGTAATATACTATTCATATGTTTTCACAGCATAACCATTTGTATGTTGTATTTGTTTCAAATCAAATCAATTTATTTGTGAGCACAGGTAATACAGAAGGGTGTTATAATACATTCTCGTATCTCCATGTTCTACATTGTTCTATGTTTGTTGTCCGTATTTAAATGGCATAACAAATCGTAACATAGCCTCGTGGTATACTATAAAACCACTACTCCAGTGGCGAAATCTTGACGAGACACGCCAGGTCGATTATACCTTCTGGACAAAGGAGAATGGCAGGTTTGTATGGAAGTTTTGTACCGCTATAAAATTTTGTATTAGTCATTGTTTTAACCAAGTGAATAGTCTGAACGATAGATATTTTTATTATGAAGTTTAGAAAAAAATTACATATTTTTAGAACTTGGGGTTCAAAAGTTATTTCACTTTGAAAATGTGCAAAAGGTATGTTAAGGTGGTACCACACTTGACATTGCGTAGTCGCCTTATTTGTCCAAATATTTGTAGACTACGTACAAATGGCGTCCAAATAGTATCTCTATATGTAATGGCGTGCAAATATATAGCAAACAAAGAAGAATAAATCCTCCAAACATGTTCTTTTTTGGCCGAACACAACAAATACGCAACGTCAAGTGTAGAGCCACCGTAAGCAAAATATCTATTACAAATGACAGATGACAGTTAACTGAAAAATGTCAATGTGCTCTCATGTGGTTGTTTATTTACAAAAAACAAAAATCTAAAAATACTGCTCGCTACTCAAGTGACTATTACACTTTGTATTATTAGAAAGAAAGAAAGAAAGAAAAACCATTTATTTTGCTACGACACACAACAAGAATTTAGAAACCCAAAAAATAACCTATGGTGCGTCGCAGCGCAAAAGGCAATTAGGAATGATCCTGTTAATTCAGCAAGCATGATGCACCTATAGAGTTTTAAAGAGTATGCCTCACAATCTTTTTCATTTCTTAGGTGCCTACGAAAATGCAAATTCATAATGTAAGCGACTGTCATTGGGTAGAAGGCCTACATTTAGCAGTGGAAGTCTTGTGGCGGATATGATAAAACTAATGTCTCACTTCACCTTGAATCTTGCAGGTAGATAGTCTCAAGGGTCTCAAGTTAATTCGATTTAAACTTAGCTTAGCTCTTTGAGAAAGTATTTCTTCTGAAAACTGGTTGCTTAGCACGCATGTAAGGATTAATTTCTAATAAGTAAGTCAAATTAGTAGAATCATCAACATTTTCATCATTAAGTCTATAAGTGGCCACTGCTGACCGAAGCCTCTTCTCGCATGGAGGTTTGAGCATTAATCACCATACTAGCTCAATGTGGGTTGGTAATTCAAACTTATAATAAGAAATTATAAGCCCATGTTTCCTCACAATGTTTTCCTTCACCATTCGTCAGCGGTGTCTTTGTACTTTCTTAGATTATTGAATATACCAATAACTCGGAAAAAAGACACATTGGACAAAAGGTACTTTGCCGTTGGTAGGTTTCGAACCCGCACTCTCATGCATGAGAAGCGGGCTTCTTAAACCTCTGGGCCACCACATTACAACTAAAGAAAATGTAAAATGAAAATGAACATTTTTGGTATAAAACTAAAGCTATCTAAATTAAATATGGCATTTATTTTATAGATTGATTCTTAAAATCACTTTTATCAAGATGGAATATATAGTTACTTACTAGGTTAAAATAAAACAAATGTATTATTTTGAAATACTTTTATTTCATTGTATTCAGGTTGTTTCTAGGAGTACTTCATCTAAAAAGAGAACAGGCCGTGTCATAGGTACAGCAGACATCAATTGCTGATATCTGTAAACAAGTAAGATAACTGTAAATAAAGTAAACAAAAGTACATTTTTTTCCTTTAGTTTTATATGTTATAATAATAAGTCTGATTCCCTATCTTAAAATGGAAAAGATAAAAATAAATATTTGATTACATTACTTCATTTTATAACATTTATTATAGTTATTCGTATAACACAGATCATAGGAGCTCAAACAGCATGCTAATTAATAAATTATAATTATAACATGAGTATAAACCTATTAGAAACCGCTTATATACTCCACATAGATACATAATTATGTAGGTACATTATATTGAGAATGCATACCTGTTGAAGCTTTGAGAGCCGAACAACATCATCCGGCCTCATCTGTTCTACAAATGGCAATGTTAAAGTGAGGCTTAGTCCATGTTTACATAATACATTACTTCCTGATAGTGAACACTGTGAGGTGGTATGTCAGGTTGTGGTTTTATAGTTTCGACTCTTGTACGGTCTCTCAGTCAGTATGGAACATGATCTTCATCATGGGAAGTAAGCTAAAATAAGTAATATTATTAGAATATGATATTGACTTTAGATTACACTGTATATAGATAATAGTATGGTTAAATTATGCTTTATTACCTCTTGTGGCTGAATCCAATCAAATACTATATGAGCCAGTCTTTACTCCTGTTTGTTGGCGCCTTCAATTAAAACCCTGCGTCACCTTATCATTGCAATGAATCACCCATATACGACACAAACATGCCAGTGACCAATTTGTTTGCTGGACATACTTTCAGCAACATCCCGATACATTGCTAATTGCCAGCAAGCATTGCAAATATGGTCGGTAGGAGAGATCTAGAATAAAAAGAATAAAATGATACATTATGGGTAGATAACACTATGCGCCTTCTTTTATTCAGGAACATGGTGACTTTCGATATGTTATGGGTAAACTAGGTACTTACATCTCTAGGATAAGTCCACATTGGGATATTGTTGACCACGTCTAATCTTCACTCTCATTTTCTAGAGCATGCCGTCTCATGTGCGACAAACTCTGAATGCAATTAATACACTGTAAATTCATCATCGCGACAAATAACAACACACTGCACAAAATAATGTAAATAAGTGTCTTTTCGCAATTGTCACAACAATGATGCCAATAATACCAATTTGGGCTACGGAGGAACGGTTGCCAAACTCAACGTATCACCAGATGAAGAAAATAACTTCAAATTCAACAAACACATCTTATCATCGCATTTGAAACAAACAGCAATGCGCCAGTATTGACAAATTAATTGTCAATGTCATCAAGACAAATGCCAGTTCAACATTGCCATAATATTCAAGTTTGTTAAAATGTTAATTATCATTAATAATCCATGTAAACGTAGATTTAGATTGGATGTAGATTTTTATATTTACTTATAAAAATGTTTGAAATGGAAAGGAAAATATTTCATTGATAGATATTAAAATAAATGAGTTTATGAAATAGCGAAATTCAATATGCTCTAATTTCATCTTTACGCATGGCAACTTTGTAAACGTCAATCGCGGTTCGTTTTACGTATAGTGGATTGCTTTTTATCATTATTGAATATCAGTTTTTCTAGGGTTTCCCAAGTTTTAAAAATCTATTAAATATGCTAACATAACGTACTTAGGAGGTTCTATAATGACCCAATTTTTTAATGACAAATCTTTTTTTAGCGAAGCGGTACAAAATCTGCCGTTCTCCTTTAATGACATAAAATAAACACTTTGAATGACTGACTAGGAACGTTAATACGTTATATTATTTAGATTATACCTCACACGTATGTACATCAAAATTTAGAAACACACAATGTCTTCTATTATCATATAAGTTTAACACGATAACATGACATATTTTCCTTCAATTTGCTATTAAATTAATAACTACAGTGGAGTAAGGCACGAAAACAATGTGCCTACCGAAAATTAATCGCACGCGAAACATTTAATAAACGGTGCTATGTAGTTATATGTAGGCGTCAGTCCCGTAGTAATTGTGGCTAATATTATTATAGAACCCTCTCAAAGTACCTACCTACATTTCATATATTAATATATCATATTTTGTTCATAATATACATATATAAGCCTACGATGATATCGTCCCATCGCCTACGCTGTGAAATCTTTATACTCATACCTATTTCCATATATTATCTAGATGATATTATATTGCCGAATCTTTGACTTATCTTACGCCTTCACCATTCAGTAAATTAAAAAAGTATAATTTAACCTTGTCTCAATTCATTACAATAATACTTTCATGACAATGTGGGTGGGTAGCAGTGGGTGTTACATACCCTCCTTGTGGAAAAAAACGAATTAATTTAGTTCAGAAGCTTTATATGATTACAAGTTGAATTATTCAAAATTACTAAGTCTTGATTGGTGTTCGTAATACTAAAGTTACAGAAATCGTCAGGGAAATAGAATACGTATAGGGACTGAGTTTCTGTCTGATTTGTATAACCACTACTATGAATCAAGAACTGAACATTCTAGACGTTTATTTGCCTTTGTCTAGAATTAAAAATTTAGGTATAGGACATAAAAAGTGTAAGGTATAAATCCACTGGAAGCTGACTTTTGCAAAATAGATATAAGAACAGATAAATAGATATATAGGTGCTTCCTCGTGCCTACAAAAAGGCCTATGTTTTCTTACGGACAGCTAGCATACTATGTCAATATCGTATCATAATTATGCGCAAATACCGTAATTTGGGAAAGATGTAGTTTGTCCATTACCTAAAGCAACTAATAGTGTTCTTAAGACTTTGACTGCCAATAAAAAACTGTTGAAGGTAAATCCTCCGCTAACGCCCGTCACCGGTGACCCCCATGGCGTTTAACGTGTTAAAAAAGTCGCGGAGAACCTGAAGGGTTACCGGGGCTCCGGCTCGAAGTGCAGGAGAAGGAACGGGGTGGTTTTTAGTCAGTAAGAGTCTGGCACTCCCTCCCGCCTCACCCAGGCGGGAGCAGTCAATCGATGATTTTCCCCCCATAAAAAAGTGTTCTTAAAAAAACTGAAAATCCTACTGACAAAATCAATACTCCAGAACCGAAAAGAAGACAAGTTCAATTCGCCAGATGTTCAGTAAATACCCGCATGGATCGTAATACGAATGAAAACGGTTCGTGAAACAAGAGTTTCGTGTGAGTTCTCCGAATCTTTTTCTCTGAAGGACCTCACTCCGCCGCCACGAATATCCAATAGAAACGGTACTGGGTACAGTGAAAGACGTGCTAATGAGAAGATAGTACGCGCTTTTCTATGAATATTTATAGAACTGAAGACAGTCTTGAAACTTGACAGTTTGGAGTACCTACATGAGCAAGAAAAAAACGTGTATGTACGCCTTTTTTCCCTGAAGGGGTAGACAGAGGTGCACATTCCGGCACTTAATGCCACTGTACAATATAACATCCACTTTTCACAATTTTATAAGTCCCATATGGGTGTATATAATAGGGAGTGAGCCTATGGTCATATACCGGGCACGATTCCAAACTCCGTGCTACTATTGAGAATTTTATAAAAGTCCCGTAAATTTTACCCGACCCGAAAATCGAACCCGAGACCCCTTGCCCGGCAGCCACACGCCACTTGGCCAACGAGCCAGCCCTCCTTTACAACTCTTTACAATAACATCGCTAGCTGTGTGCTACAAGCCCGTCAATTCGCACGTTCTGATCAGCCTTTTCTCATTACCGTAGGAAACTCTTCAGACGTGACTGCACTATCTAAATTAACAATACCCGATGTTTTGCCTTATTTTATTATATTATATTAAAGGCGGGATTATTATCAAGATGGCCGCTGCGCCTCATATTGTTTGTGGCTGAAGTTGGGGATTAGTAATGTAACAATTATTGAGTATCGTTTTTCTGTATTGTAAGAATATGTGAAAGAAATCCACCGCTTAAGGTTTCTACTAATTTTAAGATTTTAAGTTGTATGATGAGAGTAAATTAGAATAGATTTGTTATTTACAAATTTGACAGAGCCCGAGCAATCTTTTTCAGCTACGACCTCAAGATCCCAACTGTCAAGCATGGAGATCATAGATATAATCCTATCCTACAAATATTGTAAATGCGAAAATTTGTGATGATTTATGTCTGTGTGTGTGTTTGTTACTATTTCACGTCACTTTTCAACCCACGGGAACGCGGGCAAAGCCAATAGCAGAAGTAATTAATATTTCTTTGATGGAGATTATGGAAAACTCTTTTTTAAACAAAAGTGAAAGAAATTCAAGTGTGGGAGAGCCATGCTTTGGCACAATCGGCCGGAGTGATACCACAGCCTCACAGAAAACCGACGTGAAGCAACGTTTGCGTTGTGTTTCGTCGTGTGATTGAGGTTACCAGAGGCCCAATTACCCTCCCCTCCCCCAATCTCCCCAATCCCCGAATCGATCTCTGAAACGATCCTCAAACTCCTAATTCCCAAAAGGCCGGTAACGCACTTGTCACACACCTCTGGTATTCCAGGTGTCCATGGGAGACGCCGATTGCTTACCATCAGGTGATCCGTCTGTTCGTTTACCGGCTTATGCCATAACAAAACAAAAATCAAAGATATCCATAGTTCAACACTGTATTGCCACGGGATCGAATAATAAGGCAGATTCTAAATATATTTGCAAACAATGACAAACATTTTGTCGTTTATAAAAACAAAACGCCGTAAATTCCGCTTAAGAACAAAAAAGAAAATTATAGAGCATGTCCGAAAATTCAAACAAAACATTCTGTTTTTAAAATGCGCTAATTAAAAGCTTCGTTCTTTAAGAAAAGAATTTCAACCGTATCGAGTTACATAATACAAAATCTAAGAATTTTCTAGAAAAAGAATTTTGGTACCAGGGCCTAATAGTTGAGAGGCTTTTAACTAAAGTGATTACCTCGAAGTTTTAGCATTGAGCTGAGGAAATCAGCTTGGAGCCTAATGGTCAAGCTTAAAGGTAGTAGGTACTAGGGCAGCAGACTGGCGCGAAGTTAAAGAAGTTCCCCGCCCATCCCCACTCCTTTCCCGAATTACGTCACTACGCAACATCGATTTAAGTTACGATGTACGCTGCTGGAAGTGACATGTATTTTTGTAAGATTTGTTCAAGAAAATTAAAATAAACATGGTGTATTTTTCGGAATAAACATGGAAAAGGAATGTTTTCATTTCATTTTAAAACGTTTATTTTAAGTATTTTATTGTTTTTATTAGATTTTACAACTCTTCCGCATAGTTCCGTAATCTAAAAATCTGTAATGATTTAAAGTCATTTCATTTTTAAACTCCTACATACCTACTTTATATCGCTGGGATAATTACTAAACAGCGAAAAACCACGTCTAGTATTACAAAAATACAACATGATTTATTTAAAAGTGTTACATACAAAACTCTTTAATGCCGATAAGTCTCTTGATAGCAGACACGTTTTTCAAAGACTAATGCCCGAATCCTGAAACGTTACTCAATTTTAAGTCGCGCTTAAGTATAGTTCTGTCACCACAAGTTCTTAGTAAAATGACAGAGATGGCACGATATTTAAGCACGAATTAAAATTGAGTAACGTTTCGTAGCTTATGCTACTTATACTAACAACAATACTCCGCTACATAACTTCAATTTACGATGACATTGACCTCGCTACACCACAATGGGAAATCAATATTGCTAACCTCCTTCTCACTGAGACGTTGACGTTGGATTAAACGTTTTTGTTCTATAAATAAACTTTTATATTTCTTTTTTAGGTTCTTTAGTTAAGTGACTGGTAGTTCGATTGCTGAGCAAGGAGTTTTAGGCCGGAGGTACCTATTATTAAGGTGTTTATACATTTTTGAGTAGGTATTACTTAATAAAAGCAATTTTTTATTTATTTATTTATATCAGGCAACGAAGGCCCATATTAAAATACAATAATACTATAATATCTACTACAATTTTATTTTATAACGACTATTGTGCTGTGTCGGCGACGTGTGCTGCGCGGTGTCAGGTATCCGGCCGCGGAATCGCCGGAAAACAACACCTTTCTTCCAAAACTCTGGTGTCATGAATTTCGGTAAATCCACGGAAGGCACTGTCACCACAAATAAATTGAAATTCACGCTGCACGCAATGATTTTGATATTGTAGTGTGCCCTGTAGTTAGGTACCTACGTGGGCATATGGATGTGCTGTAACAGGCGTTGCACCGTGGGGGCTCCGGAACAGGTCTCTTCAGAAGACCTGGTGCCCCCTTACAGGTGCTGAGGGTGGCCACCGGAGTGGTTTTAATGAGGTATCACACTCTCTAGTCCCCACATAGCTAGGCGCCTTTTGAAGAATTCCCTGCGTCATCATAAAAAAGGTACCTATACGCGAGACTTGTTACCTAACTGGTCAAACGTGGGTTTAGGATTGCATTGTATTATGTACGTACCTATATTCTTTTGTATATGTAGGTACATACGTTTGAAAGCATGTTGCTACGTGATTGGCCCATTTAACCTCCTCATGTCAATTAGAAAAACGCGTTTGTTTCCAGAAAAATATACTGTCTTAAAAAACCTATGACTATCTATTTTCATAAATTAATTACTACAGAACAGTTTATAATAAAGACAATATAATTGAGAATTCATTAAAAAAAAACAAGGAAAAACAAATCTTACATAACACGAAATAACGCCTAATGTTGAATAGCAAATTTTACATCATATTTAGAGAATTTTGAATCATTAAACTGAAGGTTAGATGTTCAATTCAAGTTTCCTGGCTATAATGTACAGTAATATTTCCGTGAATGTTACCATTAAAATAATACCACCGTATTCGAAGGACGGTAAAATATAATTTGAAATATTATTGTGTAGTATACTCGTAAATTACGTAAAATTAAATTCTGACACTTATTTATTTATGACTACGATTTCTTTTTGATGTTTTTGTGAAGGAATTGTAAATTGTAAATTACAAAATATTACCGACTATGATGTAATTCTCTACTAAATACTTAGATCTATGAAGTATAAGTAAACATCTTTTCTATAACAACGAAACTATTTGATGACAAGCGAAATGATTTTTTCGGCCTATACTTATATTTTGTGAACAAAACATATTTCTTGAAAAAGAATAATCATATTAAAAAAAACGATCTAACTCAGCGAGAAAAATAATAAGATATTAAAACTAACCCATCACAAAAATAATAAAAAACAACGAAAGTAGGTACTTACTCCACTCCCAAAATAATATCCTCAACACCTGACACCACATCCATAAAATCTAAATCAACAATACAACGTCCTTTCAAGGTCACACGGATCCCTAGGTGCGTTCCGAAACGTCACGAACGCTCCACCGATATCCCGAGATATCCCGATTATCCCGAAACAGCCAGACTTGTGTCAGCTACAATAAACCGATTTACGATGTTATACCTATTAATAAAATTGATAGTTACTATCGATATAATTACGATATTACTCGTTATATGTTATTGGAACGTTATTAATGTACGTGATATTTGTTTGTAGACCATAAATAAACATGTTGTAAGGTAATCCTGAGGGAAATTAACTTGTTTGTGGAAGAAAATTGGATTAGAAAATAAAAATGGTCGTTTGTGTTATGAAGATTACATAAGATTACATCGTGTTTCTGGAAAGGGAAGCAGGTGGTATACGTACCTGTTTGCTAGTGGCTTTTAATTTGTTTCAATATGATTCAATACATTCTAATTTGATCCACGACAAAGTCCCAATAAATAATTTAATTCATCATCATCATCATCAACAGCCTATAAATGCCCACTGCTGAGCAAAGCCTCGTCTCACACGGAGAAGGTTTGAGCACTAATCACCATGCTTGCTCAATGCGGGTTGGCGATTACAAACTTATAATTAGAAATTATAAGCCCAGGCTTCCTCACGATGTTTTCCTTCACCGTTTGTCAGTGGTGTTTAGATCTTAGAAAATACATAAAACTCGGAAAACGTCACATTGGTACTTGCCGTTGGTAGGTTTCGAACCTCATGGATGAGAAGAACAGTGAAATTGTGTACTTAGAATTCGTGACACAATGAAATTATGTACTTACAATTCTTGAGCTTTCAGCTCAAAAATCGATCTATAACTTTGACATAAATAATCATTATGAGCCAATACGAGAAACAGTACAATGTTAATTTGACATTATAATACATACTTAGTACTTACTATATCCATTTTTGGCATGGGTCGTCTTATAAATACGTTTCATGTAGTATAGTATCCAAGCGACGTACTACGAGGGCTTTCTTCAACATAAATTCAAGGTCGTTCACTGAACTCTAGGGTTATTTAATTTTACGACCTCTTTTTGCGATACTTTATCTTGACGACGAGTCTAATCCAGAACATCAGACTTTTATAAGAAACTCAAGGATGTTAAAACATATTGTTTCTACAATTTGAACTTGGGTATGTCCTATATCTGGTACCAGCCTCTGAGAGCCAGGCTGAGGCGTAACCTTAACTTGGTCGTGACGTAACTACAATCTTCAAGTGATCTAAGTAATCCACTTTCTTTTCCATGGTAGGCCTTTGTCCATCAATTTGTTTTAAGGGTGAAAATCATCGATAGTCTGCTCCTGCCTGGGCGAGGCGGGAGGGAGTGTCAGACTCTAACTGACTAAAAACCACCTCGTCCCTACTCCTGCACTTCGAGCCGGAGCCCCGGTAACCTAACGGGTTACCGGGGTTCTCTTCAACTCCGTATCGGCATCAGCCCTATTGGGCCCCATCTGTGGTTGTCTAATGGCTCTTTGAGGCGAACGCGGAACGCGAAGCACCGTACGCTCGGGTTTGTCCACCAATAGACGTCTTTTTACTACCAGCATCAAACACAGATTATAACAGATTCTTCCATAATAACCCTTTTTTCGAGACTGTTTAACTGGCCTTCCATCTAATGAGCTAAACGAACCTCAGTAAAGAGAACTTAATACAAAACAAACATAAATTACAACTAGCCCACTAATAGCACACAAACATTAATATTATACGAAAAACCCGCATAATCCAGCGAGCCCAGAACGGTTATACAAAGCATACAAAGTCCATCAAACTAGTTAAAGTACTGGAAGCGACATTAACTTAGTTACATGTGGTTCCACTAACTTCTGCAAACAACATTGGAATCAGATGTAAGTTCTGCTCATGCGCTGTGTGACGGGTGAAAATTATGTGTGTGCGTATATTATTACTAGCTTTTACCCGCGGCTTCGCTCTCGTCACAAAAGTAGCCTATGTGACATATACCAATACACACAGCGCCATCTATACCAATAATTTCGTTTTCTCTCGGGAATATCAATTTTTTCCGGGATAAAAAGTAGCCTATTATTTAATCGGGACTTCTAACTATACATCTGCAAAAATTCAAAGCAATCGGTTAAGTAGTTACGGCGTTAAACTGGAACAAACAAAAAATCAAACTACTTTCCGATTTATAATATAAGTAAGGATATTAAACGAGATTTCCATAGTAAGGGTTGTGGAAGCGATTGTCGAGTAGGACAAAGCGATATTGGGTTTTCAATATCTTCTAGGGACTAGGAACCTGATCACACGACACAAAAACCTGTATCCGATGAATGGTAATATATTAAACGTCGACTAAACATTAAGAAGAAAGAAAACATAAAATTTATATGTATAGCATAAGCCGGTAAACGAGCAGACGGATCACCTGATGGTAAGCAATCGGCGCCACCCATAGACACCTGATACACCAAGGCGTTACAAGTGCGTTACCGGCCTTTTGGGAATTGGGATTGGGGAGACTAGTGAGTGAGTTAATTGGGCCTCCGGTAACCTCAGTCACACGACGAAACACAACGCAAGCGTTGTTTCACGTCGGTTGTCTGTAAGGCCGTGGTATCACTTATTGTGGTGGTATGTTAAATAAAAAGATAAAAAACTGAATCGCCACATGTAAGAGTACACTTTGTACACCGTTTAGGATTAAACTGTCAAACACCAAGCGGTCACCGGTGACCGCAACCTATTGTTCTTTAATTGTGTCTATAAATACGGTGCTCGACGAGTTAAATTACAGGCAAAGTCACACTGTACAAACATGTAAACAAATAGTAGTGTAATAAACACAGTCCATTCTACAACTTTATTATAAACTTAAAACGAACCCTTTCTACATACTTATTAAACGATAAAATACTTAATTACACCACGCATTGTATTCAAGGGACACTTCTGAAACTATCCCACTAAATCACGAGAAACAATGAGACATCTACTTAAGGCATAAAACAGTATAATAAAAGAAGGTTTAGCGCAATCTTCTTCGGCTCATTAAAAATGTCTACCATATTATTACATGCCTAAGATGTACTATTGATGCTCAGTGCATAAAAGTTTGTACTAACAACAGTTAATTAGGATGATGATAGGGTATGAAAATTAAAAATCTAATTAATCCGTAAGTTAGGTAATAAAAATGTTAGACACGTATTTTTTTATTTTGTCGTATAATAAAACAATACTTAAACAAAACGAATCAAAGTTTAGGAGTGGGGGCTAAAACGTCATTTCAACGTATAAAATGTACATAGAAATGACGTCACGGGAAATTTCAAATCAATATATCGTCGAAAGTATTCGTTTCTGTAAGAAAACAAAAAAATACGTGTCTAATGATTTACAATAATTTACCAGACGGACATTGAAATAAAAATTTGGCGTCTACCCTATTGTGGCATCCAGCTAGTCATGGAGTAATGGTGAAATAGACATATTACCGCCCCTACATATACACAAATGTAAGAGCCAAGATAAGTAAAATACCTACTGCAGATTTTATTTATTTTACCCCAAAGTTCAACGGCAGGGCTCGCGGGGGGCGGCTCGCGAGCTGCACATTCGCGGAGCATTCACCAGATATGAACACCCCATAGTGAAAGAGAACTTTTTCAACCTACCTGTCAAGCGTGAAAGTTATGACAAACCTTTCATGTAAAGGAGCAAACTATTTTACCTATCTCAATATACGAGCAAAGCATCTTATTAATTCTAATAAGTACGACTTCTGCGCCTAAGAATTTGATAATACCCTCCCAAATAAAAATGACCTTATGTTTTGCGTCACAGCACAAAATTGCACCGATTATTCGTTCAGTACCCAAGCTGTTTACGAACGAAATTACCTAAGTATACTAAAACAATGGACATTATCTTACCCACTCAATTTGTTCGGAGATAAATTGCTCAAAAAAGTACATAATCTTAGCTAATGGCCGCCTGGGAGACTGGATTAAATTGTAATGTTTCTTTGTTTAACTAGGAATAGTTAAATGTGCTTAAATGTTTTAGAGATATTAACAAAGATTTTACTTTATTCTTATGTTGAAAGGTGACTAAAAATACTTCAAACTACAACTAATTAAATGCCATACTTTTATTTTTTCCCGCCTGGGTGAGGTGGGCGGGAGTGTCAGGCTCTTACTGACTAAAAACCACCTCCTCCTGCTCCTGCACCTCGAGCCGGAGCTCCGGCAACGCACGTAAATCGTAGGTTTAAAAATTTTGAAAAAGTAATTTAGAGTATTGACCTAATCCAAGTAATAATTTGGTCGAACCGATACTTACTTACTTTTTTTTAAGTTACTCGTCTTTTTTTGTGAAGGGGGAAAATCATCGAATGACTTCTCCCGCCTGGGTGAGATGGGAGGCAGTGTCTCAGACTCTTCCTGACTAAAAACCTCCTCCTACTCCGACATTTCGAGCTGGAGCCCCGGCATCGCATAATCGTAGGATTAAAAATTTAAAGTATTGATCCCAAAATTTTCGAGTAATAATTTGGTCGAACCGATGATCGTCACTGTTTGTCCTTGGACACCAATCCAGCTTGCGGCCTCTCGATAACAAGACAGCCGGTCACAGTTAGAAATACACACACATAACATAACATCACGCCTTTTTATCCCCGAAGGGGTAGGCAGAGGTGCACATTATGCCACTGTACAATGTAACACCCACTTTTCACTATTATGTTATGAGTCCCATGTAATAGGGTGTGAGCCTATTGCCATATACCGGGCACAATTCCAGACTCCGTGCTACTACTGAGATTTTTTTAAAACCTCAGTAATACTTTGCCCGACCCGGGAATCGAACCCGAGACCCCTTGCCCGGCAGTCGCACTTGCGACCACTCGGCCAACGAGGCAGTCTAGAGTTAGAAATAGTCTTAAAAAACAAAGTACGTATTCAACTATTCCTTAACTGTCAAAGAATCTGTCCATCACAAACATTTCAGCCCAAACAAGCTCGTACATAATTGAAACAACTTTCTGTAACCTCAAGTTTGTTCTCAATTCTCGACCGATCAAAGATTGCTACGAAATTCGTTATTAACTAATGAATCTGAGGAACAGAAGACCTAGTGCAAGTTCTTATTTATGTTAACACGATTGAAAATTTACCATCTGATTGGTTGGTTGATTGTAGCTGGCCAATCAGAGCGCCGGACGTCATAAACGTGTTGATTCAACAAACTTGCACTAGGCCCTTCTCAACTCCTTTGCCACCCTCACGAACTGTTTTAATTGATTTCAACGAATCAACGAAGTTAAATATATTGATTGATTGAATTAAAGTTTCATCACTTGAGACTCGTTCTCAGGGGATGACGAACAAACTTTTGTATTTGCTGAAGTTTTCAATTATTGTACTTTTCGTTTTATTTGTTTATTTTACAGGATTTTAGTGGGGAGTAACTATCAAAAGAAATACATATGTTTTTATAATAACTATCGTGAGACTTACTAAATTAACTAAAAATCGCGGGTTATTCACGTGAATATACTGAGAAGAGCTCTACTAGTTTCGAACCACACAGGGGTTCTTCCTCATGAGCAACGTGCGCGATCATTAGTAGAGCTTTTCTCAGTATATTCACGTGAGTAACACGCGATTTTTGGTTAATTTGGAAATACATTTGTTCATTGTTGAATAAATGTATTGTGGTCACTACCCACCCACCGGCACAAGAACTAATAATTTTCTTTTGTTGTCAATATGTTCTGTCAGTCATCAGGTTAAGTCTACACATTACACATTAATAATTATACAGAGACAGCATAGCAACGTTCTCTGATAAACCTCCATAACCTTTGAAACTGATCTCCAACTGCAACTATAAATTACATATATCATCACGCCTTTTATCCCGGAAGGGATAGGCAGAGGTGCACATTACGACACTTAATCCCACTTTTCACTATTTATGTTATGAGTCCCATGTAAGAAGGGGTAAGCCTATTTTTTTTATTGCATAGACCGGTAAACAAGCAGACGGATCACCTGATGGTAAGCAATCGGCTTCGCCCATGGACACCTGGAACACCAGAGGCGTTACAAGTGGGTTACCGGAGATTGGGGAAGGGGAGGGTAATTAGGCCTCCAGTAACCTCACTCACACAACGAAACACAACGCAAGCGTTGCTTCACGTCGGTTTTCTGTGAGGCAGTGGTATCACTCCGGTCGAGCCGGCCCTTTCGTGCCGAAACATGGCTCTCCCACACTTATTGCCATATACGGGGCACAATTCCAGACTAAGTACTGAGATTTTTTTAAATAAATCCATGCAACCACTCGGCCAACGAGACAACTAGGTATAAATTATCTTTAGAAGAACTACAAAAACACAATATTCTATTATTAAAAACTTCACGTCGATTTATATTCGCGCCGCCGCGTGACAGAATATCAAACACGACATTGTCACGTCAGCATTCACAAACATACTTACGTACATACAAACACAACTAGAGATAACATTTCATTTATTAAATT
The DNA here is from genome assembly GCA_902850265.1 of Spodoptera littoralis. Lineage (NCBI taxonomy): Eukaryota > Metazoa > Arthropoda > Insecta > Lepidoptera > Noctuidae > Spodoptera > Spodoptera littoralis. The sequence goes on from LR824544.2 coordinate 11,532,803, forward strand.
AATTTTCTGCGTCTTGTAACGTAATGAATGAGAGCACACGATATATTTGTTTCATACTGTTAGTATTGTGTTCACGCTTAATGAGAATGCCTTACCTACGCAATTTTCTCTGTTTCCTCAACTTTATTGACAATTTAGTGTACATAACATAACAGCACGCCTTGTATTCCCGAAGGGGTAGGCAGGGGTGCACACAGAAGTAACACCCACTTTTCACTATTTATGTTACGAGTCCCATGCATTAGGGCGTGAGCCTATTTAGTGTACACTATAGCTTATTTATTATGTTTTCGGCCGTGACGTGTAGACAGCCGCCGGGTCACGTGTCTCGGAATGCTGCTCATGAATATGAGCCTCTAGCATGGCTTGAAACTAGTCGAGTTCCTCGTCACACAGTTACGGGAGTAAGCCGAAAACATAATAATTAACTAGTATGTCTCACTCAAGTTTTAATATTATCACTATCTATATTAATGCTTTCTTCAAGGGGTACGGTAGACTCGATCGAAACATTACCTGAATAACAAAACAGAAAAAGCAAGCAAAATTTGGATTACGGAGATTATTTCGTTTTATTAATTGATTTTAATGACACTGTCAGACAAACCGCAGTCGCCATCTTGAGTAGACAATAAACGTTCTCAAATACGCCTCGCCAATCAACACGTCGCGTCAAAAAAGTATAAATTAACAAGAAATATGAATACCTAATTTCACACGAACAAAATCGCGGGTAACAGCTAGTAGCTTATAATTGCTAAATCATTTACAGCCTGTAGCTGTTACATTACTGAATTTAAAAAATAAGGAAGTCACATTTGGCGAAAAGTGATTATCACAATTCATAATAATTATCTTGTGCAATATGTTTGGTAAATAAAATGCGGAGGTAAATGAAATACTAATGTTCAGGCACGCATATGTCTTTTTTTCTTTTTTTTAAGGGGGAATAATCATCTAATGACTGCTCCCGCCTGGGTGAGGCGGGAGGGAGTGTCAGACTCTTACTGACTAAAAACCACCCCGTTCCTTCTTCTGCACGTCGAGCCGGAGCCCCGGTTACCCGTTAGGTTCTCCGCGACGTTGGGCTCGCTGCCATTGCAGCGGTAAGTCCCCTCTTTGAGGAGTGGCTTGAGAGACGCTACGGCGTCCTCACCTACCGCCTGACGCAGGTCCTCACCGGACATGGAAGTTTCGGGAGGTACCTGTGTCTGATGGGGCGGGAGGAAACGCCCGGGTGTCATCACTGCGAGGACCGCCCTGAGGACACGGTGGAACACACCGTAGCGGAATGCCCTGCGTGGGCTGAGCACCGCCGTGCCCTCAGGGAAGTGATCGGCGATGGCGACCTCTCGCGTCCGGGCCTAGTGCAGGCCATGATGCGGAGCGAGGGGGACTGGGATGCCGTCTCCTCCTTTTGCGAAGCAGTCATGCTAGCTAAGGAGGAGGCGGGACGCGTGAGGCAGCGAAGCGCTGCCTCCTCGCGACCCAGCCATCGCGAAGGACACACCGGGCGTCGGGGATCGCGGGACGATCTCCGGCCACCGTAAGCGCGGGCCTGCGGACGGCGAGCATGGGTGGCTCCCCGTCCGACCAGAAACAGACCCGAGCGTACGGCGCGTCGCGTTCCGCGCGCGCCTCAAAGAGCCATCAGACCACCACAGATGGGGCCCAATAGGGCCGATGCCGATTCGGAGTCGCGGAGAACCTAACGGGTAACCGGGGCTCCGGCTCGACGTGCAGGAGAAGGAACGGGGTGGTTTTTAGTCAGTAAGAGTCTGACACTCCCTTCCGCCTCACCCAGGCGGGAGCAGTCATTCGATGATTTTCCCCCCTTAAAAAAAAAAAAAAAAAAAAAAAAAAAAAAGGTTCTCCGCGACGTACGCATGTCTTTAGGCCTCAACCTTTATTAATTTTAAAGAAATGAATGAGTTCTTTTCCCAAACTTTTATCGGACTAAACCGGATAATGGCACTATTCAATTATTTCAAACTATTTAATTCAAAATAGAATCGATATCTTATCTTTCAATATAGACATACTCAATAAACAATTTAATTCAATAAAGTACTACCTAAAACAGTGTTTGAACAAAATTACATTTTCACAATGACCGTAATTTAAATTCAAACGTGCGTAAGTAAGGGAAATAAAGCTTTACGAACGAATCTAGGTTTTCGTCTGAATTATTGACTAGCTTAATAAGTAAGCCTTCGGGTTTCAACGCCTTGTTTACTAAATTATTTTATAGTAGATTGTTTAGACTTACTTTTACTGTATTTTATGAGTAAAATATCTTAAAAGAAAGTGTCATATTGTACCACTAAACAATATATTTAAGTATGTCCTTCTCTTTCTATTCTCCTCTGTCTAATAATATCATATTACACACTTCCTCTTTTTAGAAACATAAAGCCTTTTACTCCACTGAGAAATAATCGGCTTTTAATAGTAACAGTACTTTAATCTAAACTAATCATGTGTGCCATTATAGCCCGGAGGTTAAGTTAAGACGCCCGCTTCTCATAAATATACCAATGTGACTTTTTCAGAGTTGTATGTACTTTGTAAAGTTTTATTATTTTATTTATCATTTCATGTACACCCTAAAGCAGATAAAATTACAAAGGACAACACATCAAAAGCATGAAGTTCATACACATATAAAAAGTGACAGTAAACATCGTGAAGAAACCTGGGCTTACAATTTCTAAATATACGTTTGAAATCGCCAACCCGCAATGAGCAAAAGTGGTGATTAATGTCCACAACCTTCTCCTTGTGACAAGAGGCTTTGCTCAGCAGTGGACGCTAATAGGCTGTTAATGTATACTAATCATACTACTGACTAAATCAAACCCTCAGCAGTAATAAAGCCATTGTAGCGTTTGTGATCTCTCAACCAGAAAACAAAGTAAATATATACCTACACAGTTTTTTAATAAACATTCGTATCTCATTGTGTGTGGGCCCGTATAATTTTCCTCCCACTTTCTTTTATACAGGAGAGATTCTATTATCATTTCATGTACAATAAACTGAATAAATTCAGTAGATATAACATAATATAGAAAAAGACAGGCTTCATAAGAATTTGCGTTTGATATAAGATATGCTTTGGAATACGACACGTCTAGGTAACCTAATGATGAACACTAGAATAAATTCGACATTTGTAAAAGTAACTATTAGTTCCATGTTTTCAATTGTTTCTGACAGTTTGGTAAGAATATGACTAGATAATATTATGACTATCACTTTGACCGTAGACGCACTCTAGCTCGCGTTCCGCGCGCGCCTCAAGGAGCCATCAGACCACCACAGATCGAGCCCAACAGGGTTGATGCCGATACAGAGCCGCGGAAGACTTAACGGGTTGCCGGGACTACGGCTCGAAATGCAGGAGTAGGAACGAGGTGGTTTTTAGTCAGTAAGAGTCTAACACTCCCTCCCACCTCACACAGGCGGGAAAAGTCATTGGATGACTTTCCACCCTTGAAAAAAAGCCACACTCTAGCTGAGTTTCAAAATGTTAGACATAGATACGTAAGTTAAAACATCACGTTCTTGAGCAGAAAAAAAATTTTTAGATGTATAAGCCTTTGCCTAGCCAGGTAAAGGTGCAAATATTATATGAAACACTCACTATTCACATCATTTAATTTCCACGTCACGTCATGTGTCGTGGTGGCCCGGGTGTTTAAGAGGCCCGCTTCTCATTCATAAGGGTGCGGGTCGAACCCCCAACCTACCGACGGCAAGTACCATTGTGACTTTTTCCGAGTTATATGTACTTTCTAAGATTATCTAGACACCACTGACAAACGGTGAAGGATAACATCGTGAGGAAACCTGGCTTATAATTTCTAATTAAAAGTCTGTAATCGCCAACCCGCATTGAGCAAGCGTGGTGATTAATGCTCAAACCTCCGTGTGAGAAGAGGCTTTGCTCAGTAGTGGGCATTTCTAAGCTATTGATGATGATGAATTACCACGTCACTACAAAAGACAAGCCCGTTATAATACCTACACAGAAAACTCCACATAACTGACAACACAAAGAACAATATCAAACAATTTATACTACGAATTAAAATAAAATAAGATCCACCGAACTTAACCCAAACTTTAAATGAAAGTTCAACCAGAAACGGCCAATAAAATGGTCCCTAATTATTCTTAAAACTTGTGCTTAAATTAAAAGCGATTCTTGCAAGAAGATAACTTTAATTACCATAATTATTTAGCGTTATTCCGTCTCGAGCTAGCGACAGATTGTAATTACTATAAAAGACGGCCATGTTTTTTTTGTTTCTTCTTTTGTTTTTTTTAAAGCTGGAACACTGTAGAAGCCAACAATGTTGATAAAGTACAAAATAGAGCTGTATATTTTTAATAGCGAATGCAAGTATTTATGGTACCCTCGTTAATGGTATAGTTGACTACTAAACTATGTATATGTCGACCTGGAGTTTGATCCCTAGGTAAAGATCCCTAAATAGTGTAAATACTAGAATTCTATTTAGTGATGGGTACCAAAGTAACGACTCTTATAATAACAATTTCGAAATGAAGTGTAAAAAATACATACACACATAAGTACATCCATATATATACATCTACTTTTTTTTTTTTTTTAAGGGGGGAAAATCATCGAATGACTGCTCCCGCCTGGGTGAGGCGGAAGGGAGTGTCAGACTCTTACTGACTAAAAACCACCCCGTTCCTTCTCCTGCACGTCGAGCCGGAGCCCCGGTTACCCGTTAGGTTCTCCGCGACTCCGAATCGGCATCGGCCCTATTGGGCCCCATCTGTGGTGGTCTGATGGCTCTTTGAGGCGCGCGCGGAACGCGACGCGCCGTACGCTCGGGTCTGTTTCTGGTCGGACGGGGAGCCACCCATGCTCGCCGTCCGCAGGCCCGCGCTTACGGTGGCCGGAGATCGTCCCGCGATCCCCGACGCCCGGTGTGTCCTTCGCGATGGCTGGGTTGCGAGGAGGCAGCGCTTCGCTGCCTCACGCGTCCCGCCTCCTCCTTAGCCAGCATGACTGCTTCGCAAAAGGAGGAGACGGCATCCCAGTCCCCCTCGCTCCGCATCATGGCCTGCACTAGGCCCGGACGCGAGAGGTCTCCATCGCCGATCACTTCCCTGAGGGCACGGCGGTGCTCAGCCCACGCAGGGCATTCCGCAACAGTGTGTTCCACCGTGTCCTCAGGGTGGTCCTCGCAGTGATGACACCCGGGCGTTTCCTCCCGCCCCATCAGACACAGGTACCTCCCGAAACTTCCATGTCCGGTGAGGACCTGCGTCAGGCGAGAAACGCGTCCAAAGATAACATAAGTGATGCTTTATTTAAAAAAAGACTTAAAAACTACTACCTAAAAGTATAAGATACTCATATGTAATACAAATAGTTTTATTAAGATATTAGTATTAATAAAATTAATAATATTTTTGTCATTTAATAATAATTGGTAATACATATAATAGATTTAATGTAAAATACTTCTAATATTATATAAAGAATATAATATGTGCATAATAAATAATATTTAAGAGCGCCATTATCGCCAACAAACTGGTAACAGTTTGGCGATTTTTGTAAATTTAATAATAATGTATACATTTATGAGAATAAACAAATAAAAAAAAAAAAAAAAAAGGCGGTAGGTGAGGACGCCGTAGCGTCTCTCAAGCCACTCCTCAAAGAGGGGACTTACCGCTGCAATGGCAGCGAGCCCAATATATACATCTACTAGCTTATACCCGCGGCTTCGATCGCGTCACAAAAGGATAAAAGTAGCCTTTGTGACATATACCAATACATACAGCGCCATCTATACCAATACTTTTGTTTTCCCTCGGGGATATAATTTTTTTCTGGGATAAAAAGTACCCTATTATTTAATCCGAACTTCTAACTTTACGTCCGCAAAAATTCAAACCAATCGGTTTAGTAGTTACGGCGTGAAAGAGGAACAAACAGACAAACAAACAAACTCACTTTCCGATTTATATTATTAGTAAGGACACGTAAGACCTTTCACCTTTGCTTACCACTTCTGGCAATATCAGGCGCGATGGTAACCATTAGAATATATTTAACCGAGGGATTTAAAATAATTGACTTAATCCCGAAGATTCTGTATAAGAATTCTTTTGTGTGATTCAAATCGTAGCTTTTTAGCCGAAAATGACGTCAGAATTTAATGTACTCAAACCTCTAATTTAATTTGAATCGTTTTTGTAGACCCCAAATCTGCGATTTCAATTTCAAAGTCAAATCATTTATGTAAATTGTAACATCACGCTTCGCAGGGCTGAAGATTGCAGTTTGAGTGGTCAGTTGTAACGGAGAATGATAATGTTTGGTCTATCTCTCTGGTTAAATGCCTTTGAACCCCGTGGAAAGTGTGAGTTGAGTATATATTTTAGATTTGTTAGAGGTATAATTTTATATATATAAAAGAAAGTCATGTTAGTTACACTATTTATAACTCAAGAATGGCTAAATAGATTTGGCTGAAAATTGGTAGGGAGGTAGCTTACAACCATGAGACGGACATAGGATACTTTTTACCCAATTCTTCTTTTTTACTTTTTACCGAAAATCAAGAACGGGAACGGGAAATATCGGGATTGCGCGTACGAAGTCGCGGGCAGAAGCTAGTTAATAATAGAATAAATCCTTCAAGTCATTTTGCGTATGATAGACAGATATTTGTTAAATAATACTTATACAGAAAATATATGGACTGCCTCGTTGACCGAGTGGTCGTAAGTGCGACTGCCGGGCAAGGGGTCTCGGGTTGGATTCCCGAGTCGGGCAAAGTATTACTGGGTTTTTAAATATTCTCAGTAGTAGCACGGAATCTAGAATTGTGAATCATCACGCCTTTTATCCCCGAAAGGGTAGGCAGAGGTGCACAATATGCCACTGTACAATGTAACACTAACACCCACTTTTCACTAATTATGTTACAAGTCCCATGTAATAGGGGGTAAGCTTATTGCCATATACCGGGCACAATTCCAGACATCGTGGGACTGAGATTTTTTTTAAAAAACCCCAGTAATACGTTCCTCGACCCGGGAATCGAACCCGAGACCCCTTGCCCGGCAGTCGTACTTGCGACCACTCGGCCAACGAGGCAGTAAAAAATACTGCGAATAAAAATAAGTAACTTCTAAAATAAACAGCGTTTCTTATTTACATCCCTTGTTTATAGGGTTGCAAATATAAATGAGAGAAAAAAAGGTTTAGTAAACATGGGACTTATTTTTACCCAATTTTTAGGCATCATATAAATAAAGAGTTTATTTTATGTAGGTAGGTACCAGTAGGTATTTACTGTCACAGAGCCCGGAAAATTCGCTTGGGATCTCTTTAAGAAGGGTAGATAATGATAAAGCTAGTGTGACTTCGGCATCTACTAGATTGTACCTATAAGTCATCATTATCAGCAACAGCCTATAAATGCTGAGCAAAGCCTCTTCTCACACGGAGAAGGTTTGAGCATTACGCTTGATCAAGGCGGGTTGGTGATTTAAGGCTTATAATTCGAAGTTATAAACCCTGATTTCCTTATGATGTTTTCCTTCGCCGTTTGTAAAATTCCGTGTGTCTAAATAATATTAGTAAGTACATATAAATCTGAAAAAGTCGCATTGGTATTGGTACTTAGTACCAATTGAACCTCTCATATATGAAGCATGCGTCTTAAACCTTTACATATAGCGACTACATATACCTATAAGTAATAGAGTTTTATTATCATAAAATACTTAAAACTCTCCCAGTTGTATACAGACGAAGCTAATAGTCGTACAGTGGAAATAAACTGTCTTGGGTTGTTGATTAAACTACTGCATTTTTCGTAGAAGACTAAGATGTAGGCGTTTGCCCAGTAGTGGACGTCTTATGACGATTGATAATGATGATGATGATGATCTCGAAGAAAGCATTCCTGGTGTGGTATCTGAAGGGACGAACATGACATATAAATAATATAAAATCGGCGATAGCATTTCCTACTAGCACTTACCGTGCAGTAGTGGACGAAATTTGTCTTTTTTTTATGGCATAAGCCGGTAAACGGCATCACCTGATGGTAAGCAATCGGCATCACCCATGGACACCTGGAACACCAGAGGCGTTACAAGTGCGTTACCGGCCTTTTGGGGATTAGGAGTTTGAGGATCGTTGGAGATTCAGGAATTGGGGAGATTGGAGAAGGGGAGGGTAATTAGGCCTCCGGTAACCTCACTCACACGAAGAAACACAACGCAAGCTTGCTTCACGTCGGTTTTCTGTGAGGCCGTGGCATCACTCCGGTCGAGCCGGCCCATTCGTGCCGAAGCATGGCTCTCCCACACTTATATGGTCTGTTTTTAAAAAAGTATAAAGATTATTTAACTCGTAAACTGAATAAAATGTAAGTGTAATGTGTAAAGGCTTATTGATATACTTTAAAGCAACTTGATACAAAATGAGTTCAGAGAAATTAGATTTTAAATAAACTAGAGCTGTTTTAGGTCTATGAACCGTAGCGTGTCTAAATGCTGTATTGTAAATAAGTACTTAATTAAATGTGTCCCAATATTTTTTCGGAGGATTAACGGAATTGTATGCCTTTACTACGAGAAGTTATTATCTTTATATCTATCATTAAAATGTTTTTATGTAATGGGGCGACAAATGAGCAGATGCATCACCTGATGGAACAACGCCTACCATGGCCACCCGCAACACTATTTTTTAAGGGGGGAAAATCATCGATTGACTGCTCCCGCCTGGGTGAGGCGGGAGGGAGTGTCAGACTCTTACTGACTAACTAAAACCAACCCGTTCTTTCCCCTGCACGTCGAGCCGGAGCCCCGGTTACCCGTTAGGTTCTCCGCGACACCCGCAACACTATAGAAGTTACAAGCACGTTGAAGGCCTTTTAAGGGTTATTAATTTGAGGATTGGATATGAAAGAAAGAAGAAGAAGAAAGTTTATTTGGACCATTACAAAAATTGAACAAGAAAAATAGTGTAAAAGAACAAACCAGTGTCCACGGCAATAAGGACGTGGTATCAAAAGTTTCAACACAGCAACGTTAATTTATTTATTTATTTAAGCTTTATTTACAATTGTACATTAGGTGGACTTAATGCCGCAGGCATTTTCTCCCAGTCTGACCTTTGGGTGATGCAGAGAAGTCAATGGTATGAGCAAGAAGGAAACAACGATTTAATTGAGCAATTAAAATAGATACAGTTACATATTTCAGAGATAAACATAAATAAACATAATTACAATATATATACCTACACACGAGTACAAAACAATATTCATACATGCATTCATATATATATACATACATACATACATACAATTTAAAATCAAATAAGAAAATATCGCTCCTTCCATTTCTTTGACCTCTTGTTGGATCATTATAATTCGCGTGCAAAACGCAATAAAATCTAACTTAAAGTCACATTTAAACCAAATAATGAATTTCAGAATACTCTCATCAATTATTATAGGTGTCTACAAAGCCCTTTTGTGTTCTTGATTTATTGGAATGTCTGTAGTCTTTGAGTGGTATAAACGTTTAATAGTACAGTGAATTATTCGGGGAATCATTGGAATTTTGTTCGCTGAATCTGCAGTACTCGGACTCGTATTTTAGCGAGGCCCCGCACTGGTAAAATGCTGACGAATTGTTCGGAATTTAAACTGACCGTTCATCGTGTTTTGTTTTGGGTCTCGTATTTCTTTTTTTTTTATTTTATTTGTAGTATTCATTCCATTCTAGATAGACTATAAAGCGTTGAATGTAGGTTGAATTAACTCTTAATTACATAAACAAAATGTCACGCGTTTTATCCCCGAAGGTGTAGGCAAAGGTGCACATTATGCCACTGTACAATGTAACACCCACTTTACAGTATTTATATTACGAGTCCCATGTAATAGGGGGTGAGCCTATTGCCATAAACCGGGCACAATCAATTCCATACTCCGTGTTACTACTGTGAATTTTTTAAAAACCCATGCAGTAATACTTTTCCCGACCCGGGAATCGAACCCGAGACCCCTTGCCCGGCAGTAGCACTTCCGACCACTCGGCCAACGAGGCAGACAATTACAGTATCTGAACAATTCTGTTTGGTTATGACCGTTTAAGTAAGTCCTGAAGAATAGCCCTAATTTCGCATATAAAATGTTTCTTACAAAAAGGCTTCTAAGGACAGTAAATAATAGCCCAAAATTCCAGACTTGATTAAAACGAAACAGATCCTAATAAAAACCTGTTTTACAACCGAAACGAGTCTTCAAAAGAAAAAGGGTGCAACTACCCTTTTCTTTTTTATTTACGCGCCAACCCTAATTTTGGCGCCCACCGTGGTACTCAAAATTTATCTAACTTATTACAAAATGTACGGTAGCAGTTTTTTTTATTCACGTTCTGTTTATAAATTGTGGTGACGTGCTTCATATATTAAGGGCTTATGTGATATACTCATCATTATAACTTGAGTCTTTAATATAAGGATACCAAGAGGGGTAAGATCACATCTATAGAGGATTAGAGGTATATATAAAAGAAAGTTGTGTTAGTTACACTACTTATAACTCAAGAACGGCTACATCGATTTGGATGACAATTGGTGGGGTGGTAGATTAGAACCAGGAGACGGACATAGGATACTTTATCATCGATTTTTTTTTACTTTTTACCGAAAATCACGAACGGGAACGGGAAAGAACGGGATTGCGCGTACGAAGTCGCGGGCAGAAGCTAGTTAAAAATATACAAACCGCGAAATCACTTGTCAATTGTCTAGTGTTGCGAGTTACTATCGGCGGCACTGATACATAATGTTGTAATTTTTTTTAAAGGGGGGAAAATCATCAAATGATCCCGCCTACGTGAGGCGGGAGGGAGTGCCAGACTCTTACTGACTAAAAACCACCCCGTTCCTTCTCCTGGACGTCGAGCCGGAGCCCCGGTAACCCGTTAGGTTCTCCGCAACTACATAATGGTGTAATAATACAGCATTTTATAACTTTCGTAAGACATTTACCTAATTAATTATTGTTTTTCGTCGTAGCAGCGCGACAGTCGCCGCGTCGCGGTATGCTGCCCATGAATATGCACCTCTAGCATATCTTGAAACTAATCGAGGTTTCGTCAAATAATTACGTGAGTAAGCCGAAAATCATAATAATTTATTTAATATAGCATTGTACCACATTACGCATTACTCAAAGTGCCGTAATGTGCACCTCTGCCTACCCCTTCGGGGATAAAAGGCGTGATGTTTGGGTATGTTATGTTATTACACAAAAATGAAAAAATCTACAATACATAGGTGTGTCAACCTCTGCATATTTCCTCATGATATACTTCTAGTAGACATGACTGTCCCATAATTGTATTACTACATTCATTTTAGAAAATGCTAAATCTCTTCTCCATAATATCTCTAGAATATTCGACGATGTGACTGTATAGAAAAGGCACCCGTTCTAGGGTCTCGCGTGTTCTCGTTTGATCGATACTCATATTTTGAGTGTTCCGACCTCCTTCCGACACTCAATAGAAACGTTTTGTAAGAACTCGGTCAATACTCTGCACTCTGTCCAATTTCTTCAAAGGATTCTCGACTCTATTGCTTTTGAAATAACATTGAAAATTCTTTAAAGAGATTAGACAATTCTGGGTAACTTGATGTGCTTGTATTTCCTTTTAGTTCAGAAAACGCCACTCTTCGGCTACTTATATCGACTTTAGTACAGATGTGCAATAAAATACAGTCGCATTGAGAATTTAAGTGTTGGAGAGCCGTGCTTCGGTACAAATGGGCCGGCTCGACCGGAGTGCTACCACGGCCTCACAGAAAACCGACGTGAAGCAACACTTGCGTTGTGTTTCATCGTGTGAGTGAGGTTACCAGAGGCCCAATTACCCCCCTCCTCTTCCTCAATCTCTCCAATCCCTGAATCCTCAACGATCCTCAAACTACTATTCTCCAAAAGGCCGGTAACGCACTTGTAACGCCTCTAGTATTCCAGGTGTCCATGGGCAACGCCCATTGCTTACCATCAGGTAATCCGTGTGCTTTTTTACCGGCTTAAAAAAAATCAGCAGCTCAGTGGAAAAAACCAGCTAATGTGGAGATCGCAGATTTTAAATTCGTATGCGTAACTTAGTTTTTTTCTTTAATATTAATGAGTATAACTATATCAAAACTTATTCTTAAAAATACACAACAAAATTAAATATTACTAAATAAAATCGATACAAAAATATAAAGGGGTAGAAATTATATTAATACTAGCTGTTGCCCGCGACTTCGTTCGCGTGAAATTATTCATATTTCTTAACAAGAAATACTCATTCAGATTCAATATTCAAGATTCATACTTTTTGACGCGACAACGTGTTGATTGGCGAGGCGTATTTGAGAGCTAGTATGAAACGGAACGTTTATTGTCTACTCAAGATGGCGACTGCGGTTTGTATGTCAGTGTCATTAAAATGAATTAATGAAACGAAATAATCTCCGTAATCCGAATTGTGCGGATATATGTTGTCGACTCGAAATCGATATTTTTTTATTTTTTGTAATGCGAATTTCGATTGAGTGTACCGTACCCCATGACGAAATTATTTATATAGATATTGTTTCGTAAATAAACCGAGTAATGTTTAATATAAGAGTAAACTAAAAATAAACATGACTGCCTCGTTGGCCGCGTGGTCGTAAGTGCGATTGCCGGGCAAGGGGTCTCGGGTTCGATTCCCGGGTCGGGCAAAGTATTACTGGGTTTTTAAATATTCTCAGTAGTAGCACGGAGTCTGGAATTGTGCCCGGTATATGGCAATAGGCTCACCCCTTATTACATGGGACTCATAACATAAATAGTGAAAAGTGGGTGTTACATTGTACAGTGGCATAATGTGCACCTCTGCCTACCCTTTCGGGGATAAAAGGCGTGATGTTATGATGTAAAAATAAACACTGTTATACTAAAGTACTACACAGCACACAGAAGGCGAGCATTCTTCAAAGTAAGTGCAAGCTATTCGTTTTCATAGACAGCTTAGACAGTGGACCATCCCACCTTAGCTCCCCCTCCACTTTTCAAAATGGCGGCACTCCTATTGGCTTTACTGAGTGTTTTATGAAACCGCTGTTTCACAATCCATGTAAGAAGAATCTTTTCGAATATATTTAACGTGAAGTAGTTTTAAAAAAAAAGGGTGCTAATAATAAACTTAAATAACTTGATTATAAATAAATATATACAACCAAAAACACAAATAACTAAAAACTAAGATATTTACAACCTTAAAAAAATTAAAATGTTACCTTAAAAAAAACTTCATCGCTAACGTGAGGTAGGGTGCCCAAAAGACTGGCAGAATTCCCACGTTGAATGGCAATGCTTTGTGTTAAACTAACTATAGTTCAATGTGATAACCGAAATATGAATGAACAAAATTTAAATTGCAAAAATCATACCTACATTAAGTACCACCTTTCAAAGAAAAAGAAAGACGAAATTGGAGGCTGGATGACTGCTAGCTCCCTATACATCGCCAGCCACAAAAATCGTACCGCAAGCAAGGTCGTGATTCGGACCAACATTGCTCTCGACGGCACTCCGAACTCAAGCGAATAGCATTACAAAATCGACTTCGCAATTTTGACCGCGACCAGCAACATCAGGTTTAACAATTTCTGACATGGAGCGCAAAATACTTCAGAATTCTGATGATGCAAGTGTACTCAGATTACAGTAATCGCTAACAGACGACCGACAACTTTGGCAGCTACAATGACTGTTTAACTATGTGTCTGCATGCAAAACACAGAAATCGCGTGAAAACGATTATACTGATAACAGGCGATACACATTAATTGATTTTCCTTTTGTCAATAATTGACTTTAATGCACATCTAATTAAATATTACAATTAGACGGACGGACATACCTTTTACAATGTGGAAAATAATTATTGTTTAATTTGTGTACATAATGTATCATACATTACGTGTGTTTAAGTACATCTACCAATATAAAGTATACTTAAATAATTAATTAATTGAAGATTTATGGGTACTAAATCAACAGGCGGCGTGCTAATTTTTTTAGGTTATAATTTTGTTCCAGTTAGTTACTTGTCAGAAAGCTGTAAGAAGAGACGAGTGGTTGAAAGGTAGGGAGGCCTTTACCATGCAGCGAGACGACCATGGCTGAAAATAATGAAATAAATAGTTACTTCTCATATCTTTCATATTAAACCTTAATCGACTTATTAGTGTCAAATCATGAATTTACTTATGAACTTAATTTTTTTACTTAGATCAACAATTCAACGTAAATTTTTGAGTAAAGTTTTTTTTATTTTTTAGATTGTTACATCTAAACGGACAGAATAAAATAATTTTTTACTGTTTTTGTTGTTGTTTTCTGTAATATAATTGTATAATTTAGAGCTTCCTCGCCGAGTTTTACAGTGCAGTAAAGAGATCAAGAGGTAATGTAACCACATTACCAAAATAATAGAGTTTAAACATCATTGCATACTTAACAAGCACGGCTCCGGCACGACGTTTTTTGCTTCGTAAACAATACAAAAAGGTTTTTAATATTAACATTATGAAATACTAGCTTTTACCCGCAGCTTCGCTCGCGTCACAAAAGGATAAAAAGTAGCCTATGTGACATATACCAATTCTTTTGTTTTCCTTTGGGAATATCAATTTTTCCGGGATAAGTAGTACCCTATTATTTAATCCGGACTTCTAATTTTACGTCTGCAAAAATTTAAAGCAATCAATTTAGTAGTTACGGCGTGAAAGCGGAACAAACAAACAAACTCACTTTCCCATTCATAATAGTATAGTAAGGATATATAGTAAGGATTGTTCATAACTTTATGTTTATTATACTCCATATTTTACAGGAGACGGCAAAAAAGTAATGAGTATCCTGAGTGATTTACCTAAATAAATAATTTTATAATTTGTGTTGCGTTTTCCACGACTGAGTAACGTATATAATGTTGTAAATGTATGATTGTATTATTACTGTGTTTCTAAGAATGAAGCAGCTTGTTGTATCTGTGGTTGTTTGTGCAGTGGTGCAGTATGTAATAGCCATCCGGTACCACAATGAGACGAGACCAAGTCCCGTTAACCGACAATTATCTGAATTTCTTCATGAACATCCAGTAAGTATGACAAATAGCATTTGCCTAATAAAGGCACGCAAATTAGAAGTGTTATCTTTTAAGGAAAAAGGGATACGTTTTAACCAGTTAAAGTTATAATGATGAACTATCGCTTTGCACCAGGTACAATCCTAGTGTTAGTGCTTCATTGGAAATTCTTTCTAAAATCTAGAATTCATTTTTGTTGCCAATAACTGATCTTCGTTAAGGACATAAAATTGTTCTCATTTTCAGAAACCAATTGGAGTGTACACCAGGTTAACAGGAGATCCACTGGACATAAGAGACACAGTCACTCTGAACACAAATATATTTGACAATAAGAACCTTTTTATGGAAACCAGTCACCTGGTCAGAGAGAGAATACCAGAGAGGATTGTACATGCTAAAGGTTATGGAGCTTTTGGATATTTTGAAGTAACACACGATGTTTCTCAATACACTAAAGCTGATGTATTTAATGGTATTGGAAAGAAAACTCCGCTCGTTGGAAGATTCTCCACAGCAATAGAAAATCTCGGTGGAAGTGACTTACTTAGAGAAACAAGGGCTCTTGCTCTTAAAATGTACACTAAAGAAGGAAACTTAGACTTTCTATGTTTACATCTTCCCATATTTTTGTACAATGAACCCTTAGATTTCACCAGATTTTACATACCATGAAAAGAAATCCTCGTACTAATCTTTTTGATTCCACCCAGAGATGGGACTTCTTCGCCCTTAAGCCGCAGTTTTTGCATACCATTCTTTGGCTTCAGTCAGATTTCGGTTTGCCTGCTGGATATCGGAAGATGGACATTTTCCCACTACATGTTTATGAGATATACAATAAGCATGGTGATAGATATTTGTAAAATTCAATTTCCGGACCACTATCGGCTTGGCTAACCTGACAGATGCACAGGCAGCCGCTTTAAATCTTGAAAGTCCTGACTATTTCAACATAGACTTGTATAATGCAATTGCTGAAAAGAATTATCCGTCTTGGAGATTAGAAATGGATATATTAACAAAAGAAGACCTAGAGAAGGTTGATTACGATCCTTTTGATTTGACGAGATTGTGGAAGAGGGGTACTTACCGCACTGTGACGATTGGTCGAATTGTGTTTAACGATAATGTTGATAATACTTTTAAGGACATTGAACAACTTGCTTAATCCTGATAACTTAGTACCTGGTATTCTGGGACCACACGATGAAGTTTTCAAATCAAGAAGAATTTTCTATCCAGATGCACAAAATTATAGGCTGGGTGGTAATCACCATAATATACAAGTGAATGCTCCTTTGTACGATAAAACATATAATAGAGACGGAGTGCCACCAGTAAGAGATAACATGAAATATACTCCTAACTATTACCCGAATTCGTTCCATGGACCAATGCCTTATGTGGATGAAGCTCGTCCAACAGAGATGTTAAAAATTTTACATAGTAACGCTATTGATTTGCAGCCTCTAAACGAATTTTACAATGAAATCGTTGATACTGATGCACACAGACAGAGAATAGCAGACTATCTAGCTGAATCATTAGTCAATGTGCCCACAGGTTTACAAAAAAGAGCTATTTACATTCTGACACTTATCGATATAGGTTTAGGAAGACGCGTCAAAAATGCATTACAAATATCTAAAAATATAGATCGAGTAGCAAGACGAAACCAAATAGCAGAATGCATAGCTAATGTGGATGAAGCAAGTAAGAGACCAAGACATAAAATACAAAAGACACAGTCTTACTATTATGGCCGCAACTAAATAAATACTTATAAAATGGTAACAAAACAAAATTGGTACATTTGATAATTTTTTATAGGTTTAGTTAAGAATTTAAATCTGAGAGCCATGCTTCTTGACCGGAGTGATACCACGGCCTCACAGAAAACCGACGTGAAACGCTTGCGTTGTGTTTCGTCGTGTGAGTGCGGTTACCGAAGGCCCAGCTAACTCCCGTCCGTTTCCCATCTCCCCTATCTCAACATTCCTCAAATTCCTACTCCCCAAAAGACCGGTAACACCCTTGTCACGCTTCCGGGTATCCATGGACGGCGCCCATTGCTTACTATCAGGTGATCCGTTTGCTCGTTTACCACCTTATTATCCCAGAAAAAAATTGAATTATTTATACAAAAATAAACAATATATTGATTAAATGCGCATAAATTTGCTTCAAACCTTCCACACTTAGCCCTTTGAGTACCGTCATTATAGACACAATTAAAGAACAATAGGTATGCGGACACCGGTGTACTCGCGGTGTTTGACAGTTTAATTTGATGTTGAATGATTTTATTCATGACATGAAGATCGTGCACCTCTCCTAATATAAAATTTCATTTCCCTTATGCACAAAAATACATGTGAATGCGAAACAAACTCTATCTCTAAGTTTCTTTGGGATCAAAATAAATTGGTACGAGCCAACAAACGCGAAATATAAATTGAATTCTCAGTTCGAAGTTAGATTACTCTCAACACTGCAGTCGCATCTCACTGTAAGCTATAGCGATTGCAACCGATCTACTTTTCTAAGTTTTCTTTGATATAAAGTGATCTCAGTAATGAATTTCCCAGTATATGTAGTTGAGAACACCTCAATGTGTTCTACTAGTGTCAGATATTATGCCAAGCCCTTTAAATTGTCAAACACCGCGAGGACACCGGTGACCTCAACCTATTGCTTTTTAATTGTGTCTATAATGACGGTACTCAAAGGGTTAATTCTCGAAGAGATAGGTAGCGCATATTATTATGTACCACCAACCTTTGAATATTTCTTGGTCTCATGGAAAAAGAGGTGAGCCTATTGCCGTATACCAGTAACGGGTCACCGGGACTCTGACCAGAAGCAGTACAGCAGTGGTTTTTAGTTACTAAGAGTCTGACAATTCCTCTCGCCTCACCCCAGCTAGGAAAGACGATTGGATGGTTTCTTCCCTGAAAAAAAAACTCCGTACGCTTTAGGAATTACATTTGAAACTCCATTATCAGTAGTCGCACTTGGGAACACTCCGCCAATGAGATAGTCAAATAAAAGAAAACGATTGCAAAGATCAAATCAAAAATGTCATAATCGGCAATGGCAACTCATAACCATTCGAATGGCGAAACACAAAATCAAACACACAGTCACACAGCTATTTCAAGAAACATTTACTATTCAAGCACAAATTGTTTGCCAAAATCAACTCGGTACCGAACAGAGCATAAAACTAACTTATTATAATTCGAAATTCAAATATTTACCCTTCTCGGAGAATTCCTGTAGGCACGCCAACAAAGGCACAATATATGAATGTCAGTGCCACCGCTGGCGTTTAAACGAAATAAAATTTCCCCTGAGACGCTTTTCCCGGGTTTTTCTTACTGCAGAGCATGGAGTATGGAGATATGGAGTACCTACTTTTTAAAATACAGCCTTAAAATATACCTATCCAAAAGAAGACTGTAGTATTATTAAATCCAATTTCGATGTTATTTAATTTAATAGGTACTTTAGTGTTCAAAGTTACCATTCAACTCACAATTACTTACTCTTAAAAACATACTTACCACAAACATTGCCAAATTATTCAAAGGAAAAAGTAAACGGATAAGGCGTAAATTAAAAAAATCTATCGTTTTACCTTTTTCTACTGCAGTGCCTTCTGTGACAATTTCCTACACAGAGATCACTCCATTTCTTTATACTCCATGCCATTTACGTGGGATGGCTATGTGTTCGTGTGTGTGAAAGAGCGAGTGAAAGAAAGATCCCTTTCACACGTGACTCTTTCAACGTCTTAGCAATTTGGAGCGGATCACCTGTTTCCTAGCTATGTGTGTACTGCATTGCCACTAAACGTGAATGGACGCCATCTTTTCTTACAGAATAAAAAGATAATTATCGTTGCTAAGAGAACTACTTTGACTGAATATGTTTTTCATTTGAACATGATTTTCGCTGTTATTATTAGGAGCCATGAAGAATTAATGTCTTGGTTCAAAATATTCAAACTGTTCAAAATATTTTTTTTTATCTAAGGGCAATCCTCTTTTTTAAATCCTTTAGTATCTTTAGTATAACGAAAACTCCTTACACATTGGTCTAAATAATGTTCCTTCGTATTACTACTCAGCGTTTCATTAGCATCAGCCTAGTAATTAAAAGCATATCCTTAAATAAATAACTAACTTAGTAAGTACTTTATATACAAATACTTGAACAACAAACCTTTTAACTTAAAACCTTATTCAAAAAAAAAAAAGAAACAAGCGCCCCAATTTCTCTATTCCATTTTCAAGTTTGAACGCAAAGACAAAAGAAAGTCGGAACAACGAAGCCCGCGTTTTTTAATTAGTCCCAACCCTACATATTCCTTTTGTTACAAGAAATGTTAGTGAATACTTTTATTATAACCTTCCTCTCGCCCGCGGCTGAACATGGCGTCTGAATGTTAAGGTACATTTACTTTCAAAGATCATAATCATAAGACAACTCCGAGAATCTCCGAGTTTATGTTGAAATCTGTTTTGAATGTATCTATTTATATGTATGTTTCACCTAAATACCTGCATTACGTTTTGACTGACAGGCTTGTTACTATGGTAAACGTGTTGCTGTGGGGCATGTCAAATTGGGGCTCAAGAACTATCTCATGAAAAGTAAGGGATGTTCCTGTTGTTGTTGAAATTATATTTAATCTTAGGACCGATTTTCCAACTCCATATGACTTTGCCAATTGGGATGATGACAGGGTATGAAAATTAAAAATCTAATTAGTCCATAAGTTAGGTAATTAAAAAATATTATACACGTATTTATTATTTTGTCGTACAATAAACCAATACTTACTTAGATAAAACGAATCAAAGTTTAGAAGAGGAGGCTAAAATGTCATTTCTACGTATAAAATGTACACAGAAGTGACGTTAAGCGACATTTCAAGTCGCGGAGAACCTAACGGGTTACCGGGGCTCCAGCTCAACATGTAGGAGAAGGAACGGGGTGGTTTTTAGTCAGTAAGAGACTAACACTCCCTCCCGCCTCACCCAGGCGGGAGCAGTCATTCGATGATTGTACGCCCTTAAAAAAAAAGCGACATTTCAAATCAATATATCTTCGAAAGTATTCGTTTCTGTAAGAAAATAAAAAATACCTATGTACCTAATGATTTAAAATAATCTACCAGACGGACATTAAAATAAAAATTAGGCATCTACCTAATTCTTCCATACTTACCAAATTATTAATAAAAATAAACGAATTATGACCTATAGTCTGATTTTTAATTCGAGTCAGTAAAATGACATTTCCAGTGTTGCACGGTTTTAAAAAAATAGGGTCTCAAATAAAGAGTGATGTGGAAAATCGAGATTTTTAAATCGAGAATTAAAAGTTAGTCTAGATTACATTCATTTATTTATTTGTACATACATTATAAATATGTAATTTACGGAAATTAAACTGAAGACATGTAATAATATATTACATAAAATACTGTTGTTATATTTTTTTTTTGTTATTGGCAGGACTATCACTTATGACGCCATGGACGCCATTTTGTTTTTCATTCTGCTCCCGAATTCCGACGGTGTCAGAAGTGTTTAGTGTCCTCTGCAGTTTCTTGTTTATTTCTTACTTGTTATTTGTTTGTTGAGTTTTTTGTTACGTTTTTTTGTTACGTTGGTGATTGAGATGGATGCCCAACCGTCCACCTCTAAAGATGGATGTCTCCCTCCAAAAAGAAAGCGTCGATCATTTGTTGTAGTGAGAAACAAATGATTCTCAATGCATATAATTATGTATGGAATCAAAATACAGCAAAATCTTTCGAAGTTCCAAAGAAAGATGAGTGTGTGAAGACAGTATCTGAAATATTGGGAATTTCGACTAGATCTGTATATCGGATACTGAAAGAACAAAAGGAGAACGTTCAGTTAACAAATCAGAAAAAACCCGGACCCAAACTGACATTCAAAGATAAAATTGATGATTTTGACTTTTCGGCGATACGACGTAAAGTTCACCAATTCTTTTATGAGAAGGACCCACCAACTATTGCCAAGGTATGTAAAATTATAATACAATACAAAATACATAATTGCACATCATACATAATATATGATAGTGAAATTTAATATTTATTAGTTATACAGAATATTTTTTAACTTGATTGTGTTCTTTTCTTGCATAAATTGTTTCTAATAATTCTTCAGTTTTTTTCATAAGTTTTTAATTTTTTGTTTTGTAGTATAAGTATCTCTCATTTTAACATGTGTACGCCTTCACGGCAAAACATAGCGCACTGCGTTTATTGATAAGATCCTCATGTAATACCTATGTTTAACAAATAAATATTTCTGATTCTGAATAGGTAGTAATTAACACACATTTTCATTGACTCGCTGAAGTTTACAAAAATTATATACTTGTAATACTTTACAGGTTCATCAGGCTGTAAGTGATGATCCTGACCTACCAAATATGTCAAAGAGTACCATGCGAGCAGTTTTAAAACATTTAAATTTTAAATATGCGAGACGCAACCGACGCAGCTGCTTGATGGATCGTCAAGATTTAATTCTGTGGCGTGCACGGTACTTGAAAACAATCAAAGAATATCGGAGACAAGAAAAAGTAATTTATTATCAAGACGAGACGTGGATTAATGAAGGTAATTGTATATTTTTATTTACAACTATATTAAGTGCATAGTTTTTCAGTTTCAAAATGTATTTGTGTCAGTATTGTATTATTTATATGAATTTTGTATATTAACAGGTCATACAACTGGTAAAGTTTGGGTGGATACAACGATAGAATCTTCCAAACAAGCCTTTTCAAAAGGTTTAACTACAGGCCTAAAGGGCCCAACCGGCAAAGGTCGACGCCTAATAATTTCCCACATAGGCAGTGATGAAGGATTTTTAGAAGACGGGTTATTAATTTTTGAATCCAAGAAAAATACCGGTGACTATCATGAAGAAATGAACTCAAAGTGTTTCGAGGACTGGCTTAAAACTATTTTGCCAAATTTAAGGCCAAATGCGGTGCTGGTACTAGATAACGCACCGTATCATTCTAGAAAAGTCGAGCGTATCCCCACTTCAAACTGGCGGAAAGATGATATAATTCAATGGTTGAATGAAAAAAAATTCAATTTCAACCTAGGATGATAAAAGCTGAATTAATAGAGATTGTAAAATCCCACAAATCGAATTACGAACGCTATGCTGTGGAAGAGTTGGCCGCTGAATATGGTGTCACAATCCTGCGGCTGCCCCCTTATCACTGTGAGCTCAACCCAATAGAGTTAGTTTGGGCTCAAACAAAGGGGTATGTCGCCAGGAACAATAAAACTTTTAAAATAAAAGACGTAAAAAAGTTGTTTGAAGAAGGTGTGAAAGAAGTGACACCTGAAAATTGGCGACAGTGCATCAACCATGCAATAAAAGTCGAAGACAAAATGTGCCAACTCGACCACATCATAGACGAATGTGTGGATTCATTTATAATAAATGTAACTGATTCCGATTCCGATTCTGATTATACTGATTCAGAATCGGATTCGGAATCGCAACCGTTATGAATAAAAACCCATAAAATTACTTGTATTATTCTTACTTTCCATTATTGATTCCTCTGAATCCCCCATCTTTTGTAATAATGTTGTAGTGAGAAGTTTTAATATGCTGGGAAAGTTCATATTTCTAAAATTGTATTACTTAATACGTTATGCTTTTAATATTTACAATAAAAACAACGCTCTGATACCTAATAAAATAAATCATGACTAAACTTCTAAGTCGGTCGATTGTGGAACATCACTATTGTAGTGGGTCACCCTTTTTTGTGAAAGTGACAGTTGCCCCTGTCATTTTACTGACTCGAATTAAAAATCAGACTATATATGATAATTCCCAGAATAAAAATTCAAAATCTCATTTGGATTCACTCACGCTACATAAAATAGATCACAAAATATTATCCAATAACTTGATGAATAAACCAAGTCTTTACTACCAAGCGAGCATTGCGTATCTTAAATCAAAAGAAGCGCGAAGCAAACTTGATTACGAATCTATTCAGACCTCAGCGTTTGAATCCCATTCAGTGAAACGCATTTTGAAATTGGAATTAATGTCGTTTGAATGAACTAATCTCATTTGTTCCACGGCTGATGGGACCTGTGATTAAATGCGCATAAAGACCTCTTTTGTTTGAACCCAGTTTATTATTAGAGTCTCTATACTTTTTGTTTTTATAAATTCAATTGTTGGATTGGTATTGCTTTTTGTAGATTCTTGATAGGTAAGCAGGTATTGGATTTTCAGTCTTAATAATATATGATGTTTAGAATTTTACAAGGGTTTGTAGTATAATAATTGCCAAAAATTATATGACACATTAAGCAGAATCTATGGTACTTTGTTGAGCAATAATTAGAATTAGTTAATTATTATTAATTAGTGTCGATCCTGGTTTACAGGAGTTGCAGCAGTTTTGGGAGGTTATAGTGGGCTTGTCCCAAAAAGAATGTTCTCTCCAATTAATTATAATAGACTTTATTTATTTATTTATTTATTTATTTATGATTTACCAACATTTGTTTACACCAATACAATTGTCGAGATACAAATGTGAGTTCTTTACAGTAAGTGTAACAAATACTTATAGGTAAATACAGCATTTACAAAATTATTATCTTACATCTAAAACAAACTTGATATTAATTTTTAACAGGAAAAAAAATATTCGGTGCTACTGTGTACCAACTAAAGCAAAACACAAGTGTACCACACAAAACACCTGTATAGGTATATAAAAAACTAAGTATATAAAAACTAATTTTAAACACGAAAACAAGTAATAAAAGGAACAATATAAAAAAAAACAAAATACAGTAAATTTTTCTCATGCGTGTGGTAACGACTTTTATACACTCGTAGATTTAGACACCATCAGTCAACTCTTTGTTGATAAGTGCTTCAACAGCGCAGACCGGAACCCAACCAACGATGACGTGTGAATATCTACCAAGTCACTGCAGTCGTTCAGCAATCTACTCAGCCTTGGTAAGGGAGAATTAGCGCCCAAGACAGTCCTGCGACGAGGTGGATACAGAAGCGCGATAGGTTACGTGGGTATTTGGCAGGCACTCGGTATTTGACTTTTTTCAGAAGGGTTGGGCAATCTATTATGTTATTTATTAATTTATACATGAATAAGCAGTCAGTGATTTCCCTACGACTGCTTAGTGATATCATTCGATGTAATGTTAATTTACTTTTGTATGATATTGTTTTTTACTATTTTTAGCCAAATGCCACATAAATCGCTTCTGTATTCTTTCCAGTCTAAGTGAGTGTGTAGCAAAATGAGGCCCCACACAACACTACAGTAATCCAAAATACTGCGTACAAGGCTGTTAAACAATAATATTTTTGGACGACTACTGCGAAATACCTTTGTATTCCGCAGAATAAATCCCAACATTCTGGAAGCTTTGCCTATTATCATCTCTAAATGGGGTTGAAATGTCATTTTTTTATCGAAAACCACGCCTAAGTCCTTATTTGATCCACTTCCCGGATCTTTTGCTGATCTATGGTAGCCTGAGTCTATAGGGTGTGTTTTCCTGGTGAATTTAATGTGAAAGCACTTTTTATATTCAATTGCATGCCATTTCGGTCACACCACTGGACCAGACTGTCAATGTCACTCTGAATACAAATACAATCTTGAAATGATTCGACTGTTCTTCCGAATTTCAAATCATCCGCATACATAAATTTCTCCGAAAAATGGAAACACTTCGGTAGATCGTTAACAAAAAGGTTGAACAGGACTGGGCCCAGATGTGAGCCCTGAGGTACTCCAGATGTAATATCTCGAGAGTCAGACCTAAATCCATTGACCACAACAAAAAACTGCGTTCTTCGAGGTATGACTGCAACCACTTCAATAACGTCCCAGAAACTCCGTATGCTGATAGCTTAAACAAAAGTACTCTATGCGACACGCGGTCAAATGCTTTGCTGAAGTCGGTGTAAATTACGTCATACTGTTTGTTGGCATCTAAGGCCTGAGTAATTGTTTCCGAGAAAGTCACCAGATTTGTGCAAGTTGATCTTGATTTAACAAAACCGTGCTGGCTTTCGTCAAGGTACAATTTCAAGTGATTTTGTATGTATGGACATAGTAATGACTCGAAAACCTTCGCGAAAGCCGACAAGATTGAGATAGGCCTGTAGTTATTAACTATATTGTCGCAATCACCTTTGTGAATCGGTACAACCTTAGCTACTTTCCAGTACGCTGGAAATAGCCCTGTTTTAAGGGACTTGTTAAATATGAAAGAGAGTGGCACAGCCAGTGTTTTAGCACAAGCTGCTATAAACATAGGAGGGATCCCGTCCGGACCAGCTCCCTTTGTACCATCTAACTTTTTCAATTTGGCTAATAAAGTATTGTTATCAATAATTGGCGACGTCAAGCTTAGACTGTGCCTGTGCATATTCATCAAAAAGTCAGAGATGCTGTCAGTCTCCTGCTTACTAATTTGACTTAATTTAACTTTCACAGGAAACACAAAAATAGAAAATCTCATTCATAATCCCTCGATTATTTTTAATTACAACACCGTACCAAGAGTATTTAAACAACAGAGAATAAAAAATTCAACAGAAAATATAATTCCTCAAATTTGCAAAATACAAAAATCTGTTTACCTCTACATAAGAAAACACCTACGTAGTTAAAAATATCTACAAATAAAGAGAGAAAAATTGTTTTTTGTTCAGATAATTTTCTTTATTGGAAGTGTAGGGGACTGTAATTAAACCAGTAAGCGGTCTTCATAAATTACTTCGGAATAGAATTAAATCCTCCTTGAACAAACGTTTCGAGGGAAAGTGGCTTAACTCGAATCTAATTGTTTACCATACTTTTTTAGCTGAATTGTTTTTCATTCTCTGAGTTTTGTTTCTTATAGAGGTAGTATAGCCGGTAAACGAGCAGACGGATCACCTGTTTTTAGCAATCGGCGTCGCCCATAGACATCTGGAGACGTTGCAGGTGCGTTAGCCCTTTGATTTGGAATTTGAGGATTGTTGGGGATTCAGGAATTGGGGGGATTGAGAAAATGGGGGATAATTGGGCATCCGGTAACCTTACACGACGCGAAAGCACGCAAGCGTTGTTTCACGTCGGTTTTCTGTGAAGCTATGGTATCACTTCGGTCGTGCCGAAGAAGAGTTTTTAGAGAGCTGTAGTTTCTTGTTCATGATAATTATATTTTGCCCCTTTTTACCAACCTATAAGCGATACCTAATAGGTAAGTTCAGCTGTTTCCTATCGTTAAATAAGTCTTGGTTAAGAGATGGTTTCAGTGGTTGGTGAAATTGGCCATTAGGTAATATGTTTTTCTGCACTGAATACCTATACTTAATATGCAACACTTACCTGTGAGTCTCGAATTGTGCATCTGCTGTATTGCAATAAGTTGGACTTCTATTTCGAAGAGCTTGTAAATGACAAAACCTGATGTTATATACCAAGAATCACTGTTCATACTCCTTCAAAGAATTAATACCTAAGAAAAAATCGCTTAATTTTCCATTGCACAAAAAAGGCTTGAATATTTCTTACGAAAAATATCGATATAAGCGATTCCGTACAGTATACATGCTTGTCGCCAAACATCTTTATAGAAGGCGAGCATTTAGTCTATCTATAGTTACGATCATCGGCCATCGTAAGCGCGGGCCTAAGGACGGCGAGCATCAAAGAGCCATCAGACCAATTCGGAGTCGCGGAGAACCTAACGGGTTACCGGGGCTCCGGCTCGAAGCGCAGGAGAAGGAACGGGGTGGTTTTTAGTAAGTAAAAGTCTAACACTCCCTCCCGCCTCACCGAGGCGGGAGAAAACTTTCGATGATTTTCCCCCCTTATAAAAAAACTACCTACAAAGCCCATCTACATATTGTACTTAACCCTTCAAAGACTATAATCTAAAAATACACCACTATTACGTCATAACTCATACAGCAACCAAAGCATAAAAGCGGCATAGAAATCAAATTAAATGAATTGGTCCTTCGTGAATCAATATTTCCCAAATAGTGAAAGGTTTCTACTGTATGTATGTGTATGTATGATAAATCAATACACTTTTATGAATAATAAATTACAAAATTTGTAGACGTTCAACTACTTAGATACATTTTGTTATTGTTACCATGGCGTGCATGGTAAGTTAGGGGTGATATGGAGTATTACAAAATGGAGAGTTAATGTGCGCAATTCAATGTGAGTAGATTTAATGTAGCTCTTTTTTGTTTTAAAAGTTTCATTATTATCATAAGACATTCACTGCTAAACAAATACCTTTCAGATGGGCCAGCGATTTTTGCAGCCAGGTATAATTTTACCATTGCGGTTTATCTACCAACAAGTACCGAGTCTAAGGCCTAAGTAATACCATGAAGTTGGTTTCGTTTATAATGTTCAACGAAGACTGCCTCGTTGGTCGAGTGGTCGCAAGTACGTCTGCCGGGTAAGGGGTTTAGTGTTCGATTCCAGGGTCGGGCAAAGTATTACTCTGGGTACCTATTTAAAAAAGCCAGTAGTAGTACGGAGTCTGGAATTGTGCCTGGTATATCGCAATGGGCTCACCGCCTATTACATGGGACTTATAACATAAAAAATGAAAAGTGGGTGTTACATTGTACAGTGGTATTAAGTAGTACAATGTGCGCCTCTGCCTACCCCTTTGGGTATAAAAGGCGTCATGTTTTTTTTCTTTTCTTTAAATAAGACTTCTTTTTATGCCTACTCTGTGTCATATCGATTACAGAAATATCTAAAATATGGTTAAGTAAAACTTAAATGTAGTACCGACTAAGTACCTACCTCTTTTCGCTTAATCATAGGTTCTCGATTTAAATTACTCGAGGGTCGAGGCCGTAGGTAAACCACATTCTAACTATAAGGATATTGTACTAAAATAAGTATATATCGAACTCACATGTTTTGGAAATAAAACTTTATTTAACGCAGTGAATGCGTTAATTAACTAAAATCGCGGGTTACTCACGTGAATATACTGAGAAAAGCTCTATTAGTTTCGAACCACAGAGCGGTCCGAAGGGTTAGCAGCTCACTGTCCAGCCAGTGAGCTGCTCGACATCGCCGCGACCGCGCATGCTGTTCATGATGAAGAACCCCTCTGTGGTTCGAAACTAGTAGAGCTTTTCTCAGTATAGTCACGTGAGTAACCCGCAATTTTAGTTAATTTAGTATGTCTCCTGATAGTTATTATAAAAATTTTACTGGTAACTTAATTCCTTATGTATATATATAGGTTCGCTAAATGAAGATATTTTTCTTTAAACTACTATTGGTAATAACAAAGTTTACGATTGGTATGATGTTTAACGATCCTCGTAGCTTAAGTAAACCTGCAATACCATGAGGTCATCACAAATGCTTTGCCGGCTATGTAGAAAACTTATTAAGTACGCCATCATTTCGAAGAAGGTACTCCCTGACCAAACAGCGAGTCAGGTAACTAGAATGAAAATAGAAACCTGTCATTAAATATGAATAAAAGCATAATTATAACATACAGGTGAGTAATGAAAAGCCAATGAGCTTAAACCAACGCCTTCTTGGAAATTAACACCTTTATCTACGGTGCTAAAGTTAAAATTTATTTGACACTTCGCGAAACACGTAAACTTTAATAGTGTCGGGGAATAGATGATAATATCATTAATACTAAACATGTTGGGTATATGGAACATTTGATATCCATGTGTGGGTGTATGTGTGTTCTTGATACATAATTTGTGGACGTATTACAGAGTTGTGTAGCTCATTTCCTTAATTTATTTTACATTAGTCAATTTGAGTTGATATTGTGTATGTAATATCATTTGGTTTGGTCTCTACTAATGAAAAAAACCGACTTCAAAAACAAATACAAACGAAAAACTAAAAAGCAAAAAATAACTATTATTGGTCATACGTTACTTACATATAGCTTACACACCCACTGATAGGTGAGAAGTCGGTGCCACAAGTTTTGCACAAAATTATTCATTAAAACCTTAATAGATACCTAACATTATTAAGCTGTTTACAATTTTATTGTAGATTATACCTGTGACCATTACCTAAGATATATTTTGTTATGGGTTTATGTTTAAAAGAAATAAGACGTGCCACAATTTCAAAATATTATCTACACGTTTTTAGGTGTTTCTTCGTTCATTTCTTAAGAGTAACAAACACAGACACACACACACACACGCAAATATGTAGATGGTCATAAACTTGCGCATTTATAATATTACCAACTTTTACCCTCAGCTTCGCTCGCGTCACAAAAGGATAAAAAGTAGCCTATGTGACATATACCAATACACACAGCGCCATCTATAACGATACTTTTGTTTTCCCTCGGGTATATCAAATTTTTCCGGGATAAAAAGTTATTATTATTAGTAAGGATATACTCGACAGTCACACACATACACACACACACACACACACACCCTCACACACACACACACACCCTCACACACACACACACACTCTCTCTCACACACACACACACTCTCTCTCACACACACACACACGCGCACACACACACACACACACACACACACACACACCCTCCAGT
Organism: Spodoptera littoralis; assembly: GCA_902850265.1. Taxonomy (NCBI): domain Eukaryota; kingdom Metazoa; phylum Arthropoda; class Insecta; order Lepidoptera; family Noctuidae; genus Spodoptera; species Spodoptera littoralis. The sequence continues at coordinate 11,562,714 of LR824544.2, forward strand.
CACATTTAATGCAATTTCCATTTAATTACAATCTATTTAACAACAGTTGAACTCTAATGAAATACAAAGAGAGTCGAGTCGTCGTCACTTTAACTTAATAGACTAAGTTGGGACTAACTGCAAGTTCTTTATTAAGTTGGTAATGAGATAAATGCAATGTACGATATCTCTGTCTATTTGTATCCTACTTGCAATGTTGTTAAAGTAGATGGTTTTAATTAAAGAATACATATATATATAACATCACGCCTTTTATCCTCGATAGGGTAGGCAGAGATGCAGACTACGGCACTTAATGCCACTGTACAATGTAACACCCACTTTTCACTATCTATGTTATGGGTACCATGTGATAGGAGGTGAGCCTACTGCCATACCGGGCATAATTGTAGACTCCGTGCTACTACTGAGATTTTTTTTAAATCCCATTAATACTTTGCTCGACCCGGGAATCGAACCCGAGACCCCATGCCCGGCAGTCGAACTTGCGACCAGTTGGCCAACGAAGCAGTCAGCTAATTAAAGAAAACAAAGGACTTTACACATTAACGTGATTTAAAAAAAAATCGAAAAATATTTAGCTTCTATTGTCTTCTGAGGTTAGGAGGAGAAGGAGATTCTCATCCAAGGAGGACTCGTCCATATTATGCCAATTGTATTGTTGTATTTAAAATGGAGTATGGCTATTATTTTATTATTATAAAACTGAAGTGAATCTTTAAAGGGTCACATCAGTTTCAAAATTCTAAATACAAAACCAAAGTTAGGAATATAAATACATACTTACATTTATGAATGTAAACGATTAATAATGTTTATCTATCGAATAAATAATAAATCAATTACTTACTAATAGGTACATGAAAACCACGGGTTCGATTCCCTCAAGGACCAATAATCATGTGACCCATAAGTTCCGGATTGACCTATTTCTCACGTACACGAAAATTTGATAATCGAGTTAGCTTAGAGACGTTATGATTCAAGAATTTCACAATAACTGAATTATACAAAAACAAAACAAAAATATTAATTACATAGGTCTTGTGTCATATTTACTGTTAGACTCATCTAGTTGGATGTAGATTTTTTTAAAGTGGAAAATCATCGAATGACTTCACCCGTCTGGGTGAGGCGGGATGCAGTGTCAGACTCTTACTGACTAAAAACTAGCCCGTTCCTACTCCTGCCCTTCGATCTAGAGCCCCGGTAATCCGTTAAGTCCTCTGCGGCTCCGTATCGGTATCAGCCCTATTGGGCCCCATCCGTGGTGATCTGATGGCTATTTGAGGCGCGCGCGGAACGTGACGCGCCGTACGCTCGGGTCTGGTTCTGATCGCAGAGCTAGCTGGATCTAGATGACTTTGGGATATCTTAATAGACTAACCCTGACATGTATGCTAAGAGTAACTCAGAAGTTACCATATCTTTTAAATACATACTGATATATATGAAGAATAGGTTTATAGGTTTGTCTGTAGTAAACTTAAAGAAGAAACGGACTTCACTATTACTATTACATTATTGTAGATACATAACTATATCTGTCTATATGATTAAGAAATCTAATCTAAAATCTATATCTATCTATCTATCTAATGAAGAATTTACTTTTCAATCAGTATAAAGTTATCTATTTTTAAGAGAAAAGAAAGAAAGAGAAAGGTAATTATTGAAAGTAATCTCGGACTCGCTGAAAAGGAAAATTGCCGACTTTACATATTTTTCCATTCCCTACCAAAATCGATGTAAGTGCCCTTAGGTTTAGGTTTTTTCTTCTTACTATAAATATCGAAACATATTTTTACTGCTAAAAGGTTTTGTGCTTGATAAACGAAATTCTATTGTAATCGCTTTATCTTTCGAAATTAAACAATAAAATAAAATAATGAATAATGAGAGTGCACTCTGTGCATGCCATAAAAATAAAAACAAAATCCTCAATCTTAAGCGCATCAGCTGCACTATCAGGAAATTATATTCGACTCATTAATTTTATAATCATCGTCTACTCTGTTTATACTTTTCCGACAATTTTTTCGACTGCCTCGTTGACCGGGTGGTCGCAAGTGACTGCCGGGTAAGAGGGGTCGGGTTCGATTCCCGGGTCGGGCACAGTATTACTGGGTTTTAAAAAAATTCCCAGTAGTAGCACGGAGTCTGGAAAAGTGCCCGGTATATAGCAAAAGGCTCACCCCCTATTACATGGGACTCATAACATAAATAACGAAAAGTGCGTGTTACATTGTGCAGTGGCATAATGTGAGGCACCCTTTCGGGGATAAAAGGCGTGATGTTATGATATTATGTTATTTTTCTTATGTATCTCCTGGTAGTTAGTGATCAACATCGGCCTTGGACATTCGGAACACAAAAGGAGTTACAAATGCATTCATTCCGTCTCCAATAACCTCATTCACATAGCGAAAGTGACAAGCGTTGTTTCACGCCAGTATCCTGTGAGGCCGTGGTATCACTCCGGTCGAGCCGGCCTATTCAAGCCGAAGCATGACTATCCCACGTGTAAAATGAGTCAAATTGGACTAGTGAAATTTAGACCAAACCCTCCATAAATAGACGAACCGTGTTTTAATTTGCACAGCAAATAAAAAAGTGTGTTCATTACCAATTAGCACAATTTGGTGACGAAAACCAATTATTGTGACGATGACGTGACTAAACGATTATGATGATTATCTCGATTATACCGATTATGATTGTATCGATAACTATTTAGCGAATTAGTTTACTAAACATGTGATGTTTGTATTGCTATAGTATAGATTAATTCATGTAATTACTTACTATAGTCACTTAACACTAGTCGTGCCCCTAACTCACTCGAGTGACAAAAAGTACCGTAACCAAAAATATCTTTAAATACATTCTTCTTCCTAGTCGTTTTATTCATTACTGAAGGTCGTGTCTAGTCTGGTGCACGCGTCACTTGATGCACAACCCTCCTCCAAACGTCCCTGTCCTCTGCAGTCTTTATGGCTTGTGGAACTGTCAGGCCGGTTAGGTTTTTTACAGCATCCAACCACCGGGTAGGTGAGCGACCACGAGGTCTTTTCTCGCTAACCCGACCAACAACCACAAGCTAGCAACAGCCACATTAAATACTATACTGTGAGTTATTGTTAGTAAAAGCGTCAAAAATATAATACTTTTTATAAAATTATCGGTAGGTAGAAATTGGCAGTAGTAAGTGAACATAAGGTATATAATATAGGTATATAAACAGCAGTGTACGGATAAACAAACAAAATGTCCTTTTATATAGCAATCTAACCTCGATCGAGGTAACCATCTGGTACATACATCTCCTTATTTCTCTAGGGAAGATAAAATAAAACAAGAACACACAATGTTTCTTAATAACCATAGATGGAGTAGCAATTTGATACGGAGATAAAAAAAGAAAAGCGAACTAGAAGTTCTGTGTTTGGATTTAGGGACGTGTAAAATATTTTGAGAGATAGAGATTTATTTGAAAAATCTTAACATTTTTTTTAATATTAAATTGTAATTATTATAATTTTGAATTGGTACGGCGCAATCGCGCGTTTTTGTTTTTGAAAGAAGAGTTGCTTCTCTCTAGGATTTTCACCTGTGTCATGGGAGCGTTTTCAAACATACAAGTTCACATACACATGACACCTAGAACCGAAACAACAATTTGTGTATCACACAAATAGTTCCGTGTGGGAATTCGAAGACACGACACGTTGCGCGGAAGCCCGAATCGTCCACAACCCTCAAATTCCTAATTCCCAAAAGGCTGGTAACGCACCTGTAACGCCTTGGTGTTTCGAGTGTCCACGGGCGGCGCCGATTGCTTACCATCAGGTGATCCGTCTGCTCGTTTACCGGCTTATGCTATATAAAAAAAGCCAGTTGCCCAGCCACCGCGCTAACCGTGCAATCTATTCACAAATCAACACATATTATGTACCAACAAAGTTCTAGAACCCACACCTAACAGCAATAATTGTAAGAAAATTAATTTGGAACCGGAAAATATGTACAAAGAAGCACTTCGGACATAAACTCACAGTTTATTAAAACTTTCTAAAGCTTCTTATTGAAATCGGCTTAAAAAGTGGAAAACCGCAGACGTATACCGTAAAATGAGATTTAGATGGCAAAAAACGTTGTCTCAAGAAAAACTTCGGACAGGGAAAAGTGAACTTTAAACGTGAAAAGTGAGGGTTGAATTTACAGTGAGTGTTTTTAATAGTATTGGACAACAACTGCTAGTTCTGGGTAGGTTTTCCAATTCTACTAAAAGGACGTTTTGTTGTGGAAAAAGGTGCAATGGAGGAGTCTCATTGGTAGTTGAATTGACGACGTGTGTTGGAGAATTCGTAAGAGCACTTACGTGGATTTCTATCCTTTTGTACTGTTGTATTGTGTTGGATAAAACTACGAGTTATTTTGTTGCTAGAAGTCTTTTTTGAGGGGGGAAAATCATCCAAGGTCTTATCCCGCCTTGAGTTAGTTGAGTGGGAGTGTCAGATTGCCTTATTGTCTTAGAGCAATAATTTAAACAAGCGTTAGTTAATTTTATATTTAATGAGGCGACGTTGGACCATTATCTCGCCTGGTGGTAATTGATGATGCGGTCTACGATGGAGCACGTCGTCCCATAAGCAACCTATTTCCTCAAAAGCCCCTAAAAAGTTATTAATAATAAAAAAAACCTATTCCCTCGGGCCTCGAAGACACCCAGACTCCCTTCAGGAAATACAGACTCTGGCAAAGAATTCGACTTTAGTTTATAAAAAAATACTACCATTTAGTTAATAAATAAATACTAAGTACTGAAGCATTAAGTGCTATGTAATGATACAGCGTCGTGGTGGCTCGGAGGGTGTCGTGGTGGCTCGGAGGTTTAAGACGCCTGCTTCTCATGCATGAGGGTACGGGTTCGAAACCTACCAACGGCAAGTACCAATGTGACTTTTTCCGAGTTATATGTACTTTCTAAGATTATTTAGACACCACTGACAAACGGTGAAGGAAAAACATCGTGAGGAAACCTGGGCTTATAATTTCTAATTATAAGTTTGAAATCGCCAACCCGCATTGAGCAAGCGTGGTGATTAATGCTCTAACCTTCTCCGTGTGAGAAGAGGCTTTGCTCAGCAGTGGGCATTTATAGGCTGTTGATGATGATGATGAATGATACAGCCTCCAATAAAAGGTAGAACTTTAAGTACAGAATTCCAATTAAAAATAAATCACGATCCATTTTATTTACGTTACAGTTTGTTTACTCTTAAACGTCTTAAAGTAAAGTATTTTTATTTTTACTTGTGTTTCAATAATAAATATTAGCTAACCCGACGAATTTCTGTATCAATATGGTATAAGGAAAATTATTTATAGGTAGGTACCTACTTACTTTATAATTTATTTTTAAAATTGGTGAAGGCACTGTCGTCTTTTTTCTGTTTGACCGAACCCTCTATAATTTTAAGAAACAGCATCATCATCACGTGTTTTTTATCCCCGAAGAGGTAGGCAGAGGTGCACATTACGGCACTTAATGCCACTGTACAATGTAACAGCCTCTTTTCACTATTTATGTTATGAGTCCCATGTAATAGGGGGTGAGCCTATTGCCATATACCGGGCACAATTCCAGACTCCGTGCTACTACTGAGAATTAAAAAAAAACCCAGTAATACTTTTCTCGACCTGGGAATCGAACCCAAGACCCCTTGCCCGGCAGCCGCACTTGCGACCACTCGGCCAACGAGGCAGTTTAAGAAACAATATTTTTTTTACAACAAATATACGTTGTCGCGGAGAACCTAACGGGTTACCAGGGCTCCGGCTCGACGTGCAGGTGAAAAACGGGGTGGTTTTTAGTCAGTAAGAGTCTGACACTCCCTTCCGCCTCACCTAGGCGGGAGCAGTCATTCGATGATTTTCCCCCCTTAAATAAAATGCTATATACGTTGGTAATTAATAAATTACTTGGATCAGTAAATATAAATAAAATACCACATAATCAACAAATGTTATTGGCTCCGTTACTTTGCTCTTAAGTGTATTATCAACTTTTAATTTCAAATTATATCTAACTTTAGTTTTGATCTCAACCTATTTAATTTAATAGATTAATAGGACTTCAATGGAAAGACTGTCTTTACGAATGATGTGTCGATCTCATCATTATCAACAGCCCATGGCAGTCCTTTGCTGAACCATGGACCTCCTCTACATCAGATATTTTGACATAATATCCAATCTCGATAGACGTAATAAAACGCGTGACTTGTCCGAAATCTTCCTATTTTATATACCCAAATAATATACAACTTTCCATACTATATAAATAAGCAATATCATATACATTTATACAACAATATATCCGTACGGTCGACAGGTGTACAAAAGCCATACAAATCACTTTACATGAATATAATTTTATAATAGTCGGTTTGTGGTGAATGACAACCGCAGGTGTCGACTGATGCAAACGTATTTGTGGACAAATGAGAGGGCAGTTACAGAAGATCCACTCTATACTAAAGATAAAATGACACTAAAGATCCGAGAGTTAAAATACTTTTTCCAACAAACATTTGTCTTCATATTGTAAGTCATGGTGCTCAATACCTTTCCGACAGTTTGAAAACTTGTAAACCTTACTAATATTCATCTAATTCGACAATAACTTTAGTTCTTTTCACTGAGGTATTACTACTAGTACTTATGTATATCTCGATGGTTCTTTTAAGCTACTTATACACTAAGGGACAAATGTTCCAAGACATGTATCGGCGACATCAAGCGAAGCCGGCCGATTTCGCCCGACATATAAGACGACAACGTGCGCCTTATGTCCACAGCGACGTTGTTATTGCCAGACATGTCGACCAAAGTCTGGCAACGTTGCGCTACTGTACCCAACGTCGCTGGCGACGCGTGTCGCAGGATGTGTGTCCCCTAGTGTATCGTTGGCTTTACAATCTGCAACTTGACACCACATTCATAAACTACGATGTCACTGTATGTATTAGTTCATTGACCTGTTTGTTTGTGGGTTTTCAATAATTCCTACGGCTTCGAAAAACCTAAAGAGGCAAACTTATGCTGGTGTATGTTGAGACATTATTCTTGTAAGTTTTTATGTCATAATTTTTGCTGGATATAATATATCCAGCAAAAATTATACTAGGTTGCTTAGGTATTATTTTTTTAGGGAATAAGCCGGTAAAGGAGCAGACGGATCACCGGTAAACAAGCGCCGCCCATGGACACCTAAATCACCAGAGGCGATACCGGCCTTTTGGGAATTTGGAATTGGAGAGTTATAGGGGGGATTGGAATGACTGGAGAGGAAGGGTATTTAGGCCTTCGGTAACCTCACTCACACGACGAAACACAACACAAGCGTTGTTTCACGTCGGTTTTCTGAGAGGCCGTGGTATTACTCCGGTCGAGCCGGGCCATTCGTGCCGAAGCAAGGCTCTACCATACTTAATACTAGTACTAATTCACTACACTTACCCTTAATTCAAGTTCTACGCACTATTTACTGGACAAGCCTCTCATGTTTTTAGCGTCAACCTTCTATCTACTTTGTATTCTGTACATCCATGACGTGACGTAGTCAGCTTTTAATAAAATTAGCTGCCAAACCCATTGTTTTCATGTTTGCTACAAGCGAGCGATTTTTTTTAGATCTGTGACGTCATTAATGTATGACAGGTAATTGGCAGTCTACACACAGCTTACAAATTAGCTTATTGGACTGTTTAATGTACTATATGTAAAGCTCTTAGCAAATATGCTGTTTTGCGTTTTGATGCTATAACACAATAATGATTCGTTTCTTAGACTGGCGAGCGTCAAAAGGTAACACGATGGATAAGAATTATATTTATTTCGTGAACATCCTTACTCTTCCTACAGATGTCGCAGGAGCCAACTTTTTTTAAGCATTACCCAAACCTTTTTATTACCTGTGCAATGTAACGAGTTTCATGTCAGAAATTAGTTTGATTCAGAAATACCTATAACAAACACACAACATAGTATTTGGTATTTTTTATGCCCCACACTAGGATTTTCTCCTATGTCGTTGGAACCTTTGCAAACATACAAGTTCACATACACCATAATACCCAGACCTAAAACAACAATTTGTGTATAACACAAGAAGTTGCTCCGTGCGAGCAAATAGCTTCACTAGAGGACTGACCTACAGACTGTCATTTTCTTTTCTTATTATTTAATATTTAAATATTTTGTTTTGACGTTCAAAAGTGCCTTACTGGTCTTATTCAAATAAATTATTTTGACTTTTGACTTTGACTTTGCGGGAGTCGAACACCGTGCCAACTGTGGTGCCAACCGTTCGTCTTACAACTACCACTACCAGACACACCTAATATTCTAAGAACAAAAGAGAGCAGTTAAAATAACTTTAATCAACCGAGCCCCTGGGAGCAGATTAAAGAGACTTGGAAAGAAAATTATACAAATTATGTTCAATGAAAATTAATGGCATGGCATTCAAAAAGTTTTTTATCAAGTTTCATCATTAAATTGTGCCGTAGAGGACTTGATTGGGACCCTTACGTTACTTCTTCTATACTTCACATTTCCATCTTCACTGCTTAGAAGTCTTCAGGGAATAGTAATGTTCTTTGAATTAAAATCAAGCTTTGAATCGCTTACCATCAGGTGATCCGTCTGCTCGTTTGCCTCCTCTTCTATAAAAATAGTAAGCCACTACGTAGTACGTTTATTTAAATTATTGTAAAGGTACTTAGAAACGAGTAATATTGAATGTTTTTCTCAAGTCACTAGAAAACACTAAAGTAACTAGTATTGCGAGTAACCATATTGTTTCGTGATCACTTACCATTTACCATCAGGGGAATAGTATTCATTTGTTCCCAATGTCACTAACGGGTTACCGGGGCTCCGGCTCGAAGCGGAAAAGAAGGAACGGGGTGGTTTTTAAGCAGTAAGAGTCTGACACTCCCTCCCGTCTCACCCAGGCGGGAGCAGTCATTCGATGATTTTCCCCCCTTAAAAGAAATGCCTTAAATTATGACACATGTCGCAGCTTAGTCTACATAGGCTTACGGAACATTATCTTCCTTAAACCCACAAGGACAAAGATAAGTAATCGGACAAAAGATTATATTATTAAAAAAGAAATATATTTATGTATAACTGCCTGATTGTTCTTGTGGTCGCGAGTGCGCCTGCCTTGCAAGAGGTATCAGGTTTATTTCGTAGCTCGAGCAAAGCATTCCATTTTTAAAATTTATCCTTAGTAGCACAGAATCTTAAATAGTTACCAACGTGTGACTAAAACGTATCACATGGAACTTATAACATAACTAGGGGAAGCGTTTTACATTTCATGAATTATAATAAAATAGCTTCTGCCAGCGGCTTCGCCCGCGATTCTGTAGCATACAAAGTAGCCTATGTGTTATTCCATACCATAATCTACACCTGTACCAAATTTTATCCCGATCCTTTCAGTCGTTTTGGCGTGAAAGAGTAACAAAGAAACAAACAAACATACTGTATTAGTAGGATAGTATTAAGAAAGAAAGAAGAAAGATTAAACATTTATTTAGTAATGCAGCATAAATAAAAATTAAAAAAAGACAATCAAGATGTGAATGTGAGTGGAAGTAATAAATAAATAAATAAAATAAAATAATGTTTATTTCGGACAAGTGAAACATCCATAGGGGTTAGTAAGAAAAAATTTAAAATCTTAAAACTATGTTAGTACCTATTTTGTTACAAGCCTACTGTTGGGAATACATCTTCGCACGATAGCATGTATTATAGGTGAATCGTACCTCCCTGCAATGTAATATAAAAATATAAGAGTTGAAAAATTGAAACAGAATTTTTATTAATACATCATTCCTTAGTACTAAGGAATGATGTATTAATGGTGGCGATGGACTTGTTATGTTATGTTATGTTAATGTTATCTCACGGGCTTCCCAAGTTCAAACATAACAACACAAAGAAAATTTTCATGAACGAACATAAATTTTTTACAACTGATTACACGCTGATAACATATCTGGTATTATGCCCAAATGAGATTAGGAGCGGGCAAAAACAATGATATTATTATAATAATGTACGTAAAATATGTAATTCGTGTCTTATTTTCTAAGATTTGCTATGAAAAAATTCTACAAACCGCGTTTGTAAACTGACAAGTTATATTTTATAAAACACATAACATCACGCTTTTTATCCCCCAAGGGGTAGGCTGAGGTGTACATTGCGGCTCTTAATGCCACTGTACAATGTAACACCTACTTTTCATGCCATATACCGGACACAATTCCAGACTCCGTGTTACTATTAAGATTTAAAAAATCGCACTTGCGACCACTCGGCCAACAAGACAGTATTTTATAAACATTATACAATAATTATGGTATTCATAAATCTCTTAACGATATCATACGAAATCATATTTTACAACATTCCGGGGAAAAACACTAAATAAACTTCTAATATCAACATAAAATATACCGGATTTAAAGATATAATCCCCGGGATTATTCTATTTTAAAATCGATACGGATATCGATATGAACTCCATAATCGATACTGCGCGAGCACATACACATATACAACAGTACATCAGTAATCAAACAGTAAATAAAAAACTGCGTTTAAAGAAACCTACTTCAAAAAGTAAACAAAAATACTAAAAAGCAAAAAGTAACTATAATTGATCATACGTACTTATAAGTTACCCACCCACTAATAGGTAAGAAGAAGTCGATGCCACAAACCCAAAACAAAATATAACTTAGGCAATGTTCACAGGCATAATCCTGAAATATAAAACAAATAGACGGATTGAGAACCTCCACCTTTTTGGGAAGTCGGTTAAAAAAGGCTAAAATAGTCAATAATCATAATACTAATAGAATTGCTATTCTTGTATCATATTGTACTTAGTATATCTAGAGGTATATTACTTAAAATTTACCTTTTTTTCTCTATCTCTCTTTGCTGTTAGTTTATTCTCCGTACCTTATTTTTCGTAGATTTTCTACTTAAACCCTAAGGTTGACTGGTAGAGAATGCCATATGGCATTAAGTTCGCCTTATTTGCCATAATAAAATTGTGTACATAAAAGAATACATAAATAAATAAATAGGTACTTGTCTTTTATGTTCTAAGTAGTATCAAGCCAACGACACGGGTCCACAACGACGTTGATATTGCCAGACACATGTCAACCAATGTCCGGCAACGTCGCGCTACTTCACCCAACGTCGCTGGCGACACATGTTGCACGACATTTAATTTTGTCCCCTAGTGTATCCTAGGCTTGTCGCGGAGAACCTAAAGGGTTACCGGGGCTCCGGCTCGATGTGCAGGAGAAGGAACGAGCTGGTTTTCAGTAAGAGTCCCGCCTCACCCAGGCGGGCAGCAGTCATTCGATGATTTTTTCCCCCTTAAAAAAAAGTGTATCCTAGGCTTAAAATCCAACCTGCGACCGACCTCATTGTGGTTTAGTACAATGTTAGGTACTACATAGTTATTGTAGGTGTTACCTTAGTAACAGGCCTTCCACATGACATGAGGACCTTCTAAAAACCTTGCATTTTATAGTTTAACGTACGATAATAATTATAAGATAATAGGTACCTAAATAATTACTATTCAATGTCAGTGTTACTTTAACTTACTATAGTTTTATTTACCAGTATTTAATGAGCACCAGTTTCAAACCATAATTGGAAATTGTTTTCGATATCACTCCACTTCTACTTTTTCTCGTGTTCCACCAGAAAATGCTAAAAAATGTATAAAATGGATCCCTATCTTTCAAAAAAGTTGCCGTCTTCTCCTTCTGCTAAGCAGTCATGCTGGCTAAGAAGGAGGCGGGTCGCGTTCCGCGCGCGTCTCAAAGAGCCAACAGACCATCACGGATGAGGTCCAATAGAGCTGATGCCGATAGAAAGCCGCGGAGAAGGTAAAAGGTTACCGGGGTTCCGACTCGAACCTGACTCCTCCTACCTGACCTAGGCGGGAGAAGTAATGCGATAATTATAAAGGGGGTCCTTTAAAAAATCTTCCAAGAAAAGGGAAGCGTCTTGATGGTGATTAAAAAATATTAAAGATGGCCGTTCATTTGTCAGCGTTTTGAGACACACTGGAGCCAGGAGACATAGCAATTAGCAACAAAAGTATGTAAATTGAGGATCAACAATTACATACTCACACACTCCTCAAGAATAAAATAAAAAGAAGGATTAAATGACATTATCAAAGAGATAAAGACAGTTTTAAATAATCGCTGCTTCAAATTCCTAGATAGCCATCTTTCCAATTTGATTCCTAAAATTACTGGGAAATGGTATAAAATTAGTCAGTGATTATATCATGTGTATTATTTCAAGCGTCGGTCGTGTATCGGTGTCTATTTATATCGTGAATGATACATTGCAACGTTACATGATACGTCTGTGTTATCATGTAATGGTTAGAACACATGTCATATATAATGCTACTGGTTTTTTAAATATTCAAATAAACAAATAATAAGTGTGGGCGAGCCATGCTTCGGCACGAATGGGCCAGCTCGACCGCAGTGATGACGACCTCACAGAAAACCGACGTGGAATAACGCTTGCGTTGTGTTTTGTCGTGTGCGTAAGGTTACCGGAGGCCCAATTACCCCCCTCTCTAGTCTCCCGAATCCCCGAATCCTCCACAATCCTCAAATTCCCAATTCCTAAAAGGCCGGTAACGCACTGATAACACCTTGGTGTTTCGGGTGTCCATGTGCAGCGCCGAGTACTTACCATCAGGTGATCCGTCTGCTCGTTCACCGGCTTATGCTATAAAAAAAACAACGTATACTCACACACTCTCGTCCTATGCCGTAAATGGAACCTATAGTACGCCATCAATGAACTTGCTCGCTTCCCCATATTAAAACATCGGTCTATGAACAAAAGCTAGCCGATAAAGGTACATAAGTAGTTTCACACAGCAAAGTAATTAAAAACACCTTTTTTCGACTTTTCCTTGATATATCCGATCAATATAAAATGGAACTGTGACATATTATATTCAAGTTACCTGTTCAGAGGGTCAATCCATTTACAATAAACCTTTTCAAATATTATATAACCAAAACAGCTATTTCTATCCTGTACTTCAGTTTCGTTGGCACACACCTTACGTAAGTAGAGGTAAAAAAGAACAGAAATAAATGAACGTTTTCCTATTAACAATAACAAAGATTACGTCCCGCAAAGTTTGGAAACCATTAATTAAATCTGTAAAACCGTTTCAATGAAAACTCGCCGTCATAACTGCTTTTTTATTATTTCTATGAATAGCAATAACGTAAACAAACATGGATATTAAAATTTTTATATCGGAAGAGACAATTTTAGCTCAGTCGAAATTTTTGTGATGTGAGCGAACTTAGCGCATTTTTACGCTTACGTAAAATGCGTAACGTAAAAACCTGTAGCATATTAGGGAATATTGATCGTCTCGTCGCGGCGGCGTAGATGTAAACGCAACGGCTGAAAAAGACGTTCTGGATACGATTTAAAAAAATGTTTTATTGAGACATTGTCTCTTTCTCTTTCTCTTTCTCTGCAAAATTACATAAGTACTAAAACCTTTTGGCGCTAGAATCTTTTCAACAAAAACAAATAGGTAAGTTTTGTTCGATATATGAAAACTGTCCCGAATCCCATCCAACAAATCCTGATTACAACGTATTCATACAGAAAAACAGCTATAAATAGCAACTGACTAAAAGATTAATCCGAGCAATAATTGCGTGACCTCATAATAAATGTGACACATATAATTCTATTTAGAGTTCATGCGACATCTAGTCTGGGTCTATCTGTGGTAAACATGCTATTTTTGGAAGCGAAAGAAGGGCGAGTCTTATGTCACTTGGATGACGGAACGATGCCATAGGGGGAGGCACAATACGTGCAGAAACTAAGAATAGCTATGGGAAACAACAATGACGTAAGCATATCACGGTCATACGACCTTAGGTAATATGGGGAAGAGGGTGCGAAGATCTTAAGAGCGAAATTGGTTTGAATTAAATAAGGCTGATGAATCGAGGCCCTACGGTTACTGCAGTATTTTTTTTAATTCGCATTGGGATCGGACGGGACATTTAGCCACTATATCTCCTGGCGGGTATGCGATGATGCAGCCTATTATGGAGCACGCCTGCCCATAAGTAACCTATTTACTCGGGCCTTCAAGATACCCAGTACCCAATTTATAAACACAGGTCTGGCAAATTTTTAAAACTTTACATGCAAATCAGTGTTTCACAAGCTATTGTTGAAGTAACAACGATTTCGACGGCAACGCACTGATCTTTGCATTGGGTGAGTCAAACTGGGTATCAAGGAAAATATTTGAATTTACATTAGGTACATACATAAGTTCATTCCCGTGTCCCATGGGGTCAGCAGAGACTATGGAACGCCAATTGCTACGATTTTTACATTCTAACCTCTTTCGCTTCATCAACAGTCAACAGTATTTTCATGCACGCTCGTCGGTTAAGGGTACTTTTAATTTTAACATGACATCACGCCTTTTATACCCGAAGGGGTAAGCAGAGGTGCACATTACGGCACTTAAAGCCACTGTACAATAACACCCACTTTTCACTATTTATGTTATGAGTCCCATGTAATAGTAGGTGAGCCTATTGTCATATACCGGGCACATTTCAAGACTCCGTGCTACAACTAAAGTTTAAAAAAAATCAGTAATACTTTGCCCGATTTCTGGGTCTTTTTCTTCTTTCCTTCTTTCGCACTTGTGACCACTCGGCCAATGAGGTTTGAATTTTATATTACTTTAATTTAAAGCAACACGCCTCGGTTTATAAAACTTACACACTTTTTATCCCAAACCAACACAAAATTAGACATTACTGTCACGTAACAGAGTAGATAATCCAGTATTAATGAGGGCATGATCGAACAATCACCAATTGGTCCCTTCGAACTGACTTCGGTCAGAAACAGAAACCCATTTCCAACCACAATGCGTGGAGATAAAATTAAAAATAGCTTGCCGTTGTGACTAACCATTAACCTAGATCTGTACCGGCTAACTTTACTCGCATGAAATTACTTAAATGTTATACCTACATGTAATTACTTAAGTCCTATGGTACCCACGATAACACGTCAAACTATACAAAACCAATTTATCGTGACCTTGCATTATATGATCTTTCCGCACATCCGATGGTCAGTTTACACTGGTTTGGATATCTTGTGTACCTAGTACCGAGTTCAATGTAACGTGACGGACGATAAGTTGCTCCACTTTGCATTTTATTTGTTTTTCATTTGGAAAATTGGTTACTGCTCTACTTAGCTTGATGATAATAATTCTCTACATTGATAGGGGCATGAACATTTTTTCTTTTAATTTAAATGCTCCTGTGTGTGATGTCGCTTACTATGTGTAATATTCATTAAGATACAAACAACTTACAAATTAACTACTGAACTACAGACAAAAGGTACAAATTTCAATATTCTTTTCCTGTTCATATTTACAAATATAGGAATAACAAAACGAACACCTTTAAAAATAAATATTTGTACGTATTCGCATCATTCCATACACTGCTGTAGCAGCCAGATCAACCTACGCAATTAGTCAAATTTATTCATTGCATTTTTCACCTTTATGCCAATACAATAAAGTTGAAGATGTTATTGAGAAATTCGACAGAAAGGTATATGTTACCCTGCTAGCCACCGTACATACTTATATCGAGAATTAATTAAAAATATTTCCTTCCTCCAGTCACTCCAAATGCACGTTCAAAAAACCAGTTATTTAAAATATTGGTCAAAAACTCAATAACTGTATGAAACGTTATCAACTTCTTTCAACGAGGAAAACTAAAACGTTATTCAGTTGACAAACATCAACATTTGCCTTTTAAAATTCAATTAGGCAAAGAATTTTTCGGATAGGGAAAACGAGTGTTTTGCAAATAATCAACTTATTTTTGTATGTCTGTGTCGAACAGAACCAAAATGGAGTTCGTATTATTTAGCTATATTGTATATGTATTTATTTATAGACGTTTTACAAGACCGTTTCCGTTTCGTCGTGTGAGTGAGGTTACCGGAGGACCAATTACCCCCCCATATATCCCCTTCCCCAATCTCCCCAATCCCTGAATACCCAACGATCCTCAAACTCCTAATCCCCATGAGGCCGGTACCGCACTTGTAACGCCTCTGGTGTTCCAGGTGTCCATGGGCGACGCCGATTACTTACCATCAGGTGATCCGTATGCTCGCTTACCGGCTTATGCCATAGATAAAATAAAAAATATCTCCGAAAAAAAGAAGAAGGTTTTTCCTATTCCAAATACTAAAAGTTAGAGTGGTCTATTGGCCGAGTAATCACAACAGTGAGAGACGATCTAAAAGCAAATTGATGTCAGTATTTATTCCGCTAGGGACATTCATAAAAACTAAGGCCTTTTTTAAGGGGAGAAAATCATCTAATGACTGGAGGAAGTGTCAGACTCTTACTGACTAAATACCACCCCGTTCCTTCTCCTGCACTTCGAGCCGGAGGCCCCGGTAACCCGTTAGGTTGTCCGCGACTAAAACTAAGGTCTATTGCTCATTTGCTCAATTGCTAATATCAAGTCATAACACCTTCGCCGCATGAGAAGAGGCTTTTGGTCAGCAGTAGCGACTTACAGCCTGTTGATGATTATAACGACGATAAAGTCCTAAAACATTAATATTTTGACAGCTACAGTATTACTACAAGTCCCATAATCTACACTAGCGACATCTGGCCAACACAAAAATGATATCCAACTACAACTATTCCCCGAAAGACAAAACTACGACGAATTAGAACGAAGCTCATTGAATATTTGGACCAATGGGATAACGAGGTTGTTCTACACACTATACCCGTTTATAACATAAACAGTAACTCGTAACATGTTAGAGCAAACACAATAAACACAGCTTACATCATGTCAACCGTAAAAAACCGGGCCACGAGAATCATATGCGGTAAACTACTACATTTGTAATTGAAAGGTTATATCTCCATCATGAATTCACAACTAAAATTCAACTTTACACCTCTAAAAATAAAGTTTATATTTAATTGGAAAGGCTTAGTACTACTTAACTAGTAAATGTGTCAACCGACTCAAATGAAGAAGGCCCTTGCAAAGTTGCTAACACTTAATGCGAATGGACTTTTTATTTTTTTAATTGCTAATGACATGAAACTTTGTAGCGAAATATGACAGGATAATATATGATACTAGCTTCAAATTCAAATTCAAATTCAAATTCTTTTATTGCATATCATGTGTACAATTGGTGTTACATGAGGTACAGTATCAACATGAAACCCGGCTAGGGCACGGCAACATATAAAGCAAAAAATAATCTAATTAAACTACTATCAATACTTATTATATTATAACATAAGAAATGTTGTTTTCATTAAACATTAAAATATTATCTTTATTTTATTATAATAATGTATTTACATAAATTTCTTAATAATGTATAGGTATTATTGTATGTAGTATATGTATTATTATATTTAGTATGATTTTTTATTGAGTCGGTATGCATTGAGTGTTAAGATTTGCTGGTTTGGTCATCAAAAAACTCATTAAGGGTGTAGTAACATTTTTCAATGAGGAACCGTTTTAATTTATTTATAAACACGTTATATATTTTTATTGACATAACTAAGGTGCCAGACGAATGCATGTGAAGTCGGGAGCTTGGTAGGTTTAGTCTGGTTTTGTGTCTTAAGTTATATTCTGTCTTATTGTCACGTGTATTGTAATATTCTGGGCGGTTTCTGACAAATTTACATATTTCCAAGATGTAGGTGCATATCATGGTAAGTATTTTGTGGTTTCTAAAATGTGGTCTACAGCTGTCGGTTTGTTCTATATTTGTCATTATTCTTATTAACTTTTTTTGTATGGTAAATATGGTCTGTGAGTCTGTACTATTGCCCCATAGTATTATGCCATAGCTTATCCACGCTTGGGCATAAGCATAATATGTGGCAAGTGCGGTTTTAAAGTTGGTGGATTTTTTTATTTCATATAAGGCGTAGGAAAATTTCGATAACTTTGATTTAATTTTTTGTATATGTGATTTCCAGTTGATATGTGAGTCTATTGATAAGCCGAGTAATGGTAAATTGATTTACTTGTTCTATTTGTATGCTATTGAATTTAAAGTCAATTTTAAGGGGGTTTTTTGTTGGGGTGAAAAGTCATAAGTTTGGTTTTTGAGAAGTTGATTTCTAAATTATGGTGTTCCATCCAGTTTACTGCTGCAGAAAGGAGAGTGTTAAGTTTATTATCTAAGTTCATATTGTTTTGGCATGACGTGATAAGTGATATATCGTCAGCAAACAGGACGCATGGTTCTTTTATGGTCTTAGGGAGGTCATTGATGTAGATGAGGAACAAAAGGCACCCTATTACACTTCCTTGAGGAATTGATGCATTTACAGGTTTGCATTCAGATCTTATCTTAGATATTTGTTTGGTTTGATTATCAAAATATCTCTATCTCCACAAGTTGTTCTCAGTCTCTAAGATATGAAACAAACCAATCATGAGCTTTTCCCCTTATTCCTATTCCTTTTAATTTATCCAGCAGTATGTGAAATTGTACCCTATCGTAAGCCTTTGTCATGTCGAGCAGTATACCTATCGCGTAGTTCTTGTTGTCGATAATATTTAAAGCTTCTTGGATATATTTGTAGACTGCCAGGGTTGTGGTTCTATTTTTACGAAAACCATTCTGGCAGTCGTCTAGTATATTATATTTTTCACAGAAATCATAAACGCGCTCGCACATTGCTTTCTCGAATATCTTCGAGGCTGTAGGTAGTAAAGCTATGGGACGGTAGTTATTTGGGTCTGTTTTGTCGTTCTTCTTGTGAATTGGCTTTATTATGGATTTTTTAAGTTGGTTTGGGAAAGTTCCTTCTTCGAATGATTGATTTATTAATTTGTAGAATGGTAGTGTTAGTTCGTTCGCACATTGTTTAAGTAAGGAGGGAGGGAGCTCATCAACGCCATAACTTTGTTTGTTTTTTAAGTTTTTTATGATGTTATTTACTTCGTAGGGATCTACAGGTTTGAGAAACATAGTATTTTCTATTTGACGTAGTACGGGGAAACCTTTAGGGGTAGGTGTAGTTGTTTTTTCACCAATGGACATAAAAAAGTTGTTAAAAACGTCAGCAACCTGTGAAGGTTCATTGACCAGACTATTGTTTAGGTTTAATTTTATATTGTGTTTTTCGCTGTTAATTGTTTTATTTGTATTTTCATTAATGATCCTCCACATGGTTTTTGTTTTATTTGAGGATTTATTTATTCTATTTATATATTGTAGCTTTTTTGCTGTTGTTACAGATTTTTTTAATATTTTTTCGTATTTTTTGTAGTATTGTAATAATACGGGGTCATTTGATTTTTGTGTGAGGATTTTTAGGAGTCTTTTGTTTTTACAGGATAATTTAATACCTTTTGTTAGCCAGTACTTTTTCTTCTTTGCATTTAATTTAAATTTTTTTAGAGGAATACATGAATTGAGAATGTTTGTTAGAATATTATTAAAAGCGTTATAATTTTCGTTTATGTTGTTAGTTTTTATTAAGATGTCATTCCATTTTATTTTGTTAAGTTCGGATTTAAAAGTTTGTATGTTTTTGATAGTAAATAATCGTTTTCTTGTGTGCCATATTATGTTTTTGTTTTGTTTATTCGATATTGTATGTAAGATGGTGGCATTGTGGTCGGAGAAACCGAATTCTTCAACCGTTGTGTATGTGTTATTGTTTTTAAAATTAGTAAATATTAAGTCTAAACATGTCGAAGTAGTCTGTGTTATGCGTGTAGGAACTTTTATATGTTGGTTAAACTTATATTCTAACATGAGATCTAAGAATAAATTTGTTCTTAAATTATTTTCCAAAGTATTAATATTAAAATCTCCACCCGCGGCTCCGCTCGCGCGCAAAGGGATAAAAAGTAGCCTATGTGACATATACCAATACATACAGCGCCATCTATACCAATACTTTTGTTTTCTCTCGGGAATATCAAATTTTTACGGGATAAACAGTACCCTATTATTTAATCCGGACTTCTAACTTTACGTCTGCAAAAATTCAAAGCAATCGGTTTAGTAGTTACGGCGTGAAAGCGGAACAAACAAACAAACTCACTTTCCGATTTATAATATTAGTAAGGATTACACAATTTCATCAAAGGATAGATGGAGATGCTTCTGCACTCTGCATACATTTTTCATATTTTCACTAGCTTCTGCCCGCGACTTCGTACGCGCAGTCCCGTTTTCTCCCGTTCCCGTAGGATTTTCAGGACTGTTTTCTGCCGTAAGAACCTTCTCCTAACAATAACAAACACAATAAAAAAAAAGATCAGCCAAATCGGTCTAGGGGTTCTCAAGTTATGGCATGACAACGGGAAACGGGTTTCATTTTTATATATATATACAGATATGAAGAAATATAGTAATCATGACATTATTATTTAAATCTCCTAAATCTTTATACAGTTTACCATAAAACATGACCGTTCAAAGTTAAAGAATATACCTGCCAGCACTTGAGGCTATCATGAACCAATCAAATTCCTCCAAATGACATTCAACTCTATAACAAAAGAATAAAGTCGAAAAACTACATACAAAGAAATTTTGCACGACAAAATCAGAACATTCATTACATCTAATTCTCAATTTAGGGACCTGTCAAGACTCGCCCGGGTTCCGTACCTATGGGGGAAGCTACAGATGGGAACACAAATAATGAGTTATTTATACATACATACATACGTATAATATACTAAACTCCGACCTGTGACTTCGCCCTTCGGCATTAAGAATATGTTTCTCGTATAGCTCCCGATCCTATATGAAAATCAGTTTCTAAAATACCCTATGTTACTCTCTATAAATTAAGCTATCCAATGCAGAAATAATTATTCAAATCGGTGCAGTAGTTTTCGAGCCTTTTCAATGCGAACAAACGATCAAGAAAATATTTCTTCTTTAATATACGAAGGTATGTATATGTGTCTGTGTGCTTCCCGTGTTCGCAAGTCACTGTTTTATTTGGGTCATGTTTGCATGTGTGCGTTCATGGGGTCGTAGCTTTTTGCCTTTGAAGTGTTCGGGTCTATTGTTAGTTGTATATTACTCTTAGAGAAGTATA
Organism: Spodoptera littoralis; assembly: GCA_902850265.1. Classification (NCBI taxonomy): domain Eukaryota; kingdom Metazoa; phylum Arthropoda; class Insecta; order Lepidoptera; family Noctuidae; genus Spodoptera; species Spodoptera littoralis. Next base: position 11,584,039 of record LR824544.2, read on the forward strand.
ATATACGCTATATTTTTATTTGGGGTCAACTGGATGTAGTAAGAAATTGTATGGTTATGAGAATAGGTTTGGTAAAACCAGTTACTTAGGTGAATTGAGAAAGAGATAGTGAAATATTAAACATTATTTTAGACTTACCTTAACCTGTTGAAAATCATCCCCTAAATTTGTTCATACAAAAGTAGACTCTAAACATTGGAAATAAGGTATATAATGTAGTTAGTGGAGAGCGGTTACCGGTGACCGCTTGGGGATATAAAACCACATGTTGAATTTACTGAAAAGACTAAAGTGGGTACAGCACTACGTACCGGACTGCTGCGAAGCGGAAAGGGAAAGACATCACATACAAACATCAGTAGATATCTACACCGAATTCATTCCATCTACTTCAAAATTAGGAAACTACAAAAATATCTACATATCTAATCTAAATAACAAGAACTGCAGCTGTAGCCAAATGCCATTTAGCGCTTGTCTACATGTAGAATAGAAAACCAAATTATATGGAATTGACGTAAATTTTGACACTTGTCAGTGTCATCTCTCTCAGTAGGCAAGCGCTAAAGAGACGTTTGGCTAAAGGCACTGTTATAAGAAAGACATAAGTAAGTACTCCATACATGAACCTGTTTTCGAAAACCATAAGCAATGTAGCTTTTTTTTGTGAAATAGGAGGCAAACGTGCAGAGGATCACCTGATGGTAAGCGATCAGCGCCGCCCATGGACACCCGCAACACCAGAGGAGTCACTAACGTAACCTTCTTACAACAGTTGCATAATACCTAACCACTAAGTAAAATACACTTTGCAAAACCTTGCAACATCGTACAAATGACTTACTCGGCTCATCATAATTCAGGTACACGCTGTCACCAAGGTATGCAAATCCAGTATAAAAAGACCTTTGAATATACGCCAAGTAATATACAAAGCGGGACCATAATAAACTGGTTTTGTATAGCTGGATATGCTGCCAACACAGTCTAGTCTAGGTCGAAAATCCTCCACTTTATATACGAACAACTTTCTACGTCTATCATTGTGTATTCCTGACGCTTAATATCTTTACTACGATGAATACGAATGTGATTTTTTTCGCGCAATGTATATTTGGTGCTTTTATCTGAAGGACTGCCTTGTTGGCCGGGGTTCGATTCCGGGCAAAGTATTACTAGGTTTTTAAATAAAATCTCAGTAGTAGCACGGAGTTTAGAATTGTGCCCGGTATACGGCAATAGGCTCACCCTCTCCATCACCATGGGACTCATAACATAAATAGTGAAAAGTGGGTGTTACTTCTGTGTGACGGATCACCTGAGACCAATGAAATTAAGCTTAACTTAAACTATACCTATTTAAACGTAGTTTGACTTTTTTATAATTTATTGATTAAAGTCCTAATTTTCGGCGGTAGTTCCGAACCGATAGGACCTTCAAACCTTCAAGTAAAGAGCGTATTCCTTTTCAAAAGGCCGGCAACGCACCTGTGACTCATCTGGTGTTCCAGGTGTCCATGGGCGGAGCTGATCGCTTACCATCAGGTGATGAGTCTGTTCGTTTGCCCCTATTCCATAAAAAAACCTAACTACCACCATCTCGACTAATGGTAACGATGACGCAGCATTTAAGCAAATAAATAACTGCACAAGCTGCGGTGGTTGGGCAACTGGCTGCCGTGCAACATGTCACGGGTTCGAGTCCCGCACGGAACAACTCTTTGTGGGATCCACAGATTGTTGTTCTGGGTCTGGGTGTGATGTGTATGTGAGCTTGTATGTTTGTAAACGCACCCACGACAAATTTATACAATAAAAAGAAGAACATAAAAATTTTAAGGTGTGGATAATTCTTCTGTTTTCTTAACCAGGAAAAATTATTCTCTCAAAAGCAATATAGGAACATTAAATTTCCTATAGGACTATATTGGGCAAGACTATTTAAAAGTACCTGAAGGCATCAGTAATTTGCATTCCATTATTATTCTGTAAACACCACCACAAGTACTTACTCTAAATTGGTTTACAAGGTCAAAAATAAGATGTTTTGAAAAAGTTGTTAATATTGATTGATACAAAATAGGCACCTAACTCGACATAACGACGAAATATTCCTTTATAAGCAGAGGAGAACTAACAGAAAACTTGTACCATTTAAGCATGTTTTTAATACCTTACTAAACAGTAAAGTTAACATCACTACATAGTATAAACAAACTGCCTGACTGCCTCATTGGCCGAGTGGTCGCAAGTGCGACTGCTGGGCAAGGGGTCTCAGGTTCGGTTCCTAGGTCGGGCAAAGTATTACTGGGTTTTTAAAAATGTCAGTAGTAGCACGGAGTCTGGAAATGTGCCCGGTATATGGCAATAGGCTCACCCCCTATTACATGGGACTCATAACATAAATAGTGAAAAGTGGGTGTTACATTGTACAGTGGCATTAAGTGCCGAAATGTGCACCTCTGCCTACCCCTTCGGGGATAAAAAGGCGTGATGTTATGTTATGTATATGTTATGTTATAAAAAAAAGTCGCTATCCACTGTCGATCTGTCCCTATGTATGCTTAGATCTTTAAAACTACGCAACGGATTTCGATGCGATTTTTTTAATAGATAGAGTGCTTCTTAAGGAAGTTTTAAATGTATACCTAATACCTACATGCATATTGCACCCGTGCAAAGCTGGGGTGGGTCGCTAGTAGGATAATATACTTTCTTGACCACCTACTATAACTATTAGTGACTATCGACTACGAAATTACAGCACATTTTGCTTAACTTAATAACCGAAGAATAAAACACAACAGTCTATAAGTGGCCACTGTTAACCAAAGGCCTCTTCTCACATGGAGAAGGTTTGAGTATTTATCACCACGCTTGCTCTATGTGGGTTGGCGATTTCAAACTTATAATTAGAAATTATAAGACCAGGTTTCCTCACGATGTTTTCCTTCACCGTTTGTCAGTGGTGTCTAGATAATCTTAGAAAGTACATATAACTAAACTATACTAAAAAGTCACATTTGTACTTGCCGTAGGTTACGTACCCGCGCCCTCTTGCATCTTCTATATACATAGGTATAATAAAATCATAGAAAAGTCAAAACTGTACATTGAATATTTAAAAAAAAATACTTGTAGCCTGATCTACAATCGATACTGAAGCTAAAAATATGTTTTTTTTTAATTTTTGTCTGTTTCTGTGTATGTATGTCGGGGATGATCTCAAAAAGTAGATTTACTTCAAATTTTGCATGAATATTACTGACAAGTCGGGTCAACATATAGGCTACATACTATCACGCTATCATCTACAGGGGAGGAGCCCTGTACTAAGTACTGAATCAATTCTATAAAGCAGAATATCCCTTGATAAAGGCTAATTCAAAAGTCATTATTCTACTACGCGGAAGAAGTCGCACGCTATACAGCTAGTGAACAAATAAATCAACTCTTCATAAATTTTACTGTAATTAATGAATACATACATACAGTTATAAATTATATACGATACCATGTTATTAATTTATTTTATTGCTGCCATTACGAGAATCTCATGTCAATACAACAGCTTATTGTAGTATTGATTTAATGGATTACTTATGAATGTTCCATTCCACTCTGACTATGTAAATACGGCATGTTGGCCAGTAAAATTAATCAATTATATATATGGTGGTGAGATAAATATTGTTTTTTTTTTTAAGGGGGGAAAATCATCTGCTCCCGCCTGGGTGAGGCGGAAGGGAGTGTCAGACTCTTACTGACTAAAAACCACCCCGTTCCTTCTCCTGCACGTCGAGCCGGAGCCCCGGTTACCCGTTAGGTTCTCCGCGACTCCGAATCGGCATCGGCCCTATTGGGCCCCATCTGTGGTGGTCTGATGGCTCTTTGAGGCGCGCGCGGAACGCGACGCACCGTACGCTCGGGTCTGTTTCTGGTCGGACGGGGAGCCACCCATGCTCGCCGTCCGCAGGCCCGCGCTTACGGTGGCCGGAGATCGTCTCGCGATCCCCGACGCCCGGTGTGTCCTTCGCGATGGCTAAATATTGGTTTAATATTTTAAAATACAACAATAAGGTTTCAATTTTGAACATACTTTTTTCAACTGCGTGATTCTAAATTGCGACTGTATCGTTTAAGAATCTCACACACCTTAAAAACGAGAGCCGAAATATAAACTATGTAACTAGAGAATTGTATTGTGAACCTGATTAAAAAAAGAGTAACCTATGGAGTAACCTATTACATGGGACTCATAACATAAATAGAGAAAAGTAGGTGTTACATTGTACAGTGGCATAATGTACACCACTGCCTACCCCTTCCGGGATAAAAGGCGTGATGTTATATATTATACAATCTATAGAGATTCTTGCTTGTTCTTCTCAATAGGAATCTACAACTTGGAATGAGCAATTAGCTTCATTTTTATTTATTTTTTTTTTGACGTTCAAAAGTTCCGTTTTGGTCTAATTGAAATTTTGACTTTGACTTTGACTTAATAAGAAAATAAAATGTAAAAAACATGTTTCAAAAATTTTATACGTTACGTAATTATTTAATAATTAATATATTTATAAATAGAAACAAAATATAAATAAAACAGATTAACAATCGAAGTAGCAACATTATCATATATGCAACGACTGACCTCTAACTTAAACCGGATTGTTGATTCCGACACACCGCATACGATTACAAATTGTTTATGCAACTCCGTCGAAAATTCGTGAGGTATTAGAACAACCTAACAATACCTACATAAAATGATTTTTATTTTTTATTTATTTATTATTTCAACTAAGTGTCGTGGTGGCCCGGAGGTTTAAGACGCCCACTTCTCATGCATGAGGGTGCGGGTTCGAAACTTACCAACGGCAAGTACCAATGTGACTTTTTCCGAGTTATATGTACTTTCTAAGATTATTTAGACACCACTGACAAACGGTGAAGGAAAAACATCGTGAGTAAACCTGGACTTATAATTTCTAATTATAAGTTTGAAATCGCCAACCCGCATTGAGCAAGCGTGGTGATTAATGCTCTAACCTTCTCTGTGTGAGAAGAGGCTTTGCTCAGCAGTGGGCATTTATAGGCTGTTGATGATGATTATTTCAACTTCATACAACAAGTGTGGACAGGTGGACTTAATGCCTTGGGCATGATATCACACTTTTTCCCTTAAGGGATAACTAAGTCCACGTTGTGTTATTTGACGATTGAATGTAACATCACAAACATAACATCACGCCTTTTATCCCCGAAGGGATAGGCATTTTTTTTTAAGGGGGGATAATCATCGTATGTTTGCTCCCGCCTGGGTGAGGCGGGAGGGAGTGTCAGACTCTTACTGACTAAAAACCACCCCGTTCCTTCTCCTGCACGTCGAGCCGGAGCCCCGGTTACCCGTTAGGTTCTCCGAGGTGCACATTACGGCACTTAATGTCATGTACAATGTAACACCCACTTTTCACCATTTATATTATGAACTCCATGTAATTTTAAAAACCTAGTAACATTTTGCCCGACCCGGGAATCTAACCCGAGACCCCTTGCTCGGCAGTCACACTTGTGACCACTCGGCCAACGAGGCAGTCTATTACTGGTATATAATAAAGATCACCTCGATGCATGCGTCCTTTTTCAATTATCCTCGTCACAGATAAAAGCCGTGATGTTATGTTATTATTTTGCACACAAGTGCTTTAGATCTCTGTATTGGTTACGAGCTTTAACTATCCAAAAGTATTTAGTGTTTCGACCTTCTACTAATTGTTATCAAGTATCACTTAGATAGGTTGTCTAGACCAGTCGGAAAATCGGTCGATTCCAGTTGCCAACTTTGACAGGCCGTTGTTACTTATTTGTTATTGTTACGATTTACGAACGTTTAAGTTGAAACTGAAACAAACTTATTTTTGGTGGTAAGTATTGAAAAATAGTATTGTCTGCTGATGACAAGAGTCTTTATCTATCAAGTCAAGACATTTTGAACTAGTTTTTGAATTCGATCGTTGGGTGAAATCTATATTCGCACCTTTGTAACACAACAAACAAACAGGAACGGGGTGAATAGAATTCGAGGGGTGAATAGATAGAGGTATGGGGTGTATAAATGTTATAATATTTTCCCAACATATATTTAAAGGAGTAGGTATTTAACGTCGAGTACCGGTTTTATAGACACAATTAAAGAACAATAGGTCGCGGTCACCGGTGACCGCTTGGTGTTTGACAGTGTATTTCCAGAAATGAATTTCCAGAAAGACACATCTTAGTACCTCTTTGAAATTTAAGTTTGACAAAGACATCATTTGTAGATTTATAATTTGTAATTTTTGACTTATAAAATGCATACATATCATACATGCATACATAACTCTGTACCTTTTATCCCCGGAGGGGTAGACAGAGGTGCACCTGAATATACGGCACTTAATACTACTGTACAATGTAACACCCACTTTTCACTATTGTATGTTATAAGTCCCATGTAATAGGGGGTGAGCCTATTGCCATAAAAAGTTACTTACAAGTTACCTACTGCAATATTCATTTATCATCAACCATTTTTTCTATTGGTTGTTATTTAACCTAAATAACAACTATAAAACAAGTCTAAAGAGCTAACGAAAATTGAATTTAAAACTCTCTTTCTACTACGTAGAAAAGCTGACTCGCTTTTATATGAACATACACATATATATAGCCAGTTATATAGTATATACATATAGCCAGCTATGACTGCCTCGTTGGCCGAGTGGTCGCAAGTTCGATTGCCGGGCATGGGGTCTCGGGTTCGATTCCCGGGTCGGGCGAAGTATTACTGGGTTTTAAAAAAAATCCCAGTAGTAGCACGGAGTTTGGAAATGTGCCCGGTATATGGCAATAGGCTCACCCCCTATTACATGGGACTCATAACATAAATAGTGAAAGTGGGTGTTACATTGTACAGTGGCATTAAGCGCCGTAATGTGCACCTCTGCCTACTCCTTCGGGATAAAAAGGCTTGATGTTATGTTATGTTAAAACAAGTCTAAAGAGCTAACGAAAATTTAATTTAAACCACTCTTTCTACTACGTACAAAAGCTAACTCGCTGTTATATGAACATACACATATACATAGCCAGTTATATACACATAGCCAGCTATACTAACTTGGAACGTTTGGTAAAGTTGTGAAGTGGAAACGGGGCGGCATATAGATGCAGAATTTAGTTTATGTAGCTGAGCGCCACGTGTAAAGTCAACTGTTGTATATAACAACTTTGTTATGTAAGTTTTTGTGTTGGAATTGAAACCTTATTGCCCTGTATTGTGTATTTATTTTGAGATAAAATTGATTGAGTGTAGTTTGGTCAACAAGTGCCCTTTGGTGTCTCTTTTTTAATTGTTTGTTACGTTATTAGATTTGGAATTAAACAATTTGTGTATTGTACCTCTATACTAATGTGGCGACACATGTCAAATGACAGCTCACGCACATAGATGTAATCAAATCAACAGATGACGTCACGAAATCCTACATCGCGCATGTAAAGTTTACATGCGAATGAACATGGATAGAAAATCCCAACGAACAACTGTTGAGCAGAAAGCCCGCCAGGCACGATCACCTTGCCTGGTCGGAGGATCCTCCTTTTCCGATCTTAGGGAGCAATACTCTCTGTTCCTTAAACTAACATTATTAATTGAACGAAAATAATGATTAAGCTTCAACTTATTTGAAAAACAAATAAAAACACCTTGCTTCCTGCTAATTAGTAAGTACTGTTGAAATTCTGCAATCAAAATAATTTATTTTTCTAGTACATATAAAAACAAAAATTAAATGTGCTATATGAACAAACATTTCCAGTCTCTGTCTACTTGTTCAGACAAAACATTATAATACTGACTGACGTCAAAACCGTAATAATATTCAAATGTACAAAATATAACTATGTAAAGTGTGACATTGTGCGTCCGTCTGACGCCTAGGGCCGGCAAATTAACAATTCTATTGCATTCAAACCTTGATAGTGATGTGATGAAGTCCCTTGTATTGTGATACCGATACCAGATTTATTCACATCCATTTATTTGCAAACATGGACACATACTATACGTGTAAGTGTTAACAAAGTTTATAATATCGCCATATTTTGTCTTCACTTGGCATGCAATGATACCTATGTTATAAAAAATAATCAAAGCGGAAGAGTTTGTATTTTTGTTTGTTTGTTTGAACGCGCTAATCTCCGTAACTACAAGTCTGATTTGAATAATTCTTTTTGTGTTGTATAGTGCATTTATCGAGGATGACTATAGGCTATGAAACATCACGCTACGACCAATAGAAGCTGAGCAGAGCGTGTGAAACTGCGCGGAAGTAGCTAGTTTATATAATAAAAATCTCTTCCACTTTATATAATAAGTAGTAAGTAGTATAAGATTAGGTACATTGAATTGAAAGAATTGTAATGTCGTTAGAATACAATAATGTTGTCAAATAAATTAGAATTATTGTTGTAACCATTTGTATCGTATCATAATAATTATTATTAAATGGAAAGTAGACTATTGCGTTCATATTGTTTAAAAATAAATAGGTAGGTACAAACTTACGTACATTATCTTACAGTAGGTATCTGTTTAACAAACAGGAGTATAATTCAAAAAATAATAAAATTGTGTTTTTTATTGCATAAGCCGGTAAACAAGCAGACGGATCTGATGGTAAGCAATCGGCGCCACCCATGGACACCCGAAACACCAAGGCGTTACAAGTGCGTTACTGGCCTTTTAAGAATTGGTAATTTGAGGATTGTGTAGGATTCGGGGATTCGGGAGACTAGGGAGGGAGTAATTGGGCCTCCGGTTTACGTCAAAATAAGTAATCCAATTAATAACGAATTTCAGGTAAATAGTTAATTATGTTAGGTCAAATTTAATTACAAATAAGGAAAATTGCATCACAATTATATTGCAACTCTTTTAATTAACAATAACATCAAAACCTATTAACGACCGTTAATGAATATATACATTAATAAATCAATTTGATCCAATCATATTTGCAAATTAGATTTATGAAACGCATCCGATTTCGTTCATACTAAAATGGTGATACGATTTCAAGGCTTGCAACATTTTTATAAGGAGGCATAAAAATGGGGTTTTTTAATGGCAACAAAAAGGCCTCCGCCATGTTAGGAAGTTGACATTGGTGTTCCATTTTTAAATAATTGAATTTTGAAACAGCTAATGAGTAATTTGATGACGCACCTACTTTTTCCTTTGTTGTGAGAAGAATGCTTGTAATTTCCTTATTACTGCAGTCCCCAAAATATCATAATGAGAGTAAATTAAACAAAAATGTGTACCTACAAAATTGAATCTTTTTACAAATTAGACATCAACACAAACATTTTCGTTTCTGTGTTACAATTTAGAAACCGATGAATTGGAACAATACATAGCTTAACATCACGCCTTTTATCCCCGAAGGGGTAGGCAGAGGTACACATTGCCTACGGCACTTAATTCCACTGTCCAATGTAACACCCATTTTTCACTATTCATGTTATGAGTCCCATGAAATAGGGGGTGAGCTTATTGCCATACCGGACACATTTCCAGACGCCGTGCTACTACTGAGATTTTAAAAAAAACCTAGTTTGCCCGACCCGGAAATCGAACCCGAGACTCCTTGCCCGGCAGTTACACTTGCGACCACTCGGCCAACGAGACAGTCAATAAATAACAAGACCAAGTTAAAAGAAAGACATAAGTTAAGTACTCTTCATATATGTATATGAGCCTGCCTTCAAATTTTTTTTATGATACCGTTTTAAAAGTCACAAACAAACACCCTAAACAATAATTTATGTTTCACTATTTTTCCAACTATTAAACTCGAAAAGCTCTTAACCAACCTCATTTGTTTCAACTAGACCAAAGCACCAATTTACTTTCCAGACCTCCTTATTCAATGTCCCATTCAGCAGCCAAAGTAATGCTCCTCATGATGATTTCAGTACAAAGGTAATAAATTGTAAAAAGTGCTAACACAGGTGAATTTTATTGGCTATTCTCGTGACAAATGACTTAACCGCTTCTGGCGACACTTCGAGAGATGGATTGAGTGGTTCAGACTTCTGGCTGGAATAAAAAAGAAGCTGTGCGTTTGGAGAAAAAGGGTATTGAATATTCTGGTCTATTTTTTGGTTAAGCATAATATCGTGCTTGATAAAGGCTTAAGAGAACTAACTGACTGCTTCGTTGGCCTAGTGGTCGCAAGTGCGACTGCTGGGTAAGGGGTCTCGGGTTCGATTCCCGGGTCGGGCAAAGTATTACTGGGTTTTTAAAAATCTCAGTAGTGGCACGGAGTCTGGAAATGTGCCCGGTACCTATATGGCAATAGGCTCACCGCCTATTACATGGGACTCATAACATAAATAGTGAAAAGTGGGTGTTACATTGTACAGTGGCATTAAGTGCCGAAATGTGCACCTCTACCTACCCTTTCGGGGATAAAAGGCGTGATGTTATGTTATGTTGTTATGTAAGAGTACTAACACTTAATTCTTCTTTGCTCATTAGTTCTATGTTCATTTCATTATGTCATGCTTCTATGTTCATTAGACATGCTGTAATAGGTGCTCTAATTCCAAACCATACTTTAATTCCACTATCATTTTGTTTATGAAGTTCTAACAGGAATAAGTCGTTTCATTGTATTCAAGTAACGACCTAGAAAATCAACTTATTGTGAATCTTAAGTGTGGGAGAGCCATGCTTCGGCACGAATGGGTTAGCTCTACCGGAGTGATACCACGGCCTCACAGAAAACCGACGTGAAACAACGCTTGCGTTGTGTTTCGTCGTGTAAGTGAGGTTACCGGAGGCCCAATTACCCCCGTCCCTAGTCCCCGTCTCCCGAATCCCCGAATCCTCCAGAATCCTCAAATTCCCAATTCCCAAAAGGCCGGTAACGCACTTGTATGCCTTAGTGTTTCCAGTGTCCGGGCGGCGCCGATTGCTTACCATCAGGTGACCCGTGTGCTTGTTTACCTGCTTATGCTATAAAAAAATACTATATTTTAACACTTAGCAACCAAAGGTTACAAATATTACCCAACACCGAATATTACCCAAAATACAGATTAAAAATTTAGCTACATTAGCAAACGCTCCACAACAGACCCGAAATCACCCAGCAAACTTTACTTTCACGTAACACCCAAAGAGATAACGATCAATTAAAAGCAATTTAATCGATCAATCCTCTTCTCTCATTCATTACCAACTATTATTACCACGGACTAGCATAATGGAACATCTATCATTGTGAAAATTCGATTTCCCATCACGTCCCGTTAAGTCGACATAATAAATCGATTAGGGCACCAACAATGCGGATCGGTTTAAGAAAACCCTTCTCATTGTGCCCCTGTAGGAAAATTTGTCATAGCGATCATGAAATATCGGACTCTTTTATATGGAAAATATATTAGTTATCGGTCCACTGATCTTTGTGATAGGTTATTATTTTATTTGTTGCTGATAGTAGCACAAAATACTCTTATTCTATCGGGTTAAATACTCATGTGTTATGTGCTTTTCGAACAACATCTTTGGCTGGTTTTAGTGTCGCGCTGACCGCACGCTGACCGTCGGCGCTGATAGCCGAAATGTATGAACTTGGTGTGTTATTAAAAAATGCTTCCTACAAATTCATATATCTCGTCCCATGAACGCTAACGGTGTACGTGCCGTCAGCGCGACTATCGCAGGTCTCCTGGTGGTCAGCGCTGACCACCAAGTTACATACATCTCGACTGTCGGCGCTGACGGTCAGTGCGACACTAAAACAAGCCGTTTTGTCAGTCATGTTCCATTAAAGATTACTGTAAACAAAAATATGATTATTTATTTAAGCTATTGACGAGTTCTACCTTCATTGCAAATGGAACAGTAGAAATTCTAAAACTATCCCCGGAACAAGACATCAACAGAACATTCGAGGATCGAATTTTGTCCAGAAAAACAGTTACGTAGTCACATTCGACTACTCACAAATTACTACTTTTAGGCTTAAGTATCTCGATAAATCTTGAAGTAATCTTTGTTACTATGGAGGTAGGGACGAAAACAAGATTCGTAACAATAAGTTAAGATTGAAGTACCGTAGTTTGGGGGTGACCTTGACAATAAAATACGCCCTGAAAGGTCACGGCAGAAAATCGAATATGTGAATGACCTTGGGTTTGAACATGGCCGTGTTTAATTAATAGCCTATTCAGATGTAGGTTCACCTAAATTCATTTTGATGTACTTCATATATAAAAGTAGGTAAAGATAGCGTTTGATTTTCTTAAAAGGGGATTATTTTCGTCAATTCCTTATTGATTTATTTCTTTCTTGCCACTGCCAGCGGCTTCGCTCGCGTAACCGTGGGATACATACAAAGTACCCTATGTGTTCTTCTAGACCATAATTTAACTTTGTTCCAAATCTCATCCTGATCCCTCCATCCGTTTTGACGTGGAGACGTAATAAACAAACAAACAGACAAACGAACAAGCATACGAACTTTCGCATTTTATAACATTGGTAGAATTATCTCTTCTTTATTATATTTCTTTCATAGTAATAAGAAATCCTTTAACATATACCTGTTTCTATATATCAAAGAGTGTGAAATCCCGAGAATTCTGAAATTCAATAACACTATGAATGATATTCGAAAGTCATATACAATTTCCATTAACATATTGTTCAACATAATGTATGTAGAAATTGAGAAAATTCTGGATTGAATTGCTTATATGAGAACAGAACAATGCCCTTACTGATAGGTTTCGTTTAGTGCGATTGTATTATAACATTTGAGCAATGGGAAGCCAAATAATGAATGTCAAATAATACATAATAATGGCGTGGGTACACGTCACACGTTTTATTTTCTTTGAATTTGTAAGCAGAGAACTATGTGGTCAAATGTCCAGTCATGTCGATGATAATTTGACTACCGCAGTTCAGAAAATGTTGATTCATTTCTCATTTACAGAGTCTAGTTTTTTCATTATGTTTTTAAGTAATCGATAGTAAGTGATGGCTTTTTTTCAGACGTATCACCTGATGATAAGCGATCAGCGCCGCCCATGGACACCCACAACACCAGAGTCATAAGTGCGTTGCCGGCCTTTTAAGAGGTATACGCTCTTTTCTTGAAAGTTTGAAGGTCATATCGGGTTCTAAAACATGAGTCTACCCCTGTTAGATTTCTCGCAATAGACTCCACACTCACAGCCTTAAAAAGAATAAACTAACTCAGGCATTTATTGTACAATTGTTTGAAAAAAAGTAACCCTGGAGTTTCGTTCTTCTGCATAAAAATGTATTCTTTGTAACATGTATAATTATACTATATACCATCGGCGACTTCCGTCAGTATAACACTTTTTTCTTTTCAAATATAATATTTTTACCTTCTAAAGCGCCATTAATATCTATCTCATTGTGTACCTATATCATTCTCATTTTGGGATAGCCATGCTTCGGGTCTAATAGTCCGGCTCAACCGGAGCGATACCACGGCCTCACAGAAAACCGACGTGAAACAACGCAAGCGTTGTGCTTCGTCGGGTGAGTGAGGTCACCGGAGGCCCATTTACCCCCTCTCCCCAGTCTCCCCAATCCCCGAATCCCCCACAGTTCTTAAATTTCCTAAAGTAAGCCAGTAACGCACTTGTAACGTCTCTGATAGTTCAGATGTCCATGGGCGACGTTGATTGCTTCAACCATCAAGTGATCCGTCTGCTCGTTTACCGGCTTATCCCATAAAAAATAATAATAGAAGATTTTATTTTTTACTTTTTACTTTTTACCAAAGTGTCTAAAAGTTCACCTCTTAGTTCGTGATAAACATACATATCATAATCATATGTTGAAGTATTAAAATATTCATCACAATTCAACAACGTGACGCCAAATAAAATACCATTCACAAATTTCAATTTCATTCACATCAAACATTGGAAACATTATCTCTATCGCGTGGGTAAATGTATCTATATATTTGAAACTACAATTATCCAGTTTATCAAAGTCCCGCTTTGTATGAACTTTTCATACTTTCAACGGTCAGTTTATACTGGTTATGAGTAACTTGACGTGGAGCTCGTATATATGTAAAAGTGAGGGTGTATGTATTTTCGTCTTTTCATTTTCATATCACGTTTTGCTCGACTCGACCTAGACACGCATACCTTAATACAATATTTCAACTTTTCTTTATGTATGTGCGTATGTATGTATGTAAATATAAGTTGAGAGAAAGCCAGTTTTAAAAATATACTAGCTTCTGCCCGCGACTTCCTGCGCACACTCCCGTTTTCTCCCGTTCCCGTAGGATTTTCAGGATTTTTTCTGTCTTAAGAACCTTCTCCTAAAAATAACAAATACAACAGAAAAAGAACAGACCCAATCGTTGAGTCACTTAAAGTATTAAAAGTTTCCCTTCCAGTGGCATTGCAAAATTCCATCCTGTGTATATATATATAAGACAGAAGAAGATTAGTTTTAATTTTTTTTTGTATAAAAGTACATATTAAATACATTTTATTTTCGCAGGTACCTAATATCTAGCCACATACAGTACCTAATATCACATTCGCGTTCCGTCCGCGCCTCAAAGAGCCATCACCACGGATGGGGCCCAATAGGGCTGATGCCAATACACAGCCGCGGAGAACCTACCGGGTTACCGGGGCTCTCTCCCGCCTGGGTGAGGCGGAACGGAAGGGAGTGTCAGACTCTTACTGACTAAAAACTACTCCGTTCCTTCTCCTGCACTTCAAGCCGGAGCCCCTGTAACCCGTTAGGTTCTCCGCGACAGTTAGACATCACTATGAAGCTTATGTTCTACAGAAGACATCTTGTGACTGAACTGATGATGATGAAGTCTCTATTTGCTGCTTCCAAGAATAACCGGTAATGTCATGTTTCCTATGTACTGGCGTTTCATACGTTCG
Source organism: Spodoptera littoralis (assembly GCA_902850265.1). Lineage (NCBI taxonomy): Eukaryota > Metazoa > Arthropoda > Insecta > Lepidoptera > Noctuidae > Spodoptera > Spodoptera littoralis. Next base: position 11,599,063 of record LR824544.2, read on the forward strand.
AAGTATTTTCTCTTGTTACATATATGTATATCTACTTTCTAAATTAACCATTTGTTCGTACTCAGTGTTCACGAATGAATATCAAGATTTCAAATATACATAAATTCCCAGAATCATAACTGTAAGTAATTATATTCGAATCAAAACATCTAAATATAATTGAAGCACATTCTGAATAATTACACCATTTCCATTTAGTTTGTATATGAAACAAATGTTATTTATGAAGGTTCTAAATAAAATTTTAATTTTACAATACCCAACAATAATAAAATAACATAACATCACGCCCTTTATCCCCGAAGGGGTAGGCAGAGGTGCCCATTATGCCACTGTATGTACAGTGTAATACCGACTTTTCACTATTTATGTTATGAGTCCCATGTAATAGGGGGTGAGCCTACTGCCATATACCGGGCACAATTCCAGACTGCGTGCTACTACTGAGATTTTTTTTTAAACCCAGAAATATTTTGCCCGACCCGTTAATCGAACCCGAGACGCCTCGCCCGGTAGTCGCACTGGCGACCACTCGGGCAACGAGCGGCAACAATAATATTAGTATAAATTACTATACATAAACCTGCCTGTGAAATTTGTAGACAAAAACTAAGATCCATAACAATTTCTACATATATATATGATCAGTGGCGTAACTATACCGTTCGGGGCCCGTGGAAAATTCATCGGATGGGCTCCCGTTCCCAATAAAAGACAGAGAAGTTCAAATAAAAACCTCTGAACGATGCCCCTTCCAGCTGGGGGTCCGTGGTATTGTGCTGACTTGCCACCCTGTAGTTACGCCACTATAGGATTTTAATTAATTTGTTTGTTGGTTTTTACACGTAAACTTTTGACGAGGAACTCGACTAGTTTCAAGTCATTCTAGATGCTCATATATAATAATTAATTTAGTATGTCTCACGAAGGTATAATAAACTTACGATTTTCTTCCTCAATTCATTTAGTTACCACCTCCTTTTGCTTCCTCTCAACTCACACAAATGCTAGTTTTGCTTGTTTATGATTAACTGTAACTTTAAAGCTGTTTCTATTGACGCCTGAAATGTATTTCTTAGCCGGACCTTCTGGACTTTATCTTTCATGTAATAAAATATTTTTATAATAACTATCGTGATATATGCTGTATTAAACTAGACGAGCTTTTCTCAGTATATTTACGTGAGAAACTCATTATTTTTATATAATTCATATATCTACAAATACTTCAATAAACACTAATCACTTACTTCCTAAGTTATTTTTACAACCACGACCAACGAAACATGACTATTTTTAGGTACCACCACAAATCAATCGATACCAAAAACTTGGTACCGATTGGATATCAATAATCGAATGTCCCATCACTATGAAATGACAAGAACACATTTATTTAAATAGTTTACATCAATCTCGTATCTACGTTAAGGCTATAAAGTTTATGTCACAGCATAAATTATTTTAACGAGGATCTTAAGGCCTACCATTAAGTGAAGATGGTCCTTCTGGACGTAAATTCGTGTTTATTGTTAGACTGTGAACGTTTGTAGGACACGTTTGGTTTAATTACGTACTTATCTTGATGATGCCACAGAATACGTAAATAGGGTTGTCCATTAAGTTTGGAACATACCATTGTGTTCAAGGTAGGGGTGGCAGCTTGCTCCAAGTGGTAAAGTAAAAAGGTAAAGTTTAGCGCTGAGAATGAAAATAAGCAGGATTAAAAAAAATATTTTTTTATGTAGACTGCCTCGTTGGGCGATTGGTCGCAAGTGAATCTGCCGGGTAAGTGGTTTCGGGTTCGATTCCCGGGTCGGGCAAAGTATTACCGAGTTAATAAAAAAATCCCAGTGATAGCTCAGAGTCTTTGTGCCCGGTATATAGCAACAGGCTCACCCCCTATTGCATGGGACTCATAACATAAATAATGAAAAGTGGGTGTTACATTGCACAGTGGCATTCAGTGCCGTAATTTGCACCTCTGCGTACCAATTCGGAGATAAAAGATGTGATGTAATTTTTATAATGATTTCAAAGATATCGTAATCTTTTTCGTACAATTAACTAACATCGTGTTATTTATTTAGGCTTTAAATATTGGTGCGGGGTTCGTTTGGTTCGTTACCAGTTAGGTATTTTATACAACTGGTATTATAGTTCATTTTTAATATTAAAGATGAAAACACTAATCATAGTACGTTAGCCTGGTTATGAAAGTACACGGTTCAATATTAAACAAATGGTATTTACAAATCGGAACAATAATTACACTTTGGTGTGAAAAACTGGAACAATAGCACGTGTATGTATGTTTTAGTTTCAATTACTACAGCTGTCTTTCTAGAATACTGTGTCCAATATTTTTAGGGCAAAATATATGTCTTGTGAGAACGTAACACAACATATGATATGATGTGATAGATATAATTAATGATCTGATAATAAGGATTGATCATATTAGGTACCTACTATTATATTAATCTATTATATTAAGTATTACTGGGTTTAAAAAAAATCTCAGTGGTAGCACGGAGTCTGGAATTGTGCCCAGTATATAGCAATAAGCTCACCCCCTATTACATGGGACTCATAACATAAAATAGTGAAAAGTGGGTGTTACATTGTACAGCAGGCGTGACGTTGTGTTATGTTGTCAGGTAAGATAGACTACCTTCATACTTATATTTATGTACAACATCAGAAATGTCGCGCACGCGTAACAATAATAAATGAATATCTTTATATATATAATTCTCCTGTGAGTGTGTTTGTCACTGAACTTCTCTGGAACGGACTGGACCGATTTTGATGAAATTTTTTGTGTTTAGATTCACAAATCAGTCCGGCAGATGGAGCTGCAATCGGTGTTAAGATTATTTATCCTAAACAGCTGAACTAATTTGAATGAATTTTTGTTTATACATTCAAGTGGATATGCTGGACAACGTCTGTTGGGTTCGCTAGTTGTATCTAAAAATTACGAGTCACTCACGTAAATGTACTAAAAAAAGCTCTACAAGTTTCGAATCACAGCGGGACTCTTCCGCACGAGCAGCGTGCGAGGAGGTACAAACAGAACTAGTATAGACCTGTTCTCAGCATATTTACGTGTGTTACTCGTAACTTTTAGTAAATTCAATATGTTTCACGATAGTTATTATAAAAAGTAATTGAACATAATATTTTGTATGACCTGCCTTGCAGTGACATCATTTATTATTCAGATACAAATCTGCCTGTCCATTATGGAAATATTAAAGATAATGACCGCCCTAGAAGACTCATTTGCAAGAAAAAATACACTAACTCAGTTCATAAACTGTTCTCATCATTTTTCTTACATTATAATACATTCAGTGGAAATATAAACAGCTTGTAATTACAAGCATTTGTGCCAAATTGATTAACTTTTTTTTAAAAGGGATAATCATACAATGACTTGTCCCGCCTTGGGTTGGCGAGAGGGAGTGTCAGACTCTTACTGACTAAAAACCACCCAATTCCTACTCCTGTTCTTCGAGCCGGAGCCCCAGCAATCCGTTAGGCCTTACGCGGCTGCGTATCGGGCCCCATCTATGGCCCCATCTATGAGATCGTCACGCGGTCTCCGACGCCCGGAGTATCTCCCGCAACGGTTGGGGCGTGAGGAGCTTTATTCCTTCACGCGTCCCGCCTCCTCTTTAGCTAGCATGAATTGATTAAACTTAGTATTCAAATTGGTTTTAGCGTTTCATCTCAGAGTAGTCAGTTTTCTCTTCTCAGAGTTTTTATCAAAATTTAACGTTTCTTTTACTTTTAAAGGTACTTTTGTGACTCCTTTACTGTTTCAGGTGTCCATGGGCGGCGCTGATCGCTTACTATCAGGTGATTTGCTGCTCGTTTGCCTCCTATTCCCTAAAAAAACATCTTTTAAGAATCTCGTTTAAACTTGAATAATGCCTTTTGCTCAAGTGGCTTCGAGAACAAATCCACGGGTGATTTATTAATCCAGGCTTACACTCTTTTGATTCAAGAGTTACAGCTTGTGCAAATTGCAATACCTACGATTCAATACACGGACATAGAAAAAAACTAGATGGTGTGCATGACGTTCCTCTGAGCGTACTTATAATTATGGTAGATATTTCTCACGTTTCCTTTGGTCTACTTAGGAAAAAGTCGGTCGAACACGCGTCTAAGTAATAAATCATAATAAAAAATGTTGAAACTTTCGCTAACGACAAAGGTTTAAGAAAAAAAACGTTAAGAATATTAATATCATCTGCACGGTTGGAGGAGAGACAGAATATTCTGCAACTACTTTTATTATCACGAGTTCGATTTTCTATTTACTGTTGTTTTTTATTTATTTATTTTAAAGAGTCACAACGGTGCAAAACCAATTACAGTAACTGACTCAGTCAGTCAGTCAATTCCTGCAATCAATCAGTTACTGTAATTGGTTTTCTACCATTGTGACTGTGAGGTTACCGAAAACTTATAATCACGATCACCCACCCTTACTCGACCCCAGGTGTTAGTAGATCCGTCTTAAGAAGTATACATTGATAGAGACATGGCAGTACTGCTTTCCCATAAACCTGATTATAACCTGCTAGCTCCAATCCGCTCTCCAAGCGTGGTGCCGCGGAGAACCTAACAGGTTACCGGGGCTCTGGCTCGAAGTGCAGGAGTAGGAACGGGGTGGTTTTTAGTCAGTTAAAGTCTGTGACTCCCTCCCGCTTCGCTCAGGCGGGAGAAGTCATTCGATGATTTTCCCCCCTTAAAAAAAAGTGAGGAGATTGGGGTAAACCTTCTTATGTAGAAGACGTCTATATTCCAACTGTCAACTGTGACGGGCTGTCAATATATTGTATACTACTATTTATAAAAAACCTGATCATTAACTTGAAGAGTCAATGAACTTGCGATATCTAGTGAATTGAATATCAGTGACTTCAGTACTGATCGAAAGTTCTTAGAAATTGAACTATTAATTTCTATTGTTAAACTTAACTTTATTCAAAGATTTCTTTGTAAATGTGTTCGGATTAATTCATCTTTAAACAAGCTCAACTTGTTAATCTAAAGATTTATAAAATTTTTAATTTTATATAAAATTTTCTTAGGTATGTGCTATTTGCTTTTATGAAATTTCTATTTCTATTTTTAATTAAACTTTGCTCCACATCAGTATTTTCTCCTCTGTCGTGGGTGCGTTTACAAACATACAAGTTGTGAACTTGTGCGTTGGTGCGTTGACACCCAGACCCGAAAGAACAGTCTATGGATCACACAAAGAGTTGTTCCGTGCGGGAATCGAACATGCGACACGTACACGTTGCACGGCAGCCAGTTGCCCAGCCACCGCACTAATTGTGCATTCAAAGTCAAAGTCGTAACATATTTTGTACGTATTGAATTGTATAATTATTTAATTTATTAAACGTTTGTGTATATTGACTGTACAGTTACCGTATGCTGTTATCGACTGCTACGGGAAACGCAGATTCGATACCCTTTATTATTAAAGGCAGTACCGTAATTGCCATAAGGGGACCGACAATTTCTACAACGAACCTACACCCAAAACACGTTGCACTCCGTAACGTATAGCGAATTCGATCTGTGGAACCATTTTTAGTAAGATTCACAAACTATTGTTGCGGATCTGTCAGTACACAGCAATCTTATGTCACCAAGTCAAGAATACATACCTATATGAATACATTTTACTCAAACTCTAATTCAAAAGCATATGTTTTAATTAAACTATAAGTTGTACGTTTTTATAATAACTATCGTGAGACATACTAAATTAACTAAAATCGCGGGTTACTCACGTGAATATACTGAGAAAAGCTCTCTACTAGTTTCGAACCACAGAGTGGTTCTTAGCAGTCACTCTGCTCATGAGGCACCAGTAGAGGTTTTCTTCGTATATTCACGTGAGTAACCCGCGATTTTAGTTAAAAATTTGGTACTTTTGAAACGTCAACAAATATAAAATAAATAAGTACGTCAGTCTGTCCGTCAGTGAAGCTAGGTGCTCGTTTCAAAAAGTAGATTCGAGTGGAGAAGAACGAGCAAGAAACTCCAAGAAACTCCACGAAACAAGTACATATTGATTACAAATTATGAAATCAGTATGTATATTTTAATTGTAATTAGATAAGTAGGTGCGTCGCTGCATTCCAAGAGTGTCACTTGCATAATGTAGGTACTTTATAAAAACCAGTTTTATATGAATATTTAGCGTGTTTATAATAATTATGTACACCCAAACTATGTATGTACATACTACATACGTACTGTAGTCTGATTAAACCAAAATTAAAACTCAATGTTTTCAGTCTCGATGTCATATTTAGATACTAAAACATTTTCGAAAAATGAAGACATCTAAATATAACCTTTTGTGCAACCTGAAAATGGAACCTCGTTGGCCGACTGGTCGCAAGTGCGACTGCCGGGCAAGGAGTCTCGGGTTCGATTTCCGGATCGGGCAAAGTGCTGTTTACTGCGTTTTAAAAAAGAATCTCAGTAGTAGCACGGAGCCTGGAATTGTACCCAGCATATGGCAATAGGCTCACCCCCTATTACTTGGAACTCATAACATAAATAGTGAAAAATGGGTGTTATATTGTGCAGTGGTATTAAGTGCCGTAGATAATGTGCTCGTCTGCCTACCCTTCCGGGGATATAAGGCGTGATGTTACCTACTATCTTACTAATATTACAAATGCTAAAGTTTGTGAATGTTTGTAACTCAATCACGTCAAACTCTGCCAACCGCTTAAGGAAGATAAAAGTTGAGACGATGGAACCCAGACACATTTGCTCAGCTAACTTGTGAGTACTCTTTAAAAATACTTTACTTAATCAACTTACCTTTATAATTCTGAAAATACTTCCAACTAATAATATTAATAAGCTCGAAAACAGATGATAAAATGTAATACACAGAAAACGAATCCAATGATCAAAGTTCAATTTTTATTTCATTACTGCATTCAGTTTCATTTCGTCGTAATATCGAGAGCATTCCTCGATTAATTATTTATCTGTGAGATTTCTCGTTCCTTAGTTATTACAAGGATATATATTTTATAAAAAGAAAAGAAAAAGATAAAATAAAATCCAATAGAAGAACAAAAGCCTGAGACACGTAACAGGCACACAAAAGCTTTGCACCATCTCACTTATGTACGGTGACCATGATTTTATCTTTAAAAAGGATATTTCTCAACCAATTTTCTTGCTATACCGTTGAACGAATGAATGAATTATTTTTGATCATGCTAATAATGTTTATACATTTTTATAATAACTGTCGTATGACATCCTAATGCCGGAATACTAAAACGTTACTCAATTTTAAGTCGTGCTCAAATATCGTGCCATCTCTGTCATTTTACAAAGAATTAGTGGTGACAGAACTATACTTAAGCGCGACTTAAAATTGAGTAGCGTTTTAGTATTCCGACATAAATTAACTAAAATCGCGGGTTACTCACGTGAATATACTGAGAAAAGCTCTACTAGTTTCGAACCACAGAGGGGTTCTTCCTCATGAGCAGCGTGCGTGGTCGCGGCGACGTCGACAGTGAGCTGTGCGTTTTAGTTAATATTTTATATACATTATAGATGAGATCATGAGTTTCCATGGATTTTAACAAACATAAATAGATTTGAAAATTCTTAATAACAGCACAAGCCAGTTTAGAATTTCCTTTACCCATTGCCAAGTAGAATAACAATCTGTGACAAAGTTTTTTTGGTTTAGGCTATATTAAAGTCGATTAAATGTAATTTTCAAGGTGAAAAACACTTCACATACACACACACACCATGACAATCAAAGGAGTTATTAAAACCTTCACCTACTTTAAGAAGATACTCACATTACATTGTTGTAAGGACAAGTGGATTGATTAAACTGCACGCACTCGACTCAAGTGTACTAGACTATCTATTTACTTAAGAATTAAAAGAATTACTAGTCTTGTTTTTATAATAACTATCGTGAGACATACTAAATTAACTAAAAATCGCGGGTTACTCACGTGAATATACTGAGAAAAGCTCTACTAGTTTCGAACCACAGAGGGGGGTTCTTCCTCATGAGCAGCGTGCGGCGTCGCGGCGATGTCGCGCAGCCTACTATATTCAGTAATGTAGAGCTTTTCTTAGTATATTCACGTGAGTAGCCCACGACTTTTAGTTAATTATTAGTCTTAGTAAAAACTTTAGCTTCAGCAAATTTTTTATCATTTTCAGATATAAATCATTTTGAGAAAACCATTATCATCCATCATTTCAATTTCTGTTCCGATAAAAGTATTATTTTTAGGAAAACTCCTGATCCCAATAACACAAATTGTTAACACCCTTTTTTTGTTGACAGGTGGAAACCTTCAAAAGGCGCCTATCTTTTTGCAGCAAAAGACTAGAGAGTATGGGATTTTTACCTCACTAAAACCTTCCCGGTGGCCACCATCCGCACCTGATGGAGGCACCGGGTCTTCTTAGTAGACCAGCCTTGAAGCCCCCACGGTGCAACGCCTGTTACGGCACCTCCATATGGAGACCTATGTGTCAACCTAGAGCTTCTCTATGCAGAGCATGGCGGCACGTAACTAAGTGATTAAAAACCTAGCACTTACTTATTAAAGTTACCAAGGATAATATGCACTTTTGAAGAATATATTTGAAGAATATAATTGTAATATCGAGTTGTACCTACACTAAAATATAAAACTACCCAATACCAATAACCATTTACAATCCTTTTCAATCGACTAAACTTAAAAAAACAGCTCTTTCAAAACCCAACACACCTCCACCCTCCGACTGTGAAACAAATGGCTCACTTTAAAAAGAAAGTATCAAACTAACGACCTTAATAATTACCGTATCAATCGTGACTCCAACAAAACATTTAAACGACTTTATTTACATATTAGAAACATTAATTAACAAAAGCCGGGGAAAGTCGTGTCATTCATTAAAAATCTATTTTATAAAGAGGCCAAAAGACCTTCGATGGAATACTTACCTTTGACATTGAAAAAGGTCATCATAGTTTTACTTAAAGATTTTCATCTTATACTAATTCAATACATAACAACAGCTCTGTAGTCCCTCGGATAAATAAACCGTTATCTTGTAACAGTTAATGACCATTTTATATATTATGTTATTATTATTGATTTCATTCATCACAAGGTCATCTTCATCAGAAGGCCTATTATATCTACTCACAATCGAGACACTAGATTACTACTAAGAATTTTCAATTAGAAAATGTAGAAAAGATATTATATTGTTTAACGAAAACCTGTCTATTCAGACTCAAACAATATTGTTAATAGTTTATAATTCATCTAAGAAAGTTAGTATATCTATAAAATAATGAAATCTGAATGAATCTATAGAAAAAAATATTCATTATTCTATAGACATATTATCTGTTCAAAGTTCTTTTTTTTAATTATGTTTTCGGCTTACTCACGTAACTCTTTGACGAGGAACTCGACTAGCTCAATTTTTTTTAATATAACCAGAGACTGTAATTCCCTTGAACCTTTGCCAGAGACTGTATTTCCTAAAGGGTATAACCTAGGTATCTTCAAAGCCCGAGTAAATAGGTTGCTTATGGGACGACACGTTCCATCGTAGACCACATCATCGCTTATCACCAGGCGAGATATTGGACAAACATCAGTCCCATCTAATATAAAAAAAATGGTTTTAAAGTTAATATATCTATAGAATAATGAGTAAAAACTTTCTCGCGGATTTAAAGTCTTTTATTTAACCACAGATATAAATGATAGTTTCACAACATCATTACGAGAATGATATTTAAGTTTAACTTTTGCCCTGTAATAGTACTCGTGCATAAAATGAAGTAGTTGACCTATGTTATACACTAGAGCCAGAATTGCGGGTCAAGGATAAAGAGCTTTTGAATGCGAACGCTCGAGCTACCGAGTGAGCCTCGTTGGAAGATGAAACACGGATTAATAAAATGTTTAAATAAGTTAACATTTTTATTTTATAGTTTCGTGTCTAGTAGTATCGAGTTACATTTTGTTTAAAAACTTGTTGGTAAAGTAAGCAACAATCAAATGAATATACTGACAAAAGCTCTACTAGTTTCGAATTACAGAGGGGTTCTTCCTCATGAGCAGCGTGCGCGGTGAGTTCACATGAGTGCGATTTTTAGTTAATTTAGTATGTCTCACGATAGTTATTATAAAAACAATCAAAAGCGAATATCGTACCAAAGTCAAAGTCAAAGCATTTAATTTAATTAAACCATAGTTTGATACTTTTGAAACGTCAACAAATACAAAATAAATAATAGTCTGTCAGTCAGTCCGTCAGTGGAACTAGGTGAAGCTAGGTGCTCATTCCAAAAAGTAGATTCGAATGGAGAAGAACGAGCAAGAAACTACATTCGTTACTCTTTTTAAAAAAGTATGTTCTACAATGTCTCTGATACATATTTTAATACTGTACGCATATGTAAGAGCAATGCAAAGACACGCTTGACGCATTATACTAATAACTTACTAAAATAAAAAATAAAAAAATCTTAACGAAGTACTGTTTCCAATTTCGAAATTTGAAGTTACAGCGCATATTCTAAAAATACACATTCGGCTGAGAAACATATCAACGGACTAAAGTAGTTATACCATTTTAAGTTGTGCAATAAATAACTTTTAGGCATATAATTCGGGACTGTCCTATTAATATTAAATCATACAGTGTCCCTACAAATCTCCGCCCACACCTCGGGCGAGATGTGTCCCATATACCGGTCGCGTGCTATTTTAACACATACCCACCCCTTTATGGACCACCATGGCGATACAAAGTCTAGGCCTCACTGTTCTAAGACTACTGAGAGGTCTAACTTGGTTGGTTTATTTAAATATTTTGAAAGAAAAACCAATTAAACTTGACTGCCAATGGACCAATAAGAAAAATATTAACACTAGAGCCGTCATCTGCACACAAATGAGAAAGAAACACACAATTAGTAAACATTATAACATAGTACCAGTAACATAGTTGTAAATAGAGAAACTAGCTCCAAGATGTTTGACAAAAATTAATAGAAAAAAAGAAGAAAAATCATTTATTCGACGGTAGGCACGCACACAGATACAAAAAAATACAAAATTAAAAAAGAAAAGAACAAATAAATACACTTACTTAGGTATACAAATATAGAAGAAAAAAACCACAATAGTGGACAATCCATGGATTAATACAATAGGGTAGATGCCTAACTTTTATTTTAATGTCCGTCTGGTAGATTACTTTAAAACACTAGACACATATTTTTTATTTTCTTACAGAAACAAATAGTTTCGACGATATATTGATTTGAAATGTCGCATTACGTCACTTTTATACCTCTATACATTTTATACGTAGAAATGACGTTTTAGCCCCCACTCCTAAACTTTGTTTCATTTTATCTAGGTACCATTTTAGTATACAACAAAATAAAAAAATACGTGTCTAATATTTTTCGTAATTAACTTATGGACTAAATAGATTTTTAATTTTTTGTACCCGTCATCATCCCAATTATGATCTTTTATACAAATCTTATATATCTTATACTATTATATAAAGCGGAAAAGTTAGTTTTTTTGTTTGTTTGTTTGTTTAAACGCGCTAATCTCCGTAACTACAAGTCTGATTTGAATAATTCTCTTTGTGTTGGATAGCGCATTTATCGAGGATGGCTATAGGCTATAAAACATCACGCTGCGACCAATAGGAGCTGAGCAGAGCGTGTAAAACCGCGCGGAAGTAGCTAATACTAAATATATCTATGGTGCGAGAGAAACTAGTATACAATAAAGTTGGCAAAGTAAGTAAACCTCCATACACTCTGTTTAATATTGACTCCAACCAATTATGAGTACATTATTAACACCATATTACAGTTATAATGATTGCTTGCTAACTAAACTACAAAAAGCGACAATTACTCAAATAATATTCGCCTACCCATCGTGTCTAATCATGATATAGCTAAATTACATTCATAATAATTATATAGTCAGATATAATCAGTGACATTCAGTCGTCACCCTGTGTCATCATATTTAGATGTCAACAAAAATGGGTATTTATCACGCCACGAACTGGTCAAGACCACAAGGTGAGCAGTCAATTTGAAAATAGCAAAAGGTAGGTACTTAATTACAATTGATGGCAAATGAAAAGTAATCAAGAAAAGTTAAATAATGAAATGTATATCCATTGTCGTGATGGCTCGGAGGTTTAAGATGCCCGCTTCTAATGCATGAGGGAGCGGGTTCGAAACCTACCAACGGCAAGTACCAATGTGACGTTTTCCGAGTTATAGGTATGTACTTTCTAAGATTATTCAGATACCACAGACAAACGGTGAAGTAAAACATCGTGAGGAAACCTGGGCTTATAATTTCTAATTATAAGTTTGAAATCGCCAACGCGCATTAAGCAAGCATGGTGATTAATGCTCAAACCTTCTTCGTGAGAGAAGAGGCTTTGCCCAGCAGTGATCACTTATAGGCTATAATAATACATTGGATTATCACATCAACTTTTATACCTGCTTTTTTCTGACTTTTAGATTATTTTCAAATTTGATTAGTATTATTTTTTATTTTGAAATACCTTCAGAAACGAAGTATAAATTATTAAGATGTAGAGGGTTTTTTTATAGTTTACAAACATACAAGTTCACATACACATGACACCCAGACTCCAACAATTTGTGGATCACACAAAGAATGGCTCCGTGCGATAATCGTGCAACGTAAAACGTGCTACACGATGCGCGGCAGCCGGTTGTGAAACGCTGCACCAACCGTACAGTCGAATTACTTACGATTATTTAAAAAAACCGATTACTTAGGTTTTATGAATGATTTTATGATTAAATACCAAAATTAACTAAAATCGCGGGTTACTCACGTGAATATATTGAGATAACCTTTACTAGTTTCGAACCACAGAGGGGTTCTTCCTCATAAGCAGCGTGCGCTCACTCAGTGAACTGCGCGACGTTGCCGCGACCGCGCAGTTAATTTAGTAGATAGTTATTATAAATAGTAGAATGTAAAATACAATATTAGAATCAAAACCAACAATTTAGCAAAACAACGCACCGAATAGCAAAACATGTGAAACTAACTTAACTTTTCCTTACCCATCCTTACTTATATTATAAATGGGAAAGTGAGTTTGTTTGTTTGTTTGTTTGTTTGTTCCACTATAACGCCGTAAGTACTAAACCGATAGCTTTGAATTTTTGCAGATGTATAGTTAGAAGTCCGGATTAAATAATAGGGTACTTTTTATCCCGGAAAAATTTGTTATTCCCGAGGGAAAACAAAAGTATTGGTATAGATGGCGCTGTGTGTATTGGTACTATGTCACGTTGGCTTTTTATCCTTTTGTGACGCGAGCGAAGCCGCGGGTAAAAGTTAGTACATAATACATTTAAAGTACCATAGTATAACAACTACTTATACACAAAATCGTGCTCCAATTTATAGGAACTGTCGACAGCTCGCAACCACAATGCCGGCCAATGTAAGGGTCGTTTACGTCACCCACCAAATTGAATCCACACGTAATTTCGGCAACCCTTCATATCACTAATGTAAAGCATACAACCTCCATATGCTGGGCCTTGTACGGATGGAAATGTATTATAAGTGTACCTTGTTTTAAAAAAAAAAAGTAGTATTTGTCTCAGGATTGCAGACGGTATCTTGGAAATACATACAGTTTATAAAAAGTTAGTACCGTCTACATCTATATGTATTAGAAAAATAGTGATTATTAACAGCCTATAAATGCCCACTGCTGAGTAAAACTTCTTCTTACACGGAAAAGGTTTGAGCATTAATCACAACGCTTGCTCAATGCGGGTTGGCGATTACAAACTTATAATTAAAAATTATAAGCCCATTTTCCTTCACCGTTTGTCTGTAGTGTCTAAATAATCTTAGAAAGTACATGTAACTCGGAAAAAGTCACATTGGTACTTGTCGTTGGTAGGTTTCGAACCCGCACTTTCATGCATGAGAACTTCCGAGCCACCACGACCACGTGTAATAGTGATAGTATACTAATATTTGTATATAAATTGGCATGGTTAATTTCGTATTTAGAGGTAATTATCCTGGCTTAACTTATAACAGTTCTCTTAAATCACTCTGTATACAGGGGAAAATCGATAAGTACTTTTTGTAGTCCAATAGATACTAATAACTTAAATCAACAAGAAAGACACACTTCTACTTTAAAAACAAGAATATAATTGTGTAGCATAAAAACTCAGAACTAACAGTATTCCAAAAACAATAAAAACTATACTCACCCTACAATATCATTATTTTACGACCGCATGGTGTTCATCAGAGCCTGTAGTTATTAATATTCATCAATTATAGAGGATGTAATCGAATGAACGTGTGAATGGGAACGAGTGAACGATTGAACGATGTGAACTAACAGTTTCATTTTAATGTTACCGCGAATTTTCGTGCCAATTAAACAATTATTCAGTTCAATTTTACAATAAATTTTGTGTATAAATAAATAACTTTACTCGATAACGTGGGAGTTTATACCTTTTAAAGGAGAAAAATCTTGGATTGAACTCCGTCCTGGGTGAAGCAAATGTTTCTACTCCTGCTTCTAGCCGGGCAGAATTCAAATAAGTTCAATTTTAAGTATAGAAAAGCTATGCTTCGGCGCGAATGGGACAGCGTGACCGTAGTGATACCATGGCCTTACAGAAAACCGACATGAAACAACACTGCGTTGTTTTTCGTACTGTGAGTGAGTTTACCGGAGACTCAATTACCCCCCAATCTCCTCAATTACTAAATCTTCAACAATCATCAAATTTCAAATCCTCAAAAGGCCGGTAACACACTTGTAACGCCTCTGGTATCCCAGTATCCATGGACAACGCCGATCGCTTACCATCTGGTGATCCTTATGCTCGATTACCAGCTTATACCTCTGGAAGTATGAAACGTAATTTAATAATAATGAAACATATATTACCAGACCACAGATAAAGTATAAAGAGAAAGAACGACAAATAATAATTAGTAAATGCGTTCATATTTCATCAACAATAACTACCATACAGCTAACATAATTATGAAAATCAACAAATAAACTCTCATTGGTACGTTATGTACCAGATATTTGCATATAGCAACAACGTCCCGAATGGCCTAAAACACAGCGTCCCAGAAATTAGAATGACCTAGTTTTAGAACTAACGATATAAGCGGAACGACCGCATTGTTTCAGTGATCTAATACTAGTATATATTTGAAAAGAACTCTATTAAAAATGTTTCTTTCTTGGTTTTTTACAATACTTGTATTTTGATAAGAAAAATTATAAATGGAACTATTCACACAAATGTAAAATTTACCAAAAAATCACAAATCAGTAACCGCAGCCTTCGTAGACCAGGGGGGCTAAAAAGGTAACATTGTATGTTTCATATCTGAATCATAATATGTGACATATGTCATGTCCTAAAAAGACAACATTTTGATGAATCATAATATGAACTGAAAGTGTTTCATATTTGCAATTCCTCTAATATGACACTTTTCCGTAAAATGGTTTGCAAAGAGTGAATTCCTATACGTCAAATAAGCAGATTTGTCAGATGTTACTCAAAGGCAACATTTCACAGTTCATCTAGTTTATATTATTAATAAATTAATGAAAAATGGAAGATTTAGGCCTTTCTGAAAACTTTTTGGAGCATGCACGTGTTTTAGAAAGGTTTTCATATCGTCGGCGAAGTGAGACTCTCCAGGAACTGCAAGTTTTTATTGAAATACCGGAGCCTGAATATGTTGAATTGTTTCGCGTAAATAATAGCGTGTCGCAAAATAATCCCAGGAGTTGGAAGTGTATTTAGCCTCTCGACGTGGTGGAATAAGTACTGTGCGCAAGATAAGTAGCCACCAAACTATTCATTACTTAAAGTAGTTATACAACCAAGTTGCAATTAGGTATCCCTTAAGATTCTTTCAAGAAAATAATAGAGATGTATATCTCATGCATTTATTTCTGTTTAAGGTATGGTAAGGTGCATTAATACGGTTGATGATGATGATGACATATAGTAAATATTAATGATTAAAATTGTGTTTCAGGATACGCCTATACAGAGTGCAAGAACTAATACTAATTCTCTAGTACGAAACGGACTTATAAATAAATAGATTTTGGTCAGGACGTATCTGACGTTTTGAAAATTTTTTTGTTTTTATTTGCCTTAGTGTTTTAGGTCTATAGCCATAGTACAGCCTTTTGGAACATGAAGAGAGAGAGGAGAGATATTTCAACTGATAGCGATATCATTCACAGCAATAAAATAAAGTCACTAATTTTGAACATTTATTTCATAATCACTAACTAAAAGTAACCGAGGGAAGTGCAAACTATTGTTTTTTCTTCTCCTCTTATAATATCTTCTGATAAATCAGAATCTGATTTCGTAGCGGGATCCAAGACAGTTAATTATGTCCCTGGGACGCGCCGGACTTCAGTGTTCTGGTGTCATCTACTGTAGATCCTGGCTTACAGGAGTCGCAGCGGTTTGGGAAGGTTGTGGCAGGCTTGTCCAAAAAAATATCGAACATCTGAAATTGAAACATGATAAATGAAATAAATTTTTTCTAAGTTACAAATTTTACCTTACTTATCATATTAAAGCTACTGTCATTGCCTGGTTTCTGGTAAGCTACAATAAAACAACATGTCATTGTTCCAGTTAACACAAATACATGCAGTATCTTGCGATGAACCAATACTTAAACATCGCCAGCGAGATTTGAGTACTTCGATACACCTTTCTACGGTATTCCGAGGCCGACAATGTTATTGGGCGTAGTGCCGTTGTTGAGTGTCTGGCTCGGTATTAATGACTAGTATTAGTACACAAATAAGCTAGTAATAAATAATTATATTTACCTTTTAACGTGTGTTATTTCTTAATAGATAAAATCCATAGCGTTCAATCTTCGCCTTGGTAAGAGAGGAGCCCTTTTCTGTATCAATTTATTTCTCGAATTCCATTCACATCTCGAACTCTATTTACTGTTACTTACTTCCCAATGAAATAATGTCTAAGTTAAAGAGTTTAATATTTTTTAACAAATTTGTTTAAATTTACTGTTATTCTGACAGTGACCGACTGACGTGACGTATGACCACGAGTCATTGCCAGCAAAAAGGAAATAAGAAAAACAAAATCAAATACTGTATGTAGTTTTTACACTGTATTTAATGAATTTTCTAGTTTCTTAATAGATATGAGAAAATCTTATAATTAAAAAACATTCAGGATCGAAATTTTTAATTCAAGTTATAATAAAACACAAGATAAACAAAACCGGTAAAGTTACGGTTCGGTTTCTCTCTATATATTTCTTATGTAGCAACATCGGCATCTAATATGATTCAGTTATGAAATGAATTGATGATGTTTCATATTTTATTGTTACCATTTTATGGTGACTTAGGTGATTCTCTAACAATTCATCAAATCTGTCATATTAGAAATGATTCACCCAATGTTACCTTTTTAGGCCCCCTGGCTTCCTTTGTCTTTTTGAGAATAAACTATTTAAACCTAAACCTAAAATTGACAATGAAAATAATTATCACCTCCACAACAAGAAATATAATCATCACGTCACAGAGTAATAAACCAACAACTACTAACAATGTAAATGTGTACGTATGTATGTACGTTTTAATTGGATAAAATTGTGCTAGAAATTAATATGTTTGGGTCAGAGAGCGGCGCTAGTAATTGCTCAGTGTCAATGTATCGGGTTGCCAGCCTTTTCTCTCCCATTTTTATGGGAATAGGAATGAGATGAGTAAGTGTCATGAGGTCGTCGTTTGGCTACATTCTTAACGTAGTGCCATGCATATCTTTTATGTCCATTAAAGATATTAGTGATAAAGTGTACTTATAGATCACCTTGATTGTTCTTTGGCTTTGACTGCATCGTTGGCCGAGTGGTCGCAAGTGCGACTGCCGGGCAAAGGGTTTCAGATTCGATTCCCGGGTTGGGCAAAGTATTACTAGATTTTTTAAATAAATCTCGGTAGTAGCACGCAGTCTGGAATTGTGCCCGGTATATGGCAATAGGCTCACCCTCTATTACATGGGACTCATAACATAAATAGTGAAAAGTGGGTTTTACATTGTACATTGGCATTAAGTGCCGTAATGTCCACCCTTCGGGGGTAGGCGTGATGTTATGTTATGTCTTTGTTTCGAGCACAGTTCTACAATATTGTGACGTCACTAATACACTGCTATCTAAACTGGGATAAACACTGGTTGCTTATCTTAAGTATTAACCCCTCGAGCGTCCTTATGAGCACCCGGTAGATCATAAGAAAAAATGCTCCAAATGTCACGTATGCACCCGTTGGATCATAAGGAACGCGGACGCTCGACAGGTTAATCATGAAAGATAGTCGCACTGGTAATTCAACATAAATTCAACACCGCCATCTTTTCGATTTCTTACGCATATGCACAGACTGATGTGAACTGACGTTTACTAGCAATTAACTATGACATAAAAGTCATTGAAGTTCACATCACTTTCGTTTAATTACGATAAATGCTTTGTTGCGTACTGTACAATCACTGCTTCTTTGATTCAATAATTCTTGAAAGTTACAACGACCGTAGATCACGGATTTCTGAGCTGATTTTTACACTTTTAACTATGAAATTTGCAGTTACAGATTCAATGAAATTCGTTCTTAGTTGGTATATGCTAATCCGGTGTAAAGTCTCTTTTTTACAAAATAATTATATCAGTTTTAGGCCAAGATACCAAGTTTAACTATCGACCATTGATCCAAAACTTCCCAACTAGACTAAAAAACCTTGGAAATCTCGGGCGTCGGGGATCGCGAGACGATCTCCGGCTACCGTAAGCTCGGGCCTGCGGACGGCGAACACGGGTGACTCGCCGCCCGACCAGAACCAGGCCCGAGCGTACGGCGCGTCGCGTTCCGCGCGCGCCTCAAGAAGCCATCAGACCACCACAGATGGGGCCTAACGGGGCTGATGCCGATACGGAGAAGCGGAAGACTTAATAGCTTGCCGGGGCTCCGGCTCGAAGTGCAGGAGTAGGAACGGGGTGGTTTTTAGTCAGTAAGAGTCTGACACTCCCTCTCGCCTCACCCGGGCGGGGGAAGTCATTCGATGATTTTCCCCACTCAAAAAAAAAGCCCTAGCAAAGGTATATGGGATTGAACGTCATCCCAGAAGCGATAAAGAATCAAACATCGACCACCATTTTTAAAAATAGTATTTTGACCTGTATCTACACATTCAAAACAAGGGCAAACCGTCTGGACTTAAAATAAAACTGTCCATTACCATAAAATTACTAATACTAAAAAAAGGAATGGGCACCGAAATGTTCCATTCATTCAACTGTCACTCTTTATTCACCGACTGGGAATGCGTCATTCATTCATTTGTTTTTTTTTCTGTTGCTTCCAAATTAATCAAAGGATGATGTAATCCTACATATAGTATGTGATAATAGCAATAAAATACGTTTTTATTCTCTTATGAAAACATAGCAATAATAAGGACATATAAAACGAAGTAATTAACTGGAAATTATGTGTATGATATGTATAATTAGTTGTTGTAGGTTTTCCGTCATAGCAACCGTATAATACAGTGTTATATGTGATTAGAATTTCCTTTTAGATTATGCAAGCTGTGGCTTATATTATTTCATAGTTAGTATTCTTCATTGGTCGACTGTTTTACCTGGAAAAATTCTCAGTACTATGACTACAATTATGTCATGAATAAATATGTTTTTTTATAAGCCTATAAGGGAACAAAATCATCTAATATCGTCTCCCGCCTGTGTGAAGCGGGAGGGTGTGTCAGACTCTTATCGACTAAAAACCACCCCGTTCTTACTTCTGCACTTTGAGCCGGAGCCCCAGTAGCCTGTTCTTCGCGGCATATAAATATGGTTAGGTACTTACTTCTAATTACTTAGGATTCATGATATAACTTCTTTTATGGCATAAGCCGGTAAACGAGCAGACGGATCACCTGATGTTAAGCAATCGGCCTCGTCCACAGGAATATTAAAAAAGACCTCGTCCATGGAAACCTAGAACACTAGAGGTGTTACAAGTGCGTTATCGGCCTTTTGGAGATTAGGAATTTAATGATTTTTATTGGGGGTTCGGGGATCGGAAAGATTGGAGAAGGGGAAAAGGGGAAATAATTGGGCCTCCGATAATCTCACTCACACGGCGAAACACAACGGAAGCGTTATTTCACGTCGTTTTTCTGTGAGGCCGTGGTTTCACACCGGTCGAGCTAGCACATTAGTGCCGAAGCATGGCTCGCTCACACTTAAGATAACTAGTCAAAAATGAGTTTTACAATACAGATAGTGTATATTGCCTACCATCTCGAAGACTACATATAATACCGTGAGGTTATGGATGTATTTGTTTAACTGTTTGTTTATCTTAGTTACCACGATCTTCTATACCGATACCAAACATAACTTCAAATTCCATTCACCTTGCATAATTGAACAAAGGTCAGAGAGGGTAGGTATCTACATATAAATAATACATGCACATAATACATGAATATGTAAATACATATCACTATGTACAAACTATTTGATAGTAAATAAGCAGTTGACTATGACCTTCGGATCACCTGCATAGAGGTACAAACAAGTTTAACGTAGTAAGCTAAGATGTTACAACTATTAAAGTTGCATAAGATTTTAACAAACCATAATTGATAAATGATTTTCACAAATCAACAAAACGTGACAATCCAGTGTTGGATTATGAATGAATCTGTTTGTCTATGAGTCACTTAGGGAGCCAGTAGAATACCTGCGCAAGGCCCAGTCTTACACATGCTGAACTGGTCCATTTCATTGCAGACTTGGGACATGAACATGTATCCGTGTATCAGTACCTATCTACTAATAGAATAACATATCTGTACATATAATTTGTCTTTAGTATGAAATAAAGTTTTTTTTCTTTTGTTCTAATACTAGAGAGTTTTTTATTGTAACTAAAACGTCGATCTACACTAGGAGTTTGTCCTGTGTCGTGGATGCGTTTACAAACATACAAGATCACATACACATGACACCCAGACCCGGAACAACAATCTGTGGATCACACAAAGAGTTGTTCCGTGTGAAAATCAGCAACCAGCCAGCCACCGCACCAACCGTGCATTTTTATTTCATCTTTATTACACAAGAGAGTTCGCCATAACCTTCTCCATGTCACAGTTTAAAAGGTCCTGGTTTATCAAACAGCGCTGATTTCTTTCTATAAAATCCTTTTATTTTATATACATAGTACCTACCTACATACTAACCGACAAATTACGAAATTGGTTAATCAAAAGACCCTAACTGAACTAGGGGACCAAATTCGGTGATTGCTACGTTTAAATCTGAAACGACGTGTGACGTGACATAGGAAATGTTACAAGTTCATTGGCTCATACGACCTCAGTGAGTGTTCGACCTTAGGCTATGGCCGCACTACGGTTGAACCGCTGCGGTTTTTAAACACATGAGTTTTTGAAACTGGGAAACAAATACATGTAGGACTGCACGAAAGGTTTTTCTTATACTAGGTTTTTCCTATGACTAATGGAAACCATGGAATATTACAAAAATACCAGTTTAGAGCGGTTTCACAGTCAGAGTAGAAAACGGCTCACGAAAAAAAGCCATTAAATTCCTTATGTTATCTGTTTTGCACCAGATTTTTTGCCAAATTTCACGGAGCTTCTACCAGTCCCGAAAAATAGGAAGAGGTGGGACCAAAAACTCGCGGGTTACTCACGAGAATATACTGAGAAAGGCTCTACTAGTTTCGAAGTCAATAGGCTGCGTGACCGCGCACGCTGCGCATGAGGAAGAACCCCTCCGTAGTTCGAAACACGCCCGCCGCAAGCATTCGAGCGCCCGCGTGCAAATACCGATTATGCCCCTTTTTGTTGGGTGGGTAAAAAGTCCTCAAATTACTCTTGACGAAGTTTTAGAATGTGGTGTGTATTCTTATTTAAATTCACTTGACTCCAAAATAGTTCGTGTGTTCAATGAAAGTCCAAAATGAAATAGGTAAAACTTAGTGTTTATATTGTTCTAAGAAATACACCATTCAGAACTAATCTATAATATTACAAAATATTACTGGTTAACACCAAAGCTAACTAACTAACTAAAAACCACCCCATTCCCTCCAACACTTGCTCAAAGCCAGGGCCCCAGTACCCATATGACAGCTTACCCTCCAGCAAGGCAACAATCCCGGTGGGTCCGTCTGTAATGTCTGATGAAGTAATGACTTTTTAAGGCCCACATTTTACACGACGCGGCGTACGCCCGCAGACTCGCGCTTTACTGACTGACTGAGTAGTAACTCAAAATCTATCGAGATTGAAAGTACTCAAAAGTGTTCGAAAGGACGCTCGAAAGTGATCGAGGACGCGCGATTGTTTTCGAGGACACTCGAAAGTGATCGAGGACGCTCGATTGTTTTCGAGGACACTCGAAAGTGATCGAGGACGCTCGATTGTTTTCGAGGACGCTCGATTGTTTTCGAGGACGCTCGATTGTTTTCGAGGACGCTCGATAGTTTTCGAGGACGCTCGATTGTTTTCGAGGACGCTCGATAGTTTTCGAGGACGCTCGAAATTGATCGAGGACGCTCGATTGTTTTCGAGGACGCTCGATTATTTTCGAGGACGCTCGATTGTTTTCGAGGACGCTCGATAGTTTTCGAGGACGCGCGATTGTTTTCGAGGACGCTCGATTGTTTTCGAGGACGCTCGAAATTGATCGAGGACGCTCAATTGTTTTCGAGGACGCTCGAAATTGATCGAGGACTCTCGATTGTTTTCGAGGACGCTCGAAAGTGATCGAGGACGCTCGATTGTTTTCGAGGACGCTCAATAGTTTTCGAGGACGCTCGATTGTTTTCGAGGACGCTCGAAATTGATCGAGGACGCTCGATTGTTTTCGAGGACGCTCGAAAGTGATCGAGGACGCTCGATTGTTTTCGAGGACGCTCGATTGTTTTCGAGGACGCTCGATTGTTTTCGAGGACGCTCGATTGTTTTCGAGGACGCTCGAAATTGATCGAGGACGCTCGATTGTTTTCGAGGACGCTCGATTGTTTTCGAGGACGCTCGATTGTTTTCGAGGACGCTCGATTGTTTTCGAGGACGCTCGATAGGTTTCGAGGACGCTCGAAATTGATCGAGGACGCTCGATTGTTTTCGAGGACGTTTGAAATTGATCGAGGACGCTCGATTGTTTTCGAGGACGCTCGAAATTGATCGAGGACGCTCGATTGTTTTCGAGGACGCTCAAAATTGATCGAGGACGCTCGATTATTTTCGAGGACGCTCGATTGTTTTCGAGGACGCTCGATAGTTTTCGAGGACGCGCGATTGTTTTCGAGGACACTCGAAAGTGATCGAGGAGGCTCGATTGTTTTCGAGGACGCTCGATTGTTTTCGAGTGACTCTCAAATGTGATCGTGGACGCTCAATAGTTTTCAAGAACGCTCGATAGATATAGGGCCCCAAACGTAATACATAACGCTAATATTGCTTGCGTCGAGTGGGATTTTTCCCGGCGATGATATTTCTTATGCTTTCTGCTTACTCTGGACAATGATTTTGAATAGTAGGTGTCGCTCGTCGTTTGATGTGCCGCCCCCATGATCGTGCGCCCGTGTGCTGTACACGCTTTGCACGCGCGCTTACGGCAGGCGCGCCTGGCCTTTAGGCTGGTTTTACAGTCACGCCGCTAGACGCGCCGTTGGACAGCGCGCTGTTGGACAGCGCGCGTTTGAACAGCGGTGCACCATAAAACGACATTAGTACGGCGCGTTTCGCTGCTGTGAGACAGTCGTGTACAAACAGATACAAAATGAACGGCAATGCGGTTAGAGTACTGGCTATTTACTTTTTATGGAAAAAAAGGCAACAAAAACGTCGAAGAACAGTAGGTGTTGATCCTTATAACGCTACAAGGTTACTGAGAGGCGAACACGTAACATCTTTCTCTGATTTACGAGAAAATAGTTATAAATTTTATAAATATTTTCGCCTATCAACCAGCAGTTTCGACGAATTACTGTGCAAGTTAGAGTTTTCTTTACGAAGATCCAGCATACGTCGCATCCCCATAATTCGCACTTCGTCAATTACTCGACCCGTATCGATGTGATTCATTTTGTACACAACAGTACCTAACGGCACGTCTCAACGGCGTGAGACTAAAACGCACAATGGCCGTAGAAGCGCACGAGCGGCGCGCGCTTCGACCGCGCCGCGCGAATAGGACGCGTTCAACGAACGGCGCTGCTCAAGCGCGCGAATTTGAAACGCTACTAATACCCCAATACATATCCGAGCGCGCGCGCTCCGACGGCGCTGCCGAAACGCGTGACTGTAAAACCAGCCTTAGCCAAACACCACTTTAGCGCTTGTCTACAGAGAGAGTAGAAATCAAAATGCATGCCATGGGGATGACACTGACAATTGTCAAAATTTACGTCAATTCCATTTAATTTAGTTTTCTACTCTACATGTAGACAAGCGATAAATGGCATTTGGTTACAGCTGCTGGTTCGAAACTAGTAGAATTTTTCTCAGTATATCCACGTGAATAACCCGCGATTTTGAGTTAATTTAGTATGTCTCACGATAGTTATTATAAAAACAATTACGGCCTTACGAACCACACGCGGGCTCTTCCTCATGAGCAGCGTGCGCGGTCGAGACGATGTCGCGCAGTCTACTCAACCTACAATATATCCACGTGAGTAACCCGCGATTTGGATTTAATTTAGTAGTTTTTTTTTAAAGCATAAGCCAGTAAACGAGTACATGGATCACTTGATGGTAAGCAATCGGCATCGCCCATGGACACCTGGAACACCAGAAGCGTTAAAAGTGCGTTACCGGCCTTTTGGGAATTAGGAGTTTGAGGATCGTTGGGGATTCAAGAATTGGGGAGATTGGGGAAGGGGAGGGTAATTATACCTCCGGTAACCTCACTCACACGACGAAACACAACGCAAGCGTTGCTTCACGTCGGTTTTCTGTGAGGCCGTGGTATTACTCCGGTCGAGCTGGCCCATTCGTGCCGAAGCATGGCTCAACACTAAATATATATGTACGTATGTCTTACGATAGGTAGTTATTATTAATAGAGGTCCCACCGCTTATATTCGTCTTCTTTTTCATAAACATACGCGTTTAAAAACCGCTGTGGTTTATAGTATTACGTCCTCGGCCTTAGTAGAAATAGCGTGTATGAGCCGACTTCGACACGGTATCTTAGTAACTCACTTTAATAGCTCAAAGAGTTATTAATAGTCACGATGCAGTTTATTTACTTTGTCTATAAATAGACGAGTGAATGAACAAGGAAATCTATTTTTATTTACTTTCTAGATTAC
Source organism: Spodoptera littoralis (assembly GCA_902850265.1). Lineage (NCBI taxonomy): Eukaryota > Metazoa > Arthropoda > Insecta > Lepidoptera > Noctuidae > Spodoptera > Spodoptera littoralis. The sequence goes on from LR824544.2 coordinate 11,624,656, forward strand.
GTTATAGTCTTTTTCTGCAACAGACTCAATTCTCAGTAAGGACGGGGTATTTTGGTATGTTTTTTTTATAATAACTATCATGAAAGATACTAAAAATTACGAGTTACGTAAATATAATGGAGAAAAGCTAAATTCTGCTACTGCTAGGAGTACGATTCGCGACATTGCCGCGACCACACACGCTGCTCATGAGGGAGAGCCCCTCTATGAATCAAAGTCAAAGTCAAAATCATTTATTTCAATTAGACCAGAAAGGCACTTTTGAACGTCAATAATAAAATTAGAAGTGAAGCTATTTGCTCATTCCAAGGTGTAGATTCCTATGGAGAAGAACGAGCAAGAAACTCCATAGGTTACTCTTTTTCAATCAGGTTCACAATACAATTGTCCAGTTACATAGTTTGCTGTTTGGATTGTGCGAGAACAATGTAACACTAAAATCTAGTCAAAGTGATTGAAAAAGAAAATAACCTTAAAAACAATAAATAATACAGTCTGGAGCTGACCAGTCCCAGTTGACGGCGCCCGTTCACGATCATGACACGTACACCAGCACCGCCCAAATCAACCATATTATAGGGAATCGAGCGATCCACTGCACGCGCCACCGCCAATGAGACCTTTGAGTGAGCATGACAACTCCACGCTGACACAAATGCATTCTACTAGTCTAATTTAATATTAAGTTAATTACAGGGCTCTCACATTCACAATGGTTATCTAAGTTAAACAATATACAATTCAGCAAAATGGCTGTATTATTTACAATTTCATTAAAACATCAGTGTTTTTTGTTATCCTGTGGAGCCGGACTAGCCTGTATCCAAGCATTTTTATCAACTATATAATCATTAAGTTTGTAATACGCTTGTTGACATAAAGTTTTCTTTATACATAATTTAAATTTTGATTCATTTAGGTGTTGTATGTCGCCTGGTATCTTATTATAACATTTAACACAGAATCCCATGAACGACTTACTTACTTTCGCTATTTCCATGTCTAGTTTGATAGTGGTGTCTGTCCGACACTTTACCAAATAACTGTAGGTTTTTCCTAACATACATGATGTTTTCATAAATAAATTGACATGGAACGGTCATAATGTTGATCTCCTTAAACCTTTCTCTGAGAGATTCGCGACGACCTAGATTGTAGATAGCTCTGACGGCGCGCTTTTGCAATACAAAGATAGACTCAATGTCAGCAGCGTGTCCCCACAGCAAAATGCCATACGACATAATGCTATGAAAGTAACTGAAATACACTAGTCTTGCCGTTTCTATGTCAGTTAACTGTCGTATCTTCCAGACAGCATACGCTGCAGAGCTCAATCGTCCCGCTAATGATGTAATATGAGGACCCCATTGCAATTTGTCGTCTACAGTAATTCCCAGGAAAGTTGTCTCTTTTACAAACTCTAATTTCTCACCATTCAATAATATTATGTCACATTCGTTGCTTTTAACATTTGGCAAAACAAATCTAATACATTTTGTCTTTTTATTGTTTAGTACTAGGTTATTTAATGTAAACCAATTTTGAACTTTAATTAGGGCATTATTTACGTCGTCATAATTATTTGTGCGTCTATTTATTTTAAAAACTAATGAAGTGTCATCAGCAAATAATACCATCTGCGGTTCATTTTTAAATAAATGGGGCAAGTCATTTACGTACACTAAAAATAAGAATGGACCTAGTATCGAGCCCTGCGGTACACCCATAGATATGCTAGCACCCTGTGAATTTACTATATTTACTTGTACTTTAAGAACGTACTTTTATCGAAATTAGTTGAGCTTTTCTCAGTATTTTACGTGAGTAACCCGCGATTTTTAGGTAATTTAAGAACATCTATTTTTGATTACAGTGCAGACTAAATTCTCAGTAAGGACGGATTTTTGGAACCTTTTTCATAAAAATTTCACGCTGTATTCTGTATTCGGTGCCGGGCAAAGTATTACTGGGGGTTTTTTTACTTCTCAGTAGCACGGAGTCTGGAATTGTGCCCGGTATATGGCAATAGGCTCACTCTCTATTACATAGGAGTCATAACATACATAAATAGTACAAAGTGGGTTTTACATTGTACAGTGGCATCACAAAATGCCGTAATGTGTACCTCTGCCTACCCCTTCGGGGCTAAGAGGCGAGGTTATGAGACGAGAGAATACTAATAAACATTAAAACATACTACGTAACTATATCCCTACCTACATACCTACATATAAAATACCAAACTCCAATTTATCACAAAATAAACAAATGAAAAATACTAGGTACCACAAATACGTCAGTTGCATACATCATTTATGACAACATGTACAATGACGTCACTGTAGTTGCATGAAGATTGATGGGAAAATAATTGATAGTGGTTGATATCACATAACGTGTCTGATAACAGCTTTACGCCAGTTATAACGGTTGCTATATGGAATATGTCATTGTACTATAATAATGGCGTAATATAACTGGAACTGATTTTCCTAAATGGATAAATAAAGATAGAAAAAAAGAAAGAAAAACATTATTTCACACGCTAAAATAGGTGACACATACAGATTTTACACATCTTTATATATAATTCTTCTGTGAGTGTGTATGTCACTGAACTTCTCTCAAACGACTGGACCGATTTTGATGAAATTTTTTGTGTGTGTTCAAGGGGATCTGGGAATGGTTTAGATTCACAAATCAGCCCGGCAGATGGCGCTGCAGTCGGTTCCTAGGTTATTTATCTATACCTATTATTACAGGACAACGTCTATCGGGGCCTCTAGTACGTTTATATATTCTAATAACGTCCCAAGTCTGCGGTGAGATGGAACCAGTTCAGCATGTGCAAGACAGTGCCTCGCGCTGTTATTCTACTGGCCCCTTAAGTGACTCGCGGACGTTTAAGTCATAAGAAATAGAATTTTCTTTACTGAATGAATACAGTCACATACAGTCACTAATAGCCTTGTTGTAAAAAGGTTTGTATAGCCAGGAAAATGAAGACCCAGTTATGTGCAGAAAGCGTTTTATTTTAAGGTTTTTAACTGAAACCTTAAATCCTTACTAATATTATAAATCTGAAAGTGAGTTTGTTTGTTTGTTTCACCTTCACGCCGTAACTACTCAACCGATTGCTTTGAATTTTTGCAGACGTAAAGTTAGAAGTCCGGATTAAATAATAGGGTACTTTTTAACCCGGAAAAAATTGATATTCCCGAGGAAAAATGAAAGTATTGGTATAGATGGCGCTGTGTGTATTGGTATATGTCACATAGGCTACTTTTTATTCATTTGTGACGCGAGCGAAGCCGCGGGTAAAAGCTAGTGAGTACATAATTGGTACTTTGACCAACCAAGGATCACATTAATAACCATTTCAAAGTACTTGACTATAATGGTACACCATTTTCATCTAAGATTAACCATAAACATAAGTTACATTATGTTACTTGCAAGCACATACTTATGCACTCAACACCACTAGAATAAAACTTGAAAATAGCAGAAATTATACAGTAAAAAAGCATCTAAAACCACACGCTTCTCAACAAAAAGTACCAGGCTACCATAAAACAGAAAGAGTAAAACAAACTTATTACCTATACTTAAGTCCGTGGGAGTTCCAGCCCACACGGCCCAACCCTAATGTGTCCCAGTCTCAGCATAATAATAATATCAACTGCGGCAATACAGTGAGCTGATAACCGAACCCCTACTACTGACAAACTCGGTGCTACCTCATTTTGACCAAAATAAGCCTTGAAAATTCTCTAAGATGACGGTTTTCTTGTATAAGACCACTATGTCACCATTTATGTTTCACCATTTATGTCATTACCCAAAAGTAAGGCATTAAACTATCGCGATATTTCGAGTACAATTTACATAACCTTTTTTTTAGGGGGGAAAATTATCCAATGACTTCTCCCGCCTGGGTAAGGCGAGAGGGAGTGTCAGACCCTTACTGACTAAAAATCATTCCGCTTTTTTTTTCATATTAGCTGGGACTGACGTTTGATTACTATCACGCCTGATGGTAAGCGATAATGTGGCCTACGATGAAGCACGTTGACCCATAAGCAACCTATTCACTCGGGCCTTGAGCCGTTCCTACTCTTGCACTTCGAGCCAGTGCCCCGGCAACCACTTACGTCTTCCGCAGCTCCATATCGACATCAGCCCTATTGTGCCCCATCTATAGTGGTCTGATGGGTCTTTAAGGCGCGCGAAACGCAACGCGCCGTAACAGATCCTATAAACTTCTTGGCATTAGCATTGGGATCGAAATCATTCGGTCAGCACTCGATCAACCTCTACTTAGTCAAGTTAGTAGATAAACGACGAACAAATATAAAACAAAATCAAAATACACATAAGGTTGACGTAAATAACTACGCCTTTCTCATATAATGTCCCTCAATGTAATTCCATATTTGTATTGAGCTTTCTGTTCTTACCTCTTCCCCCATTTGGCTGCCAGTACAGTACAGATAAACACCTCTCATATTATTACACGACTGTTTTTGAAATAGGAAGATGCTTTTTTTTCTTTTACGGCATAAGTCGGTAAACGAGCAGGCGGATCACCTGATGGTAAGCAATCGGCGTCGCCCATGGACACCTGGAACACCAGAAGCGTTACAAGTGCGTTACCGGCCTTTAGGAATTGGGAGTTTGAGGATCTTTGGGGGATTCAGGGATTGGGGAGATTGGGGAAGGGGAAGGTAATTGGGCCTCCGGTAACCTCACTCATACGACGAAACACAACGCAAGCGTTGCTTCACGTCGGTTTTCTGTGAGGCTGTGGTATCACTCCTGCCTCCTGTCGATGCTGCATATTACTTTAAAATATTAAAAAACTTAAACCACAATTGGATAGCCAATCATTTGTTCCATTACCCACAGTTCAGTTTGTCACATTACCCACTTAATTGACAGGATGGATCACTTGCCCTTCTAACTTTAGCCACAAAAAAGTCTCAAGCATCTTTCATTAACCGCAACTATATTGAGATTTCAGGCACGTCTCAACTGTTCGACCTAAGGCCTCCGATAGCTCTTATTGGCTTCCGACCAGGTGTCACTTTGCATGTAAATGAAGATCACTTTCTTCAGTGTTTCAGGACTCAGGAGGTAATATAGTTCATTACTGAAGCTGAGTAGTTTACTGTATTAGTCGGATTGAGTGTCTTATTCTAAGGACATATTAATTTTTGCGCAGAACACATAAACTGAATAAAGACAAAAAAATATTTTTATTACATTAATATTAATATGGAAAGTGAAGGTAAAAGGAAAAAAAATCTTAAAATACTAGGGCTCAAATCAAATGAAGTCTTCTCTATGGTCCACAGACATAGTTAGTATAGACAATTGCTAATGTTATTATAAATACTATTATCTGTGGACCAGAAGGAGAAGCGGGACGCGTGAGGCGGCGAAGCGCTGCCTCCTCACAACTCAGCCATCGCGAAGGATACTCCGGGCGTCGGGGATCGCGAGACGATCTCCGGCCACCGTAAGCGCGGGCCTGCGGACGGCGAGCATGGGTGCCTCGCCGCCCGACCTGAACCAGTCCTGAGCGTACGGCGCGTCACGTTCAGCGCGCGCCTCAAAGAGCCATCAGACCGCCACGGATGGGGCCCAATAGGGCCCGTTAGGTTCTCCGCGTTAAAATAAGTTTGTAAACCTGTTCCTCAAATCGTAGGACATCCCCGATGTACGATGTAATCTAATCTAATTCTATAGTCTAACAAAAATTGAATAGGAAAATAGAATCAATAGGATTTTCCTTAAAACGAACAATATAAACCTCTTTTCTAAGTTTCTCATGCCGTTAGTTCTACGAAATGAATTTTCCTAGTTTAAAAAAACCGTCATCATGGTATTGATGTCATGGCTGCGTGTGATGTGACGTCACAGTAATGGCGTGTTTATGACGTAACATGCTATACTGTGAAATAGGGAAAATGAAACTTTCGATTTTGATTTTCATAGTGGCATGAGACATGGGAATAAACAATACCTCATTCTGAATAATAGTTGTTAGGCTTTCAATAAATTGACCTCAATTTTTATTTTTATTATTAAGAGAAACAGTAAACGGTTACATTATAGTCTCAAGGTGCTCCCTCACCGGGAGCATTTGTGCTTGTCCGGTATCTATGAGAATCGGCCAACATCTATTTTTCATCGCCCTAAATGTTAGGGGTAGTCCACGCCTAAATTTTTTTTTATTTATTAGACAAAATTTTTAATTTCTGTTTTTTTTTGATACAACTTACAAAAATACATACAATCCTCAATTTTCACTCTTCTACAAAATTATTTATATGGTAAATCAACGTTTGCCAAGTCAGCTAGTGTCAATATAAAAAAGTATGAGACTTATCCAAACAACAGTAGACTTTTTACGATCCAAAGTAATATGTACCATTGTACACAAAAAAAATAAAACAAATGGTAGTGGACTCGCCCACTATAACTGAAAGAACAAGGGTTGATATTTTCTTACCAACTGAAGAAACCAATTTATTTAACTTACCCTCCTTACTGCGATTTAATGATGTGTCGTATTTCTCTATTTATATACTACTTATATCACATCAACAGCCTATAAATGCCCATTGCTGAGCAAAGCCCCTTCTCACACAGAGAAGGTTTGAGCATTAATCACCACGCTTACTCAACGCGGGTTGGCGATTTCAAACTTATAATTATAAATTATAAGCCCAGGTTTCCTCACGATGTTTTCCTTGACCATTTGTCAGTTGTGTCTGAATAATATTACAAAGTACATATAACTCGGAAAAAATCACATTGGTTCTTGCCGTTTGTAGGTTTCGAACAGGCACCCTCATGCATGAGAAGCGGGCGTCTTAACCTTCGTGCTACTGTACGGAGTCTGGAAACGTGTCCAGTAAATGACAATATACTCACCCCCTATTACAGGGCACTCATAAGATAAGATAGTGAAAAGTGGGTGTTACATTGTACAGTGGAATCAAGTGCCGTAATGTGCACCTCTGCCTACTTTTTCGAGGATAAAAGACGTAAAGTTATGAGTTAATTAATACAAGAACAATTTAACAAGATTCTTCATTAAGACATAAACATTGTAACTAGCCATGCTCTTGGCAAATTCCCATAACTATATATTACAACGCCTACGCGAAAGAAAGAAAATTATTCTTAGAAGAAATGCACACGACACGTCTGTCCGTCCGTTATTTTTATATACACATTTCAATGAAGGTGTGTTCCGAAATAAAACTGTAGGAAACACTATGGAAATTTTCTTAGTAGGCTCGTAAATATGGCTGACATACCGTTGGCTACGTAAACGTCAAAATGAATTTATTGATGCGAAGTTTATATCAATTGCAATTTATATGTGTTGAAGGAAGATAATAAGTAATATTATTTACAGCTATTAAACATATTCTAATTGCATAATTGCAAAATAGATTCTAATAAGAGGTTGAAAAGTGCAATAACACATAACATCACACCTTTTATCCCCGAAGGGGTAGGCAGAGATGCACATTATGCCACTGTACAATGTAACACCCACTTTTCGCTATTTATGTTATGAGTCCCATGTAATAGGGGGTGAGCCTATTGCCATTCACTGATCACGTTTCCAGACTCCGTGCTACTACTGAGATTTTTTTTTAAAAAACCCAGTAATACTTTGCCCGACCCGGGAATCGAAAAAGTGCAATAAATAATCTGTATTATGGAAAAAAGGACACAAGTATACAATATTTTGTTATGGGTAGTACAAAATTAAAACTCTGATCCAAAATTAATATCAACCATTGCATTGTCTTATAGGCAATTGCACGCCGCTGCTCGGTCTTCAGCTCTTCTCATCCAACCACTGCCAGCCACCTTGTACTTGGAGAGGCCTATGTCGCTTGTCAGCTCCTCCATCGACCTCATCGTGGAATAAAAGACCTATGTGTTATTCCACAACGCAATCTATCCCAGTTCCAAATTTCAAACCGATCAGCCGTTTTCAAGTTTTCAAGTAACAAACACAAACTTTTGCATTTATAATATTACTAACTTCTGCCCGCCACTTCGTACGCGCAATCCCGTTTTCTCCCGTTCCCGTAGGATTTACAGGTTTTTATCTGTCTTAAAAACCTTCTCCTAACAATAACAAATACAACAAAAGAAAGATCAGCCAAATCGGTCTAGCCGTTCTCAAGTTATGACGTGACAACGGGAAACGGGTTTCATTTTTATATATGTATACAGATAATAAGATGTAAACTCATCAATTTTCCGAGTTCAATAACCTTTGCCTGTTGTTTTAAGAAAATACATAGTATGTGGTTGATAGACTATATTTTCACTTAATTGTTATATCATTTACCACTGCCATTTTTCAATGGTTCAATTGGCGTCATGTTGTTTTTAAAACGATGACTCAAACAATGATTCAAAAACCTATTTAGGGACTACTCGAGTACCAAATCATCTTTTTACAGAATAGAATAGAATGCAATACAATTTCAACAATTTTTTTTTTATAGCACATGCTGAGTAAATGAGCAGATGGATCACCTGATGGTAAGCAATCGACGCCGTTCATGGGCACCCGAAACACCAAGGCGTTACAAGTACGTTACCGGCCTTTTGGGAATTGGGAATTTGAGGTTTGTGGAGGATTCGGGAGACTAGAGAGGGGGGTAATTGGGCCTCCGATAACCTCTGTCACACAACGAAACACAACGCAGGCGTTGTTTCACGTCGGTTTTCTGTGAGGCCGTGGTATCACTCCGGTCGAGCCGGCCCATTCGTACCGAAGCATGGCTCGTCCACATAAAAGTGTGGACGAGAGTTAAGCAATCAATGGACATGCGCCGCACCCATGATTGCTGACCAAGTTCCGGACGATCAGCACGTGTAGCCAAAAGTGCATATTTAGCAATAAGTTAGAATTAGATATTACTTATTATTATAATCAGTCTTGTAGAACCATTGTAACAATAAACATTAAAATTAAATTCTTTTTAATTAATTTCTCGATCGCCGTAACTTAACTGGCGCAGTCGGTAGGATCGCGACACTCGAGCTAGAATATAACTCTCCTAATAGAGTGAACGATATTCATCGTTATCTTCGCGATCCGAACTATACGAATCTACGAGCGACGAGATCCTGTGGGAGTTCCGGAGTATTGGGAGTCCTGCTGTTCTACAAGGCCCGACTGGAGATGCAGAGGTTTCTAGGGTGAGTACAAATCGTTCACCCAGCTCCTGTGCTATATTTCCTGTCGTATAATATTACATGTATGTACGCATATCGTGTTACTGTGATTGTCTCTGTGCTATAATCGCGATAGACTTTCATTTGTATTAGTAATTAACATTTTAGTGTATTATTACAATTTTAGCGTTATCATCACGCTATATTGATATTGAGGTATAGGCAGTAGCGTAACTTAGACACGTATAAATAAAAATAATGGCGATGGAAGCCGCAGACGTTGCCAACTTAAAATTCGTCAGGGATCTTATGCCCAAGTATGACGGTAACCCTAAGACCCTTAATTATTTCATACGCGAGATAGAAGGTATTATTGGATTACTTGACGAGAATGCTAGAAAGAACCCGGCGTTTATTTGTCTCATCAAGAGTAGGCTGAGCGGTACCGCGATTGATGCCGTTGCGTATGAAGAGTCACTCGACCTGGCAGGCTATAAAAAACGCGTTAATACGTAGACTAGGCGAACCACGAAACGAAATCCAAGTAATGCAGGAACTCACGCGTGTGCGCCGCAATAAAAGCGAAGATTCAGAGACATTTGGCAAACGCTTGAGAGATATTCTAGACACGCTACAATCGGTGGGTAAGCACAGCGACAAATCGTATTACGAAAGCATGGTAATAGACCAATATACCAATAACTTAGATTTTCATGTGTCCGTTGGCGTTCGTATAACTAAACCTACAACTTTAGAAGAAGCCATAGTCAGTGCTAGACAAGAGGAAGCGAGATTAGCCTATAATAAATTTAATAATAACTTAAGCTCTCCTCAAATGCAAGTCAAACCAAAAGAAACACCTAGGATGAATCTGCCTACGAATCAACTTAGTCATCCTTTTAGGTTCAACACACCCCAGTATAGGCTCCCCGATTCTAGCACAACACAACGTAATAATAACAGCTCTCCTGAGCAGAGACAACATTGGGTCCAGTCCATGGTCCCATGGAAAAACAAGGCTCCATCAGGTAATGTGACACCTAGGACTTCTGGTAATTTTAGGAGTTCAGGAAATTTTAGACAGCAGCAAAACCTACCACACCCACAGGTGGAACCTATGCAGAAGGTATCCGATGTCACAATGCGGTCTGTAGACAAGCCCGTTAAGCCCAATCTTACGCAAGATTTTTTTTATACTACAAATGAGGACCATACCGAGACCAACGACGACCCCTACTACGAACAAGGTGAGTGCTATAATACACAATATTCGGAACATGAGTACTCAGAGGTACCTATGGGACAATCAAACTACCAGGATTTTCCCGAGACCATAGGGCAAGAGGACCACAGTTAATTTATACGGTTCAGTTAAATAATTATGGTAAAGGGCGTCTCCCGTATATAGACCTTCCAGAATATAAAGGTAAATTTTATTAGACACTGGTGCAACTCATAGCATGATATCACCTAACGCCTTAAAAGATACAATCTTTGAATACTGCGTAGAATATGAACCATTTATAGTAAGAACCGCACATGCGAGTACCCAACATGAACATGTGGCTTATTTACCTTTACCGCCCCAATTTAATACGGACAATTTTCATAAGTTTTTAGTATTCGATTTCGATCCAAAATTTATAGGAATTATAGGCATGGATCTTTTCCAGGAATTGGGATGCACCATTGACCTAAAAAACAAAATTTTAAGAACTTCTAATAGTGAAATACCGATCTATACCAATTATCCCGTGAAAACACTTAGCATTGAACCTCGATGTGAAAAGCTTATTACCGTCAAAACCAACTACATAGACGGGCAGTACCTTTGCAACGAATTCTGTTGGCGCAAAGATTTGAAATCACCAACTGCCGTAGTCACAGTCAAGAATGGCACCTTTCAAACATCGATACTTAATTATAGTGAAGATAAACTGCTTATAAGCAACAACCGACATATATCTCTAGATCCTCTACCACAACAATTATTAGAACATAGTAATTTAGAGATTAATAATTTTAACAATTTTGATATTCAGGAAAACATTGACCAAGAACTTAAAGAAAACTTAAAAAAAATACGCACTGACCACATGAACGAAGAGGAAAGGAGAGAGATTACTAAAATATGTTACAACTATAGGGAAATATTCCATTCAGAAAACATCCCGCTTTCTTTCACTCACACTGTTAAGCATGAACTTCGACTGACTGACGACACTCCAATCTTTGTTAGGAGCTACAGACAGGCCCCTAAACAACGTAAAGAAATTCAAAATCAAGTGAACAACCTTTTAAAACAAGGAATCATTAGAGAAAGCATTTCCCCGTGGTCGTGCCCAGTACACATTGTCCCTAAGAAACCCGATGCTTCAGGAAAGGTTAAATGGAGGTTAGTTATAGATTACAGACGACTTAATGACAGAATCATAGAAGACAAATACCCGTTACCAAACATACATGACATACTAGATAGATTAGGAAGAGCACAATACTTTACGACCCTGGACCTCGCAAGTGGCTACCACCAATTAGAAATGCACCCCAATGACATAGAGAAAACGGCATTTACAACAGAAAGAGGACATTACGAATTTTTACGAATGCCCTTTGGTTTAAAAAATGCCCCTAGCACTTTTCAACGCCTTATGGACCATATCCTACGTGGCCTTGATAATGTTTTTACATATTTAGACGACGTCATAATAGTGTCTACGTCATTACAGGAGCACATAGAAAAACTCAAACAAGTTTTTGAGCGCTTCAAAATACACAATCTTAAAATAAGTTAGATAAATCGGAATTTTTACAAAAGCAAGTTAACTTTTTAGGCCATGAACTCACTGACGAGGGACTGAAACCTAATAAAGACAAAATTAAAGCCGTTCTCAATTTCCCTATACCGCGTACACAGAAGGACATTAAATCATTCCTAGGCTTAGCTGGATATTATAGAAAGTTTATAAAAGACTTCGCTAAGTTAACTAGGCCACTTACAGTTTGTTTAAAAAAGAACGCTAAAGTAGTGCACACCAAGGAATTCTTAGAAGCAGTAGACAAATGTAAGCAAATTTTGACAAATGCCCCAATCTTACAATACCCAGACTTCGACCAGCCTTTCATACTGACTACGGATGCCTCAGATATAGCAGTAGGAGCAGTTTTATCCCAGGGAAGCGTTGGATCAGATAAACCAGTTGCTTATGCGTCTAGGACCCTGTCAGATACTGAAACTCGATATTCAACGATAGAGAAAGAGTTACTAGCCATAGTGTGGGCAATCAAATATTTCAGACCATATTTATATGGTCGCAAATTCACTATTTATACCGACCATAGACCTTTAATGTGGCTGATGTCACTAAAAGACCCCAATTCGAAACTAGTACGTTGGAGACTAAAACTCTCAGAATACGACTATGAGGTGATATATAAAAAGGGTAGACAGAACACTAATGCTGACGCATTATCAAGAGCTCGAATCTATCACAACAGCATTGATTCACTTGCTGTAAATTTTGACGATATCGATGACGATGACATGATTAACAGAATATTCGATAATGCTCGTAGGGAAGCGGAGGCACAAAATAGGGCGACAGAAAATACTAGTGACAATCAACAACGAACTGACACTCAGGCACAAACTAACGTTCAACAGCAATCCGACATGCAATCGACGACAGACTTAACCGAGAGTGAACAAAGGAGTGAGATGACAGGTGACCCAGAACAATTTGTATCCACTAACCATACCCAACCAGAAAACGACAATAATGGTATCCCTATACTATCTGACGCGATTGACAGGCAATTAAAACAATTCCACATAAGGTCGACTCCAGGTTCAGAATATAGAGTAGAAAATAGGTCTACTAATGCTAGAATTGTAATAAAGGACGTATTTATCCCCGTTAACAACACTGAGTCTGAAATCATTAAATTCCTTAAAGAACACACTATTGCTGGCCGTATTTTTCACTGCTACTTCTATGATGAACATCTATACTTAGACTTCTCTAGAGTTTATACAACGATTTTTAATGACAGAGGCCCTAAGTTAATAAGATGTAGCAATCGCGTTACGTTAGTCGAAAATAAGACAGAACATCAAGAACTCATAAAAAAGACACATGAAGACAAAACTATGCATAGAGGTATCCAGGAAACCCATAAACAACTTCACAGAAATTATCATTGGCCTAATATGCTACTTTCTATTCAAAGGTATATAAATCAATGTGAAGTTTGCCTAAAGTCGAAATATGAAAGAAATCCCTTAAGACCACCACTTAGTTTAACTCATACCCCCACTAAACCTCTTGAACACTTGTTTATGGACCTTTATTCCACTGGAGGAGCTACATTCTTGACCGTAATTGACAATTTTTCGAAATTTGCTCAAGCTTTACCTTTAAATGCTGCAAGTAGTGTCCATATTGCTGAAGCATTAATACAAGCATTTTCAATAATAGGTCTGCCACTAAAAATAACAACCGATTCTGATAGTAAATTTGACAATGATGTTATAAAGGAAATATGTGCGTCACATGATATTAACATTCACTTTACAACACCATACAACCCTAACTCAAATTCCCCAATAGAGCGTTTCCATTCAACTATCGGTGAAATCATAAGAATACAGAGGATGACAAATAAGGAAGACCCAATCCAACTAATCATGAATTACGCAATCATCGCTTATAATAATTCCATTCATTCCGTAACAGGCTATACACCGAGAGAATTATTATTTGGCCATACAGCTTCCAGAAATCCCTTAGAGTTATTTTATCCCAAGGAATTTTATCAGGATTACGTTCTTAAACATCGTAAGAACGCAGAGGCAGTCCAGGAGTGTGTAGCGGCACACATGGCCAAAAATAAGGAACAGGTAATAGCAAAACGTAACCAGGCAGCAGAGGAGATTACCTTTAAGGTAGGTGAGATGGTTTACAAACAGGTGGCGAAGACGGCACGAAACGACAAAACAAAACCGGTTTTCAAAGGCCCATATAAGATAATTCATCTCCACCCAAACAACATTGCAGAAATAGTAGGAAGAAATAGTAATCCAAATTCCAAATCAATTAGAGTACACTACAAACTTTTACGTAGACCCCATCTTGTTCCAGGACCTTCATCGCAGGAGCCTGCGTCCTCCACGCAGCAGCCAACATGATCCTTAGTCCTGTCAATAACGATAACGGCATACTATTGCTTAAACAAGGACAAGTACTTAAACAGGTTGATACTTTTAGTTTGGCTTGCCTCTATAACATTTCCCACTTACACGAAATTACAATGAAAACTATATCATTGTACGTTAGCGTTAAAGCTGCCGAAACTAGGACCTTAGGAGATAATGAAAACCATTATAAGACCTATAAGGACCAGATAGATTTTAGTTTAAATTTAATAAGTAAGAAAATTATGTTTATTGCACCACATACTAGAATTAGGCGAGGTATAATAAATGGCTTAGGATCAGTCATCAAATCAATAACAGGAAACTTAGATTACGAAGATGCATTGAAGTTTGAAAACGAAATTAAAAATTTACGTAATTCAGTTAGCAAAATTCAAACGTCACAAAAACGAAATATGTTTATAGCGGAAAACACTATCGGAGAATTTAGTAAACAAATACAAGTAATAGACGAGAATCAAAAGAAATTAGCCAACTTATTAAGAAATACCTCTATTAGTAATAACTTAATAATTAATCGCATGCACTTTTTAGATTTATATATTCAAATAGATTTTAGTTTAGAGCTCTTATTAGACAAACTTACCATCCTAGAAGATGCAATGACATTTGCACAATTAGGCGTAATGCACCCCAGTATAATAGATTCATATAGTTTACTAAATGAAATTACCAACATACAAAAGCTAATCCAGTTTAAAGCAGTAAATAACATAAACATAAAATACATACATAGCATAGAAAAGTCTATTACCGTAAAAGCATATAGCACCGAGCACACATTAACATTTATTTTAGAGATACCTTCCATTGATCCACACCAATTCGACCTCCTTCACATCTATTCCATCCCTGATAAACAAAACTTTACTATTATCCCCAAATCCAAATACCTAGCACTGGGTAGCGAGGAGTATTCATACCTAGATGAAGAATGTAAGGAGATCACCCAAGATACACATCTCTGCACTTCGCTCAATACCCAACCCATAGATAAATCAGATGACTGCATCATATCCCTCGTGAAACACCAGGAGACGAACTGCACCCGAGCAAAGATGAATCTCAAACACGGGAAGATACAGAAGATTGAGAAAAATAAGTGGCTACTAATACTGAAGCAGGAGGAAATCCTACGAAGCTTTTGCGGAACCAAAACCGAATATAAGAAGATATCTGGCATCCAAATAGTAAGCATTACCAATGACTGTCATCTGGAAATTCTAAATCAAACCCTAAAGACACACACGAACACTATCACAATAGACGAAATGATACCATTGCCAAACACACCACCTATTGCTGAAGAAACTGTCCACTACCAACTACAGCTTGAGGACATTTCTTTAGACAACATCCACGAATTGATGGACCGGGCAGAAGACATCCAATACGAAGATGACGTCGACTGGCAAATTCTAATGGCCATACCAAGTTGGTCGACCATTGCACTATACCTGATCATCGCAGGATTAATCACCTGGAAAGTAATTCAATGGAGACAACGCAGTCAGAGGCAGAAACCAGATGACAACCACACCGAGGACGCTGTGGGAAGCCGCGGGACGCGCTTCCAGCTTAGGGAGGGAGGAGTTAAGCAATCAATGGACATGCGCCGCACCCATGATTGCTGACCAAGTTCCGGACGATCAGCACGTGTAGCCAAAAGTGCATATTTAGCAATAAGTTAGAATTAGATATTACTTATTATTATAATCAGTCTTGTAGAACCATTGTAACAATAAACATTAAAATTAAATTCTTTTTAATTAATTTCTCGATCGCCGTAACTTAACTCGAGCCGTGTATTAAAACAAAACAAATTAAAATCTAATCCATATAAAAATTGTATTGTTCATATAAATATCTGTATTTTGTTAGACAGGACGAGAAGGTCAGCATTAAATAATATTTAATTATCTTTGACAATAACGCCAATAATCATAATTGGCGGACGGGCAGCACTCACCTTGGATCACGCATAATACCTAGTATTGTCGGAAACAATCGCAGATGTAAAAACTAACTAGATATTCATGTACGTCAGTAAATGCATCTAGTCGTCTGTTAGACTGACTGTAGACTTTTGAACCAGTATTTAAGATACGATGATGATGATGTACTCAATGACTTTAAAAAGCACAGCTTCTCTATTTCCGTCACACAGATAAGCAATCGTTACACAACTTATGAGAAGAAATCTTTTGCCTGCTATTACGACACCTAAAGGAAAAGTGATGAAGATGAAGACAAATATTATTCTGCCTTTATCCCACTCGGGTTAATTATAACTCCAATATATTTAAGATAATCTATAAATTTTCGACATTTTCCCAGTGGCGTAGCGTTATGAAGATTAAAGAATTATTACAAGAGTTTTTTTTTTGCATTCGATTTTTTGCATGCGACTTCCAGCCTACCGACAGCACATCTGTGTAGACAATCAATTTTATATCGGGCATTACGCGCCACGACCGACACTAGATGAGTCGTAAAACTGTTTTCATAATAAAAATAAGACAAATTAGCAAAAACCATTAATTCGTTTTAGATACTCATTTATTTTTCTCAAAGTTTAGGTTCTAGACATAAACTTATCTTCGTTTACGTAGGTGACTGCAATAAAATCAACAGTCCAATCATAAACCTATTTTGAAACAAAACCAATCTAAAAACTAGCACATAAAATGAAATCAAAGAAAATACACAATGGACTAACCGACGAACAATTAATTTTAAAGAAAATCGTTCTTGAACTAAAATAAAACCGTAAGAATCTTTTCAATTCGATGTTATACGAGTTTTTAAGCGCGGTGACCGTTTAAAAAGTTTTTAATCGATTTTCGATTCGAGAGATTCCACTTTTGAATTTTTCCTGTGCCCGGAATTCCGTCCTCGATATTAAAACTAGAACTGGAACGATGCTTTTTAAATTCCATGTAGATCTAAATGAATCTAGGTGGGTATACAGGACTCGAGCTTTGGGTCACTGTAGAAATGAAATATTATTTCACTAATTTAAGCTTCACAGACGGACAAACTAACAAACTATTTTATATTTAATAAAAATCCAAAAGTATTTGTTAATGGCTTAGTTCAAATAACTATTAAGTATAAGTGCTTTGACTTTGATTTTACAGTCATGGTTTTATTTTGAAATATCTATAATTTGATTATTAATTTAATAATTACTACTGCCTCGTTGGCCGATTGATCGCAAGTGCGACTTCTCCGCAAGACGTCTCGGGTTCGATTTCCGGGTCTGACAAAGTAATAATAGGTTTTATAAAATTTTAGTAGCTTGACGGAGCCCGAAATTGTGCCCGGTATAGGGCAATAAGCTCACTGACTATTACATGGGACACATAACATAAAAAGTGAAAAGTGAGTGTTACATTGTACAGTGGCATTAAGTACAGTAGACACATGTGCACCTCTGCCTAACCCTTCAGGGACACAAAACTTAGAACTAATATTCGTCGAAAAGCAAAAGTCATAAGAACATCCCATCGAAGAATAATACACGTAACGTTATTAACTATCATTATTTTTCACTTTATATACCATAGGCCATAAATAGCTATAACATAGACAAAACAAAAGGAGTTTTTCTATAACATCTCCCATGTAATTTCGAGAATACCATCGCATCGCGTGTTGCCAGCTCAGGGGAAATTTTCTCACCTTTACACTTTCACACACGTAATTGTACAATCCACCACAATATGATGCTGCGAGTAATCTAAATTGAAATCTGTGTTAAATATGTTTAAGGTAAAAAATGCTAAAAATGAATATTATTTATTTACCAGAGATGCCGTTAAGAAGAAAAACGCGTACATCGCTTTGCACCTCATACAATCTTATTTGAGAACCTTATGCCTTAAGCATTAAGGTGTAAAATATGTAACCAATACCAATATGTTACATTTTAGTCAATCTAAAATGATTAGTAAGTTCTGATAAAGTGAGTCGAAAATCGGTTGAGTTGTTTAATCAAAAGTAACAAAAAGAAAATCTAGAAAAATGTAATTTGTAGTACAAATAAACATAGAAGAAATTATTTAAATTAATTTTACACAGCTACATCGCAAAGATAACATTCGCAAACACAACAAAGATAATCAGACAATCAGGCATTTAAGTCAAATACAAAAACAAATAAACATCAAACAAAAAAATTGTAAAAAGATGCTCAAGAAAACAAGATGGCGTCGTGTTTCTGTTGTTTACTAAACGTCAGTGCGCCTGCGTTATCATTGGGGGTCACGCGACGGCTCGGCGTTGGCGCATCGTTAGATCGCGTCAAGCAGATCGGTTACTGACCGTTCATATGACATTTAGATGCAGAAATGATAATACAATGCGATAGTGGGAACGTTTGTTCATGGATTTTTTGTTTTGATGGTTTGAACGCACAATAAAGATCGCAGTCTGGCTATTATTTAAAGAATGAACAAACAAAATAATATCTACATACGCGATGTATAAGTACTTACAAATATTTTCACTTATAAACTAACGACCACTGCCGGGCAAGGGGTCTCGGGTTCGATTCCCGGGTCGAGCAAAGTACTAATGGGGTTATTTTAAATGATAGTCATAGCACGGAGTTTGGAATTGTGTCCGGTATATAGCTATAGACTCACCCCATATTACATGGGACTCATAACATAAATAGTGAAAAATGCGTGTTACATTGTACAGCAGCTTTAAGTTTCTTTCTTTTTCTTTTCTTTCTTTCTTTTTTTAAAAAACGTGGCCCCACATTAGGATTTTCTCCTGTGTCGCGGGTGCGTTTACAAACATACAAGTTCACATACACATGACACCCAGACCCGAAACAACAATTTGTGGATCACACTAAGTGTTGTTCAGTGCGGGAATCGAACCCGCGACACGTTGCACGGCAGCCGGTTGCCCAGCCACCGCACCAACCGTGCAGTCATTTTCTGCCTACCCCTTGAGGTAGGCGTGATGTTATGTTAAATAAAAGAACAGATTACTTTAAATAATTTTTAATATTACTACAGTAACTCAGACAGCCCACTCTTTGTATTTGCGCTCATATCATAACACGTTCGCTCATTACTTTTGATTCAATTGACCTACGACATTCGATTGATTACATTGGACAGTAATCTTTGAAGCAATTGAGCGCGTTGTCCTGGATTTGATACGTGATTTGTTCATGATATTATTATCATAAATATCACGACTGTTACATTGAATGGAACTTGCTCCATTCTCTTTTTTACTTACTTATTAGTTGCCTTTGTCCATTCCATTAGATAGACTAGCTATTCAATCTATTCAAATACTGAATCAATCTAAAATGAGTATTTTAAAATGGCGGCACATAACATCACGCCTTTTATCTCCGAAGACATTATGGCACTTAATGTCACTGTAGAATGTAACACCTACTTTTCACTATTTTTATATGAATCCCATGTAATATGGGGTGAGCTTTTTTGCTATATACCGAGCGCAATTCCAGACTCCGTGCTACTACTGAGAATTTTTTAAAAACCCAGTAATACTTTGCTCGACCCGGGAAACGAACCCGAGACCCCTGACCCAGCAGTCGCACTTGCGACCACTCGGCCAGCGAGGCAGTTTTTTTTATTTACAGAATGGAAAATACTCCTTGAAGAGCCGTCAGCTGCAGATGAAATTTTCTAACAGAAGAGAACAAAAGAGTTCCATTAGTTCAGAGTCAAAGCATTTATTTCCATTAAATCACATACCTACTGGCTTTAATGTCAAAATAGAGAACTGTCGGTCAGTCGGTTCATTAGTGAAGTTGCAAACACGCAATTTGACGAATCGATTACTTTAAACGTAAAAATACTCGTAATAAGGATTCTGGGCGGTCACCTGACTATCAAAGACGATTGATAAGAATAGTGATACTGTTTTATTAACGGATATCAAAATTGCAACGTCATTATGAATCTTACTACCTCATTGGTCATGGTCATGGTTTTTTTCGTCACATTTTTATCCCTTATAAAATCAAAGCATTAATTTAACAAGTTTGGATTTAGAACAAAGGTACCTATTTTAGATTATACTGAGTGTAAGAACGTCCCCCATAAACGCTAACAGTTGATGGTAAAAAATGAGCTTTATTTTTATATTAGAAAGGAATTAACCCTTCAACTACCTTCAGTTAAAAAAAATCACGTTAATTAGTACCTCCGTTCTGCCGTTTAAGACAGGCAAACAAACAAATAGCTTTCCGCTCGCGAAGAATTCGGTTATATTGCGCTATTGAAATTTTTCCAATAAGTAGGTAATTCGTTGACTGGTTTTAACTCTTTGTGTACCGTCATTATAGACACAATTAAAGGACAATAGGTTACGGTCACCGGTGTCCTCGCGGTGTTTGACAGTTTAAATGGTTATTTCATGTTATAATAGTTGTAATCAATTACTCCAGGGTGATATTACATGAACAACACGTAAACAAAGACGATTAAAATTGTAACATCTTGTTTTTGACAGCGTTTTCGGTTGTGCGTTCCGTTTACGCCCCGCAGCTGTAGCCAAATGCCATTTAGCGCTTGTCTATATGTAGAATAGAAAAGCAAATTATATAGAATTGACGTAAATTTTTACACGTGTCAGCGTCATCCCCATACATTTAGTTTTCTACTCTCTCTGTAGACAAGGGCTAAAGTGGCCTTTGGCTAAAGCACTGTATAGATACTTCAAATACATATCTAATAGTTATCAATGTATAACATTTCCTATATTTCATAATTATGGTGCAACCGTGCAATGTGATATTATTTGCTTTTATCTGATTACCTAATCCTCACGTCTTTGAGACTTTATTTTATCTGAACAAAAATAAAATGCCTAAAATAGATATAAACAGAACTAGATAAGCACATGTCTTCCTAATTCTATGAGGAATATAATAAACTTTATAGTCCATAGTAGCCTGAAAATAAAGTTTAAAATTAAAATAAGAATCACATGTCAGGTCAAACCTGATAAAGCCAAAGTCAGCATTTATTTCAATTAAAAGCCATAATTTGGTACTTTTGAAACGTAAACAAATATAAAATAAGTAATAGTGTGTCGGTCAGCCCGTCTGTGAACCTAGGTGTTCATTCCAAAATGTAGATTCGAATGGAGAAGAACGAGGAAGAAAATCCATTCGTTACTCTTTTAAAAAACGTTCTGGTTCACAGTGTCTCTGATACATAACATAACATAACATCATGCCTTTTATCCTCAAAGGGGTAGTCAGACGTGCACATTATGCCACTGTACAATGTAACACCCACTTTTCACTACTTATGTTGAGTCCCATGTAATAGGGGTGAGCCTAATGCCATATACCAGGCAGAATTCCAGACTCCATGCTACTACTGAGAATTAATCTCTGATACAGATTCCCATATTGTATATCTACGTATATATGTGAGAACAATGCAAAGACACGATAAGTAGCCGACCTTTAACTCGTCGAGGACCGTATTTATAGACACAATTAAAGAACAATAGGTCGCGGTCACCGGTGACCGCTTGGTGTTTGACAGTTTAACTTGCCTCATAGAACAAATCTATAAGGCCGATGTTTATTCCCAACCGATAGTCTTTTATTTTATTTTATTTTTATTTATTTGGACTCCCAACAAAAGATACTTACACTTACATGCAAAAAAAAATAATCCGCCACACGTTACAATAACTTTGTGATCCTTCAATTAAAGGGAATCACATCATGCCCATATAAACATTTATAGCAATTGAATGAAATTAGATTAAATTAAATTACAGAAATGTCAAGAAAGTACCTCTACAATATCAAAAATCAAAAGTCTTAACAGCTTTTACATGCATGAAGTAGTACCTATTTGTACAACACAAAATTATTTTACCACACATGATATATCTAGGCATGATATTGTAAATTCACCTACAATAATTCATACAAAACACAAGCTAACCACAACTAGAGGTGTACCCGTGAAATCTCCAATTAGCTCACACGACGCGGCCCCTTATCTCAAAGCGTAACATAAAATGGAAACAGTGCCTCAACATATTAGCATACATTACAACATTATTACAATTCTAACGACTGACTGACCGTGGTAATTGGAAAACGTATAGTTTAATGGGTAATACTAAGCATTTTACCTGCATACATACATAGATTGGTACATACATACAGACAGACATACATAACCTTTGCGTAGTGCGTATCTATGAACTATGCTGCCTTGCATTTCCTATTGACTGCCTCGTTGGCCGAGTGGTCGTAAGTGCGATTGCCAGGCAAGGGGTCTCGGGAAGATTCCCGGGTCGGAAAATTTATTACTGCGTTTTTTAAATATTCTCAGTAGTAGCACGAAGTCTGGAATTGTGCCCGGTATATATGGCAATAGGCTCACCCCCTGTGACTCATAACACAAATAGTGAAAAGTGGGTGTTACATTTTACAGTGGCATTAAGTGCCGTAATGTACACCTCTGCCTACTCCTTCGGGCATAAAAGGTGTGATGTTATGTTATTTTAATGAATAATTTCTTATTATATAACATCTAGAATGTTCCAGCCTCGGCATTTTTTTCAAAGAGCACCAATGGAGGTTTATTATCATTCTTCTCCATACCCTCGTACCCACACTTTAATAGACTGATGAATCTACTGAAGATTGAGGCTTTCAGGAGTGTCAGCGGCTTTGGTAGGATGAGATCTTGTATTATAATTACGACGTCGCATCGCAAGAATGTGCGAATTGATTCGCATCGCGCATCAAAATCTAATCTTCCCAAATTCATCTTTGTTTCTGTTTCCTGTATCTCTTAAGCACTAATTCATCCCACGATCTAGTTGTCAATTTAAAATACGTTTAGTACGGTTAACGGTCGTCGAAGGAATGGTCCCAGGGAGAAGCCTTGTCGCACGAAATCGCATCGCAACAATTCGCATCGTAATTTTTCTGCGTTGCGAATTCGCATCGCATCGCATCGCAGTTTTGTGTACGTGTCTTAAATGTCTAATTATGTAACCGAATATTCCGATTACATATTACGATTATTTAAGCGATTACCTCCAGAGACAAATTACAATACACTTCCTAGTCTTAGTGATTTCTATTCCGAAAGAAGTTTTGCATACTTATCTACTACACGGATAAACGTTAATAAATAAGATTATGCAGTTTGCTGATAAATGACAGGCAAAAAATGTTTAAATAACTGCGCATTTTGACATGTATTGTGTAATTCGCTTTAATATTTTAATAGTGTAACGATTAACTGATAGCAAGGTAACTTAACATAACCAATGTTATCTCGTTTATAGTTAAAAATAGAATGTTAAATTACAATGTAAACTAACAATTAGTTTCGTCCAAAATTGTTGTGTTTTAAGGGATTATTAACTCGCTTAAAATCGTAACAACGTTGATAGTAGTTTCATTACAAATTTTTCACAATGGTGATAATGATACTCTGTTACTTTTCACGATTCAGAGAAAATAAAAATGTCGTGGGTATTAAAGAATAAGATTTATTTATTTGCAAAAATATGTGTGAAGTAATAATTAATCATAGAATGCATAATATAGGTTGTGCAGATGAGCAGTGAGCATAGTAACCTGTTTGGAATTTTTTTTAAGAGGGAAAAATCATCGAATTCTTGCTCCCGCCTGGATGAGGCGGGATGGAGTGTCCGACTTTTACTGACTAAAAACCACCCCGTTCCCTCTCCTGCACGTCGGTAACCCGGTAACCCGTTAGGTTCTCCGCGACGCTAGGTTCTCCGCGACACCTGTTTGGTATAGGTACAAATGTGGAACACAATATTACAATAAAAATCTTTAACTTATTTATTATCCTAAGTCTTGTAACTCACTGAACACGACCGATTCAAAGATGAAAATGTGGATTACACAATTTATAATGTCTACTTTGTGTAACTTATTATGAACACAAAATCCACTATTACAATTGGAGCATGCATTGAGAAAACAACAAGTTTCCTAATAATTCTATAATCTAATGATTCTCGAAACTTCCACACTAGATAAGACGCACAAATATAAAACAAAACAAAAATAAACAGACGAACAACCGTCATCGTAGAATCACAGAAATAAACGATGATAGATAAAAATAATTAATGGTCAAAACATGGCGACTGCGTCAATATTTTCATGTTTCATAAATTATGAATAATTTCAGCTGGTATTAATTTAATAATGTTGCCGACGTTAATTGGTAAGATTTTTTTATATGAAGTGTTAAAATACATGTTTTATGTTTTTATAATAACTATCGTGAGACATACTAAATCAAGTAAAAACGCGGGTTACTCACGTGAATATACTGAGAAAAGCTCTACTAGTTTCGAACCACAGAGGGGTTCTTCCTCATGAGCAGCGTGCGCGGTCGCGGTGACGTCGCGCAGCTCACTGATCTAAACTCACTCGTCGCTGCTCATGAGGAAGAACCCCTCTGTGGTTCGAAACTAGTAGAGCTTTTCTCAGTATATTCACGTGAGTAACCCGCTTTTTTACTTGATGTTTTATGTTGTTCACTTCATCTGTACTCGTAGACTATAGTCTAGGTAGGTACAAGTGAAATTCCGCCTAAAAAATTAAAACAATCGTATCGAAATGTTTACTACTTCGTACTACTACTAGATACTTCGTACTATCAGGAGTACATATTTTTTATAGAAAATTACCTTCTTCAATTGAAAACGGTCAAACCTACCAAACATTAGACAAAATATGAAACAAGCGACATCTATGCTCAATTATTCCACCGAAAAACTAATCCGAAACAACGTATCTATTCTGTTTTCGGTACAAAATGGCTTCAATCTTATTCAGCGAGGGACAAACCACGCCATCAGCCCTCAAGAGACCAATTAACTAGGTTTCCAAAAAAGAGCAACATAACAAATTACTTTGGCTCTGATATATTATCGTTCAGGGATTAAATACATCAAGATTAGTCCGCCATGTTTTATCGCCAACACTTCCTCGTGTAAACAAATGTTTTGACGACATAATTGATATTATATCAAGACGAATTACCTGACAAGTTCAGCAAAGATGTGTAGAGATATAAATATGTGTTGACATTACAATAATAAATAAATAATAAATCGTTTATTCAAAACACAGAAGTATACAATACATGATACTTATCTAGAATTCATAAAGACATTTAGTATATACATATATAATAAGGTACTTGCCTAATTTTTATTTTAATGTCCGTCTGGTAGATTATTTTAAATCATTACACATATTTTTTATTTTATTACAGAAATGAATAATTTCGACGATACAATAATTTGAAATGTCGCGTGACGTCATTTCTATGTACCTACATTTTATACGTAGAAATGACGTTTAAGCCCCCACTCCTGTCGCGGAGAACCTAACGGGTAACCGGGGCTCCGGCTCGACGTGCAGGAGAAGGAACGGGGTGGTTTTTAGTCAGTAAGAGTCTGACACTCCCTTCCGCCTCACCCAGGCGGGAGTAGTCATTCGATGATTTTCCCCCCTAAAAAAAAAAAAAAAGCCCCTACTCCTAAACTTTGATTCGTTATATCTAAGTACCATTTTATTATACAACAAAATTTAAAAATACGTGTCTAAAATTTTTTCATTAGATGCTTAATTAACGGACTAATTAGATTTTTAAATTTCATACACTGTCATCATCCCAATTATGTTCAATGACCCCCATGCTAGGAAAACCTGTCGTAAAGGGGTCATCCTACCGTCCGTTTTATTGATAAGTACAATCGTAACATGCATTTAAATAGAGAAAAACTGAGAATGAATTAAGGTAAATAAACATAGGTTAAATATTCACAGGCAGTTATTCATGTCCCTGGAACGCGCCGGACTTCAGTGTTCCGGTGTTTTCATGGTTGTATCTACCTGATCGTGGCTTACAGGAATTGCAGCGGTTTTGGGAGGATGTGGCGGGCTTGTCCCATAAAAAAAACATAGGTTAAACTAAATAAGCAACTATTGGTACAAGCAAAATCAGAATACTGATACTGATAGTAAGGAATTCTGCTATTCTTGACTAGTGTTAGTATATCTATGCGAGTGTACTACCTCTAGTGTGTGTATGTGAGTGAGTGTAAGTGCGACAGTAAACTTATTACGAGTAACAATTAGTATGGACTTTCCTATCAAAGATTCTTTAAGGATTCTTAAGTACTTTTCTCAGTCAGAGATAGAATAAGCACAAATAAATAGACTAAGTATATTTTTTTTGTGACAGCTTAGCACTGGCAGTCGCTTCTTACTACATAACATAGTCATTTAAACTGTCAAACACCGGGCGGTCACCGGTGACCGCAACCTATTGTTCTTTAATTGTGTGTATAAATACGGTACTGAACGAGTTAAACGTGGTCTTTACATTCAACAATTGCGTCATCAAAGAACCTAGCCCTATCAATGACCAACATCGAGGCAGTAAACAAACATATCTGCTGACCCGATCTAATTCTGATAGCTATCATACAAACCACGATTGACATGGAATCTAAAACTATTATAATACCTATTACGTGTCTAAGGCATCCAGCATTCTGCCAAAGTAATTACGAATGCAAATAGATCGCAACCTAGGAGGTCGGATAGCGTAAATCTTCAACAAGGTCAACTGAGAGCGTCTAAAATTAGATAATAGTTTTGATATTCATAATTAATTCTAGCTAACTGATGAGTAATTCAGTGTATCCCACAGGAATACTAGGAATACTGTATTTTCATAAGTACTACGAATTAAATGCGAAATTTGGGTTAGATGGTGGCGTAGAAATATTAACATATATCTATATAACATCACGCCTTTTATCTCCGAAGGGGTAGGCAGAGGTGTATATTATGCCACTGTACAATGTAACACCCACTTTTCACTATTTATGTTATGAATCCCATGTAATAGGGGGTGAACCTATTGCCATATACCGGGCACAATTCCAGACTGAGAATACTGAGAATTTGTTTATAAAACCCAGTAACACTTTGCCCGACCCGGGAATCGAACAATTGTACATTTAGTATACAGAAAGCTACTGCTTTCTTTGATAAACCTGAACCTTTCAAATTGCGAGCTCAGCTGAGCTATAGGTATAGATACTAGACACAACTTTCTTTGTGAAAAAAAATGTGGTTAATGTAGCACGTAAGATTTTTGTAACAATTAATTTTGACTGTAAAATAAAAGAAAATGTAATTGAATGACAAGGGCACGGACAGGAGTCCGTGGCGAAAAAGAAATGTAATATAATAAAAAAACTGCGAGTTTCAACCCGCCAAACCTGGAGATTATAGACAATCCTAAGTAGGTAGACCAACAGTGGACTGGCGACAGTTAATGTGGTGTACTCTCTACCACTTTAACGTTAGCGATATAATAGGTATATACACATTTTCTTTGACCGACATGAACATTTGTAATGTTGGCGAAACATACAGCGTTAATATGTCGCATTCATCCATGTTAATTAATTGTACTAATTACCTAAATTACAAATACCAGCCGTGTACCAATGCCATATGTTTGAGTATGTATTGTACATGTATGTACGTACATGTACGACTGTTGATTTATTAGGTACTTCCTCCTTTATATAGCTTTTGTATAACATGTGTCATAATTTGATGCATATCTACATGCATAGGTTGCTTAACGAGTTCTGGGGACGACGTGCTCCATCGTAGACCGCATCATCGCTTACCACCAAGCGACATACTGGTCAAACGCCGCGTCCGTCGGCCCATCAAATATAAAAAAGACAATATGTTTTTGTTTAGTTATAATTATCTCTTATTTAAGTAATCAGCCTTTAGTAATTTTCTTCCTCCCTCCTCCCTTCAATCAGTTTTTCAATGATTTTCCTCCATTAAAAAAATACCTATTTTTGGAGATGACGAGGGGAAACCTTCAAATGGCGCCTAGCCTTTTGAGGAGAATACTAGGGTGTGTGGAATTTTTACCTCACTGAAACCACCCTGGTGGCCATCCTCAGCACCAGTACGGGACACCGGGTCCTCTAACAGACCTGCCCTGGATTCTGTAGTCGGCCTACCTTGTAGTCGGCCTATCTGCCTGTTCTATAAACTAGTCTACGGGCTAGTATTGAGAATTTAGAAAAACAATTAAACCGTTAGTTAATAAATGAGGCTATTATAGGTGTTTATGAACTTTATGAACCTTATTGGTTGAAAGCAAAATTGCTAAATGATAAACTGACATTCCCCATTACACAATTGATTGATTACATTATGCTTAAGCATTATTAAGTGTAAAAATTATTACATACAAGAAACACATAATAATCATTACACTAAGTTACAAAACAAAAATACTTCCAAGATCAAATATTTTCTTTATGAGACAAGAAACTAGAAAGATAATACTTTTGGAGACAATCTCGCACACTGGAGTCGATTTTATCGCAGATATAAACCATAATATAGTCCGTAGTCTAGGCAAAGTTTCTTAGCCAGACTCTTAGGAATATAGATCTTTTTGAACACAGAAATATTCGTGGCTTAAATAAACTTTGCTTAGCGAAAATTTTCTCTTCAGAAAAGTATTTTTGGCATACCTACATTTGGGATAAAAGTTATACTGAAAGGTATTCTTAAAGTTAGGTCCAAAAAAGGTTCAAAGATACTAAAAATACTTCGTTAGGGATAAGAATGGCCGTTTCTTGGCACAGCGTTGGAAATCAATCGTAAGTACCCGACATATCATAACTTCCAGTACACAGCTTATAATCGAAGATGTTGAACCAGAATGCTTTGTACAGATGAGTTCCATCAATTAAATGAAAAAGTCATATGAAGGCAAGTGAATGAGTTCCATCAATTAAATGAAAAAGTCATATAAAGGCAAGTGAATGAGTTCCATCAATTAAATGAAAAAGTCATATAAAGGCGTCAGAGTCATACGTTTTTCCAAATGTAAGCTGTCAAATAGAAACCATTATGAGGAGATACGTGTATTAGTTTTAGAAGGCCGGGACTCGGGATTCTGTGACCCGAGTCAGATAACTGATAGTTTTGTCTATGAATACAGACTTTTTAAATCTTACATTCATAATACTCTAGATTGTACCTGTTGTGTATCTGTGGTCTACTATATATACTCTATGGTCATAGTATAGTCTATGGTGATAGATTATCTATGTGCGTGGCGGAGCCCGCGAATTTGTAAAACAATTAAAGACGAAATAAATGTGTGTGACGATAGCCTTCTCTCTTTTACTTATATTTCGTTTGCTTAAATAACATACATAACAATACCCATATGAGCACAACTAAACAAAAGATGCAGTTAATTGATATAAAAACACAGTTACTAATTACTGGCGTTACATATCTGTTGTAATTAGAACGAGGTACGGAGATAACGTTTGAGGGCAGACGACTATTACAAAACATGTTCAGTTTAAAGTACTGTTAACTATAACAATTAGTTCAACAACAGAACATTTTTTAATCATTATTTCTATATAATAAGTATGGTTAAATGTGGGAGAACCATACTTCGGCACGAATGGGCCGGCTCGACCGGAGTAATACCACGGCCTCACAGAAAACCGACGTGAAATAATGCTTGCGTGCGTTGTATTTCGTCGTGTGAGTGAGATTACTGAAGGCCCTCCGAATCCCCAACAATCCTCAAACTCCTAATCCCCAACAGGCCGGTAACGCACTTGTAACGCCACTAGTGTTTCAGGTGTCCATGGGCGACGCCGGTTGCTTACCATCAGGTGATCTGTCTCTCGTTTATCCCAACACAGAATGGACCTATTATCATAACTCAAATATAAAATTAGGTTTTATGATACTGATATTTCTTAGACGTCCAACTTCTGAGGCCTTGTCACTTAATTATGTGTAACTATAGTTTGAAATTGTGTTTCACATCTTGGATCCTGAATACTAGATAAATAGTGGTATTGAAAATACTTCTATACACACAGTGTGGGTCGCCAGTTTTCTTTCTTGAACATGGCTTGACACGCTACCGCATGTCTAAATGATGTATTAAACAGATATGGCACTATGTGAACGACTAATATAAGAAATATTAACATTAGCTTCTGCCAACGGCTTCGCCCACATTCTTGTGGGATAAAAGCCTATGTGCAATTACAGACCATAATCTAACCGCTGTTCCAAATTTCATACCAATCCCTTCAGCCGTTTTGACGTGAAGGAGTAACAGACACACAAAC
This sequence comes from Spodoptera littoralis, assembly GCA_902850265.1. Taxonomy (NCBI): domain Eukaryota; kingdom Metazoa; phylum Arthropoda; class Insecta; order Lepidoptera; family Noctuidae; genus Spodoptera; species Spodoptera littoralis. Next base: position 11,655,353 of record LR824544.2, read on the forward strand.
AAAGAAACAAACAAACAAACAAACGTACAAACATCCACATTAAACTGTCAAACACCAAGCGGTCACCGGTGACCGCAACCTATTGTTCTTGTTCTTTAATTGTGTCGCGGAGAACCTAACGGGTAACCGGGGCTCCGGCTCGACGTGCAGGAGAAGGAACGGGGTGGTATTTAGTCAGTAAGAGTCACTCCCTTCCGCCTCACCCAGGCGGGAGCAGTCATTCGATGATTTTCCCCCCTTACAAAAAAAATTGTTCTTTAATTGTGTCTATAAATACGGTACTGGACGAGTTAATATTAATTAGTAAGATTTTTATTCAACAACTAGAAGTAGAAAATATTCCAATAATATCTCCAAATTATGTAATTATTATGTTTTCGGCTTACTTAAGTAATAATTTGACGAGGTACTCGACTACTATTAAGCCATGCTAGAGGCTCATATTCATGAGGAATTTCCGCAACACACGACGACGCGACGTGGTGACAGTCACGCTGTTACTCTTGTATTGCTTGAAACTAGTCGAGTTCCACATGAAAACCTAATAACTAATTTAATATGACTCACGAAAATTATAAAATAAAAATTACTCCAAAAACCATAACGTAACATCACACCTTTTATTCCCGAAAGGGTAGGCAGAGGTGCACATTACGGCACTTAATGCCACTGTCAATGTAACAACCACTTTTCACTATTAATGTTATGAGTTCCATGTAATAGGGGGTGAGCCTATTGCCATTGAGATTTTAAAAAACCCATAAAACTTTGCCCGACCAGGGATTCGAACCCGAGACACCTTGCCCGGCAGTCGCACTTGCGACCACTCGGCTAATAAGGCAGTCAAAGTCAGTACTCCAAAGAAAACATGCTCAAAACAAATCAAGATTATAAATCTATATTAAGGTATCTGACTTCGTAAACGAACAGAAGATCTTCAAACAAACCATTAGAAAAAGAGGATCAGCAGAAACAATAAATTCAGACCCCATTATGCAATGGAATAGCTAATGAACGCCGACGAAACTGGAGCAAGGCGAATAATTTAGCACTAAATTGCAGCGCCATCTTGGATCTAGAATTCTAGATTTTATAGCTAGGTATAGAGATAGTGTTACGCCAAGATACTTCAATAATCTGATTGGTGTTGATGCTGAGCTGTTGAGATCGAAATTGACTTTCTGCGGTATAGAATTTCATTTCGGTTAAAATGGAAAATGTAGTTTCACCTCTATACAATTTTAAGATTGGATTTTCGTTCCTGCTTTTTATTCTATTTTTAGCAGGTAGATCACCTGATGGTAAGCAATCGGCATCGCCCATGGACACCTGGAACACCAGAGGCGTTACAAGTGTCTTATCGGCCTTTTGGGGATTAGGAATTTGAGGATCGTTAACGATTCAGAGATTGGGGAGATTGGGGAAGGGGAGGGAATTGGGCCTCCGGTAACCTCACTCACACGGCTATATGTATCTATGAAAAGTATGTGATCAAAATCTGTAATAGTTTATCATCACATTAACTTATTGAGGTTCACTAGGCTACAACATACAAGCCTTTCTATAAGGCTATAAGGATTTAAGTGTGGGAGAGTCATGCAACAATCGTCCAACTCCTAATCCCCAAAAGGCCGGTAACGCCGGTATTTTTATTTACGGTACGGTATTTTAACCGGTATTTTTTATAAGAATTATTTTTTTCTGATGGCTTTTTGAGAATTGAGACACTTTTTTCTCTTCGTTTCTCTTTTTTCTTACGAAACATGAAGATAGAGTCAGCTATAACGCAAAATCCTTACTAATATTATAAATCGGAAAGTGAGTTTGTTTGTTTGTTCCGCTTTCACGCCGTAACTACTAGACTGATTGCTTTGATTTTTTGCAGACATAAAGTTAGAAGTCCGGATTAAATAATAGGGTACTTTTTATCCCGGAAAAATTTGATATACCCTAGGGACAACAAAAGTATTGGTATAGATGGCGCTGTGTGTATTGGTATATGTCATATAGGCTACTTTTTATCTTTCTTTTTCTTTTTATAAAAGCTAGTAATTTCATAAATCGCTCGCACCACCATCCATAGAGAACAGGAAAAAACAACTATTTGTAATCAGCTGATGTTAACCAAAGGCGAGCTGTGTGAGTCAGTAAAAACAATAGATACTGTAGCAATGAACTTGTAATAGCTGATATTATTGCTGATACCGTACAAGTATACAGGTTTATGAATGAATTATTATGTGCACTTAAACTAATATATGTAAATGTGTTCATAAATGGGCAAGGAACATAGAAATAGGACCTCGGTGGTCCTTTATCTGATAAAGGTTAATCAGAATTGTAACATAGGAAAAATGAAAACCTACTTTTTATTTTTTGAAATTCTACTGCCTTCTCTGCCTCGTTTGCCTCGTTGGCCGAATGGTCGCAAGTGCGACTGCCGGGCAAGGGGCAAAGTATTACTGGGTTTCAAAAACAAGATCTCAGTAGTAGCACGGAGTCTGGAAATGTGTCCGGTATATGACAATAGGCTCACCCCACATAACAAATAGTGAAAAGTGGGTGTTACATTGTACAGTTGTATATCACCTCTGCCTATCCCTTCAGGGGTAAAGGCGTGATGTTATGTTATGTAACTAACACATATAATCCTTAAAAATTAAAAGAAAAAATTACAGTCGTGAGTCATACCCACTAAATTGGCAGCGATGTCAGTAGGCTACGCGACCGCCCACGCTACTCAAGAGGAATAGCCCAAAACTGGTAGAGTACATTCACGTGAGTAACCCGAAACTTTAAGTGAACAAAAAAATGGTTCGAACAACTCTTTGCGTGATCCAAAATCGTTGTTCCGAGTCTGGGTGTCATATGTACATACACACATAACATATAAGTTCACATGAACTTATATGTTCGTAAACGCACCCACGACACAGGAGAAAATCCTAGTGTGGAGCGACGTATTTTTAACAAAAACAAAAACACTTATAAAAGTGAAACAAGTGAATTTATTTCTGCAAATAGGCTACAAGGCAGCAATTTTACACGTCAATTTTATCAAGCGAACGATGAGGTCGACATTTCCTAACTGACTACTCTGAGAAGAAATGCCGAAACAAACTCAGAGGTCTGTCTCTTTTAAAGTCCAGACAATATGTATAATAGATTATGTGTGAGAACCGTGCAAGTTCTTTCTGTAGTGGCCTTTTGAGGAAAGAACCACAACAGTTTGAGCGGACCCGTTCTGAAAGCAGTACGCATGTGTCGGTTTACATTCGTACTGCGTTAAAGAGTTATTACTTCAACTCACACATTATGTAGTTATAACTTTAATACAGGAAAAAACTCCAGGAAAAAATTGCTTACCTACAAGTTGTTTGTCATATTAGCGGCTTGTGATTACCCGAAACCAAGGTCGAAAAGGGTCAAACGTATAAGCAATGTAATATTTGAACGTTATCAGCTTGTAATTACGACTTAAAATTGAACAACTCTTATTGGGACCTGAGGCATTAGTACGAGTTTCTATTACGTTTAAGGTCATTTAAACGGCGACGGCGTTCGGCGCTGTGATTGGTTTGTTCATTGGAGCCGGCCAATCACAGCGGCGAACGTATACTCGTACGATGACTTTAAACGTAAAAGACACTTGTACTAAGGCCTTTGTACGCGACATATTAGACATTATACTACCTTATTTGGAAGTTAGGATCTACTCTATAGAACAACAAGAACAGTTCTCATAGACAAATGACACTTCAACATTAGTCAAAGGAGTGAATAGAAATGCCTATATAGTAGCTTGATGTATGAAGTTTTTATATAATTTGTTGAATCATCAATTAGATCTTATGGAATCGACCTAACTTAACTAAAAAATTTAGTTAATTTAGTATGTCTCATGATAGTTTTTATAAAAATCAACCTAACATAACGTTCATCAGCATAGTCATTATATAGCAAATCAATTAATTTAAGCTAATTTCTAATGAAACTGTCCTATTTTGTTGTACTCTGGGTGAATTCACAAGGAGTGCATTATATGTAATATGCTATAGATGTTAAGGTGAGCACATATATCGCATTGGGCATTAGCCTGTTAAAATAAATGTAAGTGAAAAAATAAACATATATTTTTTTATAGCATAAGCCGGTAAACGAGCAGACGGATCACCTGATGGTAAGCAATCGGCGCCGCCCATGGAAACACCAAGGCGCTACCGTACAAGTGCGTTACCGGCTTTTTGGGAATTGGTGAATTTGAGGATTGTGGGGGATTCGGGAGACGAGGACTAGGGGGGACTAGGGTAACTAGGGTAGGGTAACTCACACGAAGAAACACAACGCAAGCGTTGCTTTACGTCGATTTTCTGTGAGGCCGTGGTATCACTCCGGTCGAGCCGGCCCATTCGTGCCGAAGCATGGCTCTCCCGCTCTTAATTTAAAAGGCATTTAAGAATAAATAAATAAATAAATAAATAAATAAAAATGTTTATTTGGTGTAAAAAGCCAGATTACAAAATAAATCTTACTATCTAAAAAAAAAAGTCTAAAATTTATATGTAAAACCTGAACTAGGCCCAAGCCTGTGTTTCAGGTTAAAAATGTGCTGAAATATTTAAAATACAATAACATTGCTTATAAAACTAAATATTTTATGTCTAAATTAAATTAAGTTGGTATCTAAGTATAACAGGTGCGCGTGTACAGTTTCATAAACAAACGTAAGCAAAAATAACTAAGTCAACTATAACAAAAATTATTTGCTTACTTCAAGTAATTCCTCGGTTTCATCGTATGTTAAGGTGTGTACATAATTATGTAATAGGTTTTTACAGTGAAAGTGATTGAGGCTATAAATATTTAATTCTCTATTTATTCTATTGTATAAAAATGGGCCAAGAAAGATAAAGAATCTTTTTATGAAAGCATGTTTTGACACTGAGGTTGAAGTGCAAACTATATCATTCCGTCTTTTGTTAGTAAGATTGTTAATATCGAAGCTGAGTAGTGAGTGTTGTTTGAGTATTAGTTGTACAACATAGATTTGGCGAACAGTTAAAACTTTGCAGGATCTATATACCATCGATGTAGGAAAGAAAAGGGATGGGAAAATGCAACTTTCAGGATGGCTCTCTGAGCACGTTCTAGAGGGAGTATAATCGTTTTTGATGCGCCACCCCAAGACGTAACACAGTACTGGATAATTGACTGACATAATGCTAGGTAGATTTGAGTGATTAATTTGATATCTCCTATGTGTCTAATTTTTTTAAAAATATGCATTAATTTCCTGACACGTGCAACCAAAGCGTTGATGTGTTGTTTGAAACAGAGAGTTTCATCAATTGTGATACCTAGATATCTGATGGAAGTAGTTTTTACTATACAAGGGCAGTTGCATGTACCGACTTGACTAATTGTACATTTATGTGCGTATAATTGGGGTGTAACAGAGGTAATTGGACTCTTGCGCATAGAAAAGTGAATAAATTTTGTCTTTTCCGCATTTAGTGTTAGTAGATTAGAGCAAAGCCAACTATTAACTGAATTGAAAGTCAATTGAGCATTACAGAACAGTTCATTGACGTTATTGGATGAAAAAATGAGGGCCGTGTCGTCAGCATATGATATTAGTTTCCCATGATGCATCTCGATATTACACAAATCGTTGATATAGATCAAAAATAGGGTAGGACCAAGAATGCTCCCTTGAGGCACTCCAAAACCCGTATTTTTCTGAAATGGGCTTGTGACGTCATCTATTCTTACACACTGGTAACGGTCATCTAGATAATCAGCAAAGAGGTTCAGTTGTGTGCCTCTGATACCCATACATTCCAACTTCTTTAGAAGCAGTGGAATGGACACAGTATCAAAAGCTTTGGCAAGATCAATAAAATTCCCAGAACGTGGTTGCCTTTGCCGAGTTCTTCTGATATGAAATCTGTGAGTGTGTGTACTGCATCAGCTGCGGACAATTTTGCTCTAAAACCAAATTGCAGTGGTGACAAGAATTTATTCATTTCTAGGTAATTTACCAATCTGATGTTAATAATCTTCTCAAGAATTTTAGATATCGATGGCAGTAGTGAGATAGGCCTATAATTATTTACTAGATTCTTGTCACCTGATTTGAATATAGGGACAACCACTGCCCTTTTAAGACATTTTGGAAAAATGCCTTTAGAAAGACATTCTCGAAAAACATGAGTCAGGGGTGAGACAAAAATTTCCTTATATGTTTTCAAGATTTTATTGCTGATCCCATCACAGCCAACTGCACAATTGTCTTTCATTCCAGTAAAAATAGAAGAAGCAAGAATAGATTCAAATAAAAAAGAATATATTCTGGTTTATGTTTGGACATCGATTTACCTATAATTCTGACATTTATGACCCGGGGTCAAACAGCCATAGAATTTCATATGAAGTTCAAGCGTTTATTTAGTAAAAACAATACACATTGGACTATGTTATTATAATAAATATTGTATAACTATATTTAACTTGTTAAGTATTCAAATTATACATTGTTAATATTAGCTATTGTTCATGGTTGTATCGTTATTAAATATAGAGGTATATAACTACATAAATATATACTACTTTAAAAAACTACATTAAATAAAAAGAAAGTAAAAAAAAGTACACAACAAAAATAATACCATTAATTTAGACGTCAAAGTACTCGTCCGCATCACTATCAACCATTGTTATTATCATGGTTGTTATATTAATTTATAAAGGAGGTATTCATTTGCTATACAAAAATTTTAAGAGCTTTGTATTCACTATATCGATCTATCAATCAGTTGATTTACAGACACCATTATAGTACAGTTGATTTTTAAACTGTCAAACACCGCGAGGTCACCGGTGACCGCAAGACCGCAACCTATTGTTCTTTAACTGTGTCTATAATGACGGTACTCAAAGAATAATTCGATCATGACTACCTAAAACCAGTCATACATACATAGTTTCATATAAAACAACATTCCATTAGGTACATTTAAAACCGAACAACTCCAGAATTTCACATCAAAAACAGTGTTTACTCAAAAAGCAGACAACACGAAAGCGCTCAAAAGAAATAAACAAATGAGCGAAACCGACAATAATAATAACAGCTCACAAACATCTGAAAAGCGGTTCAATCCAGATGGAACCGGTTTACAAAAGAGTTGAGTTGGAAATGAGCTCCGTGCCAAACAAGCAGAATTCTTTTAACTACTCACTTGTCTAGAGCGACAGATATGTTCTCGTTAAAATTTCATACACTGTGTAATACTTAAGGCCTGTTTTCATTGGGTAATATTTGTCGCGCGACATGCAGCATAATTATAGCTCAACAGTTGCTGAACAAAAGTTGAATTTTAACCAGCATAGACCAAATCAAATCAAATCAAATCAAAAATGTTTATTTGCTAAAATACGGTACAAAAGGTGTTACAGTAAATTTTTTTTTTCCAGCGTATCCTGCCGTATATGGCGTGCAAATTTATTATTAAAATTACACTATCAAGATTCTATCGTCTTATCTTCTAAATAGTCCTTAATACTATAGTAACACTTAGATAGCAAAAGTTTAAAAAGCATTTTCTTAAATAATGTCAATGGTAATTCTTTTAAACTATTTGGTAATTTATTATAAATGATTATGGACATACAATATACATTTTTCTTAAATAATTTTAATTTTATTCGTGGTAAACGAAGTCTGTCTTTATGCCGTGTTCGGCTATTTGGTCTGTCTTCCAGAGTTTCAAATAGAATGTAATTTATTTTTACAAAAGTACATATTTCAAAAATGTATAGACATGGTAAAGGTAGGATATTTAATTTATGAAACAGTGGTTTACAGCTGTCTAAAAAATGAGCTCCACAGATTGCTCGAATGCTTTTTTTTTGGGATTTAAAGACTCTATCAACCTCCACTGAGTTCCCCCAAATTATTATACCGTAACGAAGTACGGACGATACATAGCCATGATACGCAAGCATTGTCGTCTGATGATTTGTTGTTTGTCGAATCCTTTTTAGTACATATACAAAACGATCAATTTTTGCAACAATTTTATCAATATGTGGTTTCCAGCTGCAATTTTTGTCAACTGTTATACCTAAAAATACACAATTATCCACAGTAGTTAGGTGAGAGTTTTTGTATTGGATGTCTAGATTATTTGTTGTATTTGATTTGTGTGTTTGAAATTGTATTACATTTGTTTTAGCAATATTAATTTGTAAGTTATTTTTTACCAGATAATTAACTGCGTTGTTCAGCGCTAGGGCAGTATCCTTTTCTAAGTCTGTATTATTGTCACTCTTAATGATTAAAGTGGTGTCATCGGCGAATAATATGCAATCTTTGCCTACTGCTTCGGGTAGGTCGTTGATGTAAATCAGAAAGAGAAGCGGGGATAGAATCCCTCCCTGTGGTGTGCCATAATTATTTTGTTTACATCCTGATCGGAAGATTTTTTGCTCTTGTTTACAGTTTTTGGTTAATTCTACGTATTGCACTCTTTCAGCAAGATAGCTTTTGAACCAGTCATTGGCTTTCCCTCGGATTCCATAATGTGCAAGTTTCGTGAGTAGTGTTCTATGACAGACATAGTCAAAGGCTTTTGTCATGCCCAAAAATACACAGCTTATCTTTGATTTTCGATTTAGGCCTTCGGTTATATGCTTTAATAGCGAGAAACATGCTAAAGCCGTGGAGCTGCCACTCCTAAAACCGAATTGTTCTTTTTTAAGAATCTCATATTTCGTTAAAAAATTCTCCACTTTAATACACACAACTTTTTCAAGTACTTTCGATAAAATGGGGGTTAGAGTTATTGGGCGGTAATTGCTCATGTCCGTTTTGTCACCTTTCTTATATATAGGTTTTACAACCGACGTTTTTAAACGATTTGGGAATACTCCTTCTGTTAGGGAAAGGTTTATAATAAAAGTTAAAGGTGATGTTAGACTCTTTGCACATCTTTTTAACACTTTCGTGCTTAAGTCGTCATAGCCAGTCGAGTTTGTGTTTCTTAAATTATGGATTATCTTGTAGACATCGGATTCATCTACTGGTGTAAGAAAAATACTATTTGAATTTTGAGGAATTGTTATTTTAGTATCCTGGGTATTTTTATGAGTAGTTTTTGTCAGATTGGTTAGGGATACAAAATATTCATTAAATAAATTACAAATTTGGTTCGGGTTGTCATATTTTTTACCATTAATATTAATAATGTCAATTTCAGAATTATATGTCATATTGTTTGTCTCAGTTTTAATCATGTTCCATGCTGCCTTACATGTATTTTTGGCTTTATTAATGTAGCGCATGCTATTAATCTGCTGTGCACTATATATACATCTTTTCAATATTCGCGCGTAGTCGTCATATTTTTTTTTATTTTGTTTTTTATTATGTTTCTGAATGTTATATTTAAGGTACAATGTCCGTTTTATTATGCAGCATCTTTTTATGCTTTTTGTTAGACCTCTATTTTTTATTGTTTTTAAAGTATTTTTGACTTTCACTATAGGGAAGCATAAATTGTAAAACAAGGTAATTGTATCATGTAGTTTATCGAATGCGTCATTTGTATTTTGGGCTTCGTATATTTCAGAAAACGATAGGTTTGACATACAGTTTTCAAATTTAAGTATATTTTCGTCGCTGAGTTCTCGTACACTTTTAAACCAGGAGTTGTGCATGTCTTTAATTTGACAATCAGTATCTAAGTTAACTGTTATAGATTGTGCAGTTTCATGGTCTGAAAGCGCTAGATAGTGAAGTCCAGGTTTAGCGTCATGTATGTTACTTACAATTAAGTCCAAGCATGAGGTTTTTCTCGTAGGTAATTTGATGTGGTTTTTAAGATTATTATTATTAAGAATGGAATTCAGATCATTAGACGTTTTGTTTGTTTTCAGTATGTCAATATTCCAGTCGCCACATATGATTATTTTCTTGTTTTTTTTACTACATAATTTACTGGTTAGTTGTTCCAGATTGTTCAGAAATATCGACGTATCACGCGTAGGTGTTCTATATATGCATACCACCATTAGATTAAATTTCATAATTTCAATAGCACAGCATTCGAATTGAAGGGGAATACTCTGGGTGAGATTTTTAATTACTCGAAATTGTAGGTTATTTTTCAATAAGATACATGCGCCTCCCCGGCGTTGGTTTGGTCGAGAAAAGAAGGATACCAGTTTATAATTATTAATTTTAAGGTTAGATTCACAACCACTTTTAAGGAACGTTTCTGATAAACATATAATATCTACGGAACCAAGCACTTTTTGTAAGTTCGTGATGTGTACCTCGATAAATTCTTGTTTGTTAAGTACACCAGCAATATTTTGATGTAATAAGGTGACAGTCGTTCTATTATTTTCGTTCGAGAAAAAACCCAGTTTCCTTGGTATTTTTGTGTTGCTTTATTTTCTCAAAGAAGGCAGTAATCTTGGCTTGTGTATGTTTTCGCGGTACTGTAAATGTATTTATTTTGTTCTGGATATCGTGCTTGTTTTTAAATTGATTCAGTATCTCTACTTGGTATTTGCTGTAATCAATTCTAGTGTTTAATTTTAAGCATAGATGTGTCAGATATTTCTGATGATAATTTTTTGTGGAAGTATTGGTGACATCATGTTGGAATTCAGAATTGTGTATTTTTACGTATTTACAATTTGTGTAATTTTGTACAATTAGCTCGAGATTGTAATTAATCTTTGTTTCGTTTAAGTAAGGGTTATATTGGACGTTAGTAATGAATACAGTATTATTACGCAGTTTAAATAATGTGTTACATAATTCAGTCATAAAAGAGTAAGGGTTTTTATCATTGGACCCTATCACTAAAACTACAATGTCATTCTTGGTCAATGTCTTTAGGACGTCATCGTTGCAGCTATTCAGAATCTGAGTACTTGTTGCATGGGGTTTGATGAAAGAAGTAATTTTATAGTGGTCATTCCATTTGTCAGATCTAGTACGAGTCATAGTTTTATTTAGTCCCTGGGCCTGCTGGTCACCGAAGATTATAATATTATGTTTGTCAGTCTCTTTCTGTCTGTCAATTAATCCTTTATGCGCAGGATCTTTCGTGATGTTGTGGTGGGATTTTTGTTGGTCCATCGAATGTAACCCTTTAAAATCGTCCTTCTCGTTCCTTTTGCAAAGTTGCGGTTGAGCGTGCTGTATTTCGTCAAAACGAGATATTGGGTCGGCTGTATTGGAAGAAATCTCCCGAACATCACTTGACGCCTGTATTGTTTCGGCATTGTCTGGTTGGTGAGTCATTGAAGGCGGAAGACTTAGCTTGGTCGGAGTAGAAATACAGCTTGTTCTTAGCATATTTCTATTGCGTGCTGACCTCGGCGAAAAGGTCTTTGTGTCTAATAGGTTCACCTTTTTATAAGTTTCAATTATTTTTTGATATTGACCTATATCCATTTTCAGTCTAAAATTTTCACTATTTAAGTTTTCGATTTCTAAGTGCGCGCTTTCTAATTCCATGCTTAGCTTTTTTATGGTGTCTTTATAACTAGTAACGTCGTCGCTATCGTTGATTGTAGTACTTGGCAAACTCATCATTGTACTATCGAGTATTGCGCTGTTATTGCTTATGTTGGTATCTAGGATATTATCAACTGACTTTGCCCTTAATGGCTTGCGGAAGGTAATATTATCCATTTCTATATTACTAATTTTAATATGAACAAAGAATTTATTTTTGAAATAAATTAATATGAATATTTGAAATGACGTTTCGTGAAATGGAACGTGAATGTAATAGTAGTAATTTATTTCATTCGACTTGCAACACTTTGGGAGCTGTCAAAATGAACGAATGAAATTGTCAGTTGTTGTTCTGCTACTCTCCGCTTGGGGTCCCAATGGCGCTGGTAGTATGATAATATTAGGGTTCGGGATGCCGTCTCCTCCTTCTGCGAAGCAGTCATGCTAGCTAAGGAGGAGGCGGAGCGCGTGAGGGAACGAACCTCCTCACGACCCGGCCGTCGCGAGAGACACTCCGGGCGTCGGGGATCGCGAGACGATCTCCGGCCACCGTAAGCACGGGCCTGCGGACGGCGAGCATGGGTGACTCGCCGCCCGACCAGAACCAGGCCCGAGCGTACGGCGCGTCGCGTTCCGCGCGCGCCTCAAGGAGCCATCAGACCACCACAGATGGGGCCTAACAAGGCTGATGCCGATACGGAGCCGCGGAAGACTTAACGGGTTGCCGGGGCTCCGGCTCGAAGTGCAGGAGTAGGAACGGGGTGGTTTTTAGTCAGTAAGAGTCTGACACTCCCTCCCGCCTCACCCAGGCGGGAGAAGTCATTGGATGATTTTCCCCCCTCAAAAAAAAAAAAAAAAGGGTTCAAAGTCCAATTTTAAATATTTTTTTCTTAACCGTTTATATTTTTCGTATTATTATTCGGAATGCTTATAAATCACTGAAATATTTATAGATATAGTCACCATTTGCGTTCAACGTTAGTTGTCGTGCTAATTGGAGCTTTATTTATTGTTTATAACAACGTAAACACTGTGGATTGAACGTTTAGTATACTATAGACTTAAATAGTTCTGCACTTGTTATTGAGCGTCACAAATACTACCACTCGCTAGTTATGGCTAATGCACTCTGTCGCACTACTGTTTATACACTCACAATGTTTATTTATATTTTTATTTAATTTAAAGTGTGCGGTTAGTGTTACTTGGCCAGTGTTGCCACTCTCATATTTTCCGTGCATGAACTTGTTGAACTAACAGCTCCGTGTGGTGACCACCCCTTTTCTTGCCACAGATGTCATAACAATCGAATAAGGGTACTACACAGAGACTGCATAGGAGCAGTCCCTGATAACCCTGTTCCTTTTAAACGGTGACCTCCAACCCCGTTATCCAAGCGTAAAAAATGGCTAAAACTTCTTTCAAAGCACCTGTAGTACATGTACAATATGAGCAACAAGATGGGCTGGGATTATAAATTAAAGACAGAGTCAGGAACGCTGACATATGATCAAAAACAAAACTCATAGACATACTTACCCGGAGAGGCAACCAAAAAAGAGATGGGCGGGGCATACGCTACGTCATCCTATTAACAAATCGAGCAAACAAGACACCCTCTGGCTACCAAGGGATGGAAAAAGAAGCAGAGGTCGCCAAGTCAGGAGATGGGAGAATGACTTGAAACTGACAGCGGGACCATACTGGTTGAGAGTGGCAAGAGACAGAACGCATTGGAAAGAATTGGAGGAGGCCTATAGCAAAAGGCACACCGAACTTAGAGAGAGACCTCCTGTAACTATATATTTAGGAAAAAAAGGTCATATTATATACCAGAGATGGCCAACTTGTTTAGACCCAAGATCGATTTTTCCCTGACGACCCCTAGTACGATCTACCAATTACATTATTACTTAAAATCTGAAATGAAACAGCATAATTCGTACACAATTATGTAGTACTTTTATTTTATTATGAGGGAAAATAATAAAACTGCTAATTATTCTTGGTAATATTATTGCAGTTGGTAATATCATTGTGCAATGTGTTCTATGTAGGTACGTATTAAATTTTTTTTAATGGCCACCCATGTTATATACTATTACTAGCTTCTGCCCAAAACTTCGTAGGATTTTCAGGTTTTTTTCTGTCTTAAGAACCTTCACCTAATAATAACAAACACAACAAAAAAAATCAGCCATATCGGTCTAGCCGTTCTCAAGTTATGGCGTGACAACGGGAAACGGGTTTTATTTTTATATATGTATACTAGCGGACCCGACAGACGTTGTCCTGTAATAATAGGTATAGATAAATAACCTAGAAACCGACTGCTGCGCCATCTGCCGAGCTGATTTTTGAATCTAAACCATTCTCAGATCCCCTTGAACACGCACAAAAAAATTCATCAAAATCGGTCCAGTCGTTGGAGAGAAGTTCAGTGATATACTCACAGAAGAATTATATATATGTATAAAGATATAGATGCAGCATGCAGGTCAAATATTGCTTAATGATCATGAGACTTTAGGGACTTTCGGACTAAAATGTCAAAAGTCTCTACATCGCCCTCATCGCTTCGAAGCTGAACCTTATAGATAAGGCAGAAATTCCATTGTCATACACACGAGAACACAACAAACTAAAATACCAGTTTATCATGATCCCGTTTTGTAAGATCTTTTCGCACATTCAACGGTCAGTTTATACTGGTTGCTCGTATGAACAATTGTTTTGTTTAATGAAGACCTATGTTTCAGAATACGTGTTATATTTACGACTTTAATTATTATTGTATTAGTGTTTGTGAAGTTTTCGCGGATTAAATGTTAATAGGTAGTTTATTTGATGTATATCGATATCAATATTATTATTTGCCACACGTACTAAAGATTATAATGTATTAGTAATCGTGGATATCAAAATGTGGGTTTCCCCAAGAAAGATTTAAATTATCTCGGAAAAAGGAAAATAGAAATATATCCACGACCTGAATTGAGAGTCCCTTCTTTTTGGAAATCAATTAAGATAGAGTAGTTATCGGATAATTATAGTAGAATGAAGCCATATCTATTTTTTTAGTGAACTAAAATTTCTATAGACTATTTACATCATCTATATTGTAACTTTCGTGAGACATACTAAATAAATTATTAGGTTTTCGGCTTACTCACGTAATAATTTGACGAGGAACTCGACTAGTTTCAAGCCATGCTAGAGGCTCATATTTATGAGCAGCATTTCGCGACTCGCGACGCGGCGACTGTCGCGCTGCTGAAACTACCAATAATTTATTTACATCATCATCATCATCACCATAACATCACGCCTTTTATCCCCGAAGGGGTAGACAGAGGTGCACATTACGGCACTTAATGCCACTGTACAACGTAACACCCACTTTTCAAATTTTATGTTATGAGTCCCATGTAATAGGTGGTGAGCCTATTGCCATATACCGGGCACAATTCCAGACTCCGTGTTACTACTGAGTTTTCTTAAACTCTGTAATACTTTGCCTGACCCGGGAATCGAACCTGAGACCCCTTACCCGGCAGTCGCACTTGCGACCACTCGGCCAAAGAGGCAGTCTATTTACATGAAATTTTATTATGGGATGTTTAAATGAATATTAACACACATGCTGTACCTACCATAGCCAAAAATCTATAGCATTAATTTCTAATAATTCAAACCTTGTTTTTATTAATTAAAATTGTAATAACAAAGTAAGTGATTAAGCATGTTTCAAAATACTATTTTCATTGTTTATCTAAAACAATCGCGCCTATCACAATGTTGTAGATTAGACAATTAAATCATAAGAATGATTAATTAGGTATTTTTATTTTATATTTTAAGTTTCCTTATATTTTGTCATGGCAATACTAATCTCATATCTTTTTATTCACTTTGTTATTTAGGCGTATTAAATTAATTTAGGAACTCTTATAACATAACGGTTTTAATGAAAACTCCTGCATTTAAAGAAAATGCCATAAACAGAGTGAATAATTATACTGTATGTCATGCACTAAAAAAAAACATTCTGCATCATAACAACACACATGGAATGCCATTTAAAAAATATCACAAACGCGTCCCAAAACACAGTTAGCAAAAGCTAAAGCCACACAGATAAAAAAAAAGAATAAAAAAAAAGAATGCACGTTCTAAAATCGAATTCCATTCTCTTTGAGTCTGAGGTAACAACGATATAAAAGCAGTCTAGACAGGATGCGACACAAACGGTCTGGCGTTAAAGCACTTATGATTTTTTAGAACAAAAAAGTGTGCGTGACAATTCTTTTTATGGGTAGGGTTATATTACAATATCGCTTTTTGTTATTTAAATCAAGGACGAGACAGAATTAGAAGATTGGGTTTTTATGCAAATAAGTCGTGTATTTGAAGATGAAGTTGAGGTAAGTGTGATTTGTGTCTGATTAAGTAGGTAATTAGATAGGTTTAGAAACAATAGTGTTTGAATAATCAATTAAATGGGTCCAAAGTTTTGCCCAACTTGAAAAGAGGCGCTTAGTTTTACCCCGTATTCGAAGAAAAACACAGAATTATGATAATTGTGTCAAAGAAAGTACACCTATCCCAAGTGTGGTGTCGCGGAGAACCTAACGGGTAACCGGGGCTCCGGCTCGACATGCAAGAGTAGGAACGGGGTGGTTTTCAGTCAGTAAGAGTCTGACACTCCCTCCCGCCTCACCCAGGCGGGAGCAGACATTCGATGATTACCCCTCTTAAAAAAGTCCCAAGTATTGTCTCAAAATACAATAATTATTACTTTCTATTTGTTTATTTTGACAATTTAATTTTCCTTCTAAGCTGAAAACGATAACACGTCCCTATATCATAAACCTGAAACATTGTTATTGCAATCTCGTTACCCGACTTTACATAATCGATAAGATATCGGAATGAATCATTAATTCGATTGTGACGTCAAGTACTAAGTGTTCAGTATTTCAGGTGTTCACTTCTGCTGAACTACTCATTCGTAATTACACACACATATATACATACACATATTTCGCAAAAAAAACCGTCACCCAGAACGATAATCATAATAATAACGAAGTATTATAACTTTTGTGAGACATACTAAATAAATTATTATGTTTTCGGCTTACTCACGTAATAATTTAATGATGACTGCACGGTTGGTGCGGTGGCTGGGCAACCGGCTGCCGCGCAACGTGTCGCGGGTTCAATTCCCGCACGGAACAACACTTTGTGTGATCCACAAATTCTTGTTGCGGGTCTGGGTGTCATTGTGTATGTGAACTTGTATGTTTGTAAACGCATCCACGACACAGGAGAAAATCCAAATGAAGGGCAACGTTTTTCTTAAAAAAAAAATTGACGAAAAACTCGACTAGTTTCAAGCCATGCTAGAGGCTCATATTCATTATTACGTGAGTAAGCCGAAAACATAATAATTTACATAATATCGAAGATCTGTAACAGGCGTCAGGGAAACTTAGAAGTCTAAAAATCTTCATCAACATCATGAATGAACAGTTCTTAAAAATACTGTACTGGATTATGACCCTTCTGATTCTGATAAGAAGGTTCACCAAGATTTCCACGCTTAGCAAAATGGTGGGATGCAGTTCGGTTTTTGGTAAACATTTTACACATTTAGTTACTGCAAAAATTACATAAAATCACGTCTTTTATCCCCGAAAGGATATGCAGAGGTGCACATTACGGCACTTTATATCACTGTACAATATAACACCAACTTTTCACTATTTATGTTGCCTATGAGTCCCATGTACCTGACCTATGGAGCTTATTGTCATATACGGAGCACAATTCCCAACTCCGTCCTACAACTGAGTTTTTCTTAAAAAACCCTTTGCTTGTACCGGGAATCGAAAATTTCATTCATTCAAATTCATCCCACCCAAGAGCAACATCTTAAAGAATCATAAAACAAAATCGCTTCACCGAACCAGCTAGTCTGAAAAGGACTTTATAGTCGCGAATATAAACGAATACATGATTCAGCATCGTCTGACACCATCGCACTGACCGTTCACAAAGCAGTCCATACGTGGGTTGTAACTTATATCTTCGTTCATTCAAGTGCCCGAATGTGGTAATTTTATGTGCATTATATCGTCATCTCCTCTGTAGGAACAGGTAACATGTAACGAACGGTGGGTATTATCATCATCATCATATCAGCCTAAGGGCCCTCAGTGTCGCGGAGAATCTAACGGGTTACCGGGGCTCCGGCTCGACGTGCAGGAGAAGGAACGTGGTGGTTTTTAGTCAGTAAGAGTCTGACACTCCTTCCCGCCTCACCCAGGTGGGAGCGGTCATTCGATGATTTTCCCCTCTTAAAAAATACTACCTCAATTAATTTTCATAATACATCAATACAGATCAAAATCAAAATTGGATACTTCTATTGATTCACAAAACTCTCTTGCGAAATCTTCACATCTTGTCGACTATATTTTTTAATTTTTTATAGCTTATGCTGGTAAACGAGTAGACGGATCACCTGATGGTAAGGAATCGGCGTCGCCCATGGACACCTGGAACACCAAAGGCGTTACAAGTGCGTTACCGGCCTTTTGGAGATAAGAAATTTGAGGATTTTTATTGGGGATTCAGGAATTGGGGATATTGGGGAAAGGGAGGGTAATTGGGCCTCCGGTAACCTCACTCATACGACGATTATTAATAAAAAAATAATATTAATAAAAATATTTCATATGACAACAAAACTCTATGTTTGTTCTTTAAACTGACTTTGTTAAAACAATAACCAAGTGTAGGTCGTACGAGTACAGTTTTGTACTATTGCGGTTATTGCACTTGTATATGTAGATGTCCGACAACTGTCAACTGTCAGTATCCTGTTGTCATGGCGTAGTTTTAGGCCCGATGACTAAAAATAAATTGGAGTTAATTATTTCGGATTTGTAGCAATATAGGTATGATAAGAAATGTAACAGATTATTGAAATACTAGTTAACTTGGTTTGTGCCGCTTAAACGTATAATTATAATTTGTCAAAAAACTATATATCTATATTAATCATTAATATGCGGTAGACTCGATCGAAACATTACCTGAATAATAAAAAATAAAAAAATATCGATTTCGAGTCGACAACATAATATCCGCAAAATTCGCATTGCGAAGATTATTTCGTTTTATTAATTCATTTTAATGACACTGACAGACAAACCGCAGTCGCCATCTTGAGTAGATAATAAACGTTGTCCCGTTTCATACTAGCTCTCAAATACGCCTCGCCAATGCACACGTTGTCGCGTCAAAAAAGTATAAATTAATAAGAAATATGAATAATATCACGCGAACGAAGTCGCGGGTAACAGCTAGTGTTTTTATAATAACTATCGTGAGACATACTAAATTAACTAAAAATCGCGGGTTATTCACGTAAAAATACTGAGAAAAGCTCTACTAGTTTCGAACCACAGAGGGGTTCATACTCATGATTACCTAACGTGCGCAATCGCGGCGATGTCACGCAGCCTACTGAAAAAATTGTAGTCGACAAAGAAACACTAGAATAACTCTTGTATGCCCCAAAAATTATTGTTCTGGGTCTGAATGTGATGTAGATGTAAAATTAACGTTTCACAAAGTGACACGTGCCACGGAAGAACATACTAGTGAAGGACAGTGTTTAAAAAAGTCATAACATGGATCTAAAGTTAGCACTTCAACTATGGATAGACCAACAAAAACAAAGAAACAAAATCGACAAACACAGACAAGTCTCTCTAAACGTAAAAGTCTACATAAAAACTCTATAAAACATTTATTCTTCAATTTTATTATCTTCTCATTTTGATTGAACAATAAAAACAATACTCAAATACGTATGTATCCAGTAATATGAAGTGTCTGCAAATATTTTCAGTTTCACAATAGCTTTCACAATAGGATCAATGGTATTTTATTCCGTAAATCTTTTTCAGTCAATTTATTGTTTTCACAGAAAATTGTACTGAATGTGTCGAGCTCAACAAATTGAGGATTAATTGGTGTACTGTTGCCTTACTGATTGGAGTAATTTGATTTATTATGATTTGTTATGACTGCCGCGTTTCTGTAGTGATTACAAGCGCGACCATTGAGCATTGGGTCTTGAATATATTCCTTAGATACTTAAGCCGAATTATTTTACCAAAGTATTACTGGGTTTCTTAAAAATCTCAGTAATAGCACGGAGTCTGGAATTGTGGAATCTAGAACAAATTTCCTTGCGTTTAGGCGCTTTTGCCATACCTATTATTGGAAGCAAGTATAACAGCTCACACATAGGACCCACTTAGTTTTTTAGTCAAATTTCCGTGGTGCTTGGCGACTGGGCTTCACCCAGTTATACAGTCTCTTCTTTGTGCTTTCAGGCTTAATTCATTCTGTCTCCTGCAGCAATTCACCGAGGGAAGTGGAAACTATAGTTTTTTTCTTCTTCTCCTCTTATAATATCTTCTGATTCACTTCGTTGCGGGAACCAAGACAGTTACTCATGTCCCTGGGACGCGCCGGACTTCAATGTTCCGGTGTTTTCATGGTTGTATCTACTGTAGATCCTGGCTTACAGGAGTTGCAGCGGTTTTGGGAGGTTGTGGCGGGCTTGTCCCATTAAAAAAAAAGTCTGGAATTGTGCCCGGTATATGGCAATAGGCTCACCCCCTATAACATGGGACTCAAAATAAATAGTGAAAAGTAGGTGTTACATTGTACAGTGATATATTAAGTGGCGTAATCTGCACCTGTGCCTACCCCTTCGGGAATAAAAGGCGTGTTGTTATGTACATGTTGCCTTACTGATTAGAGTAATTTTATTTATTATGATTTGTTTTGACTAAGACGTTTGTGAAGTGATATTGAGCATAAGACCAAATTTTTTTAGGTCTTTTAAGAAGCTCTATGTAGTGGCTATAGCTCTATGTAGTAATCTAGGTCTATGTTCTGTCTTATCCTGTTAATAATTTTAGAGAAGTGCCTCATCTAGGAAAACTGTCATATGTCAAAAGATTCCACATTTACATAAACACACTGTTCTCCTTAACTTCGTCTGCGTAGAACAATGACATGCAGAAATTGAGTTTTCTAATAACAGTGCACGCAGTAAAATAATCTTTTTGGTAGATTTACACATATTGGGATACATTTAGAGGTAGAAATTTTTATATGATTCAGTTATTTTTTCTCTTTTCAAATATAGCCTATGTTTATCACGGATAATGTAGGATTTCAATGGTAAAAGAATATTTGAAATCAGTCCAGTAGTTTCAAAGCCTATTCAATTCAAACATACAAAAAGTCTCATATTTCCTTTTATAATATTAAGTGTAGATGTATGAGTAACATTAGAATTAAACCAAACTACACACGCCACGATATCATTTGTTTCTAGAACACACAAGACCAAGTTCAATGTTATCAACTACCTAAATAAGTTCGCAGACAAATTATTTACGTTTTTGACAGAAACATTCTAATCTCATTACATTTATCTTTGTATGTATACATGACATTGGTACCTATTTAAGTATTTACGCGTTCTATTTATTTAGACTATATGCGATATGATTTTTAATAACTATTTGTCACTTTTTACGAAGCATGGTTTTAAAAAAGAATTACATGTTACTTTTTTTACCCACACTAGGATTTTCTCCTGCGTCGTGGACATATTGTCTACATTCTATTTTTTGAAATATTGTCTAGCCAACAATAGTAATAATTTCTCTACTATAAAGCACATTATGGTATTTGTCAATATCTTCAATTCGATAGGTACTTATCTCCATCTCTCAGTAGCTGATTACAGTTTTAGGACAATCCCGGTTCAATATAAGCTTCATTGCTCTAATTCACCCAAATACTTTTCTGTATTCCATGCTACATTTATTTTAGCACTTGCGAGCTTCACTGTCATTATTCCGAAAGCCAGAAAGATTGATATCTTGGCTAGAAACCAAATGTCTGTAATGTAATTCTGATCCCGTTTACAACTACACACAATATGTTAATGGACGTCCAATATTTATAGCTTGTATTGGAGAAGTATTGGATGATCCATAAATCCCTCTATAAGAGTTTTTGTGTCTGTTTTGTTATTACTTTGTCATGAGATGAGCGGTTGTAAGTTGGTGTGTCATGTAGCCCATGTATGAGGGTTCAGCTTTCATTTTCAGTTACAATTGGGCCTACCGTATTTTTATCACCAGATAGAACCTCTCGTTCTATGTCCAATAGGGAATTAGCTATCGTCACGTCATTGGACGTTCAATATTTGACAACTGCCATGATTGGACAAAAAATCTCTTACCACATCTGCGGCATCTCGTGACCAAAAACTCGTTGGCCGAGTGGTCGCAAATGCGACTGCCGGGCAAGGGGTCTCGGGTTCGATTCCCGGGTCGGGCAAAGTATTACTGGGTTTATAAAAAAAATCTTAGTAGTAGCACGGAGTCTGGAAATGTGCCCGGTATATGGCAATAGGCTCACCCTCTATGACATGGGACTCATAACATAAATAGTGAAAAGTGGGTGTTACTTCTGTGTGCACCTCTGCTTATCCCTTCGGGTATAAAAAGGCGTGTTATGATGTTATGTTCATTCAATTGACTGATCTAATCACAGGTTTTTTTTATTTCTAAAGAATGACGCAACACTTACGTCGTTGTGATGCTTTTCAGCAGTCTACAAGTCTGCACCCTTTCAAAAATTACCATGAACAATAAATCTAAGTGCAAACCCAGTGCAGTGCAGAGCTTTGCATAGTACCTACGTGCCTTGCATTCATTATGCATACAACGCTTCCAAAACTGAATATTTTCGTGACCACAAAGGGATTCCTTGCTCAAGAGTGGGAGATGGAAATTGGAATATTTGACAGTACTTTCATCTCTATGGATGTAGAATTTACATTCTATTTTTGAAATATTGTCTAGCCAACAGTAGTAATACTTTCTCTACTATAAAGCACATTATGGTATCTGTCAATATCTTCAATACTTTTATCGAAATGTCAAAAACAGTATATTTCTATAGATTTTGTTGCAAAAACACTTTTTAAGTTCTTTATACGTTTCCATAAAATAGCTTATTTCTTAAAAAAATGATAGAAAACGTTCGAAAATGAAGTATATCACCAAATCAATTATTAAATAAGGTTTACTGAAACAGTTTTCCAGAGCTTAAAAAAATCCATTAAGTATATGAAATTATATACATGTCACGTACATAGGGACCTTCTTACGTAAATGTTCTATAGATAATTTCGATCTTCCCCAAGGGACAGAACCGCGAACTTACGTAGGTATTCATATGTCATTACAAATTAGGAACACTACTAAATTCTAGGTGAGATTTCTATGTAGAAGATTCCTTTAAATGTTACACACTCATACTTAACAGTCACCGCCTACAAAACCCTTCCTTCACGATAATATATTATCACAAAAACCTTCAAAAACGGAGTAATTGGTTACACGAAAACAAAGGGCTCTAAAAATACCCAGTAGGTATCTTTACAACTAAAAGACCAGTTGGCCCGTGTAATTAAGTTTAGGTACATCTAATTAAGTGTTTACGCCTCTTAGAAACGAGACGAAAACATAGCAAACATTCGCTAATTATATCGCTTTATGCCTTGAGTTTAATTTTTGGAATAGAAAATGGCGTAACCACCGTCTCCTCGCTTTTGTTTGAAATTCGCACCGCTTGAGGCCATATCCCCCGTACATACATAAAATGAACCGAAAACAGACAGAAGTTGCTTTATTTTCGTATATTAATAATAAATATTCCCTTAGAGCTCTGTTTTATTCAGATCAAAAACATTGCTTGTTTATGTTAAAGAGGTAATTACCTACGAAAAGGTTTTATTATTGTATTTTTATAATGATAGGAAACTTTTTGGTAAACTGAATGGCCCAAAGGATAAAAGAGATAATTATAAAAAAAAGAAGTTTGAAAATAGAACGGACAATACATACCTTTATAGAATAATGTGAGCTTACTTTCATTGAGTTTTTTTTATTATTAGGTTTAGTTATCGATTAAGTTGAGGTTCACATTGATTCTTAGTACGAACTAATAAAGGTTAAACCGAGTTCATAAAAAGGAGGAGGTACTCAGATTGACCACACAGGTCAGGTATGTGTGTGTATGTTGGTGCGCGATTATCTCGCCATTTTCTGAACCGATTTTGATACGGTTTTCAAAAAAAAGTATGATAAACTTAGAATAAGGTTTTAGTTGTTTCTTGGCTTATTTAAACATCCTTACTTATATTATAAATCGGAAAGTGAGTTTGTTTGTTTGTTTGTTTGTTCCGATTTCACGCCGTAACTACTAAACCGATTGCTTTGAATTTTTGCAGACGTAAAGTTAGAAGTCTGGATTAAATAATAGGGTACTTTTTATCCCGGAAAAATTAGATATTCCCGAGGTAAAACAAAAGTATTGGTATAGATGGCGCTGTATGTATTGGTATATGTCACATAGGCTACTTTTTATCCTTTTGTGACGCGAACGACGCCGCGGGTAAAAGCTAGTAGTTTATATAAGTATCATAATGAAACAAAAAGACTTAATAAGGCTTTACCAGAGACTCTTCTCGGCCGACATTAAATCGCCTTGAAAATTCTATACCTAGTCTAGATAGCATAAATACCTAAAACATACATATTTTCTCACTCCGACCTTAGTACATAATAACAGGGTATAGTTTATTTCCTTAATCAATATAGAACATTGGACGTCTGAGAACTACACCACCTGTGAGGTTAGTCTAATTTACTTTCCTATATACCTACTTATGTACTCGTTACTATGTTTGTCTGATACGTTATTGATACATAAAAATATTTATATCAATACTACCGGACCCAACAGACGTTGTCCTGCATATCCACTTGAATGTATAAACAAAAATTCATTCAAATTAGTTCAGCTCTTTAAGATATATAACCTAAGCGTCTACTGCAGCGCCATCTGCCGGGCTGATTTGTGAATCTAAACCATTCCCAGATGTCCTTGAACACACATAAAAAAATTCAGTGAAGTTCAGTGACATACACACTCACAGAAGAATTGTATTATATAAAGATGATTACACGGTTCGTGGTGAGTAGGCAACTGGCTGTCGCGCAACGTCTCAAACGTTCGATTCCCGCACGGAACAACTCTTTGTGTGATCAATCCACAAATAGGTTAGTTTCCTAAATTTTATTTTAATATCCGTCTGGTACATTAATTTAAAATATTAGACACCTATTTTTACTTTTCTCACAAAATTAAATACTTTCGACGATATATTAATTTAAAATATCATGTGACGTCACAGCGTGTCACATTTTGTAGCACGTTATGACGTAACGACCTCCCACTCCTAAACTTAGCGCCATTTTATCTAAGTATTGCAATTAAATACGGGAAAATAAAAAAATACTTGTCTAATATTTTTTCATTATCTAACTGACGGACTAATTAGATTTTTAATTTTGACACCCTGGATACTACCCATTACCCAATTTTGGTTCTAGAATATTATGTCATTTTATTTTGATGTATCGGTACAGGGGGCACTATGACAATACTATAAGGGGTGATATCAGACGGTTCATTCGAATGGACTTTGATTCGTTTTATCTAAGTATTGTTTTATTATACGACAAAATAAAAAAATACGTGTCTAACATTTTTTCATTACCTAATTTACGGACTAATTAGATTTTTAATTTTCATACTTTGTCACATCCCAATTGTACACAATGTAGGTAACAGGTAAATAAGACTTCATGTAAAATAATTAATTTTCCTACTGTGATAACATTATTTATCACATACATAATGTATTATTTGTTCGTATTATGTTTAGATGTCACATTGTACAAATAAGTATACAACCACGCCTTCTTTTGAACACAAGGGAATTTGGCAGTGTGAGTTTGTTTTTACACAAGCATTATCGTGTATTTATTTGGTGTCTTCACTTGTAATATTTGAATATTTGCTATAAGTATTAAAGTTAAGAAACTGAACGATCACCTTTCCTAAGTAATTTTTTGTTGTCATGACAGATCTACTTTTTTCTCTTATCTTTTTAAGATAGGAGAAGGTTTTCTCGAGAAAATTAATATGGGTATATAATGACTGCCTGGTTGACCGAGTGGTCGTAAGTGCGACTGCCGGGCAAGGGGTCTCGGGTTCGATTCCCGGGTCGGGCAAAGTATTACTGGGTTTTCTAATATTCTCAGTAGTATCACGGAGTCTGTGCCCGGTATATGGCAATAGGCTCACCCCCTATTACATGGGACTCATAATATAAATAGTGAAAAGTGGGTGTTACATTGTACAGTGGTATAATGTGCACCTCTGCCTACCCCTTCGGGGATAAATGATGTTATGTTATGATGATAATGGATACTTAAACTTCTTCATCATTTATCATCATCGACATACATATGTACATCCACTATTGAACGAAAGCTTAGTTTTTTCTTCTTCTCCTCTTATAATATCTTTTGATTCACTTCGTTGCGGGAACCAAGGCAGTTACTCATGTCCCTGGGACGCGCCGGACTTCAGTGTTCCGGTGTATTCATGGCTGTATCTACTGTAGATCCTGGCTTACAGGAGTTGCAGCGGTTTTGGGAGGTTGTGGCGGGCTTGTCCCTATTGAACGAAAGCTCTCTCTTTAAAGGGAGTTGACCATAATGTTCACGAAATCAGGCACTGTACTAGTCGCAGTTTTAAGATATTTTACGGGCGTTGACCTCCAGAAATCCAAAAAAGTACATAATATACCAACATTAAAACCGTTACCCTCGCTTTGGTTATGAGATAAGCCGGTAAACTAGCTAACGGATCACCTGATGGTAAGCAATCGACGAAACCCATGGACACTCGGAACACCAGAGGCGTTACAAGTGCGTTCACGGCCTTTTGAGCATTAGGAATTTAAGGATTGCTGGGGTTTCAGGGATTTGGCAAATTGGGGAGGAAGTTGCTTTTTGTTGCAGGCCTGTTGCTTTTTACTCAATTACCTAATAGGGTTTATTGAGGGGTTATATATACACAAAATAACGGAATTATTCCCGAAACATAGGTTTTAGGTATATATTTTCGATAAGATATACAGAAATAATTTTACGTGTAATAAAACGAACTTTCTACCCAGAAGCATGTCATAAAAAAAATCATTTCATAAAACAAAAGAAGAACATAAATAGGTTTCCACTCTTGAAAGTTGCCAGCTAACCACAGATAATACAAAACATATATGTATAACATTATGCCAATAGAATTCTTGTTAAACACTCATTATGCATCACATATCACGAGTGGTAAACAAAAACATATTATTTACTTCTGCCAAAGTTATGAGTGACGCAAATTGGTGCCGTTGAACTCCAAAAACTGTTTCTATTGGACACTGTATGGAATAGGAAGAAAGTCAACTCAAAGAGGTAAATGAGAACGAATTTGAAATGATTTTAGAACCAACAAGTATGTGTATCGATAAAGGTATTTTTATTCTAGATTTGTATCTTAACAATACTCGACTTACAACTATCCAATACTAGGATAAATTAGGATTTAAATAAAAATAACATCACACCTTTTTATCCTCGGAGGGGCAGACAGAGGTGCGCATTATGCCACTGTACAATGTAACACTCACTTTTCATCATTTATGTTATGAGTCCCATGTAATAGGGGTGAGGATACTGCGATATACCGAGCACAATTCCAGACCCCGTGCTACTACTGAGATTTTTTTAAAAACCCAGAAATACTTTGCCCGACTCGGGAATCGAACCTGAGACCCCTTGCCTGTCAGTCGCACTTGCGACCACATGGCCAACGAGGTAGTCTCTACTCGACTTACATCTCTCCAATACTATTATAAATTAGGATTTAATTTTATTAAACATTAATTACCAGAGTCGGAGTCCATAGAATGTAGCATACAATTTATTTATTCCAATTCTTTCAGAAAAAATACCTAATATTATCTAGATATACCAGTTTTGTAACGCCACAAAATCGACCTTAGAAGGAAAGATAGATAGAGACAAAGTGATAATTCTATCAATTCATATAACGTCTAAATCTTTTTAAAAAAGGAATTGTGACAATCAAGATAAATACAACGTCTTTACCGTCATCATTCCCTGTACTTGATTACTCCATTTCTTACTTTTCAGTGATTGAGTATCTAACTAGTGTTGTGCGATACTTATCTTAACACCGATATCGATACTTAAGTAATGGTAATTCAATGGTATTATTTTATCTTGAGTGTCGTGGTGGCCCGGAGGTGTAAGACGCCCGCTTCTCATGCATGAGGGTGCGGGTTCGAAACCTACCATCGGCAGGAAACATCGTGAGGAAACCTGGGCTTATAATTTCTAATTATAAGTTTGAAATCACCAACCCGCATTGAGCAAGCGTGGTGATTAATGCTCTAACCTTCTCCGTGTGAGAAGAGTCTTTGCCCAGCAGTGGGCATTTATAGGCTGTTGATGATGATTTTATCTTGAATATAATTTTGAAAGGTTTTCGTGTAATATTAATATGTATACAGTGTATTGAAAGTAGAATATATAAATAGATGATGAAATATAGTAAAACCTTACTGATTTTGCTACACATGAATGAAAATCTAATCAAATTCATTTGATAAAATACTTTACTGTCTACTATATAAGTATATACAATATAAATACTACAACAGTCTTGTCATTTAAACATTGAGTGACGGTTACTTTAATTGTATTTTTTTTTTGTAAAGTCGATCACCCTGTTGACATAATGCCACTGCTGGGATGAAAATGGAATCAAGTGGATGTACTGCAAAAAATCTGTAATGTGCGACAAATTAGCAAGTTGTACAAAATTGTGGTATGCGTGCAATAAATAACAACTAAGGAGAGAGCCAAAAGAATGTTGGCATTCTACAAGAGACAATTTAAAAAATAATCATTACTTCAACACGTTGTAGGTTGCATGCTTCCGAAATACTAATTAATATAAGTTTTTTTAATATTTCACATCTTCATATTGTCATCAAAATCGATGCAAGAGTTTGGATATGGAATCGTAACACCCTCACATTTGAGTTCATAATCGTATACAGTATCCATGTACAATATTAATAAAGTTTTCTTTTGGAAACACATCATCGTAATACATATTTAATTACACAAGTACACGTGGAAATGTAACGAACTATAGCTAACTATAATTATGAATGTAAATAAAAATTAATGATTTCCTGTTAAGCACACGACTACCGTTAGTAACAATCATGATTATTGTATAATGATACACATAGATCGTACTGTTCAATAATTTAATTATCGCGTAGGATGGGTATTCAACGACTTTTCGTTTCATTGTCACCAAGTAAGAAATTTAGTTTCCGTATCAGGTCAAATATACCACTGAATTGTAGGTAATTTCAAATATATTCTCATAAGTGTGGGAGAGCCATGCTTCGGCACGAATGGGTCGGTTGGACCGGAGTGATACCACGGCCTCACAGAAAACCGACGTGAAGCAACGCTTGCGTTGTGTTTCGTCGTGTGAATGAGGTTACCGGAAGCCCAATTACCCTCCCCTTCCCCAATCTCCCCAATTCCTGAATCCCCAACGATCCTCAAACTTCTAATACTCCTCCTAACCTCTGGTGTTCCAGGTGTCAATGAGCGAAGCCGATTGCTTACCATCAGGTGATCCGTCTGCTCGTTTACCGGCTTATGCCATAAAAAAACTACGTTTAAGAAAACCTACTTCATATCACTCTTTTTTGTATTCGGTTAATTAATATACTAAAACCTTCTCCTAAGTGTAACAAACACACTGAAAACCTCATCAGAATCGGTTCAGCTAATCGCGATATAATTGCACAGAAACATACATACATACAGGTCGAACTGAGAACGTCGTTATTAATTTATTTGAAGTCGGTTAAATACTATTTTGTAGTAGTTAGTACAATTTGTTATCGAAATTATGATGAACTTGTTGTCCCGACAGACTTTGTACCGCCTAAAAATTTGTTGTCACCTTTTAAACCTTTCACGAACATTTCAAAACCAAAATTGGCCAATTCGGTTCAGTCGTTATCTAGGTTAAAAGTTAGCGTCGCTAAACTTTTTACTTATATAGATTAGAATAGATGTAAAAGAACTAACACGATGCTTTGACAAATATAAACATTATTCATAACAAAATAAAAGACTAGTCGTAATATTTATCAAGAACAGAATAGAAAAAGAGCGTTTTTAATTTTATCGACATTTCCCATCCCTACTAGAAAAGCGGATGAAGGAATCCACTTTCCTTGCTACGTAAAAAGCGGATAAGGATTAGTAATGTCTCTGTGAAGACGACTCCGAGTGATATCGACAACAAATCCATGGGAACTTTTATGTATGTAGAATGTAAATATATCACATAAACACATGTTATACTTTGTCAATATAAGCTAGTATAGTAAGCATAGTAAGTAGATGTATTACTGGGTTTTTAAAAATTCTCAGTAGTAGCACGGAGTCTGGAATTGTGCCCGGTATATGGCAATAGGCTCACCCCCTATTACATGGGACTCATAACAAATAGTGAAAAGTGTTTGTTACATTGTACAGTGGTATATTGTGCACCTCTGCCTACCCCTTCGGGGATAAAAGCCGTGATGTTATGCAGTAAGTATATGTTATAAAAAATTATGCAACTTATTAGGTTGTAGGTTGCATGCATTCGTCAAAAGACGCGTCGCGGAGAGTAGGTCTTAGGCTTACTTAGTATAAGAACCTAACATTTCAACTAATTCTAAGCAATTAATATTAAACCCGTTAACATTTCAATTTAAGATAAACTAAATAAAATAAAATTAAAGATAAGCCAAAAAGGATTGACGGAATCCAAGGGATTACTTCATAAGGCAAAGATATTAGAACAATCTGCCAACGATGTAATGAGTGGTGAACGAAGGAGTTTGAAAGCTTATTATTATCTGTTAAATATTTAGCAAGATTTGTATCTTGGTTATAATGTTTTTATAATAAAACAAGCCTGTCAATCACTTTAGGAATAGATACATGGATGGCTTTTGTTTTAAATGACGTTAATATCGTTTTAAGAATTTATTATAAACAATAATATGTGTGACATTCATGTAAAATTGACATTTATAGAATATTTAATGTGACATTTATGGCATTTCTGGTTAATTTTGTAACGTTTCCTTCATACGACACACATATGTTTACAGTATTGTACTCGTGTTTACAATATTGTAAGCATGTATATATTTGTGTATTATGTACATACATAATACACAAATATATACATGTTTACTAATACTCAGTTCAGTAAATAGTTAGCGTGATAATTCAGTTTTTTAAATAAATGAATGAGTTCGCATGTTATATTTTTCAAAGAAGTGAATAAGGTGGTAGCACTTTCTCAGTTTTAAGTAGTTATGTTAAGAATATCACATAATAGAAGGCGTGTCTATTGCAAACAGAGACTTTTTAAAGTACCAACAAATAATTAATCGCTGTGCTAAAAAGAAAGTCAATTAAGGGCGTTTAGCAATAAAAGACAAAAGACTGTCGTGTTCCTAGCCCTCGTTATATCTTGTTATAGCTGTGTATAAAGTATATAGATACAAGTTAATGCCCATCTTTATAGACCAGTGGTTCTCAAACTAAAGGAGAATGCAATTAAACAATCAATATTTTGTTACTAAGCTCGAATTCTTATACTTTTTTTAACAATATCTTTTCATAACATAAACATAAAATAACATCACGCCTTTTATCCCCGAAGGGGTAGGCAGAGGTGCACATTATACCACTGTACAATGTTACACGCACTTTTCACTATTTATGTTATGAATCCCATGTAATACGGGGTGCGCCTATTGCCATATACCGAGCACAGTTCACACAACATCTTTTCATTTTTTTAAAAACCTAGATAGTTTGACAGTATAGTTTGAACCTCACAAGCTTATATCTTAGAAAAGTAGACAAAATGTGATTAAGGTTTGGCACATTAAACACTTAGGTACTCTTTGTTTGTTCGTTGCAATAAAAGGTTAATCTGTAACATATTTAAAAGTTTTTCTGAAGCCAATTAAAAACATTAAGTCTAATTCTTAGAATTTCACCCATCTTTCGTTACCCGACTGCCTCGTTGGCCGAGTTGTCGCAAGTGCGACTGCCGGGCAAGGGGTCTCGGGTTCGATTCCTGGGTCGGGCAAAGTATTACTGGGTTTTAAAAAATTCTCAGTAGTAGCACGGAGTCTGGATTTGTGCCCGGTATATGGCAATAGGCTCACCGCCTATTACATGGGACTCATGACATAAATAGTGAAAAGTGGGTGTGACATTGTACAGTGGCATAATGTGCACCTCGGCCTACCCCTTCGGGGATAAAAGGCGTGATGTTATGTTATGCTTTCGTTACCCTGCCAATGTCAATGTCATTCAAACAAGTTTGAGAACCACAAGCAAGTCGTTTATGGTTCATCAAGCCACCCCATTGGTTCAGAGGTGATAAAGTCACCTTTATCGATTTGTTGCCAAAAATATCATCTTGTCTTATCGTTAATTTTATTTCGTGGCGATTTAGGTCATCGGCTATAAGTAGGCTGAAAATAGCCTTTTATTTTCTAGTTTTTATCACGAATCTCTAATCGTACAATAATATAATAAACTTTTGTTTTTTTGTCGGTTTTAGAAATATATAGGTACAACCCTATAAATACTAATAATATAATTAACTTTTGTTTCTTTATCGGTTTTAGAGATTTATACAACCCTATAAATATCAATATCAATAATATAATTAACTTTCTGTTTATTTGTCTGTTTTAGAGATTTATACTACGCTAAAAATACCAAACCTTTATGAATCATTAAGAAAAGCCCAGGGTGCAGCAGTAGACGTCATTTAGCTGATAAATATGATGTTGATGAAGTTCAAATCACGAAAACTACAAATCATTTTTCATTTTTTCCATCATTTTTTCCGTGGGAGAGCCATGCTTCGGCACGAATGGGCCGGCTCGACCGGAGTAATACCACGGCCTCACAGAAAACCGGTGTGAAACAGCGCTTGCGCTGTGTTTGACCGAGTGAGTGAGGGTACCGGAGGCCCAACCCCCCCCCCCCCCTTCATAATGGCGCAGTTGATACAAGAGTTTCTACCCCAGGAGGGTACCAACTGCGTTGGAGAATCCCTCTCTGGACGTCCATTTTCAGAACTCAACTGCCCTGAGCGTGGACGTCCAGGCCGCCCCACATCGTACTCTGGGGGGGGCAAAACTGCGCATCATAAAGCCAGCTTTGGGACAAGAGCAGAATAACCATGGCACCCCTTGCCGCGCTGAATGTGGACTTCTGCAACATCAGGGGATTACACACCAACCTCAATGCTGTCCATCACCACCTTGAGACAGCAAAGCCGGCCTTGCTCTTTTTGACTGAGACGCAGATATCGTCTCCGTTGGACACATCCTACCTCACCTACCCTGGGTATGGACTGGAACATTCCTTCCTGCCTAGGGCCGGGGTGTGCGTGTACATCAGGGACGATATCAGCTCACGTCGCCTCAGTAATCTTGAAGGTAGGGACCTGTCCACCTTATGGCTGCGTGTAGATAACGACGACCACCCCCGTGTCTATGCGTGCCTATATAGGTCCCATAGCGGTGATAGCGAGACTGACCGACTCATGGACCACATCCAGGCGGCTGTAGATCTTGTGCAGGGGCAGATATCCTCAGCGGAAGTGGTCTTGCTTGGCGATTTCAACGCCCATCACGCCGACTGGCTCTGCTTCTGGCCTAACACAACTGGTGACCGTGCCCACGCGAATCCCAGATGTGGAGGGCCAGAAGTCTTCACTGTTGGACACTTCTGCTGACCTCTCACCCGGACGCTACAGCGTATCCGTCGAAGCCCCTCTTGGACTTCGGACCATTGTCCGGAGCACTGTATCTTGGACGTGCATACCGCGACTACAAGAGGTACGCGGTCGCCGTGTATGGCACTATAGGTCGGCAGACTGGGATGGGATGCGGTCCTTTTTTGCATCCTACCCTTGGAGGCGGGTTTGCTTCTTGCAGGATGATCCCAATGCCGCTGCCAATTCTGTTGCTGATGTGGTGCTGCAGGGGATGGAGCTTTTCGTCCCATCTTCTCTGGTCCCCGTCGGTGGCAGGTGTCGGCCCTGGTTTGATGCTTCTACCAGAAAGGCCTCACGCAGAAAGCGGGGGGCCTACCAAGCCTGGGTCGATGCGGCGGTGGCACGGGATGTAAATACCAGTGCACTAAAAAAGGAGTATAACTTTGCCTCCAAGTCCTACAAAAGAGCTATTGCGGGTGCCAAGTCGCAGCACATCGGTAGAATTGGTGAGAGGCTGGAGCGCCTTCCTTCAGGAACTCGTTCATTCTGGTCGCTCGCCAAAGCTATCGAGGGCAATTTCTGCAGGCCGTCATTTCCACCTCTGCACATGGGTGAGGATTCGTTGGCTCATAACGCAAGGGATAAGGCTCAACTTTTGGCAAAAATCTTTGCGTCCAACTCGACACTGGATGGCGGTGGGCACGAGCCTCCTGTTGTGCCTTGGTGCGGAAGGTATATGCCGGATGTGCGGTTCCACCAGCGCACGGTACGTTTGGCGCTTTTGTCCCTTGACGTCCATAAGTCGAGTGGGCCTGATGGGATCCCACCCATTGTTTTGAAGATGTGCGCCCCCGAGTTGGCCCCAGTTTTAACACGTCTTTTTCGGCTCTCTTACTCCTCAGGCGTAGTTCCGACGTCCTGGAAGACAGCTTTAGTCCACCCAATCCCTAAAAAAGGTGACCGATCTAACCCGTCTAACTACAGACCGATAGCCATAACTTCCCTCTTCTCGAAAATAATGGAGTCCATTATTAACTGCCAGCTCCTGCGTTACTTAGAGGATCATCAGCTGCTCAGTGACCAGCAATACGGTTTTCGTAAAGGGCGGTCTGCTGGTGATCTTCTTGTTTACCTAACGCATCGGTGGGCACAGGCGATCGAGTCTAAGGGGGAAGCGTTGGCAGTAAGTTTAGACGTGGCGAAGGCCTTCGATCGGGTTTGGCATAGAGCGCTTCTTTCGAAGCTTCCTTCCTACGGACTTCCTGAGAAATTATGCAAATGGGTCTCCTGCTTCCTTGCAGACAGAAGCATTAAAGTCGTCGTCGACGGTGAATGCTCTGACTTGATGTCTGTAAACGCAGGTGTCCCTCAAGGCTGCGTGCTATCGCCTACATTGTTCCTCCTCCATATCAATGACATGCTGCAAATCAGCGGCATTCATTGTTATGCGGATGACAGCACAGGCGATGCCTACTACACCGGCCGCGCTAACATTTCTCGGGAAAACGTCATAGAGAGCCGAAACAGACTCGTGTCTGAAATCGAGACCTCTTTAGGGAGAATCTCTGATTGGGGTGGACTTAATTTGGTCCAGTTTAACCCCACTAAGACACAAGTCTGCGTGTTTACCGCTAAGAAACTGCCGTTGGTCGTCTCTCCTCATTTTCAAAGCACCCCCCTAACTGCCTCAGCCAGTATTGGAATACTTGGTGTCAACATTTCGAGCGACGTCAGTTTTGCGGTCATTTAGAGGATAAGGCCAAATTAGCCTCGAGGAAGCTTGGTGTGCTCAATAGATCGAGGCAGTATTTCACCCCGGCCCACCGCCTGCTTCTATATAAGGCACAGGTGCGGCCCCACATGGAATACTGTTCTCATCTTTGGGCGGGGGCACCCCAGTACCAGCTTCTTCCTCTGGACCGCATTCAGCGGCGTGCCGTTCGGATTGTTGGATGTCCGGGTGTTTCAAACCGGCTCGACACTTTGGCAATGCGTAGAGATGTAGCTTCATTGTGCATTTTCTACCGCTTATACCACGGGGAGTGCTCTGAGGAATTGTTTGACCTGATACCTGCCGCATCTTTTCGCCATCGACCCTCACGACAGCATATGCATCCCCATCAAATAGATGGTTGGCAGGCCACAACTGTGCGGTTCTCACGTAGCTTCCTGCCTCGCACAGCAAAACTGTGGAATGATCTGTCGTCGGCGGTATTTCCGAACCGATACGACCTTCAAACCTTCAAGAAAAGAGCGTACTCCTTTTTAAAAGGCCGGCAACGCACCTGTGACTCTTCTGGTGTTGCGGGTGTCCATGGGCGGCGCTGATCGCTTACCATCAGGTGATCCGTCTGCTCGTTTGCCTCCAATTCCATAAAAAAAAAAAAAAAAAAAAAATTTTCTAGTTACGTAGCACAACCCTATTAAAGATATATTCGACACACCTTTCATACAACAGCGACCTCTATACAGCCGAAAGAAATACATTAATGCCACAATATTTCTGCATTACAAGTAACTTACCTATTACTCAAAAAAAGCTACAACAACGCCATATTCTTATCATAACAAATGACTATGTACTAAGCAAGTAAAGTATGAAAAATTGCTAAATTGCTTCAGGGCAAATATATTTTTTTCTTCAAATATTTGTGCATATTATATTGAAGACATTCCTTAGGTAGTGGGGAGACAGTTTGTTTAGCGCGGGTTTGCGATAACGGTACGTTGACGAGGTAGACTTCATATCACTAACTATAAAAATGTCATATATCGCTTTTAGATGTTTTTTTTTAAACTTTCCCCCACACTAGGATTTCCTCCTGTGTCGTGGGTGCGTTTACAAACATACAAGTTCACATACATATGACACCCAGACCCGGAATAACAATCTGTGGATCACACAAAGAGTTGTTCCGTGCGGGAATCGCAACCCGCGACACGTTGCGCGGCAGCCAATTGCCCAGCCACCGCGCCAACCGTGCAGTCAAAGAAAGATTTGGGTATGAAATTGATCCGCCAAAGGGTTAAAGGTGGAAAAATCTTGTATGAATATTTTTTAGCGTAACCCTGTAGAATTATGGACATTTTGATCCTTTATTTATAGTTTCCCGTGTGGTCAAACAAAAAGAGTAGTAGTAGTTATTCTTTAGCTTTCTTCAACCTCCTAACTATCTTCAGATTAAAAAAATCAGATCATAAAATCATAAAAATCATTAAAAAGATTTTTATAGGATAAGCCGGTAAACGAGCAGACCTTTTGGGGATTAGGAATTTGAGGATTGTTGGGGATTCACGTAAGCGTTGTTTCATATTAACCTTTAAAATTAACGCTTTAAAACGAGCATCTCCACCCTTCACGATCCAACTAAATGACCGACTGACTGATTTTGGAACATGTTATCTAACAGCAATTTGAAGACTACATAATCTTCTGTCTTACCGAGATTAATCTTTTTCATTGGTATACGACATACGTAACTATCATAAATTAGCTCATCACGCTACTCAACTAAATTCAAACCATATCAGGGGCTCATTATCACGAGAATATTCGCAACTAAACGAAATTTACTATAATATAGAACTACTGCCTTATTGGCCGAGTGGCTGCAAGTGCAACTGCCGGGCAAGGGGTCTCGGGTTCGATTCCCGGGTCGGGCAAAGTATTACTGGGTTTGTAAAAACCTCAGTACCTAGCAACACGGAGTCTGGAAATGTGCCCGGTATATGGCAATAGGCTCACCCCCTATTATATGGGACTCATAACATAAATTGTGAAAAGTGGGTGTTACATTGTACAGTGGCATTTAGTGCCGTAATGTGCACCTCTGTTTACCCCTTTGGGGGTCCACCACATATGGGGCCCAATAGGGCCGATACCCACCACAGATGGGGCCCAATAGGGCCGATGCCGATTCGGAGTCGCGGAGAACCTAACGGGTAACCGGGGCTCCGGCTCGACGTGCAGGAGAAGGAACGGGGTGGTTTTTAGTCAGTAAGAGTCTGACACTCCCTTCCGCCTCACCCAGACGGGAGCAGTCATTCGATGACTATCCCCCCTTAAAAAAAAAAATATTTAAATAATGTTTTTAAATAAAATGGATGTTATAGATCTACTGAATACAGGGTGTAGATCTAATTTCCAGAATAGACTAGAAAAAACCTATTATAGAAACATGCAAATTCATTACCACTATTCGATTATTCGTTCGTAGGTACATTCTTACAATCTATCGATAGTACACACTATATGTACTTAGAGCGGGTACAACATTTCTAATCGTAGATTAACTGATATCAGAGATAAAGCGTGATCAAATCTTTACTGACGCCACGTTAACAGACTACGTGATACACAAATTAATAGCGGCCATGTGTTAATATACTTGTGACGTCACAATGTTTTAAATATTCAACGTAATCTGGAGTATGGTGGGGGTTTTGCTCATAGATGGAGCCTGTGGCGGGCAAAAATGGTGTTAAACTACGGTATACAGTGCTGGTCGCATAGACTTGAATTAGTCAATCAATCATACTTGTATTGAAGAGTAACTTTAGTTTTATGGCTTATAATTAAACAAAATGACATATTTAAAAAGAGAAAAAACCTAGTGCTTTACCGACTTTAAAAGAGCTATGAAAAGTGAAAAGAGCTGTAAAATGAAAACGTCTGATTGATTCGACAGAGATACAATTATTTATTCAGTCATTCAAAATCTTTATATGCAATTTCAAAATTAATAATCTTAAAATAACAGTGTGACTTTAAACAAAATTCTTACTATTTTTAAATTTAAAAAGATTTTTTTTTAATACGTCTAGTATTCTTTTTATCATTTCCACAAGAAATACATACAAATAAAGAGAATTGTCATATATATAAATAAAAATTTTACCACACAATGGAAATATTTATAGCAATTTAATAATTTATTTACTACAAACTGAACAATATAAATAAATATTATTTACCAAAAAATGGCTGTAGGCATTTATGTTAATTAATATAAATAATAAAATAAAGATAACAATTTCTTATAATGAAAACATAATTAAACATAAATAAAGCGGTTACAATTTGAGGTCGTGTCTGCATTTAATTTCATTCACATTAATTAGTTCATTCGTTCGTAATTCATTCGATTGTTCGTCGCTCATTCATTGTTCCGGTCCTCTGTTTAATCTGTGTTCAATATTTACTTGCTTGTTAATTCGTTTATTGCCAACGACGATCGATGGGTGATTTTTTTATCTGTAAAATGGAGAAAACTGTTGCGGATTTTTATTTTAAATAACTTTATAACAGCAGTAATTTTTGCCTAAAATACCTAAGTATATCAGTATATATACCTATAATAAAATCGTAGAAAAGGGAAAACTGTACATTGAATTTTTTTATTAATGTTTTGGGCGTGATCTACAGTCAATACCGTAAAAATATCGTTTTTAGAATTTTTGTCTTTTTGTCTGTATGTACCTATGTCCGGGATGAACTCAAAAAGTACTGTACGGATTTATTTCAAATATTACATGAATTATTCATGTGTCTTTTTGTCTGTATGTACCTATGTCCGGGATGAACTCAAAAAGTACTGTACGGATTTATTTCAAATATTACATGAATTATTCATGTGTCTTTTTGTCTGTATGTACCTATGTCCGGGATGAACTCAAAAAGTACTGTACGGATTTATTTCAAATATTACATGAATTATTCATGTGTCTTTTTGTCTGTATGTACCTATGTCCGGGATGAACTCAAAAAGTACTGTACGGATTTATTTCAAATATTACATGAATAATACTAACAGGTCGGGTCAACATATCCCTACGCTAAATATTATCATACTATCAACTACAGGAGAGGAGCTGTGAATCACTATTTTACGCTAATGAAGTCGCGGGCTCAGCTAGTAATTGATATCAATATACAAAATAATTTCAATTGGGCTTCAACAGCCCGTGATAATTTACTGCCGGACTTTAGACCTCGCTTGACAGGTGGACTGAACTCTAGTTCAGTTCTTATTTGCCTGTGATCTCTAGAGCACAGGCAAATAAGATCATTGAATTATTATGGTACAAATAAGGTAAACTCAAGCAATACTATTACAAAAACTAAAACAAGAAACATAATAATTATGCAAACAATGATTTACAAACAATAGAACGATTCTGAATTCAAATGTGATTAGATTGAAATTGAAGTAATAATGAGGTTGGACATTTTTTATCAGCCAGACTTATTAGTTACATCATACTTTATTCCTAATTCAAAATTTACATTTGAAATTCGAGTAATAACGTAGAAGAAATATTGTTCATTAAATCAAAGTGAATAAACAAGAATCGATTTACTTAAACTACAAAATGTGTCTCGTCGTTTTATATGAGAACTTTTGCCTGTATCGAATATGGTAGTCTGAACAGTACATTTACATGCAATCGAGTTTATCACGATATCGATATAAAATCGAGTTACTATTCGTAAACTGTATACCGAATGAAAATGAAACATGAATAAAATTGGTTTAAAAATAGAATGTGGACGTTATTTTTATGATTTCATTGCTCTCTTTTGTAACATACATGTATTGAAATATGAAAGGTCACAATTGATAGGTATTGCTTAAATTAAATGTTAAAGTTAAAGTTATTCTTCATTCTGTATTCTTACCTTTTTTAGTAATAGTCCAGCAGTGGCAAAAGGTTGGATATAAGGATCTAAATGCATTGCTTAGTGTTTTCCTCTAGATTTCCGAAATTAATAAAGTGTCAGTTATAATAATGTCAACAAACACTACTGGTAGTAATAAAGTCTTAGAACAAAACAATTGTCAAGATCACTTTATGTACTAAACCTGCAAAATCGAAATACCTCAAAATCTGGAAACAAAACAATCTTACAGTAACTTAGAAGTCACTACAACTAGGAACAGAACAAAACGAAACGATCGGTGTAACAAAAACATGATTCGAAAATTAAATTGAGTCCCGCACGCACTTACTTTCCCGCGCATTTTGACAATTAGAACAATTTAGTATTTGCCAACTATAGTCTGAATTTTAATTAGATTCTAGATTTGACAATAGCTACTGTCATTTTGTGAAATAATGATACCACATATAATAGTGTAGTGATGCACACAAAAATCGATAAACAATCAGTGTGTGTGTTTTATAATAAATGTTACAGAAAGTGACAGGATAGCGATAGCGATGACGGCGACAATTTATAAAATAACTTATTACCATAATACATCTATCTGTTTTATTTGTCATGTTCCTTCATGATTAAATTTTTTTTATTTATTTCACACACAATTATAAAAGAAAAGTCTCAGATCGTTAATTAATCGTCAAAACTAAATTATCGGTTCAGAAATATTTAATTTCCTGATATACCTCTACTTAGTTTACGAAAGTAAAATTATAAACGAGAAGAATCGATCCAGAAATATTCAATTTCCATATCGAATAATTTCGCAACGTCACTATTTAGTACTTGTCATAACGTTGCAACACTGAAATTGTCAAATCTGGAATCGAATTAAAATTCCGAGTATAGTCAAATTGAATACTTTTTTCGAACTGTCAAAAACAACATTTTTCTAGGAATTTTGTACGTGTGTATTGTGACGTCGTTTTTTGAGCGTCAAACAGCATACTTATTTCATAAAAACTTGTGGTAAAATACTAAAATTAAGTTGCTCATAAAATCAATTAATAAAAGTGTGATTTCTTTTTTTATATTCTATTGTATTGAACAGTCGAAATAATTTATTTTTCATGAAGGCAAGTATCTATTGTCGCTTGCCGCCATCTTAAATTAGGTTTTCGTACATACATCATTGTCACGATGAATCCACATACTTCGGTATTTAGGCGACATACATACATGTGTACATTTTGTTAATTGTTCCAACCTTTCAAACCAAATTGTTAATCGTTGCAAATTGATGTCATAGTAATTCGATTAATAGCAGTGTACATTATCGCCTCTTTTCTTTTTCAGGGGGGAAAATTATCCAGTGACATCTCTTGGAGTGTTAGACTCTTACTGGCTTAAAACCACCCCGTTCCTACTCCTGCCTTTCGAGCCGGAGCCCTGGCAACCTGTTAAGTCCGCCGCGGCTCCGTACCCGTATCAGCCCTATTGGGCCTCATCTGTGATGGTCTGATGGCTTTTTGAGACGCGCGGAACGCGGCGCGCTGTACGCTCGGGTCTGGTTTTGGTCGTAATGCCTAGGACTAATGCCTCTAGGACGTAAACTATTTAAGTACTAATTTCCAATATATTATGCTAAAGATCGATCTGCAAATACTATTGAGATGTGAATAAGTCGACTATTTGATAAACCTGAACATTTCAAATTAAACTACGACCTCCAACCTTTAACCACACACATAACATGACGCCTTTCATCCCCGAAGAGGTAGGCAGAGGTACACATTACGGCACTTAATGCCACTATACAATGTAACCCACTTTTCCCTATTTATGTTATGAGTCCCATGTAATAGGGGGTGAGCCTATTGCCATATACCGGGCACATTTCCAGACTCCTTGCTACTGCGAAGAATTTTT
Source organism: Spodoptera littoralis (assembly GCA_902850265.1). Classification (NCBI taxonomy): domain Eukaryota; kingdom Metazoa; phylum Arthropoda; class Insecta; order Lepidoptera; family Noctuidae; genus Spodoptera; species Spodoptera littoralis. Next base: position 11,697,436 of record LR824544.2, read on the forward strand.
TTTTAAAAACACTTTTAAAAAAGCACTTGCGACCACTCGGCCAACGAGACAGTAACCTCTAACCCACCTGCCAAAAATACAAATTACGGTAAACCCACTTTACCTACTATCTACCGATGAGGCCCTTAGCCCTTGGCCCTTGCAATGGGCTGCCACGGACAGCTACAGTTCAAAGGTTTGAATTAGTACCTACCTATCTAAAACAAACCCACCATCAAAAACCAAAAGAAAGGTCTAGAAAACTCCCTTCGACGTATTACTCAACAATTACATAACAGAAAGTAAACATAATAGCATTTTTCTCTTCAAAATATTTCACGTTCGCTTATAACTCACTACACAAAATATCAAAACTAATTGGTTCACAGCAAATAGTTTAAATTATTTAACGTTTAGAGCCGACCACGTGTTTTCATAGTTAGTTAGAGGCCGGTCGTTATTTCTGGTTATAAATCAAAACAATAATAAAATAATAACAATGGCCGCGGTTACAATCTTACGTTTCTTGCTGTATGGGTTTTAATAAGATGTAGTTCACAGACCGATATGTAAATGTAATGTGCTGCGAAATTAAATAAAAAAACCCTTATAATACTTTACTCAATCAAATTCGTGGTTACGTAGATATTCAGCCATTGCCTTAAAGAACTCCTAACCAACAAAGATTTTTTTTATGGCATAAGCCGATAAACGAGCAGACGGATCACCTCATGGTAAGTAATCAACGTCGCCCATGGCCACCTGGAACACCAAAGGCGTTACAAGTGCGTTACCGGCCCTTTGGGGGTTAGGAGTTTCAGGATCGTTGGGGATTCAGGGATTGGGGAAATTGGGGAGATTGGGGAAGAGGAGGGTAATTGGGCCTCCGGTAACCTCACTCACATGACGAAACACAACGCAAACGTTGCTTCACGTCGGTTTTCTATGAGGCCGTGGTATCACTTCGGTTGAGCCGGCCCAATCGTGCCGAAGCATGGCTCTCCCACACTTAAATTTATTATGATTATGTAAGATTGACAGTATGATTCAAAGTATCCAACTACTTGGAAGATGTCAATTTATCACAACGATTAAATAACCAAGTATAAACTCCAGGGTCGGGCAAAGTACTACTGGGTTTTTAAAAATTCTCAGTAGTAGCACGGAGTCTAGAATTGTGCCCGGTATATGGCAATAGGCTCACCCCCTATTACATGGGACGCATAACATAAATAGTGTGAAAAGTGGATGTTACATTGTTTACTGACACTAAATCCCGTAATGTGAATTGTCTACCCCTTCGGAAATAAAAGGTGTGATGTTATGTTACGTAAACTCCACGAATCACCCGGAAATTTCAACAAAAATCTGGATATGTAATCCAGATATCGGTACAGCCATGTGTGTATCAATTATTAGTTATTTACAGACACACAGGACAGATGTCGCATTAGATAAATGGGTATTAATTAATCGGGAGTAGGAAGTAACGCTTTAGTTTAGACGTTCTGAGTACATTTTCTGAGTCGATTATAATTACAATTATAACTATCTGACCATATCTATACTTCATCCTTATCCTTACTAATATTATAAATCTGAAAGTGAGTTTGTTTGTTCCAATTTCACGCCGTAACTACTAAACCGATTGCTTCGAATTTTTGCAGACGTAAAGTTAGAAGTCCGGATTGAATAATAGGGTATCACGGAAAAATGTGATATTTCCGAGAAAAACAAAAGTATTGGTATAGATGGCGCTGTGTGTATTGGTATATGTCACATAGGTTATTTTTTATCCTTTTGTGACGCGAGCGAAGCCGCGGGTAAAAGCTAGTATCGTATTTTTTTTTTCTCCTCTTTTAATCCTTCCCTGGACTTCCACAAACATTTCAAGACTAAAATTATCCAAATCGGTCCAGCCGTTCTCGAGTTTTAGTGAGACTAAAGAAATTCATTTTTAATTTTGAACATAATAGTGAAAAGTAGGTGTTACATTGTACAGTGGCATTAAGTACCGTGATGTGCACGTCTGCCTACCCCTTCGGGGATGAAAGGCGTGATGTTATGACGATGATGATTCAAAACCTGCTTACAACCAATCATTTTTTCATAACTGACACATAAAAATAACTTACAATTTTCCAAATATTTCATCTACACAGAAAATGATTTAAAATAACAACTGTAAATAAAACTTCAGACGTTACTCGGTCATAAATTTATTACGATTTACAGCTTAGCAAGCAAGTTACGGAAAACATCAATCTTAGTATCACAATACACCAAAATACACTATAAATTACAATATTTCAAGTAATATATTATGAAATATGTTATATAATATTTATTAATAATAACGTTCTTATATTACATTACGCATTTAATACGGAAGAATCTAGAGGTATATTGTTTGTATAAACGCGATAATCTCTGACAATTATTTATTGGACATAGAAAAAATATCCGCATTTCTGGCTTCGGTTAGTCTATTTGTTATTAGGTACATATCTCCTAAATTGTGTACAAAAACATAAAAAACATATTCCGTCGAATTGAATACCTTTGTGGCGACACAAGCCACATGTCAACGGATGACGTCACAAGAATCCTACATCGCACATGCAAAGTTTACATGCAAATTAACACGGATAGAAAATCCCAACGAACAACTATTGGGCAGAAAGCCCGCCTGCCACAATCACCTCGCCTGGTCGGAAGATCCTCGTTTTCCAATCTTAGGGAACTTTACCCTCTGTTCCCTAAACCTATTTTATCGTCTCTATCAATATAATCTGTTTAATAAGCGAAGCTGTTTTGCAATTTCGTAATTTTCCAAAACCTTGTCAATTTTTGACTGCCTCATTGGTCGAGTGGTCGCAAGTGCGACTGCCGGGCAAATAGGTCTTGGGTTCGATTCCCAGGTCGGGCAAAGTTTTAATGGGTTTTTTTTTATCTCAGTAGTAGCACGGAGTCTGGAAATGTGCCCGGTATATGGCAATAGGCTCACCCCCTACAACATGGGACTCATAACATAAATAAATAGTGAAAAGTGGGTGTTACATTGTATAGTGGCATTAAGTGCCGTGATGTGCACCTCAGCCTACCCCTTCGGGGATAAAAGACGTGATGTTATGATGATCCGTACCCTACTCAAAATTCTAGACCTACGATCTAAAACACCAAAACAAAGTCCAAACAATAATTCGAAAATAGTCGAAACAAATAATAATTTAAAATTACTTTATTCTCTTCACATCGGAGTAACAAGCTAAGATTACCAATCGCTAAACTTAGATGAAGTACAACAAAAGCTATCAAAGTAAAGCATAGTTTCATACCAAATGGGAGGAACTTGGAAACAAGTCGAATAAAGGGAAAAACGATAAAATATAATACCGTGTACACAACTACGGTATAAGAGTTAACATAATATTGTATATATCCTTACTAATATTGACTGCACGGTTGGTGCGGTGGCAGGGCAACCGGCTGCCGTGCAACGTGTCGCGGGTTCGATTCCCGCACGGAACAACACTTTGTGTGATCCACAAATTGTTGTTTTAGGTCTGGGTGTCATTGTGTATGTGAACTTGTATGTTTGTAAACGCACCCACGACACAGGAGATAATCCTAGTGTGGGGCAACGTTTTTTTTTAAAAAAAAAAAATAAGTAATAAGTAGTTTGTTTGTTTGTTTGTTCCGCTTTTACGCCGTAACTACTTAACCGATTGCTTTGAATTTTTGCGGACGTAAAGTTAGAAGTCCGGATTAAATAATAGGGTACTTTTTATCCCGGAAAAGTTTGATATTCCCGCGGGAAAACAAAAGTATTGGTATAGATGGCGCTGTGTGTATTGGTATATGTCACATAGGCTACTTTTATCCTTTTGTGACGCGAGCAAAGCCGCGGGTAAAAGCTAGTATTGTATAATGCTACTGCTTTTTAAGGGAAGGTAGACAAATACACTAACTTTTCACCAATTTTTTACATAGGGGATGACATTATAGGTAACATGCAGAGTTCCAATGTTCCAAACTCATTTCTAATATCCAATTGTGATAAAAAAGTGTATTGTTTAATAACTCCTAAACGGCTAAACTGATTTGGATGAAATTTACAAATCGGTACGAAGGTTCTGAAGACAGTATTAGTCATATACTTAGCCGTGGATAGAAGCTATTAAATAAATACTGAAACACGCAATCGATCATATTAAAGTTTTTCCTATTAATAATGTATCTTATTAGCTAAGTATTAAAGAATCTATTTATTTACTACACTCAATTATAAACATTGCGTGTTTACCGACGAAATTACTTACCAACGTATCGAGATACGAGATAATAACGTTGCTATGTTTGACCTAGCGATCGGTAGCGAGAATATATCACTTATTTCATTTTCCAAAACACTTTTTTATTAATAACTAGCTACTTCCGCTCGGTTTCACACGCTCTGCTCAGCTCCTGTTGGTCGTAGCGTGATGTTTTATAGCCTATAGCCATCCTCGATAAATGCGCTATCCAACACAAAAGAATTATTTAAATCAGACTTGTAGTTACGGAGATTAGCGCGTTCAAACAAACAAACAAAAAAAACGAAAAATAAGATTCATGTTAACTAAAAATCGCGGGTTAGAAGAAGAGGCCATCGAGATTAACCGACGTCCGTGTTTCAACAGAGATGGTGGCTGGGTACTGTCACCCTCGTGGAAGCCGAGCTTGGAGTCTACGTCGATCCGGAGCGTCTCTAGTCTGGAGTGTGACACAGTAAGCGTCATATGTAGCACTGACTTTGTGCCGAACCCGAAATCGTACCTACTACCCGCGCCGCTGGTGAACGTACCGTGCGCGTCAACATCGTCCGGCGCGCCGCCGCCGGAGTTGGAAGCAAACGCTCGTGGTGTCCGGCAGAGGGCGCGTTGAGCTGTGATGTGATGACCCTTTGAGGCGCGTGCAAACGCGAAGCGCGCCGTTCGCACGGGTCTGGTTCACCTAAACATACTTGGGAAATAAAAAATCTTACAATAACAAACTGGTTAGGTAACTGGTTAATACCACACTACAGTTCGTGTGAAGAAAATTTGAAGTAAAACACCACCCTTGAAAGAGTCGTGGTCGCTAGCACACTTTTCCACCTGCCACTAATGAGACAATCGATAACATATCCCTTGGGATAACTCTTGGCTGGAAACTCTTAAATTTTCTAACTTCTTGTAAAAAGTTTCTCAGCACAAACCGCCAACGCAAGCATGAACAATTGAATATGAAGTCGAGAATCGGGATCATAAAAGTTTCAGCTTTGATAAAATGTCGCCAGTAAAGAAACTGCTAGTTCTATTTATAAGCAGGTCAGTCTCCAAAAAATATGTTATTATTCCGTGTAGGTTTAATGCTAAGGGAAGTTTCATGTGTTATTTCCAATCCTAGTAAATCCATGTCAGTCCTAATTCCCATATTAAGGCCTATTTATATTAAGGTCAGTCCTAAGAGAAAAACAACACAAAAAATCTAGTACAACCCCACAAAAAACAGAAACTATGATAACATAATTTGGGACAAATTAACATATTCTACTTTGAAAGAATCTTTCATCTCTATTTATACCTGAGGAAAAAAACAAAATCTACAATCTAAGTAATACTACTTACATTGTAGAATAACTGTCATACGACAGTGGTATAATTAACATTTAACTAATTATTTATTGTTCAATGTCATTAAAACAAATTAGATAGCATGGTACGGTTGCATTTTATGGCACAACTATAATTTATGGTGATGATGTATTCATCTGTTTCTAGTTAATTTCCATATTAAATGAAGGTATAAAGTAAAATACAAATAAAACTTGAGTATTTGAGTAAAGGATTTTGTAGCCCTAATTTAGTTAATAAATGAAAAAAATTGAAAATCAGCGCCGTGGACTCGAGCCTTCGTGCTCGGGCCATAGTATTAAGCTGAGCTCCAGCCTTTTGCTGTGTATTCTTGTTGTGTTTCGTGGCGTAATAAATGCTTTTTCTTTCTTTCTTTCTATTTTTATTTGTTGCTTATCTCCAATTTTCATTTCAAATGTAAGTCGCTTAACACGTTAAACGCCATGGGGGTCACCGGTGACCGGCGTTAGCGGAGGATTTACCTTCAACAGTTTTTTATTGGCAGTCAAAGTCTTAACTTTATTAATCAAAGTCACATTTCAGTTAGTCCCAACAGCTCTATCATACAGAGCCAGTGTCATATCTAGTAGCTGTAATCAAATATTTACTTTACAATTATTGACAAAAATCTATAGAACTAATGTCAATATCAATCCAAAGATAGGTCGACATCGGTCATTAACCACTGCACTGGTCCAATAACCTACACATATTCATATTTATTTAGCAATAAAATATATAAAACTGGTCACGTCCGCTGCGCTGACTAACCAAACTCAGTTCCTTTGAATACCCACATTGATTCACTTAAGGACAAATACTCAATTAACTACAGGACATTGCGTTAATACGATACCTTTCTAAGTTCCTTCCTATGCATTAAAACGAACGTCTGTATCCTAAGATATATGACCAATTGACTTTGGACTATTGTACGCTTTATTGGAATCGGCCCATGTGGCAAGGGTTGAGGCGTCATGCACACATAAATGTCCTACAGTCGGTGGCGCTGTGTGTTGGGTTGTTCCGTTCCCAATAAAAAGGTTGACCGGACCAATTGCTGACACACACGTCATACTCGTGAACGGGTGCCTTCTGCTGGGTCAGGTCGGCTCTCCCATCTTGTTGGTGGGCTGGTTTCATAAAGCCTTAGAAATAGAAATAAATAAATAGTGCCTAATTATTATGTAACCTATACTTTTGCTAATAATTATAGATGTAGTTAATTGTAGTATGTAACTAGGTTCCCTCTTTACTTTATAAAAATTGACTAGATGTATTATAATTAAAAAACTGTATGACAAGGGCACGGACCTAGAGTCCGTGGAGAAATAATCTTTAATATTAAAAAAAAAAAAAATCCTAAGATATATGGGAACATTTGCTGTGGGAACATGGGAACTTTTTCGCTTTAAAATAAGGCTTTAAAATAAATAAGGACTGCCTTAGCAAGGGGTCTCGGGTTCGATTTCCGGGTTGGGCAAAGTATTACTGGGTTTTTAAAAATTCTCAGTTGTAGCACGGAGTCTGGAATTGTGCCCGGTATATGGCAATAGGCTCACCCCCTATTACATGGGACTCATAACATAAATAGTGAAAAGTGGGTGTTACATTGTACAGTGGCATAATGTGCACCTCTGCCTACCCCTTCGGGGATAAAAGGCGTGATGTTATGTTATGTAAAATAAGGTTAAAACATCAAACATCTTTAACAGACTGTAACCGTCTGTAGTGCTTGGTGAACCCTAACTGTAGTGGTTTGATGACTCTTTGAGGCGCGTCTGTGGATCTGGGGGTCAGTTTTAGGTTAAATTTGCTGTAATGGTATAAAGCGTTTTGGGGGGGGCGATCTCCCAATGACTTCTTCCGTCTTGGGTTAGGCGGAAAGGATTGTCAGACTCTTACTGACTAAAAACCACCCCGTTCCTACTCCTGCACTTCGAGCTGGAGCCCCGGTAACCTGTTAAGTCCTCCACAGCTCAGCATACAGTCGACACCTAGACTATAGGTCCTCTACATAAGATAAGGTAATTTTACCATAATACAGGTGGATTGGAGGTCGCAGTTTTTAATTTAGATTTATAAAATAGTTATCGTTTCGCTGTTTAATGGTTAAATGTCGAGCTTTCATGACAACAGCAAGGATATATTTTTTTTTTTAAGAGGGGAAAACCATCGAATGACTGCTCCCGCCTGGGTGAGGCGGAAGGGAGTGTCAGACTCTTACTGACTAAAAACCACCCCGTTCCTTCTCCTGCACGTCGAGCCGTAGCCCCGGTTACCCGTTAGGTTCTCCGCGACAACAGCAAGGATATAGAGATGACAAAACCTAATCTACACTACCATCACAACCTACTCAGCGAATTAAAACACAAGGCATATGGTACTATAAATACTTATTTAATACCAAGTAATAAAAATTCAAGAGAAATTGTACCAAGTCGATAAGTTACTAATTCATTTAAAAAATGTACACTTAGGTACTTATTAATTGTGTTGCGGTCACTACAACAATTACTTTAGTGCCTATTAGAAATGGTGCGACTATTGATTAGGTCATGAACAGGAAAATCCTTATTCATTAAATCATAAATATTATAAAACAAAAGGTTTAATAACTATAGCAATTGTTAATGTGGTATTATATGGATTTTGCTGATAATAGTATAACAAATACATAAACCTCATGTGAACTAAAAAGGAAAGGTAATTAATGTTTGTTTTCTTTTTCTTGATTCATAGCATTGTGATCCGTGAGACCTGATTAACATTCTTCACAGTGGAGCGTCCGCCACAAAAGTTACCTTTAGATATCTATTAAAGATCTGCTGATCTGGCGAACTAAGTACCACCGAAATTCGTGAACTAAATTCCAAATTTAATGTATGGTATTTAGACGACGGAACTCTAGGAGGTGACGTTGACATTGTTTTAAAAGATTTGACTATATTAAAAGAAAAACTGAGTTCTATTGGCCTTGACCTAAATTTATCAAAATGTGAACTATACATTCCTGACTCTACAGACAGACTAACGACTCTAGCAAAATTTAATCAAATAGCTCCAAATATCAAAATTATTGATAAGTACTCACTTCACCTCCTAGGTTCACCAATATTCGATGAATGTTTTCCTAAATTCATCCAGGACAAGATACAAAATTTCAATCACATTTCGGATAGATTACACAAAATCAACACACATTCGGCTTTCACCCTAATTCGGTACTGTTGTTTTGGACCAAAATTTACTTATATTCTCCGCGCTTCACATCTATGGAAACATTCACACATTTTAGAAAACGTAGACAAAATTATCAGACACACATTGTCATCCATACTTAATGTGGCTTTAGATGACCGAGCTTGGCAACAAGCTACTCTTCCTATTCGCATGGGAGGGCTCGGCGTCCGCAAAATTTCAAGTATTAGTTTACCAGCTTTTCTGTCTTCGGTCCACAGTACCTCTGAATTGGTCAGGAAAATTCTTTCTTCGTCACTGACCAGTTTTGAGGTGCCGTGTTTGACTGATGCAGTGGAAGCGTGGAAAATGGCTTGCCCACTTACGGATTTACCTGTTCACCATCTTCTCAGAGACAGTGGGACGTGCCGCTGTGCAGTGTTATTCGTGAGTCTTTAATCAACTCGTCTCCTAATACTGCAGAGCGAGCTCGCTTATTGGCTGTGGGAGAATGGGAATCAGGATTGTGGCTTCAGGCACTCCCGTCACCCTTCATAGGTACTATGTTGGATGACATAACGTTCCGCCTAGCTGTATGCCTACGTTTAGGTGCTCCTTGTGTTTCTCCGCATTATTGTCACTGTGGAGAAAGAGTCGATGGCTTGGGACACCATGGTCTTTCTTGTTGCAGAAGTGCAGGCCGCATAGCTCGCCATGCCAGCATCAACGACATCATTCGTCGTGCTCTTGCCTCAGCCGGTGTACCAGCCGTATTAGAACCTAATGGTTTGGTACGTGATGACGGCAAAAGACCAGGGTCCTTAGACAAAGTAACATCGCTTAATAGCGAAACGAAAAGTAAATTCGCCATCGTCTCTGAGATAACGATAAACATTTCCTAGCCAATGTAACACTATGGGCGTGATCGTTGTGTCGAATTCTTTATTCGGCAAAAAACAAAAATATTGGTTATGGTATCGAAAATCCAGCTGTCAGTGACAGTCAAAATGTTCAAATCGGATCAAACTCGCGAGATATTGATGTTTTAAAACTTTATTAATAAGAAAGTGAGTGTTGCGTTTAATTGTTTTTAAGTTAAATATAAACGATAATTTTACAGTCGTGAGTGAATAGAGTGTTATTACTTTTAGATCGTTTCCAAAACTTAATGATAATCAAAATAGACTCATTTTTATAAGTGACTGGTGTTCAAACGATGATGGATCTCTCTCTATTTCTTATCTATTTTAATATTTAGTGATAAAACATGGAATCAAGAGTGCGAGCAAGTCCTGAACAATTCGCAACGCTGCTCGAGTATATGGAAACGTAAGTAAATCTAAGTTTCATTCATGAGTATGTAATGTAAACAATGACGCGATCTTAACAATGAAGTACCTATATTGAACCGTCGCTGTCTTAACCATTTTTGGCGTCTCTCCCAGTCGGTCTCATTGTGTGCAGCCCACAATAAACGCAGAGAATGCATTTTAAAATCTATTTGATCTGTATTAGTGTATTGCCTCTAACACAAAATAAATAATAACAGGATCAATAATGAAATTCGGCCATATTGTTTCAATAACTACAACCTTTTAGCATTCGTTTCGTTATCGTTTTTGGCGATCACGATCGAGGCGTTGGCGAACACTGAAACGTCTGCTTGTCTACGCATTTGTATGGAATAAACACGATAACGATTCGTTACTTTATAGTTTCGTTATGAAATATAACATTGTCTACCAAATTGCGATAACGATGTCGATTGACCACGTGACTTAACGCGGCCTATGTCAATCCCATACATTTTAGTCTTAACTAACTTCGTTATCGTTTTTAAATTGTTACTTTGTCTAAGCCCCCTGATGGTATGTCGTTGCTGCCTTGGAAGATGGGTAGGCCTTTGGTGTGGGACGCGACGTGTGTAGACACCCTTGCGCCATCACATCTTTTAAGCACCGCTGCATGCGTTGGTGCAGCTGCTTCCGCGGCAGAGGCCCTCAAACGGCGTAAATATTCAAATCTAGTGGGTAACTACTGTTTTGAGCCGTTTGGGGTCGAAACACTTGGGCCATGGGGTCCCAGTGCACACTCTGTGTTTAAAGACATCGCCCGTAGGCTTATCGACTCTACACGTGACCAGAGGGCTGGCTTTTTCTTCGGACAGAAAATAAGCATTGCCATTCAACGTGGCAATGCTGCCAGTCTTCTGGCAACTTTCCCCTGTGATAGTGATGCGGACGAATACTTTGACGCCTAAATTAAGGGTATAATTTTTGTTGTTTTCTTTTACTTTCTTTTTATTTAATAGTTTAGTTGTAGTTAATTTTAAGTTGTAAACATTTATGTAGTTATATTTAATTAAAACAATGGAAAAAAAAAAAAAAAAAAAAAGTACCACCTAAATTGTTATTCTCACCTTCCCTGGACTTCTACGAACATTTCAAGACCAAAATTAGCTAAACCGGTTCAGTCGTTCTCGAATTTTAGTGAGACTATGGAATGGAAATTGATTTTTATTTATATACATACATAGATTTAGCAACGTTTTAATGCTATCATGAACCTTTTCCTAAAGAAAGTGCCGGCTAGTAACTGAGAATTGTGAATATCAAAAACTGCAGCTGGTAATGGACACCTCGGTAGTTTCGATTACGACAATTTGACCACAGAAACATAAATAGTAAAAAAGTGACTATGGACGCAAAAACATCATTACCTAAACATTCCTTCATTCCTTACTCTAGCTATAGGGCTCCTAATATAATATAATAAATACATCCTAACAATTCCCCTCAACTCAATGTCATTGAACTACATAAATAATACAAAATCAAAGCTACATAAAACGTCAATGCAGCCGTATTCTCGAAGAATCAACCACAACCCTCGTCACTTGCCTTTCAGGATATGTATCCCTAAATTTTATTCGAGTTCCCTTAGAGAATTGTCCCTAATATTGCATAACTTATTTACTGCCTCGCGAAGGCAGAATTCGAAGATTGAGAACGCTGGAGAGCGCAAGAAAATTGCTTCGATACATATAAGATTAAGGTTATGAACGTTTATGCGCTCAGATCCGAAGAAAATATTGTAGTGTGTTTGAATCGCTTTTATATTAAATTTGACATGAAGAAGTTTTACTTACACGAGAAGTGCCAAGAGCTAAGAGTAGATTAGAGTAAAAAAATATTTTTTTTAAACACGTTGCCCCACACTGGGATTTTATACTGTGTCGTGGGTGCGTTTACAAACATACAAGCTCACATACACATTACACCCAGACCCAAAACAAAAATCTGTGTATCACACGAAGAGTTGTTCCGAGCGAGAATCGAACCCACGACATGTTGCGCGGCAGTCAGTTGCCCAACCACCGCGCCGACCGTGCAGTCTATACATAGGAAAAAACCTTTTTTTAACGCCTTGAAGAAGACATAAAATATGTCTCAAAATTGGCAACAAACTCACGCTTCTTCAACAAAAACGGAGAAGTTGCACAGTACACTAGAATTATCTCCTGTGTCATGGGCACAAATATACAATTTCACATACACATGACACCCAGACCCGATTTATTTGGTTGGACATGGGACATCCAGGATGTACCATCCATGTTAAGAATGCAAAGTCATGAACCAAGGACCTTTCCCAAAGTTTAGACAGCCCATGAAGTTTCTGAAGCTAACTCTTTATCTTCGTCCGGGTTTCGGCATGTTTAAAAGGATAAAAAGTTTATAATACTTTTAAGGGTGACTCCACGTGGATACTTAAGATGAAATGTTAAGGGAAGGGAAGGTAATAATATCCGAGTTCAAAGAACAAAGTTTTTTTTATGTAAACGATTAGAGGGTTCACCTGATGGTAAGCAGTCAGCGTCGCCCATGGACATCTGAAACACCAGAGGCTTTATAATTGCGTTACTGGTCTTTTTGGATTAGGAATTTGAGGATTGTTGGGGATTCAGGGATTGGGAAGGGGGGGACTTGTCGCGTGAGTGAGGTAACCGGAGGAGGCCCAAATATCCCCCATATTTGGGCCTTCTCCGGTTACCTCACTCACGCGACAAGTCGGTTTTTTAAACAAAGATGATAAAAGAATGGACGGATGAATTTTTCTTCTCTTTTGAGTTTGGCCGAAACAGAGGAATTTTGAAATCAATTAGATACCAAAATTAACTCAAGGCAACATATTTTTAGCACCACAACACTTCGTCTTTCCTCGCAAGTTTTGGATGAATAGAGGCCATTTTAAATTAATTAGGCATCATTAGAATTACTTCCGTACTAAATTTAATACATCGGAAGAAGCCACTAAAGGTAAGAACAATCAATTGGGCTATGTATTGGTCACCTACTTACTAATGAGTTGTATTTATTTTTAAACCAGTGTATTGAAAACAATAGCCACTCACCTCGATTTCCATTTCAGATTGTCTACAAGATTTTCCGTATATGGTAGAATTAATGGGACGATGAATGAATAATTAATCTGATGAGAAATCTTCAAGTCTGCTTTAGGAATATGATTACTTTTTTTCATATTTTTTTTATGGCATAGGTCGGTATACGAGCAGACGGATCACCTGATGGTAAGCAATCGGCGTTGCCCATGGACACCTGGAACACCAGAGGCGTTACAAGTGTGTTACCGGCCTTTTGGGGATTAGGAGTTTGAGGATCGTTGGGCATTCGGGGATTGGGGAAGGGGAGGGTTATTGGGCCTCCGGTAACCTCACTCACACGATGAAACACAATACAAGCGTTGCTTAACGTCAGTTTTCTGTGAGGCCGTGGTATGACTCCGGTCGAACCGGCCCATTCGTGCCGAAGCATGGCTCTCCCACACTTAAAACTCATCTCAACTCATATGGAAGTTGATTTCTCTTGTTGTTCTAGTGACCAGATAAGTTGGGATGATCCGTTACAGTTCAGAGAAGGATTAAAAATAATACTTACACAACACAACATCACGCCTTTTATCCCCGAAGGGGTAGGCAGAGGTGCACATTACGCCACAGTACAAAGTAACACCCACTTTTCACTATTTATGTTATGAGTCCCATGTAATAGGGGGTGAGCCTATTGGTGAGGAAATGTGTCCGGTATATGGCAATAGGCTCAACCCACATAACATAAATAGAGAAAAGTGGGTATTGTACTGCCGTAATGTGTACTTCTGCCTACCCCCTTCGGGAATAAAAGGCGTGTTGTTATGTTATGTTAATAATATAGAATTAAAAGAAAATCTATGTTCCCTGTTTAGATTTTCTAACATCTTCATCAGTCAAACATCAAAGTCTATCAATATAAAGTCGTCTACTTCACGGATGCTGTCTACGTCTTCCAGTCATCCCAAGCCATAAGTAAGTCCAGCCAAAAATCTATCAATCACTATAAAAACAGACCTTTTTACTACTTCCCGAACCAACACACATATTGAGCAACAAATCCATGCGAAAAAAAATGATTTAATACAAAATAGCATTTTGATGGAACTGACCTTCCAATGGACGTCGACGAATGTACAGATGCAGCATATGAATCTACTACAATCTGTCATTTTTGACATTCTATTCCCGACTTTATGTCCAAACAATAAAGTTGAAAGTCTAATAAAGGAACTTGATAGAATGGTGTAAGTTTATGTGCTGGTGTGTGTGCTGCAACGCGGAAGTTAGTCTCGGCATTGTTCCAGAGAGAGACCAGAGATATTTACGGACGGACAACTGTCCGGAGTCTAGTGTTAATGTTTTTTTACATTTATATGAAGAAGAAGTTATCATGGTATTAATGACAAAGAAAGACGGAGAGAATGGAAAACCATCCATGGAAAAAATATCTATTTAAGCGTGGGAGAGCCATGCTTCGACAAGAATGGGACGGCTCGACCGGAGTGATACCACGGCCTCACAGAAGACCGACGTGAAACAACGTTGTGTCGTGTTTCGTCGTGTGAGTGAGGTTACCGGAGGCCCAATTACCCTCCCCTTCCCCAATCTCCCCAATACCTGAATCCCCAACGATCCTCGAACTCCTAATCCCCAAAAGGCCGGTAACGCACTTGTAACGCCTCTGGTGTTCCAGGTGTCCATGGGCAACGCCAATTGCTTACCATCAGGTGATCTGTCGGCTCGTTTACCGGCTTTTGCCATAAAAAATAATATTGTCTAAGTGTAACTTTTGGAAACAATCTACTAAAATGCATATGATATGTATCTACTAAAATTGAAAGTAGTTCACTCATTTCGAGTTAGTTTTTATGAGCAAACTGGCCAATGATATACTTAGGAGATTTTACGACTGAATGACAAGGACCTTTTGTGAAACAGACACACATTAAGATGTTTATCTCAAATAAAACAGTTTTTTGTTACAATCGCCAACAATTCCGGCATACAATGAATTTATGTACATAAATAAATACATAGAAAGAATTTGCTGTAGCGAAAAATGTGTAGAATTCTTAAAATAACAGATTTTTTTGCAAGCTTGGCAGCCGGGAGATATATACAACGCTTCTTGAGTATGCAACTGCATGAATCAAATATTTGTATGATCTACAGATAGGCAGTTATTCTTGAACACTTGAGAAAGACTGTGAGTCTGGTCTGTACCTAACACTAAGGCAAGGAAACCGTCAGTCAAGGTGGGTGTCAGCCCTACTGGGCCCCATCTGTAGTGGTTTAATGACTCTTTGACGCGTCTGCGGATCTGGGGGTCAGTTTTCGTTTTTTTTTAATACTGTGAAGGCCGGAATCATAGCTAGAGTAGGAGTACCTATCACATGAAACTCACGACAAAAATGGCGAAAAGTAGATGTCAATACATGTAATTCTACCTTCGTAGAATCTTATAAGGCATGATGACATGTCATGTGATGAAGAAATGGCAATGAACCTCAAGAACAGAGTCTCCTTAACCTTCAATCATCTCGCAAAAATTCAGCTACAACTCACAACAGATGTTTCCGTTTCCACTACAAATAAATAAACCAAATTTTAAAATAACACAAGCCGTGATGTAGTCAGATTTTATCATTCCTACGTAAAGACGGAAGCAAATCAAAATATACCAGTATCTCGTAACACATTCTCAGCCTTAATGCTTTAGTATCAGAGCTAGATATCCAGTGATCCTAATGATATCTTGATGTGCTGGTCCGTACCTAGTTCTAAATCTGAATATAAATATGATGTTTTTATTAACGTTTCCGTTGATTTATTTTAATATCTATGTGTACACATAAAATAAATATAAGACAGCTAATCCCTCGCTTTTGAAGTCCACGAGTATCTATTTTAAAATCTTGCTATTGCTAATTTGAAAGATGATTTAATTGGGAGATATGTTTAGTCGAGGCCTGGTGCAGAAACTCGACATTACATGTGTATTTTCCATCTGATGATGACATTAGGAGAGCCAAAACGCCTAACGTCACTGATAGACAGATGGACGGACAAGTTAATTTTTGACGTTTCTGAAGAAAGAAATATAATTTATTCGATACCAGGCATGAACCACCAAATATACAAAGATAAAATAACATTGAAAACAAAATAAAAAAAACAATAAAAACACTAAATAACCTTAAAAAACAATAAAAAAAAGTAAAATAAAATAGAGGGTGGCAACATTTCAAAGTGTCTAATTAAGGATTAATTGAAATAAATGCTTTGACTTTGACTTTGACAAAGCAGTGCGAATTTTGAAACGTTACTTTATAAGAGCCTAATGTTTCTATCAAGCTCTCATAAATTTTAAGAAACTCCTAAGTTAAGATTGTGTGTGAAACCTAACAGTAGAAGTATGAGGCTACTAGGAGAGCTTAGTAACTCATAGTTAAGAGATGATTTAGGATTGGTTAGTGAAAAGTGAAGAGTTCTCGATTAAAGGAGATCAAAACAAAATTGCGCTACACACAAGAAAAGAAAAAAAAACGTTCCAAAAATTACCTCTCTTGTCATAGATCTCAAAACGCCATAACATATAAAATTCAATTACCGAAGAATTTCCCTTTGCCTCCGTTAATACGGAACACGTCAGGATAAAATTTGCATCCAATAAATTACATTAACATACGAGACTTGTCTAAAAATGGCGGCGGGAACGCTAGCTAAGTCAAATTACTCGGCATGACTTGCATAACATCATAATAACGTGTCGTGTCGACGGTCGGTGATGGAATGAAAACTTGGAGCGATGAGATAAAGTTATATTGACAGGAATTGCGGAAATTATATATAAAATATGTATGTAGGTACTTTATATAGCTAAGTACGTATGTACTATAGTACGACGTATTGTAGTTCGTAGTGTTGATATTGTGGCTGTAAATGCGACACAAAGGTTAGAGTGGTTGTCAAAAGAAGTGAATTATTCGATATTTCAGAAATTAATATTGACATTGACAGTCAGTTAATCTTACAGACTAACTTTCTATTTAAACTTTGACAAACTTTGACTCGTAGAGAATGTCATATTATGGCATTAACTCGTCGAGTACCGGTTTTATAGACACAATTAAAGAACAATAGGTCGCGGTCACCGGTGACCGCTTGGTGTTTGACAGTTTAAGTTGGCATTATGTACCACAATTTTGTAATATTTTATAGGTATATTGAAGATTTTTACCTTTTTCATTTTTTTATACTTGATAGGTCGACGTTTGAACATCTCGCCTAGTGGTAAGCGGATGATTAAATAAAATAAAAAAAAACACCTAAATATAATAAATATATGCATAAAACGATTACGCAACTTCTAACCACAACAACAAATTGTATAATTTATATATTTTTTAATATTAAGTGGACATAGTTTGAGGAAAGGAATATTCAACAATTTCTATTGAGTTGAAGGTCGAGTCGGGGACTACCGCCGCATGAGGCTAGGGCAGTACGCATACGGGTTTTTTTTAAGGGGGAAAATCATCGAATGACTGCTCCCGCCTGGGTGAGGCGGGAGGGAGTGTCAGACTCTTAATGACTAAAAACCACCCCGTTCCTTCTCCTGCACGTCGAGCCGGAGCCCCGGGTACCCGTTTGGTTCTCCGCGACCCTGCATACGGGTTCCCTAATTTATGCTTTAAAAATAAAATTATTGATGAAAATTAAACAATTAAGGGTCGATACAGTTAATACGGTAGTTGACAACTAGTCAAATTCAATACTTTTATCGAAACGTCAAAAACTATAATGTTTTACGAATTTTGTACGATATACTAGCTTATGACGTCATAATATTTTCGCGTCAAATAGCACACTTATATCTAAAGAAAATGTTAGAATGAATAGAAAATTAAGTATATCGGCAAATAAATGAATGAAAGTGTAACTATAATATCTAGATATAAATAGATAATGCCTAATTATTATGTAATTTATACTTTCAGTAATAATTATAATTGTGGTTAATTGTAAGGTGTAAATAGGTAGGTATTCTAAGTATTAGGTAGGTACCTAATACTTAGAATGTTCAAATCGGCAAGTAAAACCAAATGTACGGACATCAGCTGTGAGTTAGTGATTGACGTCAAACTGTCATTATATACCTAATGTTTACGCATACAAATCGTACCATCGTACGATTGTAATGTGTTTTGGTTACAATGTACGTATATATTTTTTTTCTATACTAATATTAGAAAGAGAAAATAAGAGTTGAAATCACAGCGTGCAACATTTTGTAGCACGTTATGACGTATAAACCTCCCACTCCTAAACTTAACTTCGTTTTATCTAAGTATTGTTTTGTAAAACGACAAAATAAACAAATATCTGTCTAATATTTTTTCATTATCTAACTGACGGACTAATTAGATTTTTAATTTTGATACCCTGGAAACTACTCAATTCTTACAAATAAAATCATTTCAGAAATAATGTAAGACTGGGAAAAGTATTTGCCTACGATGTGTAGTAAATAAGGACAGTTCTGCAACGGGAAAATCCCTATTAATAGCATATCATCAACAGGTAGGGTACATACTTCCAATTCAGTTCAGCATTCATTAAATTATAATGAACTTTTCATAATATACCTATTATTGAAAACAAGTATAACAGCTCACACATAGGACCCACTTAGTTTTTAGTAAAATTTCCGTGGTAATAATTTCGTATAATTTATGATTATGTAATATAATGTTATGTTAATATAATATTATGTAATATAATCATAAATCATGTATTCAGATACAATGTAAATTGTTTATTGAATAAATGAAATGAAATGTGGTGCCTGGCGACTGGGCTTCACCCAGTTATACAGTCTCTTTTTTGCGCCTTTAGGCTTAATTAATTCTGTCTCCTGCAGTAATTTACCGAAGGAAGTAGAAACTATCGTTTTTTTTCTACTCCTCTTATAATATCTTCTGATTCACTTCGTTGCGGGAACCAAGACAGTTATTCATGTCCATGGGACGCGCCGGACTTCAGTGTTCCGGTGTTTTCATGGTTGTATCTACTGTAGATCCTGGCTTACAGGAGTTGCAGCGGTTCTGGGCGGTAGTGGTGGGCTTGTCCCATTAAAAAAAAGAACTGTTCATAATTAGTATGGTCTGTCAACGGCTCAACATTATGCAATGAATTTTCCTATTGAAAATTACCATCAGCAATTCCATTTCAAAATTTTAGTGCATTTTATTTTAACCTCTATGCTTCTGAGAACATTAGTTAAAAGACCGGTCAATATCTAGATAATGATCGTTTAAGAAAAATCACCCTTAAGGCAATGAAATAAAGATGTGAGTAACAAGAGATGAACACTATGCGAATATTTAAACTCCAAATTACATATAGTAATAAAAACGAATGTACCATGAAAGCAATCGATCATTTACGCTTAATGGTAATGATATGCCTAGTACATACATAAGTACACTTATTTTATAAACATCACAGTTGATAGACTAGACACTATATTAAAGACTGCACGGTTGGCGCGGTGGCTGGGCAACTGGCTGCCGCGCAACGTGTCGCGGGTTCGATTCCCGCACGGAACAATTTTTTGTGTGATCCACAGATTGTTGTTCCGGGTCTGGGTGTCGTGTATGTGAATTTGTATGTTTTACGCACCCACGACACAGGAAAAAATCCTAGTGCGGGGCAACGTTTTAAAAAAAACAAAATAATACTTAACCATTTATTTTCAGCTAGCTACAACGCAGTATTGTCATTATGTTTGCTTGCTACTCTTTTCTTAAAAACTACTGAATTGATCTGAATGAAATTTGACACTGAGATAGATTGGTATGAAACAACACATTGGGTTCCTTACATCCCGATAACTCGGGCGAAACTGCTGGCTGAAGCTATTTTATAATTATACATAACATAACATCACGCCTTTTATCTCCGAAGGGATATGCAGACATTACGGCACTTAATATCTACCACTGTACAATGTAACACCCACTTTTCATTATTCATGTTACGAGTCCCATGTAATAGGGGGTAAACCTATTGCCATATACCGAGCACAATTCCAGGCTCCGTGCTACTACTGAGATTTTTTTTTAAACCCGGTAGTACTTTGCCCAATTCGGGAATCGAAGCCGAGACCCCATGCCCGGCAATCGCACTTGCGACCACTCGACCAACGAGGCAGTCATAGTCGGTTTATAATTATAGTAGAATACAATACCTACCTAGTCCGTATAATTCTCAAGTACAATTTCCAACAAGATACAGACCTAGACACTTATTCAACTCATCAGACCATTATCACAATATAAAACAATGAAATTACGTAATAATTGCTGTCTCACCTCGCGTTACACTCGTTATCTACACAATACATGAATACATGTACATATCTATGTATGTATATGGAGATAACAACATCAAACTCTAAATATTTATACTTGGTCTTTCCAAACACTTTTGTATCATACGTTCAATGAAGACAAACGATGAAAACACCGGTTGGTAATTATCGATGAATCTGAGTATCGACATCACCACACCACTACACACGTACACACTTTTTTTTTAAACTGTCAAACACCGCGTGGACACCGGTGACCGCAACCTATTGTTCTTTAATTGTGTCTATTATGACGGTACTCACAAGGGTGGAAAATCATCGAAGGACTGCTCCCGCCTGGGTGAGGCGGGAGGGAGTGTCAGACTCTTACTGACTAAAAACCACCCCGTTCCTTCTCCTGCACGTCGAGCTGGAGCACCGGTTACCCGTTAGGTTCTCCGCGACACACAAGTACACACTAGGGTTAACCGAAAAAAGTATTTACCGAAGAAAATTGCAAAAAAATCGTGTCTTTTAACATAAAAATCATTTTAGTTTTAGTTTTAAGTTCTTTCAGTTATCTTATTTTGTTTTGTATCTGTTGCATGTATCATTTACACTGTGTCTTATATTTAATTTCCTTTACCTGTCGCAGGTCTGCAGGAAGAAATCCCTTAAGGGATATGCAGTACCTATGTACCTCATGATTGTAATGTGTCCTTTGTAATATTGTCTGTGTGGTGTAGGTACATGAAATTATAAATAAATAAATAAAATAAATCTCTTTGTTACATTTGAACATATACGTTTTTCTTAGAAAAATCGGGCAATGTTCATTAGGGAAATATGCCGCAGGGTACTTGCCCAGATTTGTATAGAAAACCGAACTACTAGAAATCGATTACAAATTCTACTAAAATACTTACCTATCTTAGCAGGCAACCTTGTCAGACACCCACATTAAAATAACATTCGAGCGAAACACGTACTAAATGGGATCAAAGATTATAATACTGCACCAATTACGGCCGATTGTTGATCCGACGCCTACGGGAGCTGCATTCACGACGACTTGGTGAAGTATTATACGATCAACGATTGGCAAAATGGACATTAAATCAATTAATTGCGTTAAATACTGTTTTATTGATACAAAGATCTCTTGTTGTTGTTTTCCGTTTTAGCAGACATGTTACTTACATCATCAATGATTCAGCAACTGAGTTTAGTGGCATCCGAAAATCGACTTTACAGTCAGTGTAATCCAGGTAGCATCACAATATGTCATGACATGATAAAAAGTCTTGATTAGCGGTGATTTAGTTGCTTTTCGGAAACACAAAAGCAAGATAACGTATCAATGCAAGTGATTACACGATAAAGTACAGGAAGCAACAACCAATTATCTGTTTGTAGGTACATAAATTAATACTTATGGAGCCAATCTGGCTGGCGCTTAGAAATACTTCGTCTTTCTGATCGGAAATTGCACTCCAGAAATAGATACCACCTTTGAAATAGACTATTATCCAATTCGTCGTCGGCTGCTGCAGACACCACGCCATTTTTATCCACTATCTAAACAATCTGTAATTGTCTTTGTGAAATCTAATTGTGGAACATTTTCAATCGATCGTTTGCCGACAAGGTTCACCGACAAATTCCTGCAGTTACGTCAAACCTTTCCTTTGGACGACTTTAATGACTTGGCAACATATTTTGCAAACAATACATATAAAAGTAAACAGTACGGTTGTTATTTCGCAACAGTGCACAACCTGCATATTCGCAGCGATCGGAATATAAATATTTATAGCGAAATTGTTTATCAGGTGAATAACATTAGACTTTGAATTACGCTGATTAAGGAATCATTGCATCAACAAATTCAAACAATCGACGCGTTCGAATTTAAATTTAAATAAATGGAACATAAAATCAATGAAAAATTAAACTTCCATAGATTATAAACAAAATGGAGGAACGCATCGTGTTTGGTTGCGTCACAAGTCAGAAGCGGAGGTTTATAATGATCGTGTATCAGATAGTTATACAAGAGCACGGCCATACTGTCCTTGTGCCAGCCTAACACCAAGAGCAATGTCAGACGAGAATAGACACCGGACCGTCATTGAGGCACCGTTGAATTGGTGCCAAAGAATCGTCGAAGACAGACGGATAAAAATACACTAACAATGTCAGGCCACCGTAATGCCAGTTTATGAAAAAAATCACTAATACTATTATGTAAAACTTGGCATACGGTACATTCTGTTTCCATTATAACTTGTATATTAATGTTATATTTTATTTACAGTCCAATATTTACTTAAGCGGTGGTTAGTAACTGCATATTAATTGGCTATATTTGCGTTACGATGTGTTCCAACCGCATTGCGTGCATCGGTGCGATTTGACATTTCGATGTGATTGGTGAAAAAGGCGGGTGTGTGGGTGTGATTATGTCACGTAGAATGGAAACCAATAAAAACTGGTGTAATGAACTTGCAACCTATCTTTCACATTTGTGGAATATTAGAACAATAAATGCTACTGAAGTACACAACGTTTGAACTTCGAACTCTGAACTTTTGATATTCTTAACATTTTTTTTTTTAAATAAAGTCGTCGGTTGTCTATTACCATCGCCTACATGATACGTGAGCAACACCGTCAGTGTTGCAAGTTAGCTGTGCAAATAAAACCTGTTACACAAAATCACACAATTTTTGCAACACCTTCTGTAATACGCTCTCTACAGTATAAAGATGTGGGTGCCCAATGAGCAACATAAACTATAAATAATATCTATACTAATTTTCTTATTAACGCCCCACACGAATGCATGAATAGAAAATAGCTTCGAGTTGAGATAGCAACATCTGGTATAGCAACATATTTATGGTAGGTATACACACAGGACATAATAATATCGCCTGATGGTATACGATCAGTGCTGCCCAAGTGCCCATTCATTAGGTAGTCCAAATATTAATTAAAGGGAAAATATCGTTTAAAGCCAAAACATTTTACATTTTACTAAAAATACCATAGTCAGTAATACAAAATCAGTAATAGATAAAAAGCCGGACTTCAGTGTTCCGGTGTTTTCATGGTGGTATCTACTGTAGATCCTGGCTTACAGGAGTTGCAGCGGTTTTGGGAGGTTTTGGCGATTTGTCCCATTAAAAAAAATAGGTACAAAGTATTTTCTCTATACAAAAACACCACCCAATGCTTTAATTTTTAGAGTTCTTCTACCTGTATTTTTCAGTTAAGTATTGTTTTTTTTATGGGTATAACCCGATAAACGAGCAGACGGATCACCTGATGGTAAACAATCGGCGTCGCCCATGGACACCTGGAACACGTGAGGCGTTACAAGTGCGTTACCAGTCTATTGGGGATTAGGAATTAGGATTGTTGGGGTCCTGGGATTGGGGAAATTGGGGAAGGTTGATAATTGGGCCGGCGATTGCTGCAGAGTAATAATAAATTTACTAGGTCACAGTCCCATACAAACTACTGTAGAAGTTTTTCTCTTCTTCTCCTCTTAAAATATCTTCTGATTCACTTCGTTGCGGGAACCAAGACAGTTACTCATGTCCCTGAGACGCGCCGGACAGTGTTCCGGTGTTTTCATGGATGTATCTACTGTAGATCCTGGCTTACAGGAGTTGCAGCGATTTTGGGAGGTTGTGGCGGGCTTGTCCCAAAAAAAAATTAAGTGCGTTACCAGCCTATTGGGAATTAGGAATTAGGATTGTTGGGGGCCCTGGGTTTGGGGAAATTGGGGGAGGGTGGTAATTGGGACTTGGATTGCTGTAGAGTAATAAAAAACTTTACTACATCACGGTCCTATAGAAACTACTGTAGAAACGTTCAGAGGTTTCTCTCACCGTCATAAAGAAGGGTTTTATTTCCGTGACAAACAAAACCCACTTATTGAAAGGGATTAATGCCCGAATATTCAAACGCTACTCAATTTTAAATCGCGCTTAAGTATAGTTCTGTCACCACTAATTCTTTGTGAAATGACAGAGATGGCACGATATTTAAGCACGACTTAAAATTGAGTAACATTTCAGTATTCCAGCAAATGATAAGCAAAAAGCGAGAGAACTCAAAATACATATTACCCATTTCTTTGAATGGAAAGCAATAGATAGTTGTTATAAGTTTAATGCAACTGATGGGCAAATCGTTACGACATAAACATGTACTGTAGATAAACATATAAGTCTGTAGGTATGTTCATTCGTTCTATGGTTACTGGTTACATCATTTCACGACGCAAGTAATAGGTTATCAACCTTTAATAAACTGCTGCAATGCAACTCTTGCATTTATATCCCAGTGATATTACGACTGCCTCATTGGCCGAGTGGTCGCAAGGACGACTGCCGGGCAAGGGGTCCCGGGTCGAGCAAAGTATTACTGGGTTTGTAAAAACCTCAGTAGTACCACGGAGCCTGGAAATGTGCCCGGTATATGGCAATAGGCTCACCCCCTATTACATGGGACTCATAACATAAATAGTGAAAAGCGGGTGTTACATTGTACAGTGGCATTAAATGTCGTAATGTGCACCTCTGCCTACCCCTTCGGAGATAAAAGGCGTGATGTTATGTTATGTTTGTTATGTGATATTACGACTGTAAATGAATAGAACATAAAGTATCTATCTATCTATACATACATGCTACTTATCTATACGTAGGTACATTGGCTGTTTATTACGTCAACCGCAATGTTTACAGAAGGCGTCTAACAAATTATCCGGTCGTACTAATTCTGGCTATATTTTGACCCATGTATCCCGTTTATTTATGCCCGGATCCCTTGTTCTATGGCGTGAAACGTTTTTAAAAATATACTCTGACGTCATAGCACTATATCACACACCCACGCGAATTCTAATTACAAAATGATAGACGCGTAACAACAATTTCCGTTGTCACACTTTTTTTTTATAAAATTTTCTTAATTGACCAAAGAGTTTCGTTTCATTAGACCATAGAGGCTAGTGTTCTCTCTTTCTGACACTTGTAGGGCATAAAAGGAAATGTGTGCCGAGTTAATTGAGTTTATCGCGTCACATTACGCCGGGCGCTAATAAAAAGCGTGCCACACAAGTCGGTCCCTTCAAGTCATACATTTTAAAAACGAAAGCATTTACATACGTAATTAAAACGTTAGCAATTCCAAGTGTACATGACCTTTTATTTTGTATATCGTGACATGGAATTAGGGATTTAAGTACAAAGATAACTACGGTCTAATTGTGGCATTCATTTTGGAAAAAGTGCTTCAAATTCATATTTGTCTACTAAGCTTTGTGTTGATTTACATAGGTACTTGCAAATAGATACACTTGATATAATCTGTTGATAAATTACTTATTTATCAATAACTACTAGTCATTGCGTTTTAATCATCAGTCACTGACATTAAGACCTTAAATGACCTTAGGAACCATCACGGTTAGACTACAAACAATAAAATAAATATTTTTTAACAAAAACCAACATGGAGAACCAACAAATACTGAAAATATTGGTATACATTTTCTCAAATATTTATCGAAAAGCAATTAAATTGGATAATGTGAGATTCGTTTACACCGTGCAGTTTTGTTCAAGTAATTATTGCCTTTCTTTTAGCGATACAAATTAAAAATGACGTCACTATCGTAAAACACCATTTTAAAATAGGAACAGAATTTAAATTCCGCCATTATCAATTTCGAACACAATTTTGGCAAGTACAAAGTTTTATAAAAAAATAAAATTTAAAATACTTTTAAGTACCACAGATAGATAATTATTCTTTCGGACTGCCAGAAATATCAACAGCGTTTTGGCAACAACGTAACATCGGCATGGCTTTGACTCGTATCTCGTTTTGCCATTTATGGCAACCTGGCAATGGCAACAGTTTTAACGGGAACATTTTTAATTACTGAATGCTTTATGATACCGCCTCTATTCCACGAAGCAGTAAGCTGAGTTGCACGTGTAATGTAAGTAGTACCTAAGTACTAAGTAGGATCTTAAGTGGGCTAATGTCTAAGTGTAATTTAATAAGGACCAAGCCGATTGCCTCAATCATAATTATTGATTACTCAGTGTTCGAAAAAATTAAACAATACGTAATACAGACTATTTTTTTAACGACTTCAAACTAGATATCTCGCGATTAGCAGAACCAATTAAGATACTGTTTTCGGAAAAAAGTTTGTTACACTTAGGAGAATGTTTTAGCATATTAATTATACCGAGTTCAAAAAAGAGGGTATTGAAATCGTTTTTTTTTTAACGTAGTTTATACCAGAATTATTATGGGATTTTTTCAAGGGGGAAAAATAATCGAATGGCTGCTCCCGCCTGGGTGAGGCGGGAGGGAGTGTCAGACTGTTACTGACTAAAAACCACCCCGTTCCTTCTCCTGCACGTCGAGCCGGAGCCCCGGTAACCCGTTAGGTTCTCCGCGACATTATTATGGGATAGGTTGACTAATAAGCAGACGGATCATCTGGTGGTAGTAAGTAATCAGCATCGCCTATGAATATGCGTAACACCGAGTTACGAACGCGTTGCTGGCCTTTTAGGAGCTAACTCCTCCGCTCCTCAATTGAAAATTGGACATAAGACAGAACAAGGCGGGCCTATAAACTACTAAGAAATCTTTTTTTAAATAGGTGTACAATCTACATTACTATCTTTGACATTTATACACATCAAGTGCAAAACGGCTCAGTAATTCATATCAGAAGGAGATAAGATCTCCAGCAAGTATCTACAGACAGACTGATTTGACCTTTGCTTCTAAATAGATAAGTGTCTATATTCCAAAGCAGGTAACACCTATAAATCTAAATATATACAAAACCAGCTAATAGGCCCCAATGGCTTTTACAACTGCCTTCTTATATTGGAAGTCGCATAAAACGTGTCACGCTTTTAGCAAAGTGCACATATTCAATCTAATACCTCACTTTTAGCCGTCAGACCACCACGGATGGGGCCCATTAGGGCTGATACCGATACGGAGTCGCGGAGACCCTAACGGGTTACCGGGGCCCCGGCTCGAAGTGCGGAAGTAGGAACGGGATGGTTTTTAGTCAGTAAGAGTCTGACACTCCCTCCCGCCCCCGCCTCACCCAGGCGGGAGCAGAAACCCGATGATTTTCCCCCTTAAAAAAAAACCTTAGTTTTGACCAGTTATCTAATATTAACGGGCAAAAGCGCGTAATCCTATTGGCCTATTGCCTATTGGAGTAAACAAGATGCAAATTCAGACCATTGACAATTTATAAAACAAAACATGGTCAATTTTCGTTTCCCTGCCCCTTGCTCAAGTCGTATTTGTGACTCGACTACTAAAATTTTCCAATACTAAATGTTGAAATAGTCTTTGCCAAAGTATAAGGCAAATATCACAAACATCATTAACGTAACGACTTCCGAAACAATCCCAAAACAAAGGAATCACTTAGTACAATGTTATCAAAGCACGGTATTGCTTAATTCACTCAAATCGTGCCAAAACGTTGACTTTATCGCGTTTATCAACAAACAAAATCCCTCTGTTTTCTTTGATAATCTCTTGCCAAAATAACATTGAACATTTGCATCTGTTTGTACGTTTGATCCAGTCTTGCTTCCTACTCCCACTGTATTGCGAAGATTTGTCTGAATGTGTGAATGTTTAGTACTCCTTCACGCAAATGCTACTCAACACGCCTTAGTACGGTTTTTTTTTACGTTTAAAGTCATCGTAACGAGTACGCGTTCTGCTGTGATTGGCCGGCTCCAATGAACAAACCAATCAGAGCGTCGAACGCCGTCGCCGTTTAAATTACTTTAAACCTAAAAGAAACTCGTACTAAGCCTATCTGATTTGCATAAAATTTGGCATTTTTTTAGGGGAAAATATCATCAAATGACTTCTCCCGCCTGGGCGCGGTGGGAGGAAGTGTCAGACTCTTACTGACTAATAACCACCCCGTTCCTACTCCTGCACTTCGAGCCAGAGCCCCGGTAACCCGTTAAGTTCTCCACGGCATAAAATTTGTCATAGAGATAGTTTTCTGGACCTTAACGGCGATTTTTAACTCCGAAACATAGGTGACTCCCTGTTGAAAGCTAGTTAAAGAAATAGATAGCTACATAAATATACTTACACCTTAACACGTCCAGTAATAGATCTGCGTTATTTTTCGCGTGGATGACGTCACGCGCCATCCGCCACGCCCCGAACATGCTATGATGCTCCCAGTCCAGAGCTCTCACACTTTCTCATAATAATTATAAGCAAGGTCATAGGAATCAAAATAAATGAATCATAAGCAATATTATTCAGAATAGAAGGAAAATTGACCACCAATATGCTTATATTGACGCGGTGTCCCGTTACATGCGTCATACGTAATTTCTTTTATTAATCAAGGATCTTCCTTGTAACCTGTTTCGGTAGGAAAATCGTCAGTATTGTTACTTTTTGTCCATTAATTCTAATACTTATTGATTGGATCTGTCGAGTAACCTACTCATTCACAAGAATTAGTTTCGAAAACACAAGTTTGGTGCATTCGCTTCGAAATTGTCAGGGTTACCGCAGGGTCCATAACGGTGCCTTACACCAACAATTGCAACTCCTGTTCACTATCGGGATCAAAATAGCACCGAAACAATAATATCAGTTTTGGATTATGAAAATGATAAGTACACTGACTTTTTTTTAAGCTTCATGCACAAAGGGTACATAAGGTGGACTTAATGCCGCATGCATTTTCTCCCAGTCTGACCTTTGGGTGATGCAGAGAAGAGTTAATGGTGTGAGCAAGAAGCAAGCAACGATTTAATTGAGCAATTAAAATAGATACACTTACATATTTCAGAGAGTTTTCTAAGATAAATTTATTTTCATCTATCCAAATAGTATATTAACTGATTTTACCACTATTTTTCAATTTAACGGACACATAAAAGGCCGACAACACCCAAGCAATAGCAGGCCAGAAACGTAACTAGTGTTGCAGGTGTCCATGGCGCTGATAACTTATCATCAGGTGGTCGGTATGCTCCTGTATTTATCCCATAATAAAAATCTATAGAGGTCAATTAAACAGGCGAAGTCGCGACCTTAACACGTACCTTTCTAAACCTAAACCCATTTTATCAACAAAGATAAGATAATATAGGTCTTTAGACAAGAAGTTGTAGATATTTTTTATGCTACGTATGCTTATCTGACGTTGGCATAAACTGTCAAATCGCTTTAAAAGGTTTTCAATCTTAACACTTTCCAATAAAGTCGATAATAGCACGAAGGAACTTGCCAGTTTAGTGTAACTTCATATGCTGCCGTTAGTACATTCAACTTAAATCTTCAGAAAATTTACATAGCTGTGTGGCAAGGACGTGAAAATCCATTCCTACTTCATGACTAATGTTTGTAGTTTTACACGTAGTTATGTGAACTTGAAAAAATTAAATATGCGTAATATTTTTCGTGTAACAAAATGGACTGTTGTTGAATTTATTTCGTCTCTATTCTGACAGGCTCAGTAGACTTATAACAGAAATGCTATATCCTAGATTCCAAATTTGATGAGGGAAGGCGTCTTCAAAATGGAATCTATAACTGTTTATCAGATTTACGTATTTTTTCAATTTTTTTTAGTCAAGAAAAGGTATTATAGCTAAACAACAAGGACGACCTAGTTGGTCGAATGCTCGCAAGTGCGATTGCCAGGCAAGGGGTCTCGGGTTCGATTCCCGGTTCGATTTTTCGGGCAAAGTATTACTGGGCTCTCAAAAGTCAAAAATCATTTATTTCAATTAGACCAGGAAGGCACTTTTGAACGTCAGCAATAGAAATTTAAAAGTGAAGCTATTTGCTCATTCCATGGTGTAGATTCCTATGGAGAAGAACGAGCAAGAAACTCCATAGGTTACTCTTTTCCAATCAGTTTCACAATACAATTCTTCAGTTACACAGTTTTATTGGTTTGATTGTGCGAGAACAATATAACACCAAATCTAGCCAAAGAGATCGAAAAAGAAAATAACCCTTAAAGACAATAAATAATACAGTCTGGAGCTGACCAGTCACAGTTGACGGCGCCCGTTCACGAACATGACACGTACACCAGCACCGCCCAACTCAACCATATTACAGGGAATCTAGCGACCCAATGCACGTGCCACCGCCAATGAGATCTTTGAGTGAACTTGACAAATATCTCTGTAAATAGCAATAGGCTCATCCCCTATTACATGGGACTGATAACGTAAATAATGATAGGTGGGTGTTACATTGTAGTCGCATTAAGTACCGTAATGTACCTACGCCTCTGCATACCCCTTCGGGAATAAAAGGCATGATGTTATGTTATGTAACAATGACGGAGTAACGCAACTGGCAAAACGTGTGGTTTGAATACACCTTCAGGAAAAAACAGATAGTTATTAAGGTATTTCTTCCAAAATGCTGCAAATGATTAATGTTAAAGTTTAAAAAGAACTATATATCACAAATGTAAATACACCGCACTTCTTCAAAAAGGATTTGATTGTTTACTAATAAAACTACTCCATCAGTTTGAAAATTTATATAATCGTTGAGAAGTTTGTCTTTCAGGGAACAC
Source organism: Spodoptera littoralis (assembly GCA_902850265.1). Lineage (NCBI taxonomy): Eukaryota > Metazoa > Arthropoda > Insecta > Lepidoptera > Noctuidae > Spodoptera > Spodoptera littoralis. The sequence goes on from LR824544.2 coordinate 11,728,653, forward strand.
AGGCAAGCAGCCTGTGTTCCCTGTTTCTTACAAAATTAGGACCTGACGACGGCTATGGTAGAAAATTTGTACCTAACCTAATAAATAAAAAGCCGTTTTTATAATAACTATCGCGAGACATACTAAATTAACTAAAAATCGCGAGTGCCTCACGTGGATATACAGAGAAAAGCTCTATTAGTTTCGAGCCACAGAGGGAGAGGCTCTTCGCATGGCAATGAGAAGTGACTGCGCACGCTGCTCATGAGAAAGATCCCTTGTGTAGTTCGAAACTAGTAAAACTTTAATGGCCGTTGTCCGATAAAGAAATTACAGAATGTCCCATCAACCCACATGTGACTTTTCTAGTCTTGCACATGTCCAGGGGCGTCTCTGACTTCTTACCGACGTCAGTCTGATCATTTGCCCCTTTTTTATGGCATATGCCGTAAACGAGCAGACGGATCACCTGATGGTAAGCAATCGGTAATATTGTGGTAAGCAAACACAACGCAAGCGTTGCTTCACGTCAGTTTTCTGTGAGACTCCTATTCCATATAAAAATGTACTTCCACTTACTCCATCAAGAAGAAACATATCGAACGAATATAAGTCGTAATACGTAAGTGTAATCAACATAAAACCAGTTAACTAATATGAAATAACCTATAAATGTTAGTAAACGAGTTACTATGTAAATGTCCCCGTTAATATTCCATTGTTTATTTATCAATTTATTATCATACGCTGCCAATCATATTAGTTCATATATGTTGGTTTGTGCTGATTTAAAGTGTAAATATATTTACATAGGTACGTCTCTTATTTCCTTGAAGAACATTATAAGACAGAATTGTTAACTTTAAATAAGTTTCTATGAGTTTCTCATTACAATTTATTTCTTCATCTATATAACAGCTATATAGCTATATATAACGGGGTCTATTACAAAACATCAGAAACAATTTCAGAATTTCAGGAAAATCATCGAATGACTTCTCCCGCCTAGGTGAGGCGGGAGGTAGTGTCAGATTCTTACTGACTAAAAACCACCCCGTTCCTACTCCTGCCTTTCGAGCCGGACCCCCGGCAACCTGTTAACTCCTCCGCGGCTCCGTATCGGCATCAGCCGTATTCGGTATCCGTGGTAATTTAAGAAGCATAGTTACTTAAGTATTCTTCTTTTCAAAATTAATCTTCTTTAATAAATTTTTAAAATATTTTGTTAAACTTGCGAATATGACGTCCTAAACTTACTACACGTCGCGGAGAACCTAACGGGTTACCGGGGCTCCAGCTCGACGTGCAGGAGAAGGAACGGGTTGGTTTTTAGTCAGTAAGAGTCTGACACTCCCTCCTGCCTTACCCAGGCGGGAGCAGTCATTCGATGATTTTCCCCATTTAAAAAAAACTTACTACATACGTATGTACTTTTATGTAACCAAGACCTGAATTTATGTCCTTACCTACCTATATATCCTATGAACGATGCACTCTATATATTTCTGTGTATGTAATAGTGTATGTGTATACTTATGCAATGTATATTTGTGTATTTAAAGAGTTTCCGTTCATTGTATATAATGTATCACTTTGGACATATATTTACCTACAATGTTGTTGATACATAATTGTGTTGTTTAATACAGGTGTATAGATTTGATACGTAGGATTTGATACGTACTTGCTTACCTTTTTTTTTTTTTTTTTTTTTTTAAGGGGGGAAAATCATCGAATGACTGCCCCCGCCTGGGTGAGGCGGGAGGGAGTGTCAGACTCTTACTGACTAAAAACCACCCCGTTCCTTCTCCTGCACGTCGAGCCGGAGCCCCGGTTACCCGTTAGGTTCTCCGCGACTCCGAATCGGCATCGGCCCTATTGGGCCCCATCTGTGGTGGTCTGATGGCTCTTTGAGGCGCGCGCGGAACGCGACGCGCCGTACGCTCGGGTCTGTTTCTGGTCGGACGGGGAGCCACCCATGCTCGCCGTCCGCAGGCCCGCGCTTACGGTGGCCGGAGATCGTCCCGCGATCCCCGACGCCCGGTGTGTCCTTCGCGATGGCTGGGTTGCGAGGAGGCAGCGCTTCGCTGCCTCACGCGTCCCGCCTCCTCCTTAGCTAGCATGACTGCTTCGCAAAAGGAGGAGACGGCATCCCAATCCCCCTCGCTCCGCATCATGGCCTGCACTAGGCCCGGACGCGAGAGGTCGCCATCGCCGATCACTTCCCTGAGGACACGGCGGTGCTCAGCCCACGAAGGGCATTCTCCCACCGTGTGTTCCACCGTGTCCTCAGGGCGGTCCTCGCAGTGATGACACCCGGGCGTTTCCTCCCGCCCCATCAGACACAGGTACCTCCCGAAACTGCCATGTCCGGTGAGGACCTGCGTCAGGCGGTAGGTGAGGACGCCGTAGCGTCTCTCAAGCCACTCCTCAAAGAGGGGACTTACCGCTGCAATGGCAGCGAGCCCAGCCCTCGGTTGCGACAGTCGCTGCTGCCATTCCGCCATGAGATCGCGCCGGAGCTCATCCCGCCACGCACTTATCTGGCGCGGCAGCGGAGTTTCGCCCCGGCGACGTGCCTCCGCGCGCATGCTGTGCACGCGCGCGAGCACCTTCGCCTCCAGATCCCACGGCGGTAATCCGGCAAGGAGGTTCGCCGACTCCCCAGAGATCGTGCGGTATCCGCGGATCATTCGGATCGCCATGACCCTCTGTGCCATGAGCAGCGTCCGAGCGGGACGCCGCAACAGGTTAGGCGCCCAAACAGGGGCGCCGTAGAGGGCCATGGACCGCACGACCCCGGTACTTGCTTACCTACTTTAAACATGTAAGAAGATATACAAATTCTCTAATTCGTCACTGTAATAGTACCTACACCGACATCGTAACATCAACCTTGTTATTGGGTGGGATAAGCAGAAGTGCACATAAAACATCACTTTACAAGTTAATGCGTTAATAAACCAGGCATTACCTATTTCAGAATTTACTTACGTTTGTAAGAATTTCGAATTCCAAAATAATTTACTTGAATCGGGAATTGAACCCGAGAATCCTGCTTGGTGAAGCGACATACGACCACTTAACCAACAAGACAATACTTCATATAAATTATGATTTTAAAATAACAGTCATGATTCATTTAATTATCAATCTTTTAACTCGACATTACAACGCAAAGTAAATGTGTTTATTTATTTAAATTCGTATTTGCAAACACAACATCGCAGTTGAACAAAAATATAAATGAGAAATCGAAAGCAATAACCAGTGCTGTTATAATAACAATGTAAATAAACTAAAATAAATCTTACCTACCTTACATTACGGGAGGAAATGCCTTGCGTGTTTTCCATTCCAAACGCATGATCCATTGGTAGACAGCAGCACATCAAGATACACTGTTTTTCTTCAAAATATATCTTGATACTTAAGATAACGTCATTTTTATTTTCCCATGGCTTTTCGGCAGGGTAGATTAAGTAATGTGTCGTGGTGGCCCGGAGGTTTAAGACGCCCGCTTCTCATGCATGAGGGTGCGGGTTCGAAACCTACCAACGGCAAGTACCAATGTGACTTTTTCCGAATTATATGTACTTTCTAAGATTATTCAGATACCACTGACAAACGGTGAAAGAAAACATCGTGAGGAAACCTGGGCTTATAATTTCAAATTATAAGTTTGTAATCGCCAACCCGCATTGAGCAAGCGTGGTGATTAATGCTCAAACCTTCTCCGTATGAGAAGAGGCTTTGCTCAGCAGTGGGCATTTATAGGCTGTTGATTATGATGATGATAATAAAGCATACTTTATCACTGTCTCTACTCTTCAAAGGGGATGTTTGATCTTGATCAGGAATAGTTTGACCAAATCGGGAATTGAACCAGAGATCCTAGCTGTCTAGCTTGCTACAACTCATTCAAGGTCTACTTATATTGGGCTCGCTGCCATTGCAGCGGTAAGTCCCCTCTTTGAGGAGTGGCTTGAAAGACGCTACGGCGTCCTCACCTACCGCCTGACGCAGGTCCTCACCGGACATGGAAGTTTCGGGAGGTACCTGTGTCTGATGGGGCGGGAGGAAACGCCCGGGTGTCATCACTGCGAGGACCGCCCTGAGGACACGGTGGAACACACAGTGGGAGAATGCCCTGCGTGGGCTGAGCACCGCCGTGCCCTCAGGGAAGTGATCGGCGATGGCGACCTCTCGCGTCCGGGCCTAGTGCAGGCCATGATGCGGAGCAGGGGGACTGGGATGCCGTCTCCTCCTTTTGCGAAGCAGTCATGCTAGCTAAGGAGGAGGCGGGACGCGTGAGGCAGCGAAGCGCTGCCTCCTCGCAACCCAGCCATCGCGAAGGACACACCGGGCGTCGGGGATCGCGGGACGATCTCCGGCCACCGTAAGCGCGGGCCTGCGGACGGCGAGCATGGGTGGCTCCCCGTCCGACCAGAAACAGACCCGAGCGTACGGCGCGTCGCGTTCCGCGCGCGCCTCAAAGAGCCATCAGACCACCACAGATGGGGCCCAATAGGGCCGATGCCGATTCGGAGTCGCGGAGAACCTAACGGGTAACCGGGGCTCCGGCTCGACGTGCAGGAGAAGGAACGGGGTGGTTTTTAGTCAGTAAGAGTCTGACACTCCCTTCCGCCTCACCCAGGCGGGAGCAGTCATTCGATGATTTTCCCCCCTTAAAAAAAAAAAAAAAAAAAAGTCTACTTATATAGGTATATATGTCTGTTGAACCTTAGACAATATCATAAATGGCAGAGCAATAAAACAGTGTCCTAACCCTAAAAAAAAAGCCCTAGCTTCGATGTTTGGCACAGCACTTGTAATGCCTCTGATGTTGCAGATCTAGGTACTGTGGGTGCTCCGGAGCAGGTCTCTTTAGAGGACCCGGTGCCCGGTGTTACAGGTGCTGAGGTTGGCCACCGGGGTGGTTTTAGTGAGGTAAGAATCCCACACTCCCTAGTCTTTCTCCCCAAAATGCTAGGCGCCTTTTGAGGGTTTCCACCGACATCAAAAAAAAAAGTATTTAAGCTACGTGACCTACCTTCAGGCGGCCCGTAAACTTTGATGCTACTGATAGTAGAAAAATATATATACGGAAAAAATTTCATACCATTTTCTTATCTGACCTTCATAGATATGTAGTAGGTACATTCAACTTGATTTGTCAAGAAATGGCAAGGCGAAGGTCCAGTCCGAACTGATATCTAAGTTCTGCGTATATAAAATTGGATGGCAGTAATGTACGTATTACGGAAGTGCTGTCCACCGTCCACTGTCTACCATCAGAGATGACGTAAGAACTGAAATTGAGGAATGATACGAGTGGACATAAATTCTTTATAGGTGCCTTAAGGTATCTTTTTAAAGAAGGTACTCCTAAAAGGACTATGGTAAACTTTTTGCAGCGGCATTATTTGAGAACACATTTCCATGATAGACTTTGTACTCAAAAATCAACCCTATCGATAACTACCAATGACTAATAAGCAATAAAGAACCCATTAACACATTCCTTAAAACAATCAATAAAGCAGTCAAGACATCTATATGCACACCTAAATAACCGACACTAAATAGTCCCACACGACACTATCTAAAGATAGTCAGACGCACAATCAACTAGAAAATCAATTAACATAAACAAGAAGACGACGATAACAATGAAAGATGGTCTATATCTCGCCTACAAACGATCTAGCATTCTTGTCGACACTAATATGACGCCATACTGTCACTATTAGGTACTAACAAGTATACATTAATTGAACCAATAAAGCAACGAAACGAGCAATCATCGTAATTCTAATTCATCCTAATATTCGACGCCAATAACACCAATTTTATTGCAAATGACCTTACTTGTAATCTTATCAAGGAATCTAGTTATACAAGTGTTTTATTAGTAGGAAGTCGGTTAATCGAGATATGACTGATTAGTCGTAAGCCTGCTCTAACTGTCCATCCTTGTTCTAATGGCATGCGTGAATCAGGGACTTTTGTCGACAGAGGACCAAAATAAATTCCAAGTTGTGAAATAGAGCCACCGAGGGGTTGAATCAACCTTATGACATATAAGCATTTAGCATATCGATGCGTATATCGAATAGGGACTTCATGAAGCCAGTAACGCTAAAGTCTGTCTATGCGACTGATAAGTTTAATATCTAATGCTACTCTCTTTGTTCTACTAACAAATGTGCTGATTTTTTATCTAAGGCGCGTAAGTAGATTTGATAACATTAATCCTAGATGCTGTTAGGTAAGATATGACGGTTTATTTTGCACACTAAGGTAATTGACATCTATACAGTTACTGAGAATGTGCTGCCGAAGTAATGTTTCATCATTAAGTAATATTGTAGAGTATTAATCTCAACTCTGAACAGTTAAACGTAAATGGAAAGTAATGAGGCCGCCCCAACAAAGGTCTTTTATAACTTACTAGCTTCGCTGGGAGTTTCATAGGCATACTTTATTGCTGAATGTCGTAACTTATACTTTATAAATCCTTATTCCAGAATAGGGCCTATGAAATGCAAAGTATAGTATGGTAAGAAAACCTACATATAAGATTGGTGAGTGCTCCAAAAATGGTTCCTAATAAGTTCCTAGTAATTTTGCATTTCAACTTGAAGTGACGGTATTTTTGGATCTTCGTACATGCCATTCTGGCTAAGAGCTAAGATGGCTACAAAAGTGCTAAATGTCAGCTTAAAACGCTCTTTGCACAAAGTAAAGAGTTGGGGTTGAACATATATCTACACAGAAACTTTTTGTCTGTGAAATACTTTGATATTCTGTCTTGAAAGCAAAAAGTTCTATTTTAACATACAGAATCTTTGGGGAATGGATAATGGGCTTCACACGACACTGTGGAGTGCAAAAACACGTTTTGAGTGGAAAGGGCGAGGTTAATGTACTTACATTTCGCATATTACTGTTGTATAGTTATCAAGTAAACAGAGATCAAAGTAATGGTTTTATAACACTTTTTAGTGGCTATAAGGGGTGACCAAACACAATTCTTACATCAAAACCAATCGTTCTGAAGGAGAATGTGAAAAATCGCTAATCCTACAAATCTAGAAACAGACAAGAATCTATCAGACTTACAGACAATAGTTCAAATCGACATTGATTTCGATCTAGTAATCACCAAAGCTGAAAGAAAATACACACCGATACAAAGAACAGATATAAATAGTAACTCAGAAAGGTATGGTTATTCATGAATCAGAGATAATCCGTATAAAAATAACCTTAACTAAATATTTACGTAACACTAACATCAATAGTGACCCATAAAAATCTTCAAAGGCAGGGAGTGATTGAAACGGAAACCGCGCAATATCTGTCCCGTTTAAGGAAAAGCAAATTTCAAAAGGTGGTCCCACATTAAAAGAATCTGAATTATAAAGAGAACGCTGACAGAAACGTTCTCAGAGCATTTCCTATGAACCTTGAACGGGTCTGCCGACCTTACCGTCGTAAAACGGTCGCTTTGCAACCAACCGCTTTACGACTATGAATATTAAGAAAAAATACATTAAACCCAGCCAATTTTCTAATAGACGTCTTTAGCCAACATTGCCAACTCGCGTCAAGCCCTTATACAACTCGCCAAACAAAAACTGTTATCTACGAACTCGCTTTTATCTTGACTGGAATTTAATACTTTTATAATAAAAGTGGCACGTAACTAAAAGGCAAGTTATTTCATGAATAATTCAAGTGTGCGCCTAATTTATTATGTTATCAGAACATGTCTTGTCTACACTTTAACATGGCGAAATTGAATTACGTTTTAGCTTCGATGTTCGTATAAAAACGACGGACAAAAATTGTTAATTGCAAAATGTCATCTAGCAAGAATAAAAAAATATGTAGATATCTCGGAAAAACCAAATAAACACGTGACTACAGTTGCTATCTATTCTACCGACAAGAGCGAGATGAAACTAGAACGCCTCGAACCTTGGATGATATTGCCGTGTTTGAATGTGAAAATTAGCATGTGTGTAGTACTGATGACGTTACAAGCAATGTCGAGTGGAAAACGGACATCTGGCAAACAAATACAGAGAGAATAATTTCATCCTTACGTTTTACTACAGAGCAAATAGACACAATAACGGGTCCCGACTGCAAATAAGTAGCGAATTGCGAAGTGGGTAATGGAGTGGGCTACGTTCACTGCCAGACGTCCCCTATTAGAAAACAAAAAGTGTCCACTACATTAATCAAGTCAAATCAATTCGTAACAGCGTGAGAGTCCGTGTTGACTGATAATAACATACCTATTTAAATTCAAGGATATTTTTCGGCGGCGTGTCGCACTAAGTAACAAACTGGTTTTAAATATAGAAGAGACGCCATTTACCACAAATCTAGCAAGTTCATTTGACATTTGAAAATATCCTATCGAAATTAAAGAGGATGTTGTAATTGTAAACGAGTAAACGACGCCTTCATAAGCAAAGATTATTCCGCAATGTGGTGGCGCGTATACACTGGTATACGTAACATGTGCTTTCTCAGGCCCCAAGGTTGCGACAGTGTTGCGAGAACGAACCAGCCTTATAGGTAACACACCTACTTATTCGCAAGCGCAAAATGCTACATGAGTGCCGACAGGTCTATTATGTGTGTTCCACTTAGGAACCGACCGATCAATATTTGACACATTAAAGCAACTTTAGCTCGGCAACATCTTAGTAGATATATTGTAGTCTGTTTTACAACTGTATGCCTTATGTAATAGGTCTTATAAATGGCAACATCTTGGATATTATTGAGTAGCGAACGGATATTAATAAGGTATATTAAAGATAGACAGAATTTATACTTGAAAACGCTGTTCCTTGCGGATATTGCTGACTATAAAACACATTCGATGGGTCATTCTTATAGATTTTGGCACCATCCACAAATATGAAAGACAATACATTTATTCAGCTTAAAATGGCAAAGATAATAATGTAAATCCAAGCGATGGACCGTTGACAAAATTAATGGTTTCTGGTTGGAGGTTTTGGCACATATTACTAAGTCCATTTCCAACTAAAAATCAATTTATTGTACCTGATGGGAATGCCATTCTACTTCCCCGTAACATAGTCCGAGAGTTAGAAAATTTTTCTAACATTTTCATCATAGACATTTCAGTACTGCAAAGGCATCTTCTTCAGGACTTGTTTCTACAGATTTTAATACTAAGTCACTACTCAATGAAAAGGTATATCTTTAGCAAGATAATATATTCCTACATTATCTTTAGATAAGTAGACGAAGTTTGATAAGGACTAAACCCGTACCTACCTAACTAAAAGATGTTTTAATGGCTCAGAAATATAAAGACTACCCCACTATTGAATGGGTACCTAGGAACAAATACTGCGTTCATGCTAAATTGGTAATATCTAGTCGTAATCGAAAGGTTATCTAATGCAGCATATTATTATATTCTTGGAAGATAAACACTAACATTATACCACTCTAGATAACATATGCAAATCATATGATACCATTTATTTTAAACTACTTCGTTATTGAATTCCTAAGCCACATGTTTCATACAAAATTTTGCTTCAATGTCAGTAGACGCTTGATCTAAAAGTACATAAGCATAATGCCTAGGTAGTTATACTGCTGGTACGAACTCTGTGAATCAGAAGCCACCACCTACGTGCATATAGAGATAAAAAGGAATTTCATGTGGTTAAAGTTACCTTATTTACAGCAAAGGCTTAATAGTAACATGTCATTCGTAATGTAAAAATATTTGTCTGCGTCACATCACCGTAGCGTGTGCGACAGCATTTCAAACAATCATAAAATACAGATTTTTAGAACATTTTGTTTTGACTCAGTGTACGGGAATTAACATGAGCGTGGGCGAAAAATGGAAAATTCGTTTTAGCCGAATGATTTTATATGATGCCTTTGACTCGTTTATTTACCTTTGTAGATACAAATCAGTGGTTAATTTTAAAACCTGGTACTCAGAGATTACCGACGGACACGCAATTAAAAACTTATGTTTTTAATTTAATTAGATTAGATTAGCCTTACGTTTATAATACATGAATGATGTAATCGTGCAGATATTTAGGTACGGTACTGATATACAAAACTGATCAATTAGTTATACAAGAAGCAGACGAACCTTGAAATTATAAGTAAGACACATTTGTTTGACAAATATGGTTGTGATATAGCAGTGGTAGCCACGAAAATAATAGTAAATTGCATCTAGTAGAGACAGCGATAAAACAAATCTTTATCTGTCTGGCAATGATGGAGAGCGTACGGGCGACGGAGCATTCCGCTTTATTAGGAAGCCACGTATTAAACCGGCTCGTTCGCCCCACGTGCTACAGCCGTGCTCCTCCAAACGTGCGAACAACGTCAAACAATACAACATACGTACACCTCGCCGGATATTTTATCTTCAACGTACGCCAACTAGCATACGGTGGAAAGCAGATGTGTCAAACACACATGTTCCTATAAACATAATCATGTACAGTGGAATATTACACTTATTAAATCAAACCATTGTTTACTGTTACATCGATATTTTAATTTCATCGTAATTTTATGGAAGATCAATACATGGTGACAAATAATTACTGAAATTAACTGACTTTTTACACTTGAACTTTCAATGCTATAGGCACTCGATATAATAGATCTAGATGTGAACATTTGAATATTTATTAACGCACAGATATAAAAAGACGACGGTTCGCAAATACACATACGGTCACACTAATGTTATAATATCCAAAATGGCTTAAAATGTTCACATTAGAACGTTCATATTGTGTCAATGAGCAAGTTGTGAAGCTAATTGGAATGAAAGATCGCGGATATCAAAGCTGATACCGAACCTCCTAATTACTGGGGATACGATCACTCTACAGTTATATACAATGACTGTAACGAAGGGTACACATCAGATACTCTTATTAGTCAATACAATATTTAGAAATTAAACGCTGCGTTGACACTACCAAACTGCAGGAGAGTTATATTACGCGAATTTATGAAACAACTTTTAGAATCGTTAAACAATGTCTAACTGGTGAATGTCGCTATCTAACAAAGTAGCAAATAATTCCTTACTCGACAGGCGAACTGCTCAGACAGTAGAAAACAGATTAAATATCTCGGACTAAAAAACGACTGTCGTTCGGAACAATGTGTCGAAAGCAATCTGACAATGATTAATTAACAGTTCGCCTTCGACTCAATGATGCCAGTTGGAACAGTAGTATATTTTCCCTTACACTTGGTATACTCTCACTTTCGAAACTCCGAAATGAACTATTCTAAAAATTCTACTAGCTAACTCTTAATAAATATCTAAAGTGTTTGGACACCAAGCATTCAACATTGCCACTTCCGAAAAGGCATTTAGTTTAAAAAATTAACAAGTATGAAGTGACTAGCTACGTAAGTATTGTTCTACTATTCACTGATACTTCGAGACTTACTTTACGACTTACATAAACGGTGCAAAGTTTAATACTGACATAATATGCGATAAGAGTACCAATATAGCACAGCAATTGTTGTATAGAAGTAGGCAATGATTTCAAATAGAATAAAAATATTAACAATATCATCTAAGTATTTACACAGTGGGACCATTACCAAGAAAATATTTATGGCACCAAATAAAATAATAGGTCTTTGATTTCAATTAAATAATTCAAATTATGACAACAAAATAACATGATTTTAAAGGAAAATGTGTCAATAGACATTCCACCACAAGACATTGTTTATATATAGCACAGTGCTTAGTAAAAAACGTATAAGTAAGCAATTTCATACAAATTCATAATATTGAAGTTTGACATTGATTGATCATAGAAAATATTTGAGAATGCATCATTTACAATATACATTGACTCAAAATTATTAATTTAGTGTACAATTTGATATGATTTTACAAGTAGTTATTATCATAAGTTGACCAGTTCCAATTGTAAGAATGAGGACAGTACTAACTCAAAGACGACAATCATATGCATGCATCAGACATAGCTCAAGTCACATCAGTAACATTTTATAATAAATATGAATGTGCACAGAGCGGTTAAGTAACCTTCCCATGATTTCAACCTAATAACTATTACCACAGACGCTCACAATGTACACAATGTAAAATGCACTACGAATTACTAGATATTTATTTGTACAGCCTGAATTCAAAGTCCTACATCTAATAGCTAACAAACTTTATAGTAAACATTGCCAATTAATCATTGCTGTATCACGCACTCCAAAGAATGGTGGGACCAAAATGAATAGCTGAACCTGATGATAATGCTACCATTCTCATTATACACATGCTTATTGATAACATCAGTCTCTATGACAAGATATCGACGCGACTCGACGCCGCGCCCCATTGATCTAACACTACGTACCTTTAAACATATTCCTATTCATAATCAAAACAATATCTCACATATACAAAAATTCTCTCATGTCTTACTTTGTGCTGAATACCAAGTTGTAGTGTATAAAACTATAAACATTGAACGGGACAGAAATATTGCTGCAAATGGGAATATGTTTAAGTGAACAACATTTATTGCTTTTGTTATGAACTGATGCTAGCAATAAGGCCAGGTCACATAGCACAGTTGATTCTAGAGGCTGACTTCAGAGAAATGTATTCATGCACATGTGTATGGTTTGACTCCACAATTAAAATAACTACACTTAAACCTACAAAATAAGGAACTAATACAAATTACACTTAAATTCAAATGAAACCTCACATCAGATCACAAACACAGGTCAAATTGCACATGTGAACACAACTACAATGAATACATATACAATAAATTAATCTCTTCAACATTTTGATGTAGTTATAGTTCCTTAGTTAAAATATCAACTGATACAACAATATTAACTCTATAAATAAAAACCAATAACGAAATGTCAATTAATTAGAACCTATATTGTATAATTAAATATAACATTCCATCAAGATAAGTAATACATAGTTTTAGGAAATTCAATTCAGTAATAATAATCTACTAAAATATTAGTGATGGTAGTCGTAATTGCTCCGAGTTGATGGTTAAGTGATGTAATTAGATAAAATCGAAATTGAGAGTCCGATTGTGAATCTTAAAAGCAATAAGAAAAATTTGATCATAATTACATATTACAAAATTTTATTCTTGATTCCGTAAAAACAATAAAAAATATTATATAATAATAAAGCTCACCACATCCCAATGCTACCGACAGCGAACTACCATGTACCATATGAACGATCAGGTAGCAAGACAGTGAGGGCCGAGAGAATGCTGCGGGTACAGTGTGCCGGTGGTAACACTCAGGATATCACCAGAACAAGGATCACTTTGCTCCTCTACCTGCTCTATTTTATGTCAACTTGAAAGGGCACTAAGCAAATGAACGCCACCGAAATATCGGAAATCAGTTCTACTATCATCTTGCCTACACTCCAAATTTGATCCACATGGGGTGCCAGCCAGGGGCCGCTTCAGCGTCTATTATCGCCCAAAGCTGTGGCAAAGAGACGCACACGTCACCGTTCCACGACCACAATGTCACGGAAGATTCACTAAAAACACCTACTCACGGGAGTGTCCGCTCGCAGGCACCAACTACGCGCTCAGAACTCGGCAAACTCCTTCGCACACTTCTCAGTCGATGAGATACGTAATGCCTCCTCCTCATAATCGTCGAAGTTGCTGGTGTCACCCGGACCCTTGCAACGCGGGATAAATGGAGCCTCGATCTTCTTTTGGAAGACGGCGATCCAATCGGTACTTGCGAACCATTTATGGCCTTTGATGTCGTTGACACCTGCCTTCAGGTTACCATAACGCTTAGTCAGATCCACTTGCAATAGATTACGGAGCAGATCCTTGAGATCCGAGCCGAAGTGCGAGGGGAAACGGACCTTGCCTGAGACAATTTTTTCATAAATTTGAATAGGCTGGTCGGCGAAGAACGGCGGATACCCAGCCGCCATTTCGTATACTAGGACTCCGAGCGCCCACCAGTCGACGGCCTTGTTGTAACCTTTGGAAAGGATGATTTCCGGCGCCAGGTACTCAGGTGTACCACACAGCGTCCACGTACGGCCTTTGACGCGCTTTGCGAAACCAAAGTCTGTTACTTTAAGGTAGCCTTGCGAATCGATAAGGAGGTTCTCAGGCTTAAGGTCCCGGTAGATAAGGTCCAGGTAATGCAGGTACTCGAACGCTAGCACGATCTGCGCCGCGTAGAAGCGCGAGTGCGGCTCAGAGAAGCGCCCCACCTTGCGCAGATGCGAGAACATCTCACCGCCTGGCACATACTCCAAAACCATGTACAAGTTCGAGTTGTCCTTGAAATGGAATTTGAGGCTCACCAGGAAAGGAAAGTTGATAGCCTGAAGGATTCGTTTTTCATTTAACGTATGCTCAACTTGCTTCAATTTTACAACTTTCTGTTTATCTAATATTTTCATAGCATAATATTCTTTCGTCGGCTTATGTTGAACTATCATGACTCGACCAAACGAGCCGGTACCTAAGGTTTTTATTCGCTCGAAATCGTTCAGTCCGGCGGTGTTGGTAGGATTCTTCTTCCATTTTTCCTCGAAATCTTCTTTGGCTTGGTCGAGGAATTCCTTGACGCTTTCGGCGGCGTCCACCTTCTTATTGGCGGTGGCAGCATTGTTGCCCATGGCGCACCCCACAAACTGGTCGTACACCCTCGATTCGCCGTTATTAGAGGCCGCCTTGCTGCACTAATCGATGCCTGCTGTGCGACCGCGTAAGAAACGGGGCAGGTCAACACAACCCAATTTGAAACACGTACATTCTCAGTTTTGATATCACGATCACACGTCACGAAATACACTCAATGCAGGTACACATTGACACGATTCCAATGTACGGAAAATCACAAAAACTACTTTGTCACATTCACAAGAATAAAATGGCTTCCACAACCGGACTCGATCGACAGAGCGAGATCGAGCGAACGATTTGCTCACGGGTGGCGGTCAATTAAAAAAATGTTGCCAGTTCACAGTGAGAAATCTCCCAATACGACTAAAAAGCTACTATTTTCAGATCCTACCATTGAAACAACGACTATTACTTTCTTTACATTTTGTGGAGTCGAATAATTTGAGTATACAAACATTTATAATAAAATCTACAGGAAAATTGATTCTTAAAGAATTCTTAACATAAAAAACCTATTTAATACGGGGAATTTTAAACTACACTTCTATATAGAAATATAAACGAACAAAGGAGAATGGCAGGTTTGTATGGAAGTTTTGTACCGCTATAAAATTTTGTATTAGTCATTGTTTTAACCAAGTGAATAGTCTGAACGATAGATATTTTTATTATGAAGTTTAGAAAAAAATTACATATTTTTAGAACTTGGGGTTCAAAGTTATTTCACTTTGAAAATGTGCAAAAGGTATGTTAAGGTGGTACCACACTTGACATTGCGTAGTCGCTTCATTTGTCCAAATATTTGTAGGCTACGTACAAATGGCGTCCAAATAGTATCTCTATATGTAATGGCGTGCAAATATATAGCAAACAAAGAAGAATAAATCCTCCAAACATGTTCTTTTTTGGCCGAACACAACAAATACGCAACGTCAAGTGTAGAGCCACCGTAAGCAAAATATCTATTACAAATGACAAATGACAGTTAACTGAAAAATGTCAATGTGCTCTCATGTGGTTGTTTATTTACAAAAAACAAAAATCTAAAAATACTGCTCGCTACTCAAGTGACTATTACACTTTGTATTATTAGAAAGAAAGAAAAACCATTTATTTTGCTACGACACACAACAAGAATTTAGAAACCCAAAAAATAACCTATGGTGCGTCGCAGCGCAAAAGGCAATTAGGAATGATCCTGTTAATTCAGCAAGTATGATGCACCTATAGAGTTTTAAAGAGTATGCCTCACAATCTTTTTCATTTCTTAGGTGCCTACGAAAATGCAAATTCATAATGTAAGCGACTGTCATTGGGTAGAAGGCCTACATTTAGCAGTGGAAGTCTTGTGGCGGATATGATAAAACTAATGTCTCACTTCACCTTGAATCTTGCAGGTAGATAGTCTCAAGGGTCTCAATTAATTCGATTTAACTTAGCTTAGCTCTTTGAGAAAGTATTTCTTCGAAAACTGGTTGCTTAGCACGCATGTAAGGATTAATTTCTAATAAGTAAGTCAAATTAGTAGAATCATCACATTTTCATCATTAAGTCTATAAGTGGCCACTGCTGACCGAAGCCTCTTCTCGCATGGAGGTTTGAGCATTAATCACCATACTAGCTCAATGTGGGTTGGTAATTCAAACTTATAATAAGAAATTATAAGCCCATGTTTCCTCACAATGTTTTCCTTCACCATTCGTCAGCGGTGTCTTTGTACTTTCTTAGATTATTGAATATACCAATAACTCGGAAAAAAGACACATTGGACAAAAGGTACTTTGCCGTTGGTAGGTTTCGAACCCGCACTCTCATGCATGAGAAGCGGGCTTCTTAAACCTCTGGGCCACCACATTACAACTAAAGAAAATGTAAAATGA
Organism: Spodoptera littoralis; assembly: GCA_902850265.1. Lineage (NCBI taxonomy): Eukaryota > Metazoa > Arthropoda > Insecta > Lepidoptera > Noctuidae > Spodoptera > Spodoptera littoralis. The sequence goes on from LR824544.2 coordinate 11,745,262, forward strand.
AAATGAACATTTTTGGTATAAAACTAAAGCTATTTAAATTAAATATGGCATTTATTTTATAGATTGATTCTTAAAATCACTTTTATCAAGATGGAATATATAGTTACTTACTAGGTTAAAATAAAACAAATGTATTATTTTGAAATACTTTTATTTCATTGTATTCAGGTTGTTTCTAGGAGTACTTCATCTAAAAAGAGAACAGGCCGTGTCATAGTTACAGCAGACATCAATTGCTGATATCTGTAAACAAGTAAGATAACTGTAAATAAAGTAAACAAAAGTACATTTTTTTCCTTTAGTGTTATATTTTAATAATAAGTCTGATTCCCTATCTTAAAATGGAAAAGATAAAAATAAATATTTGATTACATTACTTCATTTTATAACATTTATTATAGTTATTCGTATAACACAGATCATAGGAGCTCAAACAGCATGCTAATTAATAAATTATAATTATAACATGAGTATAAACCTATTAGAAACCGCTTATATACTCCACATAGATACATAATTATGTAGGTACATTATATTGAGAATGCATACCTGTTGAAGCTTTGAGAGCCGAACAACATCATCCGGCCTCATCTGTTCTACAAATGGCAATGTTAAAGTGAGGCTTAGTCCATGTTTACATAATACATTACTTCCTGATAGTGAACACTGTGAGGTGGTATGTCAGGTTGTGGTTTTATAGTTTCGACTCTTGTACGGTCTCTCAGTCAGTATGGACATGATCTTCATCATGGGAAGTAAGCTAAAATAAGTAATATTATTAGAATATGATATTGACTTTAGATTACACTGTATATATAATAGTATGGTTAAATTATGCTTTATTACCTCTTGTGGCTGAATCCAATCAAATACTATATGAGCCAGTCTTTACTCCTGTTTGTTGGCGCCTTCAATTAAAACCCTGCGTCACCTTATCATTGCAATGAATCACCCATATACGACACAAACATGCCAGTGACCAATTTGTTTGCTGGACATACTTTCAGCAACATCCCGATACATTGCTAATTGCCAGCAAGCATTGCAAATATGGTCGGTAGGAGAGATCTAGAATAAAAAGAATAAAATGATACATTATGGGTAGATAACATTATGCGCCTTCTTTTATTCAGGCAACATGGTGACTTTCGATATGTTATGGGTAAACTAGGTACTTACATCTCTAGGATAAGTCCACATTGGGATATTGTTGACCACGTCTAATCTTCACTCTCATTTTCTAGAGCATGCCGTCTCATGTGCGACAAACTCTGAATGCAATTAATACACTGTAAATTCATCATCGCGACAAATAACAACACACTGCACAAAATAATGTAAATAAGTGTCTTTTCGCAATTGTCACAACAATGATGCCAATAATACCAATTTGGGCTACGGAGGAACGGTTGCCAAACTCAACGTATCACCAGATGAATAAAATAACTTCAAATTCAACAAACACATCATAACATCGCATTTGAAACAAACAGCAATGCGCCAGTATTGACAAATTAATTGTCAATGTCATCAAGACAAATGCCAGTTCAACATTGCCATAATATTCAAGTTTGTTAAAATGTTAATTATCATTAATAATCCATGTAAACGTAGATTTAGATTGGATGTAGATTTTTATATTTACTTATAAAAATGTTTGAAATGGAAAGGAAAATATTTCATTGATAGATATTAAAATAAATATGTTTATGAAATAGCGAAATTCAATATGCTCTGATTTCATCTTTACGCATGGCAACTTTGTAAACGTCAATCGCGGTTCGTTTTACGTATAGTGGATTGATTTTTATCATTATTGAATATCAGTTTTTCTAGGGTTTCCCAAGTTTTAAAAATCTATTAAATATGCTAATATAACGTACTTAGGAGGTTCTATAATGACCCAATTTTTTAATGACAAATCTTTTTTTAGCGAAGCGGTACAAAATCTGCCGTTCTCCTTTCTTCATTAATAACCTACTGCATATCAAATAATTGACTGTACAACAAACTATTGGATTACCCAAACGTGTTTACAATTAATAAACGTATTTGAATATGAAACATGTTGTCTTAAAAAATATTTAATATTTATAAAAATCTGATGGCTTTTTACCTCATTTATTTATTTACAGCATAAATCGAACTGGAACCATAGATACACGCATTTTGAAACAATATTACTCACCGTATCACAAAAATTCTAATTTGCACACCTAATTATTCAATATTACAACGGAATTGTGGCTTTTGTGAGACATTTGATGGCCCTACATGGTAGGCGAATGTGTTAGAATGGCATAATGGAGGTTATAGTGAGCAAGCGGAGCGAATTAGGTGTGTAATTCAGTATTTTAGTTAGCAATTTTTGAAAAAGTCAAAGTCAAAATCATTTATTTCAATTAGACCAGGAAGGCACTTTTGAACATCAACATAAAGAAATTAAAAGTGAAGCTATTTGCTTAGTCCAAGGCGTCACAGTATCATCAGGTTCACAATACAATTCCCTAGTTACATAGTTTTATTGTTTCGATTGTGCGAGAATGTGCAATGTAACACCAAAATCCAGTCAAAGAGATCGAAAATGAAAATAACCTTAAGGACAAAAAATAATGCAGCCTGGAGCTGACCAGTTCCTGTTGACGGCGCACGTTCACGAACATGACACGTATACCAGCACCGCCCAACTCAAACATATTGTAGGGAATCGAGCGATCCAATGCACGTGCCACCGCTAATGCGATCTTAGAGTTAGCATAATAACTCCAAGCTGACACAAATGTATTTTACTAGTCTAATTTCATATTTAGTTAATTACAGGGCTCTCACATTTACAATGATTATGCAAGTTAAACAATATATATTTTAGCAGCAAAGCTGTAATATTTACATGTTTGGAATTCATTGAAACATCAATGTTTTTCATTATCCTGTGGGGCCGGACCAATCTGCACCCAAGTATGTTTGTCCTCTATATAATCATTCTTTTAACTTACGAAGTTCGAAGTACTTTTAAGTACGAAGACTCGAACCCATTCAAATTTGTAAGTGCAAGAAGTTCAAGAAGAAAATGTCCTTAAAATCACCTAATCCAAAAACTTTAAACGAAAAGAGCTTTTATTCCTAAATAAGCATGTCTACTGAGGATATTTCAATAACTCTATAATACTTTATTCAACCTAAAAATTTAAGCCGAGATGTTACTTGTTATTCACCCATCATTAACAGCCTGTTCTATTCCACTGTTGGACAATGCCTCTCCAATGACACGCCACTGAGCTGGATCTTCAGCTCTACACATCCAATCACTACCAGCCACTCTGCGGATATTATCACTCCACCTAGCTGGAGGGCGCCCTACACTACGTTTACCTAGACGTGGTCTCCACTCCAGAACACTTCTACCCCAACGGTCATCGGTTATTCGATAGATGGCCCCTTTTATCGGCCCATAGCTGTGTATTCACCCAATTAAACAGTATTGGTCTTAAAAACCAATACTGCATTAGTAAATATGATTCCAAGGGATCAAAATTAAAACCATTGATTATTTAAATAGAGCATTAAGATAGAGAGTCTTTAATTATGTATGCTAGGTATTAGACATTTTTATTTACGTAGCTTTTTACGAATAATATATTTACCATTTAGCTAGACCAATTAAATTTAAAAGGACATTTAAGCACAAATGTAAGATTTCACGAAGTTAACTGAAACAATACATCAGAAATAAAAAATCAAATGAAATGAAAAATGTAAAGTATAATGAAATAAAATAATTCTTTTCGTAGTTCTTAATTCTACCAATTGGTAGGAATATTTTTTTATATAGCAACATCGTCAATGTTTCCCTTCACCGCTCAAAGATGGCAGCACGTTCTTTGCGAGTATACATTATGCCTATTTATCCATAGTAAGTAGGTACCTACCTATACATACCATTTCAAGATCGTGCTGCCAAAGTTTGCCACAGCGGCATGTTGCATAACTAATTTGAATCGATATTTTTTTCTCTTTGACAGTTTTATGATTTAGAAACTGGTGTTATTTTAACTCGTAGATCCTTTTCGAGAGGAAAATCTAATGTTTTACGCCCAAATACTGAAAGGTCACTTAATTTTATATTATGTATAGTTCTGTCACTACAGATTGTTTGTAAAACGATAGAGATGGCACGATATTTAGTACAACTTTTGGGTAGCCTTTCAGTATTCGGGCGTTAGTATTATCCTCTGTTAATTGATATTCCAGTTTGTAACGTCTACGTACCTACTTTACTTACATACGATGGATAAAATTACATCTAAAACTATTTGGAAGGCAACGTCCTAACCTCACCTTAATATGTATACATAATGCACCTACTTAGGTACCTACTTCTACTTCATTAGAAACTACTATTAGACGTTTGTTATTTTGTCGTTTGTATTGTTTATTCTTATTTAGGGTTCCTATAGTTCGAAATATTTTCTTTTGATAATGAAAATACATACAGTAGGTATTTAACAGTTTTAAATAGGTACCTACGTCAGACAATTGAATGCTCAATAACAACATGAGGCGATTCGGTAACCTTACTTTATTTTCCTTGAAATCAACATAAGCGTAATTCTCTGCACCGCTCAGTTGCAAAATTAATTTTATTATTATTACCTACTGACACAAGATCAGACAGCCTTGACGAAGCGACGTAGCAACCGGAATAGACATGAAATAATATGTATAATTAATGCCTCATAAAGTATTTAATTATAGTTTTTGTATTACGAAAATGTATGGAAGCACGCGCATGGATTTTTTGTATGATTTTAGGTAATTAACCGATTAAGTAGGTATTTCGGTGCAGTAAATTCGGGAGTTTTATTTAAGTTGCAATTTTTTCAGTTCACCCGAGTTCGTACATTATCTTGACAGTATTTTTACTTATCCGTCTAGTAGTACTAGATACTTGATTTTACCCCTTAAAAAAAAAGTACAAGATACTTGAAGATACTACTATCTATACTACTCTATACCATACATGCAAGTCTACACCACAAACCACAGATTAAAAAGACAATAAATATCTTTTAATTTACGTAGTATGTCGGTATACTTTTTTTTTTCCTGAACTCATATCATGGCAATTATAATACCTAATGAAAAACGTGGTAGGCAGGTAAGTAGGTACCTACTTACAGGACCTACATTGTGTATAATTTGTATCAAAGAAATATGAGTTATTTTGGCAATGGCATCTCAATATTGGCCCTAGAAGACAACACGTGTAAATGCGACACTGATTTTGTTTCCACAAATTTAGATATATTTACTTGAGCAATCTCTCTTTTTGAAACTGTATAGGTAGATATGTAGATGATATATTATCAAGGTAGCTAATAGGGAGTACGGAGAAGGACAGGTTAAATTGGGTAAGTTAACACTGACTGGGCCCGAGGCTGCAATCTAAAGCTAAAGCTACAGGGCTACAGAAAGTACATTTTAAATAATAGATAGATTTACTTATTTATTAACCGTTAAATAGGTATGTGTCTTTAGACTTGAACTGAATCAAATACCCATCGAAGTATGACAAAATGCTATGACATGATTACGGCCTAATTAGCTCGAATACGAGTGGGCACACTATGTACCTATTTAAGTACAGCAACGGATCATTATGAAAAATCAATAAAGACGTTTCTGTTCATATTCGTTAGGTATTAAAATCGCACAACTGCATATCTACCTCTATAATATAGCCCTAACCGTCGCGTCGCGTCTACCGCTCTCTTCCCTTCACTGCCCGGACAAAAGGGGCGCCGATCTCGAAAAAAATAACACCAATTTGTGAACAGAGTGTCATTACTGCTACACGCTTTTACTATAAATATTTGGATCGTAAAATAACGTTTAATTTTTGCTCGACAACGGCAATGCCAAACGGGTGTTATGATTTTGACCGGTGTGGTATGCACTGCATGTAGCGGTACCGTGGCCGGAGGTATGTCTAACACATCAATGCTTAGTTTAGTCAAAGTGGTGTAAAACCAGCATTTCGCTTTTGTTAATACGCATGGGGTAAATTCCATTTATCGTTTCATAAATTCCTATCTAGGTACCTACCAAGGTATTCTCAATTTAATATGTAAATGCTTTAACTAACTAGTTAGCCAGAAACACGTAATTATCCAGCTAGTTTATCAAATAAGTACAGGAAGGAGTATCCAATAGAGCACAAAATGATATAAAAAATCGGCGCCTAGCAAACAGGTTTTCGATAACGTAGCATTGAAGTTTTTTGCGGCACGAAAACGAGCAGCGACAACCAATAGTGAGCCAAGAATCCATTAATATTAAACGCTGCGTTTTCGAGTAAAAAAAAAAAGTAAATACTCGGAAACACTCCAATTTATGAAATGATCGACTGAATCTAAACACTTCAATAATATAAACAAAGATTATTTAACTTGAGCGTTTTGTTCCATTGATTTTATCGGCAAAAAAGGACGCTATTCAAACTGTTCGTTCGATCTTCGATGACTTGACAGTGCGCCCAGTATACTTTTGACAGACGGTGAACTAAGGAACTAAATTATTTCTCCATGTCGTGCAAATGGCGTTGTTATGAACTATCAAGAATTATTATAATAGCTAGGAAATACTCATGGTAAACTATTTGTGGTTAATTAAAAATAATGAATACGAAAGAAAGGCGTGTTACGAGTTGCGTTGCATAACTGAGTGCCGAGTAGGAATTATAATTATTACTTAATTATTTTCCATCTACATCCTCATTCTATTCACTGGTAAAAATAAATATTATTCAGTTTTCATTCTTTAGTCACTGTGTCAGTGTCACACAGCTATTATTTCAATCAGCACACAACTAAAGATAGACAAGGTAGCCGCCCTTTGCAAGCGTGAGAGAAATTATCTTCAAGCGATATTCAAACGTAACACATAGGTATAAGCTCGTTATTTGCAGGAGGTTGTAGTTCTATTAACTAGAATCATTGAAATTGTAAACGCGATAAGGTATGCTAGGTAAGAATGTTGTCGTGAAGCAACGTAATGTTGCTTACATTAATGTAATTAGCTAACCAGGTGTATAATAAGGAACACGAAAGGTGTATGTGACAAATTCATCGTGTTTTTATAGTTACCTCTAGCGACACGCCTTCTAATATTTCTTTACGATAAAATCATTACTTTTTTGTAAGCAAAATGATTACGGAATCATTTTTCTCATCGCATTTTGACCTTCTTTATCTGTCAAGTACATGCTTGTAATAATATTTTGATCCTTGGTTCAGACAGATTTAAAAACAAAGCTGCCATAATGTAATAATAATCATTGCTCGACTGCTGCCATCTTGTGTGTAGTTATGTGAACTAGAAATAGTTTGATTTCCCCGTTTTTAATTAGATACTAGATGGGGATAAAAATAAATCGATAGTTTGTTATTTGTGTTTAACTGGAACAAAATTAGGTTCCATTTTGATAAAATAATGTAAAAACCTATTTGATAAGGAAATGTCGAACAATATTGTTGGTATAGGTAAAGCTAGCATCACCCAGGTAACGTTTAATTTTAAATATTTTAATCATTATTTTGATTAATTAATTTAACATGTCAACTAAAGAAGATACGGGTTTTGTTTATCGATTTTTTGCTAATATCAAACCTAAGCATTAGGCGTACATGCATTACCTATCTAGGTAGGTACTTAGAAAATATACCTACAAGATAAAATAGATATCTCACTCAACATACACAAAATAAAATATTATCATTGTTTTTACCGAACTTGATAAATGCGACCAAAAATAGAAGCTTATTTAAAAAGAAGGAACAAAAAACAACTTTAGTTCAAACATAGGTAAATAAATAGGTAGGTACAGATACAGACCTATTTATGTTTTGTTTGGAATATTCCATTCCAAATTCAAATTCAATTTTTGATGCGGTTTTTAAGAAAAGTGTTTGTTACGCTTTGAAGATTTTAGTCACAGATATAATAAAGAATATATTTTTAATATTTCTGTGGTTTTAGTACTTATGTTAATTAACCGACATCAAAAAAGATGGCGTTGTAATCGGTTTTTTTTAAACGTTTATAAAATAATTATTTATGTAATTATGTTTTCAGTGTCTACGTAGTTAATTCTTGTAATGACAAGCACTACAAAGGGGATGATGACAGGGTATGAAAATTAAAAATATAATTAGTCCGTAAGTTAGGTAATGAAAAAATATTAGACACGTATTTTTTTATTTTGTCGTATAATAAAACAATACTTAGATAAAACGAATCAAAGTTTAGGAGTGGGGGCTAAAACGTCATTTCTTAGTATAAAATGTACTGAGAAGTGACGTCACGCGACATTTCAAATCAATATATCTTCTAAACTATTCGTTTCTGTGAGAAAATAAAAAATACGTGTCTAATGTTTTTAAATAATCTACCAGACGGACATTAAAATAAAAATTAGTCGTCTACCCTAATATGAAGCGGTTGTTGATACAAACAATAAATTTAAATAGGCAGTGCAACCATAATTTTTGCGTAATATTTTGTCAATTCTGCTGGTTATGTGTCACGTGATAGTTTAGCCATGTAATTCACACTTACGCACTATTTCAAAGTACCTATAAGTCCACCTACCAATGATAAAAGTACATAGAAGTATTACCAATTTATATTTACAGTTGAGAGTGGCGCTAGTTTATAAAGAAAGTACGCCATTTCGCTAAGACAGACTTTAGTTCCGATTTCGTCCGCCTGCACGTGTAAGTTAGTCGCGCTATAAATAAAGGTATCTATTCTGTAACTATATTGTATTATATTTTGTTATTTGTGTTACCATGTCACATACTACACAGGTGTCAAGGCACGCCATATTGGTTTAAATTACGCTTATCCTGTAAATGCGACAGCGTCCTATATCCATCCATCATGACGATAATGATTAGGCAGTAGTAGGTACATTTGATAAATTAAATTATTTTGTTTAGGTATCGACTTTGTTTAAGTACAGTGGGCAGGTCAACCTATCCTGTCGAATTTCTTTAATACATCTTCAACTTTATTGTATTGAAATAAAGTCGAAAATCTAATTTGACAGATTGGTGTAGGTATATTGATCTGCTGGCCACTGACTGTACTATTTAATTTACGCATTTTGTTCGTCATTATGAAAGTACATCCTTGTATTAATCTTGTGCCCGGGCATCGAGTCGAATCACAGCCGCGTCTCCATCCAACCACTTAACTAACGCTAACAATTCAATATAGCCTTTATGTCGTAGCAATAGAGTCGATAGTTATCTAATTTTACTATGGACGTAAGTTTAAGAGACGAATAGGTAGATAAGGGCCTTAAGCACCTTTTTTTGGTAGTTACAAAAAATAAAACCTGGTCTACTCAACTAAAGTGCCTACCTATAAATAAATCACGAAATTTCGAACTTGAATGAGCTGAAAATCAAGTTTACAAATACAGCTACGAATGGAGAAGTCAATGTCCAGCCGTGTACAGAAATGGTCTGATGATCATTTTTTTATTTTGTATTTTTTTAATTTTTTTTTTTTTTGATGCTATCATGAAGACGTGAACTCATGATAACTCATAGGTATATGAGTCATCATGTCGCGAACAACTAGATGAGACGAAAAACCTACTGCACGCGCCAGCAGTGGGGACACGTAGTACATACCTACCTACTAGCGAAGCGATGGCGGTCTGCGCGAAAATTTTCCCAACCAAAAAGGCGCGTCGAAGAGCAAAATATCCAAGACAAACGATTTTCAACTCTATTTCAGTTGTCATACAGTTGAAATTCAAATAAACCGTCAAAAAATGTTGTCAGCTTACCCCAAGTTTTGAACGATTTCGAACGTCATTCACTCATTCATCTACGCCGCATCTGCCGTGTCTCAGTGGTACTGACAGCCCTACTTGGCTCGTTCGGTTGGCGATCACATTGCATTTCGTAAAATGTAGCGTCCCTAACTCCCTATCCTTCCCGTTTATATTTGCACATTTGCACACACGTACATGACTCTCACTCACACATACACTACCCGCCCCTATAGAAAAATTAAAATAGGTACGTAACGTACTACGTATACATTGTATCATATTAAGATATAATTTAGGTCCTATCTTTATCTAGGCACGTGGCTGGAGTGGTTACATTTACAATACAACCCTTTTCAGTGTCTTTCATAAAACCGTCATCCAAATCTAAGGTAGGTAGATTACCTTCGACCGTCAACTTGCTGTTAAACGAATTACAACTTTATCTCTCATTGTATAAGGTTGAAAATTGAGAACGCAATGCAATTTTCTAGAAGGTTCTAAGCTCAAACAAACTGAGCAATAGGTGCGTTTCTTTACTGTTTCCATTACCTTTACTGCTGTTTTCTATTGCGAATAAGCGTATGCATAGCGTGGTCTCTATAATTAAGTACATAAGGTGTATTTTCGAAGTAAATAAAGAAACTGATTGACAGCTGTGGTTGTCAACGCTATTTGCTCATCAATATCATCAATTTGATGACTTCACGAGTTCATTCGCAACGATACGTGCTAGGCACTTACTATACTAAATAGATTGAAGTTATACACATCAAGGTATAAAAAACCAGTATAAAATGACCGTTGAACGTGCCGAAGAATCATACAAAGCGAGGCACAATAAACTGGTATTGTATAACCAGTATAAAGTGACCGTCGAATCTGCACACAGATCACATAAAGCGAGACCAGGATAAAATGGTTATCTGTACTACGACTATGAGTACCTACAAGTGGGTACTATTACAACTTCTCTACTCTATTGTAAGTAACACATCGAGCTATACGTAACCAGTTTATCATGGTCTCGCTTCATATGATATTTCCGTACGTTCAACGGTCAGATAATACTGGCCGTGCTTGATACGTACCTATTACGTATACGATACGGCACCTTTATTAATTTCGCACGCCAATGTTGTTCATCGTTTAATTCAATTTAATGAAGTTCTGTACATGTCTGTACCCTACTCATATAGGTAGATATAGTCGACAATGTTATATTATACAAAATAGACAAGTAGGTGTTTGTATAGATGTCTAGACATTTAGGTACCCATCACAAAGTAATAATTTTATCATTGGACTTAAAAAAATAGATGTCGTACTCGAAGCCATGTTGTAGGTGCTGTACTGCTAAATATCTACCTAATAAATTATACCTATGTAGGTATTACACGACCTCGTCTATACATAGGTACATAATACACATTTTGTGTAGATCCCTACTCCCTACATGTAACACAGGAACGTATACATACCAACCTACTTTGTTTTATAAGTTCTAAATGTCTATCCTAAATATATCTCAGACAATTTTGAACTTTGTACCGTAGACATAAGGTCGAAAACATCATTGAATCTTCTAGATCGATAATCCTGTCTCATAATGTAAAACGTAACATCTGAAAAGATCTGCCTAAATAATATCGACCTTGTGCTACATATGATAGAGTTCAAATTTATATAATACAAATAAATAAAACTCATCTGTACAAGGTGTATAGCCGTGAAGTAAAAATTCTAAGTTTTTAAATTATAATTTATTCGAAAATGTCAAGTGGCCACTAACAATAACACCGGTGTGGAACTGTAGCGTCTGTATTAAATAGGTACCAATACTCAACTCAACCATGTTTATAAAATTAACATCAAACAATAATGACGTCAGAAAGTTTTATTTTTTCATTTCTTCTCAGTGTCCCACACCCACGCTAGGGTCATGATAAGATTAGGTATTTTTGATCAAATTACTCACTCACTATACAGGGTAGGTTTCTTGCCTATCTGTTGTTGCTATTTCTATCTATCGGAGATTGCAATATTTGCCATTGATTGCATACGTATTTAGGCAACTACCTGTAGATAGGTACCACAAGTGCACGTGGACACATCAGTTCACAAACGTTCTGCTTGACGAATTCATATTCTGACGAAATCATCAACCAGTGCCAAGATTTCTTTTAAAAGCCATCGACCTGCTACGGGACAATGTTACTTTTTGCGTTTAATTTAAAATGCAATCGGTCTTATTCCAAGACGATAAAGATTAAAACGGAATAACTGAATGTTTCGTGATATCCTTGTGATTTCGGTTTTAGAAGTCATTCGGATAAAACTCGGACTTACGCTTTTCTGGCACAAAGTAAACTATACTATAGTTGGCGGGAAATAAACACGTTTTCATTGCAACGTGGTTGTTTTTTAAACGTGATTGGGAGAATTTTATTTAAAAATGGAACCAAATTAGCCCAATAATTTAATGCCTATTATTTTTTTTAAGATTTTTTTTTAATCTAGATACAGCTACGTTCAGATAAGTAGGTGTATTCTTTAAAGCTGGTAGGTATGTTGACTTGACCAAGACAATCGGGCATTGAACTCTCGAAAAACCACACGCGCAAAATTGTATTTCACGGACACTTCGTTTACGGTAACACCTACTCTTTTTTAAATTAAAGCATAGACAACCTAGGTGCATTTATTAATTTAATTAAACACTTTAGTGGTTTATTATCTGTTAAATAAAATTACCTACAATACAAGTAAGTGCTTGTCAGTGATGCACTTGCTCCGCTTGGGTTACCTGCTGAGTTCCATGATTGTTACAGTGATTTATATCCCTTTCACAATAACTTTACGATTTATTACATAAAGAAAACAATAACTAGGTATAAAAGGAAGCAAATACCTAACGCGATTACTATTACTACACACATGCATGAATGAAAAATACCGATAGATAAGCGAAAGGTACGTAAGTAGGTAAGTACATAGGTAGGCACAGTAACTGCCATAAATTACTCGTTCCCTGCATTCAATCGACTTGTGTGTGTACGCACGTAATAAATACCTACGTAAGGTGCGTGCGTGTAACTAGTGAAGTGACAAACTACAATCGAAGCTAAACAGGCAAACTAAACTGTTTTTATAGAGTCACGTTTAGTACTTACTCTGTAGCTGATAAACTGCACAATGCAAATCTAATACAGTTACTTACGAACATTCTTTGCTTTCTTAGGTTACCGGTAATCTAGCTAGTCTTGTGGATGTACCTAAATAGGTATTTTGTAGCAGGTAAGCAACCTTGGCAGAATAACGCAAAAATTAAATATTTCTTTAAACTCAGAAGCTAAATATTCTCAGTTATTGTTATTATTCTTCAGGTGTATAATCATTTATAAATTGTATTTGTATTAATAATTTTCCAGAAGTACACCCATTTATTATTTTGTCTTGTTGGAACATTTTAACGATTGTATTTTTTAAACAGTCTAGAAAGAGAAGGATATACTGTTGCTTGCCTGTGTTGTTTCTGGTGATATTCAAGGTTGTCTGAAGATGAAATTTAAACATATGACTATCTCTTTCTAACTAGACCAAATTAAATAACGTTGTTTCACCGTCTTGAAGTCAACGCAGCTAGCTTCACAACGAATGCGACTCCCCGCGCGAGGCGTCGCGCATTATATTTTTTCCTTCTTCCTCCTTCATTTGGTCGTCGGTGTTTGTGCGGTGAACATTGTTGTACGTTGTGCGTAACACGTGCTTATAATTATTTCTTTATAATTTAAAAGTATCTTCTAAAACTAATTAACACAATGGCAGACGCAGCAGTCGAGAAAAAGTAAGTTTTTTTGTTGATTTCAGTCAGTTTTAGTTACTTTAACGGTATAATATTTTTGGCGGCTTCGAAAACGTGATCAAAATGGCTTCCTATTTATTTGTGAAATTCGTGTTTTCTGTGAAAGTACAGTGATTCTATAGTGTTTTAACATTAGTTTCAGTTAATTTTATTTGTGTGCTAGTACCAAATAAAGTTAGGGTGCGTAATGATAGTTCGGTGATGCTTATTTTGTAAACGCCGCCAAAGATAAAGACACGCGGGAAAATATTATTTTACTGATAAACGATTATTGTGAATTTCTGAACTTACGCCGAGATAATTTTAAGCGCATTGTGTGTGGGAGAATGCGGAGTGTCGTTTATATTTAATGATTTTTCCTGTTATGGCGTATTATAATAAAGTGGAAAAGTTAAAAGCACGCCGGGTGGCGGGCGCGGGGCCGGTTGTTTTATCCAAGATGGCGCTGCGTGCGCGGCGTGCCGGCGCGAAGCGACGCCGGGCGCGCGCTCGTTTGAATTTGCCGAGACCTCGAGTTTTGCAACTCAGGTTGTTCGGTTACGTTATCGCGGGCGACGCGTGTTGTCATTAGTTATTTTTAACGCTTTACGAGTTGCCGTGATGTGTAGCCCACTGGAGCGAGTAACGTATTCATTCAGCAAAGGTGATCACGGTTACGTTCGGTTTCCTATGTTGCAACTTTCCCACATGCAGCCTTGCGCAACAGCCACTTGTTTTTGTTCCGGCAGACTTTTCCTTTTATGCCGCCCCACTTAACCGCTGAGCATTGGCCGCGTGTGGAACTGTTGCATTGTTATGTTCCGTTACTGACTCGCGTACTTCGCATTAGCCACGATGCGTAGGTATTGAGATTGAAGATTTTACGACATTCAAGGCGGTTAACGTAGTCGCTATTACTTAGTTTTCTTGATAAAGAATCAAAATCATATTGGAACAAAATCTTATAAACGATTGTTAGGTACTTGCTTACTAAGTAATAAAAAAGACACCCTTATACTGTTTTTTATAGTTAATGAATTGCATACTTATACGTACATTTTGATGCTTTCAGTGACGTCGCGCCCGAGGAGGTGACCTCAACTGAGGCCAAAGACTCACCAGTCAAGAAATCTCCCGCCAAAAAGGTTGCAGAAGCACCTGAAAGCAATGGCAAGGAAGAAAATGGCAGCGAAGCTCCCGAAGACGCGCCTGCTGAGAACGGTGACGCGGAAGAGAGCAACGACGCCACTGAGAACGGTGATGCCACAGGTGAGCTGTCCCACGAAACAAAAATTCATTAACCTTATAAATTACAAGTATTTATTAAAATTTACATCTCAGGAGACATAAAAAGTCCCTACTTTTCCTAATATTACTTGTTATTGGTTTACAGAAAAGAAAGAAGCTGGAGTGAAGAGGAAATCAATCTCCACGGATAATGGTGATGTGGAGAAGACCACACCTGAGAAGAAGGCGAAAGTTGCAGAAGAGGCGCCCCCTGCAGAAGCTGAGGAGGCGGCCGCTTAAAAATTCTAACCAAACTACCTCGCTTGGTTTACTGCAATGCAACAATGTTCATTAGGGCCCAACTCAACCCAAATACATATCTATACTCCGTCTGTTTAGGTAGTTAACTATTTGTAAACAAACCATAAAAAGAGTTCTTTATAGTTGACATTTCCATGATTCAAAATACTTCATAAGAAAATAAAATTGTTTCCCTTTTTACGACAGTTTTCTCTATTAAATGTTATGTTTCTGTTCCTTTTCACTTATTTCTTAGTAAATATTATATATATCTGCTTGAGGATATTAATTTAATAACATTTATTAAATAGTATAACATTTCATTGCAATAGACACCATAAAGAGCCTAAAATCCCAGGTATCCAAAACTTTTCTTTAAGAACGAAGCAAAATAATGTTGTCAAATTAAAGAGTACAACTAAGATGTAGCGCGACAATGAAAGTAGCGTCTATTACGTTTAGTCGGTTAATCAGGCGCCATTGACAGCTCTCTCGTCGTTTGCGCTCGCGTTCCTATTTTGTTGAATTTATCTTGTTTCTTTGTTTTGTTTTTGTTATTAAGTTATTCAAGTTTAGGTGATTCATCGTTTGTAATTAATGTGTTCAAATATATTGAAGAAACTTGGCCCAAAGACACATATCCGTACAAGAAAGAAATCCGTACATCAGATTCAGAATAGTTTCTATTTAAACATGATAATGAAATAGACCCATAGGCAAGGCTCTTGTACGATTTAGGCATTTGTAGTTGTATATGTGTGTATGACAAATGAACGAGTTTAAAGTGAATTTAGTTAAAATTAAAACACGAGAAATATTTGAAGTAATAGTAGGTTAAGTATCTCTGTGTCACGTGGTTTTCTTTGTTTACCTTTAGTTAATTACCTAAACAGATGGACTATACATATTTTACAATACAAACTTACTAAACTACTTGGACTTCCTAACATGCCAAAATTTACAGACAATAGATAATATATAATAGACTGCCCAAACACACATACAGGTATTATGTTGTGTGTAGTTAACTACAAACTTTTAGTTGCCCTGACACTTAGGGAGTCTCAGTAGTTCCTATACACATACCTATTTGTTTATCAATAACTTTGTACCATAAGGAGTTGAGCTCTTTTGTGACCGCACTTATGTTTAGGTTTATAATACATTATGTATTAAATCTTACCTGTGAAGTACCTGTAAATTGTAAATTTAATGTTACTGTCAGTGGCGACTGGAGTGTGCATCGCAGTGAACTGAACATCATTGCACGAGTCGGTTTAGGTGTTGTATGCTGTTTTTGAGTATTGGTGTCTATCTCAACGGACTAGTAGCGGTGGATTATTGAATTGATGAAAGTAACATGTATCAGTTTACATATTACGCCAGTAATGTACTGCCAAAGTAATTCACAAAGTGTGAAATCAATTCACAATCCGTTCTGTGAACGACGCGTTTTATAAAACAGCTTCCGAAAAACAAGGATTTTAGATAAAAATAAGATTAATTAAAGTTTAGATAATTAATTCAGTTGTAAATTTAAGTTAGCAGGTAAATAACGCACATTTTTTGTATTTCATAGGCATTATTACTTAACCATTTGAACATTCCTTTGACATTTTGGTTACGGTTTGCACTGTGAACGAAGTTAACTTCTTCGCGAGTCGGACGGAGTTTGCGTTTTAATTATGCACATTTGACTTGTAACAGTGTTTATTTTACGCTTGAAATTCCAACCGGTGCGCTGGGAAGACCAGTTATTTAAAATAATTGTTCACATTGTAACACTAATTTTAAGAATTTGGAATTTAATTAAAGTTCAAAGTTGACAAATAAGGTGATAGTTCATATTGACTTAACTTTTGTGTGCTATTTTTTTTGTTTGTAATTTCTATGGACAACTTTATTTTTCTTATATCCTGTTTTTCTAATTTATTTTCTTATAATTGTGATAGTAACAGACCTCGAATGTAAGATAACCCTTGTGGAAACGAATCTTCATATTGTCGAGTAAGTAACATTGTGTTCTTGCTGATATAATATTGTATTAAAGTTGTGACTAACTCTTTCAGATTATAACTTAAAATAAATTTAATAAACATCTTGATTCAAAGTACATTTAGTATTAGATTTTAAAGTAGTGTGTACAGTTTACACTTTACTTCTCTCAACTGTGGAGTTAGTGTTTGTAAAACATTTCTGGCAATAAAATAGTCCAATCGAAATATTGTTTTTGTTTTCACCACATTATGTACCTACGTAGAGATAAAGTCATACCAAACAGAATGGTAATTTTACGCGCATGATTATGTAGTTATCTTGTTAGAGCAAGTATGATTACACTGACTCTCAAACTCAAGACATTGAAATCAACTGAATTACCTACCTACTAATAGCTTCAAACCCAGTTTCTTTCTACACAGTTAGGTACCTACATGAAGTTTGAATTTCATAATGATTTATAATTAGTTTTTCGAAACGCAGTGTTGCAATAGTGAGGTATTTATTTCCCATCTTATTAGTATTTATAGCCATCGCGCACTACCAAGGATGTAATTAAAAAGGCCCTGTTGCATTCGTTACTATGACGCAATTGGACGTAATGTAGGTTTGATATAATAGTAATTGTATCTTCTAGTCTAGGCCCTAGACAAAAAATATACAACTAGGCTACCTACGTTACATGAAATACCTACCTAAACAATTGTAATAATGTAGTACCTACCTACCTAGGCCTAGGCTATCTACTTATGAAACTAAGTATGTTGTTTATGTTCTTGGACAAACATGTTTTATTAGTGATGACCAATACATCGATAGGACGAGCCGATTCAAGGTCGAGTATTGCCGTGGAAACTATACAGTACACAGACAGAGGAAGTAGGTTTACACCCTCAGTCGTCGGTCAGATAGCTAGGCGATCAGTCACTGGGTCATAGGGTGGGGGGTGTGACGATGTCCGATAAAATATAGTGATAGGAATCATGTCTACTCTTACTGTTTTTCTTCTTTTCTATTTCATTCGCATCACATTTGGACAAACCACGCAAAATATTAATGTTTGTAAGTAACGTGTTAATCTTCCGAGCCACCAATTTTATTTGCACAGGCGTTTCAATAGTTTTCGTCGTGTCGTTTTTAGCTACCAAACTGTATCTACTTTTTTAATTTAACTTTTGCGGCATGATTCACTGTACGAAATTGGTTCAGAAATAAGTTCTAGACAGTAACCGATTGCGATAAGTAAACCTCGTAAATTGTTTGAAGATTATTTTTAAACAGATCTCGTTCATAAACAAATAATTTTCATGGTTACATTCACAGTACTGATTAACGAAGAGAGCAATGCTTTAGCCGAGAAAGCTTTTGAAGTTGCGAAGGAATATGTGAGACGGAACCCTAGCTTGGGTCTTGCTGTGGACCCTGTGATTGTGGTGGGAAATAGAACCGATGCCAAGGTTTTCTTGGAAAATGGTGAGAATATTTTTGTAATTATTTAGATTTTAGGTAGAATTTCTGTGTAAGTGTAAGCCTTAGTACCTACTTATCTAAAACAATAGACATCATAATCACCATTTTGGTACTTGTTTATAGTTTGCAGAAAATACAACGATATGCTCTCAGCGAAAAAGACTCCTCATGTAGTACTCGACTTCACAATGACTGGAGTGGGTTCCGAAACGATTAAATCGTTTACAGAAGCTTTGAGCTTGCCAACTATATCAGGGTCTTTTGGCCAAGTTGGGGATCTGCGGCAATGGCGCTCCCTGAATGCAAATCAAACAAGATTTCTTTTGCAAGTGATGCCTCCAGCCGATATCCTACCAGAAGCCATTAGAGCTATTGTCACTAAACAAGATATCACAAACGCTGCTATTATTTTCGATGAATTCTTTGGTAAGTTTGAAGCAAAATAATTTATAAACGTTCAGTTTTATCGCATCAATCAATAATGACATGTTTCCGAAGCCAAGCGTGAAATTCGAGCAAATATAGTGTTTATGCCAAGGCTTTCAAGGTCCCAGTTTGTAACCGTTTAGATAGCGCCCGCATAACTTTACCCGTTAATGAAATTTATTGTTAGTTACCAAGTCATGTTAACTGTTCTTGATAATTAAATCTGTTTGTTTACAGTTATGGACCACAAATACAAATCTCTGCTACAAAACATACCGACACGACACGTGATCACGCCTGTGAAGAGTTTTGAGGCAAACGAAATTAAAACTCAACTTGAAAGTCTTCGGAATCTAGATATAGTGAACTTTTTTATAGTTGGGAGTTTGAGAACTATAAAGAATGTTTTAGATGCTGCCGATAAAAACCAATACTTTGGTAGAAAAACAGCATGGTTTGCGTTATCGTTGGAGAAGGGCGATATTAGCTGTGGGTGTAAAAATGCAACCATCGTACACATACGGCCGACGCCAGATGCGAACAGCAGGGACCGATTGGGAAAGATTAAAACGACGTACAGCATGAACGGCGAGCCAGAAATCACATCCGCCTTCTACTTCGACCTGTCTTTGAGAACGTTTTTAACGATCAAGTAATGACCTTTACTATTCATGTTCTAGTGTACCAGTTCTAGTTTAGTACACCACGTGCAATGTGGTTTGTCTAAATATATCCTGGCTTATTCCATGAGAGTTCACGTTTATGAATTTCCAGATCACTACTGGACTCTGGCAAGTGGCCAAACGACATGAAATATATTACATGCGACGACTACGACGGCAAGAATACACCAAACAGGACCTTGGATCTTAAAACGGCATTTCAAGAGGTGCGTTGACACATTTAGGCAGTACCTACCACAGCGTTAGATATAATCACCCAAACCGTAACTGCCGGTTACCGGTTACTGATTTTTCCAGATAAAAGAGACGCCTACGTATGCTCCGTTTTATATTCCGCAAGATGACCCCATGAATGGCAGAAGTTACATGGAGTTTAGCACTGATCTGCTCGCTATCACGGTCAAAGACGGGGCGTCTATAAGTAGCCATTCGTTGGGTTCCTGGAAAGCTGGCCTCTCTTCGAACCTAACCTTGACTGACCCCAATAACATGAGTAATTACTCGGCGCAGCTAGTGTACAGAATCGTCACTGTCGAGGTGGGTAAATGAACTCTGCTATTGTTTAAAATTCTGTTGGCAACTTGATAAAAATTTGTTAGTTTACTTAACAACAAACTGTTCAAACAACACTGTCATTCTCATCTTTCGTTCGTCTGGAATTTTGATAAGAAACGGACAATTTTTAGCGGTGTTTTAGAGAGCCATCTTATTTTTTTAGCAAAAGCCGTTTATCATAAGGGACGACCAAGCGCCCAAAGGGTTTAAAGGTTACTGTATCGACCTCATCGAAGAGATTCGAGCTATCGTTAAATTCGATTATGAAATAAGTTTAGCGCCAGACGGCAACTTCGGTACAATGGACGAAAATGGAAACTGGAACGGAATTATCAAAGAGCTCGTTGATAAGAAAGCAGATATAGGGCTGTCGTCGCTGTCTGTCATGGCTGAAAGGGAAAATGTTGTAGATTTCACCGTGCCATACTACGATCTAGTCGGGATAACCATAATGATGAAACTGCCGAGAACTCCGACATCCCTATTTAAATTCCTAACTGTTCTGGAGAATGACGTCTGGCTATCGATACTGGCTGCGTATTTCTTTACCAGGTAATCCAATGACATCATTCAGTTAGCTATAACGCTGCAGAAACCTGTTCCGTAAGGACAGCTCACAACTTTGCTCCACAATATCTTACAATTTCCGAATTCTTCACAGGTGACCTTATTTTTATCCTTGTCTGTTTTTGCTTGAAAGAGAGAGACGGTTTTAGTTCGAAAACAAGTATTTTAATGTAGCGTTTATAAAGCACTGTAGCGTTCGTAATCTGAAAATGGGTGTTCATCCGTGACATTTTGACATTTATTACGATACATAACGCGATCGATGGGCCAGTGCCCACCTGCTTCCATTATTTCTTATCTGATTTTATGGAACGAGGTCAAACGATGGACCTAATGCCTCATGTACGCCGATGTTACCATTTATTTATTTATGAACTTAGTTATTGCACGTGCCAAGGGAATCCTTATTAATTAGACCTTCGCTCTTGTAAGAATTTGTGTAGAGTTTTAGAACATTCGTCCTAATACGACTCATTATTATTTTAGTTTAAGATTTGGATGCTAGGATAAGTACGTAGGTAGAACTTTATTACCAGCATAGGAAATGACGATGTTACTGGGTTTTCACACGAACATATTCATTAGATAGGCTTAGTAAAAATATTTTTAGTAATTGCTGATAACGGTATTAATTGATAGGTAATCAGATAAATATTATGGCAAAATATTATGATTACTTACACAAAATAACAACTATATAAATAATTTTAGTTTAGTACGGTCCCAAGACTTAAAACTTATTTACGCTTTTTAGGTTAAACTAAACGTTTTAGAAAAAATAAATCTTATTTGGGCCTCTTATGTTAAATACTAGTGAAACTATTTAAAAAAACTCCAAATATAATTGAATTTCGAAGCGCGTTGTTCTTTTTTTTACTGGCCTGTATGCGCCGAAAAATTAGTCACAGTTTCATTGGAATTACTAAAGTAAGTGCGCATAGCAACAAGTACTTCCCCATTTTCCGTTACACGATTTTCAGCTTTAACTTACTACGTTTAGAAATCAAAATAGGTTTGGTTATGAAACTCTTGTATTTTAGTAGGTAGGTATATACGTAAGATATCGCTGAAACAATTTGTATGTTTTTGCACATAATGAAGCAGACGTTATTGTGATGTTAAAAATATGAATATTCTCAAATTATACAGAAAAAATACAAAATTGTAACTACAATGAACAAATGGATGCAGCAGACGAAATAAAAAACAAAGATTACGGAAATATAATGTAAAGATTGAATAGATACCTAAGTACTAAAGATCTCTTTAGAAAGAGATGAAGCTAATACATATGCGGAGTTACTATATTTAAGTATATTTGAAGTTTTAAAAAACTGTGATTGCACGTCATCCAAGGTCAAACTAAGTTTTATTGGTCTTTTCTATGGATTTTGATATTTTTACAAACATAGAAAAAAAAATATGGGCCAAATGTAATCATTTGGCCCATATTTTTAATGTAAAATAGGATGAATTAATATTCATCCTATTTTACATTGTCAACACTCATAAACGAAATACATTACGAGTAGAGTAGGCCACCTAATGAACTATTAAGTAACATGACATAAACAAATGAGGAAAAATCGACCTAATTCCTAGTTATTTATATTTCATACGGATTTTATATAAACTTTACAAGATCGAAAACCGCACACTAGCGTACAAAATAGCAAAATGGACGACCTCTAACGTGTTGCACTAAATCAATTTTTAAAAAAGGAAGCATAATTATTATTTATGGTTATTTGTTTGCACTAAAGAGGTTATGAAACTACCGAACCTATTTCAAAGATTCTTTAACCATTGGAATGGTTACTTTTCAGATTTTCATACCGATAATTATTAT
This sequence comes from Spodoptera littoralis, assembly GCA_902850265.1. Lineage (NCBI taxonomy): Eukaryota > Metazoa > Arthropoda > Insecta > Lepidoptera > Noctuidae > Spodoptera > Spodoptera littoralis. Next base: position 11,768,025 of record LR824544.2, read on the forward strand.
GTATCTACAGAATCGGGATTAATTTTGAACCTAAGGTGGAAACTCCTTATGAAACCCCCTAATAGGGATGATGACAGGGTATGAAAATAAAAAGTCTAATTGGTCCGTCAGTTAGGTAATGAAAATATATTAGACACGTATTTTTTATTTTGTTGTATAAGAGCACAATACTTAGATAAAACGAATCAAAGCTTAGGAGTGGGAGGTAGCTACGTCATTTTAGAGTACCTATAAATCGTACTCAAAAGTGACGTCATGCGATATTTCAAATCAATATATCTTTCAAACTATTCGTTTCCGTAAGAAAATAAGAAATACGTGTGTAATGTTTTTAAATAATCTACCAGACGGATAAAAAATTACAATTGAGAACCTCCTCCTTTTTTTGAAGTCATCTACGCTATTGCCTAGGGAAAAATAAGGAAACTGTTAGACTCTTACAGGCTAAAAACCATAATTGTGTCTCATATACTATGTCTACATCGAATTGGACAGAAATCTCCTAAAATCTGCGCGAACGAACCCGTGAGCGAAAACTTGATGTAATATACATATCTTGATTCTGACTCAAGTACGTATAAATATACATACTTACGTAAATATAGGTTAGCTAACGGGAAATGTTATATTATATAAGGTCACGTTTGTTTAGGCTAGGAACACTGGCAATAGTAGCAATTTATTTGTTTAAAACCGATGGGATTTGAATCTTATAGCTTATTGTGTTAAAGCGATTCTTAGAAGTACCTTTATAGATTTGAACATCCATTTTTACAAGTGTTTATTATTAAGTAGCTTTTACCCGCGGCTTCGCTCGCGTCACAAAAGGATAAAAAGTAGCCTATGTGACATATAACAATACATACAGCGCCATCTATACCAATACTTTTGTTTTCCCTCGGGAATATCAAATTTCTACGGGATAAAAAGTACCTACTCTATTATTTAATCCGGACTTCTAACTTTACGTTTGCAAAAATTCAAAGCAATCGGTTTAGTAGTTACGGCGTGAAAGCGGAACAAACAAACAAACAAACAAACTCACTTTCCGATTTATAATATAAGTAAGGATAAGGATTAGTAAGGAAGTAAGGATATCGTTAATGGGAAAACAAATTGGTTTGTTTATTACGCTATTACGCCGAAACTACTTGTTTAACTCGTCGAGTACGTCGAGTACCGGTTTTATAGACACAATTAAAGAACAATAGGTCGCGGTCACCGGTGACCGCTTGGTGTTTGACAGTTTAACTCGTCGAGTACCGTATTTATAGACACAATTAAAGAACAATAGGTTGCGGTCACCGGTGACCGCTTGGTGTTTGACAGTTTAATAGAGATGAAATTGTATAAAGATGGTCTTTAACAGTCAGAAAAGGTTTTATCTAAGGTTTTTTAGTATGCTTTGGAACCATCAATTCTTGACTAATATTATTACCGACTTCAAAAAAAGGAGGAGGTACTATGTTCGGCTGATTGTTTGTTTTTTTTTTTTTTGTTTGTTCGCGCAGTACTCCGCCGTTTGTGGACCGATTTCGAAAATTTTTGTTTTGTTTGAAAGGGTATACTCCCGAGATGGTCCCATTTCCATGAAGTCAGGATCTGATGATGGGATCCTAGGGAAACCGAGGGGAACTTTCGAAAATTCTATAGGGGAGTAATGCGTCTATTATGTTTTTCAATTACGAATTTTAAACACTACAATTTGATAAGGGTCTGAAGTCGACCTGATGATGGAGTCGACAGACAGTCGAGGGAACTCCTCAGCGGTTTATATTAACTACCTTGTGTTTGGGCTTGATTAATTTGTATTGATGAGGACTTTATACCTAGATAGAGTGGGGCTGTCATTAAGGGTCTGATGATGAAGAAGTGTAATTGTTAAGGGAACTCCTCAACGGTATACAGTAACTACCTTGAGTTTGGGCTTGATTAATTTGTATTGATGAGGACTTTGCACCTATGTATATTATAAGTAACAAAACGGGTATATGTAGCTTTACACTGAAAATGGTAAAATAATAAAATAAAAACTGCGTTTAAAAAACCGACTTCAAAAACCAAAAACTAATAACAAACAAAAAGTCAATACTAAAAAGCAAAAAATAACTATTATTAGTACTGATAGGTTACCCACCCACTGTTAGGTTAGAAGTCGGTGCCATAAGCTCATATCATAATGATATAACTTATTTATTTATTTTATTGTTAGCCATAGTGGTCCCACTGCAGGGCTAAGGCCTCCCTACCCTCCTTTCACTCACCTCTTCTTATAGCTTTCTGTGGCCAATGTAATAATGTAAAAGTAATTTTAAACCAAAACATTTTACTTACAGTTTTCTAATGTGGGTTTTTGACAAATGGAGTCCGTATAGCTATCAGAATAACAGAGAAAAGTACAAAGAGGATGAGGAGAAAAGAGAATTTACACTGAAGGAGTGTCTATGGTTTTGTATGACGTCACTAACTCCCCAAGGAGGAGGTGAGGCGCCTAAGAATCTGTCTGGACGATTGCTGGCTGCTACTTGGTGGCTTTTTGGGTAAGAGAATCACTTTACTAAATTATTTTGAATTGAATTAATCTAATGAAACCCGTTTCCCGTTGTCACGCAATAACTTGAGAACAGTTAGACCGTTTTGGCTGATTTTTTTGTTGTGTTTGTTATTGTCAGGACAAGGTTTTTATTACAGAAAAAAAAATCCTCAAAATCCTACGGGAACGGGAGAAAACGGGATTACGCGTACGAAGGGGCGGGCAGAAGCTAGTAGAATATAAAGGGTAATAAACCTTAACCTCAAACAAATTAGATTTAATTTCACGAAACTCCTTCAACTCTTCGATGTCTTTTAAAGCAAGCAGAAGAGAAAGAAATTTCATGTTCTGGGAACAAGTCACAAAACTTCTACATCCAATTCTGCTTCTTATTACAAGCACCTAAAACCAATTTTACCGTGTTATTCCCCACAGTTTTATTATAATAGCATCATACACGGCGAACTTGGCAGCGTTTCTGACGGTGTCCAGATTGGACACGCCTATAGAGTCCCTGGACGACCTGTCCAAACAATACAAGATACAGTACGCACCGCTCAATGGATCCGCAGCTATGACTTACTTCCAAAGGATGGCTAATATCGAGGAGAAGTTTTATGAGTAAGTACCAATTTTACTTGTTGCAGTAAGATATTTTCATTGTTCTGTTTCTAGGAGTGATAATAGAGAGCTAGAAACCTGAGGGTTTTTCGAAAATGTACCTAAAATGTATGTTGGTGAGCAGCTTTTTTTGTATGGCGTAGGGGCAAACGAGAACAAGCATCCATTGATGGTTATTAGTCTTGTGCTTAATAGTTCGCGACTAAGATCACTCAGATCAGTCCGCCGCTCCTAAACGAACTAGTTCGCTCTTTTAGTTCGTCAGCTCCCGACTCCCAGTTGGAGTTGGAATTGGAATGAATCGCATAGGAACTAGGAAGGCACTGGCAGCCAAATCGCTCCCTAGTTCGTCAGCTCCCGACTCCCAGTTGGATTTGGAATTGGAATGAATCGCATAGGAACTAGGAAGGCACTGGCAGCCAAATCGCTCCCTAGTTTTGATGCAAGTTTATGCTTATTAATTTAATACCTACCACTTACTAGTAGATAATGACTTTTTAAATGTGATCATATTATGTTATCGCATTTTTTAGTTCGGTCTTCACCATAGATTATACACATAAACGACTTCACAATCCTTGTACTTGTACTTTGAAATACGAACTAAGGAACTAAGGAGTTGGGAATGACGTGAACTAGTTCACGTCATTCTTATTTTGAATGTGGGAGCGCTCTTTCGAACTAGTTCGTTCGCGAACTACACAAACCTAATGGTTAATGATTAGTGTAGCCAATGGATAAATGTATTGTCACTTTGTCAGTGATTAAGTAAATCTATAAAACAGTTTAAACGGAAACAAATATAATTATTATCTTCATCATCATCAACAGCCTATAAGTGACCACTGCTGACCAAAGGCCTCTTTTACCACGGACAAGGTTTGGGCATTAATCACCACGCTTGCTCATTGTGGGTTGGCATTCAAATTTATAATTAGAAATTATATAGTAAGGCTAAGTTTCCTCACGATGTTTTCCTTCACCGTTTGTCAGTGGTGTCTAGATAATCTTAGAAAGTATATACAACTCGGAAAAAGGTACACGACATTTTAAATTATGCTGAAACATGTATCATTAAACTATGCAAACTTCTACCAATACTTTTCTGATTATGATTCCGCCTTTAAAGAAAATTGTAGTCGGTAACCGTAAAGTGCGTGCAACTTGCAACAAAATCGTATAAACTTTTGTAGAGCGTATGGTCCTGTGTAGATAACCGCGTAGATATCCAGTGTATCAACATTAAAACTTACTATAATAACTAGATAGATAGGAACAGATTTGATAACAACGCAACGCGATGATTATCATGATTAGAATGGCTTATCAACATTAGAATATTACCTACAACAAAAATCTTTTAAATTGTGCAATAAAGTATATTAGTCCTACTTTGATTTAGTAGGTAGAGATAAGTATAAGATAGATATAATAAAACTTTTCTAATCTAATCTAGGATTTTTAAATACTTAATCTTACTTCTGACCCGACTCGAACTCGACTTGCTGTAATGCAGTGTGTATTGACACTAAGGCTTATGTATGGTAGTGAATCATAGGCGTGAAAGCAGGATTAATGCGGTGGAAATGAGAGCCCTGAGAAGTATGTGTAGACTAAAATTGAGTGATCGAGTGCAAAATAGTGTTATGAGAGAAAAGTGTGGATTGAAAGATTATGTAGTGACAAGGATTGAAAAGGGAATGTTACGCTGGTTTGGACACGTAGAAAGGATGGATGAAAGTAGAGTAACGAAAGAAATATACAGAGCGGATATGAATGGGGCCGTCGGTAGAGGGCGCCCTAGACGGACATATAGTGACCAGATTGGCGATATATTAAAGAAGGGCCAAATTAAAAGTACCCTTAACCGACGAGCATGCATGAAAAGATTGCTGACTGTTGATGAAGCGAAAGAGATACGTAGGAATCGTAGTAATTGGCCTTCCCTAGTCTCTGCCTACCCCCCATGGGAGACAGGCGTGAATTTATGTATGTCTAAAGCCCCAAGTGGTGTAAGCGTTCATAGGCAACGGTAAGGACTTATAATAAGGTGGACTGTACATGTGCCAATTGACCCACCGTCTCGTAGTATAAAAAAATGTTAGTGTATGTATTTCCCATTTAAATAAAACCTTCATTGTATGATTCGGTAACGAATGGGATCGAACACAATTCCTCCTGTTTCATAGTCCCGTTTGCTGTCGCTGGACAGTTACAGCTAGACATTACCACAGTTAAAATCAGGTTCCTATTTCTAAATAATCATTTCTTCATTACTATGAAATTGGTCTAAATAAATCGTCAATGTTTAATTAAGTTTTAAAAGAATCAGTGTTACGTACATACGATAAAAATTCAATTTGTTATCTTATGACATTTTCAAGCCTATAGGTTTAGGTAACCTAGTGCCCGAATTACATTTTAGGTTACCTAGCGTGGCCAAAGAATGGGGGCACTAGGTCTTCAATGATTCATAATTCAATGCAACACTATTTGAACAAGTTTTTCATGAAGGAAAATGAAAGATTTGTAGAAGAAATTATTAGATTTTGTGAAGTTATTCAATTCGAATGAAAATTTTAATAAGTAAAAATGAATTGGAAAATTGTCATGCAGAGTGGAAAACTCGGCAATGGCTAAAAACCAAATAATTTTTTTTTCGGACAGGTAGATACAAAATTAGCAAAACCGGGGTTAATTTTAATTATTCTGAAATTTAATCTTTGTATTTTGCTGTGCCTGACAGGGTCCATAATTGTGTCCTAGCTTTAAGCCAATGTAACATCTTAAGAAACATTATGGAATGCAAATAAAGATATGAATGAATATAATTGAGAAAAAAAATTAGGTAAATCTTTAAAATGCCTTGGTAAGAGTTACCCACGTATAATTTTCCACATCTACTTATATATATAAATAAAAATTAATTTCCGTTCGTAAGTCTCGCTAAAACTCGAGAACGACTGAACCGATTTGGCTAATTTTGGTCTTGAAATGTTCGTGGAAGTCCAAGAAAAGTTTAAAAGGTGAGAAAACATTTTTAGGCGGTACAAAGTTTGCCGGATCAAGTAGTCACTACATAGTATAAAACAAAGTCGCTATCCGCCATCTTTCTGTCCCTACGTATGCTTAGATCTTTAAAACTACGCAACGGATTTTGATGCGGTTTTTTTAATAGATAGCGTGATACTTCAGCAAGGTTTATATATATAATATGTACATGCATAATATAGAAGAGAAACACTGATAAACTTAGAGGTTTCTAATTGCACCCGTGCGAAGCCGGGGCGGGTCGCTAGTGAGGTGTAAAAAGAGCAATTACGTAAGCCACAATTAGGCTTATGAAAAGCTAGAATTGACTAAACATAGAAAAATAACCCTAATTTTTTTATGAAAAAGCGGGTAAACGAGTAGGAGTAGTCACTCACACGATGAAACAAAACGCAAGCGTTGTTTCACGTCGGTTTTCTGTGAGGCTGTGGTATCACTCCATTCGAGCCGGTCCATTCGTGCCGAAGCACTTCTTGTAGCTATGTAGCCATTTTTTGCAGCATTTCCTAAAACATTACACCTCCAATCATTAATTTACCTCTACAAAGCGGAGTTGTACACAAACTGTATGTAGGTAACAGCAAACGTTATCAATTCTTATCGGTCAAACGGCGCCAGCACTTTCATTTAGGGTTGTCAACGTTTTTTGACAAAAGAAGACGTATAAATTACATTTGAATAGGAAAAATAAAGTACTTATTTGCATTTTTTTTTCAATTTCGAAATAACTCGTTATTTTTAAGCATTAATTTTTACTTTTATAGACTATCTAGTTTCTTTAATTAGCTGTACAAAAACGACGGACACGTTTCCCCCAATTTCGTCGACAGCGACATCTGTGATAATTATTGACTGACTGGTCACTAACATTTGGTTCAGCAATTATATATAAGTCGTTTACCATAATCTTTTTTTAACTTATAAATAAACACCGTTAAATAATTAGTACTGTGTTAATCTACGCATTACAATAAAGGTTGGAAATTTCACATAAAGTATTTTCACATACTTTATTTGTAAGTAAAAGTAGATAGTATGATTATCAAAAATAAAGTAGAATACATTATTATAAGGTATGGTTGGCAATGGCAACCCTACTTTCTTTTGACATGAACTCCGCGATAAGGGGCATCTTTATATTACTTATCATTTGTTTTCGGATCCTCAAATCTCCGATCAAATTACGTAGGGGTTCGTGTCATTGAACTTTGTCGTAAAAATTTGCATACTCGTGATACAAGCATGTTTAATGTGATAATTAGGTATATTAAATGGCGACACGCCTCAAATATACGAATTCTTTTAAATAACTGTATGCCGCCTATGGACACCTGATACACCGAGAATTTGAGGATTGTGGAGGATTCGGGGATTGGGAAGACTGGGGCAGGAGGTAATTGGGCCTCCGATAACCTCACTCACACGACGAAACACAACGCAAGCGTAGTTTCATGTCCGTTTTTTGTGAGGTCGTGGTTTCACTCCGGTCGAGCCGGCCTATTCATGGCACGGCCGAAGCATGGCTCTCCCACACTTTTTCCTCTCTAAGTAGTAATTATCAAGATAAATTTCCTAAATTATGCGTTGGGTTGTTGTGCATGTTTACCATTTAATAATCGGTCAAGTCAAAATGTGTTTTTACACTTTCCAAACAAAAGAGAATGCGATGAGCAAACTCCAGAATGATTGATCGTTTGGTTAGGATTATGGGGAAATTTGTTGGTGCAATTTCTTTTAATACTTAGTAAAAAAATATATTATATTAAGACGCGAAATACATACTAAATGCACGTTATGTTATGTTTAAATCAAAATAAAAATCCAAAACCCATATAGACTAAGTTAGTCTAATATTCAACCTAAATAATACAGAACTTTTTAAACAAGGACTAATAAATTCTAATCCTCCTTAGATGCCGACCTCTTTAAATTCCTGTTCAGAGAAGAACTGTCACATTTGAATTTAGAACACCGGTTTGACGTTTACAAATCTCTGAATGCACAGATTATGCAAGCATTGGCAAGTAGTGATTAATGTGTTTAATCTTGATATCTGATTGCACTCGATGTCACGAAGGTTAACTGGCACTCGCTGCGATTAACACCGAAAAAAGATAGTCAGGTCAGGGTTAGAGGAACTGGTCATGGACTGGTCAGTAGGTAAACGGACATCGATTGGAAATATGTGCAAGAATTTGTGCTACTATGCTAGTGTTTATGTCGGTATTAGATTCATAGTATGGATTGTAGAAGGAAATCCTTTCCTAGGACCCTGTTTTCGCAATACATTGTATGTAACATATGTGCATAAAGGGTAGATTACTAATTTTTATTTTAATAAATATTCGTCTGGTAGATTATTTTATATCATTAGACGTATTTTATATCTTCTTACAGAAACGAATACTTTCGACGATATATTGATTTGAAATATCGCGTGACGTCACTTCTATGTACATTTTATACGTAGAAATGACGTTTTAGCCCCCACTCCTACACTTTGATTCGTTTATACGACAAAATTAAAAATACATGTTTAATATTTTTTCATAATAATATGTCATTATCCCAATTTGTACCAAATCGAATATTCAAAATGTTAAGAAATGGCTTGTATAAGAATTTCATCGAGAAAAAGAACCCGTAGGATGCTGGGTGGGTTAGGTACTTTAAATTCAGCAACAAAATACGTGTCTACCCTAATAAATCACCAAAATACGTGTCTACCCTAATTACACGATTCTACCATAAATATAACTTCAAAGAAACAACCGGTACGTATAGACCGACTAGTTTCAAGCCATGCTAGAGGTTCATATTCATGAGCAGTATTCCGCGACACACTAGTCGAGTTCCTCGTCAAACGGTTGCGAAAACATAATAATTAATTTAGTATGCCTCACGAAATTTATAATATAATCTGTGGTGAAGATACATGGTCTTGAAAATTTTTTTTTTATTCTCCTTTATTGTTTTCAGTGGGCTTTTATACGTCAACCCCATCGTACCTTATCTAATTAAATATAGGTACTCTATGTGAATGAAAGGGAATCATTTACAAGGTCTTCAGATATCAGAAAACTTATATCACCCTCACCAGTTCACACAACCCCTTTGCAATCCTCGTTTTTAGTTTTGTATTTTTAGTTATGTATCTTTTTTGGTGATCCTAAATAAATAAAATAGTCAAAAAATGTCCTGCAAGAGAAGAAAACAATATCTAGCATTAACATAACTAGACTAGATAACAAAACATCTATGTTGCTATGTAGAATGACGTAACATGTAATATATAATGATTACGATAGACCAATGCTAGTGATAGCATAGTTTATCGCACATGTAGGTATGTGGTACTAGTGACCCACTTGCGTCGTTCTTGGGTTGGCTAGATAAGCGAATGCTCATTCTATTATTCTAACTGATGAATGTAGTTATATGTATGTGTGTATCTTCCTACACCATCCTTATTGGAGCAGACCTACTTAATGTTTTATTATTATTATTTTTTATAGTTGTAAGGAAATTGTAGGCGATTTTGTTCTCAGGAGACTCTATACAGATTATCTGCTGGAAGTTCAGAATAAACATTTGTTAAATTGTTCTTTTGGAGATTTTTTTCGTCTTTCTTCTTCTTCTTTTGCCTTTTTCTACCCTTAGGGTGTAGGCCTTCTTCAGTGTCTGCCATCTCTTTCGGTCTTGAGCAATTTCTATCCATTTCGTGCCAGCTGTTCGTTTGATGTCATCGTACCAACACATCTGGGGTCTTCCTTATGGGCGTTTTTCTCGTCTATGTAATTCTATTGGCGTCGTCAGCAAACATCGGCATTTTTATCAATAACCTAAATTCTGTTCTTGACTTTTCGAATTTCCCACATGCGCTGCTCGTATTTTTTAAAAGGCTTACAATTTTAACATTGGTTCCTCCTTTATGCCTCGTATTTGTGTAGAAAAACTGCTATTTAGCTACAGATAGACAAATAACAACCACGGTAATCTAGGTTCTGGCTATTAGAGTAAGAAAAATGGCGTGGTTTATTAATAAATGAGTAAACAGATCGTCATTTACTTCGGTCATAGTGATTTATCATATTTATTATTTGATCTAGCTTTGGGCGATGGAAAACATTTAACGGGATGTTTTCGGATAGATGTCTATATTTGAACTTGTTTCAGATTTGTGATGCATGAACACATTAAACTCTCGAATTTAAACCAAAAAAATAGTATATCTATTTTCACTAGTCCGGTAAAGCACTTGTAACAATTTTAACAGCACTGATCTGGTGTTACGGGTCTCCATTGGCGATGTTGGTTGCTTACCAACAGGTTATCCATCTGCTTGTTTGCCTCCTATGCCATAAAGAAGCGTTAGTTTTTTTTGCCATGTGTAAATACCTAATTGAAATAAATAAAAATACGAAATAGAATGCAAATAAATGCTCACAAATAGTGTTGCCATTACGTCAAACATTATCTGCTTTTTTAAGCGAAATGTTCAGAGTTTTTTCAATAACCTTGAACGTTTTAAGGAGAGGATTATTCCTTTATTAGTTATGCAAAACATCTTTACCGCGTTTAAGAAGAATAATGAGTTAATTTATGTCGGCCATTAAAAGGCCATTGTGCATTTTATGTCTTAATATCTTATATTCTGGTTTAATGCAGTCATGTAGTCTTTTTTTTTTAAGGGGGAAAATCATCGAATGACTGCTCCCGCCTGGGTGAGGCGGAAGGGAGTGTCAGACTCTTACTGACTAAAAACCACCCCGTTCCTTCTCCTGCGAATCGGCGTCATGTAGTCTTTTATCATACAATAGTCGCTGTTGTGTAACATATAAGTACTTACTGAGTATTATGTGTATCTAAAATTATTGAAGTTCAGTCAATATCTGGTATGAGTCATAGTACATCGTGTTGGTAACTATGCACTTTGTCGTCGTAATTAAAAACGTCATTATTGCATGTGACTTCAAACGGTGTACAGTGCACACGCGAACAGTTATTTTCGAAACTATCGAAACTATTCGTCTATAGTTTAGTAAGTGCCAAGCTAATAAACAAACACCAATTCTGGTGCGACCAAATATTTTACCGCGTTTTTCAATTTGAAATTTAGAACGCCATTTATTTTATACTCCATTGACAGCTTTGATCAAGGCGCGAGTGGCCAGTGTTTTAAATAAAGATTATAAATTCCAGAATATGGAAGGAGATGAGCCTAAACGACAGTCTAAAGGAGGTGGAACGCGCAAAACTTGCCGTATGGGATTATCCAGTAAGTGACAAATACAGTAAAATGTGGCAGGCAATGGAAGAAGCTGTTTTACCTAACACTATTGAGGAAGCTATACAGAGGGTCAGGGATTCCAAGAGTTCCAGTGAAGGGTTCGCCTGGTTGGGTGACGCTACTGATGTGAAGTACCATGTGATGACCAGCTGTGATCTTCAGTCGGTTGGAGACGAATTCTCCAGGAAACCTTATGCCATTGCTGTCCAACAAGGATCTCCGTTGAAAGACCAGTTCAATAATGCGTGAGTACTGTTCTATTTCGATTTAAATGTCATTATATTTATGGCTAGAAAATAACTCAGATAGGTTTAAATGCCTCGCTGCTATACATTTTATTAACATCACATTTTATTATCACTACCTACGCGAATATTTCAGCTTATAATTACCATACAATGTGCAATATTTGCACAAATTTTATCGTGAAACCTATACGTTTCTGCGTTTCTGTCCATTGAACCATATTTCGACTAAACAAATAGACTTTAGGTATCTTTGTGGAACGTATCCGAACATAATTTACATAGCCTAAACTCTAATTATTGTCGGTCAACGACCTTTTTATTGCGCGACTTCCCGCCATTGCTTCCCGCCAATTTTTAGTGTTACGTGTTACGTTTTTTCTCGATATTTATTTGAGCTATATTTTTTGACACTTCCTTACGATCGTAGGCTTACAATCGTGACTAATGCTACTGCTAATAAAAAATCTAAATAACGCGTAGCGTTGGGAAATATTCCGTACATTTTTTGAACCTTGATTGCTAATATTTTTTTCTGTAGACTGAGGAAGAAAACTAATGCGATACGGCATTAGACGTGTAAATTAATTTAATGAGTTCATACCTACGACCTACTCCGAGTTGTTGCCAAGTGACATTACTGACTATGTAGCTTCGGTTTTGAATCCAGATTTAGGTAACTAGGTAGCTCGCAATTGCAATTGAAAGTGGTAAGTAGGTTATACCTAAAAGACTTGCTCTAATTACGATAAAAATCGCAAGAACTGTTAGGATAGTAGCATGATTATTTTGATTAATAAATAATTATACTCCATTAACAAGATGATGAACTAGAAAAACAAACTTTACTACCCCAGAAAAGGGACTATGTATGATATTGCAATTCTAACACTGTATTTGAGTAAGGCGACCAACTTTCTGAAAGTCCAATGCGGGACTTTTTGTAGATAAAGTTTAGTCGGTACACCTACAATTACATCGGGTCGAAGTGCAGGAGTAGGAACGGAGTCGTTTTTAGTCAGTAAGAGTCTGACACTCACTTCCGCCTCACCCAGGCGAGAGAATTCATTCGATGATTCGATGATAAACCTACAAAAGTGCTTATTGAGTAGGTATGTCATGAAAATCTTTGGAACTTCCCATATTAAATGTAAGTACAAGCAGAGTACGTAGTATTTTCACTTTTAGTGACGATTTTTCCGATCTTCATTTATTGTTAGTGCGCGCGTGTTGGTGTCGTGTAGTATGAAATGAAAAAAAAAAAGAAATGGGTATGCGGGACTTGCGGGACGCATCTAACGTTTTACGGGACTATTTTATAAATTATTTCAAAGCGGGATTTCATCTAGTATTACGGGACGGTCCCGCAGAATACGGGACGGTTGGCCGCCTTATATTTGAGCACACAGAAATCGTCGAATGAGAATAAAGTATCGATTACGAGGGCTTTCCTTGTATGAAAGCAGTTTATGAATAAATAAATAAACAACAGCCCTGCCTTTATTAAAGTCCGTGGATATTGTAAGAATTGCGCACATTATATTTCATACCTATATGAGGCAAATGGCATCATACGACAATATATGGACAATATACGAAGTAGATCGATTTTTTTTTATGGGGGAAAATCATCGATTGACTGCTTCTGCCTAGGTGAGGCGGGAGGGAGTGTCAGACCCTTACTGAATAAAAACCACCCCGTTTCTTCTCCTGCGCTTCGAGCCGGAACCGGTAACCGTTAGATTCTCCGCGACAAGTAGATGGATTTGTATTACCTTTAAAACGCTTGGCGCTAGTGTAGACTAAAGTTTAATAGGATAAACTAGATAGCCAAAAAAGTAGCTGCAGTGAAATAACTTCTGACGTCATAATTTTGTCTTTCTTTATTGGTTTATTAGTCCAAAAATGTTTCTAATATCATTTTGAGTTACTTTTGAGAACATCTATTTTTCTATGCGTTTACAAACATATTTACACGACATCCTCAAACTTTAAACTACTTCATAAGAACTAGAAAATAACGAAAAAACTTTAAAAAAAATTTAAATGGCCAATGACCATGTCGGTAGATAATAGATGCTAGCACAGACCTTAGCTAGACATATTGAAAACGGTTAACGTCCTATGCAAATGTCTTTCCAAAGGTGACCTCGATGACATTTGTCGATTCTCCGTAAAACTACTGTTTAAAATGCAAATCGTCCACGACTTATAGTAATCCGCATTTTGTACTATCTATCTGGTAAATATTACCTTAGCTTCAATTGAACAAATATTGTTAGTCGTAATGGGATTTTGGAAATAGATTATCATAATGGATAATCATGACTACCACACGTTTTGATTTAGGTACATAAAGAAGGAACACCCTCTATTTTGACTATAGCCAGCTTTTCTAACATAATAACCGTTCCAATAAACTACCTAAGCGTATGATCAGTCGCGGAGAACCTAACGGGTAACCGGGGCTCCGGCCCGACGTGCAGGAGAAGGAACGGGGTGGTTTTTAGTCAGTAAGAGTCTGACACTCTCTCCCGCCTCACCCAGGTGGGAGCAGCCATTCGATAATTTTCCCAATTAAAAAAAAACATATGGCCAGTTATCAAGACTTTGGAATTAGAATCTGTGTTATTACACAACGTAGGAAGGATGGTAGACTGGAAGTTGGGTATCCTATGGAGAGTGAGACGGTACTTCACGCCGAAACAATTGCTGAGCAGATACTCTTACTGTTCTCATCTTTGGAACGGCTCATCTAAATACCAGCTGCACGCGCTAGAACACATCGAGAAGTGTGCCAAGAGGCTCATCAACAATGATGTAATTTTTAAGGCCCGGCTTCAAAGCCTCGAACACAGGCAAATCACTATAGGTATTCTAGGACGTTTTTATGTTCCAGCTGTTTAGATAATTACTTATTACTCCTCCCGCCAATTATAAGTTAATTACTACTCCTCCGTCTTACAATCTCTTCATGGTTGACAACAAAACATACACTCTGTTGACGTATGAGGCAAAACAACAATCAAATGTGGTTACGATTTTCTATTATTCAAGTTTCTTAGAATTTATAGAACATAATAATACTATGTTTAATGCGATTATTTCTATCGATGACAGAGCCACGTCATTTATTTAAAGCGATGCATAATCATAGAGCTTCTAACTTAATTTCTATTTGTCGATATAGTATGCTGTGTGATATTATCGTGTTTACTTCGGAATGTAAACAGATCGATTGTGTTGTAGGAACAGATCAAAGTGAAGTGGGCAACATTACTTAATGATTAATGCCTTCGAAGTACCTTTCATGTTTCAATCGATGGAGGGACTATACTTATATTCACGTTTGTGTTTCTACTTATATGTATTATGTAGGTATGCTTGTATGTATGTATCAATTTCAGATATTATGATTAAAAGGGTATGAAAAGTTTAATGTTTGTTAAGGTGCCTTTTTGAACCCTGACGCTTACAATTTTAATAGTAAGTTTTCGAAGTTTAAATCCTTGACTAATCTTTCTTTTTATGCTAATAGACTCTGGGTTACTATTTTTTTAAATTAAATGTTTTGTTAAGAATAAGTAGCTGCTTAAATAGATAGCATTTAAATACATATCCGTAAGATTCTTCTTAAGGATGGACCTCAGACCTAATAATTCAAATTAGTGTTATTTTGTAGAAATCTGAAACATGATCAACAACTAACGGGTTACCAGGGCTCCGGCTTGAAGTGCAGGAGTAGGAACGGTGTGGTTTTTAGTCAGTAAGAGTCTGACACTCCCTCCCGCCTCACCCAGGCGGGAGAAGACAATCGATGATTTTCCCCCCTTAAGAAATAAATAAAAAAGAGCCTGATCAACAAATGTTCAAACAACACATATTTTCCTATTTTTAATTAAAGACACAACGACCCATTTCAAATTCCAGAATCCTCCAACTGCTAAACAAGCGCAAACTGGAGAAACTGAAAGAGATCTGGTGGAACAATAACCCGGAGTCCATGAAATGTGAGAAGCAGGATGACCAGTCCGATGGGATCTCCATCCAGAACATTGGGGGCGTGTTTATTGTCATATTTATGGGGATTGGACTGGCGTGTGTCACGCTGGGGGTGGAGTACTGGTGGTACAAGTGGAGGAAGAGACCTGCTGTTGGAGATGTTACACAGGTACCTATAAAAACTGGTCTAGATTGAAGCAAGGTTTGGTAGGGAAGACGGCGTTAATGAGGTGCGGTTTTCCACTCATGTCCATTATCACTACATAGTATAAAACAAGGCACTATACGCCGTCTATCTGTCCCTATGTATGCTTAGATCTTTAAAACTACGCAACGGATTTTGATGCGGTTTTTTTTAATAGATAGAGTGATTCTTAAGGAAGGTTTATACATATGTATAATACATGCATAATATAGTAGAGAAACACTAATAAATTTAGAGGCTTCTAAATGCACCCGTGCGAAGTCGGGCTGGGTCGCTAGTGACTAATAAAAATGACAATAATCACAATTTTTGTCTTATGTCAAATAATTTTTTGGACTATAACTATCTACGCAGTTTGTAAAGTAACTGATTTGTGTATTTAATACCCTTAAATTACTTTTATAATAAAAAAAAAAAACATTTTTATAGATTTTTTGTTATCTATAATAGCTGTGTGCGTTAACCTGTTAACCTTTTTTTATTATTCATAGGTGGAGCCAGCGAAACTAACCAGAAACAACGTCGATAAACAAGGCGAAGGTTTTAACTTCAGAGGGAGAAACTTAGGTCTTAATTTCAAACCCAAGTTTTAATACAAACGGTCAACCGTAACTTGATTTACAAAAACCTTCCTTATCTGTAAACAAATAAAGTTCCTTTTATTTTATTACTGACTTATCTAGCGAACATAATTGGAACTAATAAATAAAATGGAACAAAATTAAATCTCGAACAAGTATACCAGCGCCATCTAGTATTCTGAAGGTAAGTCGGTGGTACGTGCTTTACGAAATCAGTTCTTAAAACTACGAAACAACGGTGAAATGGTTGACTCGTGTAATTTTAATAAAAATATTTTAATTTTAATTTATCTCTAGGTATTTTCCAAGTGTTTATTGATCTCATTTTTCTATTATTAAGAATATTGTATAGTTCTGCCCCAATGTATGCAAGTGTGTCTGCAATAAACACGTGGCACCTCCAATTTGTTTTAATTACCCATCAAATACTTATAGAATGTGATTTATAAGATGTAATTATATCCTACATCCAATCTACTTTTGGTTGTGTGACGTTAAGAATCTGTGATCGGTAACTAATGTTGTTCTAGAAACTTCCAAGGTGAACGATTAGCTTCCGAACATTGTCGATAGATGGCGTTGTATTCAATATTTTACCATATCATACTAAAATTACTTTTATTTATTTAATTTTACTTTGCTTCAGTCGCTAAAGTGCAGATTATTTGTAGGTAAGTTTGTAGACATTGCTCAGACGACTATAACGCTAAGACAACATAGCAACAATGATATTATTTCTAAAACAAAATATTATCTCTTCTTAAGGAACTGGATAGTTTTAGTAGGTAAGTCATGATCATGAACAAAATAAACCCAGGGTTCTGTGATTCAATTTACAACTATTTGACGTCTTGAAAACCTATTAAAAACCTTTTAAAATATTTAATCAAGAACTCCTAACTTCAACAGAGAGCAAAAATGATCTGTTAAAAACTAGACACGGGAGAAAAAAAACAATAAAGTAATATTTTAAAGTAATTTATTAAAATAACTTAACGAACTAAGTTATAAAAGTATGATCAACATTACTCTAGTATAATTTACAATAGACGTGGGAGTGTGAACCAATTGTTGTATTTTCTATAGAAAATAATTTAATATCTAACTGTTATGTCTTAATAGTCGTAATAAATGAGCATGGCATTGAATTATTTTATATTACGCGTCGTTACAACGTTCTTTACACATAATACTATGTTGATTGATGAATGTATTAAGTTCCATATGATAGGGTTCTCAGTTCAGATTCGACGATCAAAATCCTGGACTTATTTTTGTACATAACTGTCCGTGTAATCCTTTCTTGATAGAGTAAGAGATAGGAATAAATATTTTTTACTCCTTTACTCCAGCTAGTCCTAATGGGGGCCTACGTTTTTTTTGTAGGACCGGATTGTTTGTCCAATTACAGCAGTTGTCAGATATGGAACGTCCAATAATGTGAAACTAATTCATTCCATAATGGACTTAAAACGAGAGGTGGACACTAGCCCCGTCTGGTGAGAAAAAATACGATCGGCCCCGATTGAAAAATCGTCTTGATTATTTGGTTTGCCAGCATAAACTTTAAAATAAAATAGGCATCAGGTTTAATTAGTATTAGGTAAATAGGTATATTTATTTTTAAGGGGGGAAAATCATCGAATGACTGCTTCCGCCTGGGTGAGGCGGGAACAGTCAGTGTCAGACTTTTACTGGCTAAAAACTACCCTGTTCCTACTCCTGCGCTTCGAGCCGGAGCCCCGGTAACCCGTTAGGTTCTCCGCGAAAGTATTAGGTATATTGGCTTCTATGTTTATTAACGAATTTTAGACCTTGTAAGCACTACTGCCTTCTAGTTGTAATCAAATTCTTTGAATCAACATTTTACTCTGACATAACATAATTTGCAACAATCGGTCCACACGTCCGTCTCTAATCTGCTAGTTGAGTATTATGACGGCAATAATCTAACATAACTTTGATAAACTCAACTACAGTTTCATATTGTCATTTTTAAGGCAAGAAATCGTCATAGTTTACATTCCTCAAACCACGATCTGCCATTCTTTGATCAACACCATCAGCTTCGAGTACACTCTCTTCATTTTCATCAACCATCCTTATATCTTTGTTAACATTAATAATAATCTCGCCTTTTCTCTTAATTGTATATTTACATTAGAAAATAGCCATTTAAATATAAATATTATTATTAAATTATTTCAATTTGGTAATGTTTATAGCTCGATAGTCTTGCCATGTTTGTTCAAGTTTTTCATGTTCTTGTTACATAATTCTAGTTCTAACCTCAGGCCGTCCACTTCTGCCTCTAAAGTACGAGATCTCTTAAACATTTGGACATAGTTCAGCTGTAATTGTTTCTGGTATCGAAGTACTTTGTCCTTTTCTTCGGACCATTTTCTTCTCTCGTTGTTGAACTGGGTTTCTTTAGCTTCCAGTTCGCACTTGAGTCTGTCGACGATGGCGGTAGCGGCGCAAGGCTCGCTGCACGAGTCCGGCAGCTCTCCATTCAGTCTTTGAACTTCAGCATCTTCTAAGGCACTATCACTGGAGTTCCAGTGGTACTCATTAGTTTTGCAGACGTCGTAGATGCCTCTCATGGTCCTCCCGCACTCGATGCCTTCGTATCCACTGAGAGAGATATCCGACAGTTCTTGTCTAAGCTCCTTCAGCTCGGTTTTTAGTCTTTCGATTTCATTTTTGCTGGTCTCCTTGGTCTTGGTGAGGTCTGACACGCTTTCCATGAGGTCGTTGGTGAGGCGGTCTACTTCTGATTGTAATCGGTTAATGGACTTTTCCTTTTCGTCCGTTTCTGCTCGGAGCCTCATGATTTCTTTTTCTTTCTTGTCGAGGACTTCTCTCAGTTGGCGGCAGTCCGCCTTCAAGGTGAGGTACTCGTGTCCCTTTGCTGTTTGTTCGTTCTGGAAATACAGAAGAGGACGTTATTGAAAATACTAAAATTTTGGTCATTTTAATGTCTTTCTGGGTAGCTGCGTAATTAAAAGTGTCTAGGTTATCTACAAAAATGCCTAACCAACTAAGATTTTGAATATCAATGTACTGTTAGATCTTTTTTCACCATGCCCGGTATAAAATAATTACAAATTGACTGCGCGGTTGGTGCGGTGGCTGGGCAACTGGCTGCAGTGCAGCGTTATTTCGGGTCTGGGTGTCAAGTGTATGTGAATTTGTCGTTTGGAAATGCACCCACGACACTGGAGAAAACCCTAGTTTAGTGCAACGTTTAAAAAAAATGCAACCAACCTGAGCGTCCTTAAGCTGTGTCTTCAACAAAGCAATCTCCCCAGCTCTCTGGCAGAGACTCCACTCGGTGTCCTCGAGCCTCTGACGCAGCAGCGCTCGGTCTCGCCTGACGCGCGCCAGTTCCGCGTCCCGCTCATCTCGGGAGCGTCCGAAGCTCTGCATCATGAGACCTCGGGCTGCTCGTACACGAACTTCATGACTTCGAATGCGTTCCGTTGTGCTGTAACATTAAAAAAAATCATTTAATGTCTGAAGAACTTTTGGGCTGTGTAATAAAACTGGTGGTTATAATTGAATTGAATCTAAGGTAACTTTTTAGTGAAATGCTGTGGTTTGATATAGTTGTAATAGCGTAATCCTCTTTTGTCTCAAAATTTCTTTCAATTTATTTCAGATAAGTGATACATCTTCTTTTATAAGATCTATCTCCTTTCCTATGTTACAGTCATTCTAAACCCAGTTTTCACTGATTGGAAACATTTCAATCGAGTTCTTAGCTTCGATAATTTATTTTACATGCACTTGTTTATATGCATTTAAGACGTAATTAAACTCTTCGTCTGATTTTACTACTAGTGCATAAAACAAATGGCATTAGAAAGTATGATACATTCCTCGAAACTATGAACCTATAGAGTTTTATAGCGGTTGCCGTGAAACCTCGTAACCCAACCTACTAAAGCTGTTGAGAGTAGAATATTTATAGCCGCTAGAATTGTCTGTATGACCTATGAGCTATAAACTATATGTAGATGGGCTACATATTTATTCTTTCATGTGAATGGAAATAAATGATATCGCTATCTTTTTCCGAAGAGAGACGGAGGTCCATTTCAATAAATGGCACATTATCTTTTTTATCCCCAGATACAAGGGATTAATAAGGAAAGATCTTATTGCCAGTGTATGAAGTCTGCCCCAAAAAATCAGTTACCAATTATCTCAATAATTCGTTGCTCTGACAATCAAGCTTTGAAACAGTCGTAACTCACTCACAACGAGGTAGTTTCTCTCTTACTGTCTATGTATTACAAGATTTTACCCGCGGCTTCGCCCGCGTCACAAAAGGATAAAAGTAGCCTATGTGCATATACCAATACACACAGCGCCATCTATACCAATAATTTCGTTTTCCCTCGAGAATATCAAATTTTTCCGGGATAAAAAGTACCCCATTATTTAATCCAGATTTCTAACTTTACGTCTGCAAAAATTCAAAGCAATCGGTTTAGTAGTTACGGCGTGAAAGCGGAACAAACAAACAAACAAGCTCACTTTCCGATTTATAATATTATATAGTAAGGACAAGTTCCACTCACCTATAGTCATGTTGATCTCTCTCCAGTTCAGCGACTCCTGAGTCGGCGGGTGAAGGCGCCGGCACTGGCTCCTTGTCCGCGCCGCTCAGCACAGAACTCGACTTTGTGCTGAAAAAGGAAGCATTTCAAGTATAGTAGGAGTTAAAACTATACGTAAAATATGATAAGATTCCTGATAATCTACGACTACTTTCAATTAATGAGCTGTAAACGACATGACATGACCAAATAAGACTTCATTCGACAAGTATGCCATCTAGGGAGTGCAAAAATGGAGGTCCTCATTAGTCTCTAGACTAAGAGAACCTAACGGGTTACCGGGGCTCCGGCTCGACGTGCAGGAGAAGAAACGGGGTGGTTTTTAGTCAGTAAGAGTCTGACACTCCCTCCCGCCTCACCCAGGCGGGAGCAGTCATTCGATGATTTTCCCCCTTAAAAAAAGACTAATTTATGTAAATTATTGACATCTTTCTCAGGGGGTATTATTCAACGTGTAATAAAAGGATGGTTTGGCCATCAAGTTACACAAGTTAGTTAAGTCATTAAGAGCTAGTATCGTATAAAATATATTTGCTATCTATTATTATAATATTTGCTCATATCGTTTGGAATTCCATTCATCTGTGTCACTTACGATGTAAATTAGATATTCAAATAACCTACTTGCATTCGATTGCATTAGCATTAAATGGAGTCTCCATTTAATGTTAAATGCACCTATACATATATACGTTTATCATTTATTTATTTTATAACAAGTTATCAAGTAGTGGTATTTCTAATAGCTTTATTTCCAACTCATAATATCAAGTCAAGAGTTGTCGTGGTGGCCCGGAGGTTTAAGACGCCCACTTCTCATGCATGAGGGTGCGGGTTCGAAACCTACCAACGGCAAGTACCAATGTGACTTTTTCCGAGTTATATGTACTTTCTAAGATTATTTAGACACCACTGACAAACGGTGAAGGAAAAACATCGTGAAAAACCTGAACTTATAATTTCTAATTATAAGTTTGAAATCGCCCGCCCGAATCGACCCGCATTGAGCAAGCGTGGTGATTAATGCTCTAACCTTCCCCTTGTGAGAAGAGGCTTTGCTCAGCAGTGGGCATTTATAGGCTGTTGATGATGATGATGAATTTCGTATATTCATACTTTAACGTACACCTTAATAAGAGCTCCGGTTTAAGTTCGAAACTGCCTCGTTGGCCTAGTGGTCGCAAAGGCGACTGCCGGACAAGGGGTCTCGGGTTCGATTCCCGGGTCGGGCAAAGTATCATAGGGTTTTTTTTTTTTTAATCTCAGTTATAGCACGGAGTCTGGAATTGTACCCGGTATACGGCAATAGGATCACCCCCTATTACATGGGACTCATAACGTAAATAGTGAAAAGTGGGTGTTACATTGTACAATGGCATAATGTGCACCTCTGCCTACCCATTCAGGGATAATAGGCGATGTTATGATAAACCAATCTAGCAATTTTGCATACATTATGTTCTTGGGAGTACGGAGATAGACATAGCCTATATCACAGGTGCAAATCCTCGGGTAAAAGCCAGCCTATAATAAACTAGATTCGCAAACATCAATAGAAATATATTCAAGGTGTAAAACAAGATTGAATCCGTATTCGGTACTAAACATCGTATCTGAGATTCTACGCAGCATCGCAATTCAGATGGAACGGTAAAAGCGTTAGGTATTTTATTACTTTGTTTACCACCTGTTGGACTACAGTCAGTCTACCTGTATACCTAGTTTCGTAATCTGGTCAATTAGGACCGGATTGTCGTGCTCGTACCGCTGCTAAAGAGGGTGATAAATTGTTGTTTATTTACGTCTTGACCTAAAGATTTGTAATTGTTGCCTTACAAAGGCTTTAGTATATAAGACCAGCTTCCAGTAGCATACGATCCAGTAGGATAAAAAATAATCTGTGTTATTCTGTTATTTACCAAATTTCAAATTTCATTCCGATCCTTTCAGTTTTGAAGTGTAAGTGAAGTGAAGTGAAGTGAAGTGAAGTGTTCAGTTGAAGTAACAACATATACACAAACACACACACACACAAACTTTCATCAACATCTATAATATTAGTAAGACATAACATAACATCACGCCTTTTATCCCCTAAGGGGTAGGCAGAGGCGCACATTACGGCACTTATTGCCACTATACAATGTAACACCCACTTTTTTACTATTTATGTAATAGGGGGTGAACCTATTGCCATATATCGGGCACATATCCAGGCTCCATGCTACAACTGAGATTTTTAAAAACCCAATAATGCGACCACTCGGGCAACGAGGCAGCAATATTAGTAAGCTTATTAATTTTACATGTTTAACTTTTGTTTGTATCATCGTTAGCTGGATTTGCGTCAACTGCTGCATAAGAGGATTTGCTATAATTATCTAGCCTGACATCGGCTCTATGGATCGCAGTTACGCAGTTATTAAAGTTCAAGAGGTTAGGCCTTTAGTATTTAAGTCCTAATGAATGAAGTAAAAATAATCGGCTTGTGATTTTGCTACTAGACACTGGTTAACTGCTTCGGAAGAGGGTAGAATATTGGACTAAAAATTATTTAAGAACATCTGCATTCATTACGGCCACATAGACAAAATTAATGTGGGATTAACTCCTCGAGCGTCCTTATGAGCACCCGGTGGATCATAAGAAAAATGCTCCATACTGCTTTCTCTTTTATAAAATCTATTATTAATGTTTTGTTTTTATTTTGACTGTATTTGTTTTATTTCTATTGTAATGATCCTTGTTTTCGTGTGCCAATGGCCAAATAAATGCATTTTCTTTCTTTCTCCAAATGTCACGTGTGCACCCGTTGGATCATAAGGAACGCGGACGCTCGACGGGTTAACGTAACATAATCTAAGAAATTACCATTTGATGTAACAGAGAACCTAAAAGATATACAATAGATTAATGAAACACATAATAGCCCATTCTATTTACGGCAATATTATGACAGCGTTTATGTAGAACACCCATACTGGCCCACAGATTAAATAGTGTGCCATCATCTTTCAAAATAAACCGCTATGTTATGTTTATGTAAGTCTTTTGTTGTTATGCTCATCAATGGAGCTACACTAACGAAGATCGATGCATTCACTTTATTACTATTGTTATTTTATTGCCTGTCTTACATAACTGTGTTTTTGATTGATATTATTTAGTTGAGCACTTTGTCTACTAAATAATAGAACGGACATTACATTTTTTTACTACAAGATATTTGCGACAAATCGTCTATTGTTCTTAATCTGTACCATTCAATTTTTTCAAATGTTTTTTCGGCATTTAACGATGTGCAGATGACAGTTTTCGATTTATGAAACTGTCATCCGTTGACGTTTGGAATCTGTCAGTGTCATTAATATCAAATTGTTCTTAATTCGTACATAGATGTCGCCTTCTTAAATATTTATGTAGAAAATAGAAAAGGGCATTTACTTTGAATTATTTAAACTACTTCTAGTTAGCGAGTGCAATAATGTTAAAAATATGAAAGGCAGGTCGCGGTCGGCAGCTCGTCTTGCTTCACCGACGGAGCGTTACTGGTGCTCAGCTTATGAATCTGTTTTAATTATGGATGTAAAGTGCCAATGTCAGATATGGCTCTATGGGCAAGCTGCCAGTAAGTGGAAAAGAAAGATATTTATGGATATATGAAAGGATTTCTTTGGTTAATTATAGTCTAGTGGTTTAGTACACAGGGGAAAGTTCCCTTAGCTTTGCTAGATGTTATGTTTATTTTAGCTTTAGGACCCCCAGTAATTGCGGATAACCTCACGGATTATCGGGGCTCCGGCTTAAAGCAGGAGTAGGCTCGGGGTGGTTTTTAGTCAGTAAGAGTCTGACCTGACACTCTCTTTCGCCACACACAATGCGGGAGAAGTTATTAGATGATTTTTCTTCTCCAAGGAAAAAGAGGACTCCAGTAGTAGTCTCAGCAATTTAGGGTTATCCTTTGCTTTTGTAATAGAGGATGAAAATAGTATAATATAATAGACCAGCGATAATAAAATTAAATTAACAAATACAATGAGTAATCGTTAAACTGAACAAACAAATCGAATGTACAAGGAATACGGATCACACCATCCAATAGTTTAGAACTTTAGACAAATATTTGCTTATGCTAATCGCAAAAATATTTGATTTTACTTCATCGAACGTGATTTCAATGAAATCTTTAACTATGTGTTTCTTACAATCTTTGTTAGTACGTGGTTAAATATCGCTAGAAGTGTCACACTTGACCTTTATGAAGGACATTTGAGGTTCCGTTTGCGCATGTCTGTTTTTCTTTAGAGTCCTTAGAAACTGAATCCCTCTGTCTCATATATATGTTTGTAGACGGTACAGATGTCTGAGGGCTTAGTGCGAATTTGTACTACGTTAACTCGATCGACAGGCTTATGACTTTCCGCGTTCTGATTGGCCTGCTCCAATTATCCAACAAATCAGAAGGCTAACCGCGGTAACGTTTCGTTCGATTGCGTAGAACTTACAAAAAAGCCGTATTAGACCCTCAGATGAGATTTGCAATGTCTTTATTCACATACTTTAGAATATTATCAGAGGTAAATTATTGATTATAACGATCATGTCTTCCCTCTTTAATATTATACTCATACTTTCTTTTCTATAATTTTGCACCTACCGCTATAACATTCTGCACCACACCACCCAATGGTCGACTGTCAGATAATGCCTACGGCATTAAGTCTACCAATTTCACAGTGTATGTGCAATAAAGTTTAAATAAATAAATAAATTCGATAAAGTGGTTATGGTATCTGTATTTATATCCTATAGTAGCTTCAAAAAAAAAAAAATCATTACCGTCGGTAAACTACGTATAGGCCTCGTGACCTCGCTGTAATATGGTGTTTATAATAACTGAGACGTATATTTATGCTCTAAAAGTTCGTAAATATGAATGAATAGAGAGCAATTTTGTATAATTTACTATTACTTGCAACTGCTAGAAAATCCCTTGAAACTAGAGCGTTACGGCCAACGATTGTTTTGTAAATAGCAGGCCTAAAAGTCATAATATAAGACATGTTTTTTACTTTTTCATAGAGGTAGCAGAAGTGAGAGGTTCGTTTTTATAATAACTAACGTGAGACATACTAAATTAAGTAAAAACTCACTCATTCAGTGAGCTGCGCGACGACGCCGCGACCGCGCACGCTGTTCATAAGGAAGAACCCCTCTGTGGTTCGAAACTAGTAGAGCTTTTCTCAGTATATTCAAGTGAGAGGTTCGCTTCATGTTGACAGTCCATGACCGTTTGCTGCTGGATTATGGACCTTATTTCTACTCCTCTGTTGCCATTAGATAGATAGAGTAGGTTGTTGTTATTAGATAGCACTGATGCCACGCCTCTCCTAATTAACCGATTGACTGATTGACTATAAAAAGGGTACTTGAGTTCTTATGTACTTAGATTTTTGGTCCAAGCAAATGAATAACTGCCTCATCGTTCGAGTGGTCGCAAGTGCGACTGGCAAGGGGTCTCGAGTTCGATTCCCGGGTAGGGTAAAGTACTACTGGGTTTTAAAATAAAATCTCAGGAGCAGCACGGAGTCTGGAATTGTGCCCGGTATATGGCAATAGGCTCACCCATAGGCTCACTCATAACATAAATAGTGAAAAGTGGGTGTTACATTGTACAGTGGCATAATGTACACCTCTGCCTACCCCTTCGGGGATAAAAGGCGTGATGTTATGTTATGTTATGCAAATTAATTACTATTAAATTTTTACCTGACTAAAAACCCTTATGTTCTGTTTTTGATTTAGAAATTCTTGGTTATAGCATGGAATTCGGACACATCAATGTACGTATATTAAGCTTGACCCTTTGGACAATACCAGTATGATATTCATGTTATATCATTACACCACGTAGGTTTACAGACAAGTGCGATACTAGAAAGTGGATGAAGAAAGTCGTGGGCTATATTTTATGATGCGGTTTGTTTACTGGAAAGCGAATTATGGGTAGCAAGAAATATAGAAACAGACATTGATGATAGACTTCAACAAAAACTAGAAAATGGTATAAATAAACTGTAAGCATGTTTGTTACGCTTTTACGTCTAAACTGCTGAATCGAGTTTGATGATTTGCAGACGGTTGCTGTGGTACAGCCTATCTATTGTGATTTTTAAGTTTTTTAAGTTTCCAATTTAGTTTCAAAACTGCGACCAACCACCAAGAGATGGGCAGTAGAATCTCCTGAAATTGCGCGTGGGGATCATTCAAGAGATGGGCAGTAGTATCTACTAAATATATTACGTAATTATTGTACATATTTATTATCTTTGAGGTTATTTTCTTTTTCGATCTCTTTGACTGGATTTTGGTGTTACATTGTTCTCGCACAATCGAACCAATAAAACTGTGTAACTGGAGAATTATATTGTGAACCTGATTGGAAAAAAGTAACCTATGGAGATTCTTGCTCGTTCTTTTCCATAGGAATCTACACCTTGGAATGAGCAAATAGCTTCACTTTTAAATTTCTATTGCTGACGTTCAAAAGTGCCTTCCTTGTCTAATTGAAATAAATGATTTTGACTTTTTGACTTTTTAAACCAAAGGTAATGGATTTCTTCGTATATGGATCTGTGCTCAGCAGTAGAAGGTTTCTAGATGATCATGAAACCTATTGAAAACTTAACCTCCTAGTAATTAATTATCCTTACGTTTACCGCAGTTATTTAGTCTGTTTTCGGCTCTTACTCGTACTCTCTTACTCATATTTATGAGCGAAATTTAATCAATTTCTTGTACCTAAAACAATGAAATGTTAATACATCTCTAACTTATCATGATTAACAGCTCCACAAATGGTACTGTGACTAAGACAAGAATACATCTTCCTACCAATAACCAGGGAAACACAAACAAACCTGGCTTCCTAATACATTCAATTGTTCCTCATAATCCACAATTCCGTGCTATTTAGAAACCGACGGTTTTGCGAAATCACTATCACGCATACAGCCATTCAATTACGTGTGCCTTGTACTTACACAGCGTATCAACCAACCCCAACCGTCCAGCATAGATTTACACCTTCATCATAAGACTATAAGGTTGATAATCTATTGTAGCTGGGGTATTTTGATGAGCTGTTGTCTGTACATGCAAATGAGATTGATGTGAGCTCACCGGACCGTGGTTCCTGGCTTCATCTCCGCAAATGCTATTGTTGTAGGATTATGAAGGCTATGGAGTATGGCTTGTTGTTTTACGGACGATTGTGATGAAATTGTTTAGTGTCGTTTTGGAATTAATGGAATTGGATTAAATATGCGCATGTTTTTATACTCAGAGTCCCTATCCCTATCTACACATTGTACATACAATTATACAACGGCGGGCTTTATGCCGGATGGCATTCTCTACCAGCCTAACTACCAGATTATCTACACATTTAACAGAGACTGGGCAACAAAACTTTGATAAACCTAAATTACACCCTCCGACCCGCCTGTCCAAGCGTGGAGGAATGGATATCATACCATGCGAGAAGTTATAATAACAAACAAACAAAAAACTTAATAAAATCCAGGTCAATAACAAATCAACATCGATTATGGCACTTCATCTAAATCAGTTCAGCCGTTACAGAGGTTATGTTACATAGACACACAAGGTCAGTTGTATTAACAACTTTTAAACCAAACCGTTGAACCGACGCTTGTTTTTATAACATCAGTTTGTGAATGGCAAAGTTTCATTAATACTTTGGTTAGAAGGCTAATGTTCTTAAGCATCTGTGACGTCATTTGTGCGTTGAAGATTTGAATGTACGTGATAAATTTGCTGATGTTATCAGTCTATTAATGAATGTGTTTGGTTTGCTTTCGATAGCTGTTAGTATTGATGCTTTTAGTGAGAAAATAAACTTTAATTCAGATATGTATTTGATAGATTTGGATTGATGTTCACAGTCACAAAGCTGAAGTTCTTTACAGAAACATTTTCAAGTTTTCGTTTTATGACAAAGGGATAATTTTGATATCATGACAGCATCCAAACGTTGGTAACGTCATTGGAAGTATAAGTTTTTATAGTGCTTTTTTGCAGTTGCCAAGAAGAAAATGTTGACTGGAAGTCACTTTTGATTATCTAAGTCTTAGTGTCAGTGCCAACAATATGAGAAGAAGTCCGAAGACGAAGGAAGATGAAGTGAAGAGTCTAATTTGAGGTGCCGCGGAGGACTAAACGGGTTGCCAGAGCTTCGGCTCGAAGTACAAGAGTAGGAACGGGGTGGTTTTTAGTCAGAATGAATCTGACACTTCCTCTCGCCTCACCTAGGCGGGAGAAGAAATTAGATGGTTTTCCCCCTCCATAAAAAGTGTCTAATTTGTAGAAAAAACATTTCCTTTATAAAAATGACTACAATCATTAGCAATTTACACTTCCGACGCAAGGTGTGTCTAAAGCACCCATCCATTATGGAAAACTTCGCCATCATTGATGGTAGTAAATATGATGTAACTGCACACTTATACAATGTAATTGTAACAATAAATAATCACATTTATTACTTTAACGATCATCAATGTCTTACAATAGACATTAATTCTTAAAATGAGGAAATCTACAGCCATTTATTTGTAGATCTAGTGCGGAAAATCGCCATTAAGAAAACTACACATTGTTTTTATTGGTTACTTAATGCTGTAACATAGTTATATTTATTTATTAAAATTTTTGCGATAAGAGTACAAAGGCGGGCTTAATGCCATGGGCATTCTTACTAGCCAACCTTTAGGTAATGCAGTGAGAGCGTGGTCGGTGCAATAAGTTCACAACTTAAAAGTATCTTAAAAGAGTAGTTAAGTTAAAGTTTCATCTGCCACAATATGGGGTTAAATAAACATTAAATTTTGTCTTGTTTACATTTGAGTTTTAGCAGTTCAGAGGTTAATTGAAAATTTTGACAGAAGTAGGTTATGTACCGATATACATCGACCTGATTATGTAATGCAATATGTTCAAAAATGAAATACCACAATTTATTTAGACAGTCTTTATTTATTTATTTATATCACGAAGATTGCAAAATTTCGTGTAGCTAAGGTTCTATTATATGATTCCATCGAAAAACATTTAGTAATTTTGACATATACATAGGTACCTACCTAACCCTTTTTTTTTTTTTTTTTTAAGGGGGAAAATCATCGAATGACTGCCCCCGCCTGGGTGAGGCGGGAGGGAGTGTCAGACTCTTACTGACTAAAAACCACCCCGTTCCTTCTCCTGCACGTCGAGCCGGAGCCCCGGTTACCCGTTAGGTTCTCCGCGACACCTACCTAACCCTAACCCTAATTCGTGAAACTTTTACAAGTACCTACTAACTTTTACAAGTATCTTTTTTGGAAGGAGGTAAGCTATTCTGTAAGATTAATTCGAAATCTCGAAGTGAACTTGTTTGCGGTCCGCCATGTTGGTTGTGAGAATAATCTCGACCAATGACGGGCGAGAATGTGATCGAGCTCACTTCGAAGTTCGAATTGACAGCTTACAAAATAATCTAGCTGGAAAGAAGTTTTCTTTTGCTTACAGAGTCTACACCATCCTCTATTAACTAGACATAATTACGTCGTCGTGGTGGCCCGGAGGTTTAAGACGCCCACTTCTCATGCATGAGGGTGCGGGATCGAAACCTACCAACGGCAAGTACCAATGTGACTTTTTCCGAGTTATATGTACTTTCTAAGATTATTTAGACACCACTGACAAACGGTGAAGGAAAAACATCGTGAGGAAACCTGAACTTATAATTTCTAATTATAAGTTTGAAATCGCCAACCCGCATTGAGCTAGCGTGGTGATTAATGCTCTAACCTTCTCCGTGTGAGAAGAGGCTTTGCTCAGCAGTGGGCATTTATAGGCTGTTGATGATGAATTACGACGTTAACAATTATCTAGTGTAAGCAATGTAACACTGAACAGTTGCGAGGGTAGTTACTGGTTACGCCAGGTTAGCTGTCACGGATCTTGCAAGACGACAACATGATATGCAGTTACCGCATATTGTAAACGTAACTGGCGGGTTAAGTTAACGTTACTTTGTTAAAGCTAAGCTGTTTTAAGATACATACGTATACGTTTGAGATGGTGATGATAATATGGCATTTGTCACTATACGTATTTTTCCCATAGATGTTGTAATAATTGATGAAGGGACTACACTTTTGACCGAAACCGGGTAGCAATGATCTCTGATAAAACTGAACCTTTTAATCTTTTTGGGCCGATTTTTCATACATAACATCACACCTCTTATCCCCAAAGGGATAGGCAGAGGTGCACTTTATGGCACTCAATGACACAGGCCGATTTTTCGTATTATAACTTAATGCTTATTTGTAGAATAAAATTGACATTTGACAGTTTTTAGTATGGAAATATGAATTATTATGTTTTCGGCTTATTCACGTAACTGTTTGACGAGGAACTCGACTAGTTTCAAGCCATGCTAGAGGCTCATATTCATGAGAAGTATTCCGCGACACGCAACGATGCGACTGTCGCGCTACTACTGGTCAAACAGTTATGGTAGTTGTTAAACAGTTAATGTGAGTAAGCCATAATAATTAATTTAGTATGTCTCGCGAAAATTTTAACATAAATATGGAAAAATGATCATTTCTCAGTAAAAATGCAACTGTTTTCTATGAAAAGGCGAAGAAGAAGAAAATCATCGTGGAGTCCCAGTCTTAGATTTCGATTCTGAAAACATTTTGTGTCGTATTTCTATTGGAACGTGGATCGATTTACTTATGGAATATTAATCGATTTCTGTGGAGCCAACAACAATGTTCCTTAACAAATAGATAAGATTTTTTACTATTGCGTTGTAGCACAGATAAACAAATTAGTAACAGTAATTTAATATTAATCACCACTTCTCCTTCTCTTATCAAGAAACTGATGACTGTAAAGGATGTTCAGTCATCACTGATTACTGATCTAGTGCTCAGCGGAAATAACATACAGACTGGTAACCTATATGTTGATAACAACATTATTTTGTTATCAAATAATTATGAGTAATCAAATTTCTGTGTCGTGCGTCTTTGTTTATTATTTTAAATACATTGTTTAATATAAACATTTCATATCTTAAATTTTACTTGTTGTAATTGGATCATTAAAGTAGGATTCCTTTTGTACTTTGGGTATCAAGTGAAGTCTTCTTCAGGACGATCTCCGGCCACCGTAAGCACGGGCCTGCGGACGGCGAGCATTAGTACCTCGCTGCCCTACCAGAACCAGACCCGAGCAGCGCGTCGCGTTCTGCGCGCGCCTCACAGAACCATCACACCATCACAGATGGGGCCCAGTAGGGCTGATGCCGATACGGAGCCGCGGAGAACCTAACGGGTTACCGGGGTTCCGGCTCAGTGTGCAGGAGTAGGAACGGGGTGGTGTTTAGTTAGGAAGAGTCTGACACTACCTCCCGCCTCACCCAGGCGGGAGCAGTCATTCGATGATTTTCCCCCCTTTAAAAAAAAGGGCTAGGGCTATGGGCCTTTATTCTACAAGAGGGTATGCTGAGACTTTCCTCTCTAAGCAGCTCAGTTGGAAAAATCATTTTGGGTCAGTTTACCATCGTGAGTTCGTTTCTATTATATCTACATTAATTAATCTTTTATTACATTCCATTGCTGGACATAGGCACTTTGATGTACGAGTATATTTATTTGACGTTTCAAAATTAACGGTTTCATTAAAATAAACTCTTTTTGACTTTACACTGAGCTCGATCTCCGTCTTGGCTTGGCAACAGGAATCGCATGTTATCTATAGATTAGACTAACACAAAGTGCAAACAATAGTTAGTATAGAATGTATTATGTATAGTTCATTCACCTATTCATTGAAAAATACATATACACTTATACAGTGACACACACATACAATCTACCAAATTAATCGAAGGATTTTCAACGTTATTACATAATAGTAAAGGTTCATAGTTAGGGGGAGCTTGATGTGCTGGCTTAATACTTTAGTCTCTCAGTAACCCACTTCTCTCAAATAGTGTGCGAAGGGAAGCTGCCAATATAACATTAAGTAGGTCTTTGTATTACAAGGGTAAGTACAATTTATATTGTTTATTTGCTATAGTAAAAAATTGTGGGAACGAATTTGTTGAGTACAATAATTGAATGAATATTACAATTAAAAGACTGTTAGTATTTTGTTTTACGGTATTGATGGATTTATTATTATTATCTGAATCAATATTACAAAGGTGAACGGTTCAGATATTTGACATTATTGACATAAGCAATTAGTATTTATACTTCTGACAAAGTGTTAATAAAACACAGTCACGTTTTGTCCCGAAAATGGCTGTATTTAAGTATCTACTCATTTCTCTGATTTACGGCCGAGCTTAAACATACTTACTTAAACTTAAAATGTATGTATGAATCACTGATATGATAAGACTAGTATGAATACAGACTTTTAGGATCCCTATCCCCATCCCCAGAGACTATGGAACTATGGAAGTTTGTATTCAACAAAATTTGACTATTCTTCCATTCCAAACTGTCAAATGACAATTTTATTATATAGTTATGAATTAACTAATAATTGAAAAATCAGCCCTGATTCATGTTATCGAGACTAAAAAAAACTAAATAGATGATACTCACGTGAATATACTGAGAAAAGCTCTATTAATTTCGAACCACAGAGGGGTTCTTCCTCATGAGCAGCGTGCGCGGTCGCGGCGACGCGACGTCGCGCAACTCACTGATTTTTATGTTATTTATGTAGTTCATTTAGTATGTCTCACGATAGTTATTATAAAAACAGAGGATAATCCCTTTATAAGATAAATATATTAATAAACAGAAAAATAAGGTAGTTAAAGCAAGTATGCTTCTGTAATAAAAATGCGAAACGTTTTAGGACCAATCATGGCTGTCCTCAACATCAAGATGTTGAATATAAACAAGTCTGTAATCTGTACCTATTTTTGTAAACCCTACATTTTGTCCTGGATTTCCTCTTAGACCAATTAGTTGTCCTATAAAGAAGTCTATTAATACAACAATTGTCTATTTGTCTCAGTGGATAGCGTGACTTGAGATAATTATCGAACAAGGACATTCTCATGACGAAATGATGATGATATACCATTATAAATAACCTTACTGAATTATGGTGTCATATGGTACTCATAGATTATCTGATCAATTAGCATTAACAAAGAAAACTCTGCCCCTAGGATTCCCTAGAATTATTTTGTCTCTTAATGTTTTTTTATTTATTTATTTTTTATTTATTTATTTATTTCCACTTATATTTATCTTTACAGGTTAATGCCCAATGCGATAAATGTGCTCATCTTAATATCTACCTATAGCATATTACATATAATGCATTCCTTGTGAATTCACCCAGAGTACAACAAAATAGGTCAATTTCATTAGAAATCAGGTTGAGCGTGCGAAGTGCACGCGTCAGCGGCGCTTCCCTTAATAGGTTGGTCCGACCGCGGGGTTCTGCCAGCAGTGGCGGTCGCCGGCGTCGCCACACGTACCTATCCGGAACACATAGATTCAGCTGTCCTAAAATGACTGCATTGTGCAGCTTTCCTCTTAATATTTTTAAAACAATGTGAGGTGAGTGCAAAATCCGTCTTACCCTTATCTCATTGTACCCCACCATGCCTAAATATAATAATGTGGGATACATCAATGGGTAAACGGATAGACCCCATAGTACCTCAAATATAAATATCTATAAATTTATTTTGAATTCTCTCCAGCATGAGACTATATTTAGCTTCATGCGGAGACCAGATGACTGCGTTACATTCTAACTGGCTCCTAACTAGTGCGTTATATAGGGTGATGATGGCTTTTATGTTAGTAAATCCACGGACCGTTCGGAGCATGAAGCCTAAGTTTCTAAAAGCCTTTTTACAACAACCCATGATGTGTTCACGGAATGTCAGACCGGTGTTAAATCTTACTCCCAAATCCTTGACTTCCCCGACTCGCGCCAAAGGCTTCCCCTCAATGTGATAGCTGCCCTCAATAGGATTATGTGCACGCGAAAACGCAATTGTAACACATTTCGAACTATTGAATTGTAGGAGATTTTCTTTACTCCAGCTCACCACTCTATCAATGTCCCTCTGTAACCTGACACAATCCTCCTCAGTTCTTACTGCAAGAGATAATTTGAGATCGTCAGCAAACAACAGACAATTAGCATCTTGGACAACTTCTGGCAAGTCATTTACCACCAGAAGTGTTGTAATCCATCAAAATAATTAATACATAATATGCCGCTGCCTTCTATTGATAAGATATGTAAGCGGGTTAAAAATGTCATAAACAATAATCCTTGTCTATGTTTGTCTATGTTGTTTTTTTTTATAATTTAAAATAAAAGTCAGTCGTTACTTGTCACTTTCAAGCGTCGTTTCATTTTAGGTTATGGGCCCAGTAGTCCCAAAGCATTATTAGTTTTAAAAAGTCTCCACGGTTCCAAGTGTAAATTGACGGAATTAGGTATTGAGTTCGAGACGTGTCGTATTGGATTCGTGCATCGTGTACCATGACATCGAACTACCTGGTCAATGTGCCCAAGTTGAAGGGGCGAGAAAATTACTGTGAATGGACATTTGCCGCTGAAAATTTCCTTGTGCTTGAAGGAATGGTTCACTGTATCAAGCCAGTTACGGGAAAAGAAGTTCAGGCTGAGGATGACTTGAAAACGAAAGCGAAACTCGTCATGACAATCGACTCGAAGCTGTATGTTCACATCAGAGATGTATCGACATCCCGAGAACTGTGGGATAAACTAAGAAGTTTATTTGATGATTCGGGTTTTACGAGAAAAATAAGTTTACTGCGTACTTTAACCTCGATTCGTCTAGAAAACAGTAACTCAATGGCGTCGTATGTTACTCAGTTGATAGAAACTGGACAGAAATTAAGTGGTACGGGTTTCAATATTAGTGACGAGTGGATTGGGTGCCTTCTTTTAGCCGGATTGCCTGAAAAATATATGCCTATGATCATGGCGATCGAGCATTCAGGAATAGGTGTCACAACGGACGCCATTAAAACAAAATTATTAGACATGGCGGAAACGGATGTCAACGTGTGTCGTGAAACAAGTGCATTCGCAAGTTCACGGAAGTGGCAACCTAAGACCAAAAATAAGTCTATGGGCAGTGCTGACGGCCACTCATCTGTCAAATGTTACAAGTGTCAACAAACCGGTCATTACCGGAATCAGTGTCCGAACAATATAGTTAATCAGTTTCATGAGAAGAAAAGTGTTAGAAAACAAACCAACGCATTTAGTGCAGTGTTTCTAAATGGAAATTTTAGTAAGGAGGATTGGTATATTGACTCGGGCGCAAGTACACACTTAACAGCTAACGAAAGTTGGGTCATTAATACCAGATATGGACAGAAAGAGGAAATAATTGTTGCAAACAGCAACAAGTTACAAGTTTTATGTACCGGCGATGTAAATATTATCACGAAAACAGATGAATTTGAGTATGAGGTGCCAATAAAGGGAGTACTCTGTGTTCCGGAATTGACTACAAATTTATTGTCTATAAGCCAACTGTTGAAAAATGGTAATAAGGTCAGTTTTTCAAAGAATGGTTGCAGTGTTTACAATTCAAGTAATGAATTAGTTGCTGAGGCTAATGTTGTCAATGGAGTTTATAAGTTAAGAGTCCCTGAAAAAGTAGTGGTAGCTTCAGCTGTTTCTGGAAATACTTGGCATCGCAGATTGGGACACGTAAATAGTAATTATTTGAGCAAAATGGTCACTGCAGTTGAAGGCTTAAATTTAGAAGAAAAAGTTGATATATCTAAGGCGACATGCGCGGTCTGTTGCGAAGGTAAGCAGTGCAGATCACCTTTTAATAGTTTTGGCAATAGAAGAAGTGACAAACTTGAATTAATACATACAGATATATGTGGACCCATGGAAGTTACATCCATTGGTGGTTCTAGGTATTTTCTATTGTTCATAGATGACCACTCACGCATGACTTTTGTATATTTCCTAAGAAACAAAAGTGAAGCCCTGGATAAGTTTAAGGAATTCAAAGCTTTAGCAGAGAAACAATTAAACAAAAGGATCAAGTGCCTGCGAAGTGATAATGGCCTTGAGTTTTGTAATAGAGACTTTTGTTTATATTTGCAGAGAGAAGGGATCATTCATCAGAAAAGTAATCCCTATACCCCAGAGCAAAATGGCTTCTGTGAACGTCGAAATCGCTCAATAGTTGAAAAGGCAAGATGCTTGTTATTCGATGCCCAACTGGGTAAGGAGTTTTGGGCCGAGGCAACCAACACAGCTGTATATCTTCAAAATCGTATTGTAGCGTCAGGTTTAGAAGGAAAAACACCTTATGAAATATGGACAGGAAGCAAACCAAATTTAAGTCATCTTAGAGTGTTTGGTAGCAAGGTCATGGTCCATATTGCAAAAGAGAAGAGGCAAAAATGGGATAAGAAATCAGAACAACATATATTAGTGGGATATCCTGATGGAGTAAAAGGTTATAGAGTGTATAACCCTAGAAGTAAAAAGATAACAACCAGCAGAGACGTTATAATCATAGAACCAACGGACCACAGTGAAGTTATGTTGCCATTAGAAAGATTGGACAAAATACTCAAATTTAGAAGAAGATACTATTATAGAAGATAAAAAGATACTGATGAAAGTGACACTACATTCTTTTCTGATGAAACTTATGTACCTAGTGATAGTGACTTAGATAGCAGTCAAGAAACACCTGTCAAGTTTGTGCCGAAACCTGTGAGAAACAGAAAGCCAGTTGAAAAATTTGGTTTTTCAAGCATGCACACTAGTGAAGAAATGTTAGATGATGCCAATGACCTGACACTGGAGCACTGAAAGGTCCTGAAAGGAATAATTGGCTTGACGCTATCAGTGAGGAAATACAAAGTTTCAATGATAACGATGCATGGGAGCTTGTAGATGCCCCAGTAAATAGAAATATATGAAGTGCAAGTGGGTGTTAAAAAAAAAATATGACTGTGACAATAATGTGCGTTTTCGTGCGAGGCTAGTAGCCAAAGGTTTTATGCAGAAAGAAGGTGTAGACTATGTAGAGACTTTTTCACCTGTGGTGCGTCACACTACACTTAGACTCTTATTTGCTTTGGCTGTTCAATTGAATCTAGATATTACACACCTAGATATCACAACTGCTTTTCTGAATGGGGACCTTGAAGAAGTTATTTATATGCAGAAACCAGATTGCTTTACAGATTGTAATAAAGATGGTAAAGTTTTGAGACTTAAAAAGGCAATATATGGCCTAAAACAATCTTCGAGGGCCTGGTACAGAAAAGTTGATGATTGTCTTGTTGCTTTAGAATAATAGAGATCTGAAATTGAGCCTTGTCTATATATTAAAGATAATAATAATTGTAAAACTATAATAACAATATGTCGAT
This sequence comes from Spodoptera littoralis, assembly GCA_902850265.1. NCBI lineage: Eukaryota > Metazoa > Arthropoda > Insecta > Lepidoptera > Noctuidae > Spodoptera > Spodoptera littoralis. Next base: position 11,806,694 of record LR824544.2, read on the forward strand.
GACTTTTTTGTATTTTCGAATGATGCAGTAGAAACAGAGCACTTAAAAGGTGTATTAGCTTCACAATTTAAACTTAAAGACTTAGGAGAAGTAAAAAAAATGTCTAGGAATGAAAGTAAATATAGATAAAATAAATAAAGTTGTGATGTTAAGTCAGGAAAGCTATGTAAACCAATTGTTAAAGAAATTCAATATGTTAGAATGTAAACCTGCTGATACTCCAATGGAGATTAAGTTAAGTTTAAAGAAAAATGATAATAGTAACAATGTTAAGTACCCTTACCAAAAACTTATTGGCTCCCTTATGTACTTAGCTGTAATGACACGGCCTGATATAATGTTTTCTGTTGTATATTTAAGTCAGTTTAATAACAATCATGAAAGTAAACATTGGTTGATGCTAAAAGGGTCTTGAGATATTTAAAGCACACAAAACATTTAGGTTTAGTTTATAAGAAGGATGGTAATTCAAATTACAAGGTTTTGCTGATGCTGATTGGGGTAACAATGTTGTCGACAGAAAATCATATACAGGGGTGTGCTTTACTCTATCAGGTGGTGTTATCTCATGGGCATCTAAGAAACAAAATACAGTTGCTCTGTCAAGCACTGAAGCAGAGTACATGAGTATCACGGAGGCATGCAAAGAATCAATTTACTTAAGATCCTTGATCTGTGAAATACAGGAGAATTGTATACTGTAACTATCTTTAATGATAATCAGGTGCTCTAAAATTGTCTGTTAATAATTTATTTCACAATCGCACAAAGCACATTGATGTGAGACATCATTTTTGTAGAAATTGCATTAAAGATAAGATTGTTAAATTAGAGTTTTTAGAAACGACAAAGATGCCAGCTGACCTGTTTACAAAAAGCTTGCCTATTGTAAAGCATAACTACTTTTTAAAAACACTTGGAATTGAGGGTACTAAGTGATTGTTGTTTATTCTGTATCCTAATGAAACATTTGTTTATTTTGATAAGTGGGGGTGTTGTAATCCATCAAAATAATTAATACATAATATGCCGCTGCCTTCTATTGATAAGATATGTAAGCGGGTTAAAAATGTCATAAACAATAATCCTTGTCTATGTTTGTCTATGTTGTTTTTTTTTTATAATTTAAAATAAAAGTCAGTCGTTACTTGTCACTTTCAAGCGTCGTTTCATTTTAAGAAGGAAACTCAAAGGTCCAAGATTGCTACCTTGACTCACTCCTGATCTAGTGAAATATGGATCCGACACATGTCCCGCATATTCAACATATTGTTGCCTATCCCTTAAATAGCTGGCAAAAAACTGAAGTGTATGTGGGGTGAAACCAAAGCTAGCGAACTTCGTAAGCAAGACGTCATTATCGACAAGGTCGAATGCTTTTCGGAAATCGAAATAAGCAGCATCAGTCTGCCCCCCACCATCCACTGTTGGTATCAAATGAGCCATGTGACAGAGAAGATTACTGGTGGTGCTCCTTCCCGGTCGAAACCCATGCTGAGCATCTGAGAGCTGCGCGCGCACTTGTACATATATGCTCTTATGGATAGCGGTCTCTAATACTTTTGCCGGTGTCGACAATACTGCTACTGGCCGAAACCCATCTACAGATTCTGCAGATACCCCCTTCGGAACCGGAACAACGCGAGTCACTTTCCACCTCTCAGGGAACATGGCAGTTTGCAGACACTGATTATAAATATGAAGCAGTGGCTTTGCTAGCGCTGAACGACAGTCCTTAAAAATATAAGGGGGAATGCCATCAGGCCCTGCGGATCGCTTCGGCTTCAGATCTTGTAGCGCTTGAGACACATCTGCCAGCGTTAATTGGTCAAAGTGTACTCGCGCCGCTCCGTTTCCACTACCTGCTCTTGCTACAGCCGCGTCAACGTCCAGCGCTGGTGGTTCTGCCCTATAAACAGAGTAAAAATACTGCGCAAACTCTTCAACACATCGCTGACCAGACAAAACCTCTCCATCTTTCAAAATCTCCTGCGGTCCCCTCCTACCCCTCTTGGATCTGGTGTAATTCCAAAATGATTTAGGGTCACTCAGCATTTGACTCTGGACACGGTCACGATATTGTTTCTGCGCGACTACCATCATCTTTTTAACGCGAGCCCTACATACAGCAAAAGCATCGTAGTCCACTTTCGACCCACTCTATCGACACTATGGGATAAGCCGATAAACGAGCAGATCACCTGATTGCCTGTTAAGCAATCGGCGCCGCCCATGGACAATTGAAACACAAGAGGCGTTATAAATGCGTTACCGGCCTTTCGGGGATGGGAATTTTGAGCATCGTGGGGCATTCGGACTGGGGAGACTTCAGACCCATCTGATTATATTTTATTACCCCCGGTAATTGGGCCTCCGGTAACTTCACTCACACGATGAAACACAACGCAAGCGTTGTTTCACGTCGGTTTTCTATGAGGCCGTTGTATCACTCTAGTCGAACCGGCCCATTCGTGCCGAAGCATGGTTTTCCCACACTTAAAAATATGTATTTTGATATATTAATTATTTATTAAGCTTGTAGATGGATCTCTAAGCTCTACATAAGATCGTGATGAGAAAACAAAATGTGTTTTGTGTTGGGATAGTGTCTGACAGGAAAAATAAGTTATGTTATGCCGATTTCATGTGACTAGGAATAAGAACAGGACAAAAGAAATTATGAAAATACTTTATTTGGAGGAAATAATTGTAATATTTAAACTAGAGGTAGGTTTTCAAATAAGTCATCATCATAAATTATTATGTTTTCGGCTTACTCACGTAATAATTTGACGAGGAACTCGGCGACAGTCGCCGCGTCGTGGGTCGCGAAATGCTGCTCATGAATATGAGCCTCTAGCATGGCTTGAAACTAGTCGAGTTCCTCGTCAAATTATTACGTGTGTAAGCCGAAAACATAATAATTTATTTAGTATGTCTCACGAAAGTTACAATACAAGTCATCATCATCATCATCAACAGCCTATAAATGCCCACTGCTGAGCAAAGCCTCTTCTCACACGAAGAAGGTTTGAGCATTTATTACTACGCTTGCTCAATGCGGGTTGGCGATTACAAACTTAGAATTAGAAATTATAAGCCCAGGTTTCCTCACGACGATTTCCTTCACTGTTTAACAGTGATGTCTAAATAATCTTCGAAAGTACATATAACTCGGAAAAAGGGTTTACATTGGTACTTGACGTTGGTAGGTTTCGAACTAGCATCCTCAGATAATTAACGGTGTCTAAGAGTACCTATTAAATTCATTTCCAATATCTTTTTTTAATAGATACTTTAATGTAAATGTTACTTCTACATACACCGGACACAAATCTAACTGACAATTTCGAAATGGAAAGCCTGACTTCCTTTCCTCCTAGTCTAGACTTACATTTAAGTACTAGACTAGATCAACTAGGCATTTAGCTATTAGTAAAAAGCCTAAGGTAAGCTACATACATGAATTTTGTGTATCGTTAGACAAATTGTGATTTGACAAGATGATATCGTTTTGAATATAGGCTGCCTTGTAGTCCTGTGCATCAAAGAGGTCTCAAGTTAGATTCCTGGCTTGTATTTTTTTTTAAGGGCGAAAATTATCGAATGTTTTCTCCCGCCTGGGTGAGGCGGGAGGGAGTGTCAGACTCTTACTGACTAAAAACCACCCCGTCCTTACTCCTGCACTTCGAGCCGGAGCCCCGGTAACCCGTTAAGTTCTCCGCGGCTCCGTATCGGCATCAGTCCTAATGTGACTTGTACCTATAAGTATCCTGTCTTGTATAAGTAACATTTTTCGGTACTATGGAATTGCGGATACTGAAATTGTGTTATCATAAGCCCTATATTATATGAGACTCCTTATTTTAAAAACTAACATAACATAACATCACGCCTTTTATCCCCGAAGAGGGCGGGCCGGTCACTGTACAATGTAACACCCACTTTTCACTATTTATGTTATGACTCCCATGTAATAGGGAGTGAGCCTATTGCCATATACCGGGCACAATTCCAGACTCCGTGCTACTTCTGAGAATTTTTTAAAAACCCAGTATTATTTTGCTCGGCCCCTTGCCAGCAGTCGCACTTGCGACCACTCGGCCAACGAGGCAGGCAGTCAAAAATGAACACTACACACTTTATATGTGTTTCTGCATTGGTACATTAATTCAACAAAAAGTACTTTACACGAACAATTCAACGCAACATATTAGCCGTTGCTACTCTATTTTTTTTTGTTAAAGTACACTTTTTGTCTCAGTCATTCAGAACAGTGTACCGTGACTATGAATGTAAAAAACGGGAGGTACAGCAGAAACATTAGAACTAGTTTTTATTGCCAACCTACTTAGATACTAAGCTAGGCTAGGTTTCATGAGCTGACCGACTGAGTGTTCAACAGAATTTCGGTTTTATATAAAAAGTATTCAGTAAGAATTTGGAGTAGGTTGAGAGCTATAAAGAAATATTACACTGGCCCATTTGAACTATTTACAAGTTAAAATATTTTCACCTGGACGTCGTACTGAGGTGTACCTACTTTTTGAAAATCTAATAGGTAACTGTTACAAGATATTATAATAGCCTTATAAGTACTTAGGCACTGACATCATTGATAGATGATGGTAACTTCTACGTAAATATTAGTTTTACAAAATATATCTTATTTTACAAATATTTGTTTTAAACTTTCTAGATTTTCCTACATAATCTAACGACTAATAGACACTGTTTATTAACTTTAAAACCCAGTAAATACAATCCGAAATCGATATATTTCATCAAAAATTATACTATCACTGTAACTCACCTAAACATAATAACACAACTCTCACTTTCCGATACACTTATCCATTTTATTCACTCACACGTATAAAATCACTATTTGATAAATAAACACTCTTGCGCCGGCTAGTCGCTACTCGGTGCGACGCACGAATGTCCGCGACGCGTGCGCAGAGCCGCTAAACTGCTGCTCAATATTGCTGAGTAAACAGCGTAAATACCGCTGCATAATCATGTCTTTTTGCGTCGCACAGTAATGCATTTTTATCGAGATTGTAAATGCATATGTATGCTGTTTAAATGCCTGTCAGTTCTACTGAATATTTAAGGAAAAAGTTTTATAAAAACTGTTGTTGATTGGTTTAGAATGTTTGTAAACAATTATCGTGCATAGTAACAGCGTTTAATTAGGCAGGGATGTATACAATGCATGATATGAGTCAGTGAGTGTTAATGAGTTTTAGAAACATAATCAAATCAATACTTTATGAGCATCTAATTTGCTGTTTTGTGTACCATTTTTATTTGTTTTGATTATGCTGCCTAAAACACTAACTATGTCTTTTTTGGTGGAAAAATCATCGAATGACTGCTCCCACCTGGGTGAGGCGTGAGGGAGTGTCAGACTCTTACTGACTAAAAACCACCCGCACTTCGAGCCGGTACCCCGTTAGGTTCTCCGCGACACTAATCATGTCTAAGAACGATTGATACTGTGAGTCAACTGGTAACATATTCTGTTTTCACTCTATGAATCTTTTAAAAAAAAATAATACCTTTACTTAACCTCCTCAATTTTACTCCATCATCACGATACATATGAATTAGAAAACTTTCTTAAAACCTTGACGCGTAACATTTATTTACTGTTTATCAAATTATACGTTGCGCTTTCTGGTGAATGAACACGGCTACGGCCGCTGGGCGGTATGACTCAGTGGCATTTTACGGCCCCAAGTCATTCACTACTCACCAGCGTGAATGTTCATGTTGCAGTCACTTTTACGTGGATGCCAATTAGTGAAACGACTTCTTACTTGATAGGGAAAAGTAATTAGTTGTTTCTGTTTTAGTCATCGTTGTTATCTGTACTTTTCTTGGTTATTTTTGCTAGAGATAGTCAGGGGTAGGAAAGGGGTAGCCAGTTATACTAGAATTGCGTAGGTAATAGGCAATTAGTGTCATGTTATATCACACTGGAGTACAGGGATATCCACCAAACTAGCAACCATGTTACGAGATAATTAGAAATGTACTTTTATATATTCAAGGCCAGCAAAATAAAACAAAATGTTTGTTTGAGAATGTCATTATTTCTTTTCCTGCCACAGGGCCCACAGGAAGAACTTCCAGTTGGAGTATGTGGTACCTATGTACTTTGTTTTTATGTACATAAACAATAAATAAAATTATAGTAAATTGTAATAGACCTGACCTAATAGACCTAATCCTCGTAACTTATAATAAAAAAATCAAAATACTTCTAACTTTACTGTCTCTTTTCTAACACTCTAGACATTATATCAAATCACCATCTTTATCGACTTCCCTGTAACATACTCATCACGCAACACATGGTAACAGTAGTAATTATTTAGTTAAATGAACAGACAGACAGATGCAAGATGCAGTTCATGTGTCATCGCTCGTCAATTGCCGTGGTGGCTTAGAAAGCAACTCAACTATTCGAGTTCATGACTGGTTAAGAGGATAGGTTTGGGAACCAGGGCTTAAATTAGGTTTAATAACTGCTGTCCTTATGACCTGTTATAGCATTTGAATGCCAGTTAGAGTGATCAAAGATTAAGTAAAATCGCGGGTTACTCGCGTAAATATACTGAGAAAAGCTTTACTAGTTTCGAACCACAGAGGGGTTCTTCCTCATGAGCAGCGTGCGCGGTCGCGGCGACGTCGCGCAGCTCACTGTGAGCTGCGCGACGTCGCACATTGAGGCGCGAGGGAGTGTCAGACTCTTACTGACTAAAAATGATAACATAAATACTGACAATCTGTACCTAAACACGTATGTGTGTGACCTACAGGTAGATATTTAATAGATCTTGCATCACAGCGTTCCGGTGTCTAGTTTAGGATAACAATGAAACACGATATAAAGGCTCAATTGAATATGTTTTGTAATTTTAAGCTAGATCTAGATTGTTCTGCTCAATATACGAATATCAAAAGCAGTTTATGCTTATAACATATAACATAATTTATATAACTACATAAATATTTACAACTTAAAATTAACTACAACTAAACTATTAAATAAAACGAAAGTAAAAAGAAGAAAACAACCAAAATTATACCCTTAATTTAGGCGTCAAAGTATTCGTCCGCATCACTATCACTGGGATGAGGATCGTTTATGCTTGAAGAATAATGAGAAAATATTGATAAGGAAGTCAACAATGTCAAAATGAAATTTTACTGTTTTAAAACAACACAAATATTGTTGCAATAACAGTAATCAATTGTTTAATTACCACGACTATAGCAAGACTATCATGTAAATAATTGTGTACATTAAGGATGCCATTTTCTTTTTTAAACTATTATAATATGATATTTTTTGGTACTAGTCGATGATTTTCAATCCTAGGAAACCGTAAGACAGCTTGTTACATCAATTCTTTTATGACTGTCGCAGATTGTAGACGTAGTTCTTTCAATTTAATTTATTTACGAGTTCAGATGAACTTAATGATCAGAGTGCCTAGCACGAATAACTATCGCATTCGTAACTTAATAGTATCGAGCGCGTTCGACGCTCGGATTGGCCGGCTCCAGTGAATCAACCAATCAGAACGCTGAACGCGCTCGATACTGTTACGATACAAATGCGATAGTTATTCGCGCTTGCACTCCAGACGTTTGTTTAAGAAATCGACAGCTCGTTCTATTATCTATTTTGTCTTTACGTCTCTATTGATAATAAGGTGTTACTTACACAATAGCCGAATGATGCCTCTGATGGATAGGTGCTGATGGAGTGGCCGGTGGAAGAGCTGACAGGGAGGCAGGTTGCGGTGAGCCGCACCATCGACCTTCCCGCACATCCGATGAGCCTGCCAATAAGAGGTGGCACGTTAATACCCTGAACTGATCTAAAGTCTAAAGAAAATGGCCATGAAAGTGTAAAGGTCAAACTAAATAATGATATTCTTAATCAAATCGAAGACCCGAAGAAAAATGTCATTGATACGTTAGGTGTTAGGGAGAAAATCGCGTCGTGATTGCTTAAGAGCGACGATTTTTAAACAACTTCAAAAAAGGAGGTTATTAGTTAGACTTGTATGTATGTATGTTTGTGCAAGATTACATCGCGATTGGCTGAACCGATTTTCATGTGGTGAGAAAAGCGTTTGATACATTCAGAATTAGGTTTTACTATACTAATTAACTGACTTCTAAAAAGAGAGAGAGGGGTTTGAAGTTGGTGTTTTTTAAACGTAGTTTGTAAAAGAATTATTTAATGGAATAAGACGAGCACCTGAATTACCTGATAGTAAGCAATCGGTGGCACCCATGGACACCCATACAACACCAGCAGCTGTAGCCAAATGCCCTTTAGCGCTTGTCTACATGTAGAATAGCAAAACAAATTATATGGAATTGACGAAAATTTTGACAATCAGTATCATCCCCATACATTTTGATTTCTACTCTCTCTGTAGACAAGCGCTAAAGTGGCGTTTGCCTAAAGGCCCAGGGGAGTTAGAGGTTATGAATGATAGATCTTTTTGGGATTTAGATATTGGGTATGAGGAGCGCGTCTCCGTATGTTTTATTAAATCTGTTATACTCACTGCCATAAAGCGTTAAGTGTGAAGGTGGTCTGCTGGCCAGAACAGGTGTGGAGCCATATCTCTCACCTCCAGCCGACAGGCGTCCTCCCAGCGGCTTGAACGCTATCGGACGGATCACTGACTTGCCCTGGAAAGAGTTAAAACAAGTTTTTTTTTAATATTAGACATTCCTTAAACTGTCAAACACCACGAGGACACCGGTGACCGCAACCTATTGTTCTTTAATTGTGTCTATAATGACGGTACTCAAAGGTAAATAACTTAAATAACAGATTTAATTCTGAAAATGGCTTAAGTAGTCATAAAATTTTGGTCTGCATTTTGTTTTTAGGACTTGCGGTTCTGAAACTTGGATTGTTTTCAAAATAGTGTAGTTGCTGTATATCTTTCCTATTATAATAGCATTAGATAAAACAGCCACAGACGGATATATCAGTCAATACAGTAAAAAAATACACTTTCCAATCAATACTATTATACTATCGTGCCCGGTATATGGCAATAGGCTCACCCCCTTTTACATGGGACTCATAACATGAATAGTGAAAAATGGGTGTTACATTGTACAGTGGCATTAAGTGCGGTAATGTGCACCACTGTCTACACCTTCGGGGATAGAAGGCGTGATGTTATGTTATGTTACTATTACATGATTATCTCCATTTAAATTCGGATTTAAAAATCCCATAACAAACTCCGAATTGACATTTTCTTAAGCACCAATTGTTAAAACAATTTACTTTCTTATATCAAGGATCCATATAAATTGTTTTTTAATGCGTTCGTTAGCTAAGTCCGTGCGCAGTTATCTCTGCACGGATTTGACATTTTATACGCAACAACGCATCGAAATGTCATGACGAAAAGGTCATACTTGGCGTACTTATTCGGTGCATCGATGTGTCACATGTGTTACCGTTAACATGACGTACGGAGAAAATAAATTCACTTTGAGCGAGCGATTTTAAAATAAGTCGAAACTTTTGTAATAGTTTAATCTTATTCTACTTTATTGGACGTAGGTGCAAGAGGGATGTCGAGCATAAAAGATTACTTATGCTCAGTTTCTGAATCAAGAAAAGTATTAAGTAGGTAGTAAATGCAAGGCGATGTCGGTGTGTATAATAATGAGAATAGTGCCTCACAAACTCACAAGTCACATCTGACAAAAAGTGCATGTAATTGGGTAGTGTCCAGGTTATCAAAATTAAAAATCTAACTAGTCCGTCAGTTAGATAATGAAAAAATATTAGACACGTATTTTTTTATTTTCTCGTATTAAGTTGCAATACTTAGATAAAGATAAGTTTAGGAGTGGGAGTTACGTCATAACGTGCAATAAAATGTGACACGCTGTGACGTCACACGATATTTCAAATTAATATATCGTCGAAAGTATTTAATTTTGTGAGAAAAGAAAAAATACGCGTCTAAAATTTTAAATGAATGTACCAGACGGACATTAAAATAAAATTTAGGAAACTACCCTATTATTAGATGCATTTGGCAAATAAGATACTTTTCTACAAAGTTTTAAATATAACTTTGTACAATATCGATGTGTGAACGTGACTTTTATGTAACGGGAACGATATATGGATTTCGTGACGGCATTAATCAGAGCTTTGGGTAAAATTGGGCCAGTGTTATTAAAGTCGTGTAGCTGTCGCGTCGCCATGGAATTACATTTGTTGTGTAATCTTTTATAGTAGTTATTGAATATTTATAGTGTAATTGTATCTTCATGGATAATTTTTGTTACATATGATATTATAACGATGATAATTATATTTGTTTACAAAGGTAAAGCTTATTGAGAAGTGCTTTAATAATAATTTTTGGCATGCCTACAAGATATTTAATAGGGGATAATGTATAGAAAACATTGTACAGACCCCAAATGAAGTAGGATTTTTTTTAAGGGTGGAAAATCATCGAATGACTGCTCCCGCCTGGGTGAGGCGGAAGGGAGTGTCAGACTCTTACTGACTAAAAACCACCCCGTTCCTTCTCCTTCACGTCGAGCCGGAGCCCCGGTAACCCGTTAGGTTCAAGGGCAGAACCATGAAAACAAAGTAGTCTCATTACAAAAAAAATATAGTTCCTAAACCTAAACCCAAATTACTCACATTACGATGAAGTAATTAACGAAAATCTACATGAATAAGTCTTGTATAACGTGCCAACGAATCAATCAGCCGGAATGACGAGAATGGTCAAGTAAAAACGCGTGCCTTACGACCATCGATGTTGAACAGTATGGACAGTGGACTCTATAGCCAGTCGACACTACGTACTGTCGAAGGAATGTCCCGGACAAAAACTTGGAGCACTTGCCTTGGCATTGCTGCATACAAAACTGTTTGCTTAACGTTTTCTTTGAAGTGGTTCGACGTATACGAACGTGTATTATGTTAAGTACGGAAAATGCAGATGTTGAATTTTATAATAGTCTTTGCTGTTTTGTGTTTGGGTGTAGCTGAATATTGTTTTTATCTGATGAAATGTATGACCTGGAGGTTACTAATTGTGGTAGTGAAGTTTCAATCAAGTCGTATCAGAATTGAACTGTGTAAAATTTTTACAGATGGTTTAAAGAGCGTACATGGTTGTGGAGCGTAAATATTTGTGCCAAAATACAGGGCATGAAGCTATTTTCAAAATAGGTAATACAGTTTGTATTAATGGCTTTGGTACTTATTGCAATATATCAAGCAATAGTATATGCAATTAGTGAAATGTTTGAGAAAATTGTTGTATTCACAAATATAAGTTGAATAAATTAGATGTTGGGCTAGTTCAAAACATTTTAGCAAATCCTAAAACGAAGATTGCAAAAGTGTTGTGTGAACTGGTGAGGGTGACATAACTTTTCTGATATCTAGACCTTATTAATGATTCTCTTTCATTCACATAGAGTATATTATATATATAATTAGATAAGATACGATGGGGTTGTCGTATCCATATGGACAAAACCCCTTAAAAACAATAAAGGAGAATAAAAATAAAAAAGTTTCAATCAGTGCAGCAAAGTTACTGCAATAGGTACCTCTTACGTGGAAATTAGTGGCAAAAACTAGGTATTCGCCTTGTGCATTTACATGCCTCTACTAAAAAGCTTTAGGTCTTTAACCCATCTGGGATATAAAAGGCGGCATGTAACTATAATCTACTATTTATAAATAATAGGAGTTTATTTATGTAGTAATTTAACGGACCACACTGCAGTTATAAGACAACAGTGCCAGTTATTCAAGCGTTCTCAGAGCCCAGGTATGTGCAACACAAACAAGTCCCCTGTTTGACAAGGAATATTTGACGTTAACTCACAAGATAATACAAGGAAAATTTGTGAAAGACAAGTAAGGTATATGCGCTATAATGCTTAGGGTGCCTTCGTAATTAAGAGAATTGAAGACGGTTATTATGTTAACTAAAATCGCGGGTTACTCACGTGAATGTACTGAGAAAAGCTCTACTAGTTTCGAACCACAGCGATGTCGCGCAGCTCTTGAGGGTATGTCTTACGATAAAAACACGGCTATTATAATTAATTTAGTTTTAAATTCTATAACCTATCGAAAGCTATGGACTACTACTGATCATCTGGCAACTTTTTTTTTTAAAGGGCATAGCATCCAATGACTTCTCCCGCCTTGGCTGAGCCGAGAGGGAGTGTCAGACTCTTACTGACTAAAAACCACCCCGTTCCTACTTCTGCACTTTGAACCGGAGCCCCGGCAACGCGTTAAGTCCTTCACCGCTCCATAGTCATCTAGTACCTTTATAGTACATTTATATTATCTATTACTACATTTATTTCGATAAATATTCCTACAGAAGCTACCACACTGTTATAACATTACCTCGTTGAGTACCGTCATTATAGACACAATTAAATAACAATAGGTTGCGGTCACCGGTGATCGCGCGGTGTTTGACAGTTTAATAAGAAAGTAAAGTGTGTGTGTGTGTGTGTGTTATCAATTTATAATCATGTAGGTAATACAAAATTTCAGTATTAGTTCTTGAAGTAGACAAACAAACTCATATCCACTACTCATGGTGGATATGAGCTAGACTTTATGACTACAGAAATTCCTGTGGACACTACAAACTGTACAGAATAGACAGGTTTATGAGATGTGTGGGGAGGACAGTTGGAATCGTCCACTGTCTGGGTTTGTGGGTTAACGGCGACAAGGCCTCGTGAGCCAGACGACCAGTCGACTGGTTTGTGGTATGTGTTATAGGTAGTAGCGATTTTTGAATGAATTGACTGATTTTATGATGATTGTTTTTATGCGATAGGGTCGTAAACGAACTAGCGGATCTTCTGATGATATAAGCAATGTTTGTGGTGGAAAACAGTACAGTCGGAGTTGACCCATTTATGTCGAAGTACGGTTCACCTAACTACAAATAGTACATTTAACCCAACTCAACTCCAAATCACTATAGTTTAATACCTAAGTTAATTTAATTTGTCGATTAAAGTATATTTTTTTTAAGAATGAGGTCGATTTTTATTACATTTCCGAAACACTGTAGGTATTGCAGCCATTATACGGAATTAGTTTTGTTGTTTGAACTTCAGGTTAAAAACTTCGAATAAGTAAGTAAATACCTAATGGTTTTAACCAAATTTATTTAAATAAGCACATATCTTATGACTTCGATCTCTATCCTTGTTTATCTCACGGAACAATGACCAAGTGACATATACTGTATAAGACCGGATAGTCTCACTCTCAATCGATATTTTTCAAATCGATTACAAACTTCCATTTGAATCGATACGATACGAGAATGCTTAATTTAACGATTGCTGTCTCTCTAAGTCGTTATATCAGTGAATGGGTTAATTGACATAGTAATAAAAATAAAATAGTCTTTTCTAGACTAGGCACCCTAACATTCTAGACTTCTAGTTCATGTTCTTTTGATTGCCTACAGAATGGGTATAGGTAGCTCTCATTTACCTATGAAACAGACAGTTAAGACTATGGAAACTAAGAATTATTACAAAGTGTGAGTGGAACTGAGCACCGAAAATGCTTAACCCGTCGAACGTCCGCATTCCTTATGATCCAACGGGTGCACACGTGACATTTGGAGAAAGAAAGAAAGAAAATGCATTTATTTGGCCATTGGCACACGAAAACAAGGATCATTACAATAGAAATAAAAAATACAGTCAAAATAAAAACAAAACATTAATAAAAGATTTTATAAAAGAGAAAGCAGCATGGAGTATTTTTTCTTATGATCCACCCGGTGCTCATAAGGACGCTCGAGGGGTTAACAGTCAGCCGAAGAAATCGTTTTTTTTTAAATATGCGTTACAACTGAGCTACGCTCGTAAACGTATAGTCTAGTGATGTCACCGTCCTCACTCTTATGACAAAACGCAACCTAAGCGCTGTTTCACTCTAGTTTTTTTTTTAAATTGGGCCTGGTCAGATCCAGACTGTATGAATTTATTGTCCTCAAGGTTATTTTCTTTTTCAATCTCTTTGACTGGATTTAGGTGCTGCATTGTTCTTACACAATCGAACCAACGAAACTATATAACTATAGAATTGTGTTGTAAGCCCGATTGAAAAAGAGTAACCTATGGAGTTTCTTGCTCATTCTTCTCTATATCTAACTAGCGTCATTTCTAAATTTTTGTTGTTGCCGTTCAAAAGTGCCTTCCTGGTCTAATTGAAATAAATGATTTTGATTTTGACTTTAAGTTCCCAGTATCATTCGGGTCGAGTTGACCCATTCATGCTGAAGTATGGGTCTTCCACATGTACAAAAAGTACATTTAATGCAACTTAATCAGCATAGCTTAGTACTTTAATATAGTCTTCCCAGTTCCTAACAAAGATCCGTTCTTACACTACTTGTATGAATTAAGTAACTGATTACATAAGGCTTCCTCCAAAGTCTAAGGGATTTCGCAACGTAACCAGTTTGAACTAGTTTACAGCGGATTTGCTGCTCCGACCATCATGTATTGATCCGTATTGGATACTGCTGCCAATTTCCTTTATCGTTAACTCGACTGACTATTTCCAGTACTGTAGTTGATTAAAATGTATATATCGAATATGAAAAATTTGTTAGACATAGCATCACGCCTTTTATCCCCGAAGGGGTAGGCAGAGGTGCACATTACCTATACCACTGTACAATGTAACATCCACTTTTCACTATTTATGTTATGAGTCCCATGTAATAGGGGGTGAGCCTATTGCCATATACCGGATACAATTCGAGATTCCGTGCTACTACTGAGATTATTTAAAACCCAGTTAATACTTCGCCTGACCCGGGAAGCGAACCCGAGACCCCTTGCCCGGCACTTAGGATCACTCGGCCAACGAGGCAGAATTTGTTAGAATATCATTAAAAACCGATTATATGGTAAAAAAACTATTTTTTTTTCAAATTCATAACGATATAAATAAAAATGTGATGCATGATACATAAGTGACGACAGTAAACTCCTGTGCTTAAGAGATAGCAAAGTATCACCACCAAAATTAAAGTCTATATAACGATATTTACACAAATAGACATATTTGACCCAATAGACCAATAAAAATAACTTTCAAAACTGGTACCAAGTTCAATACTATTATAATCAAAGTCAATCTAACTGTGATAGGTAATAAAGTAATAAATAGCTTCGTTTATATTACGATGTAACAACTAATGACTAGTAAATACTTCTCTATAAATCACGATCACCATCCAGATGGACAATCTGGGACACCAACGGGTCTATTTGACCCAAAGTTGTAATATAGGTTTAGGTTTAAAATGTCTTTATTTCTCATGGAGAATCACATACATAATTCGCTTACTGAGAAACAATATTTAACACAAGCGTAAGCAAATTAGAGGCCACAGTAGTACGTACGTATAAATAAATAAAAACGTGTAAATGCGACGAATATAAAAGAACAAATATAAATTTTCCACTGAATTAACTAAAGAACTAATCTAAGAATTAGTAGGCTACGAGACGTCGCCGCGACCGCACACGCTGCTCATGAGGAAGAACCCCTCTGTGGTTCGAAACTAGTAGAGCTTTTCTCGGTATACTCACATGAGTAACCCGCGATTTTTAGTTAATTTAGTACGTCTCACGATAGTTATTATAAACTTATATATAACTTTCACTATTTAAAAATGTGGGCAAAGTGATAAATTAACACAAAGAACAGAATCAAGTAACATGGGCAATAAGGTTAAGGCTGATAATGGAGTATTGCTGCCCGGTCTTTAATGTGTAGTTCCCTAGTCTGAACTTATGACATCGGCAAGAAGTAAACGGGTTTTTAAAGGGGTAAAATCATCCAATGACTTCTCCCGTCTGGGCGAGGCGAGAGGGAGCGTCAGACTCTTACTGATTAAAAACCACCCCGTTCCTACTCCTGCACTTCGTACCGGAGCCCCAGCAACCTTTTACGTTACGTTCTCCGAGGCTCCATATCGGTATCAGCCCTATTGGGTCCCATTCGTAGTAGTCTGATGGGTTTTTGAGGCGCGCGCGGAATGAGTCGCGCCGTACGCTTGGGTCTGGTTCTGGTCGGGCGGCGAGCTACCAATGCTCACCGTCCGCAAGCCCATGCAGGAAGAGTAGGGGTACTGGCAAATATATTCTACTCTGCCGACATCAAACAGCATCATCATTTGCTTAATGGACCCTAAAACAAGTCCATTACGATCCAACAGCCAGTAGCGAAGGATTTGTCACCATTGGATATTATATTTCTATTAATAATCCATTGATCAAAGATTAACGCAGGATTATCTCAGTCAATTTAAATATTAACTTGTATCCAATGACAAGGATGAAACATAATTATTTCTTTAAGTATCAAACGATGTTTTTTTAATCCTCATATAATAGTCTAGGTCATAAATTTGAAAAATATAAATTTATCTAAATTCAGTGGCAGCTAATTATAAATTCAAAGGATGATCGAATTATCAAGTGTTATTTTTTTGTAAGTTATGATAAATTCCATAGATTACGTTGACATGTGATTGCATCCTTTTACATCTATAAGTTTAATATTTTTATTTTAACAATATTTAGTAATATAACCAAAATTCATGTTCTACGTTTCCGATTATAAAGAAATTAACAGGATATAATAAATTAAATAAATATAAACAACTAGTCTAAATTCTATCAATCACACGGGCAATTATAGAAGTAAACAATACAATAAAAGCAGCCAGCCCCTTTATAAAACTGGTTAATAAATTTACTGATGTAGAAAAACAACGATTTGATATAAATATTAAAAGCCCTAATTATACAGCCTACGACCATAAACTAAACACATTAAGACTAAAAAAAACACATCAACGCGTGACATAGTAACGGTTTTATTTAAAATATGAATTAATTTTATATTATTATTATGTCAATGGTTTCACACCACAAATAGGCTTTGACTATTGAATATAAAGCTCTATTCCTAATATAACATAATCCCAATCTATAATAGGCGTATGAGTTTTTACATAATGGTTATGTTATTTAAGAATAGATGTAGAAAGGATGGGTTAAAGCAGATATACGAAAGAACTATACAGAGCGGATATGAATGGTACCGTCGGTAGACGGCACCCTCGTCGGTCATCGACCAGATTGGCAATGTATTAAAGAAGGACCAAATCAAAACCACCGAGCATGCACGAAACGACTGATGACTGTTGATAAAGCTAAAGAAGTATGTAAGAATCGTAGCAATTAGCGTTCCACAGTCTCCGCATATCCCCATTAGAGACAGACGTGAGGTTATATGTGTATGTTATACATATAGTATTTAAGATTAACATAACATTCATTACATCGCTTAGTATTGAAAGAATACCTATGCCACTACTCACACCCACGACTAATCAGACGTTGCAAAAATTAAAATTTGCATGACACTAAACAATAACCTATAGCAATTTGCTACAACAAATATAGCAAGACCGGTACCACTGTAGGATGATGAAGTATGGAGAAAAACTCGATATTAAAGATGATCTTATTTTGAAAGATGAATAAAAAATGGTATGGACAAAAAGACACAACGCTGTAGGTGTAGAAATCCCAAGAAAACTGTTAAGATTCTCGAAATATTCTCATCATTATCATTTTAAACAAATCTCATAATAATTTCGTTAAACATTTAACTTAAATGACTGGTTAAAAGGAAATCATAATGGCAGATGCGACTTTTAAAGGGAGTTACAAGAGCATTCACAAAACATTTGCGAAACCTGAGGCGTTCTCCCACGTTCGGGCACGCGAGTTAGAAACACGTGTGGACCTCAAACCGGTCATTCCTTTCTAACATCATAATAACCGTAAGAGACAGGCTGAAACAGCCCCCAGCTAAATCCCAGGCTGTCTGCCGTAACACCAACTTTTGGAATTCCTTCATTTTAGTTAATTGCATGCCCCTCCAGGGCTTCTCCCACCGGATAAACGGTCCAATTTTGACTCTAAATGCAGTCCCACGCTTTAATGGTGATAATGTTTTAATCGCTCCTTAACTGTTAAGTACATGTCGTAATAAAAATGAATTGGAGCATCGCACGCAATTTAAATAATCTGCGAATCTGTAAACAAGTTTTGGACTTAATATTTGCCTTAAAATTATTTCCACAATTCGGTAATTTACTTGAAAAATCTTATCGAATTACTTTGCTTTGGTAATACAATCTGAATGACAAGCAATACTGCCTGATTTTACGAGTATTTCTCAATAAATTCGAAGGAAGTCTCGGTTACTGGTTGAGTACAATGCGATTTCTTCACTTCTTTAAAACACCTATAAAGATTTGACGGCGGTATAACCCGTATCGTAAAGGAGGAGATCGGATCGTCGGCGTTTGATTGTGGCATTACGAACATGATCATAAATTAGGCGATTGCGATCTTAACAGGACACATTACAACGACATACGGACCGCCGAGGATGCATAAAGAGATGTAAGGAGAACACACGCCGCAAATATTGGAACAGTGCCAATGAGATGCAAAATAAATGCAATTCTTAGTATCATTTGGAGAATAATAGCAAATAAAATGTTGGCTATTGGTCAAGTTCGTTCCCCGCGGACCTTTGTAGTCATTACAATTTACTGCTACATTCATATCAAAGCAAAATCAAAACCAAAAATAAAATTCAATTGTTGAAATTCCTAACGAAATAAAAATATCTATAAAACGTTTTTTTATCTGATCAAGTTATGAATAAGTGCCGAAATTCGATATCCTAATGAAACTTATTATTATTTATGACAATAAAACAACCGTTGCAGGCGTTGATTTCGACGTGTCAGATAAAATTTCAATGATAATTGGGAGCTTGGAACATGATACTAGACGTTTTTAAATAAGAGTATTATAACAAGATTATAAAAGACCGAATGACAATCAGTTGTACAAATGGGCATATTATATTTAATTTTATTGATTTCTCGGTGGACTGGACCTAGTTTTATTAATTTTATTGCTATCATTAACTCGTCATCAATCCAGTCTTTATCTGTGTTGGGGTCAGCCGTCAGCTGCGGCTGAAACCACTTTTTAGCACCGACCATTAAGTTCATACAAATCAAACTTTAAATAGACACGGATTCATGAATAACGTTATTTTTTAATTTTATTCTGCAAGCCTTTGTGTTGGGGTCTATTTATACAGGCACACGCGTGCCGAGCAGATGTTTGGAAGCAATCCATCTGCCATTCATGCACCCTAGGGGAATGTCTATGCAATTTGCTGAAGTGTTTCGTAATGCAGGGGCGAAAATAATGTTTTAGAAATCCACAATAAACCGATTGGTTGCGCAAAAAAGTGGATAATACCTTTTTTAAACTTGAATATAATTTCTGATGACAATGAATGAATAGTGGAGAGGATTAAAAATATTCTCGTAACAATCGGAACGACCGAATTTAATATTAAAATCGTTGAAACATATTTTATTATTAATGGATTTATTATCACCAAGATACATATTTTAAACGCTCCAAATACCATTGTGTTAAGTTCTTACCTTGACATTACAAAAGTATTTATCAAAGTCATTAAGACAAAATAACATAAAGCTGTAGTCACAGATAAGTTTGTAGCTAACGACAAAGAAAACGATACAAAAAAGCATAAAGCCGACAGTAGCCAAGAGATAACTCAAAAAGGAATTTAATTTAGTACTTATACTGAATTCAAAAGCATGTCCTTGCGAACCACAAAGCGTTTGCCATTTCATTGCACATTCATCCATATAAAGAATGCGTTGATGTTGTAAATAAGGTAATACAGGGTGCGGCGGCCATAAAGAATTGTCGCAGAAAACAAACACACCGTGACAATGCTAATAGGTGTTGTTCATCAATGGTGACATCGTATTTACATTACAGGCTAGCATTACTAGTGTTTGATGGATTATTTATAATAGAAATCATCACTTCTTCATCCTGTTATTCCATTATGGATGCTCGAGTAAAGAAATTCATCATCACTTTTATTAACATTTCGGTTATTTTTCTTGTTGTTTTTTTTGCTATCTTCTCGTCCATCAAAACGGATGACTCCAGTTGTTTTGCACCATGCTCTGTAACTGATGCGATCTTTAGGTACATGCCAGTCTACTTCGCTTTCTTCCTCTGTACTTTCGGATTGCGTATCAGCACCGTCAATCTCAACACCGCACACCAAATGTCTTTTAATTTCATTATTCCCAACAAAAGAAATTTCACTTTTATGGCTCGAGAACCTTTTATCTATAGACCTTTGTGGCGCTCCTTTCTCTCAATTATTTGATTGATGTTATGACGTCCAATCGATAGGCAGGCGAATTATTTCAAGACGCTATTGATGAACCTTACCCTTCGAATGATAGACAGGTTGACGTCGAACATCATCCGGTTGTAAAACTTTCATTACTAACATGAGCAAAAATTTACCAAGCTGTTTGACTTGCGAATTACTTCATGTAATTAATTTTAAACTCTGTGCTGTTAACAGTAAAATATATAATTGCCTACCTTCTCATATGAACAGAGATGTTAAAAAAAACACTTTTGCCGTATTGTAAATCGATATTCACATCGAGAGCAAAAGTACCAATTAATATTCGACAGGTTTAATAGCTAGCATATCATAATTACCCACAGACTCTGATGAGAGTCTCTCATTTTAAGATACTATTTCTTTTTCATAATTAATATTATATATCAGTATTTAAATTACTGGGTTGCAAAATAAACTGTAGTTTAACTTAATAGTAGGTTATCCGCTATCAAAATTGAAGGACCTGCAAAAAATCTATTAGATTAGTCCAGACCGTCCATTCAGAAAATAATCGAGGGCGACTTAATCGATAACATCAAACACAAATATCGATATAAGATCGCCTGCAGCGCTATTGGCGTTATGCGAACCATGTAAAGGTGTGTATAATTTAACAAGCAGCACAGTAACAATCAATAGATGGGCAGAACAGGTCGTACACTTGCGTATCCACTTTTTTTGTAGGCTGGAGAAAGCGAGTCGCCGAAACGAGCCAGCGAGACGCCAATGTATCGGAAAGATTATCGATTAACATTTATGTCGAATATCGATATCGGAAAAGTCACGATTGGAAATGGAACGACATGAAAACGCATTGGAAACATAATTTGCAATTGTTATCTTAAGGTTAGATTTGATGAGCACGACGTGGGTTTATTGATGACCTAGTTGGTGAAGAAGTGACCAGTTCCGCTGGGAAAAAAATGTGAGCCATATGCTCACCTCTATGGAACAAAACAGATCCGACGCTACATTTCACTTTTACGCAACAAATTCGTGACTACACCCTCATTAAGCTGGAAGCAGCAAGTAATTACATATGAATTTGGAAATCTTCACGCACATTTCATCCACGGCATAGGAAAACTGACAAAGAACTGTGAAGTAACATATAGTGCACATTAGTGAAACTGAGGGACCTTGGCACGAATGTGGCTGCTCGTGACGGGAGTGAAGTAAGTTAATCGGATTAGAGTAACTCACGATACACGTACACTCATGTTATGACTACCACAAATTGGTTCAACTATAATATATTGCCGATGCCGTTCTGCGAGTGACCTAAAAACTAGTCGATTGTGGTCTGATAGATTTTATGGAAGGTGATTTAGTTTTTTTAGATGTAAAATTATTGAAACTAGAGCATGAGGTGTATAATGTAGAAAAGTAAGAATAGAAAAGTGTTAACTAACACAAGAAATTTGTCTTTATATCAAAAACTGATCAGAATTCGATGAAATTTAATAAAGAAATCTTAAATGAAGAAGGGTTTCATGGTTTGTAGAGACGAGCAAAGATAACAAGAATAGCGCTAAAAGAACCGTCACAGTTTCAAATATCAGATAAAGTATACATAAATCATTGTGAAAACGTTGACAAAGACTGATTATAACATAAATGTGTTTATTTTGGATTTTGGTCTTTGACCCTAAGACCCAAACACATGTGTATTGGCTCTGGGGAAAATATGAAATAAAAAATCTAGTTCAATCCAAGCGTTGCCCTCGACAGGATGTTTATGCACATGTTGCATCGTTGTGTGGGCTTATTATAAAATGTGGTGTTGTGGTCAGTTCATTTTGAACTCTATAGAAAACTAGTGAAACTCTCGTGGTGCTACTGTGACTAATCTAAATAATTCTGAAATAGCTAATAATGTGGCACCGTATTAGCCATTTCAGAATGCACAAGAAACTCGATACAATGATTTTAACGAAAAGTTGAGATCATACATTTTGTTTCCCAGCTTAGACCTCCGTACTTTTTTATTGTAGCCTTAGAAGAGATAATTAATAGAATTAACATAACATAACAACACGCATTTTATTCCCGTAAGGGTAGGCAGAGGTGCACATTACGGCACTTAATGCCACTATACAATGTAACACCCACTTTTCACTATTTAGTTGAGACCCATGTAATAAGGTGTGAGCCTTTTGCCATATACCGGGCACGTTTCTAGACTCCGTGCTAATACTGAGATTTTTAAAAACCCAGTAATACTTTGCCCGACCCGGGAATCGAACCCGAGACCTCTTGCCCGGCAGTCGCACTTGCAACCACTCGGCCAATGAGGCAGTCATTAATAGAACTACTGTTACCAAAATAAAATAAAAACAAAAAACGACCTGCCAAAACACACAAGCAATAACATCTAACCCTAAAGACTGATTCGCTAATCATACCTATATGTTCAACACACCAAACTAATGATGGAACATCGGCAAGCGTTTTGCACAACACAACATCATCGATCACTCATTGTTTAGAAACAACAGATCAGATAGTTATCATTACCTTCTACCAAGGCAGCTAAACTCCCACGAGATATCAGAAAGTGAAAAGGATGATAGATATACAGCGACTTGCCTTCCGTCTACTGCTTCTTAGGAAGGCAATTGGAAGATTTCTCTTGAGTAGATCTTGATGAATATTTGAATATTATTCAGTCAGAAATACATTTGTCGTTTGCGGTTTCAAAAATGATGCTTGGTCTTTCGACTTTGATTGCGATATTAATACCTTAATAAACAATTCATTTCTCTCGATGTGAACAATATGACTGTTATCTTCGGAAAACGACATTTTTATTAATGTTTAATTTGAAACCTATATCCAAGGTTTAACTCTTTTTAAAGATTCCTTTAAAAATAATTTTATGGAATTTCATCAGACACTGACTGGTAATTTTAGCTTTAAACCTTCGATGTCAATAGTAAACTATCGCATTTGATTATCCGAGAAGACTGACAGAGCTTCAAGATAATAAAAATACATACATAACATCACGCCTTTTATCCCCGAAGGGTTAGTCAGAGGTGCACATTATGCCACTGTATAATGTAACACCCACTTTTCACTGTTCATGTTATGAGTTCCATGTAATAGGGGGTGATCCAATTGCCATATACCACAATTTCAGACTCCGTGCTACTAGTGAGTTTTTTTTTAAAAACATAGTTATACTTTGCCCTACCCTGGAATCGAATCCGAGACCTCTCGGCCAACGAGGCAGTCTAATCATCAATAGATAATAAAAATATACCTTCAAATTAATTCTTCAGTTGTGTGCTATATAAATAATTGATCACATAGACTCTTAGAACTCTTAAAGTGACTTAAAGATAACTTTAACCAAAAAGTACTAAATGAAAATTTTATACTGGATGACCTTGCAACCGTGAGTTCCCTTGCCAACTACTAACCCATAGTTAAAGACATCAATATTAATACCATAGCAAAAGAAACAATAGTTATTAAATAATGACGACATGCCTCTCTGTTTTATAAACAAGGTAATGATGAGTAACAGCGTTCAATGGATAAAGCACAATATGGAGTGGGTAGACCAGGTTGTGAAACGAATGTTCACAATAGTTCAATAATTGGCGAACATTAGACAATCATAACGCTAACTGATTACATACAATTTTGTTAATTAATAACAGCCATTAAGACTCAAATTGAAATGGAAAACGAGCTCGAAATGATGCCTACTCTGTTATAAAGGCGAAAGTTCGTGAAGATGATTGGGTAGATTTATGCTCTGAAACTACTGAACCAATTTAGATGGAATTTGGCAAGATAGATGAAGGCTCTGATAATAACAGAACATCTAACGTGGGAAAAGCCCCAGGCGAAGCTAAATCATAACAGTAAAAGTCAATAAATTATAATATCGATAAATTCTGAATGAAAACAGAAAGAAACACATCAATAAGAAGTAGATCATCGCGTGGTAGTACAAAATTCCAATTAAAATACGAAATCGTTAGCAAAAAATGGTAAGAAAAATGTTAATCAACTTTGAATTCGGAGACCAATATATTTAGAGGCAATAAGCGATTTCAATTTGCAATTCCCTGCAAGAAGGATTGAATTGTCAACACGAATCGTAATAAGTTTGGGTTCCAGTCGCCACCAATCAAACTGTACTGCATTATAATCAAGGAACGGCAGACTGAATTTTAATGATACACAGCCTACGCCAGAGAAAGCGAGAGTGACATACGAATGAACATAATAAACATTTTTGCTAAAGCACTAACAGAAAATGAAACGTAAGTAAAGATCAAATACATTTTGAATGTTCAATCGTGACCAAATTGTATTCCCACGCAATAATATGTACCTACTTTCTAGTTGTTTGATAGACCATTTTGTAATACCAAATACAATATCGAGAGCAAAATCGATCACGCTCATAAAACATTTCTAATTCTCAATGCAAATAATGCAACAAGAAAGTTAACAAGCGATGTATTTGTATATTTTAGCACGTTGACTAAAATGGCAGTACATCAGCTGTTATATGTATAGTAAGTACAATAAAGTCAACTACTATTAAGTGGACACTCAATTGCCATCAAACAAAAAAAAGTACAATAAAAATATGGCCTAGAAAATCAATAACAACCCGAGACGTAATTGTCATATTTATGTGAAATAATCGTCCATAGAAATAGTAGTTAAATCAGTACGCAAGACATATTACTCTTTATAACATAATATAACATCACGCCTTTTTATCCCCGAAGGGGTAGACAGAGGTGCACCATACGGCACTTAATGCCACTGTACAATGTAACACCCACTTTTCACTATTTATGTTATGAGTCCCATGTAATAGGGGGTGAGCCTATTGCCATATACCTACCGGGCACATTTCCAGATTCCGTGCTAAACCTGAGATTTTTAAAAAACCCAGTAATACTTTGCCCGGACCCGGGAATTGAACCCGAGACCCCTTGCCCGGCAGTCGCACTTGCGTCCACTCGGCCAACGAGGCAGTCTTTTAATGTTAATTTACTCTTTTATTTTATTACTCTTTATTTAAAGACGAAAAAGAAAATATTAAGTACTTACACGTATAAGCTATTAATAGAGTTGTATCAATAATGTTGCTACATGAACTGCTAGTTCAAGATAATCAAGAGCTGGCACACAAACGAATAGATATGTCAGCAGATAGTTTCTTAATCTAGAAGGCGTAGGCGATGCAATCTTAGTACGGTCATCAACAACCTACATATCGGACAAGCGTGAATAATCCACTGCGTTTACACATGTTAACTGACGTTCATTCCTAAGGGCAGACTAATATTTCTCTCTATAGAACATATTAAATGAAGAGATCAACCAACCCATCTGTAATATTTTATTTGTTTTCTATTTTATCTTGGTTCAAATACAATTTGCTGACGTCTAAACTTCTAACAGTAATTAATCGACATTCTTTGGTGTTTTCATTTAGGTCTTTTGCTAAATCAGCGGTCTGAATAACCTCAAGAAATTTGTAAATTAGTCGTTGCTATTTGGCTAATAGTTAGCCCGTTTAAAATGTTCTTCGTGAATGAAAACTCAACATTATTTAACGAGCAATCACAGCTTTAACTACGGACTCCCTTATATACTGCCTCGACTGCCTCGTTGGCCGCAAGTGCGCTTGCCGGGCAAGGGGTCTCAGGTTCGATGCCCGGGTCGGGCTAAGTATTACTGGATTTTTAAAAAAAATCTCAGTAATAGCACGGTGTCTGGAATTATGCCCGGTATATGGCAATAGGCTCACCCCTTATTACATGGGAATGGGACTCATAACATAAATAGTGAAAAGTGGTGGTGCACATTGTACAGTGACATAATGTGCACTTCTGCCTACCCCTTCGGGGATAAAAGCTGTGATGTTATGTCCCTTATATACTAAAACTATTATGAAGTAATCTAACAGCTTTACTGGCTCTGTTTAATAAAAGGATAAATAATATCAGTCAGGACAACCCCGTCATTATTTTGATATGTAAACATTTCGCAAACGTCTAGATTGTAGCCATTAATGCATAATGTCTTACACAAAGTTGATACAGACATTTGTCGCAGTTAAGTGAATGCTGTTACATTTGTCTGATTGTGTGATGTGAATAGTTAATGTGACTAATGAGAAAATTATAGTTAAACTATCCGGTCTTTGTCTAGACGTCTGAACAATTAGGATTTAGATGAAGATACAGACGTAAGAGAAATTGTACATGGTTATAAGAAAGGTAGCGCAACTTCTATCCAAAATCGTAAAAGGGAAAAAGAGACTGACCTCTAAGATCGCTATAAATAAATCAGTGTACGAAACTGACTTTAGTTTTTGAAATAGAACATGTTATACGTGAGATAATTTAAACAATCAAGCTTCAGATATTATTTCTAAAATAACTGTCACTATTCCTAAGAGTTTAAAGTTCAAAAACAGAACTGAAAATGCATCTTTAGAAGATTCATGAACCATCTCCGAAGAATGAGACCAGAATAATGATGTACGATAAAATCTAGATATAAAGACGTAAATAGGTAATACAGTGTAATTTTATAGTTACATGCGGTTAGGCTTACGGTGTATCTTCAAGATAATAAGAAGAGGAATCATGGGTACTTGGCTAGTGATTTATGCATCAGGTGTGTTAATGTACAGAGTTTTAAGTGAATAAAGCGAAGAATATTGGTTTGGTGTTGAGGAGGATAGAAATATTATTTAGATAGTCTAGTAGCTGCAAATCAGAACGCTATAATTAAGGTGTTAAAATGGATTATCGCTTGATTTGTATTATTTTGCCAATTAAATAAGATAACCTCATTAAATCAAGCAATGGTGGTCAGGCGACGTCTCATGTCAAATGCCCAAAAATGTTGCTCTTTTTGCAATTGCTATTCCTACGAAACAGAGGCTGAACTTACAGATCCTAAATCGAATAAAGGACTAAGGGATCTATTGAACAAAAAGCCTCTTGTAAAAAAGGACGTGGTAACGGTTAATTAACATAGATAGATACAAGTACGTAGAATGCAACAGGTTTGCGTTGAAGCGAGAGCCGATATGCAAATGTTCTTGGCCGGTGGTCCTCGATGCGCTGCGCTAGATATTACGCTGCCTTATTCTGATTTAGGGTGTTTATTCTTTACTGTACACCTTACTGATGGTGATGACTATGAGGTACAAATTGGTATCGGATTAGCAGTAGTAATTTTGTCTTGACTGCCTCGTTGGCCGAGTGGTCGCAAGTGCGACTGCCGGGCAAGGGGCCGAGCAAAATAATACTGGGTTTTTCAAAAATTCTCAGTAGTAGCACGGAGTCTGGAACTGTGCCCGGTATATGGCAATAGGCTCACCCCCTATTACATGGGACTCATAACATAAATAGTGAAAAGTGGGTGTTACATTGTACAGTGGTATAATGTGCACCTCTGCCTACCCCTTCGAGGATAAAAGGCGTGATGTTATGTTATTATGTTATATGTAATTTTGTCTTATTTCGATATTACTTGATACAAAATTCAGTGTATTCGGGTGTGATAAGTATATCCAGAGAAAGAGTACGAGCAAATCCTAGTATTTGATAGAAAGAGAAGAAAATAGGAATTTTATTGACAACGATGATGTTAATTTAGGACAAGATAACAATTTCGAGTCAATAAAGCAATATCTATGTTAAGATTTAAAAGATTCAGATAATGGCTACAGTCAGCAACTCGTGTTACTGTCGAGTACGACTAACAATATCAGTGTTTACACGGATACAGTTACTATACTGTTACACAGCTGTTTGAACTTCCTGCAGAAAAAGAAATGGGAAGAAAAGTGCAGGAAGTATAGAGGTGAACGATTAATTATGATTCATTAGGTACATTAATTATTGGGTCAATGAAGCGAAGTCACTTGGTGCTGTATGATGGTACTGGAGTTTTACCTGTGTGCGGTGAATGTAAATATTGTAGAATGATTTTCAGATTCTAATAGGTTGATGGTAGTAAACTAAACTTATAGTTAAATCTATCGTGTAGGTCTAAATCTAACAATGGTTAGACAATGATCATCTTTACTATATCAATAACTACATATCTATAGTCAAACATGAATTATTATTATAACGTCATAAGTTGTGATAATTTCTGAGAAGAAAGTTGTGAATTTATTTATACACTTTTTCCGTTGAGCCTTTTCCCATATTTGTATCCACATAGGTATTAATCCTATATACATAATACTAACTAAGTTCTCAGAAACTTAACAAGAACGACATATTAATATACAAAGTTTCACATGAACGGTCAAGTGTACAGAACTTTACAAAGGCGAGTCCACACAATGGGGTTGATTAATAAAACATTGTGTATGGAGCCTATCTCGTATTCACTATCGTGCACGACCGGGTCGGCGCGTGCTTCAGCCAGGCTACGAACCCAACCCGTTTGTAGGTCACATGGACAGCTTTCAGATATTTGCATATTTGTATGTTGATATCTCATCACTGAGCTCCGTAAACTGTAGGTTTGCATCTACGCTTGAAAAGGAGAGAAATTATGGGTTTGTAATTGCTTTAATGTCTTAAGCTATTATTAAGTCTGTGGTACTTAGAAGGACTACATATTGTACCGTCTTATTAAACTTAAGTTTTATTCCATCTTCTCATTGTATTAGTAGATAAGAATTCGCGACAACTCAAAGTAAAATTTGACTTAAAGCATTCAGTAGCACAGCATTGTTATTACTGGAGAATTGACAAAGAACAGTATCTATAGTAGATTCTCAGAATATCTGCAAGTCGAGACGAGATTGACTCACACTATGCAATTCCATAAAATCAAAATTAGTTTCGGTGAACGGCCGATCATAGGAGAACGGGTCGCGTTCGTGACCGTGGATCGCTCAATCGTTCAGAAAACGAAACATTCGATCAAATCGTTCCATGGATTGCGAATAAAGAAGTAAGAAATAACATGAGCTGAACTAATCTAGTTTTGAAATATAATTTCTAAGTTTGAAATGATAAAGAATTCGTAGAAGCCAGATTGCACCAACCGTAAATCCACTGTTAATCGTTTAAGCTTAACAATAGATTGACGCCAAAAATAATGTCGTTTAGTGACAAGAAACGTTTTAATGCTACTTTAAGTCTGTGTGGTGTCGTAAACTACATTAATATGGTGTTGTTTAAACGAGGCTGACACTACACGGATATTAATACTCAATATCAGTTTTATCACGAGCCTTTTGTGGGGTTGCGGGACAGCAATTATCAAAGATTTAAGTGAGCCCCGATCAAGTGAGTCGTGACCGCCGGATCTTAAATCCGTTACCGGTGGCTAACCTTGGACTATTTCCACACACCTTTGTGTCTAACAAGAATAAAGGTCAGTTGGAAAGTCTGCAGTGAGCTATTGTTGCATACGTTGATAATAATATATCGTCTGATCTAGTTCTATCAATGATGAAACCTAATGGTTCCTCAAGGCTGTCTCTTAATTGTGGTTCCCAAGACAGTATGTCTTTCCGATATCAAATCAGCAGCTTTGATCAGTTTCTATGCGAAATTCACATTCCATCACGACAAACCTACACGTGTGATGTAACAATTCAATGGCATACAAGGTCAAGTGCAAATCCAAAGCCACAGAACCGATTATGCGCCGGATCAGATGACCGACAAACGTAACAGTTTTACCACATAAATTCTCAACATCCGTAATAAGGTATTGTTTAATTTATATTGATATTTAGAGATATCAGATAATTCATGAATAAATTAAGGTGTAACCGATCGCATTTGAATGGATACGCGGCGACGGACCGTGGCAGAACAAGCCGTTGGCTATCTCAATCGCCTCGCCTCGACCGGCTCCGCTTATGTTAATCACCTGGAATTTCTAAGATCAGAACCGCGCTACAACTATTATCGGTATCACCCAACTGTGATTTGTGGGCGTCGCGTCGCCCATCCGGAAGAACGATGGGCTCAAAATTTACTTTTTAATAGCGGAGGCGAGGTCAATCGGTCTCGGCTGCCCATAAAATTTCTCGCCTATCATATGCGGTGATCGATATTAGTTCGTGGGTGAAGTAGGTGCGAAGATTCTTGTTGATAAATCGATAACAATCAAATAAACCGTTGCCTACTGATTGAAGTGACATTTTATTTCAATTTGTCACGTCGATTAAACAATTTTCTGATCATCCGTAGGGTCTCTGGGTAAACGCGATCAGGGCCTTACTCAATCCGTTCCCACCCGAACTTCCTCTCAATTAGGCAAATGATGTTCCATTGTTTGCAGGTTGGTTTTTTAAAAGTTGATTGCTTCACGGTGAACAATCCATTAATTTGTTTGTAATCGGTAACATCAGTCAAGCGTCAAGAGGGACGCACTCCCACGGTCGATCTTCACGCAGACGACACAGATAGTTCCCAGAAAGGTAAACTTACGTTACTCAATGTGTATAATTAAAAAGTCAGGGACGTAGAGGAGCTTTGCAACAATGTTTTCAATTGAACATTGCGTCAGTCAACTAGTTAAGGTTCGATTGAATGCAAAGACTTCTGATTTTGGTTCTATAGCGACGAGATATGAAGTCGAATCAGATCCATTACCAATTTCGCTACAATACTATTATTACCAAGCCATCAATGACTCACGACGATCTACTAGTATTATTTCGCACTAGATTTTTTGCGATCATCTCATTTTTTGTAGGGATAATCGCAGCAATCATCGAGCACTTGTTTTGTAAGACATCAGAATAATTGCTCTAAGAAATATAATGCGGAAGTCAATACCGAAATTGCAAAAAGTTGCTAGTCATAAATTTCCATTTTGATTGTGGGTATGAAATAAGAATAATTCTAATATTATGATAATAGATGGTGCGATTTAGGGGCCTCTTGGCCTCGTAGAGTTGTGTGGCGTGACGAAAGGACACGTGGCAAAAAATGTGAAAGACAATGTTACGCCTTGAAGAATAAGTACCTACTTGAATAGTTCATAGTTTCATGAATGGGGAGACAGTTTTGTTGCGTTCTGTACTTCTGTCATTAGTCATTGCGCTACAAAACACGACCAGCGGAAATCAGTAGGAATCTGCGAGCATAGCTCCGAGGTGAATCATTAATGAATGCATATTAACCATATAAAAAAGGAGGAAGAAATATTCGGTTGCATTCTTTCAATGCATGTGCACGCGCGTTTTTGATTAAAATTATAGAATAACTTAATGTTATCGTTATAAGGAAATAAGGCATTTAATATAATTTATTTATTGATATATTTAGACAACATTTTTTATACTAGAGCTCAGGTGTTCTTTTCAAGGAGGCTAGAATGTAAAATATATAAATTAATTGATGAATTACGGTTGAATTTTACGGCCTGGAAAATACCGCATTATATCGATAGTATTATTAATTTAAATTTAAATGGATTTTGTATAATTTTACACTATTTTTTTTCTACAAATCGCATTTAATTTAATTATGTCACAGCTAATTTATTATCATTTTTTAATGTAATCTCAACAGGTGTTCAAGAACTTTAAGGTCGATCACACTGTCATTCTAATTTATTAAACGACAATCGATTTATTTATACATTTAAATTTATTAAAATACACAAAAAAATAAATAAATAAACATTTTTATTATCTACTGCTTTTATTTTTTTTAGTAGTGTGATAAAATTATGCCTATATTGTCATTTCCATTTTAAATTTAAAAAAATTTATTCTAATGTAGAAAAAACATAATATAATTTATAATTTTAATTTAATACAATATTAAAAATAGGATAGTGTTTTATTTATTTAATTTAAAATTCAAGTCAGAGAAAAATAGTGATTGTTTCCAGGCATAGATAACATTATTGCCGTAGCATGTAAAAGTAAGATTGAATTGTCTCTGGATTGTCTCTCAGTTACATAGAATAGAAACTCTATGGGAAGACGTGCCATACCCCATACAGAGATAATGGACTTATAAATTAAGAGTGACTCACACTACGCCCCTATCTATTTTAATTAACTTTAGTAAGAGGGGAAAGTTAATACTAACCATTACCAAAATAAATATATGGAACACATATGGCATGACTCATAAACTAACACATGCCTGAGGCAAAAGATGGCCATAAATAAATATACAAAATTCAACCCTAGTAACGTAGAATAACGACCAAAGTTAAATTATTATTATTATAGAATAGGAATGTTTTTGAAGTTAAACAAAAATTATGAATGTATTTGGAATGTATTATCTTATGGTGTTATTACGAAATAAACGGTTTCTCACTTACTGCTATCGTTATAACTTATGAGGACCAATATGGGACCCATACTACGTTAAAAATTAAAGGTCTTAGGTACATTTTGGTCTGTGTAAAACTTTCATTTTTAAAATGGCTATAATAATTGTAATGGTTGATAATGTCAACTATTTCCATTGTTTGTTTTTATGTTTAAATTGATGTCAATATGTACACGGTTTGTATTGTACAAATTATCCATTTTTGTACAATACAAACCGTGAAGCATAGATAACTTTGCATGAAAAATATTAAAAAAAAGTCCGCTATTTTTTCCTTACTCTTTTGTCTTCCATCACCAATAAATTATCGAACACCGTTTAAAAAAAGAACGTTTGAATATAAATCGCTATCCGTGCATAATAATGATATAATTTAAACAAAAATTGAGATATCAATAAGCGTTCCATGCCAAAAAGAAAAATAATAATTAATTACTAAATGTGATACGAATTTTCTATAAATAAATCCACATGTAAGGAGATCGTGAATGGGAGGCAGACATGGCTGGGTCGCCATGACTCAGCGATGACGTCACTTCAACGGCCACCATAGACTCTTCGATAATGTTAATGTGGACATGCCGGGAATACTAAACGAAGTTCAAGATTTACGGATCAAAATGTAAATAAACATCGATAGTTTAATACGTAATTTGAAAACAATAAAACTTAAAAGGTGATTTGAATGCTTCCATATAAATTCAATGGTTACTTTGGATTTAATGTATTGGTATAATAATATTTAGTGGGCAATGTAGCTAAGGCAGCTTTTGTAAGTAGTTTGTAAGTATGTAATTAGTTTGTTATATATTAAGGTTGGCTTATAAGACTTTTTAAATCACTTATGTGTGTGTATACTACAGCATAGAAGACCTTTTATCATGAAATTACAACAGTTCATTCAATTTTATTTTTACATTTTATTTTTAATCGCGTAAGATAGACTAATACTTTTAAAATCTTGAGACGCCGAACTTAGGTTAACCGTTAAAAATAACGTGATTTAATCTAAAGACATTTTTAATCAAAAGGCAAATTGGCCGTTGCCTTAATTTATTTTCAAAATTAGATTTTAACGTTGTATAAAATGTAAAGCAAACTAAACTCAATTAGATTTTTTGTTCCTCTATCAAATTAACGATCGTTTAATCTGCTGACAATTTGACGTCAGCTTACGATCAGTCCTGTTATTTTGACAGTTACATTTGACAGTAGATTTACTAATCGAAGATTAGATCGAGCTTACATAAACTTTGGTTAGTTAACAATGGAATAACGGTTTTTAGACAACTACAACTAGTTATTTTCATTGTATTCATTTCATAATCGTAACATTAATATAGTAGCTAAGTATGTCGCTGTTACCGCTAGTTATTTACGACTTAAGTCGGCATTTAGGTTAAGAAATGTTAATTGATTAAACTGTAGAATTATATGATTTGATACAAGTTTTAAGCCTATTATTTCATAGGTAGGCAGGCAATGTGACATTAACTCTACAATAATATGTGATTATGACAAATCTTCCTATGTAAAAAAGGGCATAATCCAGCAGTAGACTACCACGGGCTAATAATATAATAAAGAGAAAAAATATATAATGTAGTTAAATTATATGGCAATTATATGAAACAATACACGAACTTACTATTTCAAACCTAATTATTTTACTTCCTCATTTAAAATTAAGAAATATGACGCATATCAAACCTATTATTAATATGTTAATAATATGTAAATTACTTGAAACTATTAGAGAACAAAAACCCGGTAATTGACCCTTTTATATAAAACAAAGAAATAAGGTACTTCTATTTTATAAAGACAAAAAATGTTAACCGTTTATAAAAAATAAGTATAGACACAAGTACATCAAGCTACCATACATTTCGTCCAACAGATTCTAAACCATATTATGAAAGCATATTGTCGAAAATCCATTCAACAAGTTTAACAAAATAAGTGCAGCCCAACATCAAACTGCTGTTCCATTCTTGCTCTATTAAAACTACTTTATATAAAAAAAAACAAACTAGTTTAGAGACATTAGCACTTATTTATTTTTACCACACTTTTGACAATTATTACCCAATTCAATCGTAAAAGCTAAAACATGACTTTAAAGTATAAATTGAGATAAATGTGACACACGTTATCAAGGGGTCTTTTATCGATGACCATAAAAATTTGTAATTAAATAAAAACTGATCTAATTCGCAACTTTAAATCCCAGTCATCGACGTTTTAGTGTAATCTTAAACCAAGATTAAGGGCGAGCCAAAGGTTAAGTACCGTTTACATAAAGTTGATAAGACTAAGAGAAATTTAACTACAGTTAAACTTTTGCATCTCAATCTCCTGATTTGAAAATAATGGTCAAAACAATACAGATGATAGTGAAAGTATGTACTTACTATAATTATGGAACTATGTAATGGCGGGTATCGCACACATTATCACAGGTTTGAAAGTGATACGGAGAAAGTTATCTAAATATTCTAAAAAACAGTTATTCAACGGTTAACCGTTCGTTATTCGTTTCGTTGATGAAGCTACGCCAAAGATGTAGCAAATTGTTTTTTTTAAACCATAACTGATATCAAGGCGTCATGCAATGATTGAAAATATAGAAAAAAATATTATTATCTATTTACTTTTGGCATAAGGCAAGCAATAAAACGTTTATAAAGTATTATATTTTTATCGCATAAAATAGGGAGTGCCTAAAATGAAGCTCTTAAAGCTTAATCAATCGCGAACATCTATGTTAATATCAATGACGCAAACTCCGCAATATCCGTTGACAGGCACAGCAAATATTAGCAACGGTCCAAAGATTTTTCTGATAAGATAACAAAACAAACCATAAAAATTCTTACGACATCGTAAAAAATATTTTAACAATATTGTATCTATCATTTATAAATGTGCCCCATAAATTATCGATACGTTTAATGTCAATTTGAACAAATAAGGTATTTTTAATAATGTAACGATTTACATAACTAATAACGTAAAATATCTAGAACTGATCAGACATAGACAGATCAAATTTTGCTTCTTGAGACAGGCAGAAGCTACTGCTTTACTGCTTACATGACTGTGAATGAAGTTTAGACAATAAATCTCCAGCACCTGTAGCCAAATGCCATTTAGCGCTTATCTACATGTAGAATAGAAAACCAAACTAAATGGATTTGACGTAAAGTTTGACACTTGTCGGTGTCATCCCTATACATTTTGATTTCGACTGTCTCTGTAGACAAGAGCTAAAGTGGCGTTTGGCTTTTTTTTTAATGGGGGAAAATCATCGAATGACTGCTCCCGCCTGGGTGAGGCGGGAGGGAGTGTCAGACTCTTACTGACTAAAAACCACCCCGTTCCTTCTCCTGCACGTCGAGCCGGAGCCCCGGTTACCCGTTAGGTTCTCTTGGCTAAAGGCACTGGATAGTTGTAGGCCCATAATTTGCAATACATACACGACCGTGAAACGTCGCTCACTAATTGACAGCTGCCAGAAATGCCTCAAAAGCCCAAAAAACTTCCGAACACGGATAAAATGTTGAAAAATTAGAAGTTCCGAACATTCTTTAGTAAACAAACAGCCTAAAGTAAACATTGAACAAGTTATAGACACGATAACATGTTGCGTTGAATGCTTACCGTTGCCCATACAAATAGATCAGTGTCGATAACAAACCGTACAAACATACAAAATAAAAATGTTGACACAGTGTGAGAGAGATGAACTATAGAAAGCATGGCTGCCAGTATAACCTGAAGGTCTGTTTTATTTCAAAACTTGATGCTACAAACAGTGATGATGACGACAGATACAACGTCTTTCTTCAAAGAGATAATTATGTTTTATTTACACGAACGTGTAGATAACATACAGTCTTCGACAGTTATAGGTTTTTGTATTGTACTTTTGTGAGACATACTAAATAAATTATTATGTTTTCGGCTTACTCACGTAATAATTTGACGAGGACCTCGACTAGTTTCAAGCCATGCTAGAGGCTCATATTTCAGTAGCAGCGCAACAGTCGTATGCTCATGAATATGAGCCTCTAGCATGGCTTGACACTAGTCGAGTTCCTCGTCAAATTATTACGTGAGTAAGCCGAAAACATAATAATTTAGTTATATGTTTAGCTAATATTGCTTTTAGAATACACTATATTTTTAAAAGGTATTGCGTTAGTGATTCTACCTCTTCAGACGTCAAGTTTTCAATTACAATAGCAATCAATGTTATCAGAATGACCTGCGTAATGTACTTACACACTAATGTCATTAAAGCATCATAACACAATACACAAACAGTTCAAACTGCATTGTTCTCAATGAAAATCCGTCTCAGTTGAATGATGTCAGAACGCAAATACTTGGGTTCCAGGAACTATTAGCGTGTAGGATGTAGTAATGGCCGTGTAACACAACCTTATAAACGTGATAAGAACTAATGATAAAACAGAAATGTACATACAGACATAAATATCATGTTACTGCATGCCCACTGCGAATATTGATGAGAATATAACGTTCTAAGAAGGGTTTACTAGGAATTATGTCAAAGAGATAAAAAACACCCTTTAGATAAATATCATACTAGTTTTAAATCAACACACGTAAGAGGAAAATAAAAATATGAATTAGTAATGGGTGTTTAGCTAACCCTCCGATTGTCAAGTTGATCTTAAATTCAAATTATAATACATTCGATAATATATTCACGCGCACATATTCTAATGTACATAACATACGTAATTATGCTAAATTATATTGAACTTGACGCCTGCCGTAGGTGCAGTACCTAAACTAATATTTACAGAGTAAAATACCCGCTAGGTACGTGACACCGCATACGGAACACTCAAAAGCCACTTAAGAAAACATTACAAAATTGCCACACGTCTTCTAAAATATTGATTGAAACATCCTAATTGGTTATTCATTATTATCAACTACAAATATGAATTTTATATTTGGCCCCTATAATAACGACTTTTGCCTGTTTAAATAAATACTTGGCCATGACACTTGAACTTGAAAACGTTACAATTTAAAACAAAACACTACCTCGTTACATTTTTTAAATGCCAGGCAATTTAGGCTCGTAACGTTTGTCTAAATTTTAACAAAAAATAAAGGTTAACAACGGTAGGGTCCAGTTTACGAAGACAATTACTCAACAAAAACAACTAAATGCCAAGTGGAAATGTCGTGCACTCACCTCATGATACACAGACGTCATCATCTCGAAACACTTTGTTTTGTTTTTGCAAAATAAAGATGACACAATCAAACACACATTTCACTATTAAACAATTCGTGCAATATGGCTGCCACTTTTTAAAAGAGGAAGAATAAAATCGTAGCTGTCAAAATTCCCGCCAAGCGCGCGTAAAAATAAAAGGCAAAGGCACACTGTTACGCAGCCTACAGTGCTGGCGCGTGTGACGCGTTCCGTGTTTAGGATCGGCACTGAGCGACGGGCGATAGCGGTCGGCTGAATGGATGACGATGCCGCTCAGCTGCTATACTCAATGAACCATTCGAGTTCGGAGGTCACCGATCAAAACGACCCCATCATTTCTGTTCAAAGTTTCTCTATTACCCTATAAACCCCAAATTCTGAATGTAAAGAAAGATATTTAGTGCCATTTGTGCAAGTTTAATGTTTCGCATGTTTTTGTTATTTACATAACAAATACTGACCTATATTTATGGCTTTTGTAATGTAGTTTTGGCAATTAGTGACTCAATTTTAATTGTATATTAAAAAAATGTTGTGTCGAAACGTTTTTATGATTTTAAGTGACGCTTGTGCATCGTTGGCGAGTTTTGTAGCAAAAAGTGGAGCTATCGATCCGTTACTATCGTGTTTAGCTTGGCCATTCGAAATGTTTTTTTCCGATGACAGGCAGACGTCGGAGTTCGTCGACAGTGATCATTCAGATTATTTTGTCATAGAACCGGTATAATCGCCTGAGTCTGGAGCTAATGCGTTGTAAAAC
The DNA here is from genome assembly GCA_902850265.1 of Spodoptera littoralis. NCBI lineage: Eukaryota > Metazoa > Arthropoda > Insecta > Lepidoptera > Noctuidae > Spodoptera > Spodoptera littoralis. The sequence goes on from LR824544.2 coordinate 11,845,516, forward strand.
ATGAAGACTTTGGTTATCAATAATCCATTAAGTTAGCTCTTCATACTCAATTTGTTAACCCACTAGAAAAATCGAAATGTAATATGAGCACGTAAAAATGTATATTGTATTCAGTTTTGAATTTTACAGACGATTTCGTTCGGTATATTGCGGTACTGGTTGCAGACAATTGATTTCCAAAATTATAGAGTATGTGTTCCATTGCTGATAGGAGCAACGGGATTTTGATGGGAAATCAAATTAGATTTTGGACGCGTCTTGTCTACCTCTATGCCAAAATATGTTACAAACCAAAACGGTAAACACAAATGATGAAATTCATAATTATGAAGACACTAAATAAGATTTAAATGGCTGAAAGACACTACAACACCATATTGAAAACAATACTCTAAAGTGTCAAGTATCTAAACGCAGTCATGTGTCAGCCAAGGCGAATTAATAAAGTGGACCACAAAAATGCAAGGTGGTGTAATCTGCGTAAGAGATTAAACTTCTTATCATTTCGCTAAAATCAGTAAACGACACACTCACACAGTTAACTATTGTTATAATAACAGTTGTAATAACGTTTAACGAGCTCCATGACGTGTGGGTTACCAGTTACCACGATACCACCATTGTTTTAAGCAAAAACATGACGGAGGAAAGAATTTTGTTTATGTTTTAAAGTGTGGGTAATATAACTGCCCGTGAAACGCAGGTGAAAGAGGTAATGAAATGTGACCATTTTTTCTAGAGTGGTTTAAGTACGAACATAAAAACATCAGGTCAAGGTTTTTGAGAATATGGTTAGGTTTATGTTATGCATAGGTAAATTGGAGAAATGTTTGCTAATTATGAAATGCAAAACACTATAGAAATCGACATTACATAATTCACAAATCATAAATAAAAATAAACAAAAGTGGGTCACCCTTACCATAGCTGAAAGAAAGTAACATGCTTTTTAATGACCACCCCAATTAAAAGTATAAAATATAAAACACAAAGAACAGTAGAATCGTACTCCGGTAGCAACTCAATAGGTTCTTGCAATAAACCTTTATAAAACTAACAACAAATTGAACAAACAACGAAGCTAAATTGATTCTTATATCGCCATCAGTCCTGGGAACTGTGCACAAAGGCAGCCGCTAGTTTATTGCCAATGTCCTCGGATATCCATATAAATTGTACGGGGAAATTCAACGGCCATCTGGATTCGATAGGGATCTTGATGGATAGATTACAATGGCGCTCGCACTTAGAGCTACGTACGAATCCAATGAACAATTGATGTGAACGAATTGTTTGTTTGTGGGTAACTAATTGAATGTGCGAATTCGAAAAGTAACGGTAGTTGCAAATAAAGAAACGGGGCCCGCTACATCGAGAGCAAATATATTCTAATGACAATATAAATGTGCTTTCAACAAAAACAGAAAAGGAAAAACCAGAACATGAATATTAAATTGGTGAATCTGAAACACCTGTGACTGTCCTTTATCTTGCTTTAAGATAATTTCATATATAAACCATTTTGTAATCAAAGGAATTAGTCGGCATCTTTTAAACAAAGCAAAAATGTCACGAAAGAATTACAACATTGTATTCTCAACCATCCTAACACAGGAACAACAAAAGCGTAGCCGCGGCTGCGCGTGCCACTATCTTCGATCTCCAAGCAATATGGCGCCATGGCGCCGATTCTAAATCACCGTTTTAGACAAAAAATAACTCATTATCTGTGGCGATTCATTATTGAGAGTCGATCAACTTCGGAAACTTGTTAGGACACCGAAACGTATTTCATACGAGACGTCGATTTGAGGACGAAAATGTATTTATCAATTTTTATAAGATTTACATACCTTCTTAAAATATTTTTACTAATTTTATTAAATGCATTAATATTTTATAGTTGTTCGATTTGAATTTTGAAATTATATGTTGTTTCTATTACTAATTTAATACATTAATCATAAAAGTGGGTGCGTTGTAATATGATGTAACTTCATTAAACATTATGCCCTACACCTTGTAACCGAACAGGCAAGAATACAAATAATAATAACTGCCCAATAATATAACATTAGCACTTCTAAGGATACTTAACGTGTAGTGGGAATCTCTAGAAAGTTGTCACGAAAACCGGCTTAAACCAGAGTCGAATTTGCGAGAGAAACCCCGCAGGCCCGCACGTGTGCAAATGTCCTTAATTATAGGTATGTGCGTCAAATATATTATGTACTCGCATTACCGTCACGCATATAATCCCAGCGGCAGGCAGAGGTGTCGTGTTACTTGAACTTGACTCCAACGTTGAAGACGTGGAAGGGGGCGAGAGCAACAAGATTCTATTCGAAGATAATATTAGGAAAAAATTATGACCATCAGTAAATATGCACGAATACTCCATTGCTAAAAATACACACGTGTAGCGTGTAGATGATATAGTCGAAAACTACTCTAAAATCAATTCTCACGGGGATATAGGAGAAATTAATGGGTACCGCACACAATAGACTGACACCATTAGACAATGGATGATTGTTTAATGAAATTCAACGACTATTGATTGATTATAAAATACAGATGACCTGTTAGACGCATAGACCGAACAAGGTGATGACATCACAGTACACTATAACCACAACCATTATGCCATAAACACTATCAGAGTTCAAATCAAAAAGTTTACATAAAAGTTGATAGTTCAACGGTTAATTCATAATGACCTTTACATACATTATGTAATCCCTTTAAAAATAAATACTTAGATACAAAAGAAACCATTGTACAGAGATAATAATGAGAACATTCTCTAGCAGTAATTTCAAATAGCACGATCTCTGAGCTTATCGGTATAAACCCATCAGGTAATAAGGGACTGCAGTGTACCTACTTGTGTTTTGTAACTATTTTGATGGTACTAAGACAAAGATTTTCTCGGCTAAGACTTCATTTTCATTACAAAAGTATTTTAGCAGATGGATTTTTAATTGAATATTGCCACAACAGTATTTTTTTTATACATTTGATGGGCTGACGTTCGACCACTATCTCGCCTGGTGGTATGCGATGATGCGGTCTACGATGGAGCACGTCGACCCAAGTAACCTATTTACTCGGGCCTTGAAGTCACCCAGGTTCAGGAAATACAGACTCAGACAATTTTCAATGCTTCTGAAGTTTAAGTCTATTTGACAGAAGGCGCCAATATTTATAATTTCCTATTAGTTTAGTAAAAAAGAATATTGATCCCTTTTCTTTACGTTACATTTAAGATAGTAAGCAATGAATTATAATTTGGTGCTTCACAGCTAGCTGTATTAACTAGTCCAATCTGAAGATAATAAAATTAAGAAGGAGGAAGGAGATGAAATACAGATAGTGGCTTCAAACCCCGTTGACAAAGAACATTGATCCGGATGTAAAATATCTCCATTTGTTTGGATTTTCCAGACAATAAAGATGTTGGAGTACCCACGCAGTCGTGTATGGAACTAAAATGGAACATCTATGTAGGTTGAAGCCGTTTGTCATAAGACATGACTACCTATTGTTATGTGAGCATTGTTAGATCATTCTGGTTTATGCCTATTATATTTGATGTCTAAATCTTATTCAGTTTTATTGGTGCCTATTTCAACAGCTACTCGTTTATGATGCCATTAACGCCTATCTCCTATTTGGCATCTTTTAATATTAACAAATCCTTTCTATAATTGGCAACGTCGAGTTTCATTTCTAAAGGTTTTTTTCTCTCTTATGTTTCAATTTGCTACATACGATTTCAAAATAGTATCACCAAACACCAAACGGTGTCTGAATTTATGTAAAGAAACCAGATCCACATCCAAATTAATCTCAATAAACAGGCTCGAATGTGGTCGACGTCTAATAAATAACAGCAGTGGGCCATTCGCTCCATACGTCGCGGTCGCCAGGGTCTAAGTGTGTCACATGGTCAACAATCGCCCAATTCTGCTCCAAAGTGTCACACTACAGCTGATCACAACACGTTGTCGTGTGCTTGTGTTAAAAATTCGTGACTCCACCTCACGACTTGAACGGAACCTGTCAACTGACATGTATTGTTCGTTCACCCTTATACTATTGTCCCCAATGATCCGCAAATCTCGGTCTTATCGTCCAACAATCGAATGTAAATTACGACGATATTTGTGTGAATCCACCTTCTCCATCGTGTCTTGGTTTCAGCTTATAAGGCAAGTCCTGACAGTACATATGTAGGTACTAATTTGCAGTTCGTTGGCGGCGAAGCTTTGTTCGCTTTTAAGTCCAAAATGGTAAGTACTTGCGAATTGTAATTGTTGGGGCATAGAACCATAAATCGTGGTTTATCCTTCTACAGCCCTCGCTTCTAATAATGCTCATGTACTTGAGCTTTAGAATTTATGAGCGTTGAAACTTTGTCTTTATATTTTCCTGGAACATTATAATTATTTCATGAAGTCAATTCTTTCAAATTGTTCCTATGAGCCGTGGCCATGTCGTAGCATCAGATAAATTCATTTGACATCTTAAAAAGTAATAACTTTTCCTTGAAGTAGGTAATTAATAAAAACACTTTAGTAGTAACTCTTCCATCTATTAGTGCGCAAGTTTAATATAAATAAACGTAAATAAAATCGACTGATTGCACATAGGCACATTTATTTCTAAGATAATGGACTTATAAACAAATGGATCGAGATATCGCTTTGCTAGTCTCGCTACACACCTTCCTTTTACAAGATGTAATCTTACAAACAAATTGCATTTGTGCATGCCATCATCAATTATTTTTATCATTTTGCTCGCGATTAATTGCGGTCATTGGATATTCTTATCGATATATTTTACCTTTGCAATCGAGATAGCTTTGACACTTAAAGATCTTAAAAAGTAAAAGTAACCATAGATCTTAAACTCTATTGGCAGGATGAATTATTTCCTTTGCCTCATCCGTTGTAAAAGATAAAGATTCCCGCTCTATTGCATGCAAATTGAAATGCAAAAAGTATAGAGAACAAGAACTAGCTATTTCACAATATTTGTCAATTCGTCACACATTTTTTTATCAATCAAAATTTATATTTTGACATAAAAAGTGCAAAGCCGTGAAATATAAGTAATTTGCCGAATCGAATGTCGCGGTTACTAACGTATGGAAATAGACAATTTATCATGTTAGTTCCTTTTTTAAAAGTTGCTATAAAAGAATTTAGTATTTTTTGTAGAAATTAAAAATAATGGTTGACATGGCAGCTACGAATATTTTTTTGTGTTCGTAATAAATAAAAATTAATTGTTATGCTATGAAAGTTTTGTAAATTAAATTCCGTACGATGATTAAAATGTTTTAAATATCTAAGCAGCATCGAAGTTTCGAGTATTATTTTGTCTGACACAGACGTGATATCGATAACAATAAGCTTAAAAATAGAATCTAGACGCCTTGCATTCCTTTCTCGGCTACCGCTGAATTTGCATCCATTATAGATTTAATCTTTGTGAGATCATAATCTAATCAAATGTGCCTCCAATAGCATAAAACCAAATTTAATGAGACAAATTCGCTGCTAATTTATTGTTAACCGATATTTGTTTAAAATATCGATCTTAAAACCAGTGGGTGGTCACATGAATATATTTGAGACGATTTAAATTTTAATTAGACTATTATTTTCTATTTATGATATTCGTCTATAAAAAATAAGGAACGGCTCGAAGGACCGTAAGTCAAATAAATATTTTTTAATTTAATAATTACAATAAAAAATAGGCATTTTTTGGTGTTCTTAGGGCTTAAGTTTAAAGGTCAACGAACATGTCTTACTAGGAATTTAAAAAATCGAACACCTTGACAATAAGTCCGGCACGCCACGCAAAAAAAAAATACCTAAATAAAATTGAATCCATAAACTAGGTAGAATACATTCTTTTAATTTTTACTTAAAATTTTAAATAAAAGGTATTAATACCGCGTCTATTATTATTACAATCTACAACTACAACTGATTTCCTTGCGAACAAGTCTGTAATTTTCGGCCACACCTGAGACTTGGCGCCATTATCGGGCACCAAATAATAAGCTCATAGACATTCAATTGTTTATGATTTAACATGATTATAGAGTATCTAAACTAATAAAATATTTTACGACCTACCTACCTATTGCACTTAATTTTCATGCTTTAAGTCTTTGATTTTGTGTAACGTAGCGTAAATATTAATTGTTAAAAAAGATAATTATCTACTTACTATTCAAGAATTTCTATTCTAATATTTAAAATCTTACGACTAAAGACAAATGTAGACCGAGAAAATTTTTATCTATTTCTTAACAAATATATTTACTAACATTATAAATATTGATAAGGCGCCATAACCTCTAAGCGCCACCACAAAAAAAAACTATAAGATTTTTTACTAAAGAGGTTCAAAATCAACCACAGATAACATATGTACGCTGGGACTTGACCATCTATTCTACAGTCTATTATTACATTGTCATCATTTGATTTCAAGATGTTCAAGAGACACTTGACTTTGTTCCCATAGAGAATCGAACGGGTCAATGATAGGAATGATCGTGAGAATTATTCTATTCACTGTTGTCGCTTATCTGGTGGGTTGGGCCGCTGTTCTGGCATTAAAAGTATAGTAAACTCATCTAATTCTGTGACTCGCCTAATAATTCGGTTTAGTAAATTTGGTGGAACTCTTAGGTTTCTAAAAAAAAATCTGAATATTTGTGCTAATATTCCTCATAAAAGACTGATTAAAACTCATGCGGAGACTGAATTAAATTAATTAATAATTTATTGGTATTTTATTACTCAAATGCCTTTGTCACGAAGTTAGATGAGTTCACCCTATCTATGTATATTTATTCATTATTTATCGTACGTATGTCTTGTAATAATGACAAATAGGACTACCCCTGACCATAGTCACCACACTCTTCTGAGGTCTTTTCGTAAGAGGTTTTTTTTTGAGGGGGAAAATCATCCAACCACTTCTTCTGCCTTGGGTGAGGCGAGAGGGCGTGTCAGACTCTTACTGAATAAAAACTAACCCGTTCCTACTTCTGCTCTTTGAGTTATGACTCCCGCAACGGGAATATGGAATTAATAATTTTAGTAGGTACAGTCAAAAGCTACTACCACATTCAAAATACTTAAAAAATATGCAAAATCTGGGTTATTCTTGTTAATTTAATAACTTTGAATGCGGCAATTTGCACGCGCTGCCATTGGACTGGCACTAAATGATCGGATTTCACCAATCAAACGGTTTTAATATTTCAAATTATAGTTTTTAAAGAATATCCTAAGTGGTTCTTTTAGTTTCAGTGGTTCTGGTGGCTTTAATACTTTTTTAAAAACGTTGCCCCACACTAGTACTTTCTCCTGTGTCGTGGGTGCGTTTACAAACATACAATATCACATACACATGACACTCAGAACCGAAACAACAATTTGTGGATCACACAAAGAGTTGCTCCGTGCGGGAATCGAAGTCTAGTATACTCATTTTATGCTTTGCCCACTCACTAGTATGTTCTCCTATCCAGATTGTTCGTCGCGGAGAACCTAACGGGTAACCGGGGCTCTGGCTCGACGTGCAGGAGAAGGAACGGGGTGGTTTTTAGTCAGTAAGAGTCTGACACTCCCTTCCGCCTCACCCAGGCGGAAGCATTCATTCGATGATTTTCCCACCTTAAAAAAAATCCAGATTGTTTGGCTACAAAATCCAAAACATACGAAATCGATAATTATTAGATAACAGTAACTAATCTATAACCTGCCTTGTTAACATAATGACATGACATGTGTCTGACTCACTTTTACCAATATCCATAAAAAAATTACCCAAAAACCGGAACAAAAGCACCCCTAATGGATTGTAGTCTTTCAAATATTTGTAGAAAACATCCAACCATTAATCTATGTCTTGTTTAGAACATTAATTATACAGTAAAAGTTGTTTTAACTCATTTCTATCGTTAAGTTAGCCGTGCTTTAATTATGGTTAAGTCATAACGAGTTAATTACTGCTGCTAATATGTAACTACCATTTATTTAGAAAATAACCAGTGGAGATGTGGAGATTGATGGCGAGGAGAGGTTATGGTGTAGGTCTAGTTAGTCTGTGTTTAGATTGCTAGTTATTTTAAAACAAACTGTCTTTCAATGCTACAAAACATAGTTTAGTTTAGTTATTGGTGTATAACGATGTAGGATGATTTACTTTTAAAGTTGTAATCTATATACATTATGCATATATAAAAATGAATCTCTTTTTCCCTTGGAATCTCATCACGCGTACGGCTGGACCGATTGCACTAATTGTTTTTCTTTTTTTGTTGTATTTGTTATTATTAGGAGGAGATTCTTAAGACAGAAAAATTCCTGAAAATCCTACGGGAACGGGACAAATCAGGATTGCGCGAACGAAGCTATATAAGTATAATAAATATTACTAGTAAATTTGAGAAAGTTATACTTATTTGCCAAAGTGATATATGCAACGTAAAGTATCAGTATTTTTCTTTTATCTTACTTTTTATTTTTGTATCTGTATGCGTGCTTAGTGCTACCTCAAATAAATGCTTTTTCTTTCATTCCTTTCTTTCTTTCCTTTATTTCTTTCTTTCAGTCAGTGGTATGGTGTCAATGTAGAGTAAAGCTAGAGCCAGGATAGCCATCCATCGGATGAATTCCCTCACTTTTGCTTCGAAGAATTATGATTTTTATTATAAGATTTTGACCAATTCGGGGAATCAGACCTAAGACTTCATGTTCAGTAGCATTTTTCATAATTAATTACTAAACTAACAAGGCAGGCAGCCAAAACCGGGACCCAGTAGGGCTAATGCCGATACGGAGCCGCAGAGGACCTAACGGATTGCCGGGGCTCCGGCTCGAAGAGCAGAAGTAGGAACGGGGTGGTTTTAAGTCAGTAAGAGTCTGACACTCCCTCTTGCTTCACCCAGGGCGGGAGAAGTCTTTGAATGACTTTCCTCCCTCAAATAAAGGCAGCCAAAGCCCATTGAAGAGTCGCGGAGAACCTAACGGGTAACCGGGGCTCCGGCTCGACGTGCAGGAGAAGGAACGGGGTGATTTTTAGTCAGTAAGAGAGAGATGATTTTTCCACCTTAAAAAAATTGCAGTACTTGCATTGCAATACTAACGGCAGTGCAAGCGTAGTACAGTTGCTAAGTAACTGCATTTACTGTCTAACTTTATCGATATTGCTGCCTGTTCCGTTACTGTGGCGACAGACTAATAAACAGTTTGCAAAGTAAACATTTTGTAATTCTACCACCATCCCCAATAGATTCTTCTGCTAAATCCTACTCATATTACAAATGTTAAAGTTTGTTTGTTCGGTACTTCTCCACGCCAAAATGGCTGAAGGTATCGATATGAAATGGTCTGGAATAATATAGGCTACCATTTATCTCAAGGGAACGCCGCAGACAAAAGATAGTCTCCTCATAAATCTTTAATCACTATCCCAAATTGATACTATTATTAAATTAAAAAGAAATAAGATTTTTTTTTACATATATCAAGGTCCATACAACACGTGTTAAAATTCTACCTTTAGTACCTAGTCAGCACGTTTGTATATTGGACATCTGTTTGCGCACCGCGCCGGCCACGCGCCGCGCCGCCCGCTAGTTGGAGCCGTGTTTTTTAAATAAGGGATGCCCCTAAGTCGTAACATAACATCTTGCTTGTTGTTCCACAAAAGCATAAACACAAATGGACCTAAGTACACCTGCTGGGATATTTCCCATTACATTAGTATTTCAGGAAATATTCAAGGAAACTATTGTTATTTAAATTAACAACAAACAATAAAAGAAGTGACCTTCAGATTAAATATTTTACAAAATTAACTACGAATATTTTTACAATGTTTTACTTATCTAATTGTTTTAAGACAGGAAATAATGTATGTTTGATTTATTTCCGTTAGCAAAAAATAAAGTTTTATGTATTATGGTAATGAAAAGTTTTAATATTAACTAGCGACCCACCCCGGCTTCGCACGTGTTCAAGGTTTACATACGTAACATCACGCCTTTTATCTATTATGCCACTGTACAATGTAACAACCACTTTTCACTATTTATGTTATGAGTTCCATGTAATAGGGGGTGAGCCTATTGCCATATACCGGGCACAGTTCCAGACTTCGTGCTACTATTGAGAATTTATAAAAAAACCCAGTAGTACTTTGCCGGACCCGAGACCCCTTGTGGCACTTGCGACCACTCCGCCAACATGGCAGTCTCGTTTCGATTACTTTATATGTTAAACAAACCGTACTAAAGTCGTACTAAGGTCTTAGCTCTAAAACGGTACCCACGAGAAGTGTAGAGTTGCTGACATGACAAAATGTAGTCACTTCATGACAAAACACCTAAATTTAAGTGTGGGAGAGCCATGCTTCGGCACGAATGGGCCGGCTCGACCGGAGTGATACCACAGCCTCACAGAAAACCGACGTGTAGCAACGCTTGCGTTGTGTTTCGTCGTGTGAGTGAGGTTAGCGGAAGCCCAATTACCCTCCCCTTCCCCAATTCCTGAATCCCCAACGATCCTCAAACTCCTAATTCCCAAATAGCCGGTAACGCACTTGTAACGCCTCTGGTGTTCCAGGTGTCCATGGGCAACGCCGATTGCTTACCATCAGGTGATCCGTCTGCTCGTTTACCGGGTTATGCCATAAATTGTCTCAACTACAAATTATACTAGATACATTCTATAACAATATGGTCATAGTATTAAATGTATTTAAGAATGAGTACTTAGATCCTAATAAGCTTAATTATCGCCTAAAAAATGTATGTCATAACTTTAAAAAATGTAAATTTTTGGAAACTGATACTTTTAAAGTGACCGAATTATGTACTAAAATTAATTACTTAATAGATTGTAATGACTATAATGAAAACTATTTAAATCCTAGAGAACTTATGAAAAGAATAGCGAGTAGCAGATCAAGTCTTAAACTAAATACCAGTAACGTACCCAAAAAAGGAACAATTCCATTCTACTTTGGTCGTAAAAATCATACTCAAACTGAAAATCCCTCCTATTTGAAAAGTAGCACAGAACCGGAACTAAATAACGACGCGCGTATTGGCATCGGGAAACTTAGAAAAGGTACGATACCTTTCTATTTTCAATCAAAGATAAAAAATAATATGTTTTTTTCGTTCCTGAACCCGTGACATCGACCTCACTTGACTTTAGGATACTTCACCAAAACATTGCAAGCGCTCTGTCCAAACAAGAAATATTGGAATTAACGTTACAGGAGATGCGAGATTCGCAGAGTGACCCGCATGTAATCTGCCTCTCTGAGACATTTATTAAAAAAGGCCATGAAAACTATCTTAAGTTGTCTGATTATTTAATGGCTTCAAATTTTTGTAGGGAAAAACAGCGAGGTGGCACTTGCATTTTAATTAAAAAGGGCCTTATTTACAAAGAACTGCCGTTTGTTGAAACACATGCCTCTGTAAATACGTTTGAGGCATGTGGAATTGAACTAACAAATGATAAACTAATCATAATCTGCATATACAGAACACCTCAGTCCGATCCTAACCAATTTTTAAGTAAGTTAGATAATATTTTGTATGATATTTACAAAAAATACAAAACAAAAACACGTATAGTTTTAACAGGTGATTTTAATATAAATACTTTCAAAAAAGGAAAATCACGCAAGTATTTCAAGACATAGCCCGTAGTCATAATATTGAAATTCATATTAATGAAGCCACACGTAAATTGTCTTGTATCGACCATATTTTAAGTAATATACCTGATGCTATCGCAAAAGTATTACCACTTCACCTCTCTGACCATGAAACGGCTCAAATGCTAAGCTTCCCTCTAAAGCTTCAGACAACAAAAGCAGCAATATATTATATCTTTAAGAGAGATTACAATCTGCATAATACACGTAAGTTTAAAGAATGCTTACAAAACTTATCTTGGGAAAACATATACATGGAGGACGATGCAAATAGGGCATTCGACTGCTTCCATGAATTGATATGTCTGTTTCACAATCTCTGCTTCCCAAAGGTAAGGGTTAAAATAGACTTAAACAAAAAAACTAAACAATCATGGATAAGTAAAGGTCTTAAACAGAGTACTAAAACAAACGTGGTCTACGATACCAATATTATAAAAATAAAAATCAAGGTAACAAGACCAAATATAACACATACTCTAATCTGCTACAGAAATGTATCTACAATGCCAAGCGTAATGCTAATATGAAGTATATTGACAAGAATGACAATAAGTGTAAAGCCACATGGACTGTTATAAAAAACGAAATACACAATAAGAACCCCAAAGATAATATTGAATACATTAAAACTAATAGCACTATTCTTACAAAACCAGAAGTAATAGCTTCCGCCTTTAATAGGCTCTATGTAAATAGTAACCCAACGCAAAACTGTAACACCAAATGCTTTAATAAAAATCTAATTGCTAATTCAATGTACCTCTCGCCAATGTACGAAAGTGAGGTAAGACAAAATATATTATCATTAAACAATACTACTTCTGAGGGTTACGATGAGCTCAACACAAAAATTATTAAGATATGTGTTAATGAAATAAGCGGGGTATTGACATATCTTATCAACCTATCCTTTTCACAGGGTGTGTTTCCTAATGCCTTAAAAATATCCCTTGTAAAGCCGATTTTCAAAAAAGGTGATAAAAGTAATATGGACAATTATCGTCCCATAACATTAATACCAATATTTTCAAAAGTATATGAAAAATGCATGTACCAAAGATTAATTAGTTACTGTGAAAAATACAATATTTTAAATAAGCAAAATTTGGTTAAAATAAGCTTTAAAATAAATCAACTACCTTAGCCATTTTTACTCTTTTAAAAACAGTACTGACGTATTAATAAAAATCACCTTACAACAGGCTTATTTTTTGATTTGACAAAGGCTTTTGACCTAGTTTCACATGATACATTATTGAAAAAGCTAGAGTCCGTCGGAATTAGAGGATTGTCACTTCAGTGGCTATCATCATACTTAACTGATAGACAGCAGAGTGTAGTTATCTCCAAGCTTAATGAAAAGGGTGTTATGACATTTTACTCGTCTGAATATAAAAATGTAAAATGTGGCGTACCCCAAGGTAGTATATTGGGCCCTATTCTATTTATTACTTACATAAATGACATATTTGACATAACCAATCATAAATGTATTCTTTTTGCTGATGACATATCTATTATTATTACTAGTGACAAAAAATTGAAAACCATTACTGATCATGAAGCGGACATAAATAAAACAATTGACAATTTAATTAGCTATTTAAATAATAATAATTTAACTATTAATCTAAATAAATCTGTATATATACAATTCAATCAATCTTATAATCCGAAATTTAATTTTAAAATGAACGTATCCAAACTTACCCAAGTGACACAAACTAAGTTCTTAGGAATAATTGTAGACCAACATCTAGATTGGAAAGCTCAGGTCGACCATGTGTGCAATAAAATTAATAAATTCGCGTACGCCCTTAGACAAATTAAGAGGGTCACTAGCATAAAAACGGCTGTGATGTCTTATCAGGCATATGTTGAGTCCTCTTTACGGTATGGTCTGATTTTTTGGGGAAATAGTACCGACCAAGGTAGAGCGTTTGTTGCCCAAAAAAAGTGTATACGAGCTATTCAGGGGATCCCATCGGATGAATCATGTCAACCCATCTTTAAAAAACTTGGTCTGCTACCATTGCCATCATTGTATCTGTATGAAGTGTCTATGTTTGTACGAAAACATATAGATCTATTTAAAACAGTAGAAGAAGTAAGCTCACGCAGTCGGCGTGATCAGCAACAGCACAGACTTGTACTGGAAGAGATTCCTAGGATAGTAAAATACAATAAGAGCTGTCCAGCTATGTGTATTTGTGTATTCAATAAACTACCAAATATCTTGAAAACTGCGAATTGTAGACTTTTTAAGATTGAATTGTATAATTTGTTGACGCAATATAATTTCTATAGTATTAGGCAATATTTGGAACATAGACCTTAGTTTTTCCTATTTGTAAGATTTTATAGTGTTTGACTAGACACTTACAAGTTTGCATGCTTTAATTGTAAGCAAAACATGCTGGACTTTACATTTATTTTAACAACTTTGTATACCGTGTTTTTCGCAAATAAATAAATTATTATTATTATTATATGTCTTTACCATTCACGGGACCACAGGGTCCCGGTCATTTGGGAGGCATGCGAGGGGCCGAAGCCAACTGCGCAGAGGCCCTTTAGACAACTTTAATATAAATGTAATGGACACACAAACCGGCGACTATCCTTGTATGCACTATGGAAATGCACCCAAGGACAGTCCCCGGTTAGTGTAAAACTATTGAGGATAATGGAAAAAAAAAGATAGGGCTATGGATGGGTTGCTGTGGACTGGAAAATTGGGAACTATGGATGACTATGGCACCTGCCGAAACAATGTAATTATTACACGTAAAAATGGCAGGCGGAGACTCGCCAACTCACCGACCGGGCCCCGGGAATGGCTGCTAGATATAGCAACAGAGGGGCAACGAGAATGTGAGTGGCTGAAGGGTTAAGAAACTACCACCGCTTTCTACTCAGATCATCTGCTCCAGCCGAAGCTTCCTGCATCCCTGGCCCACTCGCGACTTACGAATAGTTTCTTACCCTCCGAGCAGGATCACTGCTCTCGCGACTCCACTCTGGACGGCCAATGAAGGCAAGCCAGAGGTGGGAGACCTGTTCCTTGTCATCGTTCACTCCAGCCAGCCAATTAAGGCAAGCCGGAGAAGAAGGAACGGTGACTTCTCCCTGGAGCACTCGGGATGATGGTAGCCCGCGGGATCGCTAATGCCCGTCACCTCGCCTCAAGGTGCCCTGCGGGCTTATTATTATTATTATATTATTATTATTAAAAAAAAACAATTTTCTTATATTACAGTACCCAACTATTGTTCGAATGAAACCACGGACAATCGATATATTTTTTAATATTTCTGTGCCACGGACCAAATGGACCATTTTCACACTGAATTAATATTCGTTGTTTCGGATTCAATAAATTGATTTTCACACGAAGACAATGTGTCTATGAGAAGTGTCTATGACTATGAGAAATATCTTCAACAATTGCAATAGTATTACCGTATAACGGCATTTTTGACGGGAAAGTATGTAAGTATAGATTTAAGTTACTTACTTTATTTTATACCTATAATAAGAGCAATTATTATTAAGTTTATGATCCAAGTAGGTATAGGTACCTTTACAAATAGTGTGAAAAAGAACGATCTATGTTTAGGTTCACAGGAACTTATATCGTTTTAAAACTAATTTTAGCATTGCAATTTTGGCAAGCTCGTTTTTCGTGGAGTAACATCGTCTAATCGATATAAAACATTTAAAGACTTCTTCTGTTGTCCATTGTATGTTTATAAACTCGCCCCTTTTTTTCTTAAGGGGTAATATCTTCGACTTGTCCCGCCCGGGTGAGGCGAGAGCGAGTGTCAGATTCGTACTGACTAAAAACCACCCCGTTTTTACTTCAGCACTTCGAGCCGGAGCCGTCATATTCTCGCCTCTAATGTTCCTAACCCAAATGGACACCATATTGCAAATTAGACTTACTATATCTCAGTTCACTCTGTGAGGGAAAACAGGCGATAAACAACAGAATTTATCTTCACCAACAAAGACAAATCTAACTTTCAAATCGCTCTATTTCTAAAGCACGCATCAAGGAAACGCTTCGTCCTGTTAAGGATATAAACGATCCTATCTACGAGGTAAATGCAACAGTTTAATGTTCTAAAAGCCGTTAGTCCAAGAGCCAATAAAGAAAAGTACGTTCATGTCTACTAGTCTAGGAGCAAACGTGTGGAGATAAATTAACGGCAATTCACGCTTCGACGACGGTTTGTGGGAACATTTTGTCGGAATGGGGATTGTGAGGAGAACTTTTGTAAACTCTGAGGGTCTGAAATAACAATGATACATTGAAATGTATTTATGGAGAAGTTAGAATCCTTATTTCCTTACTTATATTATAAATCGGAAAGTGAGTTTGTTTGTTCTGCTTTCACGCCGTAACTACTAAACCGATTGCTTTGAAATTTTGCAGACGTAAAATTAGAAGTCTGGATTAAATAATAGGGTACTTTTTATCCCGGAAAAAAATGATACTCCTGAGAGAAATAAAAGTATTGATATAGATGGCGCTGTGTGTTGGTATATGTCACATAGGCTAGTTTTTATCATTTTGTGACGCGAGCGAAGCCGCGGGTGAAAGCTAGTAAGATATAATTTTAGATTTGAATGATCTCCTAAAGACTATATTAAAAGTTTAGGCTCCCATTGTGCAAGCACTTTAAAGGTCCTAGTCTGTCTTGTCATTAACACGAAGTCACCTACAGAAGTAAGTGCCATTTTGCCTTTTTATAAACGCCTTTATTTCCTAAGCAATCTGTGAATCCTATAGATTAAATAACATCTCTATACAGGCTGCATTCATCAACTGTTCACTTTACACTAACCACTAAAGCTTCTCTATTAGGTACATATTAAATGCCTACATAATACATTTAAGTGTGGGAGAGCCATGCTTCGGCACGAATGGGCCGGCTCGACCGAAGCGACTCCACAGCCTCACAGAAAACCGACGCGTGAAACAACGCTTGCGTTGTGTTTTATCGTGTGAGTGAGGTTACCGGAGGCCCAATTACCCCAATCTCCTAATCCCCCACAATCCTCAAATTCCTAATTCCTAAAAGGCTAGTAACACACATGTACCGCCTCTTATGTTCCAGGTGTCCATGGGCGGCGCCGATTGCTTACCATCAGGTGATCTGTCTGCTCGTTTACCGGCTTATCCCATAAAAAAAGATAAATAATCAACAATGATACCAAAGCTACACACTATTCAGCACATTGTATGCATATCACTCTCAATTTACATCACCTGCAATTTACCATGCAATGTAAACAAAACACAACAGTTTACATAATTTGTTTGCACGCTTTTTATCCTGATTGTAAACAATAGCGAGATAAGGGAAGAAAACATTGAATACATTAAGTCGTGGTGTTACTGTATTGTGTAGCTTTTACTCATGGTTTTGCTTGTATATAGATTGTAGACTATGGCTATGTTCTGCTCAACATTGACTGCGGTTGGCGCGGTGGTTGGGCAACTGGCTGCCGCGCAACGTGTCGCAGGTTCGATTCCCGCACGGAACATCTCTTTGTGTGATCCACAGATTGTTGTTCCGGGTCTGGGTGTCATGTGTATGTGAACTTGTATGTTTGTACCTAAACGCACCCACGACATAGGAGGAAATCTTAGTGTGGGGCAACGTTTAAAAAAAATATTCATTCGACTCTATTAATGTTAATGATTTCTTTAATTCAAATAAACTACGTAAATAAAACTTAACCACTTGAATATGAATTACAATAGAAAATATATTGTGCCTCGCGTGGATCCACGTTTAGACGACAGGTTAAATAAAATTAATCGCTATTTGTACAAGATATTGAAAGAAACTGACTCATTGGCCGAGTGATCGCAAGTGCGACTGCCGGGCAACGGGTGTCGAGTTCGATTCTCGTTTCGGGCAAAGTATTACTGGGTTTTTTAAAAAGATCGTAGTAGTAGCACGGAGTCTGGATTTGTGCCCGGTATATGGCAATAGGCTGACCCCCTATTACATGGAACTCGTAACGTAAGTAGTGAAAAGTGGGTGTTACATTGTACAGCTGCAGCAAGTACCGTAATGTGCATGTAAAAGGCGTCATGTTATGTTATTATTGAAAGAAAAATGCAACGCAATAGTTTTCACCTCTTACTTTTTATAAACAAACAAATTATAAGCTTTGTGCTAATGACTAGGCGTACATAAGTTCTATTCTAAGTATGTACTTATTGTTTTTTTTCTAGTAAATGTCGAGATTCCTGTCACACCCTATGATGTGTTGTGATGCGGAAGAAGGAAGACATCGACGTTCAAGACCGTTTAACTGACAAAGATATACATGAACTAGATACGGCAAATGGAACTAAATTAATATTTCACTATAACCATTTCTTCTAGAGTTTAGTACTACATTTTTTACTTACATACTATAAAAGATAATCGTTCTGAACATCTTTAAGCTGCTGGGATGGAATTTAGGTATCTTTCTTTATAAAAAATCCGTATGTGGCAGGAAGATTGAAGATTGCAGTACAAAAGGTTTATGCGAGATTAGGTTAACCAAGGAGGCAAAGACCGTCGATGCATGATCTCTGCTAAGTTTTAATATGACATGCTCTTGAAGACTTGGCATTGGCTTGGTATTGGCATTTTACTCTGACGTCAAGACAACTAAACACACACCCAAGCTACAACAAATTCTATCTCATCCAGCAACTCTACATCCACAACACGTCTAGACAATGCACAATACATTGTTTTTTTTTTGCACATCAACTTATAGCTATACGATGCGCCTACGCAGCCGTAGTTTACAAGCTACAAGCTTTATGTTGGAAGGTCGTGGGACCATTGTTTATAACAGAAGCTGAGGTAAACAATTAGAAGACTTAATTGAGATAAAGATGCTGGAGTTGAAGTTTACGTAACTTTATGCGGTAATTTTGTATTTAACTTAACTGGTACTTAAATGGGGATTGTTTATTGGTTGTTGTTAGTGTACGTTTGGCGCGGTGGTTGGGCCAACTGGCTTCCGAGCAAAGTGTCGCGGTTTTGATTCCCGCACGGAATAACTCTTTGTGTGATCCACAGATTGTTGTTCCGGGTCTGGGTGTCATGTGTATGTGAACTTGTATGTTTTTAAACGCACCCACGACACAGGAGAAAGTACTAGCGTGTGGCAACGTTTTTAAAAAAAGTATTAAAGCCACCAGAACCACGGAAACTGTGCATATATTTGTGTTATAACTTTCGTGAGACATAATAAATTAATTATTATGTTTTTAATTATTTGACGAGGAACTCGAATCACGACAGAGGGCGCGCTGGGCCCGCACCGCAGCAGAGTCGAGTAGCCAGTAGCGCAACAGTTTCCACTTCGCCGGTCGCGGAATGCTGCTCATGAATATGAGCCTTAAGCATGGCTTGAAACTAGTCGAGTTCCTCGTCAAATAATTACGTGAGTATCACAAACATAATAATTAATTTTGATAACAAATCTAATAGGCCGTCTGATAATGAACAATCACCGTAGTCTGAGTATTCCTGCAAGACTGCCTTCGGCATCGCAACGATTCGTATATACGAAATTATCGAGGTCCGTAAAAATGACGTAATGAAATGTGATGCATTTTAATGATCTCGCTTTGGCCTTGCGAATATTAATGAGGTGATAAAAGTTCATTCATGAGTAATTAATATACACTAGCGCATCTTCCTGTTGTTGTTTATGCTCATACGCAAATTGATTCAACTGTATGTCACACGTCTATGAGTCAGAGAAGGAAATCTGTATTTGTCATTCATATTTATGATTTTGATTACATTTCTTAGTGTAGTTAATGAGAAAACATTTATTGTGTTAGGTACTACCTCTAATGAGTAGTCACATATTGTCTACTAATATACTTATACTATACTATTATATAAAGTGGAAGAGTTTGTTTTTTTGGTTGTTTGTTTGAACGCGCTAATCTCCGTAACTACAAGTCTGATTTGAATAATTCTTTTTGTGTTGGATAGTGCATTTAACGAGGACGGCGATAGGCTATAAATCATCATATATATATAAATATCATCACGCTACGACCAATAGGAGCTGAGCAGAGCGTGTGAAACCGCGCGGAAGTAGCTAGTGATCTATAAAGTGCATCCTAAGAACCTCTGTAGAGACATAAAGGTAAATATGACAGACCAAGTTACCAGTTTCTTTGAATGCTTTGTAAACAACTCGGGTCTGTCCGTGAAAGCTTTGCACACAAAAAACTGTACCTACTTGTATCTACTATGAGACGTTTCACTTGTATAGTTGTATGTAGCGTAGTACTATGTTTTATATTTGTATCTATATATCTTAGCAAGAGAGAGCATTATTAGACTGCCTCATTGGTCGAGTGATTGCAAGTGCGACTACTAGGCAAGATGTCTCGGGTTCGATTCCCGGGTCGGGCAAAATATTACGAGTTTTTTCAAAAAGATCTCAGTAGTAGCACGGAGTTTAGATTTGTACCCGGTATATAGCAATAAGCTAACCCCCTATTACATGGGACTCGTAATATAAATAGTGAAAAGTGGGTGTTACATTGTACAGTAGCATTAAGTGCTGTTATGTGCACATTTTTATTATTTCATTTTATGACCAACTTGATTTTAGTACTTTTCCAGCAAATTAAACAAAAATAAGTATGCTGTTTGAAGTTTAAAAAAACGTGACGTCACAATACACAATCGCGTACAAAATTCATAGAAAACTGTCGTTTTGACATTTCGAAATTCAAAAAGTATTGAATTTGACTAGTTGGCAATGGCAAGTACTCAATTAAAGAACTAAGATTTTCGAACGCAAATAAGGAATAATTTTTTTTTTTTTTTTACTTAAAATTAAAATTAATAAGATAAATAAAAAAAAAATTTAAAATACTACCATTAATTTGTTAACTGGTCTTAAAATTAAATAAAGATAAACTTAGTGTTATCTAAGTAAGAGTAAGTGCTAATGGAAATAAATTGCGACGGCTTTGCAACTTGTTACTGTTAGTGACTGCTAGTTACTGCCAGTGACTGCCAGTTTACAAGATTGATATTAATTGCTATTGATTTTAAATTAGACTGAAAGAAAACTTAATGGATTAGATACTAATTGCAGGATGTAAGAACGAAAGTGGTCCTAAGTAGATAAGTAAATAGTTTGGTTTTCGAAGATAATGTAAGATAATGTATCAGAGACATTGTAGAACATACTTTTTTAAAAAGAGCAACGAATGGAGTTTCTTGCTCGTTCTTCTCCATTCGAATCTACTTTTTGGAATGAGCACCTAGCTTCACCTAGTTTCACTGACGGACTGACTGACAGACTATTATTTATTTTGTATTTGTTGACGTTTAAAAGTACCAAACTATGGTTTACTTGAAATAAATGCTTTGACTTTGACTTTGACTTTGAAATGTGGCACTGATTTTCCCACAAGAAGAAGAGTTTTTTTTTAAGGGGGGAAAATCATCGAATGACTACTCCCGCCTACATTCGATGGGTTAAAGGAGGTACAATGATACTAAAAATAACAGATGGCAAAATTATAGTCAACGAGCTATTTCTTCAAACACTATTTATTCGTTGTCACCGAAAAATATGAGTTTCGAGGGCAAAAGAAAATGGAACGTAATTTTTCGAATTGTTTGCAACACTTAAATTTGTGCACAAAATCTTGTTTCCGGCGATTGTTCTGTTGATATTCATTTCTTCTGAACAATATGTAGTATCATCATTTTCCGTACAGACCTGTTTACCTAGTTTCTATAATAGTTTGTTATATAGTAAAACCTTAAACTTTTCTTTAAGATGATTTTTTACACTGCGACCAAAAAACGAAATTGATCATGTAATCTGCCGACCAGCGGGGTTATTAAGACGTTCTAAAGTCAGAATAGTTCCATTGAGGGAAAGAAACAGAGCTATAAAAGTCTAGCGATATCTCTTTCCCTCAACAGAATCACTCTGGCTTTAAGACGTCACAATAAACCACCAGCCCTTTTATAAAAATTGCATAAATACTAGTCGAATTAAAAGAGCTTATATTATCAATCCCACGTATTAACCCATTGGAAGGGTTAATATAACTGCTTATATAATCTTATACTATTATATTTATAAAGCGGAATAGTTTGTTTTTTTGTTTGTTTGTTTGAACGCGCTAATCTCCGTAACTACAAGTCTGATTTGAATAATTCTTTTTGTGTTGGATAGCACAATTATCGAGGATGGCTATAGGCTATAAAACATCACGATACGACCAATAGGAGCTGAGCATAGTGTGTGAAACCGCGTGGAAGTAGCTAGTAATATAATATACAGAAAAAAAAGCGTAAAAAATCAATAAGAATGTCAAAAATGTCACGTTTCAATTCCACCAAAAAATAATTATTATATTGATAATACCTATTTCTGAAGTTGCCCGAACAGACGTATAAGGCACGCCCGCCCACTACAAAGACTTTAAACTGATTAGCACACTCGTGAAAAATGATTTATTCGTTATCGATTCCTAATTTGTATCCATTGTATCCCATAACGTGTCAATTATCGGAATAAATCTAATAATTTTATCTATGTATAACTATCTAATTTTGGAACATACGAAAACAAATTAATAAAATATTGATATTTTTGTGCGTAGGATAAAAATGTCATACCATTTTAAATATAACATCTTTCTATTTTTGAATTGATCACAGATTAAATTCAGAGATAGTGTCAATGAATTTATTTATTCTGCCTATAATCGATTGAGTCGTTGAAGTGGTGGTGTCTATTCGATTGTTTTGACCGCAGATGTATTAATGATCATAAACAAAGCCGTAAAGCTCGAAGCTCGTGCATACTTTCCTTGCACTTGACCGTCCCAACAATTATACCATAAACTTTCGCTGGTGGCCGAGGTATGCAACTGACCTTCATCGGCCCAGTGTGCCACAGCCTGCGGCCGCGACTTTCACGACAGATTCGACGATCGATTGCTCGACAAATCGATATATCGATTCTAGAATTTCAATATCGATACCACAAGGTGCTATTGTTTCATGGATTCACTCGATCAATTTTGTGTACCATTCGATTTTACGGTTGGAACTGTAACAAATTCTGTATTAGTATCGATTTGTTTGAACAAATCGATTCTCTTGTGTTTACTACTTCCGTGTGAGAATTGGTTGTTGAAGCTTTTTTCCTTGTAGCTTTATGGTTCTGATTTCTTATAGTTTTAAGCGAGAAACGTTTTTATATAAGATTTTCACGATTTTTAATGTTTGTTCAATATCTTGACGGACCTAAAATGATGAATGGTCTAATGTCATCTTAATTAAAATCATGTCAATATGTGCTTAAGAAATGCGACAAAAGAAAGTTATTGTAACATAAGAACATTAAGATTAATCAAATGACCAAAGAGTTTCAATTCACGACTAGACTTTTTTGTTTGAGTTTACTTTTTAAACCGACTGGCCGAAGGCGCCGATAAGTGTACTTTCTTTAGAAGAAAGTTACATCATTATATGATTTCTTTCATGTTCATTGTAATTATCTTTTTGCTATTTGAATGGTTGTAGTATCACGTAATGTAGTATTACATAAATAAAATAATATATGTAAGTTATTAAAATTGAAGTCATAATCGATGAAGGGAACAGCTGATACGTCACAGACATAAGCGAAAGAGTGTCAAGGACGGCCATTATACAGCCTTGAGTTATAATTATAAATGACAAGCTTAGAATGAACAGCATTTTACAACAAGGTCTCTCCACATCGATTTTTCACGGCGAAGGACGCCAGTCTTTACTAAGACTTGCAAGACAATGGCATTTATACTATACGGATATAAAAATAAGGTACAATCTTCATTTCCTCACGCTCATGATCTGATAAAGTACCATTAAGAATCGACTAAAGAAAGAGATTCTCAGAAATCACCTGATTTTTAAATCGAACTCAAACGCGAGTCTCCTCTCTCAATAATTAAGAATAAAGCTCATCAGGTGCACAACGAAGTGTTTTTAAATATAATAATAAAGAAACACTTTCATTGCTTACTATCGCCTCGCCCATTGCTTTCACTACCAATTGATAGCCGATTCTCTGGCTATATTGTAGACTGACTAATTTACATTTGAGGTGCACCATGCGTGGGCCACACATTTCGAACTTGACCGAAGAAGAACGGGTCACCTCATTTTCGTTGTTCGATTCTTATCTAAAAAAAAATAATGTTTCTGTTTTCCATTTTCAAATAGAAATTGTTTATTTGCTAAAAAAATTTATATTGTTACTGATTAGGTAAAGGAGGCACTTTCTCCAGCCAGTGTTTTGAGCAGTTTTAACAGCTGATCATAACAAGTCTTACGAATTACGAATTTAATGTTCCAAATGCGAATCCCAGCGTATCAGAAGGAGTTTTTTTATGAAGTTTTCAGTATGTGACTAAGACATGATATAGAATTCCACGTTGTTTAGAATAATTTGGAAATAAGGTTCACTTTTGTCAATTACACCATGTCAATTAGATAGATATAATAATTAGCAATAAGCTTGTTAACTAAATCTTGTCTCTTTTTCTTGGGATATTGTTATAAATGATCATTAAATAGGTACTAAGTTGATTGCCTCGTTGGCCGACTGGTCGCAAATGCGACTGCCAAAGTATTACTGGCTATTTTAAAAATTCTCAGTAGTAGCACGGATTTTGGAACTGTGCCTCTTTATATGGCAATAGGCTCACCCCCTAATACAAGGAACTCATAACATAAATAGTGAAAAGTGGGTGTTACATTTGTACAGTGGCATAATGTGCACCTCTGCCTACCCCTTCGAGGATAAAAGGCCTGATGTTATGTTAAATTGGTCCTAAAACATTATGCTATTTTACTGCTCAGAACTTAGAATGTGTGCGATTGTAGGTGATACTCAAATAAGTCGTTTCTCTTTATGGAGTGCCTATTCGAAGTGGTTTAAGAGGGACAAGAAACTACACTTAAATTCACATTTGGTTAGAATCGATCAATCGATCGTTTGAGTTCGATGAGTGGGCGTTTATTGTCCTAGCCTATTGGAAATAGTTGTTCTGTTTCTAGACTTTGTTTAATTGCCTAGTTTTAGAACTAGAAGTGCGAACCATGAAGGTCATGTTTATGGTGATCTTATAGAAATGGTGTGAAATGCTTTAAGTGTAAGAGAGCCATGCTTCGGCACGAATGGGCCGGCTCGACCGGAGTGATACCACGGCCTCACAGAAAACCGACGTGAAACAACGCTTGCGTTGTGTTTCGTCGTATGAATGAGGTTACCGGAGGCCCAATTACCCCCTCCCTAGTCTCCCGAATCCCCGAATCCTCCACAATCCTCAAATTCCCAATTCCCAAAAGGCCGGTAACGCACTTGTAACGCTTTAGTGTTTCGGGTGTCCATGGGCGGCGCCGATTGCTTACCATCAGGTGATCCGTCTACTCGTGTACCGGCTTATGCTATGATAAAATACGTAATTAATGAGAATGAGGTCTACTCTTAGATTTACACCTACTTTAAAAAGCATCTACCTATAAGTAAGATATCACCTTATACCTGACGTAAAGCATAAATACCATATTAGGTACTAGTTTCTAGAAGATAATACAACTGATAATACTACTGAGAAATGAAATAATAACAAAAAATCGATTGTTACTTTTTGACCTAGAATGTAAATCCTGTCTGAATCTGTCTGGAATTGTGCCCGGTATATGGCAATAGGCTCACCTCCTATTACATGGGACTCATAACATAAATAGTGAAAAGTGGGTGTTACATTGTACAGTGTAATGTGCACTTCTGCCAACCCTTTGGGGGAGTAAAAGGCGTGATGATGTTATGTAATATAAATCTTGAAGTAACAATTGCGTAGTAGACTAATAAATATTTCTCTATAATTATCTCAATTTCAGGCTACGTGTAAAATTTAATTATTGTTGTTCTAACTGTTTAACCAACTAATTACGTGTTATGTTACATAACTGTAAATAACTATTTCGAAATTATATAATCAACCGGTAACATTTCCTGTTAAACAAAAGAAATTTTGTTACGGAAAACGTTAATCAGTAATCAACGAGTTTGAAAATAAATTAAGTCATAACAAGCCTGTCATCGTCCATTGAGCATAACCAAACTTCATATTTAGAATGTCCGTTCGAAAATGACGTTTTCATTTTTTAAAACAATCTGTCAAATGACAAAGGAAAGCGAAAGTAGTGCTCCACAATAAACCTTTTTGAAGCAAAGGTCAAAACTATAAATGGTGCTCTTCGTGAACGATTTTTCATTTTGGGATAAGTATCGCATTCAATTTGTGAAACCAAGCGTGGTTCGTTATTAATATCGTGTAGCTGTCAAAATAGACTTATGTAACTCTTTTTGTTATTGTCCGTTTGCATTTCACATTTTTTTGTGCAATACTTTTTTTTCATTCATGTTTCGACAACTAGTTGTTTCGTTGTCGTCGCCTTTTATTGACAATCACTCATTTTTATAGCTCAGCTTTCTTTTATAGCATGTTTTCTCCAAGAGTCGACAATAGGATGTAAAGACGTCGTATGTCATCGACGTGTACATACAAAAGGTGATCGGGGAACTAAAAACTGCAGAAAATTGGAGGTCACGACTTGGCGGCGGCAAAATTTGCCATTTCACAGCACTATTGTTGTTTTGAAGTTAAGTTGGCCTCCTTCGTACGATTTGAGGGTTACATAACTATAGCTTTTGACCAAAAATATGTGTTCTGGTACATGAATAGAATGTAGGAATACAGACATGACGAACAGTTATCAACACTGAACTCATGAATTATTATTATAAACATAAAATCTTTATACTAACATAAGAATGATTAACCATGAATCTCAACAAATCCCTAAGCATGTCAGTAAGACATGTTTAGTACTATATGCCTAACCGTTTCCTATTGTATGAGAAACAAGTATCGTTATAAAGGTCAGCGAGTTGATTTTATGTGGAAATGGACACTTGTACTCGTACAGCCTTCATCCGTACTAACTACAAAACCAATGTTAGGGTCATCCAATTTCTCCTAATATATTTATTTATCTACATCAAATTGATGAAGTTTGGCGACATTCCCTTCCAATTTCAAATATTCGCGCCAAATTGACACGAATGACAGTTGACGTTAGTGACATATCGTGCACAGATAACCAAAGCAAACAAATAAAACAATCCATTGGTTATGGCTCTACGCCTACCATAATCGATTTGACGATAGATATCAATGCAGAAGTCACACTTGTAACAGTTAAATCTTTGCAGTCTCTATCTACTAAAACATCACCTTTTTACTGAACCAATAAAGTACTATTACACCTTATAAACGTAGCAATAAAATATATTTTATACATCTGAGATAGCTGTAAAACCATGGTCCGGGACAGAGACGGCCCTACAGGAAACTGTGTCAACAGGTTCGTGTGGTCGACCCACTTCGAATGAGGCTATCTCTGCACACACAGTTACACGTCAAGCTAAACAAAACCAGTATAAACTGACCGTCGAATGTGTGGATTGATTATAAAAACCGAGCCCATGATAAAATGGTTGTATAGTTTACACATATTTACTTGTGTATAGCTTTATACTACTTTGCATTTCGTTTCTGGGGCGTCAAGGTGCCCCAATACAGATTATATGCAATTTTGTGGACCAATGATAAGAGGAGTTTCATTAAGAAACTCTTTGATTGTAGATATGTGTTCATGTGACCGGTGACCAGTTTATTGGGATTTTGGGACTGTCGTTCGTGAAGTTCGAGGAAAAAGTTCTGATAAATCTGGTGTGTATTTTATGTCATTTTCCTGATCGTGGTTAAAATTTTTATTAGTTTACACAGCGGGAAATACGTAAGTGGCAATAGTAATAGGCACAGTTATGAATCCCCAACAATCCTTAATATTCCTATTCACCAAAAGGCCGGTAACGCACTTGTAACACCTATGGTGTATCGGGTACCACCAGGTGATCCGTCTGCTTGTTTTATTCCGTAAAAAAATGTCTGTCCCTATGTATGCTTAGATCTTTAAAACTACGCAACGGATTTTGATGCAGTTTTTTTAATAGATAGAGTGATTCTTCAGTAAGGCTTATATGTATAATACATGCATATTGCACCCGTGCGAAGCCGGAGAGGGTCGCTAGTATAAATAATACGGGAATAAAAGCCTACAAAAGCGCATCTTACAATGTATGCAAATAAAATGAACAAGTGTAGCTCCTTTTAACCCTACCACAGCCAATTAACTGGCAACGCATTGAAGCCTACAATGTAATAAAAAAGTAAAAACATATGGAACCAGTCCTCACAATGACTTGCAAACGTTGGAAATCAACGCTTTAATGACGTCACATGGACGCGGGATTGACAAGTAATGGCAGACGATAGGCGTGTGCGCATCTTGCAGGGTTGAACGGATTAATTCAAGAACGATTTATTTTAGTTTTGTTTTGTATTTGATATGTTATAGATATGTCAAAAATTAAAGTGGTTTCCTAAAAAATTGAAACGAAGAATAAATATTCAACTGTATTGTTGATCTTGAACGGAAATTAAATATGTAATCCTACAAGGACTAAGAGTCTATTTGGAACTCAGCGTATAAATCTCAAAAACGATCCATTGGTCCTTTAGTACTTTTTGCGATCAGGCCATTTAGCCGTAAGATATACTATTTCTCTACTCACGGATCTTCCTTTGCATACTCTACTTAATTACCCCAATTCCCCAGTAGCACAAAACAGTCATAAAAACTCACAACCCTGAACTAGTACAGAGTCTACAGAAAAGCAACAAATGATCGACAGTGATGGATGGACGTTCTCTTGGATAGGTACTAATTGGAGATTTGCATATCCCCACTCTTGTCTGGAACCTCGCTTAATTAATACTAGCATCGAATCAGCTCCCATTGAAGGCCTTACTGTTAGATTTTAGATCTTGTGTGGTCTGATAGTGGGTTAATAGACCGTAATACAGACGATGCCATTTGGCATATCGTTAAAATGGTTAATCCTACAGGTTAACTGTGCAATACTTTAGGACAAGAGGCTTAACGTCGACTTATAACTGTAAACAATTTAGGATTCATACTTTGAACCACTAGTTCAATGATTGGAGGTTTAAATTGGTTTGGTAACGAGCCAGTTACAGCCCAATCAACTGAAAAGAGGGTCTAACCGATAAACGAGGAAACGGTTCAGCTGATGGTAAGAAATCGGCGTCGCCCATGGACACTCGAAACACCAGAAGTGTTACAAATGCTTTACCTGCCTTTTAGGGATTAGGAATTTAAGGATTATTGGGGATTCGAGAATTGGGAGATTGAACCTCACCTATACGAGGCAAGCAACGCAAGCGTTGTTTCAGTCGGTTTTTATGTGAGACCGTGGTATCACGGTCCAGCCGGCCTGTTCGTGCTGAAGCATGGCTCTCCCACACTTCTAAAGGATGGATCTTACGCATTTATGATTATAGGTACTCAAAAAAGTAGGAGGGTTCAGATAACTAAACCATAGTGTGCCACTATTGGGGATCTAACACTTAGTTAATTTTTTAATTGAAGTACACATACATAATAAAAGTATAACCCTTCTATCTTCGTGTCAGACAAAACACAAAGTCAGTGGCGACGGTCGTTGCCCACGCGCATATCGTGACGTGAATTATTGCCACCCCGCGCATGCGCTCCACATTTATATAAAGTAGAACGAAGGCTTTCCTGAACACTACAGAATGTTTAGCCGTTCAATATTGCATACAAATAACTTGATTTATTGTTGACACTTAAGAGCAAACAGCTAAAGGAGACGGACAAAGGATTATCCCTTCAACTTGTATTCTGAGTGATGTGTTTATGCACAAATGAAGCTTTGACGTGTTTCTTTTGTTTCATGGGTATTCGTGATGTTTAAACTATTGGTTATTGTAAAACAAATAAGGTTAATACATAATGGTTAGAGCTATGGACCTATCACAACTATCCCCCTTAAAACTATTAGGCCTAAGGAAGTTTACTTATAAAAAAATATCATTAAAATGCATTTAGTCTCAACTGCTCCCTTGTACAACCTCGAGCACTGAATTGTAGACACTACCAACATAAAAAGGCTAATATTCATACATCCGGTCGTTTTGCGCAAAAAGGAACGTGTCTAGGCACTCGTATATTTCTTGTTACACCGACATCGCAACTAGCGCGCAGTTTTCTATAAAATAAAAAGCAAATAAGTATAATCTTGGCTCTCGAGAGGTCAGCCGTGCAGTGCCCTGCATTGTCTTCCTATATTCCTGGCCATAATACCCTTTCGCAGCCTTTAAAATTGAGGACGAACAAAGCCGATGGGCGGCACTCTGAAATTGACAATACGAGAGTAAAACTTATAGGTAGGTGTACTAAGCTATTGTGAGCAACCTTGTAAGGAAAATGGCGGCCAAGTAAAAATAAATTTGAGGTTATATTTGTTGGAAATTGCCATTGTTTAAAAGGAATCGTATTAGGGTAGATTCTTGGCTACTATTTAAATTGTAAGCTAGCTACAGTATATGGTTGTATGCTGTTTTATATAGAAAGAAGAAGCAGTGCTTTAAAAAATAATTTATTTTTAAAACAAGAACGATTATGTATTCTTGTAGGTAACTAAAGCGTTCTTTTTTTTTCGCAAAATATACTATACTTTGCAACAAACATAAATTGTGTTCAACGACCTAAATAAGCGATTTGTTTACATTAAAAAGAACTGATAAAGGATTTAACCGTAATACGCAGAGAGCAAGCAAAATATTTACCGAAAATAAACATTTTGTTTTTCGAATGTTGGTCACGGTTGGTAAATAAAGATGGCGGCTGAAGGCAGGCTAACGGTAATAGCGCACCAATTAGTGCATGCGATACCAGCATATGCAACGATTAAGTAATATGATTATGTGAGACAAAATTATCTGATACAACAATGTATGATTTTGACATAGATAGCCAT
Source organism: Spodoptera littoralis (assembly GCA_902850265.1). Taxonomy (NCBI): domain Eukaryota; kingdom Metazoa; phylum Arthropoda; class Insecta; order Lepidoptera; family Noctuidae; genus Spodoptera; species Spodoptera littoralis. The sequence goes on from LR824544.2 coordinate 11,876,365, forward strand.
ATTGTTCGTTACCTAATTTTTCTTTTATTGGGACGACACTTTGTGTTGTTTGTTTTTTATATTACCACACATAATAATGAAATCATGCAGGTATTGTTATAGCGATTTTTCCAAAGCTGGGCAGAAGTTTTGTGATTACCTACCTATGATTACTTTTCATTATTTACCAAGAAGGTTTGGTAAAGAGGTTGCTGTCTAATCATGTCGAAATCGGATGTATATAATATAGCAAGGAAGTTTAGTGTAAAGGAAATATGGAGTTGTATTGGAAACCTAGTTTACTTATGTACAAGGCTATGAATATCTATGAAGAGAAACTGACTGATAACAGACAGGCAGACAACGTAGGTCGTATTATAAAGGCCTTTGGATTTTCGAAGGTTCCAAGAAGTATAAATGTTGTGTAGCATATTTTGCAATGGAATAGGTTGCAAAGGAACAGATAAAATCCAGAAGAGTAGGTAACAAATGTGTTCTTGGATCTAAAAGTATTCGCGGAGAACCTAACGGGTTACCGGGGCTCCGGTTCGACGTGCAGGAGAAGGAACGGGGTGGTTTTTAGTCAGTAAGAGTCTGACACTCCCTCCCACCTAACCCAGGCGGGAGCAGTAATTCGATGATTTTCCCCCCTTAAAAAAAGGTATACTACCTTACTAAATCAATCTAAATCGAGACTAAATCGAGACGTAAATGTTTTCCAACATGTGTAAAAGCCTGTATATTACTGTGGTGTATGGAACTATGTGGAATTTATAGCATTAAGGAATTTTTTGAACATAAGTAATATAGAACCTATAACTACGAGTATAAGTAAGTTAAAATAAATAAATTATTATGTTTTCGGCTTACTTACGTAATTATTTGACGAGGAACTCGACTAGTTTCGAGCCATGCTAGCGGCTCATATTCATGAACAGCATTTCGCAACCCGCGACGCGGCGACTGTCGCGCTGCTAATCACGTGAGTAAGCCGAAAACATAACAATTTATTTAGTATTTCTCACGAAAGTTATAATACAAGTTAAAATAAGTTGTAAGTTAAAATTTACTGGATACTGGATTTATAGGATAATATAATGTCTTTATCTTTATCTTTAGAATGAGAACACAACTATAACTAAGATATACCTAATGTATGTATGTAACTTGATACATACAACCAAAAGGTTTACCGCTTTTGATTAAACTGTACTCACAAGTACCTATGTACAGCTGCATCACACTACACATATCAACTATAACTAAACACCTGTTTACATACAAAATGTTCTTGATGCGGGATCATCTTATAGTGGAATATATCTCCTACTATGTTATATTGGTATTATATCGTGAGTAGCTACTTCTTAGTACTTTATATCAACTGTATCGTAGCCTAGATACCCGCCACTCACTCTTTGTTTATGTTTGCATGCCCTACGGTCACTGTCAAGGGTAGGGTGGCTACGAGTTTCAAGAATTGTATTTAACTTTAATTTTCTCTAAAGAAATAAAAAGGAAATTAAAGAAAAAATATAATATACTAGGACTGTGTACTTTGTTAAAAGCCCTCAATTGTGATAGTAGTGATATCTCCAGTTTAATATCAAACTTAAGGAAAGTGACTACTGGTAAATCTGGACGATATATTTACTACTAGCTTTTACCCGCGGCTTCGCTCGCGTCACAAAAGAATAAAAAGTAGCCTATGTGACATATACCAATACATACAGCGCCATCTATACCAATACTTTTGTTTTTCCTCGGGAATATCAATGTTTTCCGGGTTAAAAAGCCTATTATTTAATTCGGACTTCTAACTTTACGTCAATTCAAAGCAATCGGTTTAGTAGTTACGGCGTGAAGGTGGAACAAACAAACAAACAAACTCACTTTTAGATTTATAATAATAGTAAGGATAACATAATATACCAGTCATCTTTCCCGGACCCGGTACCGGAACTTTCCCGAAAATAATGTTGTAATAAGGAGGTCTCCACTTTCTGTTTTTGTTCCTTGAAGTTTAGGTAAATTAGCTCACCTTTTTCCGATCACTGGTCATGACACACATAAAGGCGAATTTCTAAACATCGAAAATCAGATTAAATCATTTAAAGACTCAAGAATACCACTCCCACTGTTTCTCGTCTGTCATTCGCATAACAGACGAGTCAATTTCCCGCCAAACAAATCCAATATGGCGAACCTAGTAACCGTCCCTAATAAGAGCTATAAGTTCAATGAAGGTAACCTAAGCAATTTATGTCTGCAGCAGATTGCTTTGTATAATCTGTTATACGGGGCCCGGGGGCCCGGGCTTCATCATAAATAGGGGCCCCCAGCTACCCAGCAACCATGGGTTATCCGATCTAGTGAAGTTCAGTTAGGTGCTTACTTCTGTTACTTAATATTACGTTTTGTTTTGTTTTTTATCGACGTCCATTAAAGTAATGTGGAGTCTAGATATTTTGTTTCGCGTTTAATCTAATTCTTTGTGAAATAAGATTCTTATTTTACCTTTAAAGAATTCCTATCTTTATATTGTTTGTTAGCTACATGATCATTGTCTATATTAATTTCTCGAAGCAATGCAACCATAACATGTTAAATGGGATTGACATCGTCACAAAATGTGTACAAAAATCCCTTACAATAAATGAGATAAAAAAATAAATAAATAAATAACATGTTAAATGAACAAAATATGCTACTACTGCTACTGTTGAGAACTCCATAGTACTAATCAATCGTAGTAAATGCTTTAAAACCATAAAGTTTCAGTGCTGCACTTAAGTAAAAAAGACCCTTAAGTACTTAACATGAAACCCATATATCATCAGACAACTAGTTCAATTTCCACATAATTTCGAGCGCGACACGATAAATTGTCGCCGACCATCCATCATGCGCTTACGCGCGCTGAAAGCGACAAGGCCGAGCAGCAACGTTTTGATTTACGCATCACTTTCATCCCGATACCGTTAAAGCTTTTAAACCGGCTGATATCGAGGAAAGTCGGTAAAGCAAGACGGATGGTGCATGGCCAGCTCTTGCTTAATTTTATGCTAATGGGCGCAAAGCGCGTGTGAAACGGAACAGAGCAACGCACGCGCATTGTCGCTAGGGATTTGTGACGTAGGTACAACTTTCGTAACAATCTCTACTATGATGAATGGAGGAAATGCGTTTAGTTTGTTTAAGTGGGCACTTAAGATGCATTATTTGTTATGGTCGTGTATAATGGAGCGGTCTCGCTCGGTAGTTCATTTAAAGAGAACTTGTACACAATTTCACGTGTGATGCATTGTTAAGTAGCTTTTTCTGATTGGTAGTACGTGGAGCGGTTGTTAATGGTACTTTACCAGATTATATTAAACATAAAAATTCGATAGGTAGCCGTTTGCCACCAGAAGAAAAGGAACTCCCGTCAATCAGCAGTAACAAGCCAACAATTGTTAGGAGACTGATAAGAGTATCTGGAATATGCAACAATTTATTTGGTATATAGCATAGCTTTGATACGTTGCAGGTCGTTTGGAAGGTCACAGAATATATTCCATCGTAATGTATCTCACTCCTTAAAATCAGGTTAAAGGTAAAGTACTCACGTTGCCGAGGAAACCGCTACAGGGTTGTATCTGGGGCGGGAGCGGCGGGAGGTCGGGAGAGCGTCGCGCCCGCGGACTCGTGCGAGACGTCCGAACCGGCTCCGACTGACCCATTGCTCAGTTCATGTGCATCGCTGGAACAATATGAATTAATGAGTACAACAATAACAATAGATCACAAAAATAGTCAAAAACAACCAGTTCAAAGACATCTCCTGCTAAACAAGTCATCTCTTTGCAAGGGTCGTTTGCATTTGTACGTTCGGTAGTCGTTAGTAAAAAGGGCACCTCTTTAGAGATATTGATGCCTATCCGTTGTGTCTGATCGCAATGTTAGGACACACTTAGGTCTACATAGAGCACAATATGTATACTAAGTAATCAATGGACGTAATTTTTGGTAAGTGAAGAAATAGGGCAAATAATTATCTAATTAATTAAAGAATACATGCACTATACCTCGGTGACAGCCCCGACTTAAATAAGTTGGCTAAAAAGAATAAAGAAGGTGATGGACTGAAAGCTGCGCCACGCATCAAATTTGCAAAAGATAGTAGGTAAAGAAAATACATATACTAAAAAATATAAATTTCTAAAAACTAATAAGTTTTATGGTTGGGTAAATACCGCAATATATTTGACAAAGGATTTTATTTCGCCAATAAAACTAAGATTCTAATTTGGGCTAAAAGGTCATTCTGATCTTCCATCTTCCATTAGACGGACGTTTTGATATTAAGGGTCACCGTTATTAACCTGTGAAGTCGTAAATCATAAAATTTGCCACATTTAGGATATATTTAAAATGAAATACCTAATATACTTTGGTAGTAAAACTTCTTGATTCTTATAAAAATTACAGCAATATGTTGGCACTTGACAATACAATAAAGATATTTTTTTTTTTGTAAGGGGGGAAAATCATCGAATGACTGCCCCCACCTGGGTGCCACATCGAGCCGGTAACCTGTTAGGTTCTCCGCGATACTAGTATAGGTCTAGAGCCACCTTAAACACCTTTGGTAGCAATCGGTATGGATTTAGTGAGGTAAAATTCTATTTTCCCTAGACTGGAGTTTATCCCCAAGAATCCCGTATTCCGTACAGTTTATTCCCAAAGATAAGGCGGGTTTGAAGGTTTCCTCCTATAGCCAAAAAACTAACTACATGTTAAGATCTAATTGTAGAACAATAAAAAATGGTGTTTCTTTCTTTTATTAAAAAATTGGTATAATGTGCACCTCTGCCTACCCCTTAGAGGATAAAAGGCGTGATGTTATGTTATGTTATGTTACTAAAAAAATTGTGAAAAAATGTCGTGGTGGCCCGGAGGTTTAAGACGCCCGCTTCTCATGCATGAGGGTGCGAGTTCGAAACCTACCAACGGCAAGTACCAATGTGACTTTTTCCGAGTTATATGTACTTTCTAAGATTATTTAGACACCACTGACAAACGCTGAAGGAAAACATCGTGAGGAAACCTGGGCTTATAATTTTTAATTATAAGTTTGCAATCGCCAACCCGCATTGAGCAAGCGTGGTGATTATTGCTCAAACCTTCTCCGTGTGAGAAGAGGCTTTGCTCAGCAGTGGGCATTTATAGGCTGGTGTCACCAGCCTGGTGATGAATGAAAATATTGAATTAAAATTTTAATTTGCCCGCAACGGTTTGAATCTCATGTGATATCCAAGCATGTTTTCACATAAACATTAATATCTCCGAACATTAATAAGACCGAGCTCAGTGGCGTGCCATAGGAGAGGCCTATGTCCAGCAGTGGACGAATACAGGCTGATGATGTATGTATGTATTAATATCTGCGAAAGAGTTCAAAGTTCGATTGATGGAAATAGAGCAGTTCATTTCTATCCATCGAACTTTCTAGCATGGTTATATTTTTAGCAATTCAGCTTTAGGAATAATCAAATAAAATGCTATTGAATATCAAGTATTACTATTTTATCATTCACCTCATTCTACTATCTTAATTCTCAAGTTCAATAGCTTTAACGATAATTTCATCTGCTTTAATGACTTTTTCAAATAGAATACATATCTACCTAGTTCTAAAATGAGAAAAATATGTTGATATATATAGGTAATCTAAATTATGTTAATTTATGAGAAATAATTAAAATTTTATACTGATTATAATCGGATGTGATGAAATAAAGATACGCTGGCCATTTTGCACATAATTTAATCTGTATTTTGAATGTTTTCATTGAAGTTATTGTACCTATTTTTTTAGTTTTGGAGTGGTGAATGAATTGTATTTCATTAATTACTTTAGTAAATACCTAATCAATGTAGCATGCGTTTGTATTGAAACAAGTTTGATACGTATAAGAAAATATTGTTGCAAGTAAGACGACTGGCGGTTCGTTAGCTGTAATTGATATTTAAATTAAATGTAACTAAAGCGCCTATTAATTAATTGAGTCGCAAACACCCCGTCCCATATCAAGTACGTGCCGCGGAGAACCTAACGGGTAACCGGGGCTCCGGCTCGACGTGCAGGAGAAGGAACGGGGTGGTTTTTAGTCAGTAAGAGTCTGACACTCCCTCGCGCATCACCCAGGCGGGAGCAGTAATTCGATGATTTTCCCCACTTAAAAATACCAAGTAGATAAGTTTGTGTCCTTTTTTGCTATGAATTCTTCACATCATCGTTATTTATACCACTGATGGCATACATTCAAACTTTAATCGATCAAATAATAATAAAAATAATGTACTATGTACTTAATATAGATAAACTAAAAGAGGTAACACATACAAGGTTTTTAGGCGTAACAATAGATAGAGATATTAACTGGAAGGAGCATGTGGATAATGTAAGCACTCGAATAAATAAATTTGTATACGCACTGAAGCAGGTTAAAAATATAACTAACATAAAAACTGCAATTATGTCATACTACGCCTATGTTGGGTCGCTATTGCGATACGGCCTCGTAATGTGGGGTAATAGCACCAATATGGATAGAGCATTTGTCGCACAAAAAAAGTGCATCAGAGCAATGAGTGGTCTTCAACCTGATGGCTCTTGTAGACCAGTGTTTAAAAGATTTGGTTTGCTACCTCTGCCGTGTCTGTACATATATGAGGTATGTGTATTTGTGGCTAACAATAAGAGATTATTTGAATCAGCACATTATATCAATCCTAGAAACAGACGAGACCCTCATAAACTGGTATTAAGTGATTTGCCAAGACTTGCCAAATACAATAAAAACTGTTTAGCAATGTGCGTACGTATTTATAACAAATTACCAAGTCGCTTTAAAGTAATGAACACAAGGAGACTTAAGATCGAATTATACAAGTGGCTCAATGAATGTAATTTTTATAGTTTATGTGATTTTATGAATATGAAATGTTAATTACCTGCTCACTTCTGTCAAAATAACAAACTTTTGCATGCTATGTTTTACCTTAGCGAAACATGTTGAGCTATTGTAACAATATTAACACCAATGTATACCATGTTTTACGCAAATAAATGATTTACTTACTTTACTTTACTTACTTACTTGCTATCAGCTTCCAAAACGGTGCACTCGGTACAGTTACCTACTTTTTTAGATTAATTGTCTGTAAACGATGCCCATACATTTCAAGCCGACACACAACACGACATTTATCACATTAATCATTTTATTTCACATCCAATATCAAAAACTCAATTAAGAAACTAGTGTGTCAAATCGGCTCCATATCTAGCCAAAAAAGGGAGGTCATCTGGAGAAAGCATAAACAATTCTAAGCCATAGCACGTAGAAAATAGAGTATAAAATCTTAGGTAGATATAGCTGAATTTTTGTTCTTGATAGATCTAACGTTATTTTTATAGTGAAAACTAGAAAAACACGATTTAGTGATTGCGGATGTCTGCCTAGTACATTGTATGGTGACGGTTGCTTGCCGAGGTCGTTTGTTCACCTCTCGGCTGCTTACCATTATTTAATAACTCGATTGATACTCCATTGTGAAACGTGGAAGAAGATGGATACAATCGTGTTAGTACTATTAATTTTTACACCACATATGCTGGACTGCATACCGTCCAGCACGGAACGGGATGATGTTTAGTATGGGATAGGGGGCATTATGGACAGACCTGCTCCATCGTAGACCACAACATCGATTACCACCAGACGAAGGCATAAAAAAGACAAGCAGACATAGATATCAATGTATGGCAAGCGAAAATTTAATGATGCTGATACGGTTCAATGAAGTGTTTATCGTCTTCGTCTTCACCAGATTCTGCTCAAAGTCGGCATTTTATATGGAGCCATAGATGACATCATTCTTCAGAGAGTGGCTTTAAAGTAGATCAATTTTATTAAATAGAAATAGAGGAGGTTTTACTATAGCACTTTGCAGGGGGGCTTCTAAAATGTAGATATCCAAATCCAAAGCGAATACCACGGCCTCATAAAAAATCGACGTGAAACAACGCTTGCGTTGTATTTTATCGTGTAAGTGAGGTTACCGGAGGCCCAATTCCCAGTCTCCCCAATCCCCAAATCGCCCACAATCCTCAAATTCCTAATTCCCAAAAGGCCGGTAACGCACTTGTATTGCCTCTGGTGTTTCAGGTGTCCATGGGCGACGACGATCCCTTACCATCAGGTGATCCGTCGGCTCGTTTACCGGCTTATGCCAAAAAAAGGGTACAATGTGTTAGTAATTTCAGAATCTACGTTTCAAAAACTAAACGTTACTAACGTCTTTAATAATTGTTACAAATTGAATTAAAATACGAACCTGATAAGCTATTTATTTTCATTTGCAAATTATCATAATCATAAATTATTAATCAATTCCGTTAATATTTATTATGCTGAATGTAGAATCGGTTTTTTGTGTTTCATATAAATCGATATTAATTTACTGGGCGGCTTTTTATACAAAACAAACGTTAGAATTGTGGTAGAAACGAAAAATAGCTGTAGGTTCTATGAGCTAATTGTATTGTAACTTTTGTGAGACATACTAAATAAATTATTATGTTTTCGGATTACTCACGTAATAATTTGACGAGGAACTCGACTAGTTTCAAGCCATGCTAGAGGCTCATATTCATGAGCAGCATTTCGCGACCCGCGACTGTCGCGCTGCTACTGCTACTGTAGCAGCGCGACAGTGATGATCATCTTATTTTGGAGACCCAATTCTGATTAATTAACAAAGAGACTGGTAATATCCCGGTTTATGATAATAGACCACTCTCTTTATAGGTATAGAGATTATGCGACTCAAAACATAAGTAACAAAAAGGAAATGTTACATTGTCCTTTAAACTGTCAAACACCAAGCGGTCACCGGTGACCGCGACCTATTGTTCTTTAATTGTGTCTATAAAACCGGTACTCGACGAGTTAATTTGGTTCCTTTACGATGAAATACGGGCAATGTCCCCGTATTTTATGTTACGTCATGTTATGTGTTAGCAACTATGCAATATCTATCTAACCCTACTTTCCTCAACAATAGTTACTACTAAATCGTGATTGTACGTCTCTTATAATGTGACTAGCTTCTGCCAGCGGCTTAGGATTAAAAGTAGCCAAGGTATGTTATTTCATATCCTAATCTACCCCTATCCAAATTTCATGTCGCGAAGAACCTAACGGGTAACCGGGGCTCCGGCTCGACGTGCAGGAGAAGGAACGGGGTGGTTTTTAGTCAGTAAGAGTCTGACATTCCCTCCCGCCTCACCCAGGCGGGAGCAGTCATTCGACGATTTTCCCCGCTTAAAAAAAAATACAAATTTCATTCCGATTCCTTCAGTCGTTTTGACGTGAGTGAGTAATAAACATACACACAAATACACAAATTTTCGCATTTGTAATATTAGTAAGATAAAAAGTAATGCTAGGTAATATTCGTCGATAAACCATCAGTTTTCACAATAACTCCCACTTACAGTTTCATTTTCATCCGATTACCGGAGTTAACGAACCTTAGTTGACTGATTTCATTTATTCATGAGCTGGTTTATAAATACAGACATTGAATTATTGCTTACGTTTACTTTTATTTTATGTAATGATATGGTAATCATTATTTTAGTGGTTTCTTTTTTACTCACGTTGGCTTACAACTTCATATTTTTAGCACAGAAAATGGGAAATTCTACATAGGTAGCAGAGGTGAATTTGGACTAAATTTTAATGACCAAGTTACAAAGTTGTAGGAATATATTTCAAAAAAATACCAAATTTTAGCTTAGGGTTTCATAATGAAATTTCTATTCATGTTTTATAATAACAAGACACATACTAAATTAACTTAAATCGCGGGTTACTCACGTGAATATACTGAGAAAAGCTCTACTAGTTTCGAACCACAGAGGGGTTCTTTCTCATGAGCATCGTGCGCGGTCGCGGCGACGTCACGCAGCTCACGACGACGTGCAGCTGCGCGACGTCGTCGGTTTTCTTAGTATATTCACGTGAGTAACCCGCGATTTTAGTTAATTATTTTCATTTACTTTAGATTTTCTTTTTTTCTCAATTTTAGGGCTTTTCGGCTTAGACTGGCCTTCCGTTTTGGGACCTTCTTTTTCTCTAATTACTTTAAACTTATATCATCATCATCAATATTGTGCAATAAAAACATCTATCTTGAATATGCCGTATAATTATGTAACTTCGACACAGGTACCGAGGGTAGTATCTAGCACTATTTTAACATTAACAGACGTATAATACAGACGTAAGTCTGTCTTGCTCAGTCGGCCTAAAAAACATGGGGATATTGCAATATTCCCTTTAAGACTTAGTTAGGTCAACTTACAGACAAGACTATTAATTAATTACTTAGCTTAGCTTAGCTTTTTGTAGCGGTTTGTTCGGTTTTGCCCAAATGGACGTTAAAATTCCTCCCTCTCAAATAAGTCCTAATTCTGTAGGAATATCGAAATAAACAGGACTACAGGAGCCTCCTGACTCCATCATAATTGAGCTGAAGTGGGAAATATTTTTTTCAAATAGGCGCAATAAATACTTGACGCTTTTGTCCCCCACCCAGAAGACTCAAAATGTCATCAAATGTCATTATTAACTTCTTTTACAACTTGACGTCAACATCAACAACATATAAGTAGTCGCCACTGGTAACCAAAGGCCTCTTTTCACATGGAGAAGGTTTTTTCACAGATTGTTGGTTCGGGTCTGGGTGTCATGTGTATGTGAACTTGTATGTTTGTAAACGTACCCACAACACAGGAGAAAATTCTAGTGTTGGGCAAAGAATGAAAAAAAAACTTAACTTGACGTAAAAGGACGTAAATATAAACGCCTAACTAAGTATATAATTATTATCGTGTAACTATTTATAAATGTCGGTGTTTGATGTACTCTGTACAGTCAAGTTGTCGAGCAGTTCAAGTAGAACTAGGCAATAGTCAACCCATTTACTTCATATAATGTCAAATTATTACTTCGTTTACATGCTAAGTATCTTGTACATCGGTATTGCAATATCGGAATAAAGTTCTCGATGTAACTAAATAATTATGCGAGGTACAGGTAAAGACTTGTTCAAGATGGACGGTCTTTGCATATTCAAATTCTATGATGTTTGTCATAGAGATGAAAGATCTGACATGTTTAATTTTAGTGTTTGTATTATAAGAATACAAAGGGCACATTTTTCAATCATCAGTTAATTCTTAACTGTAGAATAAAATTGACAGTTGATACTTTTAAGTATGGAAGAATTGTCAAATATTCAAAGTTATTCCACAGTTAAAATTTGGCGCTGAAAAAATTGGCTGTCAGTATTTAGCAGGCTGCCATTTGCGTCTGTATGATTCCATGTATTAGTGATAACGTGATGAGTAATCTTATACTATTATATAAAGCGGAAGAGTTTGCTTTTTGTTTGTTTGTTTGTTTGAACGCGCTAATCTCCCTAACTATGTACAAGTCTGATTTGAATAATTCTTTTTGTGTTGGATAGTGCATTTCACCACCACCATTGAATAACCGAGAAAGATGGCAATAAGTAATGATTAGAGCTCTTCCGTTATGATTACTTCAGAAGATGTACAAAGTCTACTATACCCAACTTTGAGTGATAATCATGATGAATCTCTACCATGTGATCAGCTCAACTGACAACGGTTACTTACTGCTTTATTACCCAATATTTTAGTGAATTTATTAACTGTTTACCCACTCATGAGTTTATTAGCTGACAGAGTGATTTAGGTTTCCTGATTGTCTGCCGTTTCAGTCAGTCTATCAGTAGATGAGTAATTTAGCACTTATTATGTGGAAAACAGTCTAATGTATTGCTTTTTACAGATATATTTGCTTTGAAAAGCGGTGGTAGAAGTTTATCGCTTAGGTATGTAATTATTTGTGTCAATGACTTGCGTTATTGAATGACTTCTACTTGTCCACTGAGTCTCTGTTGATCGTCTCTACATCCAATTTTTTTTTATGGCATAAGCCGATATACGAGCTGACGGATCACCTGATGGTAAGCAATCGGCGTCGCCTATGGACACCTGGAACACTATAAACATTACAAGTGTGTTACCGGCCCTTTGGGGATGATATCTCAATATCAGGAGAAAAGTCAAAATCCGTTGATAATAATTTACTATAACTTAAATTCTAAACGAATTATTAAAATTATCACAAGTCAATTCATAAATATCGAAAAGCATTTTCAGCAATTACGTTTATGGCTTTGAAAACTATAATTCCTCAATCTGGACGGCCACAAATAAGTACTTAAAATAGATGACTTTTACAAAAGAACGTAAAAAGCTAAAATCTCATTCGAATTATCTGTGAAATAAATGTTGAGCGCTAGACACGCCGACACCAAATTCCAATCCTTTATTTATAAAGGGCCGTTGCGCTAGCGCAGGCTTAAATTATAGAGGGTGAATCGTCTGTAGTTAAACGAACCACGACTCATGAAGTTGTTGGAGCTTTTTGTACTTTTTAGTGGCAGGCATTAGATCGCAACGTCTCCTCGGCCATTATTAATGCGTCGATAAAGACCGAACGGCTTCGGCTGCGCTCGGACAATTGCGCGGGCGTCGATCCATAGACAGCGTCTCTCGCCATTATAAATTTATTGATTTATACCACTATGTGTCTCCAATACACCTATTTTTATTATATGACAAAATTATCAACGATCTGCATAGTTGCGCCCACGCAGCCGGAAATGGACTTGACAAAATTAATTTACTTACCCAACCTGATTCTCATCCATATGGCTTTTGTCGTTTGTGGGATAACTAGTTCCATATGTAATTGCATGCTTAAAATTCAGAATTTAATATTTATCGTTCGCTTATCCGTGACATCTGTTGGCAATAAAAGTTATTTAAGTGTTTCAATCGGCGTTTTATAAATGTGTTCTGCGAGTCACGACGGCTTGCCATTAAGGAGACGTAATGTAGCAGGAACTTCAATACTTAGCGGGAGCACAGATGTGCACGGAGCGTCATTACCTACCTCGGTGGTCGCGCCGTCGTATAGGTGATAAATAAATGGTTATCTGACCGGATCGACGCATGCGCCGCCCGCCGCGTGGGAACTACGCCGTGCTTTCAAAACAACGCGCCCGCACTTATGTTACAAGCCGTAGGTATAATTGTTACAAGTGATACTAACTTTCTAAAAAGTTGTATAGAGTTACTTGTTTTATGATAAACTTACAGGTTTCTCCTGTCAATACGCGTATCTTAACCGAGTGTATCCCGATGAGCAGTTGGAAGATTTAGAGATGTTTTTTATTGGACAATCGAGGTACTTACAAAGTCGAGTAGGTATTTATTAAGTCATATCATACGAGCTTACAATTCAATTATAAAACACTCATCAATTTCCCTGTCTTAAAAACAATAAAAATTAAGGCTAAAGTCAAAACATCCGAAAGCTCTAACGTTCTCCGAGAATTCAGAACATGGCATTGACATTTGAGTCAGCACATTTTAACAAAATATAGACTAAGAACTATTCTAACAAAATTCTCAAGTCCGTTTCTCAGAAAACTCGCGCACGAATTGTTTTCAAAGTTTTTATTACGTTTATATTTCGCAAGAGAACGCCGTGAAATGCTTCGGATTCTGTACCGCACGAGTTTTGACGGCGCCCGCGCCGCTGAGACGAATAAAGCTTTTTGCCGGTTGACCGACCACAAACCTCTGTTTGTATTGTTCTGTTAACATGCACCTTATGTCTTTAAAGTAAGATCGAATGTCGTGAAGATTGGAGGACATCTGTGTTGATAGAGATCAAGTTAGACTGGTACCGTAAGCCAGCGGTTTGACAAAGGGAGTCAATTTGAACGTAGATATCAGAGGATCGTTCGTGACTCATCTGTCTATGGTGATTATCTCGAAACAATATGGCGGCGTACCGGCGAACTCGTGAGGTTTGCAGTTCTGTCGTGGAAAGAAAATTGAGAATAACTAGATGAGGTTCTTGATCTTTTATTATTGAGCTTATCAAGTTAATTATCTTTGAGCGTCTCATTGATGATGCCACGCTTCTTTCGCAAGATCGCAAGACTACCTATTACTTTGGAGGTAATGCAGACTACTCATTGTTTACTGGTGTATATTCCTGTTCCTAAGAGAAATTGGTAGTTAGGATATAGGTACATATGTGTTTTAATTTTTTTACACGTGAGTTACATGTTACATCGTTGTTAAGTCATAAAGGGCCAGATTTTCGCAACAGTCGAACCTGGAAAGAAAAGTATTTTTGAAGCTAACCCTATACCTAATCTTATTTTAAAACATTTATGATTAAGGACTACTTACTTTAAACATTTTGAATACAAAGTTTATCTTGCTATTTAACTCATTTTTCCTCCACGAAGGACAGGCAAAAAATTAAATATTTCAAGCTAGATGGACAGCTAGTTGGTAACATCCGTTGACAATTGTAGAAACATGAATCATAGCGTTTTTCTAAGAGCTGCTGTGTTGGGAATACTCACGGTCTATTCAGCCAAGACATCTGATACGAGGACGAAATATAATACCAGTGACAGAACTAGTGAGACGATGATTTCTAGTGAAACTTTATCTAGTAACGTTAGTCTAAAGATTGTAGAATCTACTGTTAAACTTGATTACTAAGAATAACCAAGAGAGTGTCATAAAACACGAGTGAATTTGCCAAAACATAAACGTTAGTAAAGTATAAAACTAAACGAAAACTAACCATGAAACAAAACCGTCACTTTAAAAGATTATCTATCGGATAAGTCTTTTCTGTTTCGGACAAAGAACTATTAGATTACAATAGAACAGTTTGACCTACACAATAAAGCAACGTGAACTAGTCATCAATATTTTACCCGCATATAACAACCGCCTCAAACTCAAATAAGCTCTTTAACACTGCAAGAACCAATTACTTAAACCTCTTAGGAAATATTAGAAGTATTAGTAACGAAACATGATCATATATTGTTAGCCTCTTAACGACGGAATGAACTAACAGTGAAAGGATACCTTGGAAGTTTGAAACGAAAACGATATATCTAATGCCCAAAACACGAGCGTCTTACACAAGTACCAAGATCTTTTGTTCACTAAAGATCCTCCGATGGATATCTACACAAAGGTGTTTCAACTAAACTTGATACTAGATGGTTAACATTGACAGGAAAATAGATCGTGCTTACGAAATTGCTGTTTGTATGCAAAATTTTTGCGAATGTTCGCAAGACAACAATGTGTTGAAATACTAAATAGAATATGCGTTATATTTTGTTGACGTTTGCGCTGTAGACACGTTTTTAGTCTTGAATGAGTATAATGTGCGTGATATGGTTTTCTACGAAAAGACATAGTCACGTTTGCTGAATATATCTAGGTAATAGGTCTACCTATCATGCCTAGGTATTCTTCCATATACGTTATTATTAATTAGGTGTGAGATTGTCTTGTGTTGAAGAGAGGGCAGGACAGAGGGAGGAGAGTCGTTCATCATTTAACACCAAGCACAAAAACCCTTTGCTTTTGGTCTAATACACTCGGCACTCAGATACCTACTACCTTATAGAACATAAGCTTTACAATTCTACATCTCATCATCACTATTATACTCAATCACACTCTTTCGAAGTCTAGAAAGTTACGTTGGCATCCAAAATTTATAGCACCCGTAATCGTTAAGTTGGCAGTGAGTCTTTATAGCAGGAACTTAAAAAAAAAACACCAAAAGCAATCCTCCTTTATTTCCCTCCCATCCGCACTCGCGTGAAAAAAACCGATATCATATCTCAGATCTTAGATAACATATGAGAAGGATACACCGCTGTTTATGGCGTACCGTGGACAATGGGCTGGTGGCCCGGTAATTACCAGCACTGCGCGTGGGCAGCCGATAGTGCCTCCAGGACTATTGTGGCTATCTCGCCATCTCACCCTACTAATAAGACTGGCTGATTTGTGCCTCTCCTCAAGCGTCCATTAAAAAGGAACTTATGCTTTGTTTGTTTATGTTTTGTAGCACAAGTTTAGTATTCGTGGTGAATTACCTACGTAGGACTACAAAATGAAGAGAGAAATGATACAGAAATATGGTAAATAAAGCATGCCCCTTAGAAATCCTTAAGTGGGATATTCACTGCTCGATTAGCAACACCAGACAAGCTCCGAATGCGTTGCAAACTTTTTTGTGTGGATCCATTTGGATTTTGCATTAATGAAAACGATTAGCGATACAAGAGCCATATTTGGACAATCAAACACAGGAATACTGGTACTAACGCTGAAATACTTAATCGCTACTCAATTTAAACCTAATTCTGTCACTACAAATTCTTTGCAAAATGACAGAGATGGCGCGATATTTAATTAAGTAATTTAAAATTGAGTAGCCTTTCAGTATTCGAGCGTTAATGTCACAGAACAAAACTGGACAAATCAAAACCATTCTACTATAAACAGGTGGCAATGAACAAAGTAAATAGGTACCTAACTACCTATACCTAAATACCTATTTAGAATGTGAGAATACTGAGTAGAAACCTTGTGAGCACCAATTCTAAATACATTATATCTCTAAGACTCTTCGACCAATACTGGTTGAGGATTTATCTTATTTTCCTTCAAGTATTAGGAGGCCTGCGATAAATGCTATAGGTAATACCCGATCCTCACGCTTGGTAGGAGGCAGTTTGAGTCGCAAGCAGATGTGGTGTGTGGAAAAAGTTGGGGATGGCTGCCTAGTAGTACCTACGTACCAGCCTACACTGTGATGACTGGACATAATTTTCGGATGCCTAAATGTCATCTGTCATAATCCGACATAGGAAATTATGAGAAATTATGAAAGTTGATCTCTTTTGTTTTTTACATGTTAGTGAAGTTGTTCAATGCAATTGCACTAATTAATAAATTGTAATTGCTATTTTTTGCAGTCTATATGCATATTTTAAATGTACAGACTTTAAATTCAACACTAAAAAAGGACAAGAACTTAATTGACTTGTACATGCGTGCTATATCATTATTAAATCAACCTGCAAATTTCCTTTGACTGTGAAATCATAATAATAGACAGGGCAAGCCTCTACACGACTAGACCGGCCCATACGTCTTCATGGTTATTATTTTGAATTACAACTGGGGAGTCATGGACCGGCTTATTTTAAGAAGCAATAAAAAGCGGTTACCTAATAACATCTTCGCATCTATTATGCAATAAAATAAAGCGAAAATCTATTGAATTAAGTATGCAGAACACCGGTACCCACTTAGGTACCAAAATGTGAAATTAGTTATGAGCGAAGGAACTTAGTAATTTGAAATTGTATTGTAATATTTTGATTTAGAAATATCTATGCCCCAATACCAATGAATGAAATTCAAAATAAAAGCCAGATACTTAGCTTTACATTTTTAATAACCCAAGTTTCTTTCCCTAGAGGAGTAACTACTTACTTTTTAAAAAAATGAAAGGTAGCCAAATTTAACATATAAGTAGTTCGCTTTTGGTCTATTTCGCTATGAATTCCATCCATAATGGTATTGTAGTAGAGGCAATGTAATATCTTATTATCCTTGAAATGTAGATAACCATTCAAGGAATCTTTCAGTAGGACGGTTTACCTTCCGCGGAAGGCCTAACGGATTACCGGGGCTCTGGCTTGAAGAGCAGGAGTAGGAACGGGGTGGTTTTTATCAGTAAGAGGCTGACACTCCCTCTCGCCTAACCCAAGGCGGGAGAAGTCATTGGATGATTTTCATCCCTAAAAAAAGGACTGTTTACCTAACCTTAGCTTAGAAGGTTGTAACTAATTACTAAACGCGATTACTTATGTTCAGTTTAATTGTCTATGAAATGATTATATTGTACAAGGTTTTGTAACATCCGTTGAGTAAGAGATTGAATAACTAATTAAGTTCTGAATATTTCAATGGTCAGTTAAAACTAATAAACACTAGACTGGCTAAACTAAAACACTAGGTTGACACTGAAGTATGAACAGTAGGTGGACCTGTGGACCAGTGCAGTGGACGATAAGGGTCACTTATTAAGGGTTGTCAAGTATTCAGTGTCACCACTGAATAATATTAGGGACTACCTAGTACTTTTTATTACAATTTTCAAACAAATCTTTCTTCAAACATCTTGAATACCTACCTACTAAGTATAGGTAGGTACCTATACTCATTTTACCTACAAATTGTTCTGTGTATTGTCCCCAATTTTGTTATTCCTATTTTACTACCTAATTTTATAGCTAGAAGCCTATTGGCTGCTGCAATTTTCAGTTCAGGATTCCATATAAGGGATTCGAGGACATCTACAGTAAGCTTGTTTAATCTGTCGGTACCTAATACTGTTTTATGACCTGACTTTCTTGTTTCTATGCTGCAAAAAATATAGTCATCGCCGACTTAGGTATAACGGTTCCATTACAGATTTATTGTGTTATTTATTTACACACTAATGCTAGCGGAATCAAACAATGTGCGAAGTCAGATAAGGCCTAAATAGGTGCTTACCTGTTAGGTTACTTGTTTAGAAGGTTCATAATCGAGCAGAGCAGGAATAATATTCTTTAAACCCCAATCTTAGTTTTCTGTTATAAATTAGATTATTGTAATAAGAATCTCCTGGAACAACTATTCTTAGAACTCTTCAACAGAGCCATTCAACGTTATTTGAAAGATAAATAAAAGTTCTTACCTTTCTCCGAAAAACAAAAAAAATATACTAGACGTTGATTACAACAGTTCAAACACTAACAGCGTCCAATACACAATATCACACGTGAAATCTGTTCGTATCACTGTAACGTCCGTTTACTTTGAGTTATTATTTTAGTTCGATAAGACCGGACGGTTCACTGTTATTTTGAACCGGCGTCTTGCTCGCAACGAAGCACCGCGTGCATTTCAATGGATGAAAGTGTAAACCGTGGTTTTTGTATAGCGCCTTCTCGTTTTCGCCAGCGAGCGCGAAAAAGACAGAGAAGCTGTACTCAAGTTAGCTTTTTGAGTGGAGCGACAACTTCGCCCACTATTTTATTGTTATTCTAATTCTTACATCTCGAGACTTCTTGGAGGTTCCGGTAACATGTTTACAGAAGACTCCAATCTATGGATGTATTTCTAAATTTAAAGGTAAGGTGGTATAAGAAATAAAAACAAAATGTGGATCGATCGTTTATTTTTATTTTCTTCCCACAGGTGGCAAGAACCAGAGTAGCGAGCACAACCTAACGTATTAATGAAAATGGTAACTATTTTCAGGGATAATCACTTCTAAATGAATTAACAATTTTCGAATAGGAATTTTGTACAATCTTATTCCGAAGTTCATAATTATGTAAGATAATTGTTATCGTTTATTAAACTATACTTAACTGCAAAATAAAGGTGCCAATTTTCGCAATAAGTAAAAGTTAGTAAATATCGAAAATTCATATTAATTATCCGTGAGAAAAATCGTGAAGTTTGTTTTTACAGGTCTCAATTTGCGGTGCAATTTAAGTTAAGTGATCCAAAAATTAAGATGTGTAATCCCTTGTGTACTGCTCCTACCCCGGCCTATAAGATATTTTTTAATCTCTAATGATTTTACGAAACTTCAAAAAAGAAAATAAAATGATATAAATTGATATGAAATGTAAACAAATATGCATGTAACCAAGGCCACTTATTAGCTATCGGTTACAAGCCGACTTGTCTCTGTGAAGAGAGCATTACAACAAACTTTGGATTTTTTTCTACATATTTTTTTTATATTTTTCTTCAAGTGTGCTGATTTGCTACGTGTCCAAATTACATTTACACAGAAAAAACATGTTTGCTCTCGATAAGAAATAGATACAGTGTCAAACAAATATTGGTTACTTGCAGATAGTAAAAAAGTTGAAATACCAAATAGTTACTTATTATTTTAACGACAAAGTTCTTATGCCACTTACAAATGATCATGTGGCTCATAAAAAGTATTGTGATGGTCGGGGACCAGTCCACCTTTAGGAGCACTTGCTTCAGCCGACCATTGGCTCAGCGTTGGCATAACGTGAAAAAGTTCGTAAATGTTGAAGCAAGTGATTCCTAAGGCTCGGTTGTAAAATGAGACATAGATAAATCTATCAGACAAGTGAATATCGGACAGGTGTTATGATTTTGGTCGCGATAGATTTATCCATATCTCATTGAGTATTGAAGGAGCTAGCGTTGGTCTGGCTAGTCAATGATTATAATAAGTCCCCGTTACCAAATACCGTAGCTAGCTCCTTTTGTTTTCCAACAAGCATTGAAACATTCCTACAACACTCGTTGGAAAACAATAATCATCCACTGTTGTTCTGGATAATTAGACAATCAAGTGCATAGGCACATTACATTTAGATTAAGAACTAATCAAACATAATATTTTATGCGAACTTGAATCTATACTTTTTTTTTACTTTTTCATACATTTTTTATCGAGGTATCCTTTAGCGAATATCGTTAATGGAATAAGTACAATATAATATGAACTTATGACAGAAAAAATGAAATACATTACGTGACACGAAAAAAATGAATGTGAATTAATTAGTTGAATGAGTTTAAAAATACCCAACCGCTCTATTAACGTAGCTTTAGACAGTACATGAACATTTCAATATCTGAAACATTGTAGAGTCGTAAACTGATGTACGTGTCTACCCGCCAGAACATAACAACAAATATTTCAGATAAAGAAATTGACAAAAGAATTAGCGAACATATAATGATACATCATTTAAAAGAACTGAAAATGACTATACATTAATTTCACAATATACTAAATATATACAAGGATAGCCTTCCTGATGTAATTTTGTAATGATACTTTTTTTTTACATTTTCCGTTTTCAGTTATTACAAACAGAAGTAAATCACACTACATAAAAATAAATATATAAAACACGACACATAAAATAGAAAAGTATGCACGAATATAAAAGTTTTATATGAAATTGTAACTAGGCAAGGCTTTCAAATGAAATAAATATAAGTTGTGGGGGCCGTGCACAGAACAAGTAAAGGTCGGCGCAGCGGGCGCGGGGCCGACTACTGGCTGTACACGCGACGCGACGGTAGCACGTCGTCACCGAGCACCCCTTGTAAAATGAAAATATACGAAAATATAACATATACACTTCTTATGTTTTACATGAACTATAATAACAGTTACGCCTATATGAACTGTTACAATCCATACATGGAGCTGTAAATTATGTTACAATTGATGGTCACCGCTGCTCACCGTTCGACGGGCCGCCATCTGTAACGCAAGGCCTGCCGATACATCTTATAAAAAGTTAACCATTCGTTTTCTGTAGAAAAACGTGCGTCCGCAAACGGTGATCAGCGGCGACCAGGCATATATCAAAGAAGAGCACGACACTTAGTTCATCGCATCCGACGACACTCCAGGGGGCTCCGGTGCCCCCCACTAACATAGTCCAGCTTCATACAAAACTGCTAACACCTTGAATTACCACTATCCGGCAGAACGCAGCGGGCCAACACTGCATCAACAATGAACACTAGCCGCGTCGCGTCTGCCACCCTACGTTATATAATACGGCAAATCAATAAAATCGCCGCGTGTAAAACTTATCAACATGGACAAAACGTAACTGTCCGCTCCGATCTCGTTCGAACCTCGGACACAAAGCCGCATCTCGACATGTCGGCTTGGAAACAGTTGCAATTCAACGGTGGGTACATCTTTCGCGAACAACGGCCGAAAGGCGTACCCACTGTTGGACATCCGGAGATGCGTCTAATCATCTCCTTACATTAATGTTCGCGTTCAAAAATGTTGCAAAAGAAAACAGAACAATTTACTTTACGATATAAAATTTTGAATGAATTTAGATCGCTTGGAAACGTAAACGAAAAATACTAACAAAAATAAAATACCTGTTCTACTTATATTTTATATTAACAAATTATTAAACAAGTCGGGACGATATTATTGTAAGAATTATATTAGAATCGTCCTATCATGTTTGCTGTGGAATGCGATCGCCTCGTTTTTCGTTAATACACAATT
Organism: Spodoptera littoralis; assembly: GCA_902850265.1. NCBI lineage: Eukaryota > Metazoa > Arthropoda > Insecta > Lepidoptera > Noctuidae > Spodoptera > Spodoptera littoralis. Next base: position 11,898,510 of record LR824544.2, read on the forward strand.
TTTGAACTAAAACAAATAAAATATATGTATATTTCCCAACAAAACATTTTAAAAATAAATATATAACGTGCAGAATGCTGCTGATCACCTCAAGGCCATTATTTTATGCATAATTCCATAACACTTTTTGCATAGAAGTCAAATTTCGTCGAAAGTCGACAATGAAGCGAGAGCATTCCATCAAACATTCCTACATCAATATGAAATCTCTACAAAGAAAACATTGAACTAAAATTAACGTTACAATATAACTCCTCCTTCCCGTCAATATCTACAATCATAAGATATGTTAGCACTTCTAGCCTTCCGCTTTTGTACCACAACAACCCTACACACTCGGAGAAAGTAACGTTTAAGGCTTCGCTAATTAATCCTATTATTATTGCTAACTTTTTCATTCTAATGCCACTTGCAAGAGCAATCGAGCCACAAATGACATCATCTCGATACCGATTACGGTACGTCGTTTTCGAATATGAAAAGCTGGCGATTCTCACTGTTGACATAAAACAATACGCTGGAAGGAAACAGGGGCGGGGGATATATACAGAGTGCAGCACGGATCGGGGAAGGGAACTACCGACAGAACGCGAGGTCTAACGCGTGAGCGGGCGGTCGAGCGCCAGCGTGCAGCACGGCAGGAACCGAGCGTGCGGGTGCGTGCACTGCGCCGCGCAGCGCAGCGCCGCCGAGTGGCGCCGCTTGCGGTCCGCGCGCGCCTCCTCCGCCGCCTCGCAGCCCGCGCCCCCGCCCGCGCCCGCGCCCCCGTCCGCGTACTGCGCGTGCGCCGCGCTGATGTCCGACAGCAGCTCCTCCCACTCGCGCGACAGCTCGTCGGGCGGCGGCGCGGCGGCGGGCGCGGGTGTGGCGGGCGCGCAGCGCTGGCAGGTGCGCTCGCTCCAGATGGAGCTGGCGGCACTGGGCCGCATCTTCTTGGCCGCGCGGCCGCACTCCTCGCACGCCGCCCACGCGGCTGCGGCCGCGGCCGCCGCGCTGTCGGCCGGCGTGTCGGTCTGCACGCCCGCGTCGCTCTGTCGCAACGGGAAGCGCAGTCGCAGCCCCGGCTCGTCGAGGTCGGGGCAGCGCTGAGCCGCCGTGAGATTGAGACGGCCATAATCGATGCTGCGTGTAGCGCGATACTCTAGGTAGCGTTCTTCCCCGGTGCCGAGATACAAACCGCCAGACTCGCTGCGACGGAAGTCAACGGTGTCTGGATCACCACAGATGTCAAAGGTGTCACCGTCGGCGTAGCGCGGTGGCTCGGCATCGTTCTCGCGGCGGATGGGGCGAAAATGAGTGCGCGCCGATGTGAGCAGATCTTCCCGTGGACGGGACGGCGGGCGTGGTGGAGGCTCGCGGACCACGCTGTGCTGGCGGAGGCCGAGCGCTCGGTTGCGGCGCGGCGGCACCTCGACGAAGCCGCTGCGATCACGGCTATGATTGATCGCAGTGAAAGAGCGCATCGTGTTGGCAACTGTGCTCAATGCATCGTAGATCTCGTCGCCTTCGTACAAAGCGAACGACTCGAGCTCGCGTGGCTCAGGCTCGACGACGTCGGTCAGGTTAAGCGGCCGGAAGCGGTCGTGCAGAGCGTCAGCTATACGCGAGGGTGAATCCCCGCGGTCGAGCGGAGGCGGGAAATCCGCAGCTTCGGTAGACCAAATGCTCTCAGTGAGAGATATGAGACTGCATTTCTCGGCGGACGGATCAGCGAACAGGCGGTCAGAGGGCGATGACAGCAAGTCTTGGAAGTCTATCGGAAGGTCCTGGTACTCATCATCAGGAGTGTTCTGATCCTTAGACCACAGAGCTTCAATGCTGCGATCGAACTTAGCCTCAAACTTGGCATAAAGTTCCTCCTCCATGGGCGTACGGACACGCGGGTTCAGGTCCTCGGTGATGACCCACTCGGCGTCAAAGTCGAGGCTGTCGTCCCATTCAGGCACCATGTTTTCGTTCATTCTAATTTTGCCTTGAGAAATTTCTTTGATCTCGTCTGTAACAGTGTTTTCGCACGTACCGTAACCCTCGTCCAATGCTATGGCTCTGATAAACTCTTTCACCGGATCCTGTGTTTCCATATCCCAGACGCCTTCATGAGTTACCCACTCTGGTAGAATCTCTTTACTGTCGAAGGATCTACTGTAACTGTTGCAACGCTTCTTGTTATTCTTCTTTTGACCGTGGTATGAGTTGCGACGCTCCTTGCCCGAGGTTAGTTTCTTGTTTTTAGTATTCCAATCTTTAGCTACTGATAATTCGCTTTGCATTTTGGTATTGGAATCTGGCGCTGACTTACGACACCACGCCGGCGGTGGGAGATAATATGGTAATGGCGACTCTCGACCTTTCTTTAAAGCCGGAAACGCAGCGTAATATCGACGAACAGCTTCTGTTTCTTCTACGGAACACGTGGGCATGCCTACTCGTGACGAACTTTCTTGATCTTTGATGTCTTGAAGTCGTGTGCACAGCTGATCAACAATGTTGTCAAGATTAGGTTCCTGGAAATAATTTATGCATGATGTCAAAAGAAAGTCAAGTTAATTCACGTGCAACTAATGTAATGGATAAGTACAGATATCAGCACATTATTATTCAACAAAAAAAAACATTCTATGTATTACAAAAATCATACAGATTGGGGAATATGGATGTGCTGTAATCTGTAAATATGCCTAATTCATCAACTGATATCTAATATTCAGGAATATTGAACTACATACAAATACAATACATACATTTTCTTTGTTCTATTTAACTTATTTTCTAAAGTGCTCCAGTTTGGATCAAAAATGATGGAAAGATTTTAGTGGATTGATCTATGTATGATACAAAATATAATAAAGAATGTATGTATTGCACATTTCAAAAGTACTGAGAAGAACTACTAAATGATATTAACACCAGCTGTACTATAATAATATGGATGGATAACACAACTGAGAATGAAAGAACTTAAATGTGTGACAGACTAAAGACTATTGAAAAACTTATCAAAATAACAACAAAGGAAAAGTAGCATTGCACAATAAAAAAAAACTAGTAGGTATTTTCATGTTTTATCTGGATTTATCCTGCGTACACTAAAAATATGATGTTGCAATAAATAAAAAATATATGCACACAATGATAATGCAAATAATTATTACAAGTAGCTTTTAACAATGGAACAAAGGAAGAATGCAGTGATGCTCCTAAAGTAGTGTGCAAACCAAGGGGGACATCAAAATACAGTGGTGCGGTGCTTTCATAGGCAACAATCATTTAGGAGGAAACTTCCTGTATAGTCAGACAACATGTTTTAAAACAAAAAACAAAACTAATCACTCCCACAAGGAAAACACAAAAGTAACATTTTGCTCACAACTAGCAAACCAAAAAACAATATCATGTTGCCTATAAAAATAACATATAACATTGGAATAGATGCAAAACCGACCTTTTTGTAAGGATTCTTATAATTGTTAATTGTCTTCATTTTTACATTCCCACTGTTATGGTCACTTTCCAGTGTTACTGAGCACTGCATTTCCTCTTGACAGTCGAAAAAACAATAATTAGTGCAAACTGATTATTATTTGATCACTAACAAGTTCACTAATCACTATTTTTCATCATTAGTTTCTTTACTGGGTATGATTATTCATTTAGCCTATCATTTATTTACTACAGATCATGGCAAGATACTTGGTGATGCAGCATATTATTGGAGATGGATTCTTTACAATTACATACTAATTTAAAGGTATTCACCGGCTGTTCATAATATCTGTAGCGCTTTTAGAATCTTGCTTTATTCCTGTTGCCCAAATGTGAATACAATAATGATAGTGACTTTACAAAGAATATGTACATTAATTGATTGCAATGATGATGTTCTGAGTAGGTGACAAGTGTAGAGTGCGGCTTACCTGTACCAAGTGTGGGGGTATCAGATGATGGAGTGTGGAGTTTGATGAAGTTCTCTCGATGTGGCAGGCCAGCAGGCAAATGCCTGACTCTCTCTCTTATGCTTACGCATCCTGTCCTTGATAGTGTCTGCCGTTATCAAACACCATCATCTTGTACAATAATCGTGAGTCCATTTTACAATCGCCGTGGGCCGTGTGATATAAATCGATCCTTAAATTCCTCCGTTACTAATACATCCTTAATTTCTTTGGCCTATTCTTTGCTAGTGGGTCAGTTTTTTTTCCTAATGCAGCGCTTGCTTCAATTTTTATGCAATCGCATTGTCACTAGCTAATAACAAATGACGCACTACGTGCACCCCTTGATTCTGTAAAATAAAACGATTTACTTTTACTATCATCTGTTTTGTTACAAAGGTCATTGAGATATAGTAAGCACAAAGAATTTCGTGTGCCGTGAGTACCATGCCCGCCCCGCCGTGCTAAATGGGTCGATGGCGCCAAAACGTCACCCGAGCGAGGGTGAGCGCGGACGAAGCCTCCTAGCATTCGCAACGTCACCCGAATAACACTTTTTGCTATACATCAACAAAGAGTACTATCACGCGCGCCACGGTAATTCTTTCATCGTCGTTTTACTCTGAGTCATACTCTTACTACTCATTTCATCTACGATACGATGCAATTTCACAAATAGACGGCGATGTTACATGATGCACTTTCACTAAGGACGCGCCATGAACTTACTTCCGCATTGACACATAAAACAACAAGAATTAATGGAAATTACTCACCTGTAACAGTTTATACGGGGTTAAACTATCATGTTATATCAATACACACACACCCCACATGAAAAAAAACATGGCAGCCGCAATGAGTGAGTGAGAGTCACAAAATTATTTTATTTTGCGCAACTCCGTCAAAAGATTGGTGTGACGTCTCATTATTGACCAATCGCATCGCTTCGCTTTTCAATATCATTCAAGATGGCGACCGGACAGCCCGTGAGTACATTTCATACACCTTGTGATTCGTTGAAATACAACCATTGGCTAATCTCGTAAAACGATGTTTCGTATCAACCAATGAGCTTCCAGTATTTGCAACCGGATATATTAAACTTTCACATCGTCATGACGCGGGAATTTTAAAATACAGATATTCAGACTTTGTGAGAGTTACCAGTACGATAAGTATAACAAGATTAAAGTCCAAGGATTGATATTGATCTATCTTAAATAATAATTTATTTTCCCTAGGTAAGTTTTCTCTATAAATATTAGTGCAGGAATAATTTCGTAGGTATCGATAATTATCTTTGAAGGTCGTGGACCGTGCTACGAAGCGACGAAGGTGGCGTGAATAAAACAATAAAATAATTTTCATCGATCTCTTTATTCTCTTACTCTTTATAACTTTATTTATTAGTACATCGAACAGAAGTATATCAATGTACTTAGCAGTGACTCGTTGGAAGTTACCAATACTGTTAGTACCTAGGGTAAAAGGAAATTGGAGCTACATCTGAACAGCAGAAAATTGATTGAATATAAATATTATATTATATTGATATACAACATAAATTATCGTACAAACGTAAGTTAAAGCAATATTCTGAATGTAAACTGTTGTGAACAGCACTCTGCATTTACAGATAATATACATAATATACACATCCAAAATTACATAATATATTAATCAGGTATCTAAAAAATTACCAGTATTTGTAATATCGTATCTGTTCATTCCAATTCAAAATTGAAAAGAAGTAAGTGTTTCGCTCCACAATTTGTGCGCAACATTTTTGATACAACCACTAAAATAAACTAAAATAAAACTTAAACTGAATAGCGATCACAGAAATGCATCAACGTAATACAATACATATGAAACAAAAATAACCAGGAATAACTAAAAACATTACAAGTTACAACAAACAAACGACTTTGTACGGCCTGGAAAGTTTAGGATTATATCGTAACATAATAAAATAATATTTTTTATAAAGTAATACGTTATTTACATATTCGTGTGTGATTGATTACATGTTACAAAATGCTTATTGTCATTAGGGTAACACATTACATCAACGTAATTATTTATATATTTTTTTTCTACATCTTTTTGATGTCGTTACTCTAGTACAACAGCTATGCTATATGCGGATATAAGATGCCTTCAGGCAGTGCGACTCCATGAACTGTCTGCTATATCGTTGTCTGGGTGAAAATGTGATTGCACGTGCCCGAACGCATCTTAAGTTTAAATACAAACGCCGAACGCCATCTTTGCCAATTTATCGTCACTTAAACCAGCAGGAAGGCGATAAGATGAGTAAGAACATTCCACTAATTTTATTTACACCTTGACTAAGTAGATCTGTGTTACTCAGTGACTCTCGGGCCGTTTACTGCTGTCTTCAGGCTTGGTGACGATACTTTCGCTCTTGGCAAGAGCCTCTTGTTCGGCGGCTTTCTTCATTTCTCGCCTCTTTTGAGCTTCTCGGATTATGTCGAATAAACTCTGCAATAATAGAAAACCACTTTTATTATAAGTAATCAAGATAACTATGTCGATTGTACCTTTGGCCTAGTGTTGAATATTGCAAGTATACTAAGTTCCCAAATAAATTGCGTTGGTTTAACGGTTCATTAAATTGAGAATGTTTATAAAAATGTGTTCAATTCTAGCACATACTTTGACCTTGCTTGACACAAAACACTGTTATCGGACGAGTGGCCTTTCCTTATTATATTTGAGAACAGCTGACTACTAGATAAAGTTTGATGACATCAAAATGCGCATTCGAATATGAAATGACGCTTGAGATAACAGTATATAATCTGTTTTGTAGACTAAAATATTTCTCAATAATGCCTACAATGATCAATCAACAAAATTATGCTAAAGAATCCTTATTTTTTATTTAAAGTTTTCGCTCACCATCTATAACATTCTGGCAATGTTTGTCTACTTTTTGGTTAATACTTAATACAAGATAACAAGATACTTGACGTCGACGTTGAAAAGAGTAAAATTTGGGTTTACCGAGGAATTCCTAGTTACAGACTCAATTTTAAAGATCAAATTACTTTCATAAATCCAGATTACATTTGTTAGTGTGGAATCGGTGATTACCTTCCCCTCGGAGACGCTAGGTTTGTCCTGTTCTTTGGCGGCTAACGCTGCTTTGTCGAGCGCCTTCTGTATCTTGCTCTCCACTTCAAGGATCTCCTCCTTGTCCAGCAACTCGATCAGCTCAGCCATCTGCTTCTCGGATAGGTTCACGTTTTCGTTTCCTATTATTTCGAGCATCTGTAATGTGGGAAATACATTTAAAATACAGAATTATACTTAATTCATAACTTTCACAAGAAAACATTTAAAATTAATTGCGTATGACGCTACAACCTTTTAAAATTGGTTCTTTGCTAAAATTGTAACACCTATACATATAAAACAGACATACACCCTCACAAAATACCTATGGATAAAACTGTTCTTTAAACGTTACAGACGTCATTCTAGCAAAAAAAACGCGGCAAACCAGACAGTCTAAAGTCTAGAACTAAGATTTATTTTTGACTGAAATAGCTAGCCAACAGATTTTTCCCTCAAATCCATGTATATAATATTATACACATGTAAGTAGCTACTTACAAACTAGTACATAATAAAGAAAGAAAAAACTTTATTTTACACACTAAAAAACAAGTGACATAAGTATATACAGATATGATATTCTATTAATAGGTACTGATGGATACATGTTCATGTCTCAAATCAGCAATGAAATGAGACCAGTTCAGCATGTGCAAGACAGGGCCTTGCGCCGGTATTCTACTGGCGCCTTAACTGACTCGACGGGACGAACAAGCCACCATGAACAATTTAATTTTTTATCAAACAAACATAATAATGTAATCAAAATATTAAATCTCTTCGAACCCTATATCGCATGCGTCATTACATAAGAACTCCACAAAATATGTACCTACGTTTGTTAACTTCAAGGCCAGTCTGTAATTTCAAGTAAGTAATTGCAACTGATAAACGGGTGATAAGCGACATTTTATTTACTGAAATACCTATAGGTACCTATATGCAATTATTTTAATAGCCATTGTAATTACTAATGTACATTTTTGTCCTTGCAGTGTACTAAGAAAAACATACTATTATTCTAAAACAATTATAAAGATTCATCTTAATAGGAGGTTATTCGAAAATACTGAAACTAAAAATATGAGAGTAGGTATTGAGAATGGAGATGTCAACGACCTATGCAGACAGACGTCCTGTCCTGACCTCACCACGTTTAAAGAGTCAATAGCCATGTTTGTTTACATAACATCTATGTATTCTTGTTAGGTATGTATCTTTGTGTATGAAAATGGGAGCTATTTTAATTGTTTAGATGAAATGAGATGATCTTTTTTATTGTTTCAGATAAATATAGATTTATGATAGATAATAAAACGTGCAGACATGTGTCATAGTATGCTTATTTTGGTCTTCATTTTAATAAATCTTTCAAATATGTCTTCAAAGATCTCTATTTCATTATTTTGTTGCATTTAAATCTTTAAAACTACTCTTAAATCCGCATTTTTTGTTACACAACCTTGACATTCCTCAACAACAAAGCCAGTATAGTCTAACGTTTAAGTTTGTTTTTTTAAATCTGAAGCTGACAAAAACCGCTACCTTTCAAAGACATAACGCGCTAGAATTTCATCAAGGAGAGGAAAACTAATATATTTTTAATGCTGACCGTGAAGATTATTAATCTGTGATAACACGGAAGTTTCGCGTTCTCTGCAGAAAGAGGTCACATACAACGTTATCGCGTTTATAATCACCCGCGAGGAATTATATGCGGCCAGTCACGTGTTTCACATCGTGGAAAAAAGAAACGGTGACCTTGACAATACACTAGGTCATTTCGACACCTGCCCACCACGTGGCGAATTGGCAACATCGGAAAAAGTACTTTATAATATTTAATTTGTATGCATTTTTGGCGAAATTCCTATGATGAAAATTTTAAATCGAAACGTAAAACGTATTGCTATCGATCTCTCATTCAAGTCTTAGATTCAAGATAAAGAAGTATACGCCTTTATTTTTACTATTAAGTTTGAGTGACGTCCAGAATATTTCAGAGATATTTTGCTGTCTTCGAGATTCTTTAATTCGAGATTGATCTTAAAGATTATGACAGAAATTGGTCCATTAATATTAAGACTTCCTGTAGTGAAACATCTAGTAAAAACCACAACTTGTATACTGATGTATTATGAAATTCCATTATAGCTTGCTTTGCGGATGGAAGACGTTCAGAACTGGAAAAAGGCCTTCCCCTTATTCCCCCACGTAACAGACCTTAGACAACATTGGTCATGTCAACAACCTCATGTAGACGCTGTGGTATCAGTTTTATGATCATACTGTTCCGTACGATATCGGGAGTTTGCAGAAGAAAGAAGTGCATCGTAAGGACGAAAAAGATCTTTCAAATATTTATAAAATAATTTCTTAACATATTTTTGAATAACCACTATCGTGAGTACTATACTAATCTTAGCGGCTTAAATATGTGAAATAACTGAGAAAGCTCTACTAGTTTCAAGTCATAATGGGACTCTTATTCATGAGCAGCGAGTCCAGCTGGTAAACTATTATTTTCTTTTTTTATAGCATAAGCCGGTAAACGAGCAACGCCCATGGACACCTGGAACACCAGAGGCGTTACAAGTGCGTTACCGGCCTTTTGGGGATTAGGAATTTGAGGATCGTTGGAGATTCACGGATTGGGGATATTGGGGAAGGGGAAAGTAATTGGGCCTCCGGTAACCTCACTCACACGACGAAACACAACGCAAGCGTTGCTTCACGTCGGTTTTCTGTGAGGCCGTGGTATCACTCCGGTCGAGCCGGCCCATTCGTGCCGAAGCATGGCTCTCTCACACTGTGTTTCAATTAAATATTAGTTTTACATACCTTCAATACATCATCAATCTTCAACTGCCCGTCGAAATCATCGTCCAACCTTCCTAGCACATCCTGTATGAGTTTCAATTTCGCTTCATCAGGTACTTTTTGTAGGCTCTTAATGGAATGCATCAGCTCATCAATTTGGATCAGTTGTTCTTTCGCTTTCTGTGGTTCAGCCTTGGTTTGTTCTAGTGTGTTCTTCAGAGCCTTCTCCTTGGTTTCCAGCATCGCTAAAGCCGCATCCAACTTGCTTATCATGTTATTGACTGCCTTGTATAATCTGTAATAAGTTTATAGATTACAAATGTGTTTCTATTTTGGCATAGATTTTATGGTCAAGAAGCAAACGGACAGATGATGGTATCCACTTAATACCTAAAGTATTAATGATCTGTCGGCCATTTTAACAGGACTACGCTTTTTCTTTATAGGTTTCTTATGTTTTTTAAGTATTGTTGCAGTGTAATGTTAATGTTAAACCTTTTGTTTGCAAGTGCAATAATATAATTAATTATAATTGATTTTATTTTGAAACTAGTATTTTCCGTTTTGTATTAATTTTATTATTTATTTATTAACTCTTAAATGCACACAAAATAAAGTACATAATGCCATATGACATTTTCTCCCAGTCAACCTTTGGGTTAAGTAGAGAATTATTTAAATACAATCATTGTTTGTATTTATGAATTGGGATAGCAATAAGTCGTATTCTGACTAAAACAAGCTTCTGATTGGAATTACACTTAATAGACCTGCTAAACTATGAGTTTAGGCCACTTTTTAAGTGACAGAACGACTTTATCGCTATTCTAAATCTACCCAATGCATGTTAGCAACAAAATATATTACATTAATAGGTAATCGATCAAGCAACTGTAATCAATAAAGATAAATGTCACAGAATGTAGGTAACACTGATAATAAGAAAATTATCTATCTACTATATAATAAATAACGAAATCCCCTTTCTTGATGACGCAATTAGACGATGCAGTGTTGCTACTCGTTAATACATGAATAGACTTGCATCAAGTTTCATCATGTTTTCATAAAAATTATAACATGTTGTTACCTGAATGCGGTATGACTGTTTTGTATATATAAATGTATGTGTAGTAAATGGTGCCATCTAGTGGACAAAAGAGAATACTACTACAAATTTCAGAAATATTATTTTAAGAACTGTGTATTCATACTGTTGTTCCAGTTTATTGGTACGTTATTCGATAGATCTATTTGCAGCTGAGGACGGAAAATGGATGAAGATGATGGTATTGTTATGAATATATTCAATAAAATGTAGGAAGGGTCCCTATAATGGGAAGAAGAGAAAATTGTGCCCAATAAAAAATCATCACCATATTATCTTTTTTACAGTATAAATACATGCAGTCTCCATATTTTTTTTATTAAAATAATGATGCATATGACGATGTGATATATAATATAGCGAATCCAGTATAAGAGACAACTAAGGGATAATAGAGCAGGACTCCCTGACAAGCTTAACCTTCTTTAAACCACTATCTCTAACCATTCTACCAAGCACAGAGATAGTGACAAACGCCTATTTATTTTTTATTTGCAATATTTAGGCGTTTGGTCACTGTCTTGGCTGGTGGCCTGACGGTAAGTAATGATACAGCCTACAATGAAGAGATAATGTAAAGAAGGGCTTAAAGGGCTATAATTCAGCAGTTTTTTTTTGAGAGGGTAAGTCATCCAATGACTTCTCCCTCCTTGGATTAGGCGAAAGGGAGTCTTAAGACTCTTACTGACTAAAAACCACACCATTCCTACTCCTGCTCTACGAACGGGAGCCCCGGCAACCTGTGAGGCCTTCGCGGCTCCGTGTATATTTGATCAATGGCTTTTTTTTTGGGACAAGCCCGCCACTGCCTCCCAAAACCGCTGATCAATGGCTTGTCACGAAGTGTTGATATGATTGTTATAATTATTATTTGTACATGTAAAATACCTGAGAGCACCCTTAGATAATTTAAGATCTGCCTGCTTCGTCTTCACAATTTCCTGCATCTCTTTGACGTCCTCATTGTAGTCTAGTAATTCAGCCTTCAGCTCCTGGATACTCTCCTTTTCAAGAAGTAAGGATTTCTTTTGTTCAGCTGTAAATAAAAAACAAAGAAAATTGTATTAATACATCTTATTAAATTGTTATTCTTATGTATTACACCTTACGGTATTGTTAAGATCTCAATGAGGTTATTTCTAATTGGATCTACTAAAATCTGAGACAGATAATAAAGTGGCAAGTTTGTAATTTTTTTTTAGTGTTTTGGTGAATCTGTGGCAGACGAGGCTGTTAACTATAAGCTACTTATTTGAATATTAAACGCCTATAATTTATTACATCATTTTAAACTCTAACACATTTCCGTATAACGCAAAAAGAATATACATACTTATTACATTTTTAAATTTCAAGTGTGTTTTTATAAGTATGACGTAACAAACAAAACTGATGGATTCCATGACCTTCGGAGTAGGGATTGCGACATAACATAGCTATAGAACTTTCACGTATCTATGTATAAAGTGACGCAATCATAGAGAAATCGTATGTTTATTGATTTAATAGTTATGTACTAACTATCAATGGAATGTTACCACAAATGGAAGCTGAAGAATAAGATGTAAATAAATGTTTTGTAATTTGCCTATTTTATAAAAAAAATGGAATTATATTTGTTTATTATGTGTACAAGATATTTCAAACGCATTTCCTATTTAAAATACCAAATAAATGAATCGAATTTTAGACTTCAAATCCATAAACACGTAAATATTTTGTATTTAGACATAAACAAACCATATCATCCTGATTTATACTTCTCAGAAATCGTATACAAGTCATTATTTAAAAATAAAATTCCTAAAAGAAAATCTGGCACTGAAAACAGTATTTTCCAGTAATTCAGAGATGAGATGATAGTAAATACGTAAAATGAAACGTCAAATCAAAGGTGAATGGACGACCCCAACCAGTGTGACCTTGGCAGTGGTCCAACGCTCCCAAACTCCCGACACAATGGCTAGGTACTTATAGGGAAAACCCATCTCAGATAAGGAAAATATTACAAGCATTTTTCATTAGGTTAATATATTAATACTATTTTATTAGAAAAATTCTACACCTTTAGTAAGGAAAAGAGTAAAGAAGAAGACAATCATAAATTCTAATTATTTTTGAAATCGGTACAATAAACAATGTAAAAGAAAAAAATGTGATGTAATGAATTCAGTTAAACTTTAAGATGCTGTCCTCAAGGGACTGAAGAAGGGCAAGAAAAAAGGAAGTTATTTTAGATTGGAACTGAGTTAGGTCATGTCTAACCATATAGTACCAATTTAGTATCAGTCAGTCACTATAGTATATCCATATAGTCTAATGGCTACTGAAAATACTTATTTCAAGAAATACCTCTTTCATCTCTATGTTGTAACATTAATCAATATTATAAAGGAAAAAGATAATACCCTAATTTAAGGATAATAAATCTAATTGTCCACTGCAAATAAAGCTGTTATTTGTATGCAGTAAAATTGACATCATAAAACAAACTTATGATACCAGATGGCAGATATACCTATCTGTACTGTACGACATTGTTAGATAGACAAAGTAAGTTACTAGGCAAGTAGGTATAATATTTCCGTCATATAATAAAATACAGCTCTATATCGCCTCTATTTACATATAATCTAACGTTAGAGAAATATTAGTTTACATATGAATATTATACCTATACCTACTATGTATGATTCATCGTCTGCAATAGCAGTGTATGTACAAGTTTTCCGATACAGTACCAAAATATCCAGATTATTTCCTAGAAATTTTGGTTTGTGTTGCCAAAACGTTAATACTTATGTAGTAGACCACGGCTTTGGCCTACAAGGAGTTTCATTATCAATTATCGAGTTACATAATACTGAAAACACATACTGATTATTGCGATTTATCATATGCACAATGTTACAGTTAACTAATTTTGAACTTTATTACGAATTCCATAAGACCAAAAATACCGGAATTTTCGATTTACTGTTCTTTTGCACCTCCAGTTAACTAAATTTGAACTTTATAACTAAGAGACATAAGAGCAAAAATGCCGGAAACAGTTTATTTTTGCACCTATTTGTATGGTTGCCAAATACAACTGACATGACAAACACATTTGATTTGAGATGTAATATAACGTAAACTTATCTATTTAGTAGCACAGTTTATCGATAAGGAGATAATTGAACCAAAACCGTATCAGATTATTTACCTTCGCTAAAGGGCAATTGTTTATAATTCTATTTTTATGTATCTTACGTAAATTATTGTAAAACCGGAAATTTCCAAACAAATTACAGTTGTAAAATACTATAAGAAACCAATTCTTTAAATCTTATTATGCAAGTTCTAAGACCATTATCATGTAAAACATTAAAGGGAGCAATGTGCATTTCATATTGATAGTGTATAGAACTAGTTATAACCGGATACACGTTGCAGGCGTTGTCAACCGACACAGATCACTGAAGTCAACAGATAAGGAAAAGGCAACAGATCTGTATCGCGACGAAAACAGATTGAAAACTCCTTACAAAACATTCTTCACTATGACATGACGTACTAACACGTTTTGTGCACATGTCCTATACAATTCTATTAATATGAATGACAAAAACGAGTAAAACACGTAATTAGGAGCATTTGAATATGAACTTGAACTTTTTTTTCAAGGTACGGCCTTGAAAAAAAAGTGGATTACTGCCAAAAAGAATCTTACCTAATTTCTCTAAAGCGTCTTCGATAACTTCGATGTCTTTGCCAGAAAGTCCTTCTTCAGACTTCGGTTTGCTAGTTTCAATTACAATCACAGGTGCTGGGTCTACCATGACGGGAGGAAGTTTAGTGTCAATGATGGGAGCTTTGTCTTTGAGTTCTTCTTTTTCTCTCTTTTTAGCTTCCAGGATCTGTTTCTCTCTCTCTGCCTCCTGCAACTCCTTCATTTCTTCCTTGATCTTCTGTTCTTCCAATTTGATAGCTTCCGCTTTAGCCTGGAATTAGTATAAACATGTCTTAGTTATACATAATTATAGAAAGTAGTTAGTAAATTTATAGATATTTACTAACAATGTACCTTTTTAAAATTAATTTTTTAATCAAAAATATTGATTGATTTAATTAGTGCCAGTACTTAAAACATAAATAAGTTTCATCTGAGAACAATGGATAGTACTAGTGCTTTAATATGCAGTTATTGTTAACATTTAAGCATGTTGTAAGAAAGTCAAGAATAGTTAAAATACTCAAGAATGTTACCTTGAAGTCCAGTTTGCCTTCCTTCTCTCCTATAGCAGCCTTAGTCTGAGTTGCTACTTGTTCTGGTAAAGCAGATATTGTCGCCTTGAGTTTGTAGGTCGTGGGTACATGTTCTGGCACCATGAGGGCTCTTGACAACAACAGCAAAGATGGTGGCACCTTCTCATTTAATGACAAGTCCAGCCAATTCCTCAACTCCTTTCTCAATCGCTCTTCTGACACACCATAAGCCCTCATACCCCTAGCCCTGCAAGCTTGTTGCAGCTCACTAAAGTTTAGACTCTCAACACCCTCCTTAGCAATCACTTTGTCGTCAGCGGCCAATGACCTCAGCTTCATCTTAAGATTAAACCGTAACATGGCACTCGTACCAATCGTTGATGCATTCAACACTTTACACAAAGCAACTAAATGCGGCCTCTGTAATGAATCTAATGTGATCTCGTCTTCAAACAATTTTGAGAATTTCATAATCTCCTCACTGGTTGCAACATCTCCTGATGTTCTGATCCTACTGAAGAAACTAGAGAACTCTCTAGCCAATTCTGAATGTCTATTACTGGCTTGTGGAGCCATCTGATCTAATGTCTCTTGGAAGAACTTTGCAATTTCCAATTTTACTTTAAAATGTTTTTTTAACTTGGCTTCTTTCTGATCCATACTCTCAAATGTGGATGGCAATGCATTTGGGAACAGTTTGATATAAAAAGGCAGTGCAAATTCCAAAAATGGAACTACTATAAATACAATAAATGGAACCATTCTAAACAGATCACCAATAGTGGTGACCAGCAGTCTATGCTCCCTTCGAGTCAATGTGTAACCTTTTAAGATTTTGAAAAATAGTGTTGATGAGATCCTTACTTCTATAAAGAGTAATCTGAAGCCATGGTAATAATGTCGTAACTCATTCATAATGCGCTCCTTTAAACTCTTTTTTTTCTGTTCCTCTTTTTTTGGAAGTCTTTCTTGTTCATCAAAGCCTTTCTTTATAGTTTCAACAGTTGCTTCAACTTTTGAGGAAGGCTTTAATGGTTCTTTGTCAAAATTATATCTGCTTGTAGTAAAAGTCCTGATGAACCCAGGATGGTATAAGATCCTTGTATTGAATGGTTTTTGTGAAACATCATGATGGGGTCCGATAGGCTGTGTTGTATAATATGACAATGACCTTGAGAGTGTTATGTATGGAAAGTTTTGATATTGTCTGTTTTCCCATAGTATTGCTGGAAAAATATACAAATATTTAGTGCTAATCACAAAAATTTACAACATAGGACGTTTGTAAAATAGTATTTGTAGACATCAAAAAACACAAGTAGAATCTAATAAGAATAAAATTATAAGAAGCCTGGGGAAGCTGCAATCTTGACTGCTTGATTTCTGTAAAATATTTCACCTTTGATCTATTTTATATCTGAAAAGAACCTCGGAAACCATGTGACGGTCATGACGAAACTTAAAATATAATTAGATAATATTGTTTATGTTGTTAGTTCTTGTCACATCCAATTACATACTTCCTATTTACAAATAACAAAGCATGGTACCATTATGTAAAACTAATATTTTCCACGATGAAGTCATACGAAGGTGTACATAATAATCAATCAAAATCCGCTTCGCTTTAGGTTAAGACATAGTTATACGCTATTTCCTGCTAAATATTATTTACTTACTCGATTTTTTGATGCATCGACATTGGTTAATAATTATTCTGTTCATAATGTTCGCTATTCGTAGGCTTTATCTACTGGAAATATTGAAAATATAACAAAAACAAAATCAACCCTTAGTACACCATGACAATCGAGAAGAATCACAGTCCAAAGCACAGATGCAAAATACAGACTAGCAATGTTTACATTTTTTAATTTTTCCGATCGAGATCATTATTTATGAGTTCAGGGAAACTGTACAGTTTACACTGTACCATTTAGATATTTTGTCTGTAAATACATGGAAATTCCAACTATTTAGCACTTTTTTAGTATTATGCAGAAATTTATACTAGATTCTAATATGATTGTTATAAAATCCGCTGCCAAATCTATAGGTCTCCAATAGTGTCATTGAAATCGAGTCTAGTAGGCCACAAAAAGTTTTATTCCAACAATCATAAAAACATAATTAATTTACAGATCGAACAAATTAACTTTATTAATTATTAAAGAATCATAATATAAAATATAAAAGCAATAATTTTTATTTTATTTTGTAAAGGGGCGTACCATAGACCATAACTATTTTGGTGGGATCCTCTTTGCCTCTACTCTACAATCTATGCTTGCTACTATTATGTATGTCAATCAAATGAATGTCACTGTCACGTTTTATTGATTTGAATTTTGGTAAAACATAACCTGACTATGACCTGACATAACGATACAAAGTGAAAGTGGGTACTAGTGAAGGTTCTTTTGATAAGAGACAAAATACACTGAACTTCATAAACCTCCGCTCTCCTAAACATTGTGAATATTAAATCGTCGCACAAATAATTGGAAAAACGTTTTCGTCTTACTGTACATTGCCAATTCACTTCCAATATAAACTACACCATTAGGTGCTAATGGTCCAAAAAATATAAATAAAGTAGTTTCTTTAAACATAACAGGAACAATAAATGAATATTGTACGCTGGTATTTGAAACCCAGTTTTGTTAAGCAATTAACAAAACCAGTCGGGCTTCTTTCAAACAGTAAGTTTGTTTAGACCCCATGCGTTCATTTCATAGTATTATTTAATTTACTTATTTATTTTTCGTAATGTAATCAGTAGTTTATACTCCTGGATTTATGAGAAATAGTGGAACAATTACTAACCTCATTTATAATAGAAAATATAATCGATATTGATTTATCTTTTAGAAAACTCCTAAAGAGCTTACGAAAATAATGTATAGCACGTGGATGGGGCTATCCTAATTGATTTTACTTGTCGAATGTATGCATATACATGCTTAAAAACGATATAAATTTATTTCCAGTTGTCACCATGTCTTCATCAGCATTTAGCAGTGCAGCTAAAAGGATCGTATGGGTGGACCTTGAGATGACAGGTCTTAATGTGGAGAAGGACCATATTTTGGAGATAGCCTGTGTGGTCACAGATGATGACTTGAATATTGTGGCTAAGGGACCTAATATAGTCATCAACCAGCCAGACAGCATCCTCAATGAAATGAATGACTGGTGTATTGCTCAGCATGGTGAGGTATTAAGTTCTTCTGTTTAACCCTTTGAGTACAGTCATTATAGAGACAATTAAAGAACATTAGGTGGCGGTCACCGGTGTTCTCGCGGTGTTTGACAGTTTAATGTATATTCTATTAACTTTAATGTGTAAGTTCACTGAAGGTTTCATACATAAACACTCTCAAATTTTTTGCCATTATAAATACAGGTACTGACACCCACTACCTATTGCTATTGCCCCTTCATTTACTACAAACTATATACATTTATTAATTTAATACTGTCCACATTCATTGATCTCATAAAACACCAGATATAACTTTATAAATACAATGCAATTTATCTAAACTCGGAGCACTTCCCCAAATTACAACCGAGAGGTGGTTGTTTTGTACAATGAATAACTTTAACACAAATATTTCTCACATTACAGAGTGGACTAACGGAGGCTAGTCGGCAATCAAAAATAACTCTAAAGGATGCAGAGCAACAAGTTCTGGATTTTGTAAAATCCCATGCACCAGAGAAGAAGTGCCCTTTGGGCGGCAATTCAGTCTACATGGACCGTTTATTTTTAAGAAAATATATGCCAGTACTAGACAACTATCTTCACTACAGAATTATAGATGTCAGTTCCATAAAGGAGTTAGCAAAGAGGTGGTACCAAAAAGAGTATTCACTCATGCCTATGAAAAAATTCAAACATCGATCTATAGATGACATACTGGAAAGTATAGAGGAATTGAAGTATTTCAAAAGGCATATATTTAAGGCAACAGATAAATTGCAGACAGCAGTTTAATGTCAAATTATGCATATTATTGCATAAGCTTATACTACAAATGTTAGTACAGTAATTAGGACATTTGACAACATTATCTACAATTCGCTGGCTGGAGAGTAAATACTTTTTGAAGCAGTGTATCAATACTAATTTATTTTTCTGTTGTCAGCCACAGATAACTAATCTGTGGGACACATAATGTATTAGTCGTGCATGGTCAAGTAGTAACATAATTCCATAATAAATGTTAAAACAATCTGTCATGTTGACTATAGAAGCAAAAAGTAATACTGAATAACTGATAAAATGTCCAGATTTGGTCTGCAAGTAGATAAATGAAATGTTTCTTGTGATTTCTTAGTTCAATTATTATTTAGGTTCTTATCTTAGTTAATAATTATGCTTATAGTTTTCGAATACTTTCACCTCATAAAAACTACAAGCAAGCTAGTTTATGTTTTACAAGAAATCTTATAGAATTGTTACAGATTTAAATTATGGAACTATTAAGTTCATATTATTATTATACACACCTAATTGGTATTCTTATTATTACTATAGAATACTGAAACATTACTCAATTTTAACTCGTCGAGTACCGTATCTATAGACACAAAGAACAATAGGTTGCGGTCCCGCTTGGTGTTTGACAGTTTAAGTCGTGCTTAAATATCGTGCCGTCTCTGTCATTTTACAAAGAATTTGTAGAGACAGAACTATACTTAGAGTGACTTAAAATTGAGTAGCGTTTGAGTATTCCGACATAAGTATTTCAAACTGGACTGACTGTAGTGTAATAAACTAATAACTTAATAAGATATCAAAACATTGATTGATGGTACATGAAATAAAAGTATGATAAATTAAAGTGTGGTCTTTTTTTGTAATGATAATTTGACCACAGAGTGCTGTTGCTTGGTCTGCAGTCAATAATCCTGGAAATGAAATAATACAAAATCTCTTTATTGCCCTCTGTTTCTGACAGGAACTCCATACAGTTAAAGTCGAAAATCGATCTTAACAACTTAAAATATTTTATTGTATTACCAAAAAGTATTTAACTAAATACATGTTTTTTTTTATGTGTATGCGCAATAAACTATATATAAACAAATGGCGTTTGTAAGAGAGACCTTCTTTTAAAAAAACTGCCCCACATCAGGATTGTGTCCTGTGTCATGGGTGCGTTTACAAACACAAGTTCATATACCTACACATGACACCCAAACCCGAAACAACAATTTGTGGATCACACAAAGAATTGCTCCGTGCGGGAATCAATCCTATAGATATTGAGATTCCTTTACCAGCCAAGTCTCAGTCAACCAATTCAATTACTAGCTAAATGGCTATTTCATTTGCATAGAACTCAGTTTGAATTCTAGATGCAAATGCAAGTTCGCCACAGTCAAATAGATTTGCCTTTTAAGTGGGATGGCTTAGCTGTAGGATAATTGCTACCCTGTTGCCAGTCGGTGGCTTTGTTACTGTGTAGAATTGAAAGTTAGCTGGGTTTTTGACGAATAGAATAGGTATTTATTTCGTAAGATTACAATAGTTTGGCTGTCCAATGAGTTTTCACAAGAAAGAAAGAAGAAGGCCAACTAAGGCCTAACGTAGGTACTAACTTACGAGTTTGTTTACGCGTTCGGCGCTCTGATTGGTTGGTTCATTGGCGCCGGCCAATCAGAGTGCCGAACGCGTACTCGTTACAAATATTTCAAACTTAAATGAAACTCGTACTAAGGCCTCTGACCAATCAAACCAAGTTCTACTTTTCGATTTGGAAATTCTTACAAAATTAGATACTATATAATTAAAGGATTACCTGTACGGTAGATAGACTAAGTTAAGACCCTGTGGACCGTAGAACAACATAGCGTCACACTTTTATTAAGTAGGTAGGTATAGGGGGTAGGTACATGCCTACCCTCGTCCTGAGTCGCGGAGAACCTAACGGGTTACCGGGGCTCCGGCCCAGCGAGTCGGTAAGAGTCTGACACTCCCTCCCGTCTCACCCAGGCGGGAGCAGTCATTCGATGACTTTCCCCCCTTAAAAAAACCCTCGTCATGAGTTCCATGGGTCTGTGCCTATTATTAGATATGCAGGTACACCGGATAAAATTCTAGTCTCTGTGTCTGATCGATTCGAACTCGAGACTCCTTGCTATATAGTCGTAAACTCATAACTACTTATAACTGGGTTTAATATGTTCAATTTCATGTCCTTACAATCCGATACAGTGCTTTAAACTGACTGCCTAGCAGTAATAGGTCGTTGAATCACTTTCCGACATTCATAATAGCTTTCCACTTACTACAACCCATAATCAAACCGTAATACAAGACCATTCTATATAGAAAAATGAAGACATTAATTTCCGAATAACCATAATCGTAAGTTAGAAGGAAATCGAACGACATTACCCTGGATGGGCAAATTGGGGTCGTACAAATTAACCTTGGACAAAATGTCCTGTCTTCAGGGATAACGAAATTGTCTTGGCACACGCAACGAATTTAATTATGATAAAATATGAAGTGTTTGGGACCCCTGGTAGACAATTTGTTCCGTGTGTGGCAAGGATGTTTGCTGTCGACGTGCCGGTTTTATGTTTTTGATCCCTGTGTTTGTAGAGTCAGCGAGGGGGTCTGCGTTTGCATGATCTTGTTAGTGGCAGCCATTGGTCAAGACAAGAGTGTTGACTAGGATTTATTAGACCCTTGCTCATCGCTGCGGTTTATCACCTTATTAACTTATTTATGCTAACCTAAGTGAAATCGAGAAAACTTATTTATCGTTGTATCAAAATCGAAACAGAAATAGGGCAGCTTGTACCTAGCTACCTTTTAAATTCATAACTCGTACGTAGGTATCAACTACATATGTCCAAGTCCACACATTATTACACAAATCCCTATCTGAAATTAAATGTTAGCAATACCTACCTAGCAATAGCAAGGACAAGTTATCGTCTATTTCAATATCCAAGACTACAAAACATATAAAGATCTGCAACCGTCACCTATGTAGAGCTTTATCTAGAAACTAGCTACTTCCGCGCGGTTTCACTCGCTCTGCTCGACGCCTATTAATCGTAGCGTCTAACACAGAAATAATTTTTCAAATCGGACCAGTAGTTTCGGAGATTAACGCGTTCAAACAAACAAACAAAAAAACATACTCTTAAGCTTTATAATATTAGTATAGATGATTAACAGCTTCTTATCGTCCTGGAACATTAATAATAATCTAAGAATAAGAATGTTTATTTGCATGAGGTATGGTAATTACAGGTGATAATGGCTAGTTGCAGTCACTGCAGTGTTACCTAAAAGGTTACCAACCTGATACCGAAACTTTCAACAGCCAATAAATAATTTTCAACCCATAACAAATGGTTTATTCTAAACTTTATGATGGATCGTCAAAACTTGGAAACGCTCACAAACTCCCAACTTAGGTAGGTACCTACTCAGTAAAATTTGGAGAAGAACTTGATGTGAACTTTCCCTCCGTTTTATTGACAGTTGTAAAAGTCGTAAATGTACAGAGAGCCACCTGTCGCGAAAACCACGAAATTAAACGTTATGGGCTATGGCACTTGGCTTGTATACAATAGAAATAGGAACACGTCTTAAAAATTTTAAGCTACTTATTACCAAAAATAATGGTGAGAGCGTCTAATAATGTGGGCTGTAGATAAAAAGCGTCATAAAAGTTTTTAATTTTCATACATTATTATATGTAAATTAATAATCCCGTCTGAGTTATGACTCCATTAAAAGTTTAAAACTTTACGGTTTAATGATATAAAACCCAGTTTGTTTATTCACGCAGGATTTTTTAACGCGGTAAGTAAGTAGGTAGTACCTATAGTAAAGTCTAGAACGATTTGGTAGGTACCTATCGACCACTTATTTACATAATATTTAACTGGCTATCTAATGTGGTGAGAGACGTGTAAAATGTCAGAGGTGGGTAGAGGAGGACTACCAGATACGTAACCTATCATAGAGGTAGAAAAATTAAAAAACTGCGTTTAAAAAACCGACTTCAAAAACTAAAGACAAATGAAAAGTAAAAACTAAAAAGGAATTAATAACTATTATTGGTCATACGTACTTATAGCTTACACACCCACTGATAGGATAACAAATGCCCTAGTCACCCCTATAATTTTTAAAAGTTCTCCTCGGTTTCCCTGGTCTTCCATCATCAGATCCTGATTTCCTTATCGTGGGACCATTCTGGAACTATCTCATTTCTAACAAAAAAAAAATTTTCAAAATCGGTTCATAAGCAACGGCCATATCGGCGAACAAACATAAAAAAGCATATATACGGTCGAATTGAGAACCTCCTCCTTTTTTTGAAGTCGGTTAATAAAAGGAGTGCTTTTTTGTTTTTTAAAAAACTTTGCCCCACACTAGGAATTTTTCCTGTGTCGTGAGTGCAAACATACAATTTCACATACACATGACACCCAAGACCCGGAACAACAATTTGTGGATCACATAAAAAGTTGGTTCTTGTGGGAATCGAACCCGCTACCCATTGCACGGCAGCCAGTTGCTCAGCCACGGCACCATCCGTGCAGCCTATCTATACATCTATATAGGTACAGATAAATAAAAATGGAGTGTCTGTTTGTAACATTAAAATAAACGTTTTTTACTATATGAATATACATAGGTACGATACACCGACAAATTTTTTGATGCCATATACTACTACTACTATTGAGTTTAAAACTCAGTAATACTTTGCCCGACCCGGGAATCGAACCCGAGACCTTGCTCGGCACTTGCGACCACTTGGCCAATGAGGCAGTTGAACTTTCGAATCTATGACAATACAATAAAGTTGAAAATGTAATTTAGAGAAAGACAGAAAAGGACATGACTGTACATCATATAGGCAGGTACGTACTTTACCACACGTGAACAACTCCGGTCACTTATTTCTGTTGTTGACAGCAGCAAAATGGTCCGGCTGAATGACCAACTCGTGGCAGACAGGTCAAGTGCTCATTACAGCCACAACCACAATTATTTTGGTAGCTACCTATTTCGCTGCTGAAGTATTGTTATTCGTACCTAAATATAGAACAGTAAATAAAGAACATTCGATGTTTTATTCATTCAATACTCCTTTTCAGTTTTCCGAAAATTCTCAGTAAGACCGTGGAGTTCGGAATTACGACATCTTATTTACATCTACTTACCTTTTCTTTTTTTTTTAAGGGGGGAAAATCATCGAATGACTGCTCCCGCCTGAGTGTGGCGGAAGGGAGTGTCAGACTCTTACTGACTAAAAACCACCCCGTTCCGTCTCTTGCACGTCGAGCCGGAGCCCTGGTTACCCGTTAGGTTCTCCGCGACTCCGAATCGACATCGGCCCTATTGGGCCCCATCTGTGGTGGTCTGATGGCTCTTTGAGGCGCGCGCGGAACGCGACGCGCCGTACGCTCGGGTCTGTTTCTGGTCGGACGGGGAGCCACCCATGCTCGCCGTCCGCAGGCCCGCGCTTACGGTGGCCGGAGATCGTCCCGCGATCCCCGACGCCCGGTGTGTCCTTCGCGATGGCTGGGTTGCGAGGAGGCAGCGCTTCGCTGCCTCACGCGTCCCGCCTCCTCCTTAGCTAGCGTGACTGCTTCGCAAAAGGAGGAGACGGCATCCCAGTCCCCCTCGCTCCGCATCATGGCCCGCACTAGGCCTGGACGCATATCTACTTACCTACGACACACATTATACTTATTAAACAACATCAATCTATACATAAACGTATATACTCGGAATTTTAATTGGATTCCAAATTTGACAATTTCAGTGTGGCAACGTTATGACAAGTACTAAATAGTGACGTTGCGAAATTATTCGATATGGAAATGAAATATTTCTGGATCGATTCTTCTCGTTTATAATAATTATAATTTTACTCTCGTGAACTAAGTTTATCAGGAAATTAAATATTTCTGAACCGATAATTTAGTTTTGACGATTAATTAACGACCTGAGACGTTTCTTTTATAATTGTGTGTGAAATAAATAAAAAAATGTAATCATGAAGGAACATGACAAATAAAACAGATAGATGTATTATGGTAATAAGTTATTTTATAAATTGTCGCCGTCATCGCTATCGCTATTCTGTCACTTTCTGTAACATTTATTATAAAACACACACACTGATTGTTTATCGATTTTTGTGTGCATCACTACACTATTATATGTGGTATCATTATTTCACAAAATGACAGTAGCTATTGTCAAATCTGGAATCTAATTAAAATTCTGACTATAGTAGTCACATCACCAGAGGCCTTCGCTTGAGTTCGTTTTACGTTTGAAATAATCGCAACGAGTACGCGTTCGGCACTCTGATTGGCGGGCGCCAATTAACCAACCAATTAGAGCGCCGAACGCGTACTCGTTACGATTACTTTATACGTAAGACAAACTTGTACTAAGACCTCTGATTGGTTGCTTCATGGGCGCCGGCCAATCAGAGCGCTGAACGCGTACTTGTTTCGAATACTTTACAAGTACACCAAACTCGTAGGTGCTAAGGCCTCAGTTCCTGAAATTGTTTCGTTCAGCTCGACACGCCCTTGTTCTTACAACAGGCTCACCACAAAGTTTGTCTCCTCACCTACGTTCAACGTACACATTAACACTTCATGACCACAAGCTTGAGTCGAACAACTTCCAAACTTTACCTTTGAGAACATCAGTTTAACTTTCTGGGTCAAACTGTCACCCCCAAGCAAAATTATAAGTCTCAAACGAATAGAAACTTCGAGAACAATTAATAGGAATTCGAAGCTGCATTCGTTTCTGAATAATACACGGTATTGAATACAATGGACGGCTACATATATAATACATAAATAACGTATTTTTTTTTAAGGGGGAAAATCATCGAATGGCTGCTCCCACCTGGGTGAGGCGAGAGGGAGTGTCAGACTCTTACTGACTAAAAACCACCCCGTTCCTTCTCCTGCACGTCGAGCCGGAGCCCCGGTTACCCGTTAGGTTCTCCGCGACATAAATAACGTATACAATGGCTGATGAATTAGTTTTAAGTAATTATAATTATTGTACTTTTTATATAAGATGCCTATTACATAAGTGTAATATAGTAAAAAAGTAACATTTTTTATTGTTTAACTGTATAATGTCTTGGCTTGTGCTGTAAAATTATAGGTACATGTGCTTATAAATAAATTAAAAAAAAAGTTAAAAAATACTTACTCTTCTGAAATACAAAGCGGCTTATAGACTCCGCTTTAAAAAGCCAAGATTCAATATCGATAATACTATTTACATAGACTACGATCTCTCGGCTCGCAATAAAGTAAGTCGTAAAACTAAGACTGACTTCCTTTGAGAAACTTCCCATGTTGATTAAAGACTTGAAAGTAATATTTCATGATACGCATCTAAAGTAAAACGCCTATTTATTTTGCTGTCGGAAAACCTAGTAATCCATTTCAAAGAAAATGTATTAGGGAAATGGAACATTTCCTTACAGTTTCGTGTTAGACGTCCATTTGTATGATTGTTATGAAGGTTAGTGCCTAATAATATGGGCTGAACCTAGTACATAATATAGTGCCTAAGTATAGAAGCCAGCTAATCAAGGTTTCCAGGTCAGTACCTAGATAGTGTGGGCAATTTTCGGCAGTTCATTACGTGTTATGTCGGCTTTCATCTGTCGAAAGATATTAAGCCCAGTAATAATCCGTTTGATATTGCTTTCCATGTAGTGTGTAAGCTCTGAAATTATCTTTATACAATAGTATTAGTGCAGGGAATTTAGTAGATAACTCGAGGCTATTCCGGCATTCGGTGTGGAACAGTAAAATGTAGTTCTTCTCAATACTATGTGTAAACTTTTCCTGTTTACAATAAGTCTGTAAAGTACTTTAATAAAATAAATTAGGTAGGTATCCCGTTGATCTGATGATTGACTGTCTTGTTGGCCGAGCGGTCGCGAGTGCGACTGCCGGGCAAGGGGTCTCGGTTTCGATTCCCGGGTCAGGCAAAGTATTACTGGGTTTTTAAAAATCTCAGTAGTAGCACGGAGTCTGGAAATGTCCCCCGTATATGGCAATAGGCTCACGCTCACCCCGTATTACGTGGGACTCATAACACAAATAGTGAAAAGTGGGTGTTACGTTGTATAGTGGCATTAAGTGCCGTAATGTGCACCTCTGCCTACCCCTTCGGGGATAAAAAGGCGTCATGTTATGTTATGTATCCCGTTGATGTTCAATATTGTGAACAATTTTTATCTTACAATCTAGTTTTTGTGATTTGCGAGTCTTGCTCTGCAGGCTATACCAAGAGATAGCTGCTGCTACTGCTAGAGATACAGAAGTATTCTTCTCTTCGCATCCTCGAACGCCTGCATGATCGTCATCATCAACATCATTAACAGCCCAGGCAGTCAACTAATATGATTATGGACCTTCTACATATTATAAGAGAGACTTGCCATATTAATCTCGTTAAGACGTTTCGACAACATACTGGCATGATATAATATTAACCATGTAAGATAAAACCTATAAAAACCAGCCGGTGCGTCTGTGAAAATATTATGAAACCGCTGAGAGCATGCAATTTCCCTGACTTGCAGATTCAACATTTTGACCCTTCGTATAAAAACCTTTTTGTGCTTTCATACAGCTAGCCTTGAATGTTGTATTGAATATTAAAACACTAAGCAAGCAGCAATCAAAAGAGATTGTTCAAAAATGTTCTAGCCAAATGCTTATAAATTTTTCTTTAAACTGTTTTACGTTTTTATACAATACTTAATATAACATCATGCCTTTTATCCCCGAAAGGGTAGGCAGAGGTGCACATTATACCACTGTACAATGTAACACTCACTTTTCACTATTTATGTAATGAGTCCCGTGTAATAGGGGGTGAGCCTATTGCCATATATACCGGGCACAATTCCAGACTCCGTGCTACTACTGAGAATATTTAAAAACCCAGTAATACTTTGCCCGACCCGGAGATCGAACCCGAGACCCCTTGCCCGGCAGTCGCACTTACGACCACTCGATCAAGAGGCAGACAATACTTACTTAAGTATATTATTCAGAATTTTATGACTGGAGTTATATCTTACTTCAGAAATATACTTACCTACTTTTATGATGCAGGTTTCTTCAAATCGGCGAATGTAGAATGTGGTAGACGTCTGTGCTCAGCAGTGGCCACAGATCTATCTACGTTTAAGTCCATATACCGGATACATTTTCCATTAACATACCAAACTAAGTACATGTGTAGATAACTCATTTAGGTACTAGCATAGGTACACACGGCTACACATCGAGCTTTACATAACCAGTATAAACTGAACGTTAAATGTGCGGAAAGATGATGCGACGCGACGCCAGGATAAACTGGTTTTGTATAGATTGATGTGTGGCCGTGTGTACCTATGTAATCAACAAGATTGTCCTGTTAACATAGGTTTATATTTATTCAATCAGATTAAACATAGGGAGTTTTTTTAGACTTACTTTAGTAGACCTTACTTTAGTTGGATCGCATTTGGAGCCTACCGTCTTTACCATAAGGGTGTAATTGCAGCCCATGCCCAGGACCCCCATCCTCAGGGGCCCCGAAGGACCCCACACATCCGCTCCACGTCGCACGGCAACCGGCTGCCCCGCAACGAATAGCGGGTTCGATTCCCGCACGGAGCAAATTTTTGTGCGACCCCCAAATTGTTGTTTCAGGTCTGGGTGTGATATGAATGTGAACTTGTATTTTTGTAAATGCACCAACGATACTCGTGTATTCTGAAAATTCTAGTGGGGCA
Source organism: Spodoptera littoralis (assembly GCA_902850265.1). Classification (NCBI taxonomy): domain Eukaryota; kingdom Metazoa; phylum Arthropoda; class Insecta; order Lepidoptera; family Noctuidae; genus Spodoptera; species Spodoptera littoralis. Next base: position 11,927,600 of record LR824544.2, read on the forward strand.
ACGTAAAAAAGAAAAATTCCAAAAGGGTCCCGAATTATTGTGTGCTCAAGAGCCCCACCGTAGTTTAAGACGGTCCTGTCAAAGACAAAGTCAAAATCATTTATTTCAATTAGACCAGGAAGGCACTTTTGAACGTCAAAAGCAAAATATTTAAATATTAAATAATAAGAAAAAATGTCAGTCTGTAGGTCAGTCCTCTAGTGAAACTATTTGCTCGTTCGAAAGTGTAGATTCCTATGGAGAAGAACGAGCAAGAAACTCCACAAGTTACTCTTTTTCAATCAGGTTCACAATACAATTTTTGGTTACATTCTTTCGTTGAGTTCAATTATGTGAGAACAATGTAACACCAATATTTAGTCAAGTAGACGGAAAAAGAAAATAAACTTGAGGGCAACAAATTTGACTTTGACTCTGACCAGTCCCATTTGACAGAGCCTGTTCACGAACATGACACGTATACCAGCCACCTGGACGCACTTACAGGAAGGCAAACACCAACTCACAAGAAATGTCAAGTAGAAAGTACTTAAAGTAACGTACATGTTTTTTTTTTAAGGGGGGAAAATCATTGAATGACTGCTCCCGCCTGGGTGAGGCGGAAGGGAGTGTCAGACTCTTACTGACTAAAAACCACCCCGTTCCTTCTCCTGCACGTCGAGCCGGAGCCCCGGTTACCCGTTAGGTTCTCCGCGACAAAGTAACGTACATGTAGGAAGGTAATTTCAGCGGGTCTTAAATATGTCAGAAATTGCTTACTGAGGTAAACTCGATACTGTTGTGAGACTTGAAACGAGACCGGTAATAATTTTGAGTAAATATACCCTTAGAGTTCGTGATCAAAGGGGTATTAGTCCAATGAACCTTACAGGCTAGTGGGTACCCAACCACGGATATTGGTAGAATTGCTTGCGGATACACTTGAGCAGGAAAATAAATATAGTTATGTTCGTTGAGACCAGTTATTTACTGAGGAGAGAAGAAAATATTTTTTAAATGTTTTTAGATTGTTTTAGTTGCAACATTCATTCTTTTTTAATGAGACCAGCAACCTCCCAAAACCCCTGCAATTCCTGTAAGCCAGGATCTACAAGTAGATACAACCATGAAAAACAACGGAACATTGAAGTCCAGCGCATCCCAGGGACATGAATAACTGTCTTGGTTCCCGCAACAAAATAAATCAGAAGATATCACAAGAAGAGAAGAAAAAACAAAAATAAAAATAATCGGCAATCTGTGTAGTCCAATGCTGATAGTCACGGTTACTATTTAACTCAAAATCCCATACTCCAAATTAAGTTTAAAAGTTTAATCAATGGCTAAATACCAATCCTGGTCCTTTGTTAGTACCTACAGAACCACAATTGCCTTAATTACAAACAGCCCACACCTGCGAGATTAAACTTTAAGAAGGTATAATTAGAGTCACCTTGATTAATTAATATCAGAATAGATTTTACAGAAATAGCTTTGCCGCTCACGTGAGTTTCCATTTATGTATCGTCTAAAAACACTTGCGTAACGTGGCACAGGTCACACGTAAGAGCCTTTTATGTCACCGTATATCAGAAAATATACTCTGTGGTCACGGTGACACGTAGACATTTTGAGTTGGGTTAAATCATTTTTTGCATCAACGTACGCGTGTCTGTAAGGTCATTTAAACATGAGTTAAGGGCAATAAAAAATGCTAAGATAACCTGCATCAATTTTTTGGAAAGCAATAAATAATTTGATAGTTTTTTATCTCTAAAGAAGGGTGTGACTAAAAAATCTGCAATAAAAGTTCTGGAATTGGACGACCTACATCTCCTATACCTTCATATAAATAAGCTGCCAATAAAACTACGCAAAAATCTATTTCCAGAAAGGATCCAATAGATAGCTAGCAGATTATTGAAAACGGGCGCTGGTGATACATACACGATACAGTGACGAAACGTTATGAATATACAAACAGTAACAGAACGATCAAATAGAAAGAATTATTGTTTAAAACAAACACGCACCACGTCTCCCACAAATACATTTTTTCCGAGAAACCCGTACTTTGAACATTGGAACATTTGGAACTAGCAATTCGTTCCGACTAGAGTATTTTATAGCGTACTACGTTTTCTTCTGTCAGGTATTATTGGGTAACAGGGGAATAAATCAGGCTTGATCCTTAGAATGACGAGGGTTACTCCTTCCTTTGTCGGCTGTCCCCTTCCTCACTTAATTGTGCCGATGATCGACTTAAGGGCAGAGATCTCCTATGTATAAGATCCACTTAATATTGTTATTTTGCTAGGAGAGGTTCTTAGATTGTTATGATTGTGTCCGAATTATTAGTGGGACGGGAACTTGGATTCTCTTTGTTTTGAACATTGAAATCTGTCACTTAAACATTTCGAGTGGGCGTTCGCGACACAATACGACTTCCTTCTTCTTTGTGAAAGTTTCAGAAATGGACAAAATAGAAAACATCCACTACCTTAGAATTGTTTGCAGTTTTGAACAATAGCTACGTAATGCAATGCTACAGAATTTGACAAATTCACGAATTTTTTAAAACCATTACTGTGACATTCCTGATCGGTTATTTCCGGTTACTAAGAATCGGTGACTTCACTTATTGCTATACCAGGAAGATTATAAATTACACTAAAGGGATTTTAACAGCTGAACCATTTTTAGAAGATGACCTTTGACCTTCCAACCTTCACGAAAAGAGCGTAATCCTTTTTAAAAGGCCGGCAACGCACCTGTGTCTCCTCTGATGTTGCGGGTGTCCTTGGACGGCGCTGATCGCTTACCATCAGGTGATCCATCGACATAGATGCTTGTTTGCCTCCTATTCTATAAAAAAAAGATTAAGCCACTGCGCTAAATCAAATCTTGAATCAATCTCAAAACAGACTTTATATCCTATCACACAAATCTACATCGATGCAAGCGATTGTCACCATTGAGGGCAAACAATAGATGTGGGTCAGCAATCAGCTTCCTATGTACTAGGTAGATAGAGCCGTCTTTGTTCCATTTCTATGCAGGAAACTCTTTTATATCCCAGCGTTTGCAGCACAATACGTAGTCAGATATCAACTATTATTGCAGATTGTTTTGCGAGAGAGAATGTTTTATATTGCTCTGAAGTTGATTAAACTTACGATATAAACGATTGTATCTATATTCTAAGATGAGACGGTCTTACAGATCTATCTCTAGTAGGCAAATAAATCGACTAATATATAAATTATAACTGGTGGTTCACAAAAGTGAAATTCAAGTGAAATATTTCGTATTCGCCCATGGAAATGGTAAGTCTTATAAATATTTATTGTTTGTTCAAATTAAATTATTAAATAGTTTCTATTAAACTCATGACAAATCACTTTCAGGGTCCAGTTTCATAAAAGCTCTAAAATTTTCTCTCGTAAATAGTAACTCAGTGTCAAAGAAGGCCTTATTTATTTTCGACCCGTAAAATATTAAACGGAGGCGTCATAAAGAAACTTCTGCCATCTGTGTACGCAACAGGCTTGTAATTGTCTTGTTTACTAAAATAATACTTTATGTACAAAATACATTTAGTAGAAGCCTATGTGTTGGGAAAGTACAGATTTAATGCTTGGCTCACAGCACAGGATCACTGGTTTTCGCAGTTCTCATCTGGTTCTGGTACAGCACCCCTACTTTTCTCAAGGGCCAACTAAGAGATTTCAGGTATAATAGAGATGGAGTAGTAGCGTTCCCCGATCAATTTGAACATTTTAGATGATCTCCGATCCGCTTGCCAATTGTGGAGACTATGGGAACCTCTTTTATGTAGAGGAGGCTAGTTCAGCAAAGGACTGTTGTTGAATAAGTTCTTACCCTTTGAAGGCTCACCTAACTATGAAACTTTGTGAAAAATGGATGTAGTTTTATTTTCTATCTTTATAAAAATATAAGACTAGGGGACTGGGGATTTTTATCTCACTAAAACCACTCCCGGTGGCCTCCCTCAATACATGTAAGGGGCACCGGGTCCTCTAAAAGTAACCTGCTCCGGAGCCCCCACGGTGCAACGCTCGTTAAGGAACATGCCTAAGGAGACGGGTGTATCCCTTGAGCTTCGTTTTTATTATCTATCTTTTGAATAAGACGTGCTGTTTTTTGATATGTAATATATCCAGATTTTATATTAATCAGAGCTACTGTTCTATTTCACAAAATGTAAGATTTCTTAGAAAAAACTTCACCTCTAATTAGAGACAATAAGAAACTCCGTAAAACATTTCTAGGCTCCTATTTAAAAGATTAATTAACATTAAACTAACATTATAATGTAGTTCCAAAGCTTAGCCGTGTTTAAAACTATTCACTGTCAAAAGTCCAGTAATGTAGGGAAACAAAAAATGTTTTAAAAAGCTAGACTTTGATATGTTTGCAAATTGTCTAACGTTATTTGGATTGAGACAGACTAAACAGATACTGAAATAAAAATATGTATTATCTGTGTCTAACATGTTTACAATCTGTGGTCATAACCGCTTCTTACGACCGTTAGCGACGGTTAAAAGATAAATAAAATAATTTTATTTTTACGAGTTAAACTCTTTTTGCAGTTAAACCTGAACTTGCTCTGTTCATAATATGGCTATGGTTTTACGAGCATCACTATTAAAAAGAACTTAATAACTTATTAATTGTATGTGACAACATTTCTTTGAATCTCTTCCGGTAGAAAAACATACCAACATTGTAGGAATAGCTCTTTAGATCTGTACTGTAGCTTCTTTACCTGTGCTCAGACTTAAAATTGGGTAATCAATTAAGGTAGAATACAAGAAATAATACAAAATACATTTTTTTAACTAAATTTATTCTCAAAACTATTCTTTTAGAAATCCTACAATAGTTTCCGAGTCCAGGTCCAACACTGTTTTTTCTCCAGACAAATAAATTAAAAATATTTTGATAACAATAACAACGGATTCTTAAAGTTTCCGTTACATAAATATTAAATAAATATATTTTACATCAAACAGTAACTAATTAATATAACAAAACAAATATAATATTTCTAACATAATTTTTGGTATATTAATCTCTACTTAGATAAGTATATTGATACCGGTTAAAATATAACTTGACTTACAATAATATTTTAATGAATATAGTAGATACAATTTGTAGTAGAAAGTTTAAAAATATTAATAAAATATTGTTTATTAATAATAATAATACGCCACATAATTAATAAACATTTATTCTGAAAATGATGATTTCAAATGAACGAAATGAATCTGAATATTTTGGAAAGACTAAAATATTTGTCACAATATTTCGTTCTGCTGTTTATTTATTTAATATAATAATAATAATAATGGCAACTACTTATCTATTATTTATTATTATTAAGCGCATAATCAACGACTTACATGTTTTATGTCGTCACTTTTATCATTTTTTTGATACAAACGAGAATATCATACATACGCACATTCTGTATTGGTTTTCAACCCGTCATCCCATCATCCATTGAGGTATTTGGCTACGGTATATAGACTACCTACATATTTAAGCGGGAAGATTATTTCGGAAGTTCAGCTTAAAATATCTAATATAGGTATTCTAGTGATATGGATGTGATCGCTTAAATTCGACGTAGCAACATTAGAAAACTCAAGACCGCAGGAAAATATGGAAATTGAAACGTTAACAGGGATTACATAGAAATTAATACTTCAGTAAAAGATTAAAGTTAGCCGTGCGCGTGACAATATTTCCGATATAATTTTTATTCCGCGATAAAATCATAATTACCACTTAAAGTTTCTATATAAAAGTTTCAAGATTTTACGCTCCCGCTACAATCTTATATTCTCTTGAGATGTATAATATTTCAACTATTAACATACTATTTTTTAAGGTACATTTCACTCGCGCACAATTCCAATACTTGCTACACTTGAACTCCAATTTACTTAAAACTACATGACGAGGAAGGGAAACTTATCCATCACAACACATCACACGGTACAATGTACCCCGAAGTGAACAATTAAATATTTAACAAACGAGCCGAGTAACTCAGAGCTACTGTCACATCGTCATTCATGACGGTCGTATCGTAATTTGGCAAATGTTTCATTTTATCAAAATCGATGGCCCACGCAGTATTTTGAAAATACATTAGACATTGATTTATAAATCGATATAAAATAATCTGAAAAACTTGATAGAAATAGGTACACAGTACACGAAATTAGCCCTAGAGGAGGTTATTATAAACTACTATTTTATATTTTTACATTTAACACTACCTATTTGTTACATGATTATAGTTTAAGTTTCTTTATCTACATAATAATTAAACATTTATTTACTTGAACTTTGCAATTTACTCACGGCTTATTGCCGATTCTATCATTCTCGTTACTGGCGACCATTCAGATGAGCGATGGTCAGGAAACCATTTTTATAATGTCTAGAAAAGTTTACAGTAAGCTTTATCTGTTTACGCAAATATTGCGAACGACCCACGAGAACTTCAACGTTACATTAGATACTTCTAACTCCGGATACAAGAGAGATGCATTATAAAAATAATGCTTTTAAACATTTTCTAACGACTGAAATATTATTAAGCCTCACCCCGTTCAACAGCAGATGATTATCACATTCTGAGACAGCGCACCATTACTCTCGCGTGAATACAAATTCGTTGTAGTGGTTCCAACGATTTTCTTCCGAGTCCACTCCTGGTTTGAGCTCGGCAGCCCCGCCAGCGGTGCCGCTGCCACAGCTCGCAGTCAGCTTGAAGCCATTCTCTTGCAGCATGTCGAAAGCTTGCTCAATGAACGAGTGCTTTAAGAAGAATCGTGATGTGTACCTGTCAGCAAGACCGTGGTCTGGATCTCGAGACTCGTTCAGGGTTTCTCCAAACACATCACGACACAGATTCACCTTTCCACAGACGAGGATACGTGACAACTTGCGGAACTTAACATCGGCCAGGCCGTCGCGACCAAATGCGAAGCTGCCTCGGTAGCCGACGGTGATGCAGCCTTTCTCGCGATTTGGGGGACGCGGGTCTGCATCCCGGACTGCGGTTTCTAGCCCTGGCAATCTGTAGTGTTTAGCTTCACGAGCAAGACGTTTATGTTCTCTGAAGCACTCTGGGAGAACGAGGCCGCCGTCTCGGAGATAATCCAAAACATAACGGAAGAGAACCCCATCGCGATCGAAGAAAATGCGTCCGCGGGCATCGCGCGGGTGGTCGGGATCTTGCAGCGCGGCAGCGGGCAGCGAGTCGGGTTCGCGGAGCAGCGTGTCGCGCGTCGTGGCGTAGTGCACGCCGCCCACGTTGAGCTCGAGAACTTCGGGCGGCGCGTCCGCCATGGCTGAGGGTTGAGGGCGCAGTGTCGGAGCGACTGCGCGTCCCTCGCTCCTCCCTGACCCACTTACCGCGCGTCTCGGCGCCGCCGCGCGAGCCCATCAATAACGCACGCCCGGGTTACTGACTCGAACGTAATTATTTCCTACCCTTTCGAGGGAAAACTCCTCCGTAAAAGCCTTCAAGGTCGACGTCTATTGTTAGCTAACAGATGGTATACCTATAATTCTTTGATTCGACGGAAGGTTATATTTGTTTTCGCGCTTTAAGAACTTAATAAATTAGATTATTGTTATCCGGCTTGGTGCCAATAACAATTTCGTGTTTCAGCGCTCATATCGTGAATATTTAACGTGGTAAAACATATTGGCAGCCATCAGTCATCATATCTAAATGAAAGCGGTTCATATAAAATCCAACAGAGCATAAACCTTGAAAGTCTTTCAGGCGTTAATGGGATGCCTCCCAAGGCACATATTTCGCGAGAAACTTTTTCATTCAACCAGCGACCCTAGTACATTATTTTTAATACTTTCTCCCACGTTTATCGCGTGTTGAAAAAATTATAAGCTCAACTCTCCGAGCACCATAGTGTTACCTGTAGCGTTGGTATGCTACCTACTACAAAAATAACTCTATCAAGTAATAACACTTGAAACGATGAAACAAAACCACCTGTAGGTTCATCGAGTCCAGAGTTATTTTCGTAAGTCGATACTGAGTGACAAATAGCGTATTCTGCCGAATAAGACAGAGGCTTGCCGCTTTGTTTACTTTGCTAATACATTACGTTCTACGTGTTTCACCTTCAAGGAATTTCGGTTTACTTTGGCGACATAATTCTGCCATTTTGACCTTAGTCCCTCGCTCGTGAGATTAGATTGTCTGGAGTGGCATCAGCATTTGATAAAATGGAATTTACAGGGAGCTGAGAGTTTTTACTGATTACTTGAGTAATGAGTGAGTGGAGCTCTTTTATTACGGTCTCTGGAGATAAGCTTTTGTTTTCTGCACATTTGCGAGATGGAGGTTGACGCGAGGGCTAAATGTAATTAAAAATTCCCGCCGAGTTTTTGTTCCATTTGCCATGTTGTACACGGCATAATTAATAAACTTTAATATATTAAAGTGTGAATGTTGGGGTTTGAATTAAAACAACTTGGGTTAATTCCCGAGTGTATTATAGTTAGTCTCAACTCAAATAAATTACAAATACGATATTACGGTCGTGTGTGTACGTGTACCTAACACGGCCGAGTATTCAAAATATCCCAACACATTATGATACAATACAAACATGTAATTATTAGCTTATCATATTGCAATTTGCAATTACTTTGTATAGTACTTGGAAGTAATTAATCACGATGGATTTCAAAATTATTAAAGGTGTAATCGTCGATATTTATCTGGTTTCTGAATTCACATTTTTCTATTTTGCTACTGGGACTCCCAGTGGTCTTCAGCCAGTGCATCCTGTAAAGACAGGGAAAATTTCTAGAAATTAGGTACGAGAAAACTAATTACAAAGTCCCTGAGTTTAATTTGCGCGCTGGTCTCCATTGTAATGAATCGTGGTTCGTATTCATTACGAGTTGCTAGGTTTCTCTCTGACAGTGGTATTAAACCGTCGCTGAATAAAAGTTAAACATTTACTGTAATACCTACTGTAAACGTATCTATTTGAACCAAGTTTCCAAGTTTAGGGCTACTGGTTGTTACTGTTAAACGAGTTTCACCGCAGGGTGTTGTCAAGCACTTGATTGCATTTTTTGTCTGCAAAATTGTCCATGTCACAGGATTTTTAACCGTAAAATAAAGAACTTAGCCTTCTTTATTGTAAGCCATAATTGAAATTTTTACTCATATTTTTCAAGGCTAGCAGTGACGTCGTAAAATGTCTGAGTAACTCCCATTATTGTTTCAAAGCCATCATTTTTTTAAGTGTTTAGTTTGGCTATCGATCAATTATGATGATAATAGATACCTATTCATATTTATTTTTATTCAATCGAGTGATTTTATAATCAGGGATTTACGACTTTTACTTCAAAGAAGTTTTTCTGCAATTTTATTACCAGACATTCTGATTCGTAATATTAGTTACTAGCTAACCGTAATTTAGTTCAATTTTTTATGGCATAAGTCGGTAAACGAGCAGACGGATCACCTGATGGTAAGCAATTGGCGCCGCCCATGGACACCCGAAACACCAGAGGTGTTACAAAGGCGTTACCAACCTATTGGGGATTTGGAATTTGAGAATTATTGGGGATTCGGGGATTGGGGAGGGGGTAATTAGGCCTCCGATAAGAGGTTATCGTTGTGTTTCTCACTCACACGACGAAACACAACGTTTGCGTTGTTTTGCGTCTGTTTTCTGTGAGGCCGTGGTATCACTCCGGTCGTGCCGAAGCATGGCTCTCCGACACTTAAAAAATGAAATGAGAACGGAAAAGTCTCAGTTTCTATGTGGGGTATTTAGCCTTTGATGCAGAAGTTTCGTAAGTTTTCTGAATTTCGTCGACAGATGTAGGTAGGTACCTAATTCATTGTTATTTACCTTGTCATATTATTAAACTAAAATAGAAGTAACTAATTGTTTTCAGGTTGATAAAATGGCCATAGTGTAAATTAAGAGTAAGAAAAGCTTTACAGGAGCCGTAAATTCCATTCGTCACGAGTTAGTGCTTTCTCTTTCACTCTTCTATTGATTGCAAAAACTTTCAACTACTTCAACACGAAATTGAAAAAAGAACAGTAGATATTTGAATGGTTTTACGAAACTTACATAGCCTCCACTTTGTCAGTCGGTCCCTGCATTCGTCCGAGTACTGTGCCTGTAGAAGTATTCTTGCACCACCCTCGAAGACCCAGCTTTTCGGCCTGCTCTTTGGTGTACTAGAGACCAAAAACCATATCAGTATTTTAATTCATTTTTTGTATTTTTGAAGTTTACTAGTTACTGCGGGAGTGCCGCCTTAACTAATAAACTGCAATATAATATTATTATTATGTGTGTCTACCATTCACGGGACCACAGGGTCCCGGTCATTTGGGAGGCGTACGAGGGGCCGAAGCCAACTGCGCACCTTTTAGACAACTTTAATCTAAATGTAATGGAGACACAAACCAGCGACTATTCCCGTATGCACTATGGAAATGCACCCAAGGACAGTCCCCGGTTAGTGTAGAACTATTGTGGATAATGGAAAAAATAAAGGTTGGAACAACACTTTGTGTGATCCACAAATTGTTGTTTCGGGTCTGGGTGTTATTGTGTATGTGAACTTGTATGTTTGTAAACGCATCCAAGACACAGGAGAAAATCCTAATGTGTGGCAAAGTTTTTTTAAAAAAAAACAAATTAAGGCAAGCTAGAGGTGGGAGACCTGTTCCTTGTCATCATTCACTCCAGCCAGGCCAATTAAGGCAAGCCGGAGAATAAGGAACAGTGACTTCTCTCTGGAGCACTGGAGATGATGGTAGCCCGCAGGGTTTACTACAATGCCCGTCATCTCACCTTATTATTATATTGCAGTTTACTAGTTAAGGCGGCACTCTCGGGGCCATAGCTCCGCCTGGGACGACAGGAGTAATTTTTTTACTCATTCTCACAAAAAAAAGGGTTCAAGGTCAAATTAAGTTTAAGTTTAAGCTAGAAGTTAATTAATTACATGTGAAAATAATACCATTCGAAAATAAACTCCCTGAACTGTTCCAAATACTTCAAAATCAACTGATTGCATCACCATTTTCGGACTACTATTTGAAAAAAAAAAGTATTTTAACATTCACTTTATTGAAGTAATGATAATCTTTTATTATTTTGATATTTTATAATGACAGGCAAAGTCAGGAAATTGTCAAAATGAAGGTTTTATTTCTTTTGAGCAGTTTCAAAGTAGGTTTTGTTCATAGAAAATTGTAAAACAAATGCAAATTACCCAATATCAATAAAAGCAAATTATCAATAATCAATTGAAAATATTTCAATATGTTTGGGGCCTATAAAATTAACAATACACCCTGGCATACAGGGCCAAATAACGTTTAAGTATTTTATCTATCAATTTTTATAATATTTTCCATCTTCATACACCTTGGATAAAGTAAAACATAGAAACCCAATGATTGTCCTTGAAGCCCCACTTGTAAAGGTTCTCAAGTTATCTTAGGGTTCAATAATAGAAAATAAAATAGATTATGTGGGGTATTGGTAGTTAGTACACATATAGCTCCATTGGTTACCTATTTTTAGAAAAACAGACCCAACACTGTGTTGGCTGTACTTATGAAATGCTAATGGCTTAAACCTATACTATTATTAGTTTAATAAAGCAAATATGTTACAAAATGTAATATTATACAAACCTTTCGGAAGAAAACACCTTGGACCCGGCCAAATACTTCGAAGTCAACAGATTTAAAATTCATTGCAGCTACAGTTGCGAAATTGCTACGAAAGGTAGCGGCCACAACTGTTAAGATTAAGACACGTAACATTTATTAATATTTCCTATATTTGAAACACCACACGATATAGTATTTTGAATTTAGCGATATAATGAATACGATGAAAGCAAAGGAAATTGCTTTTCTGCAATGATGACATTTACGTTTCTTTCTTACATCAATACTTCTTAGTTCTGTACAGATATAACATAAATACGACTACCAATATTCTAAAATATGACACACTGCAGATTCAAATAAACATTATTCTAATTACGCAACTTGCGCATCTAAATTTATTAATTAGATTTGTTTAGATAGCTGTTGAATTTCTCTTTAAAATCATGACGCGACTTAATTACTTCGTATGACGAAACGTGTTTAGAAAGTACTTGAATGTCCGTCAAAACATTTCTTCTTACGCAAAATTTAATTCGATTTCCTAAGAAAGTAATAGATTTTAGTTCACAGAGAAAATAAAAAATATTTTGAGTTTTAAGTAGACTATGAAGTATATTCATGTCTAATATGTGCGTAGAAATTGGCGACAATTTAGCGATATTATAGCCGATAGTACCACATCGAAACGAAATAAACGAAACGTTCTGGATTTCACGAGGAAGTGTCAAAATTATTGTGTTTTATCTGTCAGTGTCAACTCGCTCAAATCGTCAGACTCAGTGGTGAGCCCAATTTGTTTATTTTTTTTGTACTTCTAATTAGTTTTTCATGTAATTCTAAGTCTTTATATCCCTTACAGAAGCCTACGAGTGTGTCAAATAATTTACTTTGAATAAAACATGGCTTTCTTCAACTGCGGCAGGTATGTTGACAAATTATGTAACAAGGGTTAGGTTGCTGTTGAGTGTTGGCATTTGGAAAGGAGTTGTGCTTAAACTTGTATTGTTGTTTTAGATTGGGCAGCCGTTCACTGCTAGCAAGCATAAATAAAGTGCCTACTGTGCTTGGTTCCGTAAATTATGCCCAGGCTGCGGCTGGTGCTCCTAAAATTGTGTTCAAGAAATTTGAACCGCCCAAGATTGAGCACCATGATGATAGAAACGCTCGTCTCAAACGGCCGATGTCTCCTCATCTCAGCATCTATGCTCCACAGCTAACCAGCATATTGTCTGTTACCCACAGAGCGACAGGTATGCACTTTTACTTTTTGTGTTTTGAATAGTTTTGATTGCTAATTAGGTACCTTTAAAGTTGATCACATGACCTTATAATGATTGCATTGCCTGTTATTCAAGTAAAGAAGTGTTTTTATGTTATGTGTGATATTTCTGACAGAGATAGATTCCACTATAGTGGTTTACCTTGAATTGAATATTTATGAAATTATTAAATCAAGATGAAATTAAAAAAATTTACTTTTCTATGAAAAAATAAGATTAAAAGTGAAATAACAGATTTTTAATTGTGTGTTGTGTGAGTGTTTAGAAGTGTCTAGACTTCTAAACACTCACTTTGTTTTAAATTATCTTTAAATGGCGCCTTCAATATTTTGATGTCTTTACGATTGGTGCTATAAAAATAATCATTGTTGTAGGAATCATCTTGTCAGGTTACTTTGGAGTGCTGGGTATTGGAGCCTTAGTATTGCCACAAGACATCTCCCACTATATTGCAATTATCGAGAACCTCAACTTATCTCCAGCTACTTTATTTGTTGCAAAATTCTTGCTTGCGGCACCAGTTGGCTACCATTTTGCCAACGGAATCAGACATCTTGTATGGGACATGGCTAAGGGACTTACTATCAAAGAGGTTTACTCTTCCGGCTATGCCATGCTCGGCCTGACCATTGCGATTACTACATTATTAGCATCATTATAATCATTTCTTTAGGACCAAAATAAAAAGCGAAAATTTTTTCGGTATTATTTATTTATTATTGTCAATATAAGTGATGAAATAAAAGTTATTTAATCAGACTTGTTTTTGAGACCTCCTTTTTATGTATTTTTTTTTATTACAAAAATTAGTACTTTTTCAGCAAGTAAAACAGTTCTTTATTTTATTGAGTTAGTAAACTTATACCCTAAAACCCTCAATAAAGGGTAAGTAAGTATCTAATGCTTATGATAATCTAAGCGACACCGCAATTAGAAATGACGTCATGAATTTGCTTGAACTTTTCAAAGTCCATTTTCTCGGTAGTAGCCAGACCCGTCGCGGCGTTCTGAAACAATATAGTATTTACAGTTGTATACGAAACTTTGTTGAATGTTGAACGGCAGAATCCTTACTAATATTATAAATCGGAAAGTGTGTTTGTTTGTTCCGCTTTCACGCAGTAACTACTAAACCAATTGCTTTGAATTTTTACAGACGTAAAGTTAGAAGTCCGGATTAAATAATAGGGTACTTTTTATCCCGGAAAAATGTGATATTCCCGAGGGAGAACAAAAGTATTGGTATAGATGGCGCTGTGTGTATTGTTATATGTCACATAGCCTACTTTTTACCCTTTTGTGACGCGAGCGAAGCCGCGGGTAAAAGCTAGTGAATATTATAAACAGTTGTTTTAAAATGGAAACTTACATTGAAAATTACATTGTTGTTTTTGAGGAATTCTCCGTATATGTTGAATAGGTCTTTTCTGGTGTCTAGGAGCTGGGCTAGACTGAGTGGTGTGTGGGCGATGGAGACGTCTGATAGATAGTCTTTAGCGGCCATCCAAGTTCTTGAGGGTGCCATTGCAATGTTGCATGTGCTGTACTGTTTGAGGCTGTCGCGTCCTCCTGATTCGCGGTTCAAGCAAAGTAGCTCATACTCTGACGCGTCGAAGCTGGATAGATCAGCGCCTGGAGATAACGATCGAATGTAGAATTCATGCAAACTGCTTACATACAAGCCTTTATCAAAATACTTATACTATTCATTAGGTATTATAATATGTAGATCTATTTTATTAAAGTAAGTAGCTAGGTCTTCACGATTTCAATAGTTTGTTTTGTTCCATTGTAAGGCTAAGTGATGTAGGTTTAAACATGAGTAAGGTAGTCAGACACAAACATGGATACTTTCATACCCGAAGAGGTGTTCCCTATTTATATTAGGCCCAGTTACTGCAGAAAAGTGGATTTATGGCAGTAGAAACACTAACATCATAACATAACAAAACACCTTCTTTCCCCGAAGGGGTAGGCAGAAGTGTACATTACGACACTTAATGTCGCTGTACAATGTAACACCCACTTTTCACTATTTATGTTATGAGTCCCATGTAAAAGGGGGTGCCATATACCGCCTACCGGGCACTATTTTAGACTCCGTGCTACTATTAAGAATTTAAAAAATACCAATAATACTTTGCCCGGCAATCGAACCCGAGACCCCTTGCCCTGCAGTCGCACTTGCGACCGCTCGGCCAATGAGGCAATTTTATAGAAACTCTACAAATGTTAAATCTTCAATCGGACCATCAAATCGTCTTTACCTAATACCTAAGAGGTCGTCTATCAATAATGTGAGGGTTAATTAGGGGAAGTGGGTTCGACAAAAAATCACGAAACCTCACGACGGAGGACGGTGGTCTTAATAAAATGTCAGTGAATTTATTTTTTAAATTTTAGAACGGGGTTGAGTGTGTACTTTGTTTCCTACCTCCATAAAAGTGTTACTCTTAAATAGTTCTATACTTTAACCAAATTACACAAAATTTTAAAGGTTGTACCTAGAAAATGTTAACCCACTTGTATTTTGTGTTAAAAAACTACAATAGTAAGGGGATGGGTGGTTAATCTCAAATGGACGGCCCCTGATTAGTATAATTTGTCAATTAAGCAGATTCAAGAGATAACCTAATTAATTAGACAGACAGATCTCAAACTATAAACAAGGTATTGTATGCAATCTCTCGTTCCGAGATAACCGTTCAACTTTGAACTTTAATTACTTTCAAGTGACGTAAACAAGGAAAACTGGTATTGCAAACTCGAACTCCTATTTATTGAAACACGTTTTTGCGGTAAACGAACTACGAAACCCATTAACTTGAATATTTCGCTTTGTAAGTACTTACTTGAAACAAATGCTACGTCACCGCGGTTTTCTTGAAGGCATTTCACTGGGCTGCCGTCTCCGGAACATTGCTTGCGGAGTCTTGTTACGTCATCGCCTGAAACAATACCAACATGAATAAGGAAGGTAAGGTTTTTAATGTGTAGTTCAGTTTCTTTGTAGTACCTATCTATGTAGGTACCTATCTATAGGTCCGAAAAAAAAAGTGAAAATCATCGTGTGCTTATTTATCTTAACACTAGCTACTTGCGCGCAGTTTCACCCACTCTGCTCGGCTCCTATTGATCGTAGCTAGATGTTTTATAGCCAATAGCCTTCCTCGATAAATGGACTATCCAACAAAAAAAAAATATAATAAAATAGGTGCTAACCTAGCTATCCATTTACGTAATGTACTAAAACTACATATTGAAAGATAAAGAAAAGAATATAGAAAGGAATATAATCAATGCAATATGTTTAGTACCCAACTACCCAAGTAGGTAGCTACTAAATCCTTTTATCACGTAGGCAATAAATCAGAACTTGGAATAAAGAAGAGGTAATAAATGTTTATTAGCCATTTGCAGTGAGCTAGTACCTAATAGTGACGTAGTTATACGGTTATAGGAACCTACCTCTGGGATTGTTTTCCGGCTTGTCGACTCCAGGCAAACACGAGCCTTCGCTGAAGAAATCAGCTAAGTTTTTGATGCACTGTCAGAACAACACATTGGTATAAATAAGATAGACATTATTAATAGATATTCTACAGTTATTGAATAAATATCTATGAAGAATTTGTCATAGCTTCGCATTTGATAAAAGTAGGTACGTAAGTATTGGACGATACTTTAACTAGATAATAAATGTGAATACAAATAAAAATTCATGGTGGTTATCCCACCCACTCGCACGAAGCGAACTGCTAAGGACTGGAGTTCTTTGCCAGAGTTTATATTTCCTAAAGGGTATACCTAAGTTGTCTTCAGGGCGAATAGGTTGCTTATGGGCAGACGTGCTCCATCGTAGACCGTATCATCGCTTACCACCTAGCGAGATAGTGGCCAAACGTCGGCCCATGAAATAGCAAAAAAAAAAATAGACTAACCTGACCACTGGAGATGACTTTCTTGTTGATGAGGTAATAAAGTGGAGCATCTAAACCGCTGAAGGTACCATAACTGTTGTGGCAAGATCTGAAAGTTCAAAAATAATTGAATATAGCCTACAGCCTTTGTAATGTATACGTAGCTACCTAGGCACGATTCTAGGTACCTACAACACGATAGACGATTTTATTTCAATCGAATTTCAACAAAGAATCATGAATAATCTCTCTCTTAATACTTACGACAATTGTAAACCCCTAAAAACTAAGTATCAACGCTAACGCTAACCCAAAAAGCCGTTATTAAAAAGTTAAATGAAAAGGAAACGCTCATTAAAACTTGTTCGAGAAACTTCGGAAAGAATTTCGATCGAATTCGTTGGTCCTAAAATAATAGGGATTTTGGGATTCAATAAGAAGCTTGTGTGTAGTGATTTGAGATCGACCTGTCGACAAGGGAAGGACATTTTGTCGATAGGTAGGTACTAAGTACTACAATAAACCGGTATATTGGCGAAATTACTTTGTGTATTGGACCGGACGTAGGAACTGCTTATATTTTTTCTTGGAAGCTGAAGAGCTTGTTAGGCGTTCTTGTGAGTTTCATCGAGTTAGTTTGTTGATCGATTTGTTTAGTTCGTTGATTAGGAAGGAGTTTATTTCTTCTGGGTGGAAATGTTTTTGTATCTGTTGTGTTTAAGTTAGTTAAGGCTCTGGTTTATTAAGTACTACCTTTTACCCACGGCTTCGCTCGCGTCACAAAAGGATAAAAAGTAGCCTATGTGACATTTACCAATACACACAGCGCCATCTATACCAATATTTTTGTTTTCCCTCGGGAATATCAAATTTTTCCGCGTTAAAAAGTACCCTATTATTTAATCCAGACTTCAAACTTTACGTCTACAAAAATTCAAAGCAATCAGTTTAGTAGTTACGGAGTGAAAGTTGAACAAACAAACAAACAAACTCACTTTCCGATTTGTAATATTAGTAAGGATTTATTCTTTCAAGTACTTCTTGCCCAGTTTAATTGCTTGTTTTACTTAAATAAATCTGTACCTACTTACTCGATACTTTGCCAGTCCATTATTTAAATCACCACACTTCATCATTCAATTCAAATGGGGCAAAATCTTTTGAACATCCTTATTTATAGTTAATCAAAAAGGTTTATCGTTCAACCCAGTTCAACCTACCAACAAAAAATGACGTACCAATTTATAAGGCCGGATCCGAAAAGGCCCTACAAAACACTCATTTTGCACACTCATCCCAGTTTAATCAATTTCTTACCTCTTGCCTCTCAAGTCTTGGATATTATTAAACTGTGTGTTCTTCTTTACAACGGCTACAGCGTAGTTTGGGGTTTTGGCTTCACCGTAGACCTCATGGAAGACTGGATGTAAATTGTACTTGTTGGCAGCTGACGCTACTCTCATGTCGTCCACGCTTGCCAAGTCTGAGCCGTTGTCTTGTACCTGCGTGGATGGTTAGAATAACGATACTGCAATTCTGAAGTTTTCTTAACCCCTCGAGCGTCCATATGAGCACCCGGTGGATCATAAAAAAAATGCTCCATGCTGCTTTCTCTTTTATAAAATCTATTATTAATGTTTTGTTTTTATTTTAACTGTATGTTTTATTTCTATTGTAATGATCCTTTTTTCGTGTGCCAATGGCCAAATAATGCATTTTCTTTCTTTCTTTCCAAATATCACGTGTGCACCCGTTGGATCATAAGAAACGCGGACGCTCGACGGGTTAAGTTAGTAGATACTTACTTAAGACTTCAAAACTGCAGTTCTTACTTTGGTATGCTCGATAACGTGTGAGAAGTTTGTAGGGTTTTTAACTTTTGGGACTTTACAACTTATACCTAGGTATACCTATTCCCTATCAGTAATAGTAGACTACAGCTACGGTTAGTGAAACAAGATGTTTTGAAGAATGCAGATACTTGTATTTTTCTATCGTTCCTGTGGTTTAGTAAAATATTTATTGATTGGTTTGTTAACGAATTTATGAATTATACCTAATTCATAAATTCGTTAACAGTACCGCGCCATAAATTCTTGTAATAATTAAGAACCGCGGAAGACGGAAAAACAGTAATACCTACCAACAAAGTTTAGATTCAAAGATAGGTACCACAATTCAAAGATTCCTATTCAGAGTCATTCCACGAATAATTCGAACATAACCGAACGAAGTTCGCGGGAAAGCGGAAATTAAAATCAATGAAGCCCAAATATTTTCAAACATAACAATCGTTACGGCTAAACTTTCCGAGAAATGATCCAATTATAAAATAACTTTGGGTATTAATAAAACAAGCTTACAACCCGAAATCACTACGATTTAAATTCAATCTATTAGGTGCTTAGGTAGTTAGGTAAATAATAAAACTGTAGGTATCTAGCATAAAAATAATTCTGTTAAGCGCTTTTCAAAAGATTTTCTTAGCCACATACTTGTCCTTCCTTTTTATAAACAAGACGTGGATAAGGCTCAATCGTAAATTACAGTGAAAATGTTAAAGTGGAAGAGATAAAAATACCTAAGTAGGTACTTGTTTTATACATTTTTCACCAGTGAAGCTCTTAAAAGCTAAAAATACTTACGCTCTTCAGGCAGTCTGCTTCAGAAGCCTCTTGAACGCAATCAAGACGCGGCCGAATGTCTCGGCTGAACGCAAACACAGACATCATGTGACATTTGGCGAGGGCAACGTTTGACGTCACGCATAACCTGGGGGAAAGTGGAAAAATTTGAACTAACTAACGTAAGGTCATATTTGTCCAATAGACAGTTATTTTTTTTACAGCTACAGTGATTACACAAACATGATTATTATACACTAGCGTCACCTATGCTATGGCTTATTAAAAAAATAGCCGTCATTTACAAGAACTCCGAACTTCTTCTCATTCATACTCAAAGTTCGTGTAAATTACAAGCGCGCGGATCGATATGACAGTAAAGAACCTATTTAACCAGTTTCTGAAGTTCTCTTTAAATTATTCAGAGGTTAAATTGATACAAATATTCTTTCATTAAGTAAATTTGAGGCGAAATTGGTATTTTAGATATTTCTATCAAGGATGCTGTTGATTTAAAAGTGGTTTGCATTATACTTATAAACATTTTTACCCGACTGCCAAAGAAGGAGGGTAATGTTTTTCGAGTGTATGTAAGTATGTATGTATGTGTATGTATGAAAAGACTACCTGATAAAGTTCTATTGCTAGTAGAAAGTATGGTGCTAGTGCAATATACCTAACAGATTTTTAAAAAGGACGTAAGGAAAGAATTTGGCGACAATTTATAGAACTTAAGAGTCTATGTCTATTAGCTCTATTACATACTACCACAGCTACGAACATTATACCCACAAAACAGACCACTAATACATTTCACCCCTCAATATCACCTTCGGGGACGCGTGACACTATGCATAAATAATGGGACATCTATGCACATTCTATTTATAATGACGTACTTTACACGTTTGGGGTCACGCATTCTATTCTATGTACCAGGTCAACCTATCCGTTTCAGTCAAATTACATTTTCAACTTAAATGTTTTGATATAAAGTCGAAAATGTAATGGGAAAAATTGGCAGGTTAGTGTAGGTTGATTTGCTAGTACCTACCGCAGGTCAGTGTGTCAAATGTCTTTCACAGATGTAGGGCGAGCATTCAGCTCATGAGGCCGAGATTAAAAGGTAGGCTGTAGCTTGTAGGCTGAATTTCTTTTTTAAATTTTGCTGTGTGGGGAGTCACGGGTAGTGTATCGCTTTATTGTGCTAATGGGAGTATAAGTAGTCAGATTACTATTTTATTCATAAAAGTTGGTAGCTATTGATGGATTTTTACTAACGTAAACTTAGGGTTTTGTTTGATATTAGTAAAAACTGCGTACTTTTCTCGGTAACCTGTGTAGAATAACCATTCTAACTGCAGTATAATTTATCCAGACTTTATTATCTTCAATCTAAAACTAAGATGGATAGAATAGGTTCCAGCCTAAGTACTATAAAATGATTCATTGCTGGAACAATGCCCGCTATCTAGAGTACATTTATCAAAACTTTATTCATTAGAGTTATTTGTTCTATTAAACTAGAAACTGCACTTTGGAGCACGCTTTGCTAAGATAAACCCCATTTAAAGTTCTGATACATAGAGTTTAATTTCAGTTATTAAAGAAAAATTATAAATAGGCTGCAGAAAACCTTTGTACAAAAATAATAATTCATTTCAGTCGCATTTAGTACACACATACAAATATAGACGTTATTGATATCACATAAAACACCAATTCGCATTCTGATAGGATGATCTGACTTACAATGCGGAAAGCCGTTCAATAAATATGGATTATATTGGATACAGAAATTTCATTTTGGATATTTACCTGACGATCAGCTCGGGCGGTCCGTGGCCTCTCTCGATTACCTCGGTGTAGTTAGCTTTGTTCAAATAATCCATCGGCTTTATAGGGATGTTGTCGGCGACGTGGTATATCTTGTCCGACAACCCTAGTACTTCGGTGAACCAACCCGGCCGCGTAGTAGCGCCTGAATAGGGTTGATACGGGCTTAATTTTTAGATTTATTGGGTTCCCTTTTTTTTTGGTGGTAGTTGATAAATTATATTGAACTTAGGTGTTATCTTATTTGTGATCTTCTTGTGTTTTCTGTTTCCAGATTTTTAATTTCATCACACATCTAACGAGTACGGCTGCGGCATGGCGTTTTTTGCTTTGAAAACAATACAAAAAGGTTTTTATACTAAAGTTATGAAATATGTCATACGACGTACGATTTAAAGTTCATATTTCAATGACATTGACATTGCTGGGCTGCCGTGCAGCCGTACCGTGCCTGAGCCGTACTCGTTAGGTGACATTTAGTTTTAAATCGAAACATGCAGACTTTAATAATATTTTGTTCTCGCCAAAAAAGTATCATACTTAATTGCTTTCTCATTTATGGAACTCTAATACCATATTTTGATTTGGATATACAATTAACCTTATCTAACACAGTTTTAAGACACGATAAAGAGTTTTAGTAGCAAACAAACTGCTGAAGGATTAGTGAAGGACAAAATGACAGTTGATTTATTCAAAAGCCTTCAAATCTAAACGTAGCCTTTAGATACTTAAATTGTGAAGCGAGGGAAATCAAGATAAAACTTTTTGTTCGCTAATCCGATCATAATTTTTTGTTCTTAATTTTTCCATTTGACGAAGAACTTTTTATGTACTTTCCACAGTTCTGCGACTACGCAATTCGGTGTGGTTTCAAAGAAAATGGTACTAAGTGGAGAGTTGTGTTTTAGTGAATTATTTATGAAGATAAGCACAACGAATCTTAAGCAGAACGCTTACATTTTAACTATTTTTTTTATAACCACCTAAGGACAGGTTATGTTGTACTTAAAAGGCTTGTTTCACCTTTACTTTTTTTTTTATAAACGTACCACACTGGGATGTTTTCCTGTGTCTTGGGGTTATAAACATACAAGTGATGACACCCAGACCCGGAACAACAATTTGTGGATCGCACAAAGAGTTGCTCCGTGCGGGAACCGAAACCGCGACACGTTGCGTGGCAGCCGGTTCCCTAGCCACCGCACTAACCGTGTTGTCAAATCATTTATATTCATTTATATTATAGTAAGACTTACCATATTGAGACAACTGTCTGATCTTCTCTCTCAAAGGTGACAGCTGCGCCAAGACATCGTTATGACCTATCAGTCCTTGCCAAGGTCTCGCTGCCCATGTACAGGCCTTGTCTTTAACAGACACCTTGGAACCATCCACACAGAGGTAACTGTATCCATCAGGGTTTTGTTCTGCAGTACCAGCTGGGATTTTGCCGTGTGGTAACTAAAATGTATTAACCCTTTGAGTCATTATCATTATAGACACTTAACTCGTCAAGTACCGTATTTACAGACACAATTAAAGAACAATAGGTTGCGGTCACCGGTGACCGCTTGGTGTTTGACAGTTTAAAGAACAAAAGGTGTTTGGACACTGGTGTCCTCGCGGTGTTTGACAGTTTAAGAAAGTGAATAGGTTGCGTATGGGTCGACGTGGGCCATCGTAGACCGCATCATAGCTTGCCACCAGGCCAGATAGAGATCAAATGTTGGCCCATCAAATATAAAAAAGGTCTCCAAGTTACTTGATTATTTTATTGATTGAAAGTACTAAGTTCACAGTCAAGGTATGAAAATTCTGTGCACAGTTCAGCTTTTGAAGGATCGTCTGATGAATCAAAATAGATACCTTCACAATTTCATGAAACATTACCTAACTAAAAATCGCGGGTTACGCGAAAATAGTGAGAAAAGCTCTATTAGTTTTGAACTGCAGAGGCTGCGGTTCAGTAGGCTGCGCGACATCGCCGCGACCGCGCACGCTGCTCATGAGCAAGAACCCCTCGGTGGTTCGAAACCAGTAGAGCTTTTCAGTATTTTCATGTGAATTGCCCGCGATTTTTAGTTAATTTAGTATGTCTCACGGTTATCATGAAAACGTTTCATTACTTTCCTCTTGTAGTAAATATATGTAGGTAATATTATTTATAGTACATATTATGTGGGTTAACCTAATAAAAAGATTGCTTTTACTAGATAAACGAAACCCACACAAAAGCCTTTGTACTAAGGACAATCATATTGTCATCAACTAAATTGTAAACCTTTATTGCCATTGAAAAGGGAATACATAATATGAGAATATAGGTATAAAACGTATTTCTAAATAACATCATAACATCGCGCCTTTTTATCCCCAAAGGGGTAGGCAGAGGTGCACACAGAAGTACCACCTACTTTTCACTATTTATGTTATGAGTCCCATTTAATAGGGGGTGAGCCTATTGCCATATACCGGGCACATTTCCAGACTCCGTGCTACTACTGAGATTTTTTATAAAAAACCCAGTAATACTTTGCCCGGCCCGGGAATCGAACCCGAGACCCTTTGCCCGGCAGTCGCACTTGCGACCACTCGGCCAACGAGGCAGTCTAAATAGAAGCTTGATATTAGCAAGGTCCAATCCATCAAATCATATCCTGTGTACTTTAATATGTATCAATCATATTTAGTAAGGTATATTGGCAGTCTTTGCAATGCTTTGAGAAGAATAATAGCAACGAATGTTGTATATGTTACAAAGGAATACATTGCCATATAGAATTGATACGTTACTATTATCTTTTTGACTTTAAGTAATTATGGGAGAGCCATGCTTCGGCACGAATGGGCCGGCTCGACCGGAGTGATACCACGGCCTCACAGAAAACAGACGTGAAGCAACGTTTGCGCTGTGTTTCGTCGTGTGAGTGAGGTTACCGGAGGCCCAATTACCCTCCCCTTCCCCAATCTCCCCAATTCCTAAATCCCCAACGATCCTAAAACTCCTAATTCCTCAAAAGGCCGGTAACGCACTTGTAACGCCTCTGGTGTTCCAGGTGTCCATGGGCGACGCCGATTGCTTACCATCAGATGATCCGTCTGCTCGTTTATCGGCTTATGCCATAAAAAAAGTATCTTGAACTTCGGATCGAAGTCTTGGTTTTCTATAAGGGTAAATTTTTCAAGGTCAGATAAAAACTGAGTAATAATTTTGAACATTTGACAATGGTTCCATACTAAAAACTGTCAACTGTTAATTTAATTCTATAGTTAAAAAATAATTGATTATTGAAAAATCGGCTTTAAGTGTATGGCCCTAATGTATTATAATAGAATTAACAAGGCTAATATGCTAGTCATCCTCCATACGAACAAAATAGTAAACAACTGCAATGAAGTACGTGTTGTATAAAAATGAATATATGTACAGTCTACAGGGATAAAGATGAACCCTCACTGCAGTACCTACACTACACCCCAATCCTAACATCAATTTAGATTAAGTGTAGAAACGGGTATACACAGTTAAAACCTTCTTTCATTTTCCATTTCAACTCAACAGTGATTTCCCTCGAGTAATAGACTGTGCATAGACAAGGCACAATAAAGCAAAGAATATTTAATAATCTGTGCATATTACTTTTTTATCTATTGAAAGGCAATCGCAATTTTCTGGAGACAAAGAAAGGAATCTTTGAACTTCTTTGTTTGAAGACAATGTCGTTATTTGAGGCTTTCATTATTGCGTGGTTGAGGACGTAGAGGTTATTTTATATGAGGTTACGTCACTTAAGTATAAATCTTAAGAAGTTGTGTAAAGAGATGCTAAAATGAAAATTCACAAGAACTCTCATTATGAACGTATCTACCAACATATTAAATTGTTTATCAGTCCGTCCATTGTATACAAATTGCGAATCAGGAAACCTTGCGAAAGTGGGAAACAAGGAAGGAAGGAATGGCCAAATTGATTTTCCTTTTCCCTCATTATCTTTGTAAAGGAATTAGTAAGAGGTTATTCCAATCAACAAATTGTTCCTGAATTTGTTACTTGATTCGTAGTGGTTTATAAATGAACTTACTTATCAACATTGTAACAAAATGTTAAGTAAACTCCTAATAGTGATTTCAGTCTAGACTTTTCACGCAAAAATGTCTTGTCGCGTCGCTTCCAACTGGTTAAGACTCCAGCCAAGATTAAATCTCAGTGCTGACATCAAACAAATTGGGAAAAGACTAGGAACCAAATGGAATAGATTCATAAATCATTTTATAGCGGATTCTATTTAATCTAGCAGTCGGCGTGTATCTCAAAATCAATCCGCCATCTATACTTTTACAGGCGGAGGAAAATCTGCGCCAACGTAAAAGCTATTTGCATGTTCGGATTTAGATAATCCAATCTAAAAGGTTTACCTACAGGTGACTGAGTCGCCCCGTTTAGAGTCACTGTACATTGCACAGCTGAAAGTGATTCCAGAGAATCCGATTCCCAGATTAGTCCAGATAGATATTTGCGTATACGTTGGCAAAATAAGATAAGCTTCACGTACTAAAATTCAACAGTGTAGAAAGAGGTCTGGGTTATCCAATTTTAAAAAGTAAATTCGGATTAGGGAGTCTGGAATTGGATTAAAAAAACTGTTGCAAATTAAGATAAAGCTATGTAAAGTGGGCAGGTACGTGATGTTTGATGGAAGCCAACATCAAATCAAACTGGACTACGTAAAAAAACAATTTCCAAAATCTTTGACCGAGATGTGAGAAAGTTATAGTTGCATAAATTTAACTTACCCCGAAGAATTTCCTTACGTAGATAACTTTAGTGAAAGCGACTTGACCACCATTGGTAGCTAGACATTTCAATGCTCCTTCATAACCACTATAGTTGTCAGGATAGTCACAAACATCAGGGTGCTCACACATGGCACATAACTGACTGTACTGACTCTCTGAAAATAAAAGAAACAACATTTACTGTAAGGCCATTATGGGTTAAACAAAAATTGGACGGTCGAAAGTCTCAGGGGACAGAAGTACCCAATTCTGACAAGAAATATGCTTAGTTGGAATTACAAAGCTCGTAGGCGTTTTAATGTTGATCCTTTCCTTGACAATAATACGAGTACAGGATTGATTGTTTTACTTATAATCTCAGTGATTTATGCAAAGAAAACATACCAGACAAAGCTCTTGGCATGAAAGCAACGCAAGCACTTGATAAGATTTCGCAAATCCTTTAGTAAGATTAGCGCGAAGCGGCTGTTTTGTTACGTAAGAGAACGTGTTTTATCCTCAAATTCGGCGCTTTTCATTCCTAAGGGTCATGAATAAACCTGCGCAAGTTCAAAGAGAACGATCGGGGTAAAATGCTTTATATTTGCCAAACGTCAACTAAACATTTTTCTGCCCCGAAAAGGCCAAGGTCCGACCGATCCCAGTTTCATTTGTAACCATTCGTTTTCCGTAACAATAACTTTGGAAACGTTAATATTTTTTTGTTGATTTAGGTAAATATGGTAATTTTATTGTGAGAATTTCGTACGCCAATTTAACTTTCTGTTAATAAAGGTTTGCATATCTTACTCCAAGCAGAATTGGTTTTTGGATCCGGCGACCATTTACCAACGATGCAGCTCTTTGAGAAAAATGTTGAGAGAGCTTTTAGCTCGTTCTCTTTGGGCGATATGGAGTGATCGTTCATCTTGGGAAAAACTGCACGCTTCATCAACATTGTCAGCGGAATCTGAAAGAAGAGAGAAAATAGTTAAACGAAAATGATTTTTGTGTATACTTCAGTTATTTTGATTTTTATTAGATAACTTTATACCCGATAGTTTATAAACGTAGGATAGTACGATTTAAAGTTTATATGAGACTAAAAATAGGTTGGTGAAGGTATTGTACCTTTAAGTAATATTATTACGTTACATAATACACTTTATTATAGTAGCCTTTATTTCCACATCTAAAAGAAAATCATGATATTTGTATTTTATCGCGAAAGAAAATAATGATTGTAATTTTTCCTAGTCTAACTACGCATTACCTACAAATGCTTCTAGAACGGAATTGGGGATCATTTCCTAAAGGTCGGTTTTCTGGAAATTCCTACCTATGAGAATATTCTGTAGGGTTTTCCTTGGAATTAGTAGAACTGCCACGTATACTAGTGGTGTATAACGTTTAAGGACGGCAATAGCCAGCTCCATAAAGGCATATTTCTCACAGCTGACACTCGCTATTCGGGCGGAATTATAAGTAGATGTTCTGGGCGATACAATACAAATACTTTTGTTTTTTATTTATTCAGCCCTAAGTAACGAGTGTTTTCGACAATGTGTCTGTGCCGTATGTTTATTTATTTGTTGTTATTTCGTTCTAAATGTTAGCATTTGAAAAAAATGTTTTGTTGTTCTATTCTGACTGAATGATGAAATTCATGAAATATTTACTTTGTCTTTATTTATACATCGTGACCATGAAGCTTAATGTCTACAATAAAAACTACGGAAAATGGATACATTAGTACCTACTCGTAATATTTAACCCTATCCACGTTAAGATGTATTTCCAAAACTCAAGCCTAACCCTTGTTGACTAAGAAAATGTTTCATTACCATCCTTATAAATCAAGTTTCACTTCATATTCTAATTTAAACATAGCCTCGGCTCTTTGTAATACTAATGTGTTCCACCAGACGTCCACAGACTCAAAATAATTCATGGAAATACTCGTTTGAAAGGTACTAAGGTTCGTTACTACTCTAAGGTTCGTTTTTGTACTAATATTTGACTTGCTATTTGTGAGTCAGGTTCATCGTAAAAACTTTTAATATTTAATTATTTGTTTTCACAATAAGTTTGTTTTGTGTGTGGTAATATTTGCAGAGTATCTTCTTGTTCAAATGTAAGTTTATTTTTGTTAAATTGTTCGTCATTTCCGTGTGTCTATCTGCGTTTTTAGCGATTAATGTTAATACGATTTGAATTTTAATGAACTACCCATTAGCAGACATTGCTATTTTCCGGGGAGTTATGCAGAAATTGAGCATTTAGCTATGTGTATAATAACTTTCGTGAGACATACTAAATTAACTAAAAAAAAACGCGGTTTACTCACAAGAATATACTGAGGAAAGCTGTACTAGTTTCGAACCACAGAGGGGTTCTTCCTCATAAGAAGCGTGATTAGCAGCTAGAGTTGGCGCTCTTATCGGTGTTGCTAGTTGCTTGTATAGCTTTTCTCAGTGAGTAACCCGCGATTTTTATATAATTACATTTAGTTGTTCGAAATACTATTTATGTATATCAAACATACGTAGAGCCAAGGAAGTTGAAAAAAAAACGCGAACATAACGTGACTTAGAAATGATTGAAGCACCAAAATGTCAGTGGTGTATTTATGTGTGCGTGTGTAGTGGGTTACCACGTTACCAGACTTAAGGAAATGACAGATGTCCTTCGTGTCAATGTGTGTATGTTCTACGTGTAAGTCTATAGTAGCCAGATGACACAGTCGTTTCAAGAGACTGTGTCCGCCATTTTAATAACGTCCTTGCGTAGAACCTTAAAAAGGAATAACATTAGGTACTTCTTGTTTGTTTTTTGATTCCAATTTCAAATATAGGCACCTATTCGTAATCTGTGTTCAATTTAGGTGTTCACGATTCGTTTGAAAGAAGACTCCGATATATTCCTTTGTTGTCTATTGTTCGACGTATTTTTTTAATATCTTCGGTTGTAAGTCGAGTTGATTTCGCATTGTGTTTGTGTTCTCGATTGAATTTCAAGTAGCTATTGAGAGGCGCAGATAAAATATACGATGAAACCGTATATCACCTTTATGGTATATACTACACTTAATACTTACTGTATATTGGAATATATTTTTAAAATACAAGGTGTAGTTTTGAAACAGTGTCATTTCTCAGGGACATGTCACAGAAGTCATAAAGGTTCAATGTAAGAGAAAATTTCGGGCCAATAGTTAAAAATATGGCTATAATAATAAATCGTTAAAGTTCGACAGTATTTCAAAATACGCGACAGCAATGTTTCTTATTGGAGTTTTATGGAATTAGGAATAATATCAATTACGTTTGATTGAGTGTGTGTTAAGCCGCGTTATAAAGCTAGTTACAAGACGGCGGAGTGTGCTTCGCACTTCCGTATTTCTTGAAAAATTTTTACCTACAATTTTTTTTATTGATTCGGACTCAGAATCGATATCTGAGTTACCTCCTAGAAAATAACGCGGCTTTAAAACAACACCTTGTATATCTAGTCTTTGAACATTCTGACATATTCACCTAAATCAGTTCGTACACGCCCGTGATTCAATGAATTAATTCGGGTTTGGTATTGTCAGCCGTCCTTTATGACATAATAGGTTATTGTGGAGTCCCGTGGTATCTTTAGTGTATAGACCCAAGATCTCCTAGTACATTTACTTATAGGTATTAGGTACTTATAGGTACTAGGCTTTTGAACGTTAACAATATAAATTTAAAAGTGAAGATATTTGCTCATTCCAAGGTGTAAATTCCTATGGAGAAGAACGAGCAAGAAACTCCATAGGTTACTCTTTTTCAATCACGTTCACAATACAATTCTCTAGTTACACAGTTTTATTTTCTCGATTGTGCGAGAACAATGTAACACCAAAATCCAGTCAAAGAGATCGAAATATTTATTATATATTAATAAATATTTATTACTTCAACCCTTATTTAATCTGTCAAATACCAAGCGGTCCCCGGTGACCGCGACCTATTGTTCTTTAATTGTGTCTATAAAACCGGTACTCGACGAGTTAAATAGATCCATAAACATAAACGGGGAAAAGCAAAGCTGACTTTGTCATATTCCCGAAGGAACCACAGACCAACATCAAACAATTTAGTTACAAACATCTAATTAACAGTATACAGTACAATCATAATGTTAATTAAGTTCTATATTTCAATACACAAAATATCACATTCACATTACATTAACCAAGTTTTGTTCTGCTATTAGATAAATTAACGTACCACGTAGTATAAGTTTCAGTAACTGAAATATAATTACAAACAGCCTGCCATTTCGAACGAGCACATCACCTAATTGTGTTTTTGAACAATGTAAGTATAAATGAGTAATATTTACATTTAAAACGTGTTAAATTACGTTTAGAAGTCTTCAAGTAATTAACCTATGTTTTGCGTATGTAGGTACTTAAGACCATTTCTGAGTTTAGAATTGGTATTTGTTTATGAAACTATAAGTATTCTTTTTTACTTTAAGAATTGTTTTTAGATTTAAAAGGTCACATTGAATGTTTCATTAGAAAAGGTTAATCGAATAAAGACAGCTAAGAAGTGGAATTCTTTGCTAGAGTCTGTGTTTCCAGAAGGGTATAACCTGGTTCCTTGTCTTGAAGGCACGAGTAAATAGGTTGCTTATGGGCAGACGTGCTTCATCGTAGGCCGTATCATCGCTTACCACTAGTCGAGATTGGCCAAACGTCGCCACATCAAATATAAAATAAAGAAAGTTTGTTCGTATACGTGATATAAAATTAAATTGATCGTACTTCAGACGTATATTATCGTTAACCCTTTCACGGTTGGTACATAAAAGATATCCTCACAAAGAAAGAACAATAATATTAGTTCGTATAAGTCATTTAGTTCGTGATACTAAACGGCTGAACTGAACGAAGATACTAAAACCATTTTTCAAAAGACACGCTATTCATTAGTCCTAATGGATGTCTATACTAATACCTAATACGTGTTCGGTTTCCTTCCGTGTCAGAACAAAACCTATTTAGTACGATATGGTAGAATAAAATGGACAAAATTATACCTACAACACATTTATTCGTAAAATTAATTCGTACCTGTGGTAAAATTACTTACGGGGCATAAAGCCATTAATGTATTCGCTACATGCCCTCATTTTAGCTCGGAATGGTTTGAGTTCTACTCGCGATAGGACTTAGGGCCCTAAATTAATTGTATGACTAACATTTAGACCAGAATTAACTAGGGAATTTGGGTTTTATGAATAAGGGTCGTTTTGTTTTAATCTATTTTTAGTTTTAATCGATTTATTGGGTGTCTATTAGTCGATTAATCGATTTATTGGCCTTAAGTTGTTGATTAAGTTTTTTCTAAAACTGATTAAGTAGGTCTTGAAAAACATAGTGGTTTATAATGTTTGTGCATTATGCATTTAAACCAAACTGGAGATTCTATAGGTCCATACATTTTCTAAGGGGGGAAAATCATCGAATGACTTCTCCCGCCTCGGTTAAGCGGGAGGGAATGTGAGACTTACTGACTGAAAACCACCCCGTTCCTACTCCTGCACTTCGAGCCGGAACCCCGGCAACCCGTTAAGTCTTCTGCGGCTCCATATCGGCATCAATCAATCTTATTTATTTAAATTGTAGGTTTGGGTGTTTATTATTGTAGGGATGTATCATTTGTCAAAAATATTTTACTGACTAGGTATATTACAGATTTGATGTTCCAATAAACTCCGGAATACATGTAATGATATTCCAGAAATAAGATGTGTTTTATTATATTACCTACACTTGCGATATATGCATATTCATTTCTGAAATATAAAACCGTGGAATTTTATAGCTACTTATCTTTTAATATTCGTCTCACTACCTCTGTCTTTGTGAAGATTTTCGTCCGTCTGTACGTATTTAATCAAGGGTACCTTCGTTTATGGCAGTAATAAAAGGGATCTTCATTATACGGAGCTGAGAAGCAGATTTGTGCTCTGTGATTATAATCAGAAATAAGTCTGATTAGTTTTTGTTGCCTACTGGACGAAATGAGGCCTCATAATATGGGACCTTCCTAGCTACTTGCTCCATTGGATTTATCTCTGTTACTACGCTGTTATCCTGTCGAATCTGACTTATATTATACATGCGAAAGTTGGTGAGTTTGTTCCTCAATCACGTCAATACGGCTGGAGGGATCGGGATGAAATTTGGACCAGGGATAGATTATGGTCTGAAATAACACTTAGGCTATTTTTTAAGGCACGGGAAGTGCACGTACTCCAGACTCAAACGCCATAGCGTTCCTACCCTTGCTACGAGTTTCAACAGCTTATGAGAGAAAAACAAAACTTTCCTACTGAAAGACCAAAGACTGGTGACGTGGACCACAACAGAATGGCTCATTGTGAATGATCACAGATTGCCAAGTTGCAGAAAATATAAGAAAAAAAAGGCTGTTTTTTATAAGGAATAGGAGGCAAACAGACAGATCACCTCATGGTAAGCGATCAGCACCGCCCATGGACACTCGAAACACTATTTATAAAAATATTTTATAGTAATTAAATTTATTATTATAAATTAAAGTAGGTATTAAATTAACTAAAATCGCGGGTTACTTATGTGAGTATACTGAAAAATGCTCTACTAGTTTCGAACCACAGAGGGGCTCTTCCTCATGAGCAACGTGCGCGGTCGCGGCGATGTCGTGCAGCTCACTGATATCCACGTGAGTACCCACAGATATAATTAATATTTCTGTGTGAGTACCTAACCCGCGATTTTAGTTAATATAGTATGTCTCACGATAGTTATTATAAAAACATGCCACGTATTGCTAGTTCCCATGATTTTATTGCTTTTTAAATATATGTATACGTAAGTAGGTATACATATCTTTACGTGACGTGACTCTTAGTCTTAGCGTGACAAATAACTTCTATTTACTTATCAATTCTTGTCCAGTAACACTTGCTAATGTAATTTTATAAATAAACTAGCAAACTCGGCGAACTCCGTTTCGCCACCAGGCGTCTTTTGGTGATTAACTCGTCGAGTACCGGTTTTATAGACACAATTAAAGAACAATAGGTCGCGGTCACCGGTGACCGCTTGGTATTTGACAGTTTAAAAGATGAAGAATGAATTTTCTTTGCTATAAACCTCACAGAGCCCGAGACCTTTCCAACGAATGCAAACCCGTGGAAATCAGTTTATGTGTTCTGGAGTTATAGCGTCAGGAAGGAAAACCTGACTTATTTTATATAGTAGAACATAGTCTCGTCAATGTCTTTTAATACATAACACACACCACCTTATTTACACCTTATTTAGTATTCACAAACACGTAGTTTTTTTAACATACCCTTGAATTGAACATAATTTTAAAAGTATTTCCTTCGAAAATAGAACCTCAAAATAAATATACTTGACCGATATTCACAACAAGAATTTCTTCAATGAAAACGAAAGCGCTAATAAATATTCTGGTTCATTGTCTTACCTTCAGATTGCGAATACATTCACCTTATTCAAGTATTTATGATCCTACATAAAAGCTACGCCTTGAATATTTGACGGTTTTAAGCACAAGCACAAAGGAACTGGTTAAAACCAAGTAGTTATTTACTAGTAGGCAAGGATCGTCTTTGCCTTGAACCCGTAATGGCATTATCTGCATTCTACAATACAGACTGCAGTTTGAGTTATACACAACCAGTATATCATGGTCTAGCTTTTATATTCTTTTCACACCGACAAAGGTCATTTGATACTGGTTATTGACACCAATTTATCATTATCTCGTTTTATACGATCTCTCCGTATATTCGACGTTCAATTTATACTGGTTTTGCATAGCTTGATCTGTAGCTGTGTGTACCAGTACAGGTTTTTGCATAAAAAAGTGCTACATACAATTGATATGTACATAATCATTATAATGACAGACAGGACGCACAAAGACGTTAATACTATAATAAATCGCTTTATTGTATTTTTTTCCTGATGCCTCTCAGGGTCGTAATGTTTAATCATTCATAGATGTAGGTTATCCTTTTATTGTTTTTATTTACTATCGGTAAATACATATATTGCATGTACATAAAGATTTGAAACAACATTTTTTCCAGTGAAGTCAATATATTGTTATTTAAGTATCTTTAAGCTGACGCTAATAATAATATATCTATATATATAAAAGAAAGTCGTGTTAGTTACACCACTTATAACTCAAGAATGGCAGAATAGATCTGGCTGAAAACTTGTAGGGAGGTAGCTTAGAGCCAGGAGACCGACATAGGATACTTTTTAACCAAATTTTTATTTTACTTTTTACCGAAAATCACGAACGGGGACGGGAAAAAATGGGATTACGCGTACGAAGTCGCGGGCAGAAGCTAGTATATAAGTATGTAATGTTCCGAAATGTTTATTCGAATGGAAAAGAACTATAGAAACTCCCTCAACAATTCAGACGTACTTCTCATCAATCTAGATTTATAAAAGACATAATAGGACCTCAGCTGAACGTTGTTAACAAGGATTGGCTCAAGTAGTACCTACCTACTGATAAAATACTCTTAGCTCTGGGGGAACGAACATAATGAGACTTGGGGAGGCTCTCAAGCTCAACTTGCACCCGATTCCCACACTAATGGAACCCCTCATTAAAATATATTTCATTTGAAGGCGACGGCGACGTCATATTTATTTAGATTCTTTAGGCGTTTGCTTTTTAACTGTCTTAGTATTTAGTCGAATTTATTTATTGAGTTATAGGTATGATTCGTAATGAGTAGATACTTAGTACCTACTAAGAGATCCAGTCTATTATCACAATGCAGAGTCTGACAATAGACCGATCCGGTCTGTCATGTGAAGACTACCTTCAATCAAACACGGTTTCTTCCAAACCGTTATTATGTGTCCTCTATGTACTAAAAGGCAATTCTATACCTACTCACAGAATGTCCCTTTTTATTTTAACATGGAAAAATGGTAAAACATTATTTTTTCGCGAAGTATGTGGAATTGCGGTTTTGTAATTAATATTATAGGTAATGTAGTTTTCTTACCTTATATCCTACATTTCTGTTGACTCCAGTGTGACAGGATTTGAGACCCTTCAGTTGATCCAGGTTGTTGATTGGCAAATCTTTGTGTACCACTATTACCGCTTCGTATCTGAATGGTGCTAAAATTAAAAACAAATGAAAATTATAGTTGGAGGCCGAGTTAAAAAGTTTTAAGTTTATCAAAGAGCGTTGGTGGTTTATCTTGGTCAAATGTGCATTGTGCAGTCTCTTAGTCGGCATTTGCAACATCTACCTTTTTTTAAGCAGGGAAAATCATTGAATAACTTCTCCCGCCTTGTTGAGGCGGGAGGGAGTGTCAGACTCTTACTGACTAAAAACCACCCGTTCCTTCTCCTGCACTTCGAGCCGGAGCCCCGGTGGCGGTAACCCGTTAAGTTCTCCGCGGCTTCATTTTGGCATCAGCATTATTGGGCCCCATCTGTGGTGGTCTGATGGCTCTTTGAGGAGCGCGCGGAACGCGACGCGCCGTACGCTCGGAACATCTAGGTACTCTTAGGAGGAGTAGAGGAGTGCTTACTACGCATGCAAACCCATTACCTTTTTATACATGAACTTTTATAATTTTAACATTAGACTTCTAGACTTTTTAGCCATAATTTTTTATATCATCGACTAAAATTAGACGCCTCAAGTGTCCTTAGTATACATAATAATCATACCCACAACCCACTCATTAGGACCATTGTTCTGTCCTATTAATTCAACGCGAACGCTAGTCCTAATTACTACCAAGCGATTCATTGCCACCACGTTATTATGCCATACCTTCGTATTTCCTTAAAGTTACACAATTTATGAGAAAGGTAGAGGTATCATTTCTACGTTTTATCTTTTGCGTTACTCTAAACTTTATTATTTAATGTTTGTTTACCTTTACATTATAAGCTTATCTTGGTTTACAAATTATTATTTGCCATTTTCATGTAGGTACGTGATTGTACTACGTGTTCCTTTGAACCTAACTCTCTGTTTAACCATATTTAGTTGTGTTTTATCTGATTCTTCATTTGGATACGGGTAATCATCAACATCCGTCATTCCTGGACAGGTTATGGCAGTTTTGTGCTGGACTATAAACCTCTAGAAAATAAGGTTTTATTAGAGAGCACTGCTGCACGGTTTCTGTCTAATGTGGATTCCCTTAGTTCTTACTACACCCACGAAGAGTAGGACTACAATGTTGCCTGACCTTGCCATCACGACATGCCTAATCTAATTTGCCCTTTTAAATATCATAGCCGTATACTATACCTAAATAATATAACATAGGCAGAGGTGCACATTACGGACCTTAATGCCACCACCACTGTACAATGTAACACTCACTTTTCACTATTTATGTTATGAGTCCCATGTAATAGGGGGTGAGCCTATTGCCATATACCGGGCACAATTTCAGACTCCGTGCTGCTACTATGATTTTTTTTAAATTCAGTTGAATAGAATAGAATACAACTTTATTGTACCTACACCATTAATAAGATAGTACACGCAGAAAAGGAAATGAAAAACATAAATAAAATAATAGTGGGCACAAAGGCGGTCTTATCATTTATAGTGATTTCTACCAGACAATACTTTGCCCGACCCGGGAATCGAACCCGAGACCCCTTGCCCGGTAGCCGCACTTGCGACCACTTGGCCAACGAGGCAGTAAACCTAAATAAGTTAGACATCTATCTGACCTAGGTGCCCTGAAATGAGACTATGTAACCAAAACCTAAGTAAATATTAAGTACCCAAACCCATCGAAATGAAGACATAAACAACGACAGTTGAAAATAAATATTTTGGTCACTATCACAACTTGTTTCACAATCTATTCAACTGTCTACTATCGCGGCTGTTGTTATAACAGGTACGGTTTCGATAGCCTAGGGACATATCATTTCAAACTTTCTCCCGATCACAAACTGACGCAACTATTACATTGTTTGTATGAACACTGTTTAGATTGAAAGCGATTGATAATGTTTTATCGGTTCGAATAATTTAGATTTTATTTTTATTTGTTTGAATGTTATTTTTGTTTGGCTGTCGTTTTGAAGTTTTGTACGATGGCAATGAGAAATGAGTCGATAACAATTTAGGTGTCGCTCTGTATTTTTCTTATTGTGATTTCAAATGGTTGTCATTATTAAAAGTATCCTGTAACTTTTCCATAGCTAATAGCATTCTTGAGATGGCATATTAAAGGAGAGTCTGTTGTCGTCAGACGGACTATTTACAGTGAAATAAGTAATTAATTAGACTGAATGTAAATATGATGAATTAGGAACAAAAGAAGGAAAATTTCGATAACTCTATTAGCGATTGTATTACAAAGCAAGTACCTAAGTATAAGTACCTACAGGTGTTGTTTCTTTCTTCCTATTCTTCACTTTTTCTGTAGACAGTCGTAAAGATAATGGGTTATCATGTCTCAGAGACTACATAATATATATTTTTACGATATAAAGGAATATTAATGTAGGTATATTCGTCTGTCTGTCTCATTATTCATCTTATTTTACTTCAGTCTCATATTGCTGGTATATTTGTTTGGTAGCATATTTATATTCCACACACTTTTACTTGAAATGTATGTTTTGGGGTTTATAAATAATTCCGTAGAACAAGACAGATGTGGTTATTAAATTGACATTATTTTCAGTATTTTTATTTGTCGTATATAGTAACATTGTTACATGGCTTTTTCAGTATGTTATTATGAGTTAAGGGGGTTAATCAGCAGACGGCTGAGCTAATATTCAGCCCGGCCTATGTTCAGTCCTATAAATGACACGTTTCCAGATTTTGAAATTGAACTCGAGGAGCTATCGTTGCCAAAGGCGTCGCGGAGAACCTAACGCGAAACCGGGGTTCCGGCTCGACGTGCAGGGGAAGGAACAGGGTGGTTTTTAGTCAGTAAGAATCTGACACTCCCTCCCGCCTCACCCAGGCGGGAGCAGTCATTCGATGAATTTCCCCCCTTAAAAAAAAACCGTTGCCAAAGGCACACTTGATCTATCATGTAGGCTTATATTATAAGGTAACCAATCCACGAAAACATGCTGAAAGATAGAAAGATAAAGTAACCTAAACACATGGATAATATTTGTTTCAGACAGAAATAGCAAGACAATTTTATCTCATATTCTTTACTATTTTCAGTAATATATTACCATGTACTCAGCATACACGTTTGGTACGGCTTCACAACAAGCTATGAAAAACCATCATAAACTGACCATTCAATGTGCGGAGAGATCATACAATGCGAGACTTACATAACCTGGTTTTGTGTAGTTCCATGTGTAAGATATGTTTTAGCCTTTGTTTGGTGCCTACAAAGAGGAGGTGGAAGTTCATACATATTTCATGATAGAGGGTAAGTAAGTGTCCTAACATAGAGATAGGAAAACAATCCTCTATGTATATTTCAGGACTTCTTGATGGCATAGATTTGAGATGAAATATCAACCTTTTTTGCGAGGACCTTCTTTATGAGTTTTCTATTTTTATTTATAGGAATTTGGTAAGTGTTACATATGAAGGTGAAAAGGTCGATGGAAGAATTCGTGACATTACTCGTTGTTGCGTATCTCTACGGTTCGTTCTAGTTCAATGCGCCAATATATAAGAAAGATCTATGATCAGCAATGGTCTAAATAAAGGTTTAAATATATAGTTTGACATCATATTGAGAAAATAATTATTGTTTGGATACTCAACCACTAACACTATTTGTTTGAATTGAAGGGTAATGAACAAACCATCTTACCTCACAAAACTTCATGTTTATAGTACTAAGATGATCTGAGCTACAGGTACTTACTAGCTAAAATAAAATCCTCCTTTTGGTAAAATAGAATAAAGTGCAGCACATCGAACTACTTTAATCTTTCAATCTACTATAAACTTTGATTCTTCATATTACAGTTGAAAATCCATTGAAGTTTAACAGTTTTCGGTTAACTTGATACGCTGTCTGTAGTGACTTAAAAGGTGAGACAGTATTAACGATTAGTCACGGACTTCTTATAAAAGTTTGTAGAGTGGGTCTTAACTTAAAGAAGATGAAACACCTTTCTTAAACTTCTTGCGCTCCGAGGAACGTTATTCAGTTTAAAGTTGGTCCAAAATCTCATACTGTCGTTGACTTTAAGCTATGTTCTTGTGACGTAACTACTTGGAAGTACACTTTGAAATTCAGTAGCATTTGCATTCTTTGCAGAATTTTCCTTTGTTTAAAAACATTTTGGAATTTCCCTACTTACTAATGGAGCATTGTTAATTTAAATACTTAAAATCAGGAGTCTCTATGGAGTACTGTAAAAGCTCAGCTAAGCGATTAATTGAAACATCAAAGATTTCGTCTAATTCAGCTTAATTAGGAAATCGATCCTAAGGGAATTTTGCTTAATTAACTTAAACGCGATAACAAGGTCTTACTTCTACAATACTGTCTAAATAATTTAGCAGACTTATTAAGTATCTATTGAGAGACTTCAAAAGCAGTTTAAATGAGATTTAAACTGTATATATCTCTTTTCTCTTCAAAGTTCACAGTAAGAGCTTCCTTTTGAGCGCTAACATTTCAACAGTAAATAAGTTTGGAGCAAACTCAAACAGTTGGCAGTCGACCGAGCAGAATTTAGTGGTTTTCATTAAAGTTCACTGTAGCGATCTTTTGAAGAGCCATAATGAGGATTTCAAACTTGGAAAGTCGTTTTAAAAGCCAGTATTTTACGAAACAGGTTTTAATTATGAAAAGAAAATACTTTGTTACTGGCTGAAGAAGACCATTAAAAGAATTGACGGCATAGAATAAAAGTCTAAAGAGGGTTTGTTCCTTTTGCGTGTCATAAAGGTCGTCAGGGACCTTTCAGAGCCTATTCTTTTGATAGTGATAGGCCAGCGACTTTGACAAACTTTCTGCCATGGAGGCTACTGTAAACCCACATAGTCCAGTCATGGCAAGCTGTTGATGATACTGCTGCTAACTTTAACAGGCTTTTGGATAAATATGCTTTTAATGTAGTCTTTAGTCACACATACTGTTATCTCTTAGAAACCTAAAAACTGATCATCACTACATATGTAGTATAAAATAAAATCGCTGTCCGCTGTCTGTCTGTCCCTATGTATGATTAGATCTTTAAAACTAGGTAATGGATTTTGATCCGATTTTTTTTTAATAGAAGGATTCTTAAGGACGGTTTATATGTATAATACATGCATATTGCACCCGTGCGAAGCCGAGGCGGGTCGGTAGTTTTAAATAAAAAATACACAATTTCCTTTGATACTCACAATCAGGTTCTTCAACGGTCCTATACTCCTGTATGACAACAAAGTCTTGGTTCTGTACTTTCGTAGCGCAGTACATATCTTCAGGGTCGGCTGGCACAATGTCAGCTTGTCGTTGTTGGACTAGGTTTAGGCAGTCCACTCTGAAATTAATTTAGATTTTAATTAAAAGAAGACTATTTGGGTAATGATCAAAGCCATTGTTATAAGGACCAAAGGGGTATTAGGTTAAATAGGGATGATGACAGTCGTCTGCTGTATGGGCGGGAGTAGGCGTTAGCGGTGTGTTCACGCGCGTCGCTGGAGGAAGGAAATCGCAGCTTTTGAGGGCTACTACGTGGTGGGACATGCCGCAATTTAGTGGTAGGTCGATGCCTGCCTGGAGCGGTGAATCCGCAAGGGCGTCCCGGGTCACGGCCACAGGCTGAGGAGGAACACCGCGGTGGTTTTAGTCGGTAAGAGTCCGGCACACCCCCTCGTCGTCCTTACGGCGTGGAAAGTCCATGACTTCCGTCGCGTTATAAAAAAATCTAATTATTCCGTCTGTTGACGTTCTAGCGAAATAAATAGTACTTAGAAACAATGTTATATGATTTTAAATCTACTAAA
Source organism: Spodoptera littoralis (assembly GCA_902850265.1). Classification (NCBI taxonomy): domain Eukaryota; kingdom Metazoa; phylum Arthropoda; class Insecta; order Lepidoptera; family Noctuidae; genus Spodoptera; species Spodoptera littoralis. The sequence continues at coordinate 11,968,779 of LR824544.2, forward strand.
GTTAAATATATACATTAATGTTACACATATTAAATAAGGTTTTAATGTGTTCAAGACCTCCTGTATCAACAGAAACGAAACAGCTATTACCACATAACCACCACAAGTTCAACAGCAAACAATAATGGTTGGAATGAGGTAGAACACTGTAGTTCTAAAAACGGTCCCGTAATTGTCTAAATTGGACAACTTGGCACGTCTGTTGTTGAGACATCTCTAGTTTTTTGAGAGGCAATCTAGAAGTTAGGGTTTCTTGGAATGTAGGCTTTTATTTTTAACATAACATAACATCACGCCTTTTATCCCCGAAGGGGTAGGCAGAGGTGCACATTATGCCACTGTACAATGTAACACCCACTTTCACTATTTATGTTATGAGTCCCATGTAATAGGGGGTGAGTCTATTGCCATATAGCAGGCACAAATCCAGACGCCGTGCTACTACTGAGAATTTTTTAAAAACCCAGTAATACTTTGCCCGACCCGGGAATCGAACCCGAGATCCCTTGCCCGGCAATCGGACTTGCTACCACTCGGCCAACGAGGCAGTCTTTTATTTTTACTTTTTCTATAAATAAATCTTTGGGTGACGAATGGGTAAGCCAAGGTATATCAAGGTATATTTATACAATGTACCACCATTCACATATTACTATTGAGTTCCATGCTTACAGAGGTAAGTCAGACACCATTAAAACACTATCGAAAATCCAAAAAAAGACACAATTTACTGAATTAATTATTATGTTTTTGGCTTACTCACTTAACTATTTAATGAGGAACTACACTAGTTTCAAGCCATGCTAGAGTCTGAGTCTAATATTCATGAGCAGCAGTTCGCGACCTGCGACGCTACTCATTAATATGAGTAAACCAGAAACATAATAATTGATTTAGTATGTCTCACGATAGTTTTAATATCAATACTTTACTGGAATAACGAATTGAACCCAGAACCCATTGATTTATGCTTATACAACAGCTAGCAATAAATTGGCTGATTGATAAATTTTTACATAAAAAAATAATTTTATTATTGTATTTAGGTACTAACCTGTCTCTGGCTGGTACACATTCAATCTGGGTCTTGGATTTTGTTGGTGCATTCGCCATCTCCTGACATGATTTCAAGTATTGCGATGGTACGCATATTTTAACTAAAATATAAAAAAAATTATAAATTATTCTTCCATAAGACTTAAATTCAAAATAATTCTGGTGTGCTATCTTAGATTCTAAAAAAAAACTAAAACTTTTCGTTTATGGATCACAAAAATAGTGATGTGAAATAACAATATTAGAAAACCATTAATTATTCTAGATCGAAATTACACTCCGAAATCCTAATGTTAAGAAATACTTTATTATATTTTACCGTGTAAGTTAGTATTTTTGTTCCAATTGTTTATTTTCTTAAATTAATTTGGTGCTAAATTATTCAATGTCAATGACCGTTGTTATTTAATTTTATTTGTATGTATTACGTGATAGAATGACATAATACCTGACACGTTATTCAATCTTAGACTTAGAAGTCTAATCTTTTAGGAACTAAATATAAATTCTGTGATTTTGTAACACCTAAACAATTCAATCGGCAGCATTAATTTGTTCATTGATACAAGTAACTTTAGTCAGTACCTACATTAACATAAAGTCGTAGAGAAACATAATATAGGTATCGTAAGTTACACCGCTGACAAACTATTCGATCCTAGACGATTTATTGAGACAGTTACTCACAGACATAAATCGAATAGTAATCGATTCACGAAATTCGGTATCGAAATGGAATAAACACATCAAACGAATGGTTTCTACCACAATTTATTGGCCATTATGTGTTGGAAACAGAAAGCAAGATAGATTCTGGATGAATGTAAAAATGCAAGTTTTATCTAGTTTACTGTACCTAATAGAAAAATTCTTAGATTTGTAAGTACAGGTACGTTATCTATACCTATTAGGTACCTTGTGCCTTCAATCAATTGACACGGTTACAATATTTTATGTTATGCAGCTAGGAAACTATCATATTATTAATCTCTGATTAGGCATCCTAAAATAGGAAGCTGATGTTCCGCAACAAAAATTACGAAACATGAAAATATTACAGATGATATTTGCAATATGAGACGGGTGCAAATGTCACAGACAACTTGAGGTAGATAGCACATTTACCTACATTGTAAACCGATATAGTCGGAACATAATTTTTTTACTATCACTATCGCAAAGAAAAACATAATAACAACTAATAACACTAAGTAATAAATATTATTTTTATACTTAATCGAATAACACAACCTTCGACCACAACACTACAACAACACAAATTAATAATAAAAACATAAAAAAGTTGAATTTCAAACTTCGAACACCAATCCGAGCTCCATAAACAAAACACAATGCACTAATATAAAAAAAAACACATTTAAAACAAAAAGAGAATAGATTATAGAAATAGAACATACATGATGATTTACTATGGACACAGACACATGTTAGGGCAATCAGATAAATTGGTAGTATTCTTAGGTACTTTGCCATGGTCAAGGCGAGCGCGCTATCGCCTTACTACCGCGGGCCGTCCAAGAAACTTCTTTTATATTCACACGTTATCTTATTGTGATTGTTCCATCACACAAGCGAACACAGAGGTGGACGTCGCGTTTACCGGACAAATGACCTGTGTAGTGAAGTGTACCTAGATTGTATGACTCTGTGCAACGAGTGATGCGTATTGGAAAACAACGCGACACAGATTTGCTTACATGGTTGTAGATCTTGTAGATTAAATTTTATGATAGTTTTTATCGAAGTTTTTATGAATAAAATACTACCTAGATTTAAGATTGATAGCAGTATTCTAGGAAGTATCTAGGTACAAATCAGTACATGTTGCAGTTCAGTAATAAATACCCTGTACTTAGAAGTATTTCTTAGGTAGGTGTAGGTACCTATCTATTTAATTTGAAAATATTTTTGTATTATATTAGGTACTTACCTAGTGTCTGGTATTCGCATTAACCTTTAATGCCTATAGTTTGCACAAGAATTATTGCTTACTTTGGGACTATGCTTTGAACAAATAACGTAAAGTAAATGTTACTTCAAACCAGCCAGACGCGACTATTATCTGAAATGTAAATAATAAATTCTACTTACTTAATAAAAATAAAATGCAGACACGAGTAAGTAACCAAACTTTTTACCTCACTAACGCGCAATAAGTTTTATTTAAATAAATGGAAACGTGTTCGACATTCAAAAATTAAAAAAAAAAAATACTTTCATTTGCATTCTGGTTAATGTTTTTAAAACTTAAAAGTAAATAAAAGGCAATTTTGTGTTGTAAATTATTATAAAAACTTGTGATGTTCTAAAATTCTAACTTTTAACTTTTTCTTGAAAAAGTTAAAAGTTAGAATTTTAAATAATAATAATATTGCAATGAATTTAATGTTGGTTTTTTTTTTTAAAGCGGAACAATGAATTCCATAGCCTATTATTCTAGTTGAATTAAAAAAAAATTAAATGTCACTTTTCATTTTATTAGTGTGAAAATGAGTGTGATTTTATCTTTGTGATGTGAGGGTAATTATCGTTTGATTAATGATGGATTGGATTCATTGCAATAATTGTTTTGCTCAATTAGAACCTGGCATTACTTTACATTTAACGTCATGTGGTCACATGTTTTGTAACTGTTGTTTAGAAAAAGGTAAGTGTGGAAATGTAACAAAAATAATAAGACTAAAATTTTTGCTATAACAGATTCTCTCTGAATAAATTTATTACAGGCGGTAAAGACAGTACATGTTTAATATGCCGAGCGCCGTGTTCCATCATGAAACTCGTTCCGGACGTATGTAATTTCGCAAAATATTGCCTCCGTACCAACTTTACTTACAAATCCTTGGAACGTAATTTTCTCATTAACGATTTAATTTTAAGATGAAACAAGAGATTCAAGATTACTTTACCGATCCGGAGGAACTAATTAAAAAGTCCTGTGAGGTGTTACAGTTTCAGAGGCAACATAGACGGCGGTTGTTATCTTATTTATTACAATCGGTGAGTTGATTTTTTTTGTTTTGTTGGTCGGGATTTAATCTAAGGAGATGAATTTGTAATTATGTTTTGTGCACAGATTATACTCAAAATAAAAATAATTAATACTTCTTATTAGTTAGTAAGCTACGTAACTACAGTACTAACTTCGTAATAACGAACATAGTAACTTTTAATGATATTTCCGTCAGTTCTGCAAAGTTCCTGTGCTATTTCGTTAGAAAATGTGAGTGAAAAACTGCACCATGAAATTCTGTTTGTGTCAGTTGACAAATTCAGTCTCAAAGAGATTGCCTAATGTTTTCAAACGACACAAACGAGGTTTTATTCAAAATTTTCCTTCTTTTTTTCTTTTAAAAAACACCATAATGTTTTGCGTTGCAAAATACACCTAAAGGGAACGTAATTAGGAACTATTTTGTGATGCTGATGCGTGCTCAAAGGGCACTTTGAATACGTAATAGCGAATTTAGCTTTAACGAGTCGGGTAGGAAAAGGTGGAGCATTTTTCATTGTGCACTAGTAAAGGGAAACAAAACAAGATAAAACTTAGTTAGGTTGTTAAATGTGAGGTAATACATTAAAGGCTTATCGCTAAAGGCTATTACGTTAGTAATACCCTAGAGGGTTTATTCTTAATAGTATCTACTACTTAGTAATTTTGTGTTCAAATTAATGTAATATTATGTCTCATATTACATTAATTTTGTTGTACGGCTGACTTACGTTCACGATTGATTACGGGCCCTCGAAGTTGCTTGAAAGTGGTCGAGTTTCATCGTTGAACTTGCGTAACCCGTACAACATGACGTTTTTATGCCTCCTTTTCGACCATTACATTATTACTTTATTTATTTCAGACGAAAAAGTTTCATACAGCCCGTACTGAGTTGAAACGTATGACGGAACTGTGCCAAAAGCAACATAACCAGCTGAAGGAGTACCAGAGAACCATAAGGAGTTTAGAAGCTCAACTGGCGAGCCAATCGAGTAATATTTTTCTTATTATTTTAAATATTACCCATATTATTACTTCAGTGAAAAGAATTAAAATGTAACTCTATTTCCATCTATCTACGGAAGGCGCGGTGGCTGCCACGCAACGTGTCGCGGGTTCGATTCCCGCACTGAACCACTCTTTGTGTGATCCACAGATTATTGTTCCGGCTCTGGGTGTCTTGAGAAAATTATAGTGTGGGGCAACGTTTTTTTTAAATCCATCTCAAAAGCAGAAAACGTAGTACCTACCTACTTAGTAAAAAGTATTTTGTTTTAAACTGTCAAACACCGAGCGGTCACCGGTGACCGCAACCTATTGTTCTTTAATTGTGTCTAAATACGGTACTCGACGAGTTAATATCCACGTTTTTGGTTCTAGCAATATTTTTGAATAGTAATATACAAGTAATATACACATATTATAACGTTCTTCCAATAAAATAATTAACAATATTGAAAATAAATATAGCACGAATTAAATTCGCATTACCTATTTACCTCGGTTTCTGGTTCAATAAGTCTCACCACAATCAGCTATGAAACATCTGTAAAATGTACAACCTATATATTAAGTAGATAGATAACTTTTAAAATACTTTAAACAAAGCATTTCACGTTACAACTCAATTAAAACCGAACTATTCTGAATTTAAACACATTTTCAGAGCAAATATCGCCGTTCAACATCCCCATATCGCCAGGGACCAATATATCCCCAAGCTTCGTGCAAACCACACCGACTTATAAGCGAAATGCGAAAAGTACGCCGTTTTCGGTGAGTGCCATGCCATCCATATTTATTTTATGTAAAGTAGGGGTCTCTAAGGACAGAATTCCACTGCAATTTATTAATTAGTTTGTGAATGAGAATAGTAATATGACTAGTGGAGTTGGAGTTTGTTGTTAGTTTACTGTTTACCCTTGTACGAACGAGTACCTAATGCTATGTTATATACCTGTGTAGTTGCTGGTTAGGCTGTGTAAAAAATTGGGATAGACATTTTTCACGGGAACGAATGATGCTTCGACAGCAATAGGTAAACTCAATCAGAGTGATATTACAGTCTATAGAAAAATATCGAAAAACAACGCGTTTTTATGGAATAGGAGGCAAACGAGCCGACGAATCATCTGATGGTAAGCGATCAGCGCCGCCCATGGACACCTACAACACCACGGGAGTCACAGGTGCGTTCCCGGCCTTTTAAAAAGAAGTACGCTTTTTCTTGAAAGTTTGAAGGTCGTATCGGTTCGGAAATACCGTCGACGACAGATCATTCCACAGTTTTGATTTGCAAGGCAGAAAGCTACGTGAGAAGTGCACAGTTGTGGCCTGCCGACCATCTATATGATGGGCTTGCGTATGCTGTCGTGAGGGTCGATGGCGAAAAGATGCGGGGGCGGTATCAGGTCAAACAATTCCTTAGCTAGCGTTGTGATTTACCATATGAACTAGGAACTACACGTTACTTGAGGAACAATCTTTTAAAAGGTTAGCAATGCACTTGTTTTGGTGCTGTGCCTTTGGTGTTGTGTCCATGAGTGACGCAGATTCGGCTTGTTCTCATAAAAAATAATGGAGGAATATTAGAGTGCTTCCCTTTGAAAAAAGAGAGCGAAAATAGTTGAAATGTAATCGTCTAGACTAGATTAACTCGTCGAGTACCGGTTTTATAGACACAATTAAAGAACAATAGGTCGCGGTCACCGGTGACCGCCTGGTGTTTGACAGTTTAAATAGTGTAAAATATCCTTCAACTAATATACAGTAAGTACAGTAGAGTATGTAGTAATGTAAAGTAGGCTGCGCGACATCGCCGCGGCCGCGCACGCTCCTCATGAGGAAGAACCCCTCTGTGGTTGACACTAGTAGAGCTTTTCTCAGTATATTCACGTGAGTAATCCGTGATTTTTAGTTAATTTAGTATGTCTCACGATAGTTATTATAAAAACAGTACAGTCCCATGTTGTTTAGTTTATTAACTATAGTGTTTTGGTTAAATGTAGGTATTTTCCCGGTGTTATCGCTTAACAAGAATTTAGTTGTGATATCGATGCTATGTAAATAAGGAAAACAATGAATGTGTCAATATTTACAAGTTTCTTTAATTAAGTTCTAACCTTGATTTCAAATATAAGATAACTTCACGCCTTTTATCCCCGAAGGCGTAGGCAGAGGTGCACATTACGGCACTTAATGCCACTGTACAATGTAACATCCACATTTACACTATTTATGTTATGAGTCCTATGTAATAGGGGGTGAGTCTATTGCCATATACCGAGTTCTAGGCTCCGTGCTACTACTGAGATTTTTGAAAAAACCCAGTAATACTTTGCCCGGCCGAATCGAACCTCTCGGGTTCGATTCAGCCCCTTTGCGACCACTCGACGCGTCAACGCGGCAGTCAAAATTTCAAATATACTTAATAATTTTATCAATTTTTTTCAACCTAGCTATTTTTACCGACTTCATTATCAGGCACATTTTTGCCAACATCCGTTTCATATCAGACAACTCTTCTCTCTAATTTAAACTTTCTTGAAATTGTATTAATATGAATTATCTCTACAAAATAACTTAAGATAACTATTGCATTTATTTTAGTCTTTTCTCGGGTCATCATACCTACTATTTTTAAGATATTGTCGCTTAATTAAGATATTTTTGTACCTTTGTAATGTTGGCCCGTGTTGTTATGAATATCTAAAGATTTATTTATTTATTTAAACTAGTTTTAACCAGTTTTTTTATCAATGGCTGATTAACTGTTACGTCAATATTATACCTGAATAAAATTGGAGTCTAGTTCATTCGTTCGTTTAAGATGAAGGCATTTGAGTCGCATTTAGCATACTTGTACAAAATACTTCTAGAAGCCTACACAGATTCTTTATGTCTAATAAACTGAAAGTGCCAATGACAGATGAATTCTGTATAAAAGTATAAATTAAGTTTTTTTTAAGATAATAGGGATATAAGGGTTCTATTCCCGCGTCGGGCAAAGTATTACTGGGTTTTTAAAAATCTCAGTAGTAGCACGGAGTCTGGAAAAATGTGCCCGGTATATGGCAATAGGCTCACCCCTTATTACATGGGACTCATTACATAAATAGTGAAAAGTGGGTGTTACATTGTACAGTGGCATTAAGTGCCGAAATGTGCACCTCTGCCTACCCCTTCGGAGATAAAAAGGCGTGATGTTATGTTATGTTTTAAGATAATACGATAATGCTATCTCAAACTTCTTCTTTAAACTCGAGCAAAATCGCAGTCCACAACTACTAAGCTAATGTAATATACATAATTTAAACAATCAGAATAGTACGGGAGTACCCGATCCCCAGTAAATAGGGTAATCCCTTAGCCCGTGGTAAAGATAACGATAACTTTTTGACCCACAGGTCCAGTATCAGTCCAACCTGGTGACCCCGACGCGGATAAGCAAGCAGAGGTCGGCCAACATCAGCGCGCATAGTCAGGTATGTTTATAGTACTTACTCACTTTTATGTTATAAACTAGCTGTTGCCCGCGACTTCGTCCGCGTAGATTAATGACTTCTGACAGAATTAAACAGAATCAATTCAGTGCCCAAGTAAGATTTACCTATTTTGAAATTATTTATCGTAGTTTCAATAAATAAATAATCCCGCAGGGATCTTACCAGTACAGTGCCCGATCACGTAAGGTTTGAGTAATAAAAACTATTCTATCGACTATTGTTGTACCGAATCTCTCTAGAATAAGTTCAGTGGTTAAGAGTTAGAGAGTCCTGGGGCATTGACGCATAGTTCCCGTTCTCGTGAGACATCTGTGAAAAAACTATCATACGTTACCCAGGTCCCAAATCATCGTTTTACCGAATTTAATTCAAAAAGAATCAATGGTCAAATTCAATGGCTAAGAAGATTTATACAAACTCTCATTCCCTATTTTATCCCCTTAGGGGTGGAATTTATCAAAATCCTTTCTAAGGAGATACCTATGTCATAGCAACTTTATGCATGCAAAGTCTCAGCCCGATCAATTTAAAACTGGCAAAGTATCATACAAACTTTCACCCCCTATTTTACCCACTTTGGGGTGAGAATGTTCAAAAACCTTTCTAAAGGGACGTTTACGTCATAATATCCATCTGCACGCCGAATTTCAACCCGATCGGTGTAAAACTGACAAAGCTTCATACAAACGTTCATCCCCTACATTACCCCAATGGAGGTGGAAATAATCAAAATCCTTACTTGGGGATGCCTACGTCATAACATCTACCTGCATGCCGAATTTCATCTGCATCGGTGTAAAACTGACAAAGCTTCATATAAACTTTCACCCCCTATTTTACCCCCTTAGGGGTGGAAATGATCAAAATCCTTTCTTAGCGGATGCCTATGTGATAACATCTATCTGCATGTCAAATTTCAATTCGATCGGTTTAAAACTGACAATGTCTCATACAAACTTTCATCCCCTATTTTACCCCCTTGGGGGTGGAAATTATCAAAATCCTTTCAAAGCTGATGCTTAAGTCATAACATCTATCTGCATACCAAATTTCAACCCGATCGGTTTAAAACTGACAAAGTCTCATACAAACTTTCATCCCCTATTTTACCCCCTTGGGGGTGGAAATTATCAAAATCCTTTCACAACTGATGCTTACGTCATAACATCTATCTGCATGCCAAATTACAACCCGATCGGTTTAAAACTGACAAAGTCTCATACAAACTTTCATCCCCTATTTTACCCCCTTGGGGGTGGAAATTATCAAAATCCTTTCACAGTGGATGCTTACGTCATAACATCTATCTGCATGCCAAATTTCAACCCGATCAGTTGAAAACTGACAAAGTTTCATACAAACTTTCATCCCCTTTTTTACCCCCTTGGGGGTAGAAATTATCAAAATACTTTCTTAGCGGATGCCTACGTCATAACATCTATCTATATTCCAAATTTTAGCCCAATCTGTCCAGCGGTTTGGGCTGTGCGTTGATAGATCACTATGTCAGTCAGTCAGTCAGTCAATCACCTTTGAATTTTATATATATATATCAAAATCCTTTCACAACTGATGCTTACGTCATAACATCTATCTGCATGCCAAATTACAACCCGATCGGTTTAAAACTGACAAAGTCTCATACAAACTTTCATCCCCTATTTTACCCCCTTGGGGGTGGAAATTATCAAAATCCTTTCACAGTGGATGCTTACGTCATAACATCTATCTGCATGCCAAATTTCAACCCGATCAGTTGAAAACTGACAAAGTTTCATACAAACTTTCATCCCCTTTTTTACCCCCTTGGGGGTAGAAATTATCAAAATCCTTTCTTAGCGGATGCCTACGTCATAACATCTATCTATATTCCAAATTTTAGCCCAATCTGTCCAGCGGTTTGGGCTGTGCGTTGATAGATCACTATGTCAGTCAGTCAGTCAGTCAATCACCTTTGAATTTTATATATATAGATAGAAGATAGATAGTTTGTAAGTATATAAACAAGAACGCTTGCGCTGTGTTTCGCCGTGTGAGTGAGGTTACCGGAGGCCCAATTACCCGTTCCCTTCCTCAATCCCTAAATCCCCAAACATCCTCAAATTCCTCATTCCCAAAAGGCCGGTAACGCATTTGTAACGCCTCTGGAGTTCCGGATATCCATGGGCGACGCCGATTGTTTACCATCAGGTGATCCGTCTGCTCGTTTACCAGCTTATCCCATAAAACAATTTGCTGGTGCTGCTTTACGATTCTTCTTAATTGTTTTTTATTTATAAGTTTATTTTCTCGACGAAAATTGCGGGTTGTATTATGTCAAAATGTTCTGATTTAATATCAAATCATATAACAATTAACGATTAGGAACTTTTTCGTTAATTCATTTTGTACAGTCTAAACAACCGACTACAAGTACGCACAGTGTAAACACACGTGGGGCCATGAAACCAACAGGGGTGGAATCACAGATGACTACTGATAATAATCTTTCGTTATCGGATCATGTTGAACAGCTGAACCAGGAGGCAGAAGTTGGTTGGACTATGGTACAAAATAAAAAGCCTAGTCGTTTGCCGAAAAAGGTGACAATTGGGAAAAAAAACACGGAATTAAGAGTCAAACATTTTTGTTTGCCTTCAGTGCATTTTTTAGTGAATAGATAACGAGTTCTGAACTTATTTTGTCACCTCATGAATGCACGCCAGTTGTAGCATAGAGTTCACCGCAACTTTCATATAGTATATGGCCGTCCACCGTCCATCGGGACAAAAAGCTACGCGAAGTTTCTGGAATAATGCTACTATTTACTTACTTATAAGTATCACTGAAGTAGTTTCTTTATATTAGAGTCTTATTAACTTTTCTTCTTATTATATTGTCTTATGAACAGTCTTGTTATTGCTGCAAATGTTATTTTTGAACCCAAATTGTCAATTACCTTTGCATATGGGACAAGTGGGACGAACAATAAATGTTTGCAACTCTTTAATTCAGTACGTAAGCGCTTTATGTTCATAAACGGACAATGTACGGGGAACTACAAAGCGCCTGTTTCATTTTATTGGCGCGCCCAAAATGGTGCGATGGTGGCAATTCTTGCTCTCTTTAAAGTTTAAAGCGACAGATAATACGTAGATTAATAAGCTGTCATTGGTGCTGAGTAGGTATATTAGACATAGTATTTAAAAAAATAATCGAATGTTATTTATCGTCTGGTACAAATCTAAGTTTTGAATTTTGGAATCCCCTGTTTCCATAATGTCAAAATGTCAATAAAAATAAATGGTCAAATTACCCTAGACCAACGAGGTATGCTAGGTCTAGTTACTTGGTTAAAATACACTTTAATTTTACTTCCAGCGTTCAAACACTTCAAACAAGATATCTTCAACCGTCTTCACTCCACCGACTCCAGAGTCCGCTGGGTACTCCAACTTTTTAAAGAGTCTTTAATGGTATTCTGAACGCATCCAAAAACTCGCTCGCGTATGCCAGTGCGAATTTCCATAAAGAAATATACATTTATTTTTTATTACCGGCTGGCGGCATTGGAAAACGAATTATTCAGCCTATTTTCTTTAGGCCTGTGTTACATTGTGTGACAGCGCGTTGTGTATGACACGAATACTATATTACTTTATGTCAAGACTCGAGATATGGGGATGAAATGGCATGGAATATGACATGCGGTTTATGCTAAATTGTGGTTTTGTGCCAGACGTTACATTATTTTCGAGTCTGAATATAATTCTTATTTAGAAGAAAATAGCATTAATTCAGGGATGACGATAAAGCATTTTTTTTTATTTACAGTAATGTATTATTACCTTTTCATTTACTTTAAAATGAATCCAATCGTGACACTGCTGATTGAGTAAAATTTATTCGAAAAATTTAAATTGCGTTCGAAATTTTAAATTGTGTAGAACAAAAACTTTATTTTATTTCATGTTATTATTGTCATTTGTTTCGTTTTGTTTATTTCGTTCTTGCACAGTTTTTTAATAGACAAATGTTTTTACTTCGAATGAACAAGCGTTAATTGATATTCTGGCTATGATTAATATAAAACCTTCACGATCAATAAATCAAATCAACTTTTTCTAAACAAACCAATGTCTTTGCCAAATGATCATAACAAATCAATCTTGCCGTTTAATTACTATTTCGTAAAAAAAACGTTTACCGGATGATTTGCTTTCTAGGTTTTTCAGTAGCAGTAATGAATCAGGCTATATGTCAAACAGTCCGTTGCGATCGCCCGGGGTTTATTGCAATGGACACGGAAAATGTACATTCAATAAAATGAAGATAATAAGGTTCGATTAGAACTATTTTTTTAAGTTCGATGATATGAGGTTTTATTTATTTTATACGAGTAGTAACGTATACCATAGACTGAATGCATGGATTATTACTTTTATTGTCTATTCTTTTCAATTTAAATATGGAACGTCGTCTGTACTTTTTCTAATTTAAAATAATTTGTTCATTTTTGTTAAGTTTTGAACTATGTAAAGAGACAACAATCTATTTTTATAATCTTCTTCATTTGAGATTAGCAATTTAATGCAAAGCACAAACTATGTAGACAGTTAATGGAGCGAAAGCATTGCTACAAATGGAAATACTTAGCGAAGTAATAACAAAATGGGTTCTGCATTTTCATAATAGGATAGCTTTTAGCACTTTAATCTCGTTTCATAGTGTAACTATAATAATATAGAATAATAATAACTGCGTCATTTGCATGTTTAATGTTATTTTTTATAATAAAAATAATTTTGTTATTTACTTAATCATCTTTTTATTTTCTTAGTTACGAAAAGTCTTTTAATTTGTTATCATGAGCGTCAAAACACATAAAGCGCATTTACACCAATACTAGGTTTACTAAGTGTGCCTACCTAAGTAGGTATCAAATATAATAAGTAAGAGGTCATGAAAACCAGTGCAGCCATTTCTGAGTTACCTGCATTTAATCACATGAGATGAGATTTTAACAGATTAGCATAATGGCAAGTTTGATGGGCGAGTAAAAGGTCAAAGTCATCTATTAAGTACTTTGATAACATTCTCAATTTCCTCATCTGTCTCTTAGCAGATAACAGATTGAGGTTTTAGCAAAATGAGGTCTTAATGACATTCATAGAGTTTAATATTTTCTTTTTCGACACATATATATCTATCGGTAACTATCGTAATAACAATTTTGGACATTTGTTCTTATTCCTATGTAATAAATGTTCTTAGAAAGGTAGGTCAAAGTGTAGGTGTATCATTTTCTTAATGGTACTTCCTCACAGGGAGCATTCACGTGTAATGTAACATTATACCTATAGGTTGTCGCGGAGAACCTAATGGGTAACCGGGGCTCCGGCTCGACGTGTAGGAGAAGGAACGGGGTAGTTTTTAGTCAGTAGGAGTCTGACACTCCCTCCCGCCCCACCCAGGCAGGAGCAGCCATTCGATGATTTTCCCACATTAAAAAAAAATAATACCTGTAGGTTCGACTTAGAGCATTACATTACAATAATACTTCCCTGACTAACGAGCATTTGCGTGTAATATAACATATTGATTCGACTTTGAGCATTTCATAGCAAGATGTCAGACATTGATGTTACAAGTTGTATCAAGATATTACACATTGTATCATTATAAGGTACGCATTGTAATGCTCGGTTCTCCTCCTTCACTGATGTAATGCTCAGATCTGTAACGTTACATTACACGCTAATGCTCCCGGTGTGGGAGCACCTTTGCGGTTAGATGCTATACCTGTAACCAAATTCACTAAAGTAAATAAAATCTATCGCTTCAGAGCAGGTATTCAAATTAAACTAACGATTTTAATACCTACCTCATTTAGAAAAGTTAAACAAAAAATAAAGGAGAAAAAACCAAAACACTCAGTCGACTTTAAGTAAATTTACGCTTTAGATTGTGCACCTTACGCTAATTGCCTTTGAGAGGCTTTTGAGAAAACCAAGAAGGAAGCGCAAAGATAACGCGAAAATACTCTAATTGTCTTTTATCTTGGCTCTTTGTAAGTTACAGCCTTTTAGGAAACTGTTTTACTTCAGCGTAACCAAGGAATTTAGTCTACAGGGTATTTACAGACACAATTATAGCTACATATTCCTTTCTCATCACACCAGTGGAAAATAACCAATGTATTTGTAACATACGTTCCAAAACTTGTTGATATAGACGCCACGACTTTTCAGACATCTGAATAATTTATCCTTTAACAATTTAGGCTATAATCCTACCTCATTTTATTCATAACGCCCTCATTTTAATAATGTTCCATTATAATTTTTAATTTACTAGTTTTTATTAACGGTCTTACTCACGATTTAAGGATAAAAAGTAACCTGAGTTCTAGAATTTCCAGAATAACATAAAATAACATAACATCGCGCCTTTTATCTCCGAAGGCGAAGGGTTAGGCATTAGTAGGTGCATTAAGGTAACTGCCCTAACTAACTAGTGCCGATGTACAATGTAATGTAACACCCACTTTTCACTATTTATGTTATGAGTCCCATGTAATGCCTCATTGGCCGAGTGGTCGTAAGTGCGACTGCCGGGTAAGGGGTCTCGGGTTCAATTCAAGGGTATAACTAAGTTTTAAAAAAAATTCAGTAGTAGTACGGAGTCTGGAATTGTGCTCAGTATATGGCAATAGGTTCACCCCCACCTACCCACATAAGACTTCCAGAATATATTATAAATTAATCTATCTCCGTGCTAAATTTCATTCAGATCCGTACGTAACATACATTAGATAGAATTTACAAACATGGTTATAGAATAGATTTGTTATTTAATAGGTATTGTATAAAGCCTAATTGACCTAATTCTCAAAACAGCCTTATTCATGGATTTTTGGATGGAATTTTATTATTAAAACAATTCTTTCTGGTCA
Source organism: Spodoptera littoralis (assembly GCA_902850265.1). Classification (NCBI taxonomy): domain Eukaryota; kingdom Metazoa; phylum Arthropoda; class Insecta; order Lepidoptera; family Noctuidae; genus Spodoptera; species Spodoptera littoralis. Next base: position 11,984,290 of record LR824544.2, read on the forward strand.
CGCATACGTGTGACTTTAGAGTAAGTCAAGTGCAATATGTTAACATGACCTCTGAGTGGTGTCACGCAAGCATTCGATTCGATTACCAAGTAATAGTTCATAGCGAGTGACGGTGCAACAGATAATAGACTGATATTGAATTAGAGTTATCCAATAATGGTGAATCTGGATATCATTGCGGAGGACTACGTTCCGTAGTGGACAATAGGGTAGTTTACTAGTTTCCTAAATTTTATTTTAATGTCCATCTGGTACATTAATTTAAAACTTTAGACACGTATTTATTCTTTTCTCACAAAATTAAATACTTTCGACGATATGTTAATTTGAAATATTGTGTGACGTCACAGCGTGCCACAATTTGTAGCACGTAATGACGTAACGACCTCCCACTCTTAAACTTAGCGCCATTTTATCTAAGTATTGCAACTTAAACTGTCAAACACCAATGGTCACCGGTGACCGCGACCTATTGTTCTTTAATTGTGTCTATAAAACCGGTACTCGACGAGTTAATACGAGAAAATAAAAAAACACGTGTCTAATATTTTTTCATGATCTAACTGACGGACTAATTAGATTTTTAATTTTGATACCCTGGAAACCACCCAATTTGTGGCTAATACAATGATAACTGTTATATCTGAACTGAGGTACCAGATAGACATGTAAATCTACAATTACAAATAATGATGTACGTATGATCTTTGCTATCGTAGGTAGCATAATGCCGTAGCAGATCTGTAATAAAAAATCTGTTTCAAAGACTGGGAAATTTTAATTACTGGTTTGAGTTTCTGGTTAACTATAACATTGTCATAAATGTTGTTACGTAAACTCCAAGAATTAGAGATTAGAGTCGTATTTACCGACAGTATCGATTTTATATAACTCTGTTTCGTAGCTTAGACATAATATAGGTATACGGAGCCGCGGAGAACTTAACGGATTACTTAGGCTCCGGCTCGAAGTGCAGGAGTCGGAATGGGGTGGTTATTAGTCAGTGAGAGTCTGACACTCCCTCCCGCCTTACCTAGGCGGGAGAAATATTTCGATGAATTTCCCCCCTTAAAAAAAACATAATATAGAGGTAGATACCTATGCAAGAATGCCTTAAGATCATCCTTCACTTTACAAAGGTGTGCTTACTGACGATTGTCTGTTCTTTTCTATTCTGAGATATAGGATTCTGTACCTATCTAAAGTAACAAAACCAATAATTTAAAAAGCATCAAAAAGTTTATTTATTGCATCCATTGATCAAAAGGAACATTGTTTAACGGTGGATGGGTAGGATTCCCTTGTTCTGCTGGTAGCCTCCAGTTGCCTCTTGATGTCCATGCACTGAGTGAGCTCCGAGGTTGTTGAACTTCTCCAGAACTTCGGCACCACCCTTGTAGCCTTTCTGCAGGTACTCACCCTGGTAAAAGAAGATAGAAGATTAGTTTAGAATATGGATTATTGAGTGGTTTATTTTCCATCTTCGCCAGTGCAGAATAAGTTTATTTGTGTTAATTCAAACCATGGTTTAACAAATTCTATTTAACAGTTTGTTTTTAAAAAATACTATCAAATTTTGAAGTGGTGGTGGGTTTATTAAACTTGCAAATACCTCATTAAATAAAAATTGAATAGGCGAGGATATTATACAATTAACCAACAGGGATAGAATAAAACAAAATGATTATTAAAATCATTATCTAAAACAAAGTCTAGACCACAATACGTTTCAGTCTGAAAACATTTCGTTAAACCGAAGTGAGGTTAGCGAAACAATTTTGTACAATTTTATTTCCACGAGAGCCCTAAAACGTAGCTCAAACATCTGGTGGCTTTATTCGATGGCTTTTATACAGCGGACCTACAGACATTTCTTTTTAACGAGCTTACAGCCAACTGTTTTCAATTTAAACAATGTATAAAAACTAAAGTAACATTTTATGTGCCATTAAAGTTGGCATTTGTTGTAGAATAAATACGTTGTATTTAATTTTATACTCTACTTTTATGAACATCGTTTGTTTAATACTTACAGGCTTTGTGGCTTAGAATTTGTTAAGTAGTTTTGACGATAAACAGAAATTGCTTTGTTATTAGATGTTATTCAATCTTTTATGTAGGTGTTGTGCTTATTTCTTTTTACCAAAAGCTAAATACTTTACGCTCTGTACGTTTACATGCAAAGCAGTTTGTTTAACAAAATAGCCATCATGTTAGAAATGCTCATATTGCTGATCGAGATCATGGCTTTGATTCCCAGAATCAGCAATTGATACTGACTCTGCAATTGAATCTGGTTAAGATTTAAAAATAGCAGGCGCAAATTGTATACTTAATTTATCTGAGATCAAACGCATTGAATCTAAAGCCGATAAATTACTAGCCACATTTAATACTACCCATATCATAGTAATTATAAATGCAAACGAAATAAACTGTTAAACATTATCTTTCATCGTAAAACGATCAGACCATTAAAACAGGTAAAGCTATAGAAATCCTATAAACTCTGGCAGTAAATCTTAATTAAATGGATGATCCTATATTTGTAGCTAAAGGTATTAGGTATTGAGCTTTAGTTAATTAACGATCTTTAAATAATATGGTTTAACGTTATGCAGTTTAATAGCTCATGAATTTGAAAATGCTGTAAAATAGCTGAACAGAATCTCAAAAAATCTCATCTATTGTGAACATTGTGAAGTAGATAAAACTGTATGTTGATTTTGTCTGACACTGCATAGTGATGGATCGATGCCATCAATGTTATTAAAGACTGTATTGTAAAATTCAAAATCTCTTAGAATTGTCACTTACCTTATTGGCCTTGGAATCATCAATCTTCTGTTCAGACACGTGATGTCCTTCCTTGCCCTGAGAGTTGGCATCCAAAATCTTCTCTTCTTGAGCTCCCTTGAATCCTTGTTGAGCGTTCTCTCCGAAGGAACCAGCGTTGTGTCCAGCAAGTTTATGATCAGCTTCGTCATGGGCTTCATCATAGAAGCTCTCAGTCTTTTCTTCCTCATTCTTGCTACTGGAACTCTTGAAACCCTTGCTCACATGACCTTTCTTATGACTCTTGGCTTTTTTAACCTGTTCCTCGTTAGCACCTAAAACATTACGAAATGTAAATACAGTAACAAAAAACTCATCTAAATATTAATCGGTTTCCATTTCATTGTACGTTTACTAAATATTAATTTATTATAACGGTTTTTGCTGTATTTTGCCGAAATTGACGGTAAAAAACTTATTGATTGACAAGTGAGCGTGAAATCGTAACAAAATAATGAGTCATTTAAAAATGTACACTACGCGTAAGGCATTGATTTACTTGTTAATAATTTTATAAACGTACCTACCGTGTTTGTCGAGTTTCGAGTTTCCTTCGTAAAATTTCTCGTCACCGGCAGCTTTTTTCTTGGCTTCTTCGTCCTTGTAGAAGCTTGATTCACCCTTAGCGGCTAAAGCGGCAGCAGCACCCTGTTGGTAACCTTCCTGGCCATGCTTCACTTCCTCTTCAGCTTTCTTTTCTATTTTTTCTAAATTCTCTCCAGCACCTTTCTTCTGAGCAGCGTCGTAAGCATTTTTGTCAACGTATCCACCACTTACTTGTTGACCGAGCAATGGGTGGTATAGCAAACCATTTCCTAGGCCGATTCCACCGACTCCCAATCCACCAATTCCGGGGTGAATAAGGCCAACTCCGTTGCCAACGCCAAAGCCGACGCCTCCAACGCCTCCAACACCACCAACGCCACCAACTCCTACACCGCCGACTCCACCCACACCAGCACCACCGACGCCAACACCGCCAACTCCGAGACCGAGTCCCAGTCCTTGTCCAATGCCTCCAAGTCCGATGCCTCCATAGCCGAGTCCTTGGCCTAAGCCTAATCCACCAACACCGAGTCCACCAACTCCACCAACACCACCAACACCAGTAACAGTATTCAGAACAGTAGACGCGGCTCCTTCTATTTGCTCAGGATAGTCTTCACTTTCTTCCACTTCATAACTATTAGATAGAGGTAATCCAGTTTTTCCGTCAGTACCGAGCGCGTCCAAACGTTCTTTCACATAATCGTATGGAGTCTTCTCATCAGCCAGCTCGACTTTGTGAGCTGCTGCCAACGCAACCAGGGCGAGGGTGAAAACTTGTGTCAACATCATTGTCGATGTGATTGTTACCGACGATTCGAGACTGATGTCATTTCAGTATTGCACTGTTATTTATACTAAGGTTAAATTCGGTGGAACGGAATAGTTTTTGTATTAGTTGTGTGATAGTTTTCACAGGGCGTCTGGGGGCCCGTATCCGGTCGTTTCCTTCCTGTGGTATTGTTTCGACTAGTCCTAATTAGAACGACACTGCTAAAATAAAACAATGTGGTGGTCGAAGACCTTGCTTTCCAGTTCATTGGTGCCGTCAGTGGGGCGTTGGTTTGCGCAACCACCGGACCGCTATGGGTACCGCGTTTTCTAGACAGTTTCTTGTAAAGTCACCCGTGTTATCTAATTGTAGATAACATTTCATGTTAAATCTGAGACTATGTAATGCCAACTACGTTTTTCAGTGGATAACCCGGCGATCATTTTTAATCTGTCAGTTGCAACGACCCGTCGGCTGATTAATCTGTTCGAAGCATAAAGTGAAAAGGTTAATTAAAAACAAAAAATTGGCAACATTTAATAAACAGGTGATTAATTTCCTCTCTGCATTATTAAGCATTATGACCTTGGTTCAGATCGGACGATTTCACGTCATTGTTTTCTTATGCTCAAAATATATGTCGAGGGCTCAGCCAAAGGTTATCCAAGTATTATATTGGGTGTCGATCGACTTGCCAAAGTTGGCCTAAATATGTCACGGAAAAAGCCGCAAGGTGTTTCAAATAATTCATGAATATACAACATAGGTATTGTTTGATTACTTTTTTGTTACATTATTTGACTGCTCCGTTGTATAGTCATCACAAGTGCTGCAGTTGTTTACAAGGTTTTGGATTTTTACTATGACTTCCATATCATTAGATTGATGATTTTATTAATATGCCCTAGCAAAGAAACCAGATATCAAATGGCTTTATACCGAGTCTGTCGAATATATTAATAAATTACGGAATTACGATGGTGACTGTAATACATTAGCGAGTCTGGATACACTCCCAGTGCGGTTACCTATCACTCTTGTCATGTCTTATGAATAATATAACAAACGATATCGTTATGCCTAACGGAAAATATCAATGTTGAAATATACCAGGAAAATGTCACCTTCCTAATACCACTTCAAATATTACCATTTTAAATATTCAGCGGTATTGGATTCATGTTTTCATTTTGTGTAGGCTGTGCTTGTGGTGAATAATTTTATATTTTTAAGAGTACTTAATAAAATAACAAAACATTAGGCTTATTCTCAGCCTGATGTGTGATCTTCTGATCTGGATGTGTGTCTTTATAATTTTGTTTTTTGTTGAATTCTTTCTAATCGTTTAGACCGATTTTGAAGAGTATTGTAGCAGGTTACTGAACAATTTAGATGAGCAACCTTCGTTTCAAATTCAGTAATTTATCGAGGTATTTATCTTTGTTTAAGCGGAAATGAATAATTAATTGGACTATAATTCTACCTCCGTCTGCAGACAAATATGCGTAATGTTTTATTAAAAACATTCCTTGTTAATAAATTACAATAACAACAGCAGACGCCATTTTGTATTCCATTGACAGAACAAGCAGCATTGATGAATATGTAAATCGAAATCAGGAATATAACGCTGAATAATGTAGAAAGGAGTCAAAAGCTTGATTATACAAAAATATGGACAATATTTCCGAAGAATAGAATAGAAATTGTCTAATAACAATAACACAGGAATACTTAAATCAGGACTGAATAGATGTATTTAGTTGCCAAGTGGATGTAAGAAATTTAGTTCAGTAAGTACCTACCGTTAGAGCCTGTTTCATAATGTCTGGATAACCGCTGTGTTGCAGATAAGAACGTAATGTGTATGTGAATTTAATGTGTGTAAGTAATGTGTGTGTAATAATCTGTCACATAATTTTATCGACCCGCCCCAGCTTCGCACGGGTGCAATATGCATTTATTATACATATAAACCTTCCTTAAACTGTCAAAGACCAAGCCGTCACCGGTGACCGCGACCTATTGTTCTTTAACTCGTCGAGTACCGGTTTTATAGACACAATTAAAGAACAATAGGTCGCGGTCACCGGTGACCGCTTGGTGTTTGACAGTTTAATTGTGTCTATAAAACCGGTACTCGACGAGTTAAGAAGCACTCTTTCTGTTAAAAAAACCGCATTAAATCTTTTGCGTAGTTTTAAAAATCTAAGCATACATAGGGACACAGAGACGGTGGAAAACGACTTTGTTCTTATTCTATGTAGTGATTTGTATGAAGGTTGGGAAACAGGCACTAAGTATAATAATAAGACAAATGCTTTATCTGGCGATTTTGCTTTATTGCTATGAGACAAAAATTTTGGTCGTCATCTTTCGTACTATAGAAGACAGTATTGTAAAGTATTGAAAGCACACCTCTGTTTCTATATTCTCTTACCTAGGTACATAGAAATAGTTGAAGTGCTAAAGCACACTAGGTGGTTAGATAGACCCTTTACACAAAGTTGATATTACTATGGCAAACAAAGCCTGCCCAAGCCCTCATTGTTCATAGCATACATGGCTCATTGTTACATATTGATATCAATTCATAGCGAAAGAGCTAGGCTTTAAGAAGATTTATTGCCTCACACGTTCTAAATTTTGGGTTCATTTTAGTAGCTTCACTGCCGTACCTTATCCCAGGTACATAATAATATAATTTAAGAGAAAACTTAACATTGGAATAGTGTCTATTTGAGATCATTATGTTGTTTTATTTCTTATATTAATTTATAGTGGCGTTTTAATAGTTTTTAGCTTGAAGGATTAGCTGGACAAGTCATAAACTACTGATATAATTAATCAAATCAGTACCATTTCTTAAGCAAAGTATAGTGTGAGGCTGTGGATGACCTTGTGGGTTACCAGGGCTCCGACTCGAAGCAGGAGTTGGAATAGTGTAGTTTTTAACTAGTAAGAGTTTGATATGATAATCCCCTTAGCCACATACAAGGCGGGGGTGTCATTTCATGATTTCCCACCCTTAAAAAGAGTACTACAAAATCTAGAGTTAAAAACCATATAATAACATCATAACATCACGCCTTTTTATCCCCGAAGGGGTAGGCAGAGGTGCACATTTCGGCACTTAATGCCACTGTACAATGTAACACCCACTTTTCACTATTTATGTTATGAGTCCCATGTAATAGGGGGTGAGCCTATTGCCATATACCGGGCACATTTTTCCAGACTCCGTGCTACTACTGAGATTTTTAAAAACCCAGTAATACTTTGCCCGACCCGGGAATCGAACCCGAGACCCCTTGCCCGGCAGTCGCACTTGCGACCACTCGGTCAATGAGGCAGTTAAAAACCATTTATGAATAAACTTCTGAACAATATTTATTATTATATTAGAATATAATAGAATAGAATGTTGTTTATTTCCCTAGTTCATATGTTTCAATAATGTCCACAAGTTGATGCCTGGTGTGTTGGACCTGTGGCCGTGTCAGCTACTTACAGTCCACCTATGTTTCTTTGAGAGAGATCTATATACGTGTCGTGAAGTATGTCTTGTGATTTTGTTAGTTATATTATTATTTCATTACTGAGTATTTTTAAATCATCAAAATAAAACGTAATGTTATTGTAATATTTAATACTCAGAATGTATTAGTTCTACCGATCTGAATATAGGTAAATTCACTGACAGATTTCCCTCCATTTGTTTTCAGAATCCAGATGAAAAAATATTGTTTCCTATCTTTTATCTCAGTCTAAGATGGCTTCAGTATATTACTAGACATATTTTCGTCTTCATAGTTTCTGAGAAATATTGCTATAATAAAATCTTTATATTTTAAGAGTACCAGGACTTCAGAAATGGAGTTTATTACGTGACAATCTGACTGGTACGGGATTGTTTATTTTGAGACTAATTAGGTTAAAAATAAAGGTTATTTTATGATGTCATTAGTGGTGTGATTGTGTTGTAAATGATACATTTTTCAACGTTCCGATGTCTGTTTTATCTACATTCTAGTATAATTTTGAGGTAACCTACATACATAGTAATGATATATAAGGTACCAAGGAGTTGTAAATACGCATAGAAATAATTAAAAATATTGCTCATGCATACGTTTACCAGTTGAGGTTTTCCATCCATTAATTACAATGAATTAAACGATTACAAACGAAAAAAAAAAAACGATTACAATGAGACAGTTATCATACGTCAGACAACTCCAGACTTTTTTTACCAAGGTTATCGAACCATAGTTCAGTAGTCTCCTTTAGAATCACTAGACCAATAAGTCCGTCAAAATATAATCAATTCACAAGTTCTTTGTTATCAATGCATGACTATGGCATTCATGCTTGATAGTCTAACCATTCTAAACGTCTTTTCGGTCAGGTTTTGCAAATATGTCATCAGTCATCAATCCAGTGTTGGAATACAAGAAAGGGGGAATCTCAACACTTGGAAAGCGAATGGAGATAACAGTTTAAAAGTATCAAGTTGATCAGAGACATCGTCTGCCTAATTTCTGTTTAATATGACTAGGGGACTTTGTGCACAAAAAGGAGGAGATCCCCGTCTCTCTAGAGATGTGTTGTAACAGGCGTTACACCGTGGAGGCTCCGAAGCAGGTCTCTTTTAGAGGACCCGGTGCCTTCATACAGGTGTTGAGGGTGGCCACCGGGGTGGTTTTAGTGAGGTAAAAATCCCAAACTCCCTAATCTTTTATCCCCAAAAACCTAGGCGCCTTTTGAAAGATACCCCCGGTATCAAAAAAAAAAAAAACAAAAAGGGGACTTTGTAAGTAAGTGCAGTATTGTAGGGCCATAGGTATTCTAGGCTCTATGTAACCTGCCGATAGCACATTACTAAGTAAAAGTGTGCACATACACATAGATATACCTACACTCCGTTTCGTCCTTCTATAATGTATCCTGCGTAGTGAGCAATTTTTTTAGACAGAGTGGGCACACTGATCGAAATCGATCGGGAGTTACTTTTTCAACCATTTAGCTAGAGCTGTCAGGAGCACCACTTTGTCAGTAACATTATACCTTCGTCCACATAATGGAGGCGCGTCTAATGCCATTAACAGAGTACAAATATCCTCTGCTATTATCCTCAATCTGTTGTGTTAAGGAGGTAGACAGATTGGTTGAAAGGGATCGAGTGTCGCATTTGTTTTTAACTTATTGACGAAGAAGTAGGATGATAATTATCTTTGGTTTGACTGCAGTTTCTTATAGATATGTTTGTACATTGTAGGTATTGATCCTCTGTCTGGTCTAGAGAAAATGTTAAGTATTCGTTTTTTTAATAGTCACATTTAAGTTCGACGGTTCATTAATCGGCCGTCACCAACCGACATTGGCAGTATAGTCGACAACATCGTATTGGAGACTCAGTTGCCAAAGAAGAAAAAAAAAATAGTCACATTTCTATTAACTGCACGGAATTAACTATTTTTATAATGGACCTGTATTTGGAAATAGACTCGATTGTGCTAAGCCCAGTGTTTATTATCAAAAGTAGCAAAGCTTCATCAGAATAGATGTAACGTGCACAGCAAACGCCTGTAAGACTTATTATATCAATTCCTTGAATCTACATGATTGCTGCTCACAAATGGAAGGAGGTCGGAATGAGCGATGCTTATTGCCCTCCCTAAGAAATTGGACGATTTACTTTTTATGTTACGTGTGTTGTGTAGCGTTTAATGGATACATTTAATCTGTGTATGGTTCAGTTTTGTATTACCTACTGTTCCATGTTCCGTTTAATAATACCCACACATGTGTTTATGTTCCTAACGACATTAATTTCAACATTAAAATGATATAAAAATATGCTGAAATTAAATGATGTGGCGTTAATATTCAGTATATTAAAAGTTTAGTTTTATCACTCGCAAGCGCCTTAAAATGTGTAAAAGCAAACTCTATGCACATAAATTCCGAAAGACTGAACATAATCCAACCTAAAATAACAACTGACTAAGAGGATGTGGTTCATTTTAAATTAAAACAAAACAAAACAACGAAACTTAATGTAATAATAACATTGTTTTATATTAATAATGCAGCGAATAAGCATGTAGTACTAACGCTGTTGAGCGCCTGATTAAAATACATAAGCAAAAAGTTTTAAATACAGGTATACGCGTCGCATTACGGCAGGCGTTGATCAAGTTTCTTATAACTTGTTACGAACAATTAAGTGAGTTTGTTGAAGGAGTGTAACGATCTCGTATGAGTATATTAGGTAATGGAAATTTCTCTGTAATTTTCTTATAACACGCATGTAATTTGGTGTTTTGAACCTTATTAACACGGGCTTGGGGGTGCTAATTGATACTTATCAAGAAAATTAAAGAGTAATGTTATTTTCTTGACGCTTATTAACGATATCTTATTGGAAACAAATACAAATTACAAGCTAAACCGACTATCTTATGCAAGCCCAGTTGTGTATTCGCAAATAACAATCTAAATCACATCAGACACTTTCTTTTTTCGAAAAATTTGCATAGACCGCCTCACTTATACCAAGAACTATTATCAAAGAGTTTTTTGCGGTAATTATTCATTACATGTGCTCGAAAAGGAAACTATAGAGATAACATCATAGCAGTTTTGTTCGTACAGAATTCATTTTGGAATATAAAACGGAAGCAGTTTTTGCAACCGTCGAGGAAAATCTAGATGAAATTCACACCGCTTTCGGTCTTTTTTTGCATACCTAATGTTCCGTATTTTTACAGTGTATGACTCTTTCTCGAACAAATTCGTTTTAATTCTTCCTTTGTTTATAGTAATACATGCTCAGTTATCGTAAAAGTCTGATTTAGGTGTTATGTTGGACCACAACTCTACTTATTACTTTGACAAAAGGTCACTTACTAAAGGCATTTGGTACAACCGACGCTTTCTCATGCTCTCTGGCTCGGTGACGGCGGGATGCACAGCTTTAAGGCTCCAATCTGGACACATGCCTCTTAATAGTTTCGGATTCATGATGCATAAAGTAGAATCACCAAATTGTGTTGTATATGATATTGTAGAGGATGTGCTACACATTTTGTATGAGTGTCAACGTATTGAATCTCAGAGGAATCAGGTTTTTAGTTTTAAGAGCTTTAATATTGGTTTTTATTACAGTGTTTTAGCGTCACCATTGTCATCTGAGGCTAGAAAATTGTATAGTTTAATTATTTTGTGTTTGAGCTTAAGGGTTAGTTCTGCTTTATTTTTTGTATTGAATTTTGTATCCTATAATAGGGCTGACATTTTCCTCTAAGGAAAAAAGCCCTTCTTATTAAATAAAGATTAAAAAACAACTTTACTTATCTTTGTGCCAGTGATCTGCTTGCTACTGACATACAGAAACGCTAAACTTAGACAGTATTCAGTCGATTATTTGTCCAAAACACACAAAGAAAAATAATAAAATTAAAAACTTAATTTAAATAGCCGAAAATGATAGCTCATTTAAACATTTTCGCAGTTTCAACCACGGTTTTGATCGCACCGTATAAATATGCGGTTGACTTTAAAATTTATATCAATTCGAAACAAACAATTCAGTTTTAAGGCTACCACGATTAAAATACAGCCAATAATTAAAGCCAAGTGACGGTTTTAAAAATGAACCGCCATTTTTAATTCTCTTGGACTTTTCCCTTTTTGTGTTCGCCATTTGGGTTAATTTTTTTAAAAATTAAAAGGATTGGCATTTTTGTCAAACATAAAGCTTAACTTTTTAGGATTCCGTACTTAAATGGTATTTATGGGGACTTTGTTATTAAAGTACCGTTGTCTATCCTCTAGACAACAGGATATTTTTTGGACTAAATAGAGGATATTTATTTTATATATATAATAGACGACATATAGCCTCGACCTCGACCCCTCTGTGGTTCGAAACTAGTAGAGCTTTTCTCTGTATATTCACGTGAGTAACCCGCCATTTTTAGTTAATTTAGTAGGTATTTTTTTTTTTTAAGGGGGGAAAATCATCGAATGACTGCTCCCGCCTGGGTGAGGCGGAGGGGAGTGTCAGACTCTTACTGACTAAAAACCACCCCGTTCCTTCTCCTGCACGTCGAGCCGGAGCCCCGGTTACCCGTTAGGTTCTCCGCGACTCCGAATCGGCATCGGCCCTATTGGGCCCCATCTGTGGTGGTCTGATGGCTCTTTGAGGCGCGCGCGGAACGCGACGCGCCGTACGCTCGGGTCTGTTTCTGGTCGGACGGGGAGCCACCCATGCTCGCCGTCCGCAGGCCCGCGCTTACGGTGGCCGGAGATCGTCCCGCGATCCCCGACGCCCGGTGTGTCCTTCGCGATGGCCGGGTTGCGAGGAGGCAGCGCTTCGCTGCCTCACGCGTCCCGCCTCCTCCTTAGCTAGCATGACTGCTTCGCAAAAGGAGGAGACGGCATCCCAGTCCCCCTCGCTCCGCATCATGGTCTGCACTAGGCCCGGACGCGAGAGGTCGCCATCGCCGATCACTTCCCTGAGGCCACGGCGGTGCTCAGTCCACGCAGGGCATTCTCCCACAGTGTGTTCCACCGTGTGCTCAGGGCGGCCCTCGCAGTGATGACACCCGGGCGTTTCCTCCCGCCCCATCAGACACAGGTACCTCCCGAAACTTCCATGTCCGGTGAGGACCTGCGTCAGGCGGTAGGTGAGGACGCCGTAGCGTCTCTCAAGCCACTCCTCAAAGAGGGGACTTACCGCTGCAATGGCAGCGAGCCCAAATTTAGTAGGTATGTCTCACGATAGTTATTATAAAAACATTTTTTTGTGTTTGTAGTTTTAAGTACTTAGTTTTACTTTTAGGCTTAAATTTTTTTTCATGCCCTCTTACACACATAGTATTTTTTAGGTACTGTTTTCCTGTCGAAGGTCTGCAGGAAGAGATTCCTACGGGAATATGTAGTACCGGTGTACTGTTGTAAGTTATCATAGCCTCGACATTTAAAATAAAATCGCTGACACCGCATCCAACGGGGATGCTCACATTGATGCGTCAAGTTTACCTAACATTATACGTTTTATTTCATTTATTAGAATGACACACACTTACTTTGGACCTCGTGGCGGACACACTAAGGGTTTTGTAATTTTACTATTTTCTTATTATATTTCTAGACATTCTAAAAAGTGTTTTTTTTAAGTGAGTGAGACTGTACCCGATAACAGTACCTCCCATAAATTTATATATGTATTCTCCTGTTTACTGTCTGTGTGTTGTGCATAAATAAATACCTAAATAAATAAGACCGCTTAGTTTATAGCTAATTGTTCAGTTTACGTCGTCGGCTAAACTTACAGACATAATCGGAAAGGTCAAACTTTCTCCTATACGTACTTATATGTAATAATTGATGGACTTTACTTTCTACTACTTAAATCTAGGTACACTAAAACTGGTTGACCTTTGACCCCTGTTTGCCGCAGAAGCTATATTAATGTTGTCTTAAGTTTTAAAATGCGTGGGAATGTTTTTTGTGTATTTCTACGAAAAACTTATTGTATTTTTTTATTTGATTAATAATACGGTGTTTTACAACCAATCAAATTCAATACTATTATCGAAACGTCAAAAACGATATTGTTCTATGAATTTTGTATCAAAAAATAACTTATGACGTCATCATATTTTCGAGTCAAATAGCACGCTTATTTCTAAAAAAAATTGCTAGAATAAATCGAAAATTAAGCATATCGTCAAATATATGAATGGAATTGTAATTATTTTTGAATATTGAATTGGATTGAAAAATTAAAATAATTTATTGATGCCCCAGGAAAATATCTAATTTATTTGTTTATTTCAAAACGTGTTTTATCATCATCACAAATATCCCGTCTTAGTCCCCAACTGGACTAGATAAGTCTATTAAAGAAGTAAAAGATTCAACGAACGCTGCTGTACGGACTCTTTCAAATACACATATAGCCCCTAAGTCATCTATTAGCCTCCCTTTTTGAGCCGCAGAGGGCTTAACGGGTTGCCGGGGCTCCGATTCGAAGTACAGGAGTAGGAATGGGGTGGTTTTTAGTCAGTAAGAGTCTGACCCTCCCTCTCGCCTCACCCAGGCGGGAGCAGTCATTCGATGATATATCAAAAAAATAAACTCTTAAAGGGAGTAAGTAACCAATCCGAATTAAACGACTCATGTAAAATCATCTAAGTGTGGGAGAGACATGCTTCGGCACGAATGGGCCGGCTCGACCGGAGTGATACCACGGCCTCACAGAAAATTGACGTGAAACAACGCTTGCGTTGTGTTTCGTCATGTGAGTGAGGTTACCGGAGGCCCAATTACCCTAGTGCCCGTCCCTAGTCCCCGTCTCCCGAATACCCAAATTCTCCACAATCTTTAAATTACCAATTCCCAAAAGGCCGGTAACGCACTTGTAACGCCTTGGTGTTTCCAGTGTCCATGGGCGGCGCGGCTGCTTACCATCAGGTTATCCGTTTGCTCGTTTACCGGCTTATGCTATAAAAAATAATCTTACTTCATGTAAGATACAAAAATCTCAACAATACCACAAAGGTTACAAATCAAAATTCTTTCACTGAAAGTAGCTCACAATAATCAAGGAAAATACACGAAAAATTGAACTTGTCATACCAATACATCGTTTCGGTATTTTTCGTTCATTTTCGGAACATATTTATTGAAGAGACACATTTCCGATGATCACTGGTTTCTTATTTAGATTGCCCATTACATCCGACAACCGGTTGGAAACAAGAAAATAAGCTGAATATGCGAAAAGCAATTTCTCACTCAATTAACTAGATATATTGAGTTATTTCTTTCTAAGAACTCGAGTAATTTGTACGTAACAAATATCATATCGATTTGTGATACCGAAACTCGTTCGTTTCATTCTTGGTGTTTGATTTGAAATTGTATTTCGTGAGATTGGTATACGTTTTGTAGTTATTTTTTCAACATTGTTCCTAACTTATGCATTCAAAGTCAAAGTCAAAGTCAAAATTACTTACTTCAATTAGTGAAACAAGTGAATTTATTTCTGCAAATAGGCTACAAGGCAGCACTTTTACACGTCAATTTTATCAAGCGAACGATGAGGTCGACATTTCCTAACTGACCAGTAAGACACTTTTGAACGACAACAACAAAAATTTTGAAGTGAAGTTAGTTGCTCAATGCAAGGTGTAGATTCCCTATTCCATTGTTAATAAACTTTTGTAGCACGCATTTCATTCTCCATTCTCAAAACCTCGTAGCTAAAAATGCTTTCATAAACACTAAACCACTAGACTAACGACCCAGTCACAAAGAAACCTTACACAAGGACAATTTTACTTTTAGTCTACAAATAACTTCACAAAGCTTCCAAAGAAATTGAAAGTGAAAATTACTTCAAGAGCAATTACTTAAAAGTAAAAATCGTACGAGACGTTCACAAAAAGATTCGCTCGCGACAGTTTCACACACACTGTTTTATAATGATGATGACAGACTAAGTGAAAATATTTTTATTATAGTATACATATTACCAGTGGCTTAGCATATCTTGGCGGGGCCCCGTATAAACATTTGTTTGGGGGCCCTTATGAAATGTAAAAATTTCTTAAAAGAGGTATTTTTTACATAAAATACCTCCTCTACCCAAATTATCAGACAATGATTAGATACTTTAGTTTCTGCCCTGGAATAGATTTCTCTATTCCATGGTTTCTGCCAACCTCATGCATTTTGTGATTACTGAAATAAAATGTAAATTGAGAAGTTTTTATATTTTTGCTGACACACGTTGGGGGCCCTCGTAGTCCGGGGCCCAATATAATTGATACGGCAGATACGGCGCTAGCTCCGCCCCTGCATATGACGGGGAAAAGTAACTAGGCAGTAAAAATATCTTTGAATTATAAGCGTGCAATTCTCTTAGCGGGAATTCAAGTGAGCGCCATATTCTGTATAAATGTTCGGAAACAATGAAAGTGAGACGGATACATTGAATAATGCATGAGCTGGCCTATCTAGACTTATGGTTAAATACTAACCGTGTTATGTCACGCTTGAAATACTAGAAGGTACTTTTATTCGGATAACAACATGAAATCACGGAGGTTTTTTATTCTTAAGGGAGCTTACTAAACAGGGCTTAGTAACACGCTACGTGTTGTACAGAAAAACTTGTGTTAAATATCAGACATGAAAAAATCTTAGCTTGTTATTTTACTCAAAATGTGATTTAAAGTTAGAAGAAAAGAACATCTTCTTGCATCTTTATTAATAGCACAATCCATTCATTTCTTATTTGACCGTTCTCATCCTTTCGACCCGTATTTGTTATTGTCATGTTGAGGTATTTGAAACACATACGTATATAAAATCACGTCTTTTATCCCCAAAGAGGTGCACATTACGGCACATAATGCTATACTGTAAAATGTAACACCCACTTTTCACTATTTATGTTATGAGTCCCATGTAATAGGGGGTGAGCCTATGGCCAAATACCGGGCACAATTCCAGACTCCTTGCTACTACTAAGATTTTTTTTTAAAACCCATTTATACTTTGCTCTATCCAGGAGTTGAACCCGAGACCCCTTGCCCGGCAGTTGCACTTGAGACCACTCGGTGTCTCTTAGAAAACTTAAAAGTTTCATTCACTGCCTCGTTGGCCGAGACACAAACATCTTTTTGCATCTTTGTAAAAAGCACAATTCATTCATCTATTTAATTATCCTCTTCCTTCCCACCCATGTAATTTATTTATACTTTATTACACACACAGAAAAAAAATTGTAAACATTGCAATAGTAATTTGAGTACAATGGGCGGTCTTATCACACGCGGCGATTTCTTCCAGACAACCTTTGGATGGAATTTTTGAAAAGAATCTGGGAATGGGTGGTAGTTGCACAATAAAATAAAACCAAAATAGAAGAAAAACAATAAAAAACAAATTAAACAATCAATGAAACTTACAGACTGCATATAATACATAAAAGATAAAAATGGCAAAACTATGTAATAAACATATACCTTAATGTAAAATGATAACTGTATTTAGTTACGTGTATGTGTGTGTGGTGTGTGTGTATGTGTGTATGTGATGTTATATGTACAATATCAACCAATCAACGACCTAGTTATAGTCCACTAATGAACTGTAAGTCTGAACAAAGGTGGTGACATAATGTATACTACCTTAGGCACATAAGTAAGAATATGTTCCATCCTATCTATACACGTCTTTAAACGACCTAGCACTCATTCGTCTAGCTGAGCCTAGTCTAACTTATAGCCAGTCCCCATACCTAAAGGATTCAGCTGAAGTCTAAACCAGGATGAATGTTTTCAGATTACAATGGAACCACTCCTTCTCAAAGAAAGGTAAATATATACCTATATAGTAGGTAGATATGGATATTGCTTTTATGGCTAGGGTTGAGCTTAGTACAAAATATTGGGGCTTCTATTAAGTTTAAAAAAGCTGTTTCGCTTGTTTTATTGTTAGCTCAGCGTGGGTGAGTATGTAGATTTCAAACGCGAATTTTGAATCTTATAGCAGTGGAACTAATTAGTACTTCACGAAACTACTTCACGAATGGACCAGCTCGACCGAAGCGATACCACGGCCTCACAGAAAACCGACGGAAGTAACGCTTGTGTTATGTTTCGTCCGGTGAGGTTACCGGAGGCCCAATCACCCCCTCCCCTTCCACAATCTCTCCAATCCTTGAATCCCCAACGATCGTGAAACTCACCAAAGGGCCTGTAATGCATTTGTAACGTCTCTGGTGTTACAGGTGTCCATGGGCGACGCCGATTGCTTACCATCAGGTGATCCGTCTGCTCGTTATGCTATAAAAAAACTTGAACACCATTTTAATTCACCTCAACGCAAACTTTCCTGAGATATGTCGGAATGTAGTAGTGGTAATAAGATCCTGTGTAAATAAAATGCCGTTTTGATTCCTAACTGAGCTCCTATCGCATTAGAAATAAAATACTACATATTTTCAATCGTGGGAACCCTACCTTCAAAAATACGTTCACATTTAATTCCAGGCGATTCGAAGTGCTAAAAAGGTTGGCTTTTCTAGAAATTTCTTGGGTTTTATTTGTGTTGACATCAATTTGGACCGAAATAAAGTTTCAAATAAACGGCAAAGGTTACTATTTTCGTGGATATTGGCTATATTTTTAGACTTTGTTAGGTCGGAAAATTGAAATTCGGCGAAATTATTGCCGTGCGAGCGGTTAAGCTATGCTTGTCGTAATTGGTTTGCAGATGAATGAGAATCTCAGCAAATATTCGTACAAACGAGCAGTCGAATAAATATGGAAATATATGTCGTAAGTGGTTTATTTTAGGATTTATTTGATTGAACGTAAAAACTCATTAGGCAGTTCTGTTAAGCTTAGGAGTGATAAATATGAATTTATCGTATAGGTATACATTGTAGCAGTTATGTTTATAAATACTGTGATAATTGTGATGATTCATTAATTAAAAAATATAATAAAATTTCTATAACGTTTTGTTGGTTGTTGCAAGAAAAAAACTAAAGTTAATTTTGTGATGTTATTCTATGGAACACAAATTCAATACTACCTTATCACCCAATTTTACTAGTCGAACGATACAGTATTTTTATATAGAATTTTTGAGTGTGAAAGAGCTATGCTTCAGCACGTATGGGTCGGCTCGACCGGACTGATACCACGGCCTCACTGAAAACCGACGTCAAATAACGCTTGCGTTGTGTTTCGTTGTGTGAGTGAGGTTACCGGAGGCCCAAATATACCTCCTCCCCAGTCTGTTCAATCCCTGAATCCCCCACATTCCTCAAATTCCCAATTTCCAAAAGGTAACGCCTCTCCTGTTACAAGTGTCCATGGACGACGTCGATTGCTTACCATTGGGGGCTTACCCGTGAATCCAATACCGATCGATCGACATTGGTATTGTCAAATTTCGTACTCTCGAGTTGCCACACCAGCGCCCATTGCATCCGTATTGCGTGGATATTGAATGAACTAAATGGTACCGAGTTTGGCTTTATATTCCGTACTGTGAATGCTATGCATTGAATAATTATTGAGATTTTATTGGAGTGAAATTGCATTGACATTGAGATTGGTTTCAAGAGTAAGGACCCAGGTGATCCGTCCGCTCGTTTACCGGCTTAATCCATAAAAAAAACAAAAAAATACCAACGCATACTCCTTTCTGATCACACAAGTTTTTCCAACCACACTCAATCTAGGTATAGATTTCCAACGAGTTGCAGTAAATGGATAATAAATTGGTGTCTACATAGCATACTATGTACGGGCGAACACGGGTGTTATAGCTAGTTGAACATCAATCATACATGACGAGTTATGAGTGACACACTGACACCGTGCTGCTTTAAGTGATTACTTCCAAATTGGGTCAATCAGTCTTCTATGTGTGTGTGGGTGTGTGTGTACAGAGAGAATTGTTTATCGCATTATTATGATATTGTGTTTATATTGTTTGTATTTTCTTGAAGGTGTGAGTAGAGGTGTTCATCCTACCAACTATTCCATCAACTGCCATGTATATAGTTACGACAGAGTGGAATAATTTTTTTTACCACCCTTTCTATGAGTGCCATGACATTTTTTTTATGGGATAAGCCGGTAAACGAGCAGACGGATCACCTGATGTAAGCAGTCAGCGTCGCCCATGGACACCTGGAACATCAAGTCCGTTACCATACTTTTGGGGATTATGAATTAGGATTGTTGGGGAAGTGGGGGGGGGGGAAATAATTGGGCCTCCGGTATCCTTATTTTATGAAGAATTGACTCATAGTCCAGGTATAGATTGCAATAAAAAAGAGGAAAAACAACCTAAGTATAATTTAAACATAACATGGTTGGTTGTTGTTAACATAACCTCCTTAGCTGCCCTTTCGACGATTAAAATATATGACGTTATGTTTTTATTTTTACAATATACTTACGTTGGTGTGTCAGTGGAATAAAATTAAAAGATAGCTACCGTGTCACCCTTTGCTCGACATTTTTTCTGTCGGGCTTTCCACTTTGTTAAGCTTTTGCTGGCTCACCGAACACGACCGTGAGAGGCTAAAATGGTATGTGGGTTTTAGAGACAATAATAACTGACTTACGTCTAAAAATATTTTGATAAAATAAGTACTGATGTACGAAATTGCCATAGTAAATCTTAGTGAGTTCTATGCTTCCTGATCATGGCAGAATAGGATACGATTGTTACCAGTCTTATTGTTCTCGTGAGTCGTAGAACTCATAGATACCCAAGCGGTCACCGGTGACCGCTCTCCACTACCTACATTATAGACCTTATTTCCAATGCGTAGAGACTACTTTTGTATGAACAAATTTAGGGGATGAATTTCAACGGGTAGGAGTAGATTCAGACGACACACTTAACAAAGACCAAATAGTTAATATGTATGATAAATGTGAAGCTTTTAAACCACAATCTTCAATCCGCATGAGCATGAAATCAACGTCGGAGCATGAAATCAACCAGTATTGTAAAATAACAAATCCCGATGACATTGGTATGAGTAGGGCGCCCTCCAGCTATGTGAAGTGACGATATCCGCAAGGTGACTAGCGGTGACGAGCTGAAGACCGAGCTCAGTGGCTTGCCCTTGGAGAGGCTTATATCAAACAGTGAACGAACATAGGCTTCAGCTTAGCGTTCACTATTGGATGTTCATTTCGTTATCTTCAGATGATGATGATGAAATCCTGATGAGAGATAGATAAGACTCTAAACAACTATTGTTTCATGCATCAGTACTTAAGCAAAGATATCCAAATATCTACAGATCTGCAACAGAATATTGGACTACAAGCTGAACCTGTTCCAAACTACCCCACATCTCACTTTACCTCGAGTAAACCCACTTTAATCACGTATTAACTCGTCGAGTACCGGTTTTATAGACACAATTAAAGAACAATAGGTCGCGGTCACCGGTGACCGCTTGGTGTCTGACAGTTTAAACTAAAACTAAGTCTAACTACATAGTACTCGCATAACTAGCTTTCAAGCCTTACCGAGATTCCTTTAGAATACCGCATTCCATTATAATATCATCCCTAAGTTATATACTTATGTACTGTGACAAATGTTTAGGTGAGACGCGCTGTGTAATGTCGGATACGGATGGCGTAAGAAATGGAGTGCAAGTGTTTTAAATGTAGTTATGTGTGACATGTTAGCTGCCAATTTCATGTTCATGTTAGTTGGACATGGATTTGCAATTTATGTCATTAAATAGTATACAAAATTATCAACGTATATTTTCAGTAACACGAAAAAACAGGTTCACCATGTCTATGGTGAACTGGTATATTACTGGTAATATACGACCGTGAAGTTATACAAGCAGAAACTTTATAAATCGTGTTCGAAGCCAAAGGAAGGCTTTCTTTAGACGGCAATTGTTAGGGGATCTGGTGTCATTTGACATAAAACAAAGAAATTGTAAACTCTTTTTTATAAGATAAGCCGGCAAACGAGCAGAGCAGCAACTGATGGTAAGCAATCGGCGTCATCCATGGACACTTGGAACACCGGTGGCGTTACAAGTGCGTTCCCGGGATTTCGGAGATTAGGAGTTTGATGATTGTTCGGGGATTGGAGAGATTGGGGAAGGTAAAAGTAATTGGGCCTCCGGTAACCTCACTCAGACTTTCGCACAACGCAAGCGTTGCTTCACGTCGGTTTTCTGTGAGGCCGTGGTGTCACTCCGGACGAGCCGGCCCATTCGTGCCGAAGGCTCTCCCACACTTGAACTCTCCATTGACTACCTAACCCATATCACTCTAAACGAGGATAGCATATAACGGCAGCTGTATTAATATCCTGTCCTACCTTTATTATTACATTAAATGCACGTTACCTTAGTTAATGTATGTAAGCAGCTTGCTTTCGGCTTTAAACATCGTCTTGTTAACTTGTTCAAACTATGTTTGTTAACCTTAGAAGATTTGATGTCCTTGTAAGTGTACTTTAAGCAACATTATAATTGTCATTGCCGTCTGGTTTGTTTAGTGATAAGTAGGTAAGTGGGTCTCTCAAATGCAGTTCTAGGGTCAGACATGTTTGGTATATATACATATCTTTAGCCATATACTAAGGCACAATTCCAAAATTCATTTTATAAGGAAGGGGTTGAATAGAATATCGATAATGCTTTTGCTTATTTATAAGCCTCACGCAATTTTATTCCAATTATAAAGATGGAATGAATAGGTACTACCAATTAGTAAATTCTGGTTCTGTCTACCATGAGTCTGTTATAGACCCAACCCATCCATAGCGCAACGTTTCGTGTGCTCGATTCTCTTTAACCATTCTCCTTTCTGTATTTCACCGATTTTACCTGGATTGGGATGTAGGTAACTATGTTAAATGAAATTTGTTTCCAAACGGACCCACGTGTTATATATATATATAGACCATAATAGAGACTGTCTCGTTGGCCGAGTGGTCGCAAGTGCGACTATCGGGCAAGGGTCACGGGTTCGATTCCCGGGTAGAGCTAACAAGTACTAAAAGGTTTTATTAAGAAAATCTTAGTTTTAGCATGGAGTCTGGAATTGTGCACGGTATATGGCAATAGGCTCACCCCCTATTATATGGGACTCTTAACATAAATAGTGAAAAGTGGGTGTTACATTGTACATAACATAACATCACGCCTTTTATCCCCGAAGGGGTAGGCAGAGGTGCACATTATGCCACTGTACAGCAGCATGAAGTTACATTTTAAGTTACATCTTACAGCTGCATTAAGTGCCATAATGTGCACCTCTAACCCTTCGGGGCTCAAAGGCGTGATGTTATATTATGATCATAATATAGAAGTGTCATATGACGAAAACAGCTACACAACAGTGTTTATCATTCGGAACAAATAAATTCAGTTTGCCTCATTACCCTTTAAAATACGTACAGTAAAATATACTTGGTAACACCGAGTACTTGTTAATATTACCCAAGCCTGTGTACCTACTGACATTCTGACACATGTCATTGGCAGACTTTAGCTGACTGGCTGTCAGTCCTTTGGCAGTGCCAGCCGTAATAAGCGAACTGAATTTCTGAAGCGCTTTTTATGTAGCGAAAATATGTAAAGTAATTTTGTTTTTTAATGTGCTTTGATAAAAATGTGGTAGTCACCGTAGTGATACCACGGCCTCACAGAAAACCGACGTGAAGCAACGCTTGCGTTATGTTTCGTCGTGTGAGTGAGGTTACCGGAGGCCCAATTAACCCCTTCCCTAGTCTCCCGAATCCCCGAATCCTCCACAATCCTCAAATTCCCAATTCCTAAAACGGTAATGCACTTGTAACGCCTTGGTGTTGCGGGTGTCCATGGGCGGCGCCGATTACTTACCATCAGGATCACCGTCTGCTCGTTTACCGGCTTATGCTATATAAAAAAAATGTTTGTATGATTAGATTTTGCAATTATCTTATCAAATGGCCGTAAAGTTTGTGAAATTGGTTGTAAAGACAAATGCCGAACATGAGGTTGAGCCAAAAAATAGTCGGTATCTTACTGATGGTTTTTCAATTACGACAAGAGCCAAGAATGTTTATTTTAAAATTATGTTTGTACTTAATCTGTCTTATCTCGTTTTAGGTCAACTTACACTCATATATTTAATTTTTTTTCGGGCTGTTTTTCGTTTTCCACCACTTGATATATCAATATGACTAATTTCACAGAAAAAAAGTTTAAACTGTCGTTTTTTTCTTTTCCTCTTATAATATCTTTTGATTCATTTCTTTGCTGGAACCAAGACTAATAGTTATTTGTGTCCCTGGGACGCGCCGGACTTCAGCGTGTCAGTGTTTCATGGTTGTATCTACTGTAGATCCTAGCTTACAGGAGTTGCAGCCGTCTTGGGGGGTTGTGGCTTGTCCCATTAAAAAATAATTCTACAGAACTAATATTGTAAGTAAAGAAGCAAATCCTTACTTCATTTAGTACAACTAAATCTTACATATATATACCTACCACTAAAATATACAACATAGTCTTCTCAAAGCATTGTCTATTCCAGTGATGAGTCGAGCAGTAATTACACGACTGTCCGGAACTCAAACTAGCTCTTTGTGAGCTCATTTTGTACAGCCAACTTGCTATTAATGTCAGGGGTAGGTAGAGGTACACCCTTATAGTACCTACAGCTTCGTTTAATATTAGTTTTATGTAGTACACTTACTAAGACTACCTAATTATCTAGTGAAAATATGTGTCACATACACTTAGAGAATTTAACCAAAAATACTCAATTAAGTAATGTATAAATGCATAAATACATAAATGTCGTGGTGGCCCGGAGGTTTAGAGCCCGCCCCCTTCACATGTATCCTCATGCATGAGACGGGGGCGTCCTAAACCTCCGTGCATCCTCGTGCGGGTTCGAAACCTACCAACGGCAAGTACCAATGTCACTTTTTCTGAGTTATATGTACTTTCTAAGATTGTTTACACCATTGAAAAACGGCGAAGGAAAACATCGTGAGGAAACCTGGGCTTATAATTTGTATTATAAATTTGTAATCGCCAACTCGCATTGAGCAAGCGTGGTGATTAATGCTCAAACTTTCTTCGTGTGAGAAGAGGCTTTGCCGCTTTGCTCAACAGTGAGCATTTATAGGCTGTTGATGATGATGATAATGATGATGATACATTTAGTAATTTTTAGGTTCTGTGATGTTATTGAGTACTTTAAACTGGTGGGCCGTGGTATTACTCCGGTCGAGCCGATCCATTCGTGCTGAAGCATGGCTCTCCAACACTTATTTTACTACACAGATATTATAACTCATACTAGCCACCCGCCTCGGCTTCGCACAGGTGCAATATCCATGTATTATACATATAAACATTCCTTAAGAATCACTCTATCTATTAAAAAAAACCGCATCAAAATCCGTTGCGTAGTTTTAAAGATCTAAGCATACGTAGGGACAGACAGACGGCGGATAGCGACTTTGTTTTATACTATGTAGTGATAGTGATACGGACATGATGCTAAGTAATGTTACGTCGTACTTACTGTATGTGTTTGTCTGTACTTTACAAGGAAAACATATATGAAACTATGTTTACGTAAAAAAGTAAAAGAGTATAATGACATTTTTATATAATACCTACCTTATTTCATGCACGCTTTCCGTCATAATGTTAGGTATCATTGTGCTACTGTAAATAATGCCCCATCTTTAATTACGTCATTGTGCAAGTGGCAATGGCATCTTGAAAAACCTGTGATATATCTAACTCCTTTGTTTTAAAATATTCGATTTATTTTTAACAATAAAATTGGAATGCTTACTTTTTTTTAAACGTTGCCCCACATTTGTATTTTCTCCTGTGTCGTGGGTGCGTTTACAAACATTCATGATACAAGTTCACATACAACAACAATTGGAATTGGATTGCAACAACAATTTGCGGATCACACAAAGAGTTGTTCCGTGCTTGAATCGAACCCGCGACACGTTGCGCGGCAGCCAATTGCCCAACCACCGCGCCAACCGTGCAGTTATAGCCAAAGTGGCAACAATGGCACTTTGAATAACCTGTGATATGTCTAACTCCTTTGTTTTAAAATATTCTAATCTGTACAATGCAACACCAACTTTTCACTATTTATGTTATGAGTCCCATGTAATGGGGGGTGAGCCTATTGCCATATACCGGGCACATTTCCAGACTCCGTGCTACTACTGTGATGTTTTTGAAAAACCCAGTAATACTTTGCTCGACCCGGGAATCGAACCCGAGACCCCTTGCCCGGCAGTCGCACTTGCGACCACTCGGCCAATGAGGCAGTCTCAAGTTCTTAAAATAATGCAACAGAAAAACACCTTTTTCTTTATTAGGATAAATATTATGTTTTAAACAAATAATAGCCTTCTATGACATCTAAAATGTTCCTTAAAACCTTATTGAATCTTTATTGTTTAACAAAAACCTAATTTCAACTTTGCCCCACAAAGCTAAGATTCAGTTTTGTGTGAAAAGTAATTGGCTTAGAGAAAGCATTGCGTTTATGAATAGTGTTGCGGATGCTTTAATTAGTTGATGGAAATGGCGTGCGCATGCGCTCTTGTGGGTAGGGTTGTCACTTCGTTGAACTATGTGTATGGATTATATATTTTTTATATTTCCTTGGGATTGTAGATATTGTTACAAATTATAGAGATTAGGATTCAGATAAAAACCTCTTATTAGGAATGTCGTTACTAACTCCATATTGCGTGTAAATTATCGTATACTAGCTTTTACCGGCTTCGCTCGCGTCACAAAAGGATAAAAAGTAGCCTATGTGACATATACCAATACACACAGCGCCATCTATACCAATACTTTTGTTTTCCCTCGGGAATATCAAATTTTACCGGGATAAAAAGTACCCTATTATTTAATCCGGACTTCTAACTTTACGTCTGCATTACATTGTACAATGGCATCAAGTGCCGTAATGCACATCTCTGTCTACCCCTCCGGGGATAAAAGGCGTGATGTTATGTAATTGTAATGTGTAGTATAAAAGCAATTTCAACTTATTACCAGCTGAAGAGCATCAGAACTCGAATCCATAAATTAATTAATTGTTTCAGTATAACAAACAAGACGGCAATATTATCGAATATTGTTATTATATAGCTCGATGTTCTACGGGATTATGACGTCATCCGCAGCTTTCCATGTTTCAGGCTTACAGGGATTAACTGTCGCTGAAACAAATAACATTAACAGCGATCTGTTAACGAGTCTTTGGTATAATGCTTTAAGTGTTATATTTTTGTAACTGTCGCATGTTATATTGTATTAGTTATAATATATGTATTTAATAGGTTCTGCCCGCGACTTTGTACGCGCAATCCGAGTTCTCCCATACGGGTAGGATTTTCAGGACTTTTTTCTGCCTTAAGAACCCTCTCCTGACGATGACAAACACAACAAAAAAATAAATCATCCAAATCGGTCTAGCCGTTCTCAAGTTATGGCGTGACAACAGGAAACGGGTTTCATTTTTGTATATATAGATTTATTTAGACTTTTAAGGACACATTATGGTACATAAGATGGGCTAAAAGCCATATGACATTATTTATTATATGATTTCATTACTAACGTAATCTGGTCGAGGATGCTCGATTGGTTTCAAGCCATACCGGGGTTTAAAGTGTGTATGTATTTTTAATTGTAACATGAGAATTATTTGCCTATTCTAAGACCATAATAAAAATATCTGGTTCAGTATTCATGTAAAAAATTAGTACTTACAAAAAGATTTTTTTTAATAGTTTTTTACTACTCTGTGTGCCAACCCTACAATGCTCCAATGCTCTTGACATTGACTCGATTGTGATTCGATGATGCTAATCGACACTCAGTGGAACGACTTGCCCCCGATGACGATGACGGTCGAAAGCGACTCAGAACATATGAATCACGTTCATTAGGGAATAAACTTGAAATAAGAGAAATAAATAAGAAGTCAGAAGAGTGAAAGAAGGGATATATCATTTCTTCTTTGATGTTCGACACAAAAGGAACCCTTTTTGTTTGAGTGGGGTAAATCATCCAATGACTTCTCTCGCTCGGTTGAGTCGAGAGGGTCAGGCTGTTACTGACTAAAAACTACCCCGTTTCTACTCCTGCATTTCGAGCCGTTAAGTTCTCCGCGGCTCCGTATCGGCATCAGCCGTATTGGGCCACAAAAGGAACCCTTAGGTTAATAATAGCAGAAGAAAACGAGCCTTAAACCTTAAGCAGCTTAGGATTTGGGCCGACAGAAGGACTTGTGTTATCTATATACCTACAGT
Organism: Spodoptera littoralis; assembly: GCA_902850265.1. NCBI lineage: Eukaryota > Metazoa > Arthropoda > Insecta > Lepidoptera > Noctuidae > Spodoptera > Spodoptera littoralis. Next base: position 12,012,341 of record LR824544.2, read on the forward strand.
CTAATAATTGCAAAGTTTTTTTAAAGATTAATGTGACGATGCTATGTAGCCGTAGATCAAACTCAGGACTCAAATAAAAGTTTGTGTCAGTAAGAAACGGAATAATCATGTACTCAAGTATTTATTGCATTCATAATGTACATATACAGGTGGTTAGAAAATACAATAGTAACAATTATGGACCCTGTGTGTAACCCCTGTAGGAATATATATATATATTAAGTCTATCTTTACTTTTTATATCTACCCTGGACCACTAACGTCCTAAGAAAAATAACCATGGCATTTTCAAATGCGGTGTGATTTAGAAATAGTAATATTGTTCTAATTTGAAAATTAAACTACAATTATTGTAAAGTCATCTGTCGAATGTCGGCAACATATGAGTTGCAGTGTATCTTGCGAACGAGCCCCGCTTTCTGCGCCGGCGCCGATGTGCCGATAGCGAGCACGCGCCGCTTACAAGCACACGCTGAACACGATAACTAGAGCACTGATATGTACAGTGCACTGGAAGTGGCACCAAGAATAATAGAAAAAAAATTGTATCACCTAAAAGTGATACAATTTTTTTTTAGGGATGAGGATTAGGACCAAATATTTGTACTAAAACTATCATGTTATGGTGACCCGGAGGTTTAAGACGCGTTGTCAAGTATGAGGGCGCGGGTACAAAACCTACCAACGGCTAGTACCAATGTGACTTTTTCCGAGTTATATGTACTTTCTAAGATTATTTAGACACCACTGACAAACGGTGAAGGAAAACATCGTGAGGAAACCTGGGATTATTATTTCCAATTATAAGTTTGAAATAGCCAACCCGCATTGAGCGAGGGTGGTGATTAATGTTAAAACCTTCTCCATGTGAGAAGAGGCTTTGGTCAGCAGTGGGCATTTATAGGCTGTTGATGATGATGATGAAACTGCTATCAACCACCATAGGTGTGATAACAAGCGTCTAGTCAAGTATGGCGCCAGTATGGGAAAGGCTTACGAAAAATAGCTTTTTTGGTAAAATGTATTTAAAAGACCCAGTTCTTTGTTTTAAATTGTGAACTTATGACAACAAGTTTGTTTTTGCAAGTAATATAAACTGGTTCCCACTTAACCAACAAAAGAGCGAAGCATTTCTCTTAAAAATATTGCTAAAAATTTCCTTCTAAAAATAAAAATGTACGTCAAACTGCTAGCAATTCTTTACACTTCCAAAGTTTTTACGTTAATAATAATGGCCACTCGTACAATTGCCAGCAAAATATTCTAGAAAAACAGCTCCGGCTTTCGTTCCTACATTTCAGTCTAGTGGAACATTTTGGCAGCGACACAAGTGTTGATTGTAGCGCTAAGTGATTCTACAACTTTGTACGACTTCCCTTTGTAATAAGGTGCAGTTTGCAATACAAACAAACATTGCATACAGTGAAAATTGGGTAACAAGGGAGTTGTACAGACTCCTCGAGTTTTGTGCTACCCTGGTACCTTTGTTTGGTTGTTACGAGTAGATTCCAAGCTTTTATGTAAATGATACAAGCATACAACAGAAGGAGTATGTTCTTTTGAACTTAAAAATGTAGAATTCAGTTCGTTTAAAGTTATGAAAGAAAGAAGAAATTCTCCACCGTTTCTTTTCTTCAAAGCTAAGTTTTCTGTTAGACTTTCTACATTGGATGCGGACTAGTAGAAAGTAATATTATATCCTTGAATTTGCGGAATAATCTTTTTGAATGTTGTAAATAAGTGTGCCAATTACATTTAAAAAAAATATTAGTTATGCATATTACAAATATTAAGTAAATGCTATGGAATATCGTTTTCAAAATTAATATCTTGAATATATAAATCTGGTGTTGCGGGTGTCCATGGGCGGCGCTGATCGCTTACCATCAGGTGATCCGTCAGCAGGTTTTCCTCCTATTCCATTAAAAAATAGCCATCCGGCTTGTACTTAGCTTTACTGTCCTAGTGGTGCTGTGTAACTACAACCAGAAACAAAGCTAGTTAATTATAATTGGTTTCAAAGGAATCTCTGCACTACGATACTCCAATTATGATTTAAAATGCAATAAACAAACTGGATTGAACATAAACAGGGCGTTATTAATAATAGGGTAGTTTCCTAAATTTTATTTTAATGTCCGTCTGGTACATTAATTTAAAACTTTAGACACGTATTTTTTCTTTTCTCACACAATTAAATACTTTCGACGATATATTAATTTGAAATATCGTGTGACGTCACAGTGTGCCACATTTCATAGCACGTTATGACGTAACGACCTCCCACTCCTAAACTTAGCGCCATTTTATCTAAGTATTGCAACTTCATACAAGAAAATAAAAAAATACGTGTCTAATATTTTTTCATTATCTAACGATAATGAAAAATTTTTTAGTTATGGCGGACTAATTAGATTTTTAATTTTGATACTATGGAGACTACCCAATTGGTAAGTTAATAATTAATTGTAACGTTATTTATATTGATAGAAGGGGTAATTTTGCTACTATTTTTTTACTTAGTGTTTAAGCAATCTGTTCAATATGAACAGCACATAAACATTATGGACCCCAAATGAAATAAAGGTCTTATACTTAGGACAGTTTGCCGCAATCTTCAAATTTGACAGTTGACTGAAGATCACCGTTTTAAAGGTTCAGGTTTATCATAGAGTTCTGTTGTCCGATGTCATACAAATGTGGATCTACGTTACACTACTTAGGGACGAAATTAGTAATGTATCTCAATGCAAATGTAGATTACGATCGATTTTTTATTGAAATTCCATACCGACATTTCAAAAACGATCCTTATCTGCACAATGCTTAAGATCAATTTTTAATTTCCAGGTTTACTCAGTTCTCAGAACACCTATCAAAAAAGTTAGGATGTGTTATTGTTAATGTGTTATTGTATATTATGTTAGTGATGAATATTATTTCGTTGGCTTAAAGCCACATCTAGTTTTTAGCTAATTCTTTGTACATAATCACGGCCAATTAGCAATTCTGTTGAACTTTCATTGTTTCGCTAGATGTTAGATTGTAATTAAATATGTAATTTGTACTGTACCTAGGAATAATTGCGCCGGCATTTCTATGGGGTACTGGGTAGTAACTTAATGAAAGTTTAGTCGGTGTCGTCTAGCTTTATTTTATTGGCAACTAGTTGGGCTTCGTGGCTTTGTCTGTGTTTAATGTAGAGTAAAATTCTGGTTTTATTTTAATTATGACGATTGTTTTTTTTAGAAAAAAACTCGACTATAGACGACTATAGATTTTCATCGATAATGGGTTGGTGGCATATTGTGCTATCTCGCCTAAATAAACAGATATAATACGTCTACTTACATTCTTTTTTTTAATAAAATGCTGGTGCAGCGTTGAACTTCCATTAGACACGTTAAGATGTTCCACAAAATCTTACATTTTCCCGGAGTTTTCGTTATAAAGCCTATGCCATCTATGCCGAATTTCATCCAGATATGTTCAGGCATTTTACCAAAATTAAATAACAAACTATATATATTATATTATATATATTATATTATAAAGTAGGTGGTCCAGATATTTAATAAACTAGATAGTACTATATAGAATCAGTGTTTTTGGTAAAATATGAAGTGTAATACTATTATAATTATTTCTACACCGGAGACGGTTGTGTATGTGAAACTGCTGTATTGTTAAGATCTATGTGTACCATATACTGAGAAATAAACGATATTATTATTACTATTATAAACATACACCCAAAGTTTCGCATTTATAATATGAGTATAGAACTATAGATTCTAATTTATGATTGCATGTAGTCTAGGGCTTAAGTCTAACAAGGTTTCGGTACGGTTTCGCTCGCTTAAACAACATTGTATACAGAAATTAGAAAAGTAGAACTATTATATATTTGTAGATAAAATTGTAGCTGACGCAGCTGATGAAGATAAATTCGTGTGTTTGTTGTATGCATGAACACCTTTGTTAAATTGCAGCGTTCGTTTCAGTGCACTTTCTGTTAGGTGCCCAAATGAAAATTTGATATTACTGAATGCTTTTTAAATGATATGTTTGATCTTATGTTTTTTGTTTTTTTGTTTTTTTTTTTAAAAAAACTTAGGCCCACGCTAGGATCTCATGTGTCGTAGTTGCGTTTACAAACATACAAGTTCACATACACATGACACCCAGACCCGGAACAACAAGTTGTGGATCACACAAAAGAGTTGCTCTGTGCGGGAATCGAACCCGTGGCACGTTGCGTGGCAGCCGGTTGCTCAGCCACCGCACTAACCGTGTTGTCGTATAAAAATATGCTTGTTATTTGAGACTTGATAATTGTTTTAGGGTTGGTCCTTAGTCATGTCTGACTTGTCTTGAGCAGTGTTACATGAATTATTTTTTTAGGGAACAGAGAGTAGTGTTTCCTAAGATTGGAAAAAGATCCTCCGACCAGGCGAGGTGTTTGTGCCTGATGGGCATTCTGCCCTACAGTTGTTGGGATTTTCTATCCGTGTTAATTTGCATGTAAACTTCACATGTGCGATATAGGATTTTTGTGACGTCATTTGTTGATTTGTTTTTATTGATAGTCTATTGCTGGAATACTGAAACGTTACTCAATTTTAAGTCGTGCTTAAATGTCGTGCCATCTCTGTCATTTTACAAAGAATTTGTAGTGACAGAACTATGCTTAAGCGCGACTTAAAATTGAGTAATGTTTCAGTATTCGGGCATATGTGCTGATCTGTCTTTAGACATGTGTCGAGTGGTACCATATTTTAATATACAACAACAACTTATATCCTATTTACCGACCAACAATAAAAAAAATATACGCAAAAATTACGCAATGTTCATGGCTAAAAAAAGTTGTATTGCTTTCATTTAATGTTCTATATTTAAAATGTCGTAAAGGCACAGACAATACTTACGCAACCTTTTTACTTTTTTTACTCTATTGTTTGAACTTAAAGAGGTCGTAATAATCATGTGGCTGAAGATGAATCACATGTGTATACGCAGACGGACTATAATTATTATTACAATGTGTGTTTTATGTAATATACATAAACTTACTATTAACATCTTAAACTGTCAAACACCAAGCGGTCACCGGTGACCGCGACCTATTGTTCTTTAATTGTGTCTATAAAACCGGTACTCGACGAGTTAAAGAAAAATACGTAGTTTGGAGTAAAATGATGATGATTTACTGTGTCCGCGACTTCGCCCGCGTCGAATAGTTCTTTACAGCTCCTCCCCGGTATGTGATAGCGTGATAATATGTAGCTTATATGTTGACCCGGCTTGTAAGTAACATTCATACAAATTTTGAAGTAATTCCATGCAGTAGGTTTTGAGTTTAGCCTGGACATACATACGGACCAACAAACAAAAATTCTAAAAACTAAATTTTTAGCTTCTATACCAATTGCAGATCACGTCCCAAGTACTCTTTAAAAAATATTAATTAATTTATTTATTTTTGAAGTTTTGACTTTCCGACGATATTATTATAAGTACAGATGCTATTCGACGAATAGTTGCAATGAGTTGTACAGATTTTAAGATTCTAAGTTTAACGATAATAGAGCAAATAATAATTAGAATGAAATTTAACGAGATAAACTATATATATAACGATAAAAATACTTCCCACCAAATGCCATCGACGACCAAACCGATGCCATCGTAAAATACCTTTTCCTAAATTAATATTAATGTCGTATAAATTATAGCCATTAGAACAAAGAGCTGGGAAGTCAATACCACGAATTTGGAGCAATACTAAATTAATTTAGTGTTACAGATATATTTCACGCTAATGGTTATAAGGTCTAAAATTATTGCGGTCCCTGCAAGCTTTTAATGGAGACTTCTTTAAATATACGGGATTCTAATTCTGTGAAATATTGTCTGTGTGTGTATAATAGAGTATATACATATACGAATGGAGAGCTAAGTTATTTTTTTTCATTATATAATGGCATAAATAGATAATCGACCAGACGAATCACCTGATGGTAAGCAATCGGCGCCGCCCATAGACACCTGAAACACCAAGGCGTTACGAGTGCGTTTGGACTTTGAGGATTGTGGAGGATTTGGGAATTGGGGAGACTGGGGAGGTGGGTAATTGGGCCATTTAATATTTTTGTAGTGTTCATTTTATCATTCATACGATGTCCACTTTTAAACACAGGTCTTTCCAATTACTTTCAGATTGACCAATTGAAAACTATCTGCATCTAAGGGCTTCGACCTTTGTAATGTTAGTTGACATACCTTCTAGCTAATATTATGAAACTGAATAAACGTATGTTTATATATTAGTTACCTTTAACGTTGTATCAACTGAATCAATCACGGGTTACTCAAGTTAAAAAACCCCGAGAAAAGCTCTACTAGTTTCGAACCACAGAGGGGTTCTTCCTCATGAGCAGCGTGTGCTCTTCAACTAATCTTATTGAAATATATACTTATAGCTAGGAGTACAGAGAAGGATATAGGCTATATCATACAGACAAAGTCACGAGTAAAAGCTAGTAATCAAATTAAAAGATAATGCCCTGCATGCTCATTAATCTGTGTCCGTATTATGAAAGAATGCCCCACAATAGTGCGCGAGGCTTGTTAGGATTGTTATCTATATTAGCACCCTTTTCCTACAGACAACAATGAAAGGAAATGTATTAACTAGAAATAGTTAACGAGCTGATTATGACACTAAAACTTAGTAAAAATAAGTCTTCGTATTTCTTGATACATTTTTATTTCGTGGGTATTGAAAATGTCAACGTTCTATTAATCACAGCCATCCTAGAAAAATGACATTAGTGCTAGTTTAATTAAACTTTTGGGTGAGGCGAGAGGAAGTGTCAGGCTCTTACTGATTAAAAACCAACCCGTTCCTTCTCCTGTACTTCAAACCGGAGCCCCGGCAACCCGTTAAGTTTTCTGTGTCTCCGTATCGGCATCAGTAAAAATCAACGATGGTATGGTTTCTATATTCCACTCAAATTACTTAAATCATTTCTCAAAAACAGACTAACAACTTAACAACATCAATCAAAAGACAATTTCAATTCAAATTTTCTCAACAATTAGTCCGTCATTAGTGTACAGCTACGAAATTTACAGAAAAGTAAATAAAATTAAAAAATGGTGGCAAACTGGTCACTTTCACCATAGCCGTGACCAGAAAGCGTAATCCTAAATTAACTACGTGTAACAGAGATAGCAGCATATAGTGGTATTAGTTTGTCGTTCAAGATAACTGGCTAATTAAAATTGTTACTTAATTAATTTTATATTAACTGAATGCTTTAATCTTGTTCGTTAGGCTTGTTAAGGCTGTTAGAACGAATTCTCACACGCAAGTTCAGTGTAATGGGTTTTAGATTTGTTTTAGTTTTTATGGGAGTCTTTGAAGTGCTTGTAAGTTGTGATTGGTGTTATGTCATAGTCTGATTTAGTTTAACTCGTCGAGTACCGGTTTTATAGACACAATTAAAGAACAATAGGTCGCGGTCACCGGTGACCGCTTGGTGTTTGACAGTTTAATATGAAAGCATTTCAAGTTTGTTTTAATCGTTACTGATGTAGTAACATGACTCGACTAGATCTTTTTTATGCATAGATAGAACACATAATATAACAACACGCCTTTTATCCCTGAAGGGGTAGGCAAAGGGGCACATTACAGCACTGACACTACAATGTAACACCTACTTTTCACTATTTTTTTGTAATTAGTCCCATGTAATAGGGGGTGAGCCTTTTGCCATATACCGGGCATAATTCCAGACTCCGTGCTACTGAGATTTTTTTTAAAACCGTAAAAAAAGTAGTTGGAACTTATGCGTAATCACCAGCTATGTAGGTTCTTCTACAGCAGCTGGAAATACTTAGGTATATCTTTGGTCTGACCTGCTGTATCACATTTTAATTAAACGTGACGTGTTATAAGAATTGTCTAACAATTAAGAACGACAGATTCATGTCTTATTCGACAAATTGAAAGAAAAATATCACCAAGATATAGCCAAAAAATCGCACTTTCTATCAAACTTAACTTCGAATGAAATGAACCGAGACTATATCTAGATACCATATAAACATGTATAGCTTAACTCAATAAATAAATATGGCGTCTACCTGAGTAGCTTTCAAGGGTATGGGTCAATCGTTTGAAATGGATTCAAGCGGTTGAGTGAGCTCATTTCTCACAATTCCTTTGAGTCAAATGGGACTTGTGAATAGTTTGAGGTACGGCAACGGGACTACAAAGGAAGGGGTTCAAAAGGTTCCCTAAAAACACTACAACTAACGTATGTGCTTGTACTTAGTATTAGCCGATTAATTTTCTAAGTTTGTGTAAGGTTCGTGCTCTGACCTTGAATTGGCATTGTAAGGTTTCTGTCTAATGGTTTTTGTAGGTTAAACTAGTGAATTGAAATCTAACAGCAGTTTGGAGTAGTAATATATATAATACTGAGAAAAGCTCTACTAGTTTCGAACCACAGAGGGGTTCTTCCTCGTGAGCAGCGTGCGCGGTCACAGCGACGCTCACTGATATTCACGTGAGTAACCCGCGATTTTACTTAATTTAGTATGTCTCACGATAGTTATAATAAAAACATAGTAATATTTTGTAAGATATCTTAGATCTTAGTAATTATAAGTTAATAAATAATAATTAATAGCATTTTAAAAGTTTATTTATTTTCAGCCATGATCGCCCCAATGTAGGGCAAAGGCCTAAAAGTTAGCTTTTTTTACTAAAAACGTTGCCCAACACTAGGATTATTTTCTCCCGTGTCATGGGTGAGTTTACAAGAACATATTTTTCCAGAAAGCAAATATTTGCTGACACGTCACATTATACTCCTTAAAATATTTTGATTTTTTTCTTTTTTCTTCAAAAAAAGACGTTGGACACACACACACACCCACACTAGGATTATTTTCTCCCGTGTCATAGGTGCGTTTACAAACATACAAGTTCACATACACATGACACCCAAACCCGAAACAACAATCTGAGGATCACACAAAGAGTTGTTCCGTGCGGGAATCGAACCCGCGACAAGTTGCGCGGCAGCCAGTTGCCCAACCACCGCACCAACCGTGCAGTCTAAATATTGTACATCTTTCTAGAAGTAGGACTACTTCGAGGTATTTTTCCAGAAAGCAAATATTTACTGAGACGTCATAGCTGTACAATCTGTACATACCTATCATATACTTTTTAAAATGTTTTCAATAATAAACCTACTTGCCTTAACATTAGTAACACATATGAAAGTAATACGTATATTAAACAATTGTCTCAGTTGGTTTATACGTTAAACGTTATGCTCCAAATGAAGTGTCGTTCCGGTCAGCAACACAGCGAGTATAAGAGTGGCTACAAATATTTTGGGAGACGATGACCGTGGGTATGTCTGGTGAGCTGAGGTATGAGGTGTTAGTTTCGGTGCCTGGATTGAGTAAAGATGTTAATTTATTTTGTCGATGTATCACCTATTTTGAACTGTATTACGTAGACTGAGAGGTTGATAAGTTTAATTGTGAATGGTGATTTTTATCAAATCGAATCATATGTTTAAAAATGTATGAAGTAATATAAGCAAATAGTAAGCAATAATCTCACTATTTACGTTGTAATATTTGTATATTAAGTATATAAGGCACGATGGGATTGACATCGTCACATAATGTGCACAAAAATCCCTCATAATAAATGAGTCTATACTCTTATTTTAATAGGCATTTGCTAAGGTAAGATTAAATAAGACACAATATGACACTAACACAGGTCCTATCTATTTAATAAGTCGCGGAGAACCTAACGGGTTACCGGGGCTCGACGTGCAAGAGAAGGAACGGGGTGGTTTTTAGTCAGTAAGAGTCTGACACTCCCTCCCGCCTCACCCAGGCGGGAGCAGTCATTCGATGATTTTCCCCCCTTACAAAAATTCCATTTATAAATTGTCTCTAATATTGGTATCGGAACATTGTTATTGGAATGTTGATGAAAAATTGAGATTATAAAGTAAAAGTACAAGCAAAAAATGAATAACTAATTTTATACATTACTAGCTGTTGCCCGTGACTTCGTCCGCGTAGAATAATGTCCTCTGGCAGAATTTAGGCTTTTGAATTAGTATTTATCATCACGGGAATATTCTACCGTAACGAATGCCGTCAGAATTGATTCAGTACTTAGGATAGGGATCCTCCCCCGTACATGATAGCGTAATAATATGTAGCCTATATGTTGACCCAACTTGTTAGTAATATTCATGCAAAATTTGAAGTAAATCCATGCAGTACTTTTTGAGATCATCCCGGACATACATACAGACAAACAGACAAAAATGCTTAAAACCATATTTTTGGGTTCGGTATCGATTGTAGATCACGCTCCAAGTATTCTTTTTAAAAAATATTCAATGAAGATATATAGGAAATTCGTAAACTTATACTAACCACTTAATAGTAGGGGAGCCCATGAAGGGATTTCGGTAGTTACTCGAGCGCGTCAGATTAACATATGGGGAAAACCTAGTGTCATGTTGAATATACCCACCATATATCCGATCTGATTAGAAGGGGGGGACGAAAAATTTAAAAAAAAGTCTGACTAAATAAAGTCAGTTTCGTCAGATTAAGGGAAGGTAGGTCAATACCATGCTAAAGGAAGTGCGTTTGAAAAATCTGCCAATTCCAACATGATTTGAAAGAATGGGGGGATTTTGAAGGGTTCTCGTTTGTACTCTCCAGAACATTCAACCCCACCATGCAAACTGGTAGATTAAGAGTTTTTTATTATTAAATACACATGGAGCATGTACACTATCAATATCTGACACGCTCGACCACTAGAACAAAGGTTATGCTGAACAATTTCAAAGATCTGTGGATTCCCCCTTCCCCCACCGGTGGAAGAAATTGTCACTAAACCATTTCTTCTTTCTATCAGCATATCTTCAAAATCCAGTAGGTCCCAACGACGCCCAAGTAAATCCAAATTTAGCATCGTGGGCTCCCCTACTATAAAGTCACCATAAAGTTACGAACTGATTCAGTTATCTAGAAGTCGGTGTCAGTCCTTTGTAAACTCATACAGTTACGTAGTTAAATAAATTTCGATTTTATCTTCTATTTCTAACACTAACAAGCGAGGAAAGAATCTAGATAATGTTCTAGATTAATGGCAATTAAGACTAAGACTTCGGCGTGCTTTGTGCTCCGTTGATAAGCTTGAAATGTCTCGTCTCCTACTTTTCATTGTAACTGTTGTTTTTTTAAGGAAATTGTTTAATTCAATTATTTCTGGTAGTCTTTTGTGTTGGTTGTTTTTACAAAAGAATATAATGGTCATGATTGTAGTGATGGTCTTTAATATTGGAAGTCTGTTTGAGTCTGTGTTATCTGTAAGTGAAGTCGAAAATTGCACAAGCGCATTGCATGGCTTTGAAGAGTATAACGGCTCCTTATATTAGGTAGAGAAGTTCCTGATTTTTTTTATGGGGTGAGCCGGTAAACTTGCGGTAAACCTACCTGATAGTAAGCAATCGGAGTCGCCCATGGACACCTGGAACGCCAAAGGCGTTACAAGTACGTTACCGGCCTTCTGGGGATTTTGGGGATTGTTGGGGATTCATGGATTGGAGAGAAGGGAGAGGGACTAATTGGGTAAATATTGAGAGAGGTAATTGGGTTTCCGCTAACCTCACTCACATGACGAAACACAACGCAAGCGTTGCTTCACGTCAGTTTTCTGTATCACTCCGATCGAGCCGGCCCATGCCAAAGCATGGCTCTCCGACACTTGATACTAAATACAGATCTTCAATGTCGATCCATGACTTAGTATCACGCCATTTATTGCCTAAAGAGTTAAGGGTACCGCGCACAATTACGGATACCACTCCACTACAAGATGTTTTATCTATTTGTCTGGGCGTAGTTAGTTTAGTGGTGGATTATCGAGCGTTACTCGATTACTATCTATTAATCGCATTGTTCTGATTGTTATTAGTGTTTAACCAATAATTGCTGGTTTATTAAACTAGTGGTCCCAAGCATCAATGGTGAGTAAGTATCCATTTTCATTGTATGGGATTGGGTCGAATATAATTATTAATAATATTTTTTTTATTATACACCTATAAAGGATTTAAAAATAAGAAGTACCTACGTAAAAAGTGGGTTGTTTATAAGCAACATGAGCAATTTCAGGTGTTAGGAATAATAACGAAATAATCAATTAAATTAAAAATACTTCACTCGGGAATATAAAAAAAGATTTGGTTAGTTAGAAATAATTTATGAGATTGTAAAAATAAATCATTAAATCAAAATAAAGTCCACTTTCGAAACTGGAGGGACTTTTAAAATATTTCGAATTACCGAATGTTCGAAAGATCAAATGGTCCGAAATTTGAATTTGCCTTCAATTGTTGGTGCTGACCTCTGCAAGTTCTGAGATCTTTCTTTTCTTTTGTTTTTGCAATTCCATATTGTCGAGAGAGAGAGAGAGAGAGATAAATTCGAATTACTATCATTAGAATTATTTTTTTTGTTCGAATTACAAAGTATATAAAAACATTGATTAGATTTGGTTCGAAATATTAAGAGATTTTCTAGGGACCTGATAAGCTTTTGCTAAGTATAAAGTTTAGTAAACAATTTTTTGTATCGCTTAAGCCGGTAAACAAGCTGACGGATCACCTGATGGTAAGCAATCGGCGCCACCTATGGACACCCGAAACACCAAGGCGTTAGAAGTGCGTTACCGGCCTTTTGGGAATTGGGAATTTGAGGATTGTGGAGGAATCGGGGGATTCGGGAGACTAGGGAGGGGGTTAATTGGGCCTCCGGTAACCTCACCCACACGACGAAATACAACGCAAGTGTTGTTTTACGTTGGTTTTCTGTGAGGCCGTGGTCGGTCGGGCCGGTCAAGCCGGCCCATTCGAAGCATGGCTCTCCCACACTTGAAATTTAATTTGATTATGACTCTGTTATCAATCGATACAATTCACCAGTCTACAAATATCACTTACAACTAAACATAATGTACTACATAAACACAATATATCTCTTGTAACTTACTAATGAATTCATAGCGGTATTAGTTACTTAGTCAAAGTAACTTGTCGACAATACTTGTAACTATCAAGTTAACATCAAAGTACTGTAAGTTTAAGTGTTTTGGTTAAAGATCATGTCGGGGTTTGGTCTGCGGTTTAGATGTTTCTATTGGGTAATTTGCGAAGCTGTAGAAGTTTGATTTATTACTTCTGTACCTGGTGATTTATCATGATCAAATGTCATTCGCATGCTACGTGGAGACCACAGATTGGAATTTATTTGTCACCTCTGTTCTTCGGTGTCATATAATTAGACTGCTTTTTTTTGAAGGGGGAAATTTATTTAATGACTTCTTCCGCCTTGGATTGGGCGAGAGGGAATGTCAGACTCTTACTGACTGCGTTCCGCGCGGGCCTTAAAGAGCCATCACACCATCACGGATGGGGCCCAATAGGGTTGATGCCGATACGGAGCCGCGGAGGACCTAACGGGTTACCGGGGCTTCGGCTCGAAGTGCAGGAACGGGGTGGTTTTCAGTCAGTAAGTGTCTGACATCATTGGATGATTTTCCCCGCTTAAAAAAAGGCTTTTACTAGCATACGCTAAACCCTCTTATATTGAAGAGGCCTATATTACAGTAGTGAATTGTCATGGGATTTTAATGTAATGTAAACATGTAACACCCAGCATTACATCGAGTCACTGAACCATCCAGCCACACCCTTCATCCTTACTTATATCCTTACTTATATTATAAATCGGAAAGTGAGTTTGTTTATTTGTTTGTTTGTTCCGATCTCACGCCGTAACTACTAAACCGATTGCTTTGAATTTTTGCAAACGTAAAGTTAGAAGTCTGGATTAAATAATAGGGTACTTTTTATCCCGGAAAAATTAGATATTTCTGAGGGAAAACAAAAGTCTTGGTATAGATGGCGCTGTATGTATTGGTATATGTCACATAGGCTACTTTTTATCCCTTTGTGACGCGAGCGAAGCCGCGGGTAAAAGCTAGTACTTCCATAATCTTCTCCTTCATCACAGCATAACGCAGGGTTCGCAATGATTCCTGACTGCATTAATAATTCAGTTGTAATTCCCGCTTTCCAATCCTAAGTCGTATCATGATACTAACGTGTTGATGGGCATGGTTGTGGTGTAAGCGGGGCCTATTAGAGGTAGCGATAGCGGGTTAATTCTTTACATATTGCTTATAATACCATCTATCATAAACCATTTGTATTTAGTGCTTCTCGTTTAGTTTTTCGTTTTTAGTAACTTGACATTTTGTAGCGATGAGGAAAATGTTTTTTTGATGCCTTATGATTTATTTTTATTATTATTAATTTTTTTTAAGGTGTACATATTTTAGTTTTAATTTTTTTTTTATATTTTAAGTTGTATATTATTAATATTATGTTAATAAGTTAACTATTGATTTTATATTATTTGTTCCTAAAGCACTTTCTATAAATTAAACAATTGTTGATGATGAATTTTAAAAAGATATATGAAAAAATATTTTCATTAATATAAAGTAGTATAATGCGTGTATAGTTTTGTTGGACATCACGTTAGATTGTAAGACATACCATGCACCTTTTTATTAAATAAATAAAGTAATACCTAAATAATAAATGCGCCTTTACCGAAAAGTACAAAGGCATTTCTTTTTAATTTCCATTCGTAATTTCCAAAAAAAAAACAATGGTAAAGTCGCTTACACTATGACCAAGTCCACATCTTTTAAAGTATTCAGGGAACGCACCACATGTAGGTCGCTAATACTTTACCGCTGTCTCCTCAGCACACCACCGTCATACTTCAGTTACTTGCCGCTGAAATATTTACCTAACAACCTAATTACTGTTATTACATTACAAATACATTATATTTATCACGTATAAGATTATTTATTATCCAGTAGGTTTTGATCCCATACGTTCAGATTAATGTGAAATTTTCACGTGAAGCAACACTCTGACAACCTAATAATACCTAAATAAAACCAATGATTTGGTTTTTTAAAGAAAAATACTGATTCCGAACGTTTATTGTTTAATAATTTATAGCTGGCTGACAAGAACTTGTGGATGTAAAATACTTGCTTAGTATTAAAGATGAACCTTCTTATGAAGTCCAGCAGTAAACTGTAACTGACTTCTAGTAATTAACATAACATAACATCACACCTTTTATTCCCGAAGGGGTAGGCAGAGGTGCACACTATGCAACTGTAGAGGTATAATGTAACACCCACTTTTCACTATTTATGTCCCGAGTCCCATGTAATAGGGGGTGAGCCTATTGCCATATACCGGGCACAATTCCAGGCTCCTTGCTACTACTGAGATTTTATTTTTAAAAACCCAGTATTACACTCCCCGACCCGGGAATCGAACCCGAGACCCCTTGCCCGGCAGTCGCACTTGCGACCACTCGGCCAACGAAGCAGTCTAGTAATTATGTTAATGAAAATGTTCGCATTAACTACCGCCGTCATTTTCGCTAAGCAAAAGTTCAAAGTTTTACTTAAAGAAAACATTAGACATTCTTCTTAAGCTTAGGTCCATTTTCTTGACCATTAATCTATGTATTTTAAAGCTAAAAACAAAATAAGCGAACATGTACAGCTTTGTGGCCGATACGATAGGAATGCGTCATCTAGCGCAACGGGAAAAGTCAGCGGTTTTGTGGGCAGCGCTAATTAAACCGCTGTATAATTAGGTTACGTGCCGAGTCGTGGCGAACCAACGTATGTATGTACTGCGATTGTATATGTATGGGTTGATGTGTCGTGTAATTTGGCCCTAAATTATGTGTAACTAAGCTTGTAAGACATTAATTATAGCAGTGATATTTTAGCTATAAATTAGCAAACTACCGTTTTATTTTCAGGAAAATCTACTATCATAGTTTTTTTCTTATGTGTCTTATGCTCATCCTGTATGGTGATATTGAAGTAGAATACATTTTTTATCCATCACAATTACTATTTAACGTAAGAATCGTACAAGGAACTACAGATTTGTCATAGACCGGGTAGCAGCGTTCTTTTAAAACCGACAGAAAAAAAAATCTAGATAAACCTGAACCTTTCACACGGTGATCTCCTGCTCACGGCTGCCAAACGAAGATTCGAATTCCTCTCGTGAAGAGGAAGGCTCATAGTTCAACATTAGACTATTTATTTATTTTATTTATTTATTTACACTTTTTGTATATATACAATGGCGGACTTAATGCCTAGTGGCATTCTCTAACAGTCAACCTTAGGGTGATGCAGAGCGACAGAGAGTAGTCTCTCTCTCCGCTCCGTGATAGTCACGGAGCTAATAATGATACCAAGCATTTTATGATATTTTAAGACACAAAGGTTCCATACATTGAAATAGTAACTCAAGCATTACTATACAATTTTCGCCTAATCAAAATCTCAAATATAATAAAATCGTAGGAAAGTCAAAACTGTACATTGAATATTTTAAAAAGAAAACTTGGGCGGGATCTACAAATTGATATTGAAGCCAAAAATATAGTTTTTAAGAATTTTTGTCTGTTTGTCTGTATGTATATCCGGGCTAAACACAAAAAAATCTGCATGGATTTCCTTCAAAATTTGCATGATCATTGCTATCAGATTAGGTGTTGACCCGACCCGGTGTTGATATCCCAACGACCCTTAAACTCCTAATCCCCAAAAGGCCGGTAACGCACTTGTAACGCCTTTGGTGGTCCAGGTGTTCATGGGCGACGCCGATTGCTCATACCATCAGGTGATCCGTCTGTTCGTTTACCAGTTTATGCCATAAAAAATATAGGCTACATATTATTACGCTATCACCTACCGGCGAGGAGCGGTGAATCACTAATCCACGCGGACGAAGTCACAGGCACAGCTAGTTATTAGGTAATGTTGTAATGAACTAATCAACACACAGTGTAATCAGCGCGCTGTCAATGTCGATGTATGTAACACGAAGCTCACCGCGCGTACGCGTGTGTCATGTTCGACAGATACAGATACGGATTTCGAAATTAAGGTAGTGCACAGTAAGTACTTAAATTGTGGAAATAGAAACTAATATGTATAATTTTTATTTTATGTAGATCGCGTCATCGCTTACCACCAGGCGAGGTAGTGGTCAAGCGTAAAATTTTTTTTTTACCTTACTCCCCGAAGGGACAAACAGAAGTGCAAAACAGTATAACATGTACTTGTACTTGCCACAAGTTATGGTATGTTATGAATGCCATGCATACTACATATGGAATGAGCAATTGCCTTAAATCTAGCACAATCCTAATCTCCTTGTAATTACTGAAAATTTTCAAAAACAGAAAAAAAAATTCATTTACGTACCGCCAAGTGCTTCATCAGTCGATCAGTTACAAGTCTAAGCAACAAAGAGGCAGTACAAATTAGTTCAGCAGCTATTACTTTTTCCTAAGTTCGTCTCTGGTGCTACTTATGAATAGTTTCATATAGTTAGCGGTTTGTGATGAACAAACAACACAGACTGACAAATTCACAAGGTTTGTTAGTTTTAGATTGATTGGCTAATATTCAGTTTCGAACAATATTTCCGAACAAACATCGCTTTGTGGTTTCTAATTAATGTTCCACGAGTTAATTAATTAATTTGATGTTTAATTACTTGTAAAATGAAGTCTTCTGTGCTTCTGATTAATAAGAACTTGACTGCACGGTTGGCGCGGTGGCTGGGCAACTGGCTGCCGCGGGTTCGAATCCCGCACGGAACAATTCTGTGTGTGATCCACAGATTGTTGTTCCAGGTCTGGGTGTGATGTGTATGTGAACTTGTATGTTTGTAAACGCACGCACGACACAGGAGAAAATCCTAGTGTGGGGTTTCGACGTTTTTTTTATTAAAAAAAAAGAATATAATATTACATTAAATTGATATTCGTATGTTTATACGCGAATAAGAATTAGTACTTGTAGAGAACTAGATATGATCGAATTGGCGCTACAAGAAAATCCTTTCAAAATGTTCACAAATAATTAAGCTATCGACTTCAAAATAAGAATGAGTATAGAAGAGTGTATGTATGTTTGTTTTGATTATCTCGCAATTGGCTGAACTGATTTTAATGCGGTATGCAGTAAAGTGTTTGTTACACTTAGTAGAAGGTTTTAGTATATTAACCGTCTTCCGACAAAGAGGGGGTAGAAGTCGGGTTTTTTAAACGTGGTTTATTGAATAATTACTTAACCATAAATCGATATTTGTACCTTTCATCCCCGGTTACATTATTGTTAGTTATACGCAGGGACCTTCGAAAATTGTTGTGAAAATTCGTAATTGTTATATCAGACAGTAAAATTGATAACTTCTTAGACTTCATAACTGAAATAGAAAATATTTCTTTTCCGAACCTAAATCCATATAACTTACACCTGAACAAACGAAACACACTAACCTACAAATAAAAACACCTGGGTCTCTCAATCTAGGTACACTAAGTTACCTCAGATCTAGGTAGACCCGGGCAAAAAATGTGCCACTTATCCGAGACGTAATTTCACTCAACACTTGTACCAGTCAGCACTTTGTTAACACATTTTGTTAACACATCAACACACTATAAGGTGAACATAAAATTGGACGGATTTACGATACGACTTGTCGCCAATTACGTACCGTTTTTATTGTGTACGGGTAATGGGTGAGTGTTACACCGAAGCGTAATATAGACATCGCTTTTTGGTATTATAGAACAATAATTTAGTATTCGGTCGCTCGCGGAAGAGCTATGCTTCGGCACGAATGGGCAGGCTAAACCGGAGTGATACTACAGTCTCACAGAAAACCGACGTGAAACAACACTTGCGTTATGTTTCGTCGTGTGACTGAGGTTACTGGAGGCCAAATTACACCCCTCTCCAATCTCTCCAATTTGCCCAATTCCTTACAATCCTCAAATTCCTAATTCCCAAAAGGCCGGTGGTAACGCATTTGTAACACCTCTGGTGTTTGGTTGTCCATGGACGACGCCGATTGCTTGCCATCAGGTGATCCGTCGTCGTTTACCGGTATATTCCATAAAAAATGTGCTGATAACAAAATAGAATGCAATAATTAATTTGTACCACTCGTTACTCTTCTTGCGGATCATACCTGGACTCCTCTGAAGTTGTTCAATTCATTGAGACAGCAGGCTCTCTCATATGCAATATTACCTGGATTCAAGAGAAAGACTGCCTCGTTGCCAGGCCAGGGGTCTGGGGCAAAGTATTACTGGGTTTTAAAAAAAAAATTCAGTAATAGCACGGAGTCTGGAATTGTGCCCGGTATATGGTAATAGGCTCACCCCCTATTACATGGGACTCATAACATAATAAGTGGGTTTTACATTGTACAGTGGCATTAAGTGCCGTAATGTGCACCACTGCCTACCCCTTTGGGGATAAAAGGCGTGATGTTATGCTATGTCAAGAGAGAGATGGTCATTATTGATATTAACAAGTGACCGGACAGCAGCACTCTCTGAAGAACCTGAACTTTAATCTCTTACTCGCTTACCAAGCATTAAAATTATGTAGGAGAGGTTTATGGACTATTGTCCATAGTTCTTCTGTGGGTCTTAAAATATTAAAGGAATCAATATTTTAAACGACAAATGAATAGACTGTTAAGCTTTATCCATTCAGAAAACTAATTCTGTCACTACTTGATTAACATGAGTTGCGCATGCGTCGAAAGACACATACATGAAATGCACGATCCCACATTAGGATTCACTGTGATGCAATACCTTTAAATAGACTAGTGTAACATGATTTGCGTGAAGTGAGCTTTAATTAAGACCGTTTCTCTCTTGAATCCATTTAATATCGTTTATTTATTTATTTATTTATTATTTATGTTCACACATACAACACACAGGACAACACATATAAAAAATGAGGTACATAGGTCCAACATATTCCAACTGTTCAAAATATTCCTTACAATTTTTAAGTACACATTTGCGCACAAACATAGTCTGACCTTTTAATTAATATCGACGTCTATACCTGAGTAAATAAATCAATCGGAAATAATAATTATAGATATTTTAGCTTAAAAACTTAGATGGTGGTCTAAAACCAGTCCTAACCGACACTATTAATTAAATAATAATATTAATATTTATTGGTACCACTAGTAGTATTGTTAATATTGATCAAAATATTGCAATATAAAATAAATATCTCACTTATATTATTATTTAAAAAAAATATTAACTCAATTCAGATATTACTTAATGATTAATGTAATGAAATAAAAAGCAGTCATTTAAAAAAAAAATATCCAGTTCTGAACTGGTGTTACAAGCTACAAACACGTCACCGACGTCACCATACGTTACTCTGGCAATAATATTTGCAACACTCCTGTATAACAAGTCATGACAAGTAAATTTGACAGCCGCCTGCTTTCCCGGAGCGGCGCAGGCGCAAGAGATGCGGCTAATCGTTCTAACGTTGCTATCACTTTCACTCATATCTAGGGTTGCCATGGTAACAGTAGATTTTATTATTTTGGTATGCTACATCGCCATTTTTGCTATGCGTTATGTCAATTCGTTTTGATGGTTTGATCTTCATTACAGTTGAGATATAGATATTAGGTAGACACATCATGTTAATTTACGTCTAGTGTTCGCTGTTTTTGCTTATTCTAACATCCGTAGCCGAAATTCTAAATTGCCAATCATTTATTAGAATTTTGTAAGTAATATGATGAAAATCCAATCATTATGATCTGTAATTGCAGAATTGTAATCACTTGACCCAATATTACATTTTAATGCCGATACGATTATGATAATTTAAATGCCGTAAGAACTAAGAAATGCATTGCGTCTGAGCATGCCTATGTCTGTGCTTACAAAATTTACACAATTGGGATGATGACAGGGTATGCTAATTAAAAATCTAATTAGTCTGTCAGTTAGATAATGAAAAAATACTAGATACGTACGTATAATAAAACAATACTTAGATAAAACGAATCAAAGTTTAGAAGGGGGGGGGGGGCTAAAATGTCATTTCTACATATAAAATGTACATAGAAGTGACATCACGCGACATTTCAAATCAATATATCGTCGTAAGTATTCGTTTCGATAAGAAAATAAAAAAATACGTGTCTAATGATTTAAAATAATCTACCAGACGGACATTAAAATAAAAATTAGGCATCTACCCTATTACATTCAAAGATCAGTTAATACCGCGTGAGAACCCTGAACATCGGACAGGCAAGTCCTCGTCGCTCTTGATTTGTGACTTACGAGGTAAGAAAGTTACGGGATTGATTTATTGTTTTATAACAACATCACATTCGAAATCTTTAAGTGGTTCACAGTTATTTACTGGCTTTGTCCACTTGTGAATTGTGAGATGGTTTGTGGTGGCTTTCCTATCTTTGTACGGAGTATGGGAAGTGTTTTAACTTTTTCGCGTTTATCTTTTCCTGGTTTATTTTTCTTTTTTTTATGGCATAAGCCGGTAAACGAGCAGATGGATCACCTGATAATAAGCCATCGGCGTCGCCCATGGACACCTGGAACACCAGAGGCGTTACAAGTGCATTACTTTCTTTGTTTTATAATACATGTTCTTAAACATAGGTTCTTTAAACATGCTTAAAAATAAACACATGGACATTTAATAAACAGTGTGTATTAAAAAGACATTTTTGGTTAATAGGTCGCTTTGTCAGTGTGATTTTTATTTCTTAGAAGTCGCATCTACAAACACGAGTACTAACATTTTACACACACTTTATAACATAGGAAGTCTCAGTTATTTTGAATATTATTTAACCCACTGCTTACAGTAAAAGTATTTGTGAAACCAAATCCTTAAATACGTCGTTTAACACAAAATATACAACATTATACTCCTTAACAATAGTTCGACTGAATTGAACCTAATGGCTAAGGTATTAAGAGATGTAAATCTAGCTCTGAACAATACACGAGCAGTTTAGCGGTCTGTAATCCAATGGAGAGTGCTGAGAATTGTTGCTATGTACTATCTGAGAATAATAGATACTGAAATGAGAAGTTATGTAATTCATATTAGAATTGAGGAAAACTGTAAAGACATATTTGAGGAATTTTATAATATCACCAGGTTTTGGTTAGTGCACCGAACTATCACTGAAGTTGAATATTTCTTTTTAGTTTCCTGACTGCTGTAACCTAAAATACTTGGAGCAAAATACAGAATACAAATAAGGTGGCTATCACTTCTTATGTATATATAAAAACTAGCTACTTCCGCGCGGTTCCACTCGCTCTTCTCGGCGCCTATTAATCGTAGCGTGATGTTTTATCGTCGATAAATGGGCTATCCAACACAGAAATTTTTTAAATCGGACAATTGTTTCAGAGATTCGCGCGTTCAAACAAACAAACAAAGAAACAAACTCTTCAGCTTTATGATATTAGTATAGATGAAACCCGTTTCCCGTTGTCACGCCATAACTTGAGAACGGCTAGACCGATTTAGCTGATTTTTTCTGTTATGTTTGTTATTTATTTATTTATTTATTCTTTAATGTACATAATTTGTTTATGGCACATAAGGTGAACTTAATGCCATATGGCATTCTCTACCAGTCAACCTTAGGGTTTAAGTAGAAAATCAGCGAAAACTGAGGTACGGAGAATAAACTAACAACACAGAGAAAAAGGAAAAGGAATAAGAATATTTTCCTGTTATTGTCAGGAAAAGGTTCTTACGACAGAAAAAAACCTGAAAATCCTACGGGAACGGGATCAAACGGGATTGCACGTACAAAGTCGCGGGCAGAAGCTAGTGATAAATAAAATTTGATTGTAAAACTGACGTCAATTTGGGGTCATTATGCCTATGACCTAAGAACATTAGCACATTAGCTGACTTATGACATTGAATGATAGAATAAAAATCTTATTTATAACACTATAGTGCGATTATGATTTTTACTTTTATTGCTATCTATGACT
The DNA here is from genome assembly GCA_902850265.1 of Spodoptera littoralis. Lineage (NCBI taxonomy): Eukaryota > Metazoa > Arthropoda > Insecta > Lepidoptera > Noctuidae > Spodoptera > Spodoptera littoralis. The sequence goes on from LR824544.2 coordinate 12,035,453, forward strand.
CTTGAATATTCATAAGATTTAGGTCATCGGAACATCGCGCCAGAAGTTACTGTGTGAACCTTTTTCTTGTACATATATTATGATGTTATTAGTTCTATTTTACTATAGCTAACTTATCACCAACATCGACCCCATCACTAGATTATGTGCTGCTCTTTTATAGTATTTAACCTGCTCTAGAAAATGAGAGAGATTCAACAGGGAAAGAAGCCATGACCAGTCGTCGCTTTTTATACTTCTGAGCAGAGGCTAATTTTATTGAAAAATACCTAAATTGTTTATAAATGGTTTTCAATTCTGTATGACGTGTAATAGATCCAACAGGGAAATAAACCTTGACCACTAGATCAATAGTGGCTTTAGATGCCTTTTGAATCTGTTCACTATTGATTATGTTAGGTATTACCTATAGAAAAGGAGCAAGAAATAAGTTCATAAAAAAATCAGTTAACATATTAAACGCCATGTAGGTCAGTGGTGACTGCCTCATTGGCCGAGTGGTCGCAAGTGCGACTGCCGATGAGCTAGCTCATCCTGGTAATTTTTATATTTGGTATGTTATTAGGCGTATTATATGATGATGACTATGATGACCATATAATCGCGCTGTCAGGTTCAAATGCAATATGATCCATGATACTACATATTTTGAATTGAAGCCATTGAAATAGACTACACGGTTGGTACGGTGGCTGGGCGACCGGCTGCCACGCTACGCAAACTGGAGCAACTCTTTGTATGATCCACGAACTGTCGTTTCGGGTGTTATGTGTATGTGAACTTGTATGTTTGTAAACGCACCCACGATACACGAGAAAATCTTACTGTGCGGCATTATTTTTTAAAATAAATAAAAAAAAACAAAATTTGTACCTAAATATCGGTACTATTTTTGTATATAGTATCTATTATCACATAAAACAAAGTATGTATAAGAAATAAGAAACCACTTTTTAACTTTTCCAAATATAGATTTAGAAACTGAAAAAAGGTTGTAGCAATACAGATTGTACTTTGAATGCGAGTGAGATAAGTAAACTCGTTGTGTGGTCTTTGTTTGTGGGTCAGTCGATGTGAAACCTAGCGTGATTGAATTGTAACATATACATTTCGATTTATATTTTTCGAAAAAATGCATTTTGATAGCAGGTTTTCTTTATATTTTATTATTAGGTATTGGAAATTTAACAATGATCCCTTAAAAGGTCTTATGTAAAAAGACGGTTCATAACATACCCTGGTTTTACTTTTTGAGAACATATTATTTTACGTAAATAGTAGTACCGTTTATTCAAATTGAAATAATAAAAGTCACACAGACACAGAATGACAGTTAACTACATATTATGCGCACGCGCCGATGCGCGCGTTGATGTCTTTTATACGCGTAACAAACTGAGAACACAATTATTTTTTAAAAGCTTCATTTTAATGTCGCGGCTCATTTTATGTGTAGTAAATACTTTAGGAAAGGTCATAATTACCACTTATAAAAGTAATAACCATAAAAGGATAACTGTTCCTTCAGATCGAGCGAAAGATATAAACACACTACTTTCTGCATCGTAAAAATGCGTAAATGCTAATTATGAACCATTTCTGTGTAAGCTTTAGTTGTCAATAATTACTCAAACACTCACCACGTATACTGGCGTAAGTGTGTTTTCGCAAAATGATAATTTAATTTAATAGAAACATATTGTGATTAATGATCAACCCATTATAGCTTCGGTCACTATCTCAGCTTCGGTGTTAGCCATTAATTTTATTTATCTTATCTAAGCCCAGATATTTGTAGATTAATATCTATGGTTATTTTTCTTAAATACTTTGCTAGCATTAATAATAGAGGCAATATATTCAGACAACAGCAATGTTTTAAATTTGTTTGATAAAATGTATTAAGGTTAACTGTAACCGATAACGATTACTCTTTGAAAAATCCTTATTTATTACTTAAGCCGCTGACTTGATACAAACCAACTAGTGTACTATGCGATTTATTACGTCGCTCCGCATAATCTGTGCGCTGTAATTATTTACACAAGATTAGTACCACTTTTACGTTTACAAGTCGTCCCTAATAAAAGTGCAACAATTTTACTTATGCGATTTCGAGTTGCGTTGCGTCTGATCATTTCTCCGGCAGTGGTCGGTGGGCTCTAGTCGCGCAGTCACTCAGTCGCGCCCGCGCAGCCACATCGCACGCACGCGTCGCCGCACTCCCGCGCAACACATCGCGAACACTCGTCGCGCATCAAGTGCTACCGTAAACTAAATACATCTGTGACAGTGACATGGTTTTGTGCTTTAATTGGATTCTGTGACGGTGATACGGACCGTAAGTATTTCATTCAACTTTTACTCAATATTATAAGATGCTGATTGATTCAGTTCAGTTCGTGCAACTCACGTCATAAATAAAACTAAGCAACGAATTAGCACGCGACTCAGTACACACAAACCCAATTCATTGAATAGCAATTAATACGCGATCTGCGTTAGTGCGCTTCTGACTTCGTGCACGTATTTAAATTATTTAGAAATCCAAGTCGTCACTTGCAAAAAAATGCACGAAATCGTCGGAGCGTCGCGCGGCGCCGGCGACGGACACGATATGTGGCCAGCCACTCATCTGATCCGTATTTTAAGATGCTGCAGATATTTCTCAGTTATTTATTGGATAGAAAGAAAATTCAGTAGAAATTGTTAGGATGTGGATTGTGCAGTTTCGCCACTGTACTTATCGAGCGAAATTTCTATGCGGATATTTTTGATCAGCTTTATTTTCGAGTCACTTAACTATTAGCAAAGAGCAGTTTAAAAAATAAACCTAAACCTGCCATAATATTTTAACTTAGGACCAAAAATATTAGAAAATTATTCTAATATCACTGAAACATAAATATGAAAAAAGATTTTTGTCAGAAAACTTCAATAAAATTCAACGCGGTGTAAACGCGTCAACCTCATCCCATCTTATTTGGACCATAATTTCAGTTTCAACTTCAACAATAAAATCCACTGAAGCTGTCGCCGGACGAAAGTTTTTATAGTTTTACAACAGAGAATGAAATTAAACAGTAACTTTTTAAATATTACTACTCTTTACAGAACTGTAACGTCATGAAAAAGTATACTGTATTGTGAAGTGGTTATGGTACATTTTTCAATGAAAGCTTAAGTCTTGCCTTTTATGAACGTCTGTAACTCTCACATATGTTTTTCTTCCAACTGAACTAGATTGTGTTACCAATACCAAGTGTGATTGAAATTGCACTACATTGATCTATATTTTAAAACCACACTTTATTGAAAATACGACTGTAATAATAAGTGATAGAACTTAAAATTGAAGTGAAAAAGAATTGACTTACGACTTTTTAATTTATTTGCGTGTTTAGAATATTCATTGAGCTATCGAACAATAGTTTTTGCTTTAATTATATGAATTTATAAAACACGCATTTCACATACTATGCATAGAATAATGTTCACGCAGGTATTAGTTTTTTGGGTTTTATATTTATAAAATAAAAACAATACTAATTTATTAATCCAAAATAATTTAAGGCCGGTAACGCACTTGTAACGCCTCTGGTGTTCCAGGTGTCCATGGGCGACGCCGATTGCTTACCATCAGGTCATCCGTCTGTTCGTTTATCGGATTATCCCATAAAAAAAGATAAATGTGCATGTATTGTTTGAAGTAAAGGTTAATAGGTATTTTCATGGATTTCTCGTGAAAACACAAAGTTACGTTTGATTTGTTCATAAAAGAAGGAATTTTCTTTCTTTCACTCCTTCATTATCTTTAGTAAGTGTATTGTATTGTAGTTCGTGTTTCAATGTAACAGATTTAAAGTATGGTTTTTGTATTTTTAAAACTGGTGGCTGGAAAGTCAAACAATCTATTTTTTTGACCATAGTAAACCTGTTTAGCTTATTAAGGTTATAAAATACGTATGTTATGGTAATGATATATATTTAACCTCTGTTATGTATCAACGCACAATAGGATTTTTTTCGTTTTTGTTTAACTCACTAAGTTTTGTTAATTTTTGATTTAATTACAGCACTTAATTTTTCTTATTTGTGATGACAGTACTAAAGTCTGTTTAGACATATTATGTGAAAACGCGTGTAGGCATGAAACTAACTACCACAACTAGTCTGTTAACTCAATCGATGAACTTAAACTTAGTTACCGATCAAACCGCTGACGACAAATAAACACGTCAAACTTCAATCAAGTGGCAACTTGGGAATTAACTGGTTCAAGTTTGTATTGTTATATAAGAACGTGCTTGATATATCCGTATGTGTTTTTTTTTACCATTATTATTTTCCGTTTCTAAGGTGAGGTGAGAGGAATTGGAATTTATATGTTTAGCGCGGAACGGACCAATAAAAAGACTTCTTGAGACTATTATATAATGTTAGAGGTATTTTTTTTTAAGTGGGGAAAATCATCGAATGACGTCTCCCGCCTGGGTGAGGAGGGAGGAAGTGTCAGACTCTTACTGACTAAAATACACCCCGTTCCTTCTCCTACACGTCGAGCCGGAGCCCCGGTTACTCTTAATTGTTATAATTATTATATCCGTATGTGTAGGATGGCCTTAGGTATGTTCAGCAGTGGAAGTTATATGGTCGATATGTGTTGCGGGTGTGACAAGGAACCCGCAATTTGCAACTTACGATAGTTCAGCTACTGCATTACCCGAAGAAACCGAAGAATCACTTAAAATAATTACTAAGGAACTCTTTGAACCGAATTAGCACTAAGTGGTGTCCGAAAATGTACACAAAGTGGGGGTCATTAACCTCTGAACCTGTGGCTAGATGTGGTACAAATAGGTTTTCTAAACGATCGCATTATTTCGTCGTGAGAACTGAGAACTGACGGTTACGTTGAACCCGGTGTTGGGGAGAATATGTTGGTGATGCATTTGGCAATTTTGTAAAGAACAGGATATATCTAGTCAGAAGTTAGTGCTAGAAGCTTGTGTCTATTGTGTAATACAGAATTGTTTTCTTATAAGATTCGATAGAGGTGTACTGTCACTTTTATTTGGGTACATTTTAAGTACTTAAATCTAAATAAATACATGTGTAGTTTGTAAATTTTGTCGTTAATTTCATTTGTTTTTTTGTTATCTTCTATTTTTGTTTTCTTTTTTTTCTTTTTACATTATAATGCATCTACGACACATTACGAGATTCTTTTTAAAAAATTCCATCCAAATGTTGTCTGGATCGCGGAGAACCTAACGGGTTACCGGGGCTCCAGCTTGACGTGCAGGAGTAGGAACAGGGTGTTTTTAGTCAGTAAGAGTCTGACACTCCCTCCCGCCTCACCCAGGCGGGGGCAGTCAGGGGTTGGAAGAAATCGCCGCGTGTGATAAGATTACAATAGGCGGTGTACTACAATTACTATTACAATGTAAACTTATTTTCTAATAAAGTATAAAATAAATAAATAATTATGTTAAATAATAAAGCCAACGTCTACTCTGTACTATGCCAAAATTATGCATCATTTTCATCATCGTTAGGCAAAAACCGTTCATCACTATATTAAGCTTCTCCCCCATAAGAATGGATTTGCTATGATCACCACGCTAAACCAATATACAGAATGTGGTTAGCCATTTAGACACGATAAAATTATTGAGAAAATTTTGTCTAAAATTCACATTTAAGGACGAGTAAATAGCGAGCTATAATTAATCATTACTACGTGGTTTTCCCCGCCATTACGTTCAATATTGCTTGCATGCAAAAGCACACATCATATTATTAAGTTATTTTCTCATATCCGGGCGGATAACAAAATAACGTCGGCTGTAGTGTTGTTGAAGGATATCCGTTTTATCTAGTGAATATAAATATTAGTACTACGTTTGTTTATCGAAATCATTGTCCCACTGGCCTAAGAATGACTGGTGAACGAGAAGTTTTAAGTTCTATTGTCGTATCAATACTTAAAGTAAATACTTAAAATAGACGTATTTGGTGATTAGTTTTATTATGATAACAAATGAAGTCAAACACAGGGTGCAAACAGTTAAGCTCTTTATGACATTAATATCACAGTTTTTATGGGATAGGAAAGCCGGTAAACAACCAGACAAATCACCTGGTGGTAAGCAATCGGCGTCACCCATAGACACCCAGAACACCCGAGGCGTTAAAAGTGAGTTACCAGCTTTTTGGTGATTAGGAATTTGAAGATTTTAATATCTCGGGCTAATGGACCTCCGGTAACCTCGTTCACGCGACGAAACGCAACGCAAGCGTTCTTTCACGTCGGCTCTCTATGTGGCCGTGGTATCACTCTATTTGAGCCGGCCCATTCGTGCCGAAGTATGGCTCTCCCATAATTTTTTTTTATGGAATAGTAGGCAAATGAGCAGACGGATCACCTGATGGTAAGCGATCAGCGCCGCCCATGGACACCCGGAACACCAGAGGAGTCGCAGGGGCGTTGCGGGCCTTTTAAAAAGGAATACGCTCTTCTCTTGAAGGTTTGAAGGTCGTATCGGTTCAGAAATACCGCCGACGACAGATCATTCCACAGTTTTGCTGTAAATTAAAATAGTTAAAATAAACATATTTGGTGACTACTTTTTTATGACGACGGACGAAGTTATACTCAGTATTCAGAAAGTTAAGCTCTTCTATACATTAATGCCACATTCAAATATTCAAAAAGTAAGATCTGTGAATAATACTCAAAGATACTGTCCATTCTATTCATATACTTGATTACCGCTTGCATATCATTATTTATATGTGAGATAACAGTATTAAGATAATGGATATTGTGTACCACAAGAAGTTATTACTTCTATTCAGGAAATTATGGTATAGTATGGAAATACCAGATCTCTGTACAATGTTTCCTCAATTAAATATTTCTTTCATTAACATGCAAAGATATAACTGAACTTAAACATTAAAAAAATTCTACTGCCTCGTTGGCCGAATGGTCGCAAGTGTATGGGGTCTCGGGTTCGATTCTCGGATCAGGCGAAATATTACTTACTGGGTATTTAATAAAATGACGCGGTCTACACTGTAGAACACGTTTAGTTGATTATAATGCCATTATAGAAATATAGTACCCACACAACAGTCGTGGATTTAGTTGACATTAGTGAAAATATTGTAGTAATTTTATCAATGAACTTGTATTGTGTGATTTCATATTTTCACTGTTGTAGAGAATTATCTCATTTGTACGACCGGCCGTGAAAATACTTTCATCAGTAATTACGGATGATTTTAAAACACAACATAAAAATGTTAATAAAATAGAATAAACACAAGTTTAGTACATGTTTATTTTGGCAATATAGTTGGTTATAGTTATCAAAATAGATTGTTTAATTTAGCTATACTATAACTACTACTACTAGTCACTTTGCTTTCTATAATATTTTCCTTGTGTGACGCACATGAGTAAAATATTAATTTCTGAGAAAATATTTATAATAGTTGTATTTTAAAAATCCAATCACCTTGGAATTTTTGATAAAGAAAGCCTAATATGAGCCATCTAGGTATAATAAACTACTAAGTGACCTTTCAACCGTGATCTTAATTTATTCAGTTTTATGTCTAGAACGGTAATATAACAGTATATTTTATATGTTTGCTATAAAAATCGACTGCCTCGTTGGTAGAGTGGTCGCAAATGCGACTGCTGGACAAGAGGTCTCGGGTTCGATTCCCGGGTAGGGCAAAGTATTACTGGGTTTAAAAAAATCTCTGTAGTAGCACAGAGTCTGGAATTCTGCCCGGTATATGGCAATAGGCTTTTATCCTCTAAGGGGTAGGCAGAGGTGCACATTATGCCACTGTACAATGTAACACCCACTTGTCACTATTAATGTTATGAGTCCCATGTAATAGGGGGTGAGTCTATTGCCATATACCGAGCACAATTCCAGACTCCACGCTACTGAAATTTTTAAAAAACCCAGTAATAAATGTAACTTAATTGTAATATGACAGGATTAATCATATAATAGTTATAAGTTGACAGGATTAATCATACTAATGGTAGGATGAATCATGTGATTATTAATAGCATCTATAAAATACCACACAAATGCATAACGCCCACGTAAAATATTTAATACCTACCAAAATAACAAAATTTGCCATTTTTTTCTTTTAAAAAAATACATAGCGATCAATATTATCAGTCGATAAATCATAATAATACATGAAGCACACCGTTTCTTCGATCTGACTAAACAGTTATCTTGTTAGTATATAATTGTATACACATCTTTTGACATATACATAGAATATATATACATATATATTATGTACATACGTTGTACACTGACCACAAAGATGTGATAATTTAAACACCGTTATATTACACTTTGCCAATACATTTTGGTGCGAATACAAGAGATATGTTTTATTTTAAAAATGTTTGAAGTGTGTTTAAGTGGGCACTTCTTGTTTTGAAATACGATTACACATAATTTAAGTGTGCTAGAGCCATGCTTCGGCTAGAATGGGCCGGCTCGAACGGAGTGATACCACGACCTCACAGAAAACCTACGTGAAACAACGCTTGCGTTGTGTTTCGTCGTTTGAGTGAGGTTACTGTAGGCCCAACTACCCCTCCCCAGTCTCCCTAATCCCCGAATCCCCCACAAGAAAATCGAAACGACACTTGCGTTGTGTTTCGTCGTGAGCAAATCCCCCTCCCTAATCTCCCCAATCTTTGAATCCCTAACAGTCCTCAAATTCCTAATCTCCAAAAGGCCAGTAACGCACTTGTAACGCCTCTGATTTTCTATGCGTTCATGAGCGATGCCAATTGCCAATTGCCAAACCATCAGGTGATCTGTGTGACTTATCTTATTATCCCATATCCCATAAAAAATCTCTGATATTTACCCTTTTAATCATAACGTAAAGATGTATTGTTACGTTTTTTTTACTAACCATAATTATAAAGCATTCTTAATGTTTATAGCCATGTAATATTTCCCAGACTTAGCGTTTCTAATAAGCTAGACATAGATAGTTCCAATGATAATCTTAACTATGATATAATTAATTATAATTATTATATTATTATCGTGGTAAATGTGAAAGTGAGTTTATTTTATCTGATAATAACTTTCTCTGTTACAAATTTTTTTTAACTTTTGTTTTATGGGATGAAAACGTAAATAGCACTGGATCAAACAACAATTTAGTAATCATGTGAATTGGGTACTTACTAACTAGTCAAATTCAATACTTTTATCGAACTACCAAAAACGACAGGTCCCTTTTAAATAGGTATTTTTAGTTATCACACAATATCATTACTAGTTTCAATATCTCGATGGGACCCGCTAGAAAGACGCACACTAACTAGGCGAGCTGCGCATGCGACTGTGTTAGTAGCTCGTGCAGTGAGAGTTAGAATGTACAGTAACCCAGTGGTGTAGGAAATCATTTCTTTTTATTATATTTCTATGTTTTAATCTAGTTCGATGTTGTAGCCTTTATTGTGTTTCTTTGATTGTTAATTTAAGAGCAACTCCGGATGTAATTACTTGTTTTTTTTTCTCGTGCATTGCTTGTCACACTAACTCCGATTTCCAATGTTTCATTTGTAACGAATTTTCAATCTCATTATTTTGCAATAAAGTTGTAATTGTATTAAAAAACTTTTAAGTTTTTGAGTAGCTTTTTTTAAGGGGGGAAAATCATTTAGTGCCTTCTCCTGCCTGGGTGAGGCGGGAGAGAGTGTCAGACTCTTACTGATTAAAAACCACCCCGTTCCGACTCGTGCCCTTCGAGCCGTGTCCGGTGAGGACCTGCGTCAGGCGGTAGGTAAAGACGCCGTAGCGTCTTGAGAGACGCTACGGCGTCTTTACCTACCTACCGCCTCAAAGAAGAGACTTACCGCTGCAATGGCAGTGAGCCCAATTTGAGTAACTTAAACTGTTGCTATCTGTGCCTTTAAGATTATTTTATTCTCAATATTATCATAAATCTAAAATTCTACTCAAATAGTGTGTAATGTGTACAACTATGACTTCTTTGGTGTTGCGGTTGTCCATAGGCGGCGCTGATTGCTTACCATCAGGTGACCCGTCTGGTCGTTTGCCTTCTATTCCATAAAAAAAACTTGAAAAGTCTTTCCTATTCATATTTAGATGATAACTTTTTTCGAAAACAGAAAACAATTAAGTTAATCGTTATGTAAATATTTCTTTATCTTAATCTCTACAAATATTGCCAAATATTGGGACGGCATCACCATTTACATGTTCCGATCAATTTTAATAATTTGCATTAATTTTATATTATTATGCAAATGTTATAATGTTTACTAACATTCTTTTGTCGAAGGCATAAAATTGTGATTTTATTTATTTCATTTTTATAATGATTTATTGTTGTAGGTTGTAGTTTTTCTTTATCTATGCCTATATATTTTTTCAATATTTGCAAAATAACTAATGGTTTTTTAATAAATTGCTGTGGTTTAATATAGTTATCGATATATTTTTACATAATAAGAAGCATGCTATTCCATTTCCACGCATTGCTTTAAAAAAATAAATAGCGTCTTAGGATACGATTCACAAATGAACGTTATCCTGTAGTTATATAAGACTTGTAAAACTATGCTTCACTATCATCAACCCTATCCCATTTGCAACTCAAATACATAACACCTTAGTTACTACCTCTATATACAGCAAATAAAGCTATGCATATATTTTTTTTTCACTTAACAAGTCATCCAATACTGAGCAATCTGCAGTTTAACCTAATCGAAATATACAACTTAGAGATTAGTATTCGCGCATGTTACCACGCACGATATTAGCGAAGCAGTCTAAAATGCTAATGAACCAAACGTTTCGATGACTTCTCACCAAATTACAATATTAAATGTTACAGATAAGTGCTGCAAGAAAGTTCTAATTTCTTTTAAAAGTAGAAAGTTATTATGAAAGACTTTCATAATTATTCATTGTTAATTTTATTAGGGTGCTCGGTTAATTTCCATTAAAATTCATTAAGCACATTTTGGCGCAAAAGTAAAAAGTATTTTTGTTAAAATATGGGTCAATTAAATTTTGCGACCGGCGCTGAATTATGTGGAATTCGTTGAAAATAAATGTTACTGTAGAAGAGTTCTTATATTATATTTTGAATGTGACTGCGTCGGGTCTTAGCGACCTTTTTGTTCACCGCTGATTTTACAATTCATTTTTTTTTAAGATATAGTAAATAATAATATTACTTAAAATCATCAACACGCCTTTTATCCCCGAAAGGGTAGGCAGAGGTGCACATTATGCCACTGTACAATGTAACACCCACTTTTCACTATTTATGTTATGAGCCCCATGTAATAGGGGGTGAGCCTATTGCCATGTACCGGGCACAATACCAGACTCCATGCTACTACTGAGAATTTATTTTAAAACCCAGTAATACTTTGCCCGACGCGGGAATGGAACCTGAGACCCCTTGCCCGGCAGTCGCACTTGCGACCACTCGGCCAACGAGGCAGTCAGTAAATATAATTAAAGAAAATATTTTGTTTCTCTGGGTACCTACTCAAAATAAAGAAAAATATTTAGATACTTTTCTATACCAAGTACCTAGTGTGTGGATTATGGGTAATGAATTCCTATTTTTCCTAATGAAACAAGGACGTCATTTTTATAGCGAGTAAAAATAACTTTATCGCCAGAGCAATACATTTAATATTAAGATTACGACACTGCTAAATTCGCATACTGCAATAAAAAATAAGCGTCACAAGTTGTCGATTAAAAAAAGACATAACCATTAAAGTTGATCCGATACATGAAAGTTGAAATACTTTCACTGGACCACCGAGCAAGTTCACTCAGATAACAAACTAAATTAATTATCTTCAGATTGCATAACATTGGGTTTTTACGAGGTTAATATGGGAGAAATTATCGCCTTTTTTAAATGCCTATCTTAGTTAATTTTTTATGGGTTTAATGTGGTATCGTGGTATCGATTGTACTCGTTTTTAAAAGGTTGACTACAAGCTTTTAACTTTGTTGGTGTTGCGAGTGTCCATGATCAGTAGTGACTGCTTACCATCAGATGATCCGCCTGCTTGTTTACCATATAAACGAGCATAATGTACAATTTTTACAGGCATCCTTTATAGTACATTTTTTTATGGCATAAACCCATTAATCAGATCGGATCACCTGATGGTAAGCAATCGGCGTCGCCCATGGATACCTGGAACGCCAGAGGAGGTACAAGTGCATAAAAGGCTTTTGGAGGATTTTGGGGATTCATGGATTGGAGAGATTGGGGAAGGGGGGGGTAGTTGGGCCTCCGGTAACCTCACTCACATGGCGAAATACAACGAAAGCATTGATTCACGTCAGTTTTCAGTGAGGTCGTGGTATCACTCCGGTCGAGCCGACCCATTCATGCCGAAGCATCTCACACTTACCCCCCACATGTATAAATATACTATGTAGGTATTAGTTCTGAACCAGGTAGAATATACAAATTCGCTTCAAACCGACCAGAAAAGTTAGAAACACTACCTCTAGATATAGATATTTTGTTTTTGTATTTATAAGGTACACACTTATATTGATTTCATTTAGAAACAGTCTTCACAAAATACTAGAAATTAATATACACATTAATTTAAACAAAATCAATAGCTATTTATTTACTTTCTAAGCAATTTGTAATTAAAATCAGCACCGTTCCCTCCTGCCGGCAATTATGCAATAAGTTATCTCTTTGTTAAAACATTGAATTAAATACTGGGAAAACCGCTATTTAAAACAGGAAGGAACATGTTAAACTCTTTCAAAACATGGAATAATTAGCATAGATTTTTTGGAGGTTTTTTTAAACGAAATTCTCAGTCCAGCATCAGATTACCTCATACAATGCATAATGTTTTAATTAAAAAGTTCAGTGAACTGATTGAATGAAGTTCAAAGGTGATTCAGTTGATCGTTTTTGCTTCACTAATGATGGAGCGAAGATTTTGCTGTATTGTGTAGTTTTTGTGCATATTATTATATTTTGCGATTCATTATTTATTATTATGATTTTGACGGCTTTCTGACTTTCGTGTGTGAGGTATGTTTTTTGTGGTGGCGATGAAAGTATTTAGTGTGCATTGTTAGCTGTTGCGCGTGGCGATTAAAGTTCTTTTAGCTTTGGTAATGAAATTGATTTTGTTTGCGATAGTCTCTTCTTATAAGATGGCAAAATAATCGCCTTCTGAAACTAAAAAGGTACTCTAGAACGAATGTATATTTTCTTGAAGAACAAAAAATATGATCTGCGGGACTTTCTTTGTATACAGAAAATAAAAGAACGTATTAAACTAAATCATTATCATATACCTGGCTCCGTGGCTAGACCTAAAGGACTTTGGCTTTTATCAAACAGAAATAGTTGATTTTGGAACATTGAATCCAAATACTCGCGCTTAAGTATAGTTCTGTCACTACAAATTCTTTTTAAAATGATAGTAATGGCACGATATTTAGTACAACTTAAAATTTAGTAGCTTTTCAGTATTCAGTTGACAATATTTTTGATTTTAGCATCCACTTACGTGAACATGATCTTTTCTGGACGCACAAACCACCGCAGCTCTTGAAGTAATGAGGTCCAATTATTATTAAATAAACGTAGGACTTAAGAAAAGTTCGACAGAGTAACAGATTGAGTGAAGTGGTTTTTATCATAACACATAACATCACGCCTTTTATCTACGAAGAGGTAGGCAGAGGTGTAAGTATATTACGGCACTTAATGCCACTGTACAATATAACACCCACTTTTCACTATTTATATTATGAGTCCCATGTAATAGGGGGCAAGCCTATTACCATATGCCAGGCACAATCCCAGACTCCGTGTAACTACTGAAAACCCAGTAATACTTTGCCCGACCCGGGAATCGAACCCGAAACCCCTTGCCCGGTAGTCGCAATGGTTTTCCAATAATAAATATTATGCAAAATATTGCGGTCCGATATTTTTATACACAATCGTATTCAAGTATTCGATATCGTGTTCATAATATGAATTTTAAATGAAGATATTGTTTATTTATATTTCAATATTCGAATATTGAAGATAAAAATACATTTCGAGATTTTATGCAATCATTTCGGTGCATAATTAATTGTCTCGTGGTATAATGAAGTTTCTTTTGTTTTTATTGTGAATTTGTGACGCAAGTCTGTGAATTTATTAGCGTATTTTCAAAAAATTCTTGTTACTAACGTAAAATTGGAAATTGTTTTTAAAAATGGAACTACTTATTGATTTAATATTTCAGACAAATAATAGATATATTATAGAGGTATATTACTTTAACGGTGAAGGAAAACATCGTGAGGAAACCTGGGCTTATAATTTCTAATTATAAGCTTGTAATCGCCAACCCGCATTGAGCAAGCGTGGTGATTAATGCTCAAACCTTCTCCGTGTGAGAAGAGGCTTTGCTCAGGCATTTATAGTCTGTTAATATTACTTTTATTCTAGTTTCTGCTAGCGATTTCATGCGCGTTCCGGGGTGTTAAAAAGTAGCCTATGTGTTATGCTCTGGCCATTTTGCGCCGTCACCGACAACTTTTGTTTATAATGTGTATTTTTCTTGTTTACGGTGCCAACAAACTGTTTTTCTTTCTTTTCTTATTCAAGATCAATCAATCTATCTCTGTTCCAAAATTTCATCCCGATTCCTTCAGAGGCCTTAGTACCAGTTTCTTTTTCTTTTAAAGTAATCGTAACGAGTACACGTTCGGCGCTGTGATTGGCCGGCTCTAATGAACCAACCAATCAGAGCACAGAACGCCGTCTCGTTTCGATTACTTTAAACGAAAAAGAACTCGTACTAAGGCCTCAGACTTCATCCTTTTGACGTGAAAGAGTAATAAACACACACACATACATCCACATAAACTTTCTCATTTATAATTTTAGTAAGATTTCGCTATAAATACCAAACATTCAATAACAAATCAACAAAATATATTCTATCCTCTTGTCTGTTGATAGTTGCCATAATGTGTTTATACCGGGAGCCGGTGTTGTAACAGACAAGAGGCTATTCAACAAAATATATTTGAAAAATCTATAAACCGATAAGAACATAACAGTTTTGCATTAAACTCCGCACCTCAAGTACAAGTACAAGTGTGGGAGAGTCATACTTCAGCACGAATGGGCCGGCTCGACCGGAGTGATACCACGGCCTCACAGAAAACCAACGTTAAGCAACGTTTGTGTTGTGTTTCGTCGTGTGAGTGAGGTTACCGGAGGCCCAATTACCCTCCTCTTCCCCAATCTCCCCAATCCTTGAATTCCCAACGATCCTCAAACTCCTAATCCCCAAAAGGCCGGTAACGCACTTGTAACGCCTTGGTGTTTCGGGTGTCCATGGGCGGCGCCGATTGCTTACTATCAGGTGATCCGTCTACTCGTTTACCGGTTTATGCAATAAAAAAAGTTTTGCATTAAACTCCGCACCTCATTATAAAGTCTTGATCTTTTATTCCCACGACATCAGCGTCAGCAGAGCTTATTAAGTAGCTCAAAGGGGTATTAAGCTGTTTAGACATTGCGTGTGCGCTTGATTTATATCTTAATGTCATCCTGCAACTGTTGGACGCGTATTTGCGTTTTCCGTATCATGTATTCGATTGGCGTTTAAATGTACGCTGCGCTTGTATTGAAAGTATCAAGATTAGTCCGTTGATATTTTGCTTGTGGGATTGAATTATTATAATTATTTTGTTTTTTATGGTGGTTTCCTGGACCTATGTATAAAGTAATTTTGCTGTATGGTTTTGCTTGGATCTTGTGAGATAGTTTTGAAGAACTTTAATATTTCGTTTTTATCTTCCGATAGTGATTGCATTAATACATGAAATATTCATGAGCAGCGTTCTGCGGCCACCGACGCGTTGTCTGTCGCGCTGCTACTCTATGGCTCTATATGAGCCTTTAGCATCGCTAGAAACTAGTTGAGTTCGTCGTCAAATAATTACGTGATTAAGCCGAAAACATAATAATTATTATGTGAGAATTACACAGAAGGGTTCTTCCTCGTGAGCAGCGTGTGCGGTCTAGTAGCCTAGTAAAGTTTTTCAGTATTTCACGTGAAAAACCCGCGATTTTTAGTTACTTTAAAGGTGTATTAATAAGTATAATATTACTTCAGTTACATGGCTATATTAAAAAGTAGTTTTACAAAAATTGCTATATTTTTTTAAAAGGACTTCAAACTACACCTATCTAGTAGGTACTCCTAATGGTGACCAATTCCCTAATTAGTAAAATCACTGTCTCCTACTACGAGAACTAAGGGTCCAATCATAAAATACCTATATCTTTTATGATTGACATTTTATCGCAAGGGAAAGTCTTCATTAGTCGGTCTGATATTTCAGTGTCATATTGCCATTGTTATCAAATTATTGGTGGGGTTCCATTATCTGGTTATTCACGATACGAGAAGGTTCATGAGGATCCAAAGAAAACTACTCTGTTTGAATTTTAAATAGATATAGGAGATTCTTTTTAATCTTATTATACCTACGTATTCTTTAAATGCTCTAGCATAACTATAGATTTAGAGCGAGGTGTCTCGGGGTCGGTTACTGGGTTGAGCAAATACTATGCTCAATTGGATATTGAATTGTATTTTATATTATATTTCATTAGGTAAATATCATGAAGTCTATATTTTGCATGGTATTTAGAGATAGATTCTCATCCTACTACATGGGATTCCTGAAGTAGGCAACTGGTGAAAACTGAGTGCTACATTTAGAATAAATAAATCTGTATTCATTTACATTTAATAGAATGTTCATTTGTATTTAAGTTTCGTGAGTTTTTTTTCATTATGTTTTCGATTTACTCACTTAACTGTTTGACGAGGGACTCGACAGTGATGAGAGCCGAGCAGCCAGTAGCAGCGTGACAGTCGCCGCGTCGCGGCTCCGGAATGTTGCTCATGAATATGAGCCTCTAGCATGGTTTGAAACTAGTCGAGTTCCTCGTCAAACAGTGACGTGCGTAAGCCGAAAACAATAATTAATATATCTAACGAAAGTTATAATATAAACACATTCATTTTTTATAATAACTATCGTGTGATATACTAAATTAACTTAAAATCGTGGGACACTAACGTGAATATACTGAGAAAAGCTCTACTAGTTTCGAACCACATAGGAGTTCTTCCTCATGAGCAGCGTGCGCGGTCGTGGCAATGTCGCGCAGCCTACTACGTCTGCCGCTGTCTCTGTTTCTGTGGTTCGAAACTAGTAGAGCTTTTCTTATTATATTCACATTAGCTACTTCCGCGCGGTTTCACACGCTCTGCTCAGCTCCTATTGGTCTTAGCGAGATGTTTTATAGCCTATAGCCATCCTCGATAAATGCGCTATCCAACACAAAAAGAATTATTCAAATCAGACTTGTAGTTACGGAGATTAGCGCGTTCAAACAAACAAACAAAAAAACAAACTCTTCCGATTTATATAATAGTACTAGCGGCCCGGTACGTGCTTCGCTACGTATAAAGTGAAATAAAATAAACAAATCGGAACATCAAATTCATTTATTTAATCAAAAAAATATTTTATTTAAAATCGAAATCAATTGCTAGCTATTTACAACACACTTAATCCAAAATATTTGGATAAACAATATTTTTTGTTTTTCCATTTTGAGCATAAATAAACAAACGGCTGGGGGTACCGACTCTGGAACAGGCAACATATAACTGGCCATGTGAAAAACAATGTTCCTCCAAATTCACACCACAAACGTGAAGTGTTTGACCTTGGGCCTTGTTGATGGACATCGCAAATGATAAACGCACAGGATATTGTAAACGTTTGAACTCAAAAGGCATATCAGTTGGAATCATAGGTATACGCGGTATCAAAACAACTTCTCCTTTTGATTTACCAGTTAAGATCGTAGCTTCAATCAAATTTGGCAATAACTTTTTCACTGCCAATCTGGTTCCGTTACACAGTTTTGGTGGATTAATATTTCGCAATAATATAATCGAAGAACCAACTTTCAGATTCAAGCAATGAGGTGGCATACCAGCCGGCTCCAATGAATTTAAAAATTCAATTGGATAATTCATTGCCTCATCTTGATTCATAACACTGTCAATTGATTTATATTTCGTGACTACGCCTGGCAGTTTCGCTTGAATTTGAAAATTAATTGCATTGACATGAATGTTTTTCGGTGCTAAAATGGCGCGTTCTGTCAACCAATCATGATTTCTGTAATTCTGAACAATATTCGGAAAAACACATTCAATCAATTCATCTATCGATTGCGCAATTGTACAAAAATTGTTCGGTACAGCGATCAATCCGTTGGTTCTGTCGATTTGTATTTTGCCGTCACCAATTTCTAACAATTGTTTTGAGAACTCATGGGCAGCTGGATCATTTTGTAGGTGAACACGCATATTAATGTTTAGTGTCAATTTTTGTAGATATCTCCAAAGAACTGATGACTTCAAGCAGGCATTTATTTCATCAGCAGGAGTTGATCGAGGAATGACAGGCAATGTTTGACGAAAATCCCCTGAAAGTAATATCAAAGCACCACCAAAAAGCTGTTGATTACCACGTAAATCTTGCATTGTTCGATTGAATGCTTCTAGTGATTTTTTATTCGCCATTGTACACTCATCCCATAAAATAATTGACGTTAATCGCAGAACTTTTGCCATAGCAGAATTTCTCGATATATTGCAAGTTGGAGTTTCAATCACCTGTACATTCAATGGCAATTTTAATGCAGAGTGTGCGGTCCGACCACCTTGTAATAATGTAGCAGCAATTCCCGAAGATGCAAGTGCTAGTGCAATTTTCTGATCTGATCGAATAGTCGCTAAAATCAATGATATAACGAACGTTTTACCTGTGCCACCAGGTGCATCCAAAAAATATAATCCACCTGCATTATTGGAAACGGCTTGCATGATTGTATCATATACATGTTTTTGCTGAATATTTAATTTGGTTATATTCGATTGTACAAATAAACGCAAATCATTACAGTTGAATTCCTGCTCACGTTGCAATTCACGATCAAACAAATCATGCATGGGACGATTTGGTGCGGTCATACCCAATTGTACTAATGCTTTATTTGCAATCGTTAGACATATATCTTCAATTATTATCAAAGCTTCGTTGCACATTTCCAAGGTAATCAACAAATCAGGATTTCTTGCATGATGCATACGAATTAAAATATCTTCTGCCATATAATTTTTATATTTGTTCCATAATTCAAGTGGATTTGATGGCATACATGTCGATAATATGCTTTAATCAAACCACGTCCAAAATGAACTGACGGCATGAATGACATAACAACGTGCTTGTCCTGTCAACAAAACTTCAAAAAAGTTTCTGTGAAAAAAGTTTCTGTGAAAAAAGTTTCTATTGAATTCATTTATCACAAAAAATGTGACAAATGAGGAACCGCTCGACCGATTTTGTGCAAACTTCACATAAACCATCTACTAAATATGCCGACCAAATCCTAAGCATTTGGTTTGGATAGGTGAGCCCGTTCTTGAGTTATGGAATTACAACGAAAAGTGGCATTGATTTTTATATATATAGATAAGATGAGTAATCCGCGATTTTTAGTTAATTTATATCTTCATTAAGTAGATTGTTCGTTAATTGTTTTTCTCTCTCAAATCTGAGATCAAAATCATCAATGGAAACCCACCTAAGGTTTACGAGCCACCGTATTGGCTCAACGGACCGTACAGAGCTCTATTTCCCAGTAACGCCACAATAAAGAAAATATTAAACCCATATAATAGCTTCGCAATAAATATGGCCGGCTATTAATGTCTTATAGCCTGTGATTTTGTTGCTTCTTCACGGTATTGTATTGTGGGATAGGCAGGGAGTAGATTAAAAAGGATGTGCACATTTGTTGACGTTTTATAAGTACCAAATTATTGTTTAATTGAATTATATGCTTTGACTTTGACTTTATAGGTTCTTTGGCTACCTCATGTAGTATCGTGCATGGAGATTAGTAGGTAAAATAGAATTAAGTAAAACTTTTTAAAATTACGTCTTTTAATCCTCGAAGGGGTAGACACATGTGCATATTTACAACAAGTTCCTGCTACCGGCGTCCCTTGCGTTCACATCAAATAAAACGTAGCATATATGTTTTTTTCAGACCGTAATCAATTCCTGTTCTGCCCCGTTAGCCGAGTGGTTGCAAGTGCGACTGCCGGGCAAGGGGTCTCGGGTTCGATTCCCGGGTCGGGCAAAGTATTACTGGATTTAAAAAAATCTCAGAAGTAGCACGGAGTCTGGGATTGTGCCCGGTATATGGCAATAGGCTCACTCCCTATTACATGGGATTCATAACATAAATAGTGAAAAGTGGGTGTTACATTGTACAGTGGTATTAATTAAGTGCCGTAATGTGCACCTCTGCCTACCCCTATGGGGATAAAAGGCGTGTTATAATGTTATGTTATCAATCCCTGTTCCAAATTTCATTCCGATCCCTTCAGTCGTTTTCACGTGATTCACTGACAAACTTACACAAACACACAAACTTTTGCATGTATAATATTAGTAAGATGTAATATTCATTTTTCACTAGTTATATTATGAGTCCTATGTTGTAAAAAAAAAAAATATCTGATGCAGAAAGCAGTACTTCTGGACACGGCGCGTATTGTCCGGAAATTCCTTTCTCTGAAGCTCTGACCATCGGTAGCTTGGATTTCTCCCGTTACTGGTGGGCTACTGCTTTTTATATTTTTAAATATTATTTTTATATAATAAAATATTTAAAAATATATAAGTCAAGTATAGAAATAAATAAAGGAAATAATAATAATAACTTTATTCAACACAAAGTATACAGATCTATTCATGGACAAATAGTTATACAATATTTAGATTGTTGTATAATCTGAGATTACAATTTATGAACCCTGCCTCTCAAATGAGGTTTCACCTGTATTTTGAGGGACAATGTTTGATATACGAATGTAAAGGATGAGTTTGTTGTCATACACAGGGCACATATCCTCTGGACTTATCTAAATTGAAGTTTGAAAGAACTATCTTACTCTGAATATTTGAATTCGCTTCCAACCTTAAAAATACATAAAATTCTACTATAAAGTTGAATATTTTCATATCTATATTCAATCTGAAATATTTCGGTTAAAGAGTCAGAATTTAATGCTAGCCACCGTGAGATCGAGGAGCCAACTCTGGATATTGGTTTGTGACGTCATTTAACAATCCAGTTGCTTTTGCCAATTTATTTGGAGATATGAATGTATATTTTCTATGCTTGATATATTATGATCACTGAAATTGTGATTTTAACCCTTTTGAGTACCGTCATTATAGACACATTTAAAGAACAATAGGTTGCGGTCACCGGTGTGCTTGCGGTGTTTGACAGTTTAATGATTTTGTGATTAAAGATTTTTAACTTCTAAGTAAGTGGAAGGCATAGGCAGAGATACACACATACCTTGGGTATGAGTATGTATTAAATACATTGTATTCATCTTATTCAGTTACGTTATGAGTCTCAATGTAATATGGGATGAGCCTTTTGCTAAACACTGCATAGAATTCCAAAACATGTGATATTATTAAATTAACTAAAATCGCGGGTTACTCACGTGAATATACTGAGAAAAGCTCTACTAGTTTCTTTTTGCTATTATAAAAACATGTGATATTATTGAGAAATTTTAGGAAAACCTCAATGACCACCCCTAAAAGCTGATTCAGGAGACGTAAGTACTCGAGACCTCTTGTTTAAACGATGACGTAGTCTTAGTAATGTTAACACTTCGGAAAAGTTAATTGTCAACATATTTCCATTATGAGATCAGGCTGATCCGTTCCTCGGCCGGTAATATTGCCGCAAATATACGTTATGTAATGCGAGGTACTATTCTGATCATGATCTTTACATTTATGTATAATAATGATATCGATATTTATTTATTTAAGTTCCGAGTTCGGCCCTAGTGGTAGAATCTTTGTCGATGTATCAATGGTTTAGGTACTGACATTCGAGGGAAACAAAAAATTTAATGCTTTCATATTTTAAAATTGGTTAACAATAGAAACGTATGTACGTCCTTAAATATGTCCCTTTCAGAAAAATATTATATGATGTGAAATAATTTCACAGAAATTAAATTATACACAATCATATCCAATCAGTACAGTAATTTGTTCCCGCCCCATAATCCAACCCGATTCCACCAGTAAAATCAGGTAGCTTAAACGAACCATGGTGTTGCAAGAGTAAAAAATATAATAAAATACAATTTCACATAATCATTTAATGTAACGACAGAATTAACATAATATTTGAAATTCAAATTCCGAATCTGGAATCAGCGAAATAACGGTTATATTCGTTTTATTACTCGACAACGACGCGAAATAGGATGGTTATGAGTTTAACGTTTTTGTATGTTTGTATAGACTGTGAAACGTTTATGTTATCTGATTTTCGTTTATATTTTATGATATTTATTTTTAGAGTTTTATTGCAACATTCGCTTTTGTGTTGTACATAAAAATTGTGAATACTTAAAATATACTGTCTCCTGTATCTACTATGTGGTTGGGAAGAGCAATTATTGAGCGTGAGAAACTCTATAGAGTTTAAAACATAGATCGGACATAATATGAAATGTTTGACATATTCATATAAATGACACATAGGTAGCCTGCTAATGAAATGTGTAAAAAACTTATAGGATCTTAATTGAAAAATGAACGTATTTTAACTTAAGATAGTCACCTTTCACAATTTTTATTAACCAACTTGATTCTGCCCGCGATTTTATACGCGCAATCCGTTCTTTTCCGATTCCATAGGAATTTCGGAAAATCCTTTGATAAAAAAGTACCCTATGTCCGTCTCCTGATTCTAAGCTATCTCCCCTCCAAATTTCAGCCAAAGCCGTTCTAGTGTTATAAATAGTGTGACTAACACGACTTTCTTAAATATAGGTAGTTGTTATTGTGTAGTGATTTTTCGAAGCAGCATTATTATGTACTAGCTCTTACTCGCTCGCGTCACAAAAGGATAAAAAGTAGCCTAAGTGACATATACCAATACACACAGCGCCATCTATACCAATACTTTTGTTTTCCTTCGGGAATATCAAAGTTTTCCATGATAAAAAATACCCTATTATTTAATCCGGACTTATAACTTTACGTCTGCAAAAATTCAAAACAATCGGTTTAGAAGTTACGGCGTGAAAGCGGAACAAACAAACAAACAAACTCACTTTCCGATTTATAATATTAGTAAGGATTATATTTTTTTCCTCAATTGTATGGTCTACCCTCTGCAATCAATTTAACGAAGAAAATAAATACTAGTACCTACTATTATAATTCAACACCACCGTTTGCAATGAATCAGAATAGTGTATCTGACCGAGAGCGGCAGCAAGAATCCAGCTAATGGTTGCAGTGATGCGTTATTGATACACGACGCGACTCACAACGGTACCGGCAGAGCGCATCACGCCGCGCTCATGCCGTATTCAGGGCTTTCGATGATATGAATTTTAGTTTCATGTTAATTTCGTACTTAAAACCGTGTTTGCTGTGTAAATTAACTAATATTTAGAGTAACGAAACACAACACACCGTTGTTTCACGTCGGTCTTCTGTGAGGCCGTGGTATCACTCCGGTCGAGCCGGCCCATTTATGCCGAAAGCATGGCCCTTCCATACTTTAAGCATTGTGAAGAATATAACTGTACAGTTGGCACAGATCAGCTGAAACAATTCTTTGTGGGATTCACAAATTGTAATTCCCTAAATTTGGGTGTGATGCGCATGCGCCAAAGGTAAAGTTAAAAAGTATTCTGATATGAAAAAATTAAATAGTTAATACTTAATAAACGCAATAAAATGCCTATTAAAACTTATTCTTCATTGTTACACCAGATATTTGTGTTATTTGCTTTTTATTGTCAAATATTACGACTTAAACTAGACATATTAATTAAATACTTTCAATTTCGTTCTATATACAATACATATTTTCTAGACACAAGAACCTGTTTAATATTACCATACTACATATAATTAGCAACTGGCAACCCTGTGCGTATCAAAAGCTATTCGTAACCGGCATATTATTTCACTGCACATATTCATCACTACATTTTGCAGATACCGCGTTATGATCGATTGTAATGGCGAATTTTTGTTGATTTTCCTTTTACCGTTATCTCGGTAATTGGCATAATTCCGATATTTCGTAAGGACGGAATTATTAGAGTTTAAATTGTATTGACGTCTAAAGTTTTCATCATGTTTGCTCTTAATATTAAGATGATTTTGTTGTGATTAGTTTGTATTATTATGTAATGTGATGTTTATTGATAACTGTCAGTGTCACTCCGTTCATTTGTGTTGTTTATGTTCTCTTCTTGAACAGGGTGGATACCCTGTTCCGTTAATATAGTTTTGTCGCTCAGTCGAGCATTTTTATTTAAATCAAGTTTAGTTCAGGAATTACCTTTAATAATTCTATTGAACATTATATCGTTTGGACAACTTCACAATTTGTCTTATTTTCTCTAAAATTTGCACCTAATCAAACTTTCTAACGTTTATTAACCCGCCATAATTCCAAACGTTTATGATTTGTGTATCTGAGTAACTATATTGAATAATGTGAAAGTAAGATTAAAAGTCAGCGAGTCAGCAGTAAAGTAAATAATAATGAGAAAATAAACCAAATTTTCCATTACCAAACAAACAGTTGTCCTAGAAAGTCAAAGAAAAGAAAAAAAAAAAGGATAAAAAGATCCATAATCAATGAGAGTACGGAACGTCAATTTGCGAACGAAACGGTCAAATAATTTGGCGCGAAGAGATATTTCGGCCATGACAGCCAGAGACAATACGTGGAACCACTTAGCAGTAATAAGGTTGCGGTTTGTAAATTATACTCTTTTTTTATTCTATTGTACAGCCAGATGCTGGCTGGAATTATGAAGATATTAACTCAATGAGAGTACTGTTTTATTTACGTCATGACGTTGAGTCAGTGGTAGTTAATTGTAGTTAGATTAGTAGCGTTAATTGGTATAAATAATTTTGGAAATTTTTAACTTACAAAAAGAAATTGTTGTTCATTTTACAAAATTGTGTGTGTCGATCAGGTAACAGTTTTGAGACGTTCATGTTAACAACGAGGACTTAACATTTTTCATGACAATACAAAACTAATCGGTTTTATTTTATGTTCGTATTCAGCCTGTGAACGCAGTGCCTAGACCTTTTTTTATATTAGATGAGCCGACGTTTTTTCACTATCTCGCCTGGTGGTAAGTAGCCTACGATGGTGCACGTCCATCACATTCCGACACTAGTAAATTAGGATTTAAAAAATCATAAGTACGTTTATTAAAATAAAACCAATTCTCATCATTTCGGCACAACTATAATGCAATTGTGTACTGGACTTTGGTAGTATTTTCCTCAGAAAAACCCAATACTACCTTCAAACCTTCAAGAAAAGAGCGTACTCCTTTTTAAACTGTCAAACACCAAGCGGTCACCGGTGACCGCGACCTATTGTTCTTTAATTGTGTCTATAAAACCGGTACTCGACGAGTTAAAGGGCCGGCAACGCACCTGTGTCTCCTCTGGTGTCCGTGGGCGGCGCTGATCGCTTACCATTAGATGATCCGTCTGCTCGTTTGCCTCCTATTCCATAAAAAAAGAAAAACCCAATAAATCATGATACTAAAGAATCGTAAAGAAATCGCATCATTTCATGTCAAACACATCTTACTGTCACAGAGCATTCAACAAGCGCAATTTGCGAATGTAGGCTACCGACAATTCTGTCCGGTGCATCACACAACCACATTGACATACAAACATTTTTGTTCTTATTGCAACGATTTTGTATCGAATATTAAAACTGAACTTTCGAAAGTGTCTTGTTTAAATTTAAATTTTTATACGTTTCTGTGGTTAGGTTGCAGGCTGTAGGTATGTTTTCCTTTCGTTTTATTTTGGAACAATAATAATGTTATTTACTCACTGATTTCTAAGGTGATAGAAGTTGATAAATGTGAAAAAAGATCTCTTAACTCAGTAAACAATTGCAACAAAGATAATTGAGTATTAAAAAAAATACTTGATATTCTTACACTATCGATGTTCTTTAGAAATGATATGAAGGCTGCGTAATTAGTCGAGTGGGTGCAAATGAAATCGCCAATACAAAAACCTGGCTGATGGTGATGTTTGACTGCCAAATCTGGGACAGGTGATTGCATTTTCAAAACTATTTAACAATAGGCAACCTAAAACCTAGGCGCTGAAAAAAAAACATAATGTCACTTTAAAAATGAATGAAGCACCAAAATGTCAGTGGTTTTTATGTGTGCGTGAGTAATAGGTTATCACATTACCTGACTTAAAATAATGAAAGATGTCCTTCGTGTCATTGTGTTTACGTTCTGCGTGTAACTCTATAGTAGCCAGCTGCCACAGTCGTAGTTTCAAGAGACTGTTCGTTTTTTCAACGTCTTTAGCTGAAGCATGTAACAAAAAATCAACTGTATTTTTATCATTTTTGCTAATAAACAAAATTAGATATCTGAAATAAAACGTTTACCCATAGGTTTATCCCTAAATAAGGTCAATAATATAATGAAAAAAGGGTGCAACGAGCACAAAAAAGGTACGAATTTAAAAGTAAAATGTCGTTAGTACGCAATACATACAATATTCTTAAAACAAAACGGTGATGCGTCACTTTTGTGAAATTCCACAATAACGTTTCGTGTCGTTTTTAGGTCATACACAAACATACCAGTCTGCTGTGTATATATTAAGTCAAGTTTTTCTTGTCTGGTGTAGTTTTTTCTCGGTGAAGATTCGTATTGTTAAATAAGGTATAACTGCAAATTTTATATTCCCCGTCATCCGGCCTATAAGTGGCCACTGCTGACCAAAGGCCTCTTCTCACACGAAGGAGGTTTGAGCATTAATCACCATGCTTGCTCAATGTGAGTTTGGCGGTTTCAAACTTATAATTAGAAATTATAAGCCCAGGTTTCCTTACGATGTTACCCCTTACCATTTGTCAGTGGTGTCCAAATAATCTTGGAAAGTACATATAACTTGGAAAAAGTCACATTGGTAGTTGCCGTTGGTAGGTTTCAAACACGCACTCTCATGCATGAGAAGCGGGCGTCTTGAACCTCCGGGTTGCCACGAGTTAGCTATGTATTAGTAGAATACAGGTGACCACGTCTATTCTTTCCTCGAGTGTCGTAAGACGAAGGAACTTCGTACATACTTATCTGGTAAAGAGACAGCAGCAGCTCCCTTTGAGAAACTTGAATCGTTTTAACTGCGATTTCCAATCCACCAACGTGTTTTTTTAGGGGGGTCAATCATCCAATGTGTCCAGTGTCAAACGATTACTGACTAAAAACTACCTATGATCATCCTCCTGCTTCAAGCCGGAACCCCAGTAAGCTGTTAGGTTAGATGTCCGCAGCTCCGTGTCCATTGTCGTTATGGGACATTATAAAAAATAAAAGACGTTATGTAGAAAAGGCTCATAAACGGTCGTCAGTGAATGGGGTATGCAAAACTGTTCTTATTCAGAAAATTTCAGATAACAATGCGTTCAAAATCAGTTTACAATGTCTGAAATCAGCATAAAATTAAACATTCGATTTATTCTTAGAACAAAATAAAAGCAAATGTAAGTTAACTTCCGATACTTTCACGGCATTTAATAATTTAACTCGTTTTAAATTTGTATCAACCCATTTGTCATTCTTAAGAAGGAAAAATTATTGAATTCTGTACATTTCTAAGACTTTTTATTAATTTTACCCATAACTAGAAAATTTTGTATTTTTTTATATCCCTTTGAGTACCGTCATTATAGACACAATTAAAGAACAATAGGTGTGGGGACACCGGTGTACTCGCGGTGTTTGACAGTATATATGATGGGCCGACGTTCGACCACTATCTCGCCTAGTGGTAAGCGATGATGCGGTCTACAATGGAGCACGTCGTGCCATAAGTAACATATGCACTCGGGCCTTGAAGACACCCAGGTTATATGTATATACCTTTCAGGAAACACAGACTCTGGCAAAAAATTTCACTTCTTTGGTTACTCCAGTATGCACAAGGAAGCCAGCTGAGTACAAACGCCTCATACGTAACAATTATACTGGTCTGTTGTCTGTCCTCCAGTATTCCCGAAACATACAACATTTTTATGAAGTCATTTACAATATCAAAATTGCAGATCAACTTCGAGACTTCATGCGCCGTAGTCACACAAACTTTGAACAAACGAGACAGCTCCAAACTTTTTATGTTCCATAATAAAGTAGTTTCGCAGAAGTAACGGAACGAAAATGATCGTCATTAAGTTATGATTACTTAATTCACTGTCAGTTAGGAATGTTATGTGGTTTTTTGTTAGTATTTTACATATGTAGGTACACGCGAAGTGCCTGATGGTGGACAAATGTGAAGAGATGAATATTGAGTTCCCGTATTCCGCAGTTGCCAGAGATGAGATGGTAATAACGACTTTGAAGTTCACAAAGTCAAAAATATCATTTATTTAAATGGGGATGATGACAGGGTATGAAAATTAAAAATATAATTAGTCCGTAAGTTAGGTAATGAAAAAATATTAGACACGTATTTTTTTATTTTGTCGTATAATAAAACAATACTTAGATAAAACGAATCAAAGTTTAGGAGTGGGGGCTAAAACGTCATTCCTTAGTATAAAATGTACTGAGAAGTGACGTCACGCGACATTTCAAATCAATATATCTTCGAAACTATTCGTTTCTGTGAGAAAATAAAAAATACGTGTCTAATGTTTTTAAATAATCTATCAGACGGACATTAAAATAAAAATTAGTCGTCTACCCCATTAGACCAGGAAAGCACTTTTAAACGTCAAAATAAAATATTGAAATATTAAAAATGTCAATCTATGCAATATGGTCCCCACCTATTACATGGGACTCATAACATAAATAGTGAAAAGTGGGTGCTACATTGTACAGTGACTGCCTACACCTTCGGGGATAAAAAATGTGATGTTATGTAAAAATGCCAGTCTGTCGGCCAGTCCTCAAGTGAAACTATTTGCTCGTTCCAAAGTGTAAATTCCTATATAGAAGGAGCAATAAACTCCACTGGTTACTCTTTTTCAATCAGGATTACAATACAATTTTTGGTTACATTGTTTCTTTGGTCGTAACAGAACGAGAAGGAACGGGGTGGTTTTAAGTCAGTAAGAGTCTGACACTCCCACACGTGACTCACCCAGGCGGGAGAAGTCATTCGAGGATTTTCACCGCTTAAAACAAAAAAAAAACACGGGACTCATAAAATTACTTATTGTGTATCATTGTAGTTTCGCCTACCATTTCAGGGATACAAAAGCGTTGAATGTAATATTTCATTCCACATTACGTAGAGAATGAAGAATGCACATAGAACCTATAGCTTTGGGGATTAAAAGCCGTAACATTAAGTATTGATAATGATTTAAGTAAAATAGGAGCAATCCTATTGCCAAAAATCTACTTACTTATACACATTTCTACTAATGTTCCCGTAACAAACTGGCTACCAACCTACAAACAGCTGATTCATTCCATTTTTTATTCGCAGCTAATATTTTCAAATATTTCTTTTAAGACTTGTCGTATGACGTGACTTTGTCCGCTCATTTTTATCTTGGAACATGACATTTAGAGTGTGGTAGTCAGACGCATTTCTTGAAGTGAAAAAATGCAGCCTCAAGTGGTCACCGGTGACCGCTCTCCACTAACAAAATTATAGACCTTATTTCCAATGTTTAGAGACTACTTTTGTATGAACAAATTTAGGGGATGATTTAAAAAAAAAAATTGTTTTAGTTTTTCATTAGACAATACTGTTAGGTACGCTTTTTGTAGTCATTGTAACGTGATATTAGATAACAATATACATAATCATCAAATCAGCTAGGTACAATACATTCACTGTTGAACATGGAAGTCACTCCAGTTTGAAGAGCCATGCTTCGACACGTATAGGCCGGCTCGACCGGAGTGATACCATGGCCTCACAGAAAACCGACGTGAAGTAACGCTTGCGTTGTGTTTGCTCTTGTGTTCCAGGTGTCCATGGGCGACGCCGATTGTTTACCATCAGGTGATCCGTCAGCTCGTTTACCGGCTTATGCCATAAACAAAGACCCCTGCAATAAAATACAATACTAACACTTTAAACAATTCCAAAACTAAACACCTTAAAGACAGACAGACAAATACACTCACATAATATTAGTACAGATTATTATCACGGTATAATCGTAGCTTGTGACCGCTATTATAATGACTGGCACGTACACATAGCTGCACATCATACTATACAAAACCAGTATAAACTGACCGTCGAATATGAAGACAGATCGTACAAAAGAGAGATTATGATAAGCTGGTTTTTATAGCTTGATGTGAGCTACACGTACAGTTAGCCGCACGCGCCACTGTTTGACGCGAAAAAAACATTTCATTGTAAACTAGAGACTCGGTTTTGTAGTGTTTGAAGATGTAGTGTGTTAGGTGATTAAAAAAAATGTGACATTTTATAACAGCAAAGTAGAATACATTTGTCATTACTCTTTTTTTCTATAGGTATCGTAAGATTAGGGGGTGGGAAAATCATTGAATGACTTCTCCCGCTTGGGTGAGGCAGGAGGGAGTGACAGACTCTTACTGACTAAAAACCACCCCGTTCCTAATCCTGCACTTCGAGCCGGAGCCCCGGTAACCCGTAGGTTCTCCGCAGCCGTTAGGTTCTCCACGGCAAGATTAGGGGGTAGGTAGATATACTGAACTTAGACTGAGCTGCAGCGCTTTCTGATAAATCTGAATCTACATACTACTGCGTATAACTTCTTTCTCCAATCCATTTTCCAAAACGTGTAGGTTATGGTTTTTCCACGATCATAGATCCACTCAATTGGAAAATGAATCTAATTTATCAAGTCATTATCATCATCGTTAAGTTCGTCAAATATTGAGGAGGCTGAACCCTAGCAACCATCAAGTATGCAGCGAAAACATTCTTACATCTGCAGGAGAAAACTGAATGAACCGAGAAAGCCCCCTGCATAATTACGAAACGCTTTCTCGAAATTGGTTGAAACCATAAAAGAACCATTAAAATGGTCTAGTCTAGGCTTCCTAGCAACTTAAACACATAAGAACACTAATTACGAACATTTAGTCTACAGCTGGATAATAATTAAACCTCATTTTCTTTCTGGCTTTTATAGTCAAAGACTTGGTTCTGGGTTCAGCTATCATCATTGCGAAAGTTGAAGATAGATGCCTGGTAATATCGTCATGGCTTCTATTTCCATTATTTAAGGGCTCTTTCGTCATGTAGTTCGCAACTGTCGAGTAAGGAGTCGATATTCACACTATTCTGGTTTTTTCGGTATCCGGATATTCGTAAATATAATCGTAAGCGTAGGAAAGCCATGCTTCGGCACGAATGGGCCGGCTCGACCGGAGTGATACCACGGCCTCACAGAAAACCGACGTGAAACAACTTGCGTTGTGTTTCGTTGTGTGAGTGAGGTTTCCGGAGGCCTAATTACCGACTCCCCAATCCTCATATCCCTATTCAAACAATCCTCAAATTCGTAAATTCCTGCTTAATAGAAGAACAAACGTATTTATAACTAACTCACGCAAATTCGTCAAACAAATCAATAACTCAACCAGTTAAGCAAACTTCATCTCTAATTGAAAAACCACAAAGTTTATAATTGCTTGTTTTAATTGGAGACTGGTCTAATTGCCTCCATCTATAGAGGTAGGATCCTCTCCTAGAATTTGTGGAACTTCTAATGCGACTCACCAAAGCTAGGATTAGATTTAATTAAACCTCGTTACTTGAAACGTTGAGATTGCATTATTTCTAGTTATAAATGGTACGAAGCTAGCTTCTAGTGCTTTTGTAACACGCTAAAATAATCCTTATTGATTGGTGGATAAAGGTGTTTCGTGATAAATGTGACGGTTTGTTACTGAGATTATTCGTGGAATGTCGAAATTACGATAGTACCATTTTAGATGTTAATGTTTAGAGTGTAGTGATAATTTTTGATTGGCCCTAAGTTAAGATTATGGATATAACGTAATGACAGAAGCGTTATGTTATGCAAACAAACTTTGGGTTAGGAGACTTCTTCGATTAACATTATTTCCTAACTAGCCGTTGCCTGCAACTTCGTTCGTATGAAATAGTGATTCAGCTCCTCTTCCGTAGGTGATGGCTATATGTTAACCCGACCTATTAGTAATATTCATGTAAAAATTTCAAGTAAATCCGTGTAGTAATTTTTGAGTTTAGCCCGGACATATATACAGACAAACATTATACAAAGCATATTATTAGCTTCGGTGCCGTTTGTAGATTACGCCCCAAGCATTCATTTAAAAAAATAATCAATGTACATTTTGCAATATCCTACGATTTTATTATACGTATAGATAACATCATAACATAACATCACGCCTTTTATCCCCGAAGGGGTCGGCAGAGGTGTACATTATGCCAATGTACACCCACTTTTCACTATTTATGTTACGAGTCCCATGTAATAGGTGGTGAGCCTATTGCCATATACAGGGCACAATTCCAGACTCCGTGCTACTAATGAGAATATTTAAAAACCCAGTAATACTTTGCCCAACCCGGGAATCGAACCCGAGAACCCTTGCCGGGCAGTCGCACTTGCGACCACTCGGCCAATACCCACATAACACGCAGTAGTAACATCAGATTACAATAATCAATTAAACCAAGTTAGGTCATCAATATCGGATATAACTTAAGTATTACCGACTTAAACAACAACATCCAACGTTGCATTATTATTATTACCTATTATTGCATTATTAATAGTGTTATTATTGTTTCCAGGGTGTGTGTGAGTGCAGCTGCAAGAGCGGTGATGCGCCGCGAGCGCCGGCGATCGACACATGCATGCCGCCCGCGCACCCGGTGAGAGACCACCTTTATATATTTATTTATTTTTATTTATTTTTATTAATGCGTTATAGTTATTTAATAGATGCATATTAGTTAGGTATAAGTACTCGATAATGCGAAAAAC
Source organism: Spodoptera littoralis (assembly GCA_902850265.1). NCBI lineage: Eukaryota > Metazoa > Arthropoda > Insecta > Lepidoptera > Noctuidae > Spodoptera > Spodoptera littoralis. Next base: position 12,068,777 of record LR824544.2, read on the forward strand.
ATAAGTAATTCTTTAATATGATTGCTTATGTATGCAATCTAAAGAGATTATGTAATAAATAACCGCATAATAATATGCAGTATAATTTTGAAATTTACTGTAACAAAGATAATTAAAATTAGAATTTAACATAACGAAAAAATAAACGATTGCACTAGTCACCCACATAATTTTTAAAAGTTCCCCTCGGTTCCCCTGGGATTCCATCATCAGATCCTGACTTCATGACAATGGGACCAAATGACAAGGCTTTCTTTTCAAACAAAAAAAAAAAGAGTTTTTGAAATCGGTTCAGGCGTCTCCGAGTAATCAAGTAACAGACATTACAAAAAAGAAATTCAATTAGGTTAGGATTGTGGTTGTGGTACAAATCTAACATTAACGTTACCCATTTTATTTTATTATAAACAATTGCATCAAACTTCACTCAAATATAATGTATAAAGCTCAAAAACAATAATAGTCATCAAATAAACCATTTTTAATTTACAATCCTCCTCTTTAAACACGATTATAGCAATTACGCTTTCAATTAATTAAAGCACCAATTATAGCAGCGAAATATACGAATCTGGTTGCGTTTATATTTCATACTAGCTGAACCCGCAACTTCGTCCGCGTAGAATATGAATTTTGAACAAAAACATAGGTATCTATGTTTTTGTTTCAATTTTCCAAAATAAATGTAGATGACGGGGGTAGACGATGGGGGTAGCCTTCAAAAGGCGCCTAGCTTTTTGGAGGTAAAATACTAGGGATTGTAGAATTTTTACCTCACTAAAACCACTCGGTGGCTACCCTCAACACCTGTATCTCCAGCACCGGGTACTATAGATTTGCTCCGGAGCCCCCACAAGTAAATATACTTGCCAATGTAGCTAATGAGCTACCTGCCAATAAAATTCTTGCAAAATCAGTCCAGTCATTTCAGAGATTAGCCAGTACAAATAAACAGAGAGACAGACAAAAATAGTAAAAAAATATATTTTGGTATATGTATCGTATGGGTATAGTAAACATCGGTTATTTCAATATTAAAAGGAGACATTATAATTCTATTTATCTGTATAGATGTACAGATAATTTCATATAATCTCATATAATTACATTGTGTTGTAATTATTACAGTAACATTTGTTTGAATTTAGTCTCGAACTCCAATCGGATGGGGAGAACTGGGTTAGATACACATTGCATGGTGACAATGAATTTTAAATGCGAGGATAAAATTGAACTTATTTTTTTGTTGATTTTTTATATATTTTTTTTGTTTGTGGTTCTCTAAGTAACGATACTTAAGATACACTATGTCTTTGTGTCTGGTTACCTATTCACGAAACCTTTAAAATTATGAAGCGGTTCCTGTTCAAGTTTTATAAGAAAAAATGTATCCTATAAAAAGTTAAGTGGATTTTTGCATTCACGAAATTACGCGGGATCACATCACGTCATAAATTTCTACACAATTACTACTTAGAAGTGAAATTCTTTTAAAAACGCTTTAAATACAAGCAGAAATTATGACAATAAAGTCAACTGCACTGTTTTATTTCTCAAGTTTTTTTTATGACTCATACCTCAGGTCATTGACACCAAACAACCTTGTACTAAAAACTAATAAACACGAAAGTCCTTTACGTAACAAAGAGGGACTTGGAATATAAACAATCTGACTCACTTTAACCATATGCGTGACTAAAGGATTACTAATGTAAACAAATCCGGCATTTTGCAATAACTACCAGTCATACAAAGTCTGGTAATAACTTGACTAATATAGGATGTGCTACTTTCTGTTCGATTCATCTTTTCTTTTTATTTCGTAATAGGTTTTTACGTTTCTAAACGTAAAAACCTAGGTATTTCTCCTATGAAGATTCCAACGGAGGAAACTTTAATTATATTATAGTAATATTTTCAGACTGATATATTACCTCTATTATGCTAGTCTTGCTGCACTTTGTTGTATATGGAAGACTGATAAGGATTTAATATTAGTCTACTTTATGCGTACCTAAAACATCTGAATAAATTAAAGTTGGTTATAGGTAGGAGTCAAAGTCAAAGTGAATGTCAAATTCAAAGTTAAAGCATTTATTTCAATTAAACCATAATTTGGTACATTTGAAACGCCGAAAAATACAAAATAAATAATAGTCTGTCAGTGAGGCCGTCAGTGAAGCTAGGTGAAGCTAGATGCTCATTCCAAAATGTAGATTCGAATGGAGAAGAGCGAGCAAAAAACTCCATTCGTTACTCTTTTAAAAAAGTCTATTCTACAATGTCTCTGATACGTATTCCAATACTGTACGTATGTATATGTAACAAATGATCCATCGATAGCCGCATCATCACATTTTATCAGGAGAGATCCGAGAGATTCTGGCCAAATGGCTATAAAAAATTTATCAAAATAGTGCTTTATACCGACTTAAAAAAAGGAAGAGGTACTACGTTCGGCTGATTGTTTTATTTATCAAAATTATATAACTTTGTAGTCACAAAGTTGTAAGCAGCTGAATATTAGGTATCTTTTAAAGGTTTTAATGAATTTTGTTTAGAACTTATGGCGCCGACTTTTAACGTATCAGTACTAATAATAATTATTTTTTCTTTTTAGTTTTTACTTTTTGTTTGTTATTAGTTTTTGGTTTTTGAAGTCGGTTTTTAAACGCAGTTTTAAAGCTGACTTTTGTTCCTGTCTTTTTAATACATATTGTTAAACAAGTGAAACAAGTGAATTTATTTCTGAAAATAGGCTACAAAGCAGCACTTTTACACGTCAATTTTATCTAGCGAACGATGAGATGACGATAACGATGATTTGCGAGTTTTTCTCATTAAAATCCATAGACAGAAAAACCCATGGTAACACTACGAATAAATGAATATCTGAAAGAAAACTCTTTACTGCCACGATGTAGGAGTTGGATTGAAATCCAATATCAATACTGAGCAAGCTTCTATCGTTCTACATTACACATATACCATTTAGTACTTGTAACACATCAAGCTATACAACCATTATATACTGAACTTTGAATGCGGGGGAAGATCATACAAACCGAGTTCATAATAAACTGGACTTTTAAAACTGGATGTGTAGCCGTGTGTGCTACATTTAAACTAAAACCAACTTTGTTCTTTACGACATAAAGATGAAGTTAAACTGCATTCAACTCGTTGAGTATATTAGTTTAGTATATTGGTATCACAAGTCAGTTGACAATGTATAGTTTCAGTAATATTGTGATTTGTTTGAGTTTGGTAACTTTTGTGTAGGAATATTTGATATTAAGTAGTTGTGGAGAGAATAATGAGCTAGAAATAGATTTCATTCAACATAATATTAATAGACGGTTGACGTTTTGAATTAATCTAAAATTAGATTTCAATGTTCTCTGGTTTATGTAAAGTATCATAGTAAATTCAACACGCCTTTTATCTCCGAGGGAGTAGGCAAAGGTGCACATTACGGCACTTAATGCCACTGCTGTACAATGTAACATCCACTTTTTACTATTTATGTTATGAGTCTCATGTAATAGGGGGTGAGCCTATTGTCATATACCGGGCACAATTGCAGACTCTGTGCTACTACTAAGATTTAAAAAAAACCCAGTAATACTTTGCTCGACCCGGGAATCGATCCCGAGACCTTGCCAGGCAGTCGCACTTGCGACCACTCGGCCAACGAGGCAGTCATAGTAAATTAACAAACATATTTATTAAACATAGTTAACCTAATCTTATTATATTTAAGTGAAATGCCATTTTTTGTTAAATCGAGAAGCCGTTGCGATTTCGTTGAAGCGTATTTTCAAACTCACGCTACCGCACTGTCGACTAATCAAACAAAAAAAAACAAACACAAATACACACCGCGAAAGTAATTTTAAAAGAAAATATCCGTGGAAAGCGAATAGCATGGACACTGAGCGATGAAATGAATGTAGATACAAAGGAAAAACAAGCCATTGGATGCACACAGCGCTCGATAGGAATCCAATACTACCATTAATTGGCGAGGCGCGTCGGAAAGATATCGTTTTCGGTACACACAGCTATGCAAAACCAGTATAAATTGATCGCTCATTGTGCGAAAAGATTATGAAAAACAAGACCATAATAAACTGGTTCTGTATACCTTGATGTGTCAGCTATACGATGCTAACTCTACCATGAATCGATTCTATTTTCATGGAAAATAAGGCGTGAAATATTTGGTAGATACATTCGCACGTGTGGTTTTGGAAATTGTTGGACAAATGGCTGTGATTTGTGCACTCGTTTTCATTGATGACGTCATTTATGTTTTTGTGTTCGCCTGTGTGGGGTTGTCATTAGTATTTTATGGTGGACGTGGGTTTCAAAATGTGTTTGTTTGAAGTAGGTGAGGTGAGAGGAATTGGAATTTATAATTATGTTTAGCGCGGAACAGACCAAATAAAAGATTTCCTGAGACTATCGCATAATGTTAGAGGTATTTTTTTCTAAGGGTGAAAATCATTGAATGACTGCTCCCGCCTAGGTGAGGCGGGAGGGAATGTCAGACTCTTACTGACTAAAAACCACCCCGGTTACCCGTTAGGTTCTCCGTGACAATTTTAGAGGTACAACGGGGTGTAGTACTTAATGTAAGTTACAATTTATAAATAAGTGAATGACCAAATGAAGCACACGTAGTCGACAAATCTTTCGGTATTGACACACCAAATTGAAATAAAGTAGTGGTGGTTTCGTTGTTTTTAATACGTATCAAGCAAGATAGTATTAGAATAAAATAATGATACGCATGAACAGTTTCTCTTAGAAGCCCAAAATACATGTAGCATTCACACAAACCTAATTCATGTACGACCTTCACACGCAGAAGTTTCTACAAAAATAGTTTTAATTACAAAAAGAATTGCACTCTCAATGACATACTCCACTTTCTTTACAGCCTAATAGCTTGGAAACTGAAACATTAAAGTGTTTGATAAAACTCAATTATTGCCGACAAAAGTACGATCACTAGCATATCAACCTAAACTTTTCCGTCAAATTTCTTTATTACATATTCAACTATATCATATTGATATATAAAGTCGAAAATCCAAAGAATGAATTTGGCAGATTAGAGTAGGTTGATCTACTGGCGACTATGTATATAAATGTTATTCACAAGAATGATGAATTAAATACACTGGGAACGAAGTGATTTTGGGTAACTATTACTCGTGTTCTCATGGAATAATATAGTCATAAAACTTGCAATACAAGGTTAAAGTTTAGGGGCCCGCTAGAAGTTGTTCTGTTATAAATTCCATAGAAAGAATTGAATAGGATAGACTTCAACGTCAATCAACGGGTGTAGATAATCTAAGAGAACAACGGTTATAATCCTTTACTTGAGCAGTGCTAGTGGTCAAGTGGAAATTTACCATTTAGTCAATAAGAATACAATGGAATAACGAATGTATAGGATTGTCATGAGCTTTGAAGTAATTTTCCATACATTTATTTATTTATTTATAATTTGGTTAACCAAAAGTTGCTACATTAGGTCTTACTTCTAAGTACTTACATACATAGTAATAACTTTTTTCTTTTCAAATCATTTCATCATCAATTAACTTTTCAAATCAAATCACTCTAATGTATCTATAGTGTGTACAGGGTGGTTTACATTTTTTTGACAAAATGTGTTCCAACTATAAGCCCTTTTGGGCACCGCTAAAGCACTTACTCTACTTACAAAATAAATGGAATCATTAATATTATTTCTATATATGGTATTTTTAATACTTAAAATATATAGGTTACAATTATTTGATTATATTATTAAACATGTTATATAACTATTGTTAAGATATAAACAAAATAAAAAATATTTTTTTTAAACTTATTAAGTTAATATAGCAGTAAAATAATATCAAGTACTATAATAACTATTTAGTTTTACGTCGAATAAGCTATTATTTGTCTCCAATACGACTATAATTCAATAAACAAGGCAGTTTAACTCATATTATACGAAATACAGAACCCATTTTTTATAACCGAAGCTCGGCCAACAATTTAAAGTTAAAGTTTGATAGCACTTATTACCCTAATTGCCCAAAAACACTTTCTCTGTATAAATATTAATGTACAGGTTATTATACAAATATTTTAATACTTCGCTAGCTTTGTTGTTGATAATATAAAGTGACAGTTCGGTTGGGTCCACTTGATTACTTTGTTTTTTGTTCATTTTAGTCCCGTGTTTTGTAAATGTTTGGTCGCCCTACTGTTTTTTGGTTTATTTATTAACTGTGGCGTTTTAAAGTTTAATATTGCTTGCGTTTTGTCATAGTTTGCCTTTTTATTGTTACTTGTGTTATGTTGATGTAGTAAATGAACGAGTTTCAATTTAATAACTTCTGCAAAGAATAGAAAGGGGATGATGACAGGGTATGAAAATCTATCTATACTTATAATAAATCTGTAGAGAGGTCAATTCTGTACATAAAATATATTTAAAAAATAACTATCAAGGGGTGGTTAGGGATCGCTACTGATGCCAAAAATGCAATCAGTAAAATTTTTGTCTGTCTGTCTGTCTGTCTGTATGTTCGTTATGGAAACAAAAACTACTCGACGGATTTTAACGAAATTTGGCACAATTATTCCTCATACTCTTGGGCAGGTTATAGTATACTTTTCATTACACTACGATCAATAGGAGCAGAGCAGTGAAGGGAAATATTGGGAAAACGGGAGAAGTTACTCCATTTCTTAAGCTTCCGTCGCGTGTGCAGGCTTATAGGTTAAAGCTACATAGAAATCATGTATGACGGAAATATTTTCCTTAAAATTATGTAAAAAATATTCCTCGACAGCATATGTCTATCTTTTATGGTTGACTCACAATAACACGTGAATCTCCCGATAACTTAGCAATTCGGTGATTTCTGATTGTATTTGTCTACTCTAACGTTTACAATACTCATTCATAGACTTTACGTTGTAACTGAAAGGCCAATGGTTGAAATTAGATTGACTCGATATTATAAATGAAAATATGTGAGTTTATGCGTATGTTTGTTACTCAGTCATATTAAAACGTCTGAAGGGACCGGAATGAAATTCGGAACAGAGGTAGATTATGGTCTGAAGTGATACATAGGCATTTTACCCCTGGGATCGCGGGAGAAGCCGCTGGCAGAAGCTAGTTAAAAATATAATTAGTCCGTAAGTTAGGTAATGAAAAAATATTAGACACGTATTTTTTTATTTTGTCGAATAATAAAACAATACTTAGATAAAACGAATCAATGTTTAGGAGTGGGGGCTAAAACGTCATTTCTTAGTATAAAATGTACTGAGAAGTGACGTCACGCGACATTTCAAATCAATATATCTTCGAAACTATTCGTTTCTGTGAGAAAATAAAAAATACGTGTCTAATGTTTTTAAATAATCTATCAGACGGACATTAAAATAAAAATTAGTCGTCTACCCTAATGTGTGTGCTTCTGCAAAGGCATGATTTAGAGTTTCTTTTCAAAAAATTTAAATCTTGAAAGAACACTTTTTTCTTTTGAATGAGATAAACCGGTAAACGAGAAAACGGATCATCTGATTGTAATCAATTAACACCGCCCATGGATACCCGGAATACCATAGGTGTTACAAGTGCCTTACCGACTTTTAGGAATGAGGAATTTGGGGATTCAGAGATTAGGGAGAATGGGGAAGGGGGTGGGGGTAATTTGGCCTCCGTTAACCTCACTCATACGACGAAACACAACGCAAATATTCGTCGTCGTTCGTCCGTTTGTTATGAGGGAGTGGCATCACTCCGGTCGATCCTTAAAAATGCTTGAATTTATTACAATTTCACACTAATAAGAATATCTAAAGTTTAACTTTAAACTTTGAAGCACACATTTAAAAGCTAAATTCATCCATCAAAACATCGATGAAGAACCAAATATAACTACCAAGTCTATAGGTACTGGTTGCAGCTTCCCACGCCAATATTAGTCACTGGAACAGGTCACTAGGCTAGCTATAAACTATATGACTACCTGTTAGGCAGTTAGTAATTAATAATTATGCTCAATTGATATTTATGCGATCCCACGACCGGCAGTTAGGAGATGACGTGTTTATGATATTGTGTCACTGCTTGGTTACTATGGGAATAACATATTGAAAGTTAAGTTATAGATTTACAGTACATCAGCTATCTGCTAATAAAAGTCACAATCGGTCCAGCCATTCCAAAGATTTGCCAGTACAAACAGATAGACAGTCAAAAATTGTGACATATAACATATTAACATAACATTACGCCTTTTATCTCCGAAGGGGTAGGCAGAGGTGTTTTAATGATCCTCTCTTCTTATAGTCTTCCCTAGATCTCTTCTTACAGTCAAGTAATGATCAAGTAATTTCACAACATTTCCAATTACTTTTCGTACAAATTAAAACTACACTTACAGTAAATTGCATTCAATCGCAACTTTTACCTTGACAGCGCACTACAATGTGAATCGTTCAACAATAATTAATGAAAATTCAAAATGGCGGCCAATAGTGAAACTGACCGTTCAATTAGTGTCGTGATTAATTATTGTATGTCAACTACAGTTTAAAAGCTTTAAGTATGGAACATAATTTATAATAATAATTGTATGAGAATATTATTTAGCGATTATTGTTTTATTGACATGTTATAAAATAACTTCTCATTTTAATGGAAAGTGAAAACGTACTATGTTTTACGGGTTATTAACGTGGCTTGACTAGTTTCAAGCCGGGTCAGGGCTCATAGTTATGAGTACGGTCGAAGCAAAAGATACGAGTATTCAAAACTTTACCTATGCTTGCCTAATTTTTAGGGAAAGTTGTACATGTTGATATAATCCCGACTTTATTATAATTGGTGGAAGAATGATGCAAAAAAGAAATGGCAATAACGCTTTGTTGAAAGTCATCCTCTAAATTTGTTTATACAAAAGTAGTCTCTAAACATTGGAAATAAGGTCTATAATGTAGTTAGTAGAGAGCGGTCACCGGTGACCGCTTGGGGATATACGGGTTGGAATATTAAGCAAAGAAATAGGTATTATTACTTTTTTTTCTTCTGCCCGCAGTTTTGTCCGCAATCCCGTAAGATAATAGTGGCCTATGTGTTATTCCAGATCATAATCTATCCATATTCCAAATTTCATACGATCTCCGGCCACCGTAAGCGCGGGCCTGCGGACGGCGAGCATGGGTGGCTCGCCATCCGACCAGAACCAGACCCGAGCGTACGGCGCGACGCGTTCCGCGCGCGCCTCAAAGAGCCATCAGACCACCAAGGATGGGGCCAACAGGGCCGATGCCGATTCGGAGTCGCCGAGAACCTAACGGGTTACCGGGGCTCCGGCTCGAAGTGCAGGAGGAGGAACAGGGTGGCTTTTAGTCAGTAAAAGTCTGACACTCCCTCCCACCTCTCCCAGGCTGGAGAAGTGATTTGATGATTTACGGGGAGTAAAAAAGTCCAAATTTCGTCCCGATCTTATCAGCCGTTCTGACTTGATTGAGTGGCAAACATACACACAAACACACAAAGTAAGTAAGTATATTAGTGAGATATAGATATATGTTAATAGTACTGACATTTTATAAAAATAATTTCAACATTACTAGGTATAAAGAAATAACAGTTCTTTTCATATTCCTGTAGAATTGTCGACAGAAGGTGAGTAAATATTATCTCACCAAGACTACGCCATTTTTGATTTCTCCCGGGATAGTGAATTAGCAAGAAGTGTGTATTTATTTTACGTATTTTTTATTGTAAAATACATATTATCTTACTGGAGTAGTGGAAGAATTTAGTGAAGACATTTTCTCGTTGAAATAACATCTTGATTTTTAAGTTCGTAGCTTGAAGTTAATTTTTGTTTTTTGTTTTATTTTTATTAGATGCCTATGTAAATAACGAGAAAAAAATACAAGTTAGAAACCAACTTTCATTCTGTCTATATATTTGTAAATAACAATTTTGCATGTGGACTCACTTCAATGAGATTAATTGGCGAAAAATAAAAAGTGGTTTCATTAAAGTCTATTCTGTGGACATTCCCACTTTTTTATAATCATAATAATGATTAATAATAACTACGGTACATAAACTAGTTTGCATGCAATTAGGTTTACAACTTTCATTTTTACGCGCTCATTAGCAAAATATGAAATAATAAGAGAATACAGGCAAATTTGGGTGACCCTGTTCGTGTCAGCCAATTTTGAGTGCTAAAGACCAAAATGAAGCCTTTTAAAAGTGATTTAGGTTTAGTCACGATATATTTCGCTCTAAATCTGTAAATCGTTTGTTGGAGACATTAGTTAGATAGTTTGTTAGTTGACAATAATAATTATATTTGATTGGTAAACTTTTTGGTAACACTTTCTGTTGAGGAGTATAGGAATATGGTTATGGCAAATATGTCTGCTCTGGCGTTGTTAGGATACAATCTTCGTTTTTGCAGTTGTTTAACCGTAAGCTTTGTGACAATAAAAGTATAAAAATGGGTTATAATAATGTAAGAAATTATTCTCCACAATAAATCTTGAATTATCGCAAAAAAAATTTAGTTCAGCAATGGACAATGGCATAGTATAGCCAGATTATATTAAACTAACAGTAAATACTATTTTAACACGTTAAATATCATGGGGGTCACTGATGACCGACGTCAGTGGAAGATTTGCCATCAACAGTTTTGTAATGGCAATCAGAGGCTTAATGGGAAGCTCATGATCACACTAAATACTTCACAACCCACAATCCTATCACCAGCTCCAACCTTTTCCCTTTCCTTGACCAATTACAGCCAACCAGATTTTTAACCAAATTCATTTAAGTTTACGTTTTCAACCACAGAAGAACTGACTGTAACCCAAAAACAACCAAATTCAACCAATGTTCTTCTGTTTCTAATTAAGATATTTAGTAAAGTTTCTAGAGGTTCAAAGGGAACTGAAGATTTGTAATTACCGCCTCTTGTTTGAAGTGCTCCTAAACTTGTTCCACTCCATTATCTGTCATTCGAATCTTCTAATTCAATTGGGAGTCCAAAACAATTTTCAAATGTTCGGTCATTTTATTTTATTTGCGTTTTGAATTTGAAATGTTTTGGTCGTTTCAAGGAATTGTTTTTGTATTCAATTTTGAGACGCTAATTAAGATGGATAGTGATTGTGAAGTTGGAAAGTTGTTTGTATTACTGTTATGATGAAAATTGGGATAAGTTTTCTTTAGGACGATGATTTAGGAATGCGAAAAATACCTAAGTAATAATAATAAACTTTTTTGCTTCTAACTAGCCGATGTAGAAGTTATTGAAGGGGTCTATTTAGTTATGATCATCTCATGATGAAGTTGTCTCTAAACATCATTCTATCGTACTATCAAAATCTATTCTATGCTCAACTTACAAACACTATCTTTACTTTGCATAACATAAGTATGTTTCTATAAATCCGTAACTACACAAACCAAATAAAACCAAACAAACTCAACCATTTATAGTATTAGTAACCATTTAATATAGAATATAACGTGTGCGATAACTACATAATAACACTAGCATCAGATAAAACAATGATAGTAGCCTACAAGACCGCTTTCCACGCGCCGACCGTCCGATGGCGATGAATATTACATGAGAATACTGAGCGCTCGCCACGTGGGAAACTTTAATGTGTTTTATTTAGTACGTTACACATTTTTTTTATATAGTAGTATGTGTTTAGCTTGTACACTAACACAGGTGTATGATGTAAATAATTTAGTGTTACAATGGAACTGTTCTTATTGAAAAGGTTTGTACCTACAGTTGAAATTCTCCACTTGTAGATGTTTCTAGTTATTTGGACCTTAAGACATTTATACCAAAAATCTAGTAGTAACTACTAGATTTTTGGCCTAGCCTAGCTTAGTATCCATAAGGAGATTTATAGTTCTACCAGCAAAATCCTTATAAACTTATATAAAATATATCATATATCATCGTACAGTATTAACTTCTTATCTGCCAGCATGTGAGACACAATAGAAACTACATCATGTCTTGCGTACCTATATCTACGTTACAGTATACTCCGGGCTAACGCATCAGTCACATCAAATATATTTTGATAAATTGTATTATTCTAATGAAGTACCTCAGAATGTCCACGGGACGACCTTTGTCAAAAAACTTTCGAAATTTAATAAATAACAGAGACGGACTTTTAATAAAACTTTAAAGGTAAAGAAGAGAAAGACAAAAAATCTCAAGTTTTAAATTAAGTTTCCAACTTAATGACTTAAGTAAGTTTGTAATTTACTTTCAAATTTTAGGGTAAACACAGTTCTTTATAGGGTTCCGTGAAGACGGTCCACAGAAATGTCGTCAGAACGTCTGGCTTTGTGTAATCAACTTAATACTATAGTACTCAATTTATTTCGATTTTGTTAGTTTTTAAGATACATTTAGTAGTAAGAGCGTTTCATGTCGTTTTACATTAACACAAAAAACATACACTAGGTGCAATGCGAGATTCTGTACTATGATTGAGGAATATTTGAAAAACGCAATAATTTTTAGCCTAATATAGAAATTGAAATCGGAACCGCTTGCTCGACAGTCTCTCTTGCAAGCAGATAACAGAGCAGTCAGTGGAATTTATATCATATTTTTAATCACATTCAGTTTTTATCAATGCATATTCACAGTGATAAACAATACGGCGTATCTTGGAGATAGCTCTCCTAGTAATGGGTTATCTAACCGGTTTGACTAAGTATTGGATGCTGGTTTCTTTGCAGAAGTGATATATTATTTAGATATCGGTTACTCGTCTTATACGCTTGGTAATTACAGGATTTAGTTTCATTTTTATTTTGTTTTGCTGTTACTTTGTAGTAGTGTCTTATGCAGTTAAGTTAGTACAATTACATGAGCATTAGCGATTTACATAAAATTGTTTCATAAGATTCGATGATGAGACAACGTTGTTACTTCTCATTAGCAATTCTATAAGAGAAATAGGTGAAGTAGCTATTTTATTTAATAACTATGTATGTGTAAGAAAATGCCTGCCTCGTTGGTCGAGTGGTGGCAAGGGGTCTCGGGTTCGATTCCCGGATAGGGCAAAGAATTACTGGGTTTTTAAAAATTCTGAGTAGTAGCACGGAGTCTGGAACTGTACCCGGTATAATGGCAATAGGCTCACCCCCTTTTACATGGGACTCATAACATAAATAGTGAAAAGTGGGTGTTACATTGTACATTGGTATAATGGGCACCTCTGCCTACTCCTTCGAGGATAAAAGGCGTGATCTTATAAGTGTATGAAGAAAAAAATGCCTCAACATTTCAGTTAAAATCATTGCCTAAGTACATACCAAGATTTATCTAAATCCGTCAAGCCGTTTTTGCATAATTGAACAACAAACAAGCGAACACACACACAAACATTTTCACGCAATATTTCAAATATGGATACAGCAATAAAATTTAAACTACAGCGCCTTATGAATATTGATTGGGATATTCTATTTCATTACAATACTAACAGTATCGAGTATTCATAGAAATGCGCGTAGGCTAACTAATACTGAATCTTTCATCATTCAGTCGGAAGCCATCGCTAATTCATAGTTTCATTACATTTTAATAATTTGACTTTGTTAACTAAGGCATTTGGTTTACAGTATGGTGTGTTGTAAAAATTGTTATGATAAAGTTGTCTTCACTATTAACATCCTCGTTTGTTAACTAAAAATTTCGAGTTACGTAAATATACTGAGTAAAGTTCTACTAGTTTCGACTCAGAGCGACAACAATCTTCCTCATGGGCAGCGTGCTCGAGCGCGGCAATGCGATATACACAGCCTACTCAGTAGGCTGCGCGACATTACCTCGCGAGTGACTCGTAATTTTTAGTTAGGTCAGCATGTCCCACGGTAGTAGATTGTTGTTATGAAAACATCGTCGTTTGTGATATTTTACTTCTGGACTCCATAGTCCAGTGAAGATTATACCCATGTAAAATCTTCATAAGAGAGTTTTTGATAATCTCCATGCTTGGCAAGGGAATTGGAGATCGCAGTTAGTTTTATCAGATACCGTTGCTAGCCTCTGTCAAAATTATAGTCGTACGGTACCCAGAGTAGCCGTGGTATAAATGTATTCTATTCTTCTATTTTTTAACAGCATAATATATATATTATAGCAAGCTAGCAAGGCATAATATTATCACATATTTTTATACAATATTTTGAGCAACCACACACAGCTAACTATCTTTATATAGCTTAGTATAGCTACCAAGCTAGCTACATTATAATATAAATATATGTATAACTCGATATATTAATATACTTTACAGATAGGACTGTGACGGAAAACCCGAAAAAAATTATCACTATAGCAATAGTTTACACATTTTTACACATTTCAGGAAAAATACCTATTATACAAATGTTACCCAACAACACAAAAATATTCATTTAAACATAACAGACATACACACACATAACATTTTTTCACAAACTGCACACTAGTCATTGTAGGCACTATGTTGTAACAAAATATCTGTTCCGTCATACATTGCCCGTCCCGCATACAAAACGCATGTATAGAATACATTACTACAGTTTTTGAACCGCCTCCATGCGTAAGTGAAAGTGATCGCTTTAAGTTGGGTATAATAAATTACAATATGACAACTCAGATATTACAATGTAAAGGTTCATACATTTATTACTTGTTTAGACATTTTATTGTTTAGAGTTGGTTGTGAGTTGAAAGTTTTTGTGTGTAGGTGTTGATCTCGGAAAGTGATGTACAGATTTTGAAGTGATCTTGTCAGATGGATTTTTTTAAGGGGGAAATCATCGAATGTCTGCTCCCGCCAGGGTGAGGCGGGAGGGAGTGTCAAACTGACTAAAAACCACCCCGTTCCTACTCCTGCCCGTCGAGCCGGAGCCAGTCCGAGACTCCCTCCCGCCTCACCCAGGCGGGAGCAGTCATTCGATGATTTCCCCCCCTTAAAAAAAGTCCTTCTTGGCTGGTCAGATGGATAGTAACGTTTATTGGATGGTGTTGTGATTGCGAGTCGACTATTATATTGTGATGTTTTTCGATACAGTGAGTAATTTGAAAGGAAATAATCACGAGATAAATTAAGCAAACGTAAGTTATAAGTTTGTCAAGATAGTGGTTATTGTATTAAAACTCTTAATTATTAATCAATTTCAACTATTGCAGTATCTCATATTTTAGTTATAGCCACTTAAAATGATTTAGTTCGTTCATTTTAATCTATAGGAAGATTAAAACGCTATTAAATTAAAGTGGTGATTGGGTTCGCAAGTTAACGAAGTAAAATAGGACGTTTTCAATTAGCAGTATAATACTGAATTGGATTACTTTTATAATTAGCATGATATTTATGTTCGTTAGGTCTTGTTTTCTATGCTTTATTGGTATATAAATAAAGTGTTTAATTAGTTTAACTGCCTAAGTCACAAATAACTCTTTTGGCTTTGAAATGTTTAATGAATCTTCAGTGAATAACCAGACTCTGAGTTTGTTTGGAGTCTGTGACGCAAGTCTGTTACCAAAGAAAATATAAAAGTATTATGGGTATGTATTATATGGGTATATATATATATTATATACCAATGGGTATTGATCAGCATAGATTATAAAACAAAAAAAATATATAAAAGTGCTAAGTTGTAGGTACCGTTAGAAAATTAATCTTACACACATGCCATAAGTTCCAAAAAACTCAACCAAAGATAATGCTTTTGGTAGACATATGTTATCATATTGATCAATAAATCAATCAAATCAATTCAATCAATATGTTAATATACTGATTTAGTCAGTCTTTGGATCCTACTTATTGTGCAATAAGTAAGATGATGTAGTGATAAAGATTGAAAAGGGGATGTTACGCTGGTTTGGACATGTAGAAAGAATGAATGAAAGTAGAGTAACGAAAATAGTAACGTCGGCGTCGGTAGAGGACACCCTAGTCAGACATATACTGACCAGATTGGTGATAAATTAAAGAAAGGCCAAATTAAAAGTACCCTTAACCGACGACCATGCATGAAAGGATTGATGACTGTTGATGAAGCGAAAGAGGTATGTAGGAATCGAAGTAATTGGCGTTCCATAGTCTCTGCCTACCCCTATAGGAGAAAGGCGTGAAGTTAAGTATGTATGTTATTGTGCAATAGTCTTAACAATGAGATGGCGTAGCGATACAAAGTTTTGAAATAGAAAGGTAATGTATGAGGGTACCTAAGTATAAGTACAAGCCTTTCGGTTTTCTACCGGATACATTTCGGGGAGTGTGCGGGGGAATTGCACAACTTGATTCCCCCAAGTCCTTTCCATCATCGTACCACAAGACAATCCGCGAAGCGTCACCGATTCATGGTAGATGTTCCGCCCACAAGCACGAAGCGCTTAGCTTCAAGCTTCCTTGTGCGTACTGCTAAAGAGTGGAATTCTTTGCCAGAGTCTGTATTTCCTGAAGGGTATATATAACCTGGGAGTCTTCAAGGCCCGAGTGAATAGGTTGCTTATGGGACGACGTGCTCCATCGTAGACCACATCATCGCTTACCATCAGGTGAGATAGTGGTCAAACGTCGCCCCATCAAATATATAAAAAAAGTACTTAAGTCCTACTTGGAGAAATTTTTACATCTCTACTACTTGAACCGATTATCCAGCTTGAAAGTTGTGACACCTGATCAAGATAAGAAGTCGTGTTAATAATCTAAGAAGCTAATATAATAAAGTGGATGAGGTTGTCTGTTTGTTTTTTATTGCTTCATTGGACGAGTGGTTGCAAGAAGTGTCATTGACACTGACTGTAAAGAGTCAAGGGTTCCATTGGCGGATTAAAAAAAGAACGATATGGTTTATTTTTTTATTATCGTCAGATACAAATTATGCGCATAGACAACACAATACGATGAATAAAAATTGCATTTGGTTTAAACACATGTATACTTAAATATTTTCATTATTCATTTACATAATATTCACATACATTAGGAAATGATGGGTCTGGCACGGTCTTTGTGTGACCAAAAGACTCTAAATTAATAAATACTAGCTTCTGCCCGCGACTTCGTACGCGCAATCCCATTTCCCCCCCGTTCCCGTTCGTGATATTCGGTAAAAGTAAAAAAAAAAATTTGGTAAAATGTATCCTATGTCCGTCTCCTGGTTCTAAGCTAACTCCTCGCCAATTTTCATCCAAATCGATTTAGTCGTTCTTGAGTTATAAATAGTGTAACTAACACGACTTTCTTTTATATATATAGATATTTAACTCGTCGAGTACCGGTTTTATAGACCCAATTAAAGAACAATAGGTCGCGGTCACCGGTGACCGCTTGGTGTTTGACAGTTTAAAAAAAACACCCGACTGCCTCGTTGGCCGAGTGGTCGCAAGTGCGACTGCCGGGCAAGGGGTCTCAGGTTCGATTCCCGGGTCGGGCAAAGTATTACTGGGTTTTTTTAAATCTCAGTAGTAACACGGAGTCCGGAAATGTGCCCGGTATATGGCAATAGGCTCACATCCTATTACATGGGACTCATAACATAAATAGTGAAAAGTGGGTGTTACATTGTACAGTGGCATTAAGTGCCGAAATGTGCACCTCTGCCTACCCCTTCCGGGATAAAAAGGCGTGATGTTATGTTATGTAAAAAAAAACACACATACTAATACTCTTAGCTGCTTCCTTTAGTTTTTTTGTGGAACCAATCAGCGCCGCCCACGACCATACAACACCAGATAAGTCTCAAATATATGACCAGCCTTTACAAGTTTAGTCATACTCACCTTTCATTGTCATTTGGTATTTGTATCAGAACTTGAGGAAGATCTCCTTTCGATGCTAAAGAAGAAAGCCAATGGGTAAAACCACAGGAAAATCTTAGTATAGTATATGACGAATGACTGGTTTGAATGTTTTTAATGCTGTCCATAAATAATCCAGTTTTCTATGCGGTGTATCTAAAGCTGTTTTTTAAATACTTTCTCTTTCAATAAAAATAAAAATGTGAATTAGTATCGAAGTTGTAAGAAATTTTTTAATCTATTACGTTTTGTTTTGTGGTTTCATATGATTGTAGTTTGTTTCTTATGTTTTTAATGCAATTGGTGTTTGAATGAAACTGAATTTTTATATAACATAACATCACGCCCGTTATACCCGAAGGGGTAGGCAGAGGTGCACATTATACCACTGTACAATGTTACACCCACTTTTCACTATTAATGTTATGAGTCCCATGTAATAGGGGGTGAGCCTATTGCCATATACCGGGCACAATTTCAGACTCCGTGCTACTACTGAGAATTTTTTTAAAAGCCAGTAATTCTTTGCCCGACCCGGGAATCGAACCCGAGACCCCTTGCCCGGCAGTCGCACTTGCGACCACTCGGCCAAAGAGGCAGTGAATTTTTATATGACGTATGACATTAATCTCTTTCTCTTATCATAAAATAATAATAACTAGCGACCCGCCTCGGCTTCGCACGGGTGCAATATGCATGTATCATATATATATAAACCTTTCTTAATCACTCTATCTATTAAAAAAAACCGCATCAAAATCCGTTGCGTAGTTTTAAAGATCTAAGTATACATAGGGACAGACGGTGGATAGCGACTTTGTTTTATACTATGTAGTGATGATTAATTTTAATATATTCAGTAATACTACTTGTTCTAATTATATTAAAAAAATCTGTTCTCCATACACAAATTCGTCAAGAAAATGAGACAATATTAATATTATAATAAATGTAGTGAAAATATTTACGCAAAAGATATTAAGAAATTTTTTTTCTGATACATGTTGCCGTATGTATGTAGAATGCGGATAAGTAATTCAAAATATTTTCCGTTCATTGTCCCATATAATTTGAATTCTTAAGACCCTGTGTTTCAGGGCTTAGCAACCAGTATCTTATATCGAATTATTCGCATAACATAGTCTTTATTATGTGATAGAAACCTTCAAGAAAAGAGCGTATTCCTTTTCAAAAGGCCGGCAATGCTCCTGTGACTCCTCCGGTGTAGCGGGTGGAAACAAGCGGCCCTGATCGCTGATCGGTCTGCTCGTTCGCCTCCTATTCCATAAAAAAACAACATTTAAATAATGATTCATTTTAGTTGATCTGAATTATTTTTTTCTACATCAATTTGCTAATGTTTTGCCCATTTTAAATCACGGCTTATAACTAGCTCATGAGCCCTTAGTATACCTTGAAACTAATCGAGTAAGTTCAATAGTCAACTTGGAAATTGATTTCTATGGTAAGACAGTTACTTTAAATTCTTATTAAATCTAAATTTAACTTGAAAGGTAACATTAAATTATCCGTCGTTTCTTATGTCGGTTTTCCATGAAACAGAATTCAATTTCAATCAATTTTCAACCTGTTAACAGTCAAAATAGAATTTCTTTTCGCGGAACAATTCCGACAATACCATAAACTTGGATTTAGTTTTCCGTAATCTGTTTTTCAGCGAATTTTCACTTAATCTTAATAGTTTATGAGTTTTTGCGAAAATTAATTCTCTTGGTTCGTAAAGTGTCATATCCCACGTCTGGTCGGTGCAATGTAACCTTTTTGTAATTATTTCCTGTTTAGTGATTTAGGGCTTCACAGGAATAACGATAAGTTGAAGACGTCGCGGAGAACTTAACGAGTTACCGGGGCTCCGGCTCGACGTGCGTGGGAACGGGGTGGTTTTTAGTCAGTAAGAGTCGGACACTCCCTTCCGACTCACCCAGGCGGGAGCAGTCATTCGATGATTTTCCCCCCTTAAAAAAAGAGTTGAAGACTAAATGATAAATACGTACAACAATACGTAATGATAAACACACACACACACACTCACACACGCGCGCGCGCACACACAGACACATCTCCACACACACTCACTTATGTGTAGTAGTTATATCTATTTTAATTTTATATATTATTTATTTGGTATGTAGGTATAGATAGTATTATATTGTATGTATTGTTTTAATTATTGTGCACTAGACGACCCCCTTTTTCAAACTCCTGAATACTGGCTCCATCCAAAGGTTGTCTGGAAGAAATCGCATTCTGCGATAAGACCGCCCATTGTGCACATTCTTTTATGTTTGTTTTTATGGTGTACAATAAAGTGTAAATAAATAAATACAACTATTTAGTTTATTAGGATAAACAAAATTAATAACTATATGAAAATTAAAGGTAAATTTTCATCTTCTTCTTCCATGTGACCAAATCGTCATATTGTTGTTAATTCGTTAATCTATTTTTATGTTTGTTGAGTAATTTTTTTTTTATAAAAAACGTTGCCTCAAAATAGGATTTTCTCCTGTATCGTGGGTGCGTTTACAAACATACAATATCACATATACATGACACCCAGACCCGGAACAACAATCTGTGGATCACACAAAGAGTTGTTCCGTGCGGGAATCGAACCCGCGACACGTTGCACGGCAGCCAGTTGCCCAGCTACCGCGCCAACCGTGCAGTCAATTAATAGTTATATCGTACAGAAACTGTAGAAGAATTTAGGTAGTTACAATAGGTGACTCATTGTCTACCTCTCTTACCATTAGTCCCATATAATATGGAGCGAACTTATCACCATCATCAGTGCCAGGCTACATATGCTTTACTTAGTTACGAATATGACCTACGAGTAAAATTTGATACGATAAGCTGATATCGCCCAATCAAAATGTACTTAATGCGTGAGTCAGCGAATTATAAAATTTACATAAGTCGCCTCTTTGGGTCATATACGACCTCTTTTAAGCCCGTCAATGAAACCAGAGAAACAAGATGTACTCTTAGTAAAATGAGGTCTATAGACCTGTTTTTAGTAAGTATTATCTATTCATCTATTCATAAATGGTTAATAAGCACATAGTGTTTATTTTCAAGTACTCAATATGGTATTCCCAAAATAATAGTTGTGTTTAATATGAATTTGAATAGTTTGCAAAAGCATGCACATTGGCTTGATAAATTATAATTGCGTACTTACCAACTAGTCAAATTCAATACTTTTTTCGAACTGTCAAAAACGATAGTTATCTATGAATTTTGTACGAGATTGTGTATTGTGACCTATATTAACACAATTTTTACTTTAAGATTTCGGTCCAATGAAAATGTAACTACTAATTGCGTAAATAAAGTACATATTTGTACAACAAAAAGCCCTATTACATATAACAGTAGAACAAAGACACGCAGCTTCGCGTGTCATCTTTTACTACCGTTACTGTATCACGAAACTTCAATTATATAATCACATTTGATTTTCCCTAAAGAGGCACATAATAGAGTTAGAAGGAACACCTGTTTCCCGCTAGTTAAGTTATTTAATAAGAGATACATTATAATTTATTCGTCATAAGAGAAAAATATAATTGTCACCATCGTGAAGCTTCGTCTCTCTGTCTAAGGGCTGACTAATCGATTACACATTTAACAGAGATCGAGCAGCAGTGCTCTCTGACTAGACGTGATCTATTTCATTAAACTGTGATCTACAATTTGTCTGCCAAACGAGGAGAATAATAGTAACATAACATAGGTAGGCAAAGGTGCACATTAGAACACTTAATACCACTGTACAATGTAGCACCTACTTTTCCCTATTTATGATATGAGCCCCAGTTAATAGGAGGTGAACCTATTGCCATATACCGGGCACAATTCCAGATTCCATGTTACTACTGGGAAATTTGTCAAAAAGCCCAGTAATACTTTGCCTGACCCGGAAATTGAATCCGAGACTCCTTGCCCGGCAGTCGCACTTGCGACCACTCGCCCAACGAGGCAGTCATAGTCCAGCAATGTGCTATTATGGCCAGCATCATCATCAACAGATGATGATCATTTTAAACGAGAATGGCATTTTATACAAAGGGTTTCTTTCGCAGAATTGCAAACTATGCTTTTACCAAGAATTTTCGAACCCAAACAATACCTCCACCGTTGATAAGTAGGTACCATTTATTGTAAAACAGTAGCCGACCGACATTCACTAAATTTTCGACACAAAACCGCTGTATCGACGCCATCGCCGTCGCTTAATTAACTGGGCACAATACGTTATAGAAATATGCCCTATATAATAATAATAATGTGCCCGAATGAATAATGTGCCCAATTAATAATGTGTATCGTTCATTGTTTATCTTTTGTTCGTTAACTGGTGGATTATGAAGGGTTAGCTTTTGTTTTCGAACAATAGTTCTTGTTGTTATAGACGTATTTTATTTTAGAGTGTTCACAGGTTATGACGTTGTCTGTTCGTATAAGATAATATAACACACGGCTTTATTTTAGATGTTTATCTATGAGATTTTACTGTTGACGAGCTGACTAGATATGAAATGGTTCTTTAAATGACTGCCAAAGTTATAATAACTCTGATATGTAGTGGTTGTAAATATTTATCAATTTATATAAATTAAAAGGAATTTTGTTTATTGTGTCAATGTATGACATAACATTACGCCTTTATACCCGAAGGGGTATGCACATTACAGCACTTAATGCCACTGTGCAATGTAACACCCATTTTTCTCTATTTTATGTTAAAAGTCACATGTAACAGGGGTGAGCCTTTTGTTATATACCGGGCACAATTCCAAATGTCAATGTATACACACCAGTATTTATGCAAATTATCAACAAAAAAAAAAACGCGAGGCAACCAGTCTGTTAACACAACATTTTTGTCTACTATCTAAGTAATAAATATTAATGGCACTATAAAATAAAACGTTTATAATAATTTTAATAAATTATTATGCCTACAAGAAAGTTATGTAGATAATAAAATTTATTATTATGTCAACGGCGACTCGTTCCAAAATTGATTTGAAATAACGGCCAACAATTTCAAAGGTGAATTATTTGACTTTCCATTATATGCGCTTAACCTATTATTTTAAGGTCGTTTTTTCAATAAATTAAGTGTTTTGACATGAGCATTAGATGTAATATGCTTTTACTTTTACGTGTAAGACCTATAAATCTTGAATTTCTTGGCACTAATAATATACGTACCACTACTAGGTATCTTGTGAAAAGTAGGTAGTCGATTTAAGATAGTAGAACCTTTTTACACATTTTTAAAAAAACTTTTTTGATATTTGTGGAATTATTAGTCCAGAAAATATCAATGATTACTTAATATTAGATTACTGAAATATTTTTTTTAATTAATGGTTTTATTTTTTTATGGCATAAGCCGGTAAACGAGCAGACGGATCACCTTATGGTAAGCAATCGGCGTCTCCCATGGACACCTGGAACACCAGAGGCGTTACAAGTGCGTTACCAGCCTTTTGGGGATTAGGATTTTGAGGATCGCTGGGGATTCAGGGATTGAGGAGATTGGGAAAGGGGAGGGGGTTATTGGGGCTCCGGTAACCTCACTCATACGACGAAACACAACGCAAGCGTTGCTTGACGTCCGTTTTTTGTGAGTAATGCTACACTCCGGTCAAGCCGGCCCATTCGTGCCAAAGCATGGCTCTCCCACACAAATTTTCCTTAAAATTTTTATGCCAATGAAAATCCACGTATTAATTGAATACCATCAAATCCCATAATCTTATAACAAACGGTACTTTATCAACACCATATCGAGAAATAATTCAATTATATTAAAAATCGGCATTCTTTCCCATGATCACAATCGATTCTAAAAACTTCTGCTACAGTCGTCGAGAACCGATGTATCGATAACATTCAATCAATAATCGGACAAAGCCTGAATTGGTTTTGAAATTCTATAGTCACTGCTTACTACCTTGTAATGAGTACGTGAATGTAATACTAATTTGTTATAGGTTTCTGTAAGGTCGTATTTTTAAAAAATTACTTTGATTTGTTTGATTCTTTGTGGATATTACTTTTTATTACCGTTTGCATTGACAATATGATTATTCTCAAATTAGACACTAACTCAAATTCATTACAACACATTTTAAAACGAACAATTTCGTTTTTTGAAATACATTTTTAATGATAGTTTGGATCTGTACATTTTACATGTATTATATATACATATAAAAAGTCTTAGCTTTGTATAGTATGTCTGCATTTATAGAACCACAAATCAACAGCCTTTATCTGGCCAGTGCTGACCGAAGGCAGACGGAGAAGGTTTGACATTAATCACCACGCTGGCTCAATGCGGGTTGGTGATTTTAAACTTATAATAAGAAATTATAAACCCAGGTCTCCTCACGATATTTTCTTTCACCGTTTGTCAGTGGTGTCTACATAATCTTAGAAAGTTACATAGGTATTTTTTTTAAGAGGGGAATATCATCGAATGACTGCTCCCGCCTGGGTGAGGCGAGAGGGAGTACCAGACTCTTACTGACTAAAAACCACCCCGTTCCTTCTCCTGCATGTCGAGCCGGAACCCCGGTTACCCGTTAGGCTCTCCGCGACAAGTTACATAGGTATAACTCGGAAAAAGTCACATTGGTACTTGCTGTTGGTAGGTACATGCATGAGAAGCACCACAACCATTTATACGATATACCATGAGCATTTATAGAATACCATAAAACAACAGCTCCACATTAGTTGACTATAAAATGAACTTAGAAAACAACATAACCTAAGCCTTGTCACGGAAGGGAAAAGTACAACAACATTAATTTGTTTACTTTAACAAATGAAAAGGCCATTATCACCAGTGCATTAAGGGCAAATCAAATATTAAAAAAATAATACTCAATTTACTACGGTCCGTTTTTCTGGGACATTGTACAGTCATCTACAGTTGGTTTTCGTAAGATAATAACGTTATAGTTTATTGTGTATGCTGTATTAAAAATGTTAAGTGAGAAAAAAAAGAAAATGTTAAAAGAAGTATTGCACATACATATAAGATGATTCGGCACAAAGTTCAAACTTAGCATTAAATTATTTTTATGACATAGTTAACAATTGTATTAATTTATGCGTTCCTAGGAAAAATGCCAGTAAATCGTACAAAAATAAGAGGACTTATCCCGAATGGTACACGTCGGATATAATAAAGGATATTAGGACAAAATGGAGACATCACAAATTATTTAAAATTACGTCATCTTTAAGTGATTACGAAGCGTTTTCTCGTTACCGGTCAATAGTGAAACGTAAAATATCAGCTGCATATCAGGAGTATCAACACAAGTTGCAAATAAATTTTAAGGACGATCCAAGGTCATTTTGGACATTTGTTCGAACTAAACAAATGCGTAGGAATAAACCCAAGATAACCAAGGACAATTTAGTGATTACGGAGGAAGAATCTGCGGAATGTTTTGCTACATATTTCCACTCGGTATATAGTAAAAAGCGACCAGCGCTTGATACTCATGCGGCGGAGCGAGCTGCGAGAGGTGGTTGCGCGGGTGCGGACTCTGCACGCGTACACATTGACTGTCTTACCAGGAGAGATTTATGTACGGCTTTTCAGCGACTTAAGCCTAAGTACTCAGTGGGTCCAGATGGAATACCACCATTCGTAGTAAAAGACTGTAGTTCTGTTTTTCTGAAACCGTTGCTACACATTTTTAATTTGTGTTTGAGTGAGGGCTGCTATCCGGATTGCTGGAAAATAACACGAGTAATTCCGGTTCCAAAGGGAGGTCAAGGGTCAGATATCGAAGGATATCGCCCGGTAGCAGTGTTATCGGCCTTTGCTAAGATTTTTGAGTCTATTTTACAAAAACGGATTCACTCACAGGTTGGTCAAACTTTGTCCGAGGCTCAACACGGTTTCCGGGTGGCACGTGGGACGGGGAGTAACCTTCTCTCTTTTATGTCATACGTGACGCCAGCTGTAGACGCCGGTGGGCAGGTAGACGTCGCTTATTTTGGTTTCAGGAAAGCATTTGATACAGTAAACAACGATATTTTACTTGCGAAATTGTCCAAAATAGGTTTCACGCCTCATTTGCTTAAGTTTTTTGCAAGCTATCTGGGGGATCGTCGCCAGTTTGTGGAGTACGCAGGGCGAAGGTCTAAACCGTATTATACATACTCGGGCGTCAGTCAAGGGAGTAATCTTGGTCCACTGGAGTTTTTAATTATGATGTTAATGATCTCCCTGAGGTCGTGCGCAGTGCGCGGTGCTTGCTATTCGCGGATGACCTAAAGGTATTTCTGCAGGTCGAGGACTCCGTGGGCTGTGCTCGGCTTCAGCGAGATCTGGATCAAGTAGTACAATGGAGCCGGGATAATGAGCTGTATTTTAACGTGGCCAAATGTTGTGTGATGTCGTACACTCGCGCCCACTCCTCAATTTGCTATCAGTATCAAATAGATGGTGCAATAATGCAACGTGTCTCAAACGTCCGAGATCTAGGGGTTCACATGGTAACCGAGTTAACGTTTCGCAAACACGTCACGGATCTATGTAGCAAATCTTTTAGACATTTAGGGTTTATATTGAGACAGGGTCACGATTTTAAAAATATAGCGGTACTTAAAATTCTATATAATGCATTGGTTAGAAGCCATCTTGAAACTTGTGCTATTATTTGGAATCCACATGAGGACAAATACATTAAGATGTTGGAAAAAATACAGAACAAGTTCACAAGATTTTTGTATTTGAAATTGTATGGGATTTATCCATTTTTCCCATTGATGTACCCAAGTTTATTCGTCCTGGGGACAGTTGGGTACAATACACTAGAGGTGCGGAGAGATGTGGCGCTAGTTAAATATATAGCCAGGGTACTACGAGGATTGGTCCATCACCCGGAAGTGCTGGAGATGTTGGGATTGCGTGTGCTAGACGGATACGTGGGGGCTCGTCGCCGCCCCGCCCTGTTGGAGGTGCCAAGGGCTAGAACTAATCTTCTTAAATATGCTCCTATTTCGCGTGCGGTTCGGATTATAAATAGTGTACCGGAACATGATTTATTCCACAACCTACCAAGGTTTATTGAAGCAGTACAAAGGTATATTGAATATCACCGTATTGAGTAATTGTGTCTATATGGTTATAATATGTATGCCATACTGAGAGTATGTAACTCTTATAAGTCTAATAATTAAGGTAAAATTTTTATTAATTAAGTTACATGTTGGACTTAAATGTGTCAGGAAATGTGATATTGTATTGGAATAAACTGTAAGATGTCATATTGTAAGATGTTGTAATAATAATAAATAAATAAATAAATAATAAATATAATTATTACAAGAACGATTAGTTTTTTTTTCAAGAGTAACATAATTATGTAGATGAATAAGTAAAATTTGAACGTTTGCCTTCAAATTTTACAACAAACATCCTGTGCACAAAACACATTTAGGTATGTATTTAAATTTAACATATACACAAACAAAAAAACTGCTTTTACACACAACAAAAAAAAAATCCTTCAAAAAAAAACAAAATCCGTTCTATCTACATTCGAAATATAAAATTTAAATTGTAAATGTTGCTGTACGCGACGATACTCGGCCACGAATATAGACGAAAGTGAAAATGGCCTTAAAACGTGTACAAACATACTAAGGTA
The DNA here is from genome assembly GCA_902850265.1 of Spodoptera littoralis. NCBI lineage: Eukaryota > Metazoa > Arthropoda > Insecta > Lepidoptera > Noctuidae > Spodoptera > Spodoptera littoralis. Next base: position 12,096,408 of record LR824544.2, read on the forward strand.
CCGTCTGGTTTGTCGGTGACAAAAACAAACAGCGTCCCGACATAATAAGACTATAGAAAGTGGACTAACAAAGTATTAAATGGCTTTTTTCAACTAATTCTTTCTTTCTTCATTTCCTTTGGAAAATTTTGGGTGATAATTATGTGTTAGAATCGGTTGAAATATGACGTCAATTGTTTTTATAATAAGTAGGCTGCGCGACATTGCCGCGACCGCGCACGTTGTTCATGAGGAAGAACCCCTGTGTGGTTTGAAACTAGTAGAGCTTTTCTCAGTATATTCACGTGAGTAACCCGCGATTTTTTAGTTAATTACGTCACTTGTTTATTTTTCGCTAAAGAAATTATTGATAAGCGCTATAGATGCATGATTGCATGTACTCTTAAAAACGATACGACGATTAAGAAGCCAGGTTTTGGCACGAATGGGCCGGCTTGACTACAGTCTCACAGAATACTGACGTGAAACAACGCTTGCGTTGTGTTTCGTAGTGTGAGTGAGATTATCGGAAGCCCAATTACCCCTTTCCCCAATCTGCCCAATCCCTGAACACACAAAAATCCTCAAATTTATAATCCTAAAAGGCCGGTAACGCACTTGTAACGCCTCTAGTGTTTCGGGTGTCGGGTGATCGCTTACCATCAGGTGATCCATCAGCTCGTTTACCGGCTTTGTCCATAAAAAAATCTATAGTCAGTCTAGTTATGAGTGCATTAGGTATCATATGAACCGGGTAATAGAAACTCGTTTCCAAAATAAACCAGACTTCCCGCTAGAGGAGATAAATCTCATTGAAAATAAAATGAACAGTAACATAATCCCTATCACATGATACATATCCCTTTCTGACTGGATTTAGGTGTTGCATTGTTCTCACATAATCGAACCAATAAAACTATGTAACTAGAGAATTGTATTGTGAACCCGATTGAAAAAGAGTAACCTATGGAGTTTCTTGCTCGTTCTTCTCCATAGGAATCTACGCCTTGAAATGAGCAACTAGCTTCACTTATAAATTTTTGTTGTTTGTCGTTCAAAAGTGCCATCCTGGTCTAATTGAAATAAATGATTTTGACTTTGACTTTGACTTTGACCTATCTCCAGAATTGAAGATCCAATGAAGTTGCACTTTCAACCACTCAATCTAAATGAGTTTACCCGTAACGTGCACGCTTGATACGACCAAATTCGGTAGCTTTTAAATATTCAGTAGACTTAAAAGTTACGGTATTTTTTGCGTGCAACCTGACTCTGATTGAATTTTCGTGGTCTCACGTTTTCTTGGGCATATTTTGTTGACGTGATTGATATTCGCTGATTGCCATCACGTTTGGGTACTTAGACTCTTGGACCGTCTCTCTTTGTGGCCACAATGTTTTCTTGTATCTCCCTTTTTGTCTCATTTATGACCATTTATGTGGATTGCAGCTAAGTTTTGTAGTGACCGCAGGAGGTTTGTGAGCAGCATTTTTACACGGAGATAATGTTAACGTGAAGTTGAAGGTTTATTTTGATTTTGAGACTAGTGCTGTGTTCTGGATTTACCTAATGTATCAATGGGTATTGCTATTAAAACGTTATTCTTTTTTTTTGTTTTTCTTTTCTCCATTTTATTTAAGAATCATTTGAAATGTATGGTTTTATGACTGTATTGTTATACTATTATAATGGTCGTGGAGAACTTAACGGGTAACCGGAGCTCCGGCTCGACGTGCAGAAGAAGGAACGGGGTGGTTTTCAGTCAGTAAGAGTCTGACACTACCTTCCGCCTCACCCAGCAGTCATTCGATGATTTTCCCCCCTGAAAATAAAAATACTATTTTAATTGAAATAAATATATAAATTAATCTTAGATATTTTTAATAGGTATGTTTATTTTCCTGAATAAGTCAAAGACAATAAAGAGTCACCCAAATTGATCTAGCCGTTCTCGAGTTTCACACTTGGTTATGCATTTCATTATTCATTTTCAGTTATACAGATAGATTTAGGTTCCCAAAACATATAAATCTGAACTCCAAACGTATAAATTACCTAAATTTTAAACCAGAACGTTTGTAAATCAAATGATACAAGTTGATTTGATTAATCACTTCAACAAAGAAGTTAATTTATAGGGAACAGTCAACCAATTCACTTTCGTGTTCATTTTGTGAATATTAATATATTCTATGGCTAAAATGTGATATAAATCAGACATTTTAGTTCATACAAAGACGTTTATTGCAAAAATGTTACATAAAAATTGATGTATGTTGATTAAATGAATTAGTAATTGTGTTTAAGTGGAGCACGTTTCCGTTAGAGATATTTTAGTTCATCATTTTACTATGACAGTGATAGTAATGATTTTAGGAGTTAGCATTATAATAGAGAAGCCATAATTATACCAAGAATTTAATAATAATTGCTAGCAAAATTTTAGTATAATTCCATTTTAAAATGTAAAAATAGCTTTATTGACTCTAAATATAATGTCAATGCTCATCTTACGATAAAAAGCAAAACTAAAATGATTTTCCATAAAAATCGTACATAAGTAAGTACCTACGTCACCAAACATGAATTACCGTAAACATTTATTTATAGTAACAAAAAGTATCACAATAAACTCATTACAGTAAAAAAGCAGATAAAATCGTTTTGTGAGAAAACAATCGATATGGGGACGTACTTTAACCGATTATAATCGATTCGAATCGATTTTTTATTGCGATCGTCTTCGGTGTAATCGCTCGTAACAGCTGTTACTTGGATAGGGTCCATTCTTGGAATCAATTCTTTAAAATTTGAAACGTATTGTTGTACGTCATTTATTTTTGGTATAAAATTCTTAAAATGGCAAATGAGATAATAGAACGTCAGTGTTCTATTATTTCATTTGCTATTTTAAGATTTATTGACCATAAGTGTTTAGTCTACAAAAGTTTTCTCTGCCATTGTAAATTAAAATAGTAACTGTATCAATTCGAAGACATTCAAATCGTTGGTACAAAAACTAACAGTACAAATCAACATTACATCAATGAGAAAAAACTTTACTTTACGGAAAAAGTCCTCAAAAGTAAATTACGTAACCACTCTCTATCGTCTCTCCAATTAAAATAACAAAAAAAAAAAAAATTACAACTGAACAGTATTAACACTTTTAATTTCACTAACAGACGGGTCACGTAAACTCAAAACTTTAAGTCCATCAACATTTAAGTCACGGACGAAAGGCATTAGAAATTCTGCAAGCGACTGTACACGTAATAGGAACCAATGGACGTGTTTATCTAGCCGTTTTGCATCCATTGCTGTAACTACATTTACGCTTTTTTGTACGTTACTAAGTAAGTTGTCAATGTACGCAAAAAAGGAAACTGCTGCGAAACGTTCTTTAGCACTTCTTTCCATTACTTCATTAGCGAAAAAGTCTTCATTAAAATTACCTTTTATTCTGTCATCGTGTAAAAAGAAATACGCCATAGTAAAACGTCCATTCGTTTTTAACATGCTTTTTCTAAAACCACTCGATGTTCACTTTCACTGGTTTTTGGATAATTGTTCTCTGTAATTATTGTGGGTGGTTCCGCTCCATCGGGTTCGAAGATCGATGCCGTTTGTAAACGTTTTTCGTTTTTTAAGAACACGTTTTACTTTTTCGGTGATAGTTTTGGGTTCATAAAGTTCGTTTTTGATTCAACGGTAAAAAGGTTAGTGCTAGTGAAATCGAAAGTGAGTTTTCGTTTTCCAATAGTTTTTAGACGAGATTTGCGTTCCCTTTAAAAACTTTTGGATTATGAATTGAAGATGATTTAAAATCTCGATGTTTTTATTACAATTGATAAGAATAGTCTTGGGGAAGTTGCTACATTACTACTCATTTTGTATTGTGGACATTTGTTACAATCGTGATACCGTGTTACAACCTTCATGCAAGATTAATTTATCATTATGTCTTAGTTCACTAAGGAGGAGGAGACTAAGGAGGAGGAAGGTTCGATCCATTGTATCCTGACATTTGGCAATGTAGTGAGTGGGCCACTACTAGTTAGGACTACTCCATCTTAAAGGTGTCTATAGAAATGTACTAAAGTGTCAAAGATAAGACCACAATCGCTCCAGAAATAACGGTCTATGTCGAAACAAGATCAGTTTATTCCAATTCTGTTCTACAAGAAATTAGATAATTAGACATGTAATTAATCAAGTCAATCCACTTCCAGTTGTTAGGCTGGTTGCTGTCCTAATTTACATTTCAACTGTCTTTATCAAACACACAAACTTGTCGCGCGACACTCTATCGATCTGATAAGAAGTGTTGCATTCCAAAAACGCGTTCGATCTATAAACAAATCGACAAATCGCCCACGTATAGACAGCCTAAGACCAATATACATTAGGACATATTTTATCTGGATAAATTAATGAGATTTACACTTAGTAATGTGTTTTGCATACAAATTGATCAACATCAACAACCCAAGACAGATCATTGCTATATTAATTGTATTTTTTATGAGTTAAGCCGGTAAACGATTACTCGGATCACCTGATAGTAAGCAATCGGCGTCGCCCATGGACACCTGGAACACCAAAGGCGTTACAAATGCTTTACCGGCCTATTGAGGATTAGGGATTTGAGGAGATTGGGGAAGGACATCTGCTACATATAAAAAGGTTTGCTACAATCTCCATGCTTGACGAGTCATAGGAAATCCCAGTTTAAATTCCAACGTTCAGATTTTTAAGCTTAAGCTTTAATTTCTAAATTCTAATTTATAAATATTTTAGATCAAAGCTACTGTTTTAGTAGTCTGTATCTGTAGCTAAGACTTCGGAACAGGCTCGTCAGACAAGTTCATGACTGTTTTTTGAAAAATTCACATAGCATATCAATTTATATAGAATTGTTAATACTAGCTGTCTAAATCAATGCAGCCATTAATCACGTCTACCTGACTCTAACAATTCTATGCAAGTTATCGATTCGATTTGAGTATTGAATTATCATTGGCTGGACGTTTTAAATTGTCTATGATTACTGTAAGTGCTTACAATAGTATACGATCTGTTCTTGTTAGTTTGACTGTTGTTGATATCTATTATTAATCTGTTTGTTTTGTTTATTACTTGACTGGCTGTTTGATAAATGATATTTATTTGTTTTTGAACATTTTGTCGTAGAGGGATAATGTGATTGAAAACTTACATACGAGTAATTGTTTTAAAATTAATTTTCAGAATTATCACTGGTTAATTTTTTTGGTGAGTGAGCTCTGTCTAGATTTTGATTACTTTTTCTATTGTCTGTCTTATTTCTTTTTTTTCTTTCTTTCTATTTTTATGGCCTTCTACCAAGAAAGGGCATTCTCTCTGTCTAGTCGAGTAGAAGGCTTAGATATAATCGTTATGTATCGTGGTGTACTCTCAAGAAAATAGAAAGAAAAGTAGCAAACAAATATTTAAATCTTCCATCTCAATACAAACTCACAAAATCTGTATTTTATTCTTCGTCAACGGAGAGATTGACTGACAATTTATCTAAGGAAATCGTTGTCGATAACATTAAAGTGCAAGAGACCTTAGTATAATGGTGCCTTATCTATCAAGCTCTGAGAGATCGATCGGTGTCCGATAGATAAATGGGGTGTATGGACGCGCTGTCCTGTTACGTTTTTGTTATTCCTCAGGGAGCAAGGCGGGTGTGGGTGCTAAGAAGAATAATGATTTTCTCGTTTTTTATCATGTTATCAAAGTGCTGTTGAGTTTCTAGTAAATTATGTTTTGTACTTCTAGCTCTAAAGATGGTATAATGACCATCCATGAATTACTACAGGCACTGAATTACTACTGTAGATTACAACAGGCAGTATATAATTTAATTAAAGTCAAATATATATATACATTAATTTTGTCATGTGTAAGCGGATGAGTATATATATTTTTCACATAACCAATTATATTATTTTCTACACCTTTCCTGTGCTCTAAAGGCTAACTTATAAGCATTTATTGAGACTCATTCTAAATTATACTTAAAATTGCACAGTTCAATAGCATTTAGACTTAACAAATTGTGTACATCGTCTTGAGAATTTCCTCCGGATCGTTTTTGGAAAAAACATAAAGAATCACCCGAACGGTTTACACCGCATAGTTTTACTTGAAAAACGAACAAAAATTTTTAAATTCATTTATTACGAGTACGCTTTAATAGTTCTGATTATCCTTTCACAATTATACGGAAACCCGGGTAACCGGCTAAGTGCCTACTTACCACAACTAATGTAATTAAACACTGTAATATTGGCGCTAGTGTGCTTTAAAGGCACTAATATGTACTTTAGTTTTAATATGTAATTATAAAGTGTATTGTGTATATTAATCATGTGTTTATATTTGCATTTAATGTGTTTATTATTAATTAATCAGCTGCGTGTAGCTAATTTAGTAAGTCGTAAAGAAAAAGCCATGTTGTGAATACTACTGATTGTATCAAACACTAGCTACATCCGGCGGTTTCACTCGCTCTGCTCAGCTCCTATTGATCGTAGCCTGACGATTTATAGCCTAAAGCCATCCTCGAAAAATTGTCTATCAAAAACACACACACCATACATTTGTCTATATTACTGCTACTCCAGCAGATTTCATAAAATCCGATTAAGAGGTCTGTGTACATTAAGCAATGTAAGTGTACCGTACTGGTCTGCAATCAAAGGAGCTTGTCAAGCAAAATAAATGGTTTTTATTTCTTTCTTTCTTTCAGGCATGCAGATTATAGCAAACCATTTTTTGTGGACTGTTGCGGGTTTTTAATAATGTTGTGTTTCGTAGTAAACTGCGTTTAATAAAAATCGTAGTTATCAATTATTATTTTAAACAATTACAAACTTCAATTTCAACTCAATAAAAAACCAAAAAATGAAACTACAATAAATAATTATACAAAACAATTACCGTTTCACCGAAAACACGATGCGACGACGTAACATACCTATAAACCATAACGGTGAGATAAATCGTGCCGTGAATAATCGCACCGACAAGTCGCCCACGTGTGTCGAGCCTAACAACGGGGCGTGCACTGAACACGTGTCGAGACGAGACGCATTTTCACTTTTTATTAAGGCTGTTTTCGACTGAACGATTTTGACGATTGCTCGCTGATAATCTATATTAATAATTTCGTCAAGTGGTACGGTAGACTCGATCGAAAAATTACTTGAATAAAAAAACATTAAAAAATATCAATTTTGAGTCGACAACATATATCCGCAAAATTCGGTTTACGGAGATTATTTCGTTGACATGACACCGACAGGCAAACCGCGGTCACCATCTTGAGTAGACAATAAACGTTCCGTTTCATACTAGCTCTCAAATACGCCTCGCCAATCAACACGTTGTCGCGTCAAAAAAGTATAAATTAACAAGAAATATGAATAATGTCAATGAACACGCGAACGAAGTCGCGGGTAACAGCTAGTATAATAATAATTGTACGATTTTGTTTGTAAGCTATCGTTATTACGTGTTTTCGAAAGAGAAATTATTTCTTGAGTAGGGATGTCTTTTGTTTTTCACGTCATATGAAGACATAGAAGAACCATGTATAGGTCGCGTCAGTCGAAACTTAGCCACGGTCTCATAGAACAACGACACGTTATATTCCAATATATGGGCGGATCTCTGATCACTTACTATCTAGTGATCCGTCTGCTCGTCTGTCCCATAAAGCACTTGAAAGTGTGTACAAAGAGCTAAAACATAAAACCACTTAGATATACAAGAGCTATTGACTTAATGAGCCTTAAGATTGTTTATCCAAAAACATTTACTATGAAAAATACCTCAGTATAATGAAACAAGCATATATGTAAATGGTAATGTTTCCATATATTTTGGAATAGAAAGTATGTTTACTTTGATAAGGTAATTTAGATTGCCTTCAATAGTGATGCATTATTTAAATGATTATTGTTATTGAACTTTATGGTGTGAGAATTACGAAAGTGTACTTACAAATTGGTTTGTAGTTTATTACCTAGAAATACCTCTTTGTTAGTTCGATCCATGTTTGAAATTTATTCTGTGAATAATTTTCTTGGACTTATTATGGGAATAGGGTAGTAGACATGAATGAAAATTAGTTAGATAATAAAAAAATATTAGACACTTACTTTTTTATTTTGTCGTATAAGAAAACAATACTTAGATAAAACGGAGTCAAGTTTAGGGTGGAGTTGTTTGTGGATTAGGAATTTGAGGACTGTTATAAGATTATTATCTAGGATTGGAGAGATTAGGAGCATTGGGGATTGATTTGAATTACCCAATTAGGCCTCCGGTAATCTCACTCACACGACGAAACACAACGCAAGCATTGCTTCACGTCGGTTTTCTGTGAGGCCGTGGTATCACTCCGGTCGAGCCGGCCCATTCGTGCCGATGCATGACTCTCCCACACTTGCCAACGAAAGTAAAGTAACTTGTATCATTTTCAACAAAACCACCAAGAGATTTAAAAACCTACTAGGTACAATACATTAACCGCATACTATAATCCTTGTGAGAGTTTACGATTATATCCATATTATGGCGCTTCCTATAAACCCGGGGATAGAACCCTGTACCTTACGCAAGTAACCCTTTATTACGTACTAACATCACGCTTGTAAACCTTTATGAGGTAAACAGTTACTTAGGGGTTCAGTTTATTATGTAGGATAATGAGGTAGCAAGGAATAGATAGATACCTATGTGTGTGTGTTTAGGATTTGGGGTAGGTATATTGTAGGTGCTTGGAAATTTTCGTATAAATTCTTTTTGGAATATATTTTTGTTTCTTTTTATGGGATAAGTCGGTAAACGAGCAGACGGATCACCTGATGGCAAGCAATTACCGTCGCCAATGGACACCTGGAACACTAGAACCGTTACAAGTGCGTTACCACCTTTTGGGGATTAGGAATTTGAGAATTGTAGGAGATTCAGAAATTGGGGAGATTGGGGAAGGGGGAAGGAGTGATTGGGCCTCCGGTAACCTCACACACACGACGAAACACAACACAAGCGTTGTTTAATGTCGGTTTTCTGTGAGGCCGTGGTATCACTCCGGTTGAGCTGGCCCATTTGCTCTGAAGCATTTCTCTCCTACACTTAAAATTTCAATTATATATTCAATATCATGTTACTTACAAGTACTTGGCTTACTAAAATCATAGAACAAATTCTAACATCTTGTATCATATTACTTACACATATTTCTAGCAAATATTCAACAGAAATTGCCAATAATTTTATTCCTGTCCAATGTATCGAAGGTTGTAAGACATTATAATAAACAAATGAATAGTTACATACGTACAAACGGACATTTAGTAATAATCTTGAATTTATTGATTTGTTAATATCAGTAAGTAAAATTATACCTCTACATATAGGACTTTCACATGGTTTCATGTGTATGCTTTGTATGTCTTTACTTAGAATTAATTCTTCAGGACAAAAGTTATAATTCTCAGTAATAAATGCATTCCAGTCATATTTTCTGGTAGTTCCAATTGTTTGAACATTTTTGCTCACGATTTTTTTTTAAAACATTGCCCATTAGGATATTCTACTGTGTCGTGGGTGCGTTTACAAACATACAAGTTCACATACACAATGACACTCAGACCCGAAACAACAATTTGTGGATCACATAAAGTGTTGTTCCGTGCGAGAATCGCACCCGCGACACGTTGCACGGCAGCCGGTTGCCCAGCCACAGCACCAACCGTGCAGTCAAAAGTCAAGTCAAAAGATCGAAGTCTTATTATGGACTACCGTTCCCAAACACAAAATAAAAACCTTTAAAAACTTTTTATTAGTTATAAATAATTAGTAACTTGTGCTTACATTCATGTTATTGATAACATCATAAATATTTTTCTCACAACTGAGAATTAATTGCCCAATAAATTGAACGCAATTAACGCTGCATGAAAGTGCAAGTTCCATTCAATACATGACACATTTACTACTACCAAATAAAAAGCAAAAGAATGAAAGAAAATAATTTATGAAGTCGTTAAGATGACAAACACTGAACACAATGTAACATTAATGTGACAAAAAACATACAACACAACATGTTCGTTCACCAGCCCAGTAATAGCACAGCTAGCGGCAAAATGGCTGAATAATGAATACACTCATTAAATATTTTTCACGAATAAAAATATCTAGACCATGGGCTAGAATTTATTGAAATCTATCGAAATGCCCTGAATACTAGATGTTATCATGACACGAATGAATGTTACCATCCATCGACTAAGACGCACGACTGACCGCCATGTTTTAGCAATATAGAAACATTTTTTGATTAAAATCGATTCGTGACATACCATTGTAATACTTTCTCTGTATAATTTGAAAGTGTCAAAGTATTGACAATTAAAACAGATGAGAAAACGATCTGTATTGTGGACAATGATGATAATAAGTACAACCGTGAAACAGCTTTTACTAAACAATAGATAAATAAACAAATAAGATCAGTCAGCCGTCACGGTTGAAAGACAAAGATGGAAGATTTGACAGTGAAGATTAAGAAAGAGATAGAAAAAACGTAAGAGATAGCCATTGGTGGCGGAAAGTATTTTCACTTGATTTCAATAATATTTCTTTGTGTGGCCGTCATGTATCGGGAACGTAGTGTCTGATTTCTCTGTTTGCTAGTCACATTTCTAATGCGTGTGATTAAGGTCAATAGATCGCAATGCCGGTATGTTATAAACATTGTAATAGTTTTTATGTACGGAGATCAGATAAACGATGTTCGTATGAAGAAGGATTGTCATTGCTATGCAGGCCATTAAATACTTTGTAAGGCTTGATGTGAGTAAGATGAGTAAGCTTATAAAGTTGGAGATGAGACTGTACTAACAAGTCGGATAAATTTACTTAGGAGTTAAGTGCACTTTGATGTATTTGCATAGTTTAGTCGTCTTTGTTTTTCAAATAACTGTTTTTAAAATCCATGATATGATCATCATCTTCATCAACAGCTTGGTCCTGCTCAAAATAAAAGGGTTTCTAAAAATCTCCACGTTGAGATGAGTTAGTCACATTTTAAAAAGTTCAGGTTTATTGAAAGCTACCAGATGCTACCAGAATTCTGCTATATGAATATAGTCCTTGGTCTACATTTACAACACCCGTGGAAAGAGAAGGGTTGGTTACATAAGTATTCTTCTCAGACGTCGCCACACAGCTATATAAGCGATAACTTCTTATAGATTTATTAGAAATAATCTTAATATATTTATAAAAGCAACAACAAAAAATACAAACAGCCAAATCGGTCAAGTGACCCTCGACTTAATTCGTATTTATTTATTCACTCAAATGTGTGTACATTGAAAACAAACGAAAGTGAAAACCGATCAGTCATTGTAAATATCAATCAACGGACACATACAAATTTATTTAAGCCACTAAATAACAGGAAATATACACAAATAAACTACAATAGACAAATAACATGGCTAGATGACTTTACAACATTTGATCGATCACTTTCTAACACACATATAAACCAACAAAAGAAAATGGTGCAGTAACAAAAACTGGTAATCCTCAAATTGTAGTGAAAGTGAACGATCCCGTCGAACCTGTTCCATAGCACCCCGAAAACACAATAGTTGGAGAAGAAATCCTAAGATCAAATAAACCCATCTACTTTCTAGCCTGAGTAGACGGTTCCTCTGATGAAGATAGCTGCTATTATTCATTTTGCATGTGGATGTCGTGAAGTGTCATGATTGTGATCTATGACGGCTTGTGGTGCTATCTGATTTGTGCTCGTCGGGTTGGTAGGTATTGATCCACAGCTTGGCCAATGTTGGTACCAACATGTTGGTGGTAGTGAAATGAGGAAAATTATTTTTGTTGCGCTGAAAGTTGTTGTTTGTGTCTTTTTTGTTTGTTTGGTTATAAAGTGTTGTCTGGTTGAGATAAATTGATTAGTGTTAAGTTAATCTTATTTTAAGCTTTTGGAAGTGCTTTCTCGTTTTGGTCTTTGATCTTTACTGATTTGATTATTTGTATGTAAAGTTAACATAAAATACGAAGCACGTTCGCTTCGGAAAATAAGCACCGATACCTGTTTTGTGACTTGTGTGAATCTGGGTCTATTTAAATAACATATTAAATGAACTTCCATTTAGTAGTTTCAGAAAAAATCAACATCAAAATACTTCAACACATTGTTACTCATTCTTATAGTACGTGTGTCAAATCCATGTCGGTAGCAAGGTGCGCCGTCGTCGGCACATTTGCTTACTTATTGCGCATGCGCTATGACAGATAACAACCACGCGATACAAACAGGCTACTGGAGTTATAACTGAGTTTTGTTTCTCATTTTATTCTTTTTTTAATGCGGCCCCACGCTATTATTTTTACTTTGTAGTGTGCATTAAAAACTTAAATGCATATTGCATACACAATCATACCTAGATCTGAAAGAATTTTTGGATGGCACAAAGAAGTGTTTAGTCATCATCTACAGCCTGTTTTCGTCCACTGTTGGACATAAGACTCTGGTCAATGGCACACCAACGGACATACACACCGCCATAAATATATAGTGCAGAAGCCGAACTTTTTTGACGATTAGTAGAATCTTTATAAGGTGCCTATATTTTTGATGACAAAAACTATAGGGAAACACTATTTCAATCTATCCACCCTAAGGTGCAATTCCAACTCTTGGTCGCATGACGCTGTCAGTTACCCAGATTCAGCACTAATCGTGCAGTCGAATATTACAATTGCTGTAAACTATAGTTAAATGTGAATACAGGTTTCATTTGACTGTCTTTTATCTTCCATCAAACTGTGAGGCGCTAAAACAAAAAGAACAACCAAGCTGCTTCGAATCAATTAACCTCATTTCCAAAAAAATGTCTTCAAAATTTATTTGCAGCGTTAATATTTGTTTTCCTCAAAGTGACATGGATTCCCTTTTCAGTGTGCAAACAGAAAAACATCATTAAATCTCTGTGGGTATATATTTTCTTCATAACAAATATAATTTCATCTTTTTTAATGAAGAGGTAGCTAGAGATGTAATTAAAGTACACTCATATTTTGTTAGTTATTTTTATTATTTGATTGGCTAATGGTGTTATTTAGGACCTCATTATCTGTAACATGTATTACAGACAGTAATATTCTCAGATACCACAAGCAATTCTAGACTTTAGGCTATTTTGAATTACGCATAATTTCGTATGTCAATCTACTCTGGTATCGAATTTTGACACATTATTGTTACTATTAAAAACATTTATCAATTTATATTCAACTAATATCACAAATGCGAAAGTTTGTATGTTTGTCTGTTTGATACTCCTTTACGTCAAAACGATTGAAGGCATCGGGATACAAAGGGCTACTTTTATTCCACAGGTAAAGTCGCTGGCACAAGCTCATATAACGTTATGACATTTTTGTCCACACAATCAAAGTTTCCCACAACAAATCCCAATGGAATGAAAGTCGGCCAACGTTATAAACATAATAATGGGATTAGCCTCATTCAAACTTCATTATAACTGTACGGATGTCGCCCATTTTAAAATATTAAATGCCAAATGATGGAAACTCTATGGGTTACGACATTTCGTTTTAAACATCGTGACGATGCCATCGATTTACATTGCTGTGACGATATTTTGGTAATCATTTGTATTTAAAGTTAAGTTTGTGGTGTAAATGTAAACAAATGTAGTTTTTAAACACCTTAGCATATATCTCTGAAATATATTAGTTTATCTTACATTTGTTAAATAAAATCTTTGCTTGCCTCTTGCACCTACCATTTACTCTTCTCTGCATCACCCAAAGGTCAGACTGGTAGAAAATGCCTGCGGCATAAAGTCCACCTATTTGTACATTTAGTACATGAAGCATATTAAATAAAAAAATAAATAAATATCTTGGTATTTGCCAGTACTGTCAGTATGTGCCTGTGACTGTAACCCTATAAGTCAGTAGTTTCATCATAAATTAAGTGTGATAGAGCCATGCTTCGGCACGAATGGACCGGCTCGACCGGAGTGATACCAAGGCTCCATAGAAGATCGACGTGAAACAACGCACCCCTCCCCTCTCTCCCAATCCCTGAATCACCAACAATCCTCAAATTCCTAATCCCAAAAGTCAAGCAAAAAGTAACGCCTCTGGTGTTTCAGGTGTCTATGAGCGACGCCGATTGCTTACCATCAGGTGATCCACCTGCTCGTTTACCGGTTTATCCCATAAAAAAAGATACCGCCAAGCACCAAATGCATCTTTCTTTTTCTGGTAACATGAGTGAAAAGTGAATTTTGAATGCGGTGTTGAACAAATCGGTAGTTGATGGATTTTTCTTATATAGTACGTACTATCATAATACATTCACAAATACTTTTCGAAAAACTCATGAACCAAGACTCTGGAAGCCTGTCTCGTTGGCCGAGTGGTCGTAAGTGCGACTGCCGGGCAAGGGGTCTCGGGTTCGATTCTCGGGACGGGCAAACTATTACTGGATTTTTAAAAAAAATCTCAATAGTAGCACGGAGTCTAGAATTGTGCCCGGTTTATGGCAATAGGCTCACCCCCTATTACATGGAACTCATAATATAAATAGTGAAAAGTGGGTGTTACATTGTCCTGTGGCATAATGTGCACCTCTGTCTACCCCTTCGGGGATAAAAGGCGTGATGTTATGTTATGAAATAAATACTTTGACTTTGACTTTATCTACGTATACTGGTCTGATTCAAATAAATGACTTTGACTTTCAACTTTGACTATAGCCAACCGAGTCGGTTCGCTATAGTGTTTGTTGTTGTAGTAGTTCCACCAAGGCTCCTTTAATTACTTAACAGACACCAAGGTGTACCTTAATTAATTATTTAAAGGCATTACTTTGCCTTCATTAAAATAACTCAATGCTGTGGTCAACGTAAATTGCGGGCTTTAATCAATCTGATATAATTTGTGTTCAGTTTCTGCTTGTTGATTAACGGTTAATTAGGTTATACTGAACTGTACTTCGGTTAAGTACTGTTCTTCAGTATGAATTATGTAACGTATCAAGACCTTTATAAGTATAAGTAGGCAAAGACGACCATAATCTTGCTATGTAAGCGTCTACTTTTCATCAGTTTTGTTGATGAGCCCCATTGAATAGGTGGCGAGACTATTGCTAAACTCCAGTCACAATGCCAGACTTTAAGTGTTTTTTTTAAACGTAGGAGCACTAGGATCTTCTGTGTCGTGGGTGCGTTTATAAACATACAAGTTCATACATCATACATACATCAACAGCCTATAAATGCCCACTGCTGAGCAAAGCCTCTTCTCACACGGAGAAGGTTTGAGCATTAATCACCACGCTTGCTCAATGCGGGTTGGCGATTACAAACTTATAATTAGATATAATAAGCACAGGTTTCCTCACGATGTTTTTCTTTACCGTTTGTCAGTGGTGTCTGAATAATCTTAGAAAGTACATATAACTCGGAAAAAGTCACATTGGTACTTGCCGCTGGTAGGTTTCGAACCCGCACTCTCATGCATGAGAAGCGGGCGTCTTAAACCTCCGGACCACCACGACACATACACATAACACCTAGACCCGGAATAATAATCTGAGGTCGGATTTAATCGCGGCAACAAGCTGCCCAGCCACCGCGCCAACCGTGCAGTTGCCTTAGTTTCAGAAATCTGATAAATCCTCAATAATACTTGCTCCTACGAAGGGACCTCATTGGGGAAGGGTTTTGTTCAGCAGTGGTCGTGGTTGATATGATGATGATGAAGGAACCTCTTGTGGCCACTTAACTGACAAGGCAGTCTCTAGCAATAATTATAGCATGCAGATACCCACAGTGTGAGTTATGACAAGTCCATCAACCGGTTTAACCACATCGGGCACAGAAAGAAAAACCACTAATGACTAAGGACTTATCTTTAATAGAAAATCATTTCAAAGCTTCTAATATGCAGTAAATATTACTAAGGGAGGTGCTACTCCTTTTGATTAGGTATTAATTAACTATAAAACTTGATTGAGTCGTGATATGAGCTTACTTTAACTACGTAGCTTAAATGAGTTACTGCGCCGACTAGTTAAGGACGTTGATGTGGTTAAGATTCCAATTTATTACAGCTTGTTTTATATCGATTAAGTGTATCGTATATTATATATTAGGTGGTTACTAAAAGCCATCGAGCAAGGAGTTTTTTAGTATGATTCCGATGTTGAAGTTCGAATTTCTGAAATAGTCATGGGTTGTTTTAAAGGGGGAAATCATTGAATGACTTTTTCTGCCCGGGTGAGGCGAGACGGAGTGTCAGAGTCTTACTGAATAAAAACCACCCCGTTCCTACTCCTGCATTTCAAGCCGAGCGGAGTTCTGGTAGCCTAAAATCATGAGTTTGGAGTTAAATGCTGTCTCCACTCTTCTATTTGGGACTTTTAATGTAAGTGACCAAATGTAGATGTCCCTTTCTTAGTCCATCTTACCAAACGCTTACAATATTTTGTGCTTCCCATTATTCTACACAGAAATTGATGAAATTACGCAAAATTCCTTAACCATTAATCCTTATACGAAAAAATAAGCCCAATAGGGAATCAGGCGAACATATCCCAAAGGAAATATCATTGAGTTGGAACAATTTATCTTAATTAAGGAGGATTTCTTTTATCTATACACGTTTTTATTCAGCTTCTATTGCGAAGCCGTAAATTATCATGATACGGCCGTTGGTAATGTATTAATGTGCTTCTAACTTTATTTATGGTATAGCCTTGACGGTATAGGAGCCATATTCTTGACTAGAGTAGAGATCCTGGTGATACGAAGTTGGGAGAACTGGAGCGAAGAGTTTATGTTCTTTGGTCGTATAAGAAATGATGGGAATTTCATAGCCGTGCTTCAGTAAGCCGCTTCTAACGTTGAGTTATTTAAAAACGTATCATTTACAAAAATGAGCTTTATTTTAAAGTAACTATAAGGTGTATTAAAATGTAGCATATGGTAGTGACATCAAAATTTGGTTTGAACATAAACTATTTTCTGAGATTCTGATTATATCTTTGCCAAAGGAAGGCTGATTATGTAAAGCTAATAAGTTACAGTAAGTTTGTCTCTTAAATTTTAAAGTACACAAGTTTAGTTTATACCACCAAACATTAAAATACAAAGCTATTGAATACAGGTTAAAACACAAAATCTGTTAAACCAAACAACAAATACCGCGACAGAACACTATTGACCTTTCACAAAATCCACTTCACTGTGAGTGCTCAACAAATTTGTTCAAACACACATCATCCATCATCAGCCAATAACCGTAAACTAAGTAATTATACAGGAAAAAACCAGTAAATTTTAAAGAAAGATTCATTGCATAGTATCTTGTGAAGTTTATAGACTATGAGGAGGCAGGACATAAATTTTGCTTACCAGGCAAAACCACTACCATGAAATAAGGCAAAAACTTCATTTCCTTTAGATACGGCTATAAACTTCACTGCCATTTCCTTGGGTAGGTAGGAGTGGAGAACAAACAGCATTTTTTGAGTTATTTTTGTAACATTTCTAGTAGATAGTAACTGAATATTAGGCGGTGTTATGACGACGTTATCACCTTTACTATACTTCTTATTGGTGTCGTACTAAAAGTCAAAGTCAAAGCGAATGCACGATGGCATCGCTACTAATGTGTGTTACTTTTGTACGCGGCGAGGGCCCTTAAGGAGCATACTAACTAACATCCTCCATGCTGGTTTCGGCTACGGCTGCCGTTTTATGACTACTAGCGTCTATCATGGGTTTTCATGTGGTTGGAAAATTCACCTTTGAGGAGCAAATGAGTAATGTAGTATACATTTGATATAGACCGAGCAGCGGTGCTTTCTGATTAATCCAGGTCTTTGAAACCTTGATCTCTTGCCGGCCTCCCAAGCAAAGAGATTATGGAGACTAACTAATATAGAACACTTCACTTAGCTGCTACGAGGTGCTGATGACGATGATGGTGTCTGTTCATAAAATTGTTATAACCAATTATTGACTTATGAATTGACAGAATTTTCAAGAATCTTAAGGTGTCTCTAAAACTTCTTAAACGACAAATTATTACGAGTTTTATTTTGTAATATTTCGTTTCCATTTTAACAACATAATTTAAAAAAAAAACATTCAATTCACGTGAACAGGCCATTACACAATTTATAGCTGTAAGCAGATCTATTCAAGATATTGAACAACCTAGTCATGAGCAAACCTATTCAACAGAACTATCTAGGAAATATTAAAATAAGATCCTCTTCTACGAATCTTAAAGTCGAACGACAGCCCATTATAGGAGCGAACATCTGATAATTGAAATCTGAACTCATAAATCGTGGTTTATTACATCATTTGTTAGTATTGCGACTAGCGGACGTTTACTGCTTGGACATGCAATGGAAGGCAACGACTCTATAAAATCTTTTACTCGATTAGCTGCTGTAAATCTAGACTGACTAGTTTCTCATACTCAGTCCCTGATGACGTTGAGAAGGAAGGAAATAAAGATGTTTTGAAATTGTTAGTAAAGTTATTTATATGGGATAGGATTAACCAGCGCTGAACATGAACACCAGCAATACTAAGGAGTTATAAATGCGCTGCCTGCCTTTTGAAGGGGATTGGACCTCCGGCTATGTTACCAACCTGTTTAACAATCTAATTGCTGACGCAAAATTCATCACATAATACTCTGTTGTGACGTGAAAAACACACTAACAGATACTTTCGCATTTGTAATATTAATAACCATAATTAAAAGCGTATGAAAACACGCTTGGTGCAGTGGGTAACCCGCTGCTGGGCAACGTGTCGCGGGTTCGATTCCCGCACGGAGCAGTATATTTTGTGTGATCCACAAATTGTTGTTCCGGTTCTGGGTCTCATGTGTATGTGAATTTGTATGTTTGTAAACGCACCCACGACATAGGAGAAAATCCAAGTGTGGGACAATCTCTCATAAAAAAAATATCACTAATCAATGGGACTTTCCTAAATGAATAGACACGATAACATTATAAGTTATGGGTTTATATCGACACGATATAAATATTTTCGCTGACGCAATCGACGGATGATCCGCCATTCGTGGCAAGGGTCCCCAAGTTGTAAAGATATTTCGATTTACGACGGAAAGTTGTGGTTTTCAGAAATTTGGCAATAAAGATGGTTTCGTGGAAGCAGTCTCGGTGTTACGAGGGAACAATCGGAACATAAAACTTTGGACTTTCATGATCCGAAAATGGGACAAGAGGCCGAAGATTGGATATGACGTTCACATTAAAGCTACCGACAAAATGTGCTGGAATTTTGATTAAAACATGTCTAGACATTTTGAGAGTGGTTTTAGGGTTATTCTTTTGAATTTTTCACGTGACCGTAATTTAGCTGATACGAGTTTGCTGTTGTCATTTTTATATGAATTTATTTTAAAAGATTGTCAAGTTTTTTTGTGTTATGTCAATGCTTTGCACATTTTTTGTGTGGATTTTACGTATTGTTGTACGTTATTATGAAACAATAATTTATTTTATTTATTTTAAAAGACTTCATGCACATACTAATGTCTAAGGGCTTAATGCCTAGGGCATTCTCCTCCAGCCAGACCTTTGGGTGATGCAGAGACAAAAACAATGGTCGATGCAAGAAGCAAGCGTATTTAAGACTCAACAGAAATGCATAAAAAAAGGATATACTTTATTATATAGGCTTTAATTTAAGCTGAGCTCTGGCCTTTTTGCGCCGTTGTCACTGTTTTTTTTCGTGTTATTGTTTGTTGTGAGGGTGAAATTAAACTATTTTTCTATTTTTGTCCTTTCTTTCGTTCATATAAAGCTAAAGAGTTTTGTTTCTTTGTTTGTTTGAACGTCAGCTCTGGAACTACTGGTCCGATTTGAAAAAATCTTTTTTAGGTTGAATATTCCATTTATCGAGGAAGGTTATAGGGTATAAAACATCACGCTACGATCAATAGGAGCGGAGCAGAGCGGGCGCAAATGCACGGAAGTAGCTAGTAATATTAACATAAATAACATAACATCACGCCTGTTATCCCTGAACAGGCTAGGTACTAGAACTAGGCACAACATAACACCCATTTTTCACTATTTATGTTATGAGTCCCATGTAATGGGTGCACAATTCAAGACTCCGTGCTACTACTGTGAATTTTTTGAAAACCCAAAAATACTTTGGCCGACCCGGGAATGGAACCCGAGACCCCTTGCCTGGCAGTCGCCCTTGCGACCACTCGGCCAACGAGGCAGTCATATTATATGTACTTATTATTTATTAATTATTGTTGTCTTTCTTTTACAGGTAATGACCACAAAGTTCCCGTTGAACATCTGACACGTAATATAATGCAGTATAAGCGAATAAGTATAGTTGTTCTGTTCTCAGTAAAATGCAAAACGGTTTTAAGGTTATGGGTCTAAGTATTGTCCTGAAAATCTTACGGGAACGGGAGGAAACGGGATTGCGCGTACGAAGTCGCGGACAGAAGCTAGTGTTTCATATAATTTTATTTTGTTTGTTTTATAACACGACAATATAAGCCGTTTAAAACGGCGTAAAATAAGCAAACAATATGAAATATTTTATAGCTAGATTAAATAAAAAGGTCCACAATTTTTATTTTATGAAAATGAATAGAACTATTTGTCTGTAAATATTGTACTAACGTGTTTGATAATCAGCAATAATTTTATTTATTACACTATTCGTGGGATATACAATATTTTAAACCAATATTAACGAAAACGAACGCAGTTATGTACAGCCATAATTTAAAGCTTTAATTTTGCCTCCATTCAGAAATGTGTCAAATCAATAAGCAAGAACATAATGGGTTTTAAAGAAAAATAGCCCAGTTTGGAAGTGACATACTTTTTATGAATTTGCAGCTACAAAACGATACATACACAAATTATCCATTCCTTTTTAAACCTCATCACATCGCTCCCGCTTTCCTTAAACCAAAGCCTCCAATGTTAATACAGACACATTTACGAGACCCATTCCATTTATATGTTAATTTATTTAAAGGTTTTCGTGTTACGAATTATATTAGAATCATATAAGTAAGCTTTTTGTATATTTAGATCTCTGTAATGGGTAATCGATTCAAATTGGTGTAACGATTGCACGACGGCGACGTAAATATTTAAATTCGATTTTATGTGTATTCGGAAAATCGTTTCGATTTGCGTGTGGCGCGTGTTGCCGTTTTGTGAGGCGTTTTTATTTATTACGTTATGCTTCTGTGTAGGTTTTTGTGAGGAAGGAAATTATGAGTGGCTCGTATTTTGTAACGTGAACGTACTTATTGAGTTTATGCAAATTTTGCTGCAAATCTTAATTATTCTTAACGATTTTATTGAATAATGACTATCGTAAGACGTACTAAATTAACTAAAAATCGCGGTTTTCTCACGTGAAAATACTGAAGAAAGCTTTATTAGTTTCGAACCACAGAGGGGTTCTTCCTCAAGAGCAATGTCGCACATCTGTGGTTCGAAACTAATAGAACTTTTCTCAGGTTATTTCACGTGATTAACCTGCGATTTTCAGTTGATTTTATTTAACTTGTCCAGTTTAATTTTATTGTTTTCTTTGGGTCGAATGTCGTCGTAAACGATTCTAAAAATTTTAAATACTTCAAAGTAATGTCTGGTGTTTGACAATTTACGATATTCAGTAAAAGGACTAAGGTCATCACAATTGTGTAATTGATACTATACCGCTTTAAATTTGAACTTTATCTACGTATTACATTAATTAAATCACAAAATATCAAAAAGAAATAACAGCTTCATTTAAAATTCCCTTCTTAAAATACGTGATTGAAATCGTGAACGCTACCCAAGAAGGTTTCATATCAACATTCAACAAACGGCGTATTACTGGCCAAGTTCGCCCGGAGTGCCCCAGGGTTCAATATTAGGTCCAACATTATATTCGATGCTCAAGTCTACATTTATTTGTGCGTAAGGCATTTAGGATTGGGATCAGAATGTAAAGGTAATTAGGTCCGACATGTTTTAAAGTATTTACCTAAATTGGGTAGGGAATGTTATTCGGCCATTTTGGATTTGGAAGTTGGTTAATATTGCTTTCGAGATTTATTTATTAAATTAATGCTAGGCCTGGTTTTGTTAAAAAATGTATTGATGAGGGTTTTTCTTTTATATCATGTCTTTATTTATTGCACAAAGTATATATATAAGGTATTACAATTATACTACTAGTACAGTACATTATCCTCTCAATCTTTTCGTTACTCATTCACCACGCGGAGAAGCTGCAGGTTAAAAATTATACAAGGAATATATGTATATAAACATTGTCGCAAGAACTAGGTAGAAAATTCAAAAGATATCGTTTAATCTTCTTTAAACCAAGCACATTTCATTTTAAACATTGAATGCATTCTAAAAGCTTCCACCCTGCACCCCATAAAACCGAAAAGAGCGTAAAGATAAAAGATAAAGTTCATTACTATGGCAACACTGTAACAGTGTAAGTAAGCTTTTATATCAATGTTGCCATAAAATTTCATGAGACCACTAGTCTAGATTAGTTGGTAACATTGTCTTTGGTCTTGAAATTTTACTATGGTTTTTTATTTCATGGGTTTATAGTATGGTAATTGAATGACGGTAATGATATTTTAAGTTGGTAATTAGCTAAGTAAACTAGAGGTCTAGAGGTTATCTGGCCGTTTCAGATGGTATTTTAGAGATAAAGTGCTTATGGCCGATTAGCATAAAATTCCAAAACTATTTTCTATGCAATTACCGACTAATAAGCCAATATAGTTAATATCGAAATTTTTAACTAGGCTATTAACCAGTTCGTAGAATACCGCCAGACTTAGTTTGTATCTTCTTATATAAATAAATAATAAATCTTTATTAATTATAAGAATTTGGTCATATTAATATGGTCAAAAGACCGCCATGTTTAACAATTTAACTACAATACAACACCTATACAAGTGTGGGAGAGCCATGCTTCGACACGAATGGGCCGGCTCGGCCGGTGTGATACCACGACCTCACAAAAAACCGACGTGAAACAACGCTTGTGTTGTGTTTTGTCGTGTGAGTGAGGGTACCGAAGGCCCAATTACACTCCCTCCTCCCCAATTTTCCCAATCCCTGAATCTTCAAATTCCTAATCCCTTAACACACTTGCAACACCTCTGGTTTTACGAATGTCTATGGGCGACGACGATTGCTTACCATCAGGTGATCCGTCGGCTCGTTTACCGGCTTATTCTATAAAAAAATCTCTTAAAGGCCACACTGGTACTAACTAAACCACTCATTCATAAGTATAAAAGCAGCGTATAACATTATAATTGCATATGAATATCACTTTTACTGCTAAGAAACTCGGCACTTAAACAATATTTACTGGGAGCCACTCAAAACGGTTTGAATGGGAAAGCTAGTGATGGCCACACACTCTCCGCTATAATAAGCATGTTGAGGTGTGTTTACATTGGTCGAGTAATATTGCATCTGATTTATGACTCTGACATTATTAATTTATTTTTTAACTTGATCTCACACTTGGATTATCTTCTGTGTAATGGGTAGCGATAAGTTTGATTTCTGTATACCCATACAGATCATCTGTAACTATATTTATTTGTTTTGTGTTAGGTTTATCTTTAATGTACTTATTAAGGTAGACACTCTTCAATAGTCCTATCGGCATTAGTGTCCTGTCGGCTCGAAGTGCAGGAGAAGGAACGGGATGGTGTTTAGTCAGTAAGAGTCTGACACTCCCTCCCGCCTCACCTAGGCGGGAGCCGTCATTCGATGAAATTCCCCCCGTAAAAACAAATTGTGTCCTGTATTCAGATAGTTGCCGGTAAGAAACTGCAGCATTTGGTACATTTAGGTGGAAGTATACTCCTACCATACGACAGAAAAGTGTTGTGAAACATAGTATTTTACAATTTGTAGATACTATACCTAATTATAATGTCGTACCGTGATCCAGCGTCGCAGAGAGTACTTGCCTGCATGTGAACGCGCCTTCAACAAGCCCAGTAGGGCTACCTAACTAGGACACTGGCCGACGAAAGATTTTAATCTAGTCCGCAATCTCGGGCTAAACGCCAATTTATGCGGTTCTAGATAATAAACAAGTTTATGACGATTTTCTGGTCGTTCTAAAGCCTATTAAAAATCCCTTTTCACACTATTATAGTTGTTATTTCAATCATTTATGATTGCACTTGGTGTTTGTGCGTATCCGCTACTGGTTTTATGAAGATTCCTAATCGTGACTTCTCATAATGTTTGTGTTATTAGACACACTGAGACTATGTTATAAGCTTTAATTGAAAATGTTTGTTGTTTGCTGTCATGTGTGTTCTGATTTAGTAAAGTTTTTGTGGCAGTTGCAAAATCACAAACATTAAAAATCCTTATTGTCGGAATCAATTTAATCAAAGAAAAATAAGACACAGGAGACAATGATAATCTAGTTTTTAAATTTCGTAAAACAAAACTTCTAGCCATTACTTCGCAACATAACTAGTGTTGAGTCTTTTCTTTAAAGTCACGGTTCAATCCAACGGCACAACCGTACAAAAAAACGTAAACACACCCAACATATTAGTGATGTAGAGGTCGCCACTGCGTTTTATAGTCGACCGCTCTACATGTAAGCCACAAGGGACTCGTTACGTTCCCAATCGTTGTTCCGTGTGACAACACGCTATTCGTTTGTTATTTGTTTGTGGGCTGTAGTTTATTTGTAGCGATGTTTACATATGTTTTTGTTTATTTGCTCAAGGTCACACACCATATGTAGATGTGTGTAGATATCGTAATATTGCAGGTTTTTTGGAATTAGGAATGAAAATGACAGTCGCTTTAAAAAATTTCATACAGTTATCACAAAAATAAAATGGAAATTGTAAATAATACACATGAATAGGTAGTCGCTTTCGATTTCGTTTTACACCAATACAATTCCAGATTTTGATCGTGGCTTTGTAAACCAAAAATTCCAATGTTCTTTTATCTACCATAAAGATATTGAAGATCCAAATATTTTATAAGGTCGTTCAATTACTTTAATAAAGAAATTATTCTGTATGTATGAACCACTAATTTAAGTTCTACATACATACATTTTCCGCTCGTTTTAGCATCTAGTTTAGTTGAAGATTGGTTGCCAACCGGTCCAATACAAGGGCGTGGTTGAAAATAAACTATTCGAAGAGATACAAGATATTTATAAGGATCATAAGTTAAATGAATGCCGTTTGATTCATTGGTAGGGCTTCGGAGGAAATGTTGCTTTTATGAGAGCAGTTACCCTTATGTATGTGCTTAGTTAATATTTATATCTCCTTTGGTAAATATGACTTTATAAGCCATGTTTTAGTTTCATCCTGTACGATAAATTAAACAGGTTCTTGGGTTGGAAGCTCTATAGAATTATGTAATTTTAATTAGGTTTTTTTTTACTAAACATAACTGCAGGGTAAGCTGCACAACATCGCCGTGATCTGTGACTCGAAACTAGTAGAGCTTTTCTCAGTATATTCACGTGAGTAACTCGTAATTTTTAGGTAATTCAGTATGTCTCACGCTAGGTTTTTTATTTTAATGTCAGTCTATTCTTGTCTTATTGGGAACAAGCCTGTTCTTGCACAAGAAAAGAATGAGCTAGAAAAAATTTTGGAAGATAGTATCCGTGTTATCTACAAACATCCAATCGGATTCAATTAATATAATTATGAATTATTCCGTTATAGCATGTTTATATATTTTTTAATCTGCCCGTATCTCGTTGTTATGTTCGGGTCAGAGGATCAAAAGCATTGTAAATGCTTTGATGTTTAAAACATGGTATTTACCAAAAACGTAAAATGATAAGCTATTTTATAAAATTATTTAATCGTGTTTGATGTTGAAGTTCCTATTTCCTTTTTTTAACATAACATAACAAACATATAAATTTCTATAGATGTTTTCTATGTTTTTTAAATGTAAATTTCCAGATAAATAATCATCAATAGCCCATAAATGCCCACTGCTGAGCAAAGCCACTTCTCACACGGGGAAGGTTTGAGCATTAATCACCACGCTTGTTCAATGGCGATTTCAAACTTATAATTAGAAATTATAAGCCTAAGTTTCCTCATGATGTTTTTCTTCACCGTTTGTCAGTGGTGTCTAAATAATCTTAGAAAGTACATGTAACTCGGAAAAGTTAGATTAGTACCTTTACGATGACGTGGACCACCAGGACATAATATGGAGAAAATAATACTTTACAACTACTATTATAACAATTACATAACATCACGCCTTTTTATCCCCGAAAGGGTAGACAGAGGTGCACATTATGGTATTTAATGCCACTGTTCAATGTATCACCCATTTTTCACTATTTATGTTATGAGTCCTTATTGCCATATACCGGGCACATTTCCAGACTCCATGCTACTACTGAGATTTTTAAAAACCTAGTAATACTTTGCCCGACCCGGGAACCGAACCAGAGACCCCTTGTCCGGCAGTCGCACTTGCTACCACTCGGCCAACGCGGTAGTCTATAATAACAAACTCATTTTAATATCTTACTCATGTTTCTAACTTCAAACAATTAGTTTGTAGTCTTTATGAATTTGGTTACAATACCAACAGAAATTGTTTTCTGAAGATCTCGAAACTAAATTCCTTGATATTCTACTAAACAGCCAGAGTTTCTGTAAAATCGAACGGTTCAAACTAACTATGTTTTATTAGGTCAATTTAAACTTAAAGATAAGTCCGAGTTTCAAACTTTGGCTCCCAATAACTGTTACGAACGGCGGAAAGTTAAGCAAGTTGTTAAAAGTTAAACCATACGAACCTTGAAGAAGCATTTCATTGAATTTAGGTTTTGTTGATTTGTTAAAATATTTTTTGCTATTTGTATTTTTTTTAATAAAAAGCGGATTTTTATATGTGAGGGAGGACCATGTTTTGGCATGAATGAACAACACTTTCGTCGTGTGAGTCCCCCCTCTCTAATCCCTGAATCTCCAACAATCCTGAAATTCCTAATCCCTAAAAGACCGGTAACGCACTTGTAACGCTTTTGGTGTTCCGGCTGTCCATGGTGTGGCGGGTGGCGCCGGCTGGGCAACTGGCTGCTGCGCAACGTGTCGCGGGTTCCCGCACGGACGCACGGAACAACTCTTTGTGTGATCCACAAATTGTTGTTCCGGGTCTGGGTGCCATGAACTTGTATTTTGTGAACGCACTCACGACGCAGAAGAAAATCTTGTGTGTAACGTTTAATTTAAAAAAAATCTTACTAATATTATAAATGCGAAAGTTTGTGTGTATGTTTGTTATCCAATCACGTCAATGGGGTAACAAACGGAGGATCGGTATGAAATTTGGCACAGAGATACATTATGGTTTAGAAATAACGTATAGCGGACACACGGGACCGCGGGCAATAAAGCCGCGAGCAGAAGCGAGTACTACATATATAAAATTCCGTGAAAAGAAACAAGAATTAGTAGCAAACCGAGATTTAAAAGAAATAAGTGAAAAAGTACATTCGTCCTTGTTTTATAACTCAATTTTTGTTTTAGCGAAGTTGGACGTTATCAGTATGTGCCTAGAATTCATTATTTCACTTGTTTTTTATATATTTTTTGCTTCTATCAAATTTATTTAGCTATTGAGAGAGTTTCGAGATTGCTCACGTACAAAATGATCAATGAGACGTAATGGAAATCACTTTATTAGTTTTCTTCTCATCTAAAGACAATTTTGAGTAAAAATACTTAAATCTAATAGACAGATTTCGTTCAAGATTTTCATAAGATTCGATTGTATATAAATCTGCGCTATTTTATTCTCATTTTAATGGAAACATGAATTTTAGATTCGTTCTTCATTAAACAATTTAGGTACATTCAATTTTATATAAATTTACACTATCTTTTACTTATTTTAATAGAAGCATGAGTTTTATATCAGTACTGGATTAAATGTGTTTATATTAAAACTTTCGTGAGACATACTAATTAATTATTATGTGTTCGGCTTAATCACGTAACTTTTTGACAAGGAACTCGACTAGTTTCAAGCTATGCTAGAGGCTCATATTCATGAGCAGCGTTCCGCGACCCGCGATGCGGCGACTGAAACTAGTCGAGTTCCTCGTCAAACAATTACGTGAGTAAGCCGAAAACATAATAATTTCGTGTTCTTAATTCTTATAAATCTGATTCCATGCTCATCCAGAGTTACGTATAACTACGACCTCACAGAAAATCAGCGTGAAACGACGGTGACGTCGCATAGCGCCGTATAGGTAAAGTTACCTAAGACATATATTATTATATTTTCGGCTTATTCACGTAATTATTTGACGAGGAACTCGACTAGTTTCAAGCCATACTACAGGCTCATATTCATGAGCAGCATTTCGCGACCCGCGACGCGGCGACTGTCGTGCTGCTACTAGCTACTCGAGTCTGCGGGCCCAGCGCGCCCTCTGCTGTCATTCGTTATTTACCCAAGACACTTTCAAAGGGTCAGCAAGCAGCAACGTATTTCTAATTCGTCTGGTGTTGCCTTTGTCTGGAGGCTTGTTATCCAATAAAAAACTTCAAAATGAAATCATAAAAATGTGCTTTAAAACCTCAACTCAGTTAAGAATGTTCTACTAATTTTCAACCAAACAGCAACCAAAGTAATATACGAAACAAATCTTGAGAAAACCCGTCTACCATGCCCATACATACCGCATTGAACAATAATTCTTTTCACGATTTCCAACGAGCGCATATTCGCAACGTTTTCACTTAACAAGAGAACCGGACGGTAACTCACATACCCGTATGTTACCACTGCAATTGCAACTAAACATACTGACCCATATATTACGATAAAACTAGGATCGAGTGAAAGAATCGATACTGAGCGCATCGATTGTGTTAATTGATTGTTTTTTGTTTGAACCGATTGCCCTTTTTACGTATGTTTATACTGCACGTACATTTTGTTTTGTTACGTATGTACATTCATGTGTAAAGAAAATTGCAGATTGTAAGTATATGTTCTATGGTTTAGGTTTAGTGTAATATGTTTTGCCATTCTCATATGTTGATGTGTACCTATATATTAAGAGCTGAATGTGAATACGAATAGCATTAAGAATGTGATACAATTTTTTATTGATATGTACATTTTCATGTGTCGATAAATCGATTGCACCGATATGTTTCGACTCTCCCCTAAGTAAAACCAGTTCATTTCTTCACTGATATGGAACGTATTAAACGGAAATTATAGCGTTAGAACATTTCTTCGCAAATTGTTCTACTGCAATGGAATAAGGGTGATTATTCTGCTCAATGTGGTATATGGCAAGACCACTTACTATGGACTAGCATATAAGGCTATCCCTAGGCTTTTAAATAACTTTCAACTTTACTTCTGAAGTAATAAGGTTAAAAATTCATTAATAATTTTGTACAGATTGGTGTACTTTGATATGCTGTTCGTATATGGAAGTTGAAAGATATTGGTTGTATTAATGATGTCGTTAAGATGAGTAATTCGATATGGGAATGTAATTATGACCATTTTTGCTTGATACTTGGTTGAAAAAGCAGTTTAATGCATTTTACGTATTGATGGAAGCTGAATCTTATTTTAAAACGTTGCCCCGCACATGGACTTTCTCCTGTGTCGTGGGTGCTTTTATAAACATACAATATCACATACACATGACACCCAGACCCGAAACAACAATCTGTGGATCACACAAAGAGTTGTTCCGTGCGGGAATCGAAAACAAACACGTTGCGCGGCATCCAATTGCCCAGCCATTGCGCCAACCGTGCAATCATGGTGTGCATATTAAAACGATTTATCTTACCGTTGATTGGTTTTAAAATTTCTTAAGGGGTAGTTTACACACCCCGAGAGCCGTTTTTATGTAAGTAACCATGGCCTTACGGAAAACTGAAGACAATCAAAGTCAAGGTCAAAGCATTTATTCCAATTAACCCTTAACTAGGAACTTTTGAAATGTCAAAAATTGTTCCTCCGTCTGTCTGCCAGTGAAGCTAGGCGCTCGTTCCAAAGTGTAGTGTCTAATGGAGAAGAACGAAATACAAACTCCATAGTTACTCTTTAAAAAAAATAACACTTTTGTCGATCTCCAAAGAGAATGAGGTTGTTAAATGTATAAAATATTTTAATCACGAAAATTCTGCTCAATGACCAGCAACCACTAAGCCTAGATCAAAAATAAAAAAGTATATTAAATAGGTTATCGAATATGCGATACATCCCCATAGTAACTATGTAAGAAAACTTAACATTATTCCCATAAATAAAGGAACAAGCCTAACCCCGGCCATCGTACACAATCCTATAGACCAATTAGCTACAAAATATACCTTCCTAACTTACGTATTATGTCTAAACTTCAAGTGAATGCGGAGCACCTGTCTCATATCAGCTGGTAACGCGAAACCCACATATTTTCTCCAAAGGTCAACGAGGTCAGACGGCCAGTCCTATATCGTGAGCAAAAGTGCTCTACTTATTTAATATTAAAGCAAAATATGTAAGTTGTAGGGAAATATTTTTCGGATATACTTCAATAATTTGTCATAGACTTTGTATTTTAACTCGACATATATAATAATGCAAGAGATGTGGATACTTCACGTAAACTGCTTTTAACTGGTTATTCTACAAGTTCATTTGTATTAGGTAGTCTAAGAGAGCCTTTTTGTAAATAACACGGTAGTCGACAACTAGTCAAAATCAATACTTTTATCGAAACGTCAAAAACCATACTGTTTTATGAATTTTGTACGCAATACCACCTTATGACGTCATCATATTTTCGCGTCAAATAGCACACTGACCTATATCTAAAAAATGCTAGAATAAATCGAAAATTAAATATATCGGCAAATCAATAAATGAAAGTGTAACTATTTTTCAATATTTAATTGGACTGAAAAATCAAAATAATTTATTTTTGACCCAGGAAACTACCCAATTGAATCATTCAGAATACATGTTGTTAAAGATAAAATAATAAAGTATGAAAGTTTTTTTATAGCATAAGCCGGTAAACGAGCAGACAGATCACCTGATTTTAAGCAATCGGCGCCGCCCATGGACACTCGAAACACCAAGGCGTTAAAAGTGCGTTACCGGCCTTTTGGGAATTGGTAATTCAAGGATTGTGGAGCATTCAGGGATCCGGAGACGGGGACTAGGGAGGGGGGTAATTGGGCCTCCGGTAACCTCACTCACACGACGAAACACAATGCAAGCGTTGTTTCACGTCGGTTTTCTGTGAGGCCGTGGTATCACTCCGGTCGAACCGGCCGAAGTGCAGTTGCAATTTGCAACGTAATGTTGTAACTACTTTATCGTAACAGATTCTAGCTCATTTCATAATTTTAGGGGGTCAAATACTCTCCTTCGGTAATAATATCATTATATCTATCTAATACCACAACAAAATAAACACAAACAAATCTGTACATTGCTTGCATTCAAAAACCCAACTCGATTTAAACTTGAAATAGAAAATTGCAAATGTTTTACCGTACCGAATGTAGGTCACCTCTATTTGATTCCCAGTTCACACATTCTCGCGACAAGCCAATGTGTTATAGGACAGACAGATATTCGGTTTTCATTTGTTTTATGTGAATGGGGAAAACTATTTTCAGTTTGGTGACGAAATATTTGAACGAAGCAATGTTATTGTGTCCATTTTTAACATCATGTTTTTGTGTGGAGTTTGTATACGTGTGGTGCAACATTATTGGTTGATAACGTAAAACTCAGTTATCGTAATAATGCATTGCAATTTTTTCTTGTGGATGTGTCATGTTTCATACCTGCCTCGTTGGCCGAGTGGTCGCAAGTGGGACTGCCAGGCAAGGGGTTTCGGGTTCGATTCCCAGGCCGCGCATAGTATTACTGGGTTTTTAAAAATTCTCAGTAGTAGCACGAAGTCTGGAATTGTGCCCGGTATATGGCAATAGGCTCACCCCTTATTACATAGGACTCCATAAATAGTGAAAAGTGGGTGTTACATAGTACAGTGGCATAATGTACACCTCTGCCTACCCCTTCTGGGATAAAAGGCGTGATGTTATGTTATGGGTCATGTTTCGGTACAAATGGGCTACAAGACTGAAGTGATACTGCCTCACTGAAATCCGACGTGAAACAACGCTAGTGTTTTTAACTCACTTTTATGTTCTAGTAATTTCAGAGTTAATGCAGTTAGCATAAAAGTTAATTTCCTATCTCGGGGTTCAGCTCAATGTTTGAGGTTTTCTATTTCCGGGGTTTCACCCACAGTACGGATATGTGCCCGATATTTAGTTTAAAAGGTCTTGACGCCATTTTTTTTTAGTATTTAGAAATTTTCAGCATGGAGCCTAGTTAAAATAGCATCTCTTAAGATTTTAATGATTTTGAGCCATATTTCTTGGTCAAATAAGGTCATCATCTCTTATGATTTTAACAAACACAGATTCATAATATTCTAATGCAATAGATTTTATTAAGCAATATAAAGAAAATATATACGATTGCACATTATACAGTTTGGAATGAGCACCCAGGGTCCACTATAAAGGGTTTATGGCTATCAATCTCCTTAAACCCTTGGCTTTGCCCCTTTTCTACAGTTTTCCTTATAGTTTTTATTTAATTATTTGTCTTGCTTTTATTTGTGTGGGGAACGAGTTACTATTTATTTGCAGGCTTTTATGGTTGTTGTGTATGAAATAGTAAGAACTTTTTAGAGTTGTTAAATAATATACTTACAAAATAGCATGACATAAAAGCGAACGCACGGTTGGCGCGGTGGTAAAAAAATCTAGTGTGGGGCAACATTAAAAAAAAAAAATAGGGCATCGTCAACTTCGTCATCGTCCTTTATTCGTTGAAAGGGTAAGTTGGAGTATATTAAATAACATTATTTTGTAAAACCTTTAAAGCTTTACTTGACCCGTCGATATTTTTCATAAGGAGCAAAGGATCAAAAGAGGGTCAAGTTTTTCTATAAAAGCGATTTTAATGCAGGCCATGAAATGTATTTTTTTATCGAAATACGGCTTTTAATCTGCTTCCATAAAAACGCATAGGTTCCACACTCCTTTTATCCTGATGGGCTAAACAGAGGTATCATGTAGCACAACAGGGAATGGGTGGGATTTGAATTTCTTGCTTATTCGTATAAGTATCGTTCTAATTCCAATGTTTTATTTTATATCCAATTCTATCCAAAAATCAAAGTTAAGACCCTTCACTTGGCAGTTACTCTTATAACAACTCCACTACACACATATAAAAGTAGAATTTACCAACACATCTATTTTTAACGAAACATGGCAACTACGTAAATGTTTTCTGAAAACAAAAACATGATAACCCATTATACCGATAGAAGCTTACAAGTAAAAGGCTCGCGTTTTACTGCCAACACTCAGAGAGTGAATTTCAATGTTACATGCAAATTGTATAATAGTTACTAATAGTGGGTTAAGAGCCCTATCTCGATAGCTCATTAAATAATCTTGTTTCTATAGAGTAGTGAGTATCGTGCGATACGCCAGTGGGTCAACTAATTCTAGTATATGTGGAATTAAAATGTAATGTAGATGGTTGGTGGAAACTGGAGGTGATTAGCTGAGGAGCCAGGACGTCTGACCATTTTTGGACGTGATGAATGAAAGATTATTGTAATACTTGGTACATTAATGAGATAGATGCACGATTATGTGAAACAAGTGAATTTATCTCTGAAAATAGGCTACAAGGTAGCATTTAATCACGTCAATTTTTTAAGCGTACCATGAGGTCGACATTTCCTAACTAACTGCTCAGAGCAGAAATGCCGAAACAAACTCAGAGGTCCGTCTCTTTTTGTGTGATTGTATCTAATGTCATTTTTATTTATTTTTATTATATTTATTAAATGACCCCTCCAACCCTGGGTAAGGCAAAAGGGAGTGTTAGACTAAAAACCGCACTGTCTCAACTTCTGTATCGAGCTGGACCCCGGTAACCCACAAAGTCGCAGCCTCAGATGCATCATAAATGAGGATTTAATATTGCGTTCTCTACTAATCACACTAAAAGTGGTTCAAATTCCAAAACAATGATACATACGTACATAGTTTGTACACTAAACAGGACTTTATTACTTAGAAAATAAAAGGCAGGACCGTATTAGGACCGCATTTATTAGTTACTGTTGCGCTCGTAAAGTCTTCGTCTTTTATTTTTTCTAATTCCTATCTTACACACACACACACAAGCGGTTACACTAGCAAAAAGGTTTTTACGTTTCAGCTTTCTACAACCTGCATTTTTGACTGTGTATTTTCTGTCAATTATTCAATAACGAATAAGTTTTATTTGATTTTTGATTCAATAATTGACTCAATAAAGCCAAATAATTGCAATTGAAGAAAGTATTCCTATTATGGACTTTTCTACAGACCAATTTCACTAATAAGCTCAGACAGTACGACAACAAAACGTGTGTACATTCACAAATCATTTCACATCCAATAATTCAATTAAACATGAAACCGCAAACAGCGTCACAAAACATAACAAAAGAAATCAATCATCAGTTCATCACCTTCAAATTAATTCTATACTCCTTGTTACTGACGAGATAAGCCGTACGTCAGTCCATCAGTCCATCACGTCAAGCGAAAGTGACAGTCGTGAGCCATCGATACATTTGCTGTCAATCATACGAGAAAGCTCGGCTAAGTATACTAGCGAACGCCAGCAAATTTACTTGTCAAAACATTATAACGAATTTGAAGAAAGTGCGCTGTTGCGTGCCCTTAGGTCGGTCGTGACTTAGCTATTTTTGTTGTTATACGCTTAGTGTGTAGCGAAAGATAATGTTTAGTATTGTTTCGATTGCAGTAGCCTTGTTTAGAGGCTTGTCGTTAATGCGCCGCCATTTTGCTCCGATAATAATTTTTTGACGTTAGCTGTCAATGTCACTGTCAAAGTGACGTTTGGACAAATGTTTAGCTGTTACTTTTCTTTTTTAACAAGTTTAATTCGTTAACTTTATTATCTCCTACTTTTATATTGTACTAGCTGAACTTGCAACTTCGTCCGCGTTTATCTTAGATAAAAGTTAAGCCAATGTTACTCCTTAGTACATCAGATAGTTACTAATAAAAGTCCCGTCAAAATCGGTCTAGCCATTCCAGAGATTATTCAGTACAAATAGACAGACAAGACTAAAAAATGTTATTTTGGTATTGTATCGTATGTATTTTATAAGCATGTAGTAAAAAGCGGTTATTTTAATGTTACAGACACTCCAATTTTATTTTTCTTGTCTACAAGCATCAAAAGACTGTTTTACATCTATTTTTGCCCTTTTTTAAACATGCCAAAGTCACCGTATGCAGTTGTTGGTATCGACATGAATATTTACCGATTCAAATGTTAAATTCGAATTTTAAATTTCGTATCTGCATGGAACGTCTTGCGACGACACTGAATGTATTCGTCTGTGCTGGACTTTCTTTTAAAGGTATCGATCTGGTTTAGCTTTATTTCTATGTGTTTTTATTAAAGTTAGTTTTATTTTATTTACATTATCTTTTATTGAACACTGAAGGTATAATATATTAGCTATTTGAATGTAAAAGAGAAATAGAATCATTCAATAACGATAACGAATAAATATTAGTATCATAGAATAAACATTTAAAACTACAGTGTTGCGATAATTGTACCTTGGAACAACCTACAACCTACTAGTAATATACTCTTCACATAGTAATAGCAACCCAACTATTATCATTCTAAAATCATCTTTGCGACCCATTAATAAAGTCCAATGAAAAAACTAACTTTCCCAAGTGACGCCGTATAAACTTGAGTAATAGTCTTCAAATAAGTCAGCACTAATTCCTTTTAACTTTGTTCCCACTTAGGGCTCAGAGCATGCTTAAGTACTAATCTGGTGCTTACTACTGTCTCCATTATTGGTACTTTCCCTTAAATTATTGGAACGATTTGTCGGTTGATGTGTTTGTGACACACTCGTGTGTTAGCTAAGCGATACTATTTGACTGACTGTTTACTTGATTGAGTGATTGTTTAAAGTAGGGGTGGAGAGTAAGAGGTCTCGGTCAAGGTACTATTGGGGTTTATTAGGTATTTTCATTTTTTTTTTGTTGTTTTAAAAATTAAAAATTGAAAATTCTTTTATTCACATTTAAATAGAGTTATTATATTTGATGGTTTTTATGTTACATTCTTTGTTCTTATAGTCTATTTAGTGTGTCAATTAGTGATGATATAATTATGATACTGAGACAAATGGTCGCTGATTTCTGACCTTCTAGTGAAACTTAAAGTCGCTATGGAGCTTAGAAAGCTATGCTCAGAGTTTCCTTATCTTCAGTTTTATCATCTTAGGGCTGATGAAGATGATGAATATTGTTGGGATTAAATCTTGGTAAATAAAAAAATGAAATAGACAAATTAAAAGATAATGAAAATTTTATTGTAAGGATTACCTAAGAAAACTTCAAACAACTACTAAAATTACGTTATTATGAAATCAATCTACTAGCAAAAAAATTAATAAAATTACTTTAACAATTAACTCTTTGAGTACCGTCATTATAGCCACAAAGAACAATAGGTTGCGGTCACCGGTGTCCTCGCGTTTTTTGACAGTTGAAATGTAATACATCAAACAGCGAAAATAGGAAATAATACTTAGTTCAATATTCATTAATTGTAATAAATGCAAAACGATGTATTAAACCGTAGAAAGTTTAAAACGAAAGGAAACGAAACGAACGAGTAGCCATCATTCAGTTTAATTGAGTTGCAATGTTCATTACTAGTTGCAGTGTTCATTAGAAATTGCAAATCATGTCCCTTGAGGTGACTGATTTCTATCATATAGGGAAATGGAGGATAATTTATTGTTATGACTTCCTATTACTTTGTTGCAGTTACACTGAAATACTCAAACGCCACTCAATTCTAAGCTCTTGACATTATGCACACGATTGAAAATTAACTAGTAAACATACATACATACATAACTTCACGCTTGACTCCCATAGGGGTAGGCAGAGACTAGGGAACGCCAATTACTACGATTCCTACATACCTCTTTCGCTTCATCGACAGTCATCAATCTTTTCATGCATGCTCGTCACTTAAGGGTACTTTTAAACTAGTAAACTACTACTATATTAAGTACAGCCCATCACGGTTTGTCCATTCTTTAAATTGAATTTAAGTTTCTGTTCTTGTATCGATGGATCAAATATTGGTGAGCCAAAATATAAACATACATGTTTGGTCAAATTGAGTAACTCATTCTTTATATTATAATTACCGTGAGACATAACATAATATAACATCACGCCTTTTATCCCCGAAGTGGAAGGCAGAGGTGTACAATATACCACTGTACAATGTAACACCCACTTTTCAGTATTTATGTTATGATTCCCATATAATAGGGCGTGAGTCTATTGCCATATACCGGGCACAATTCCAGACTCCGTGCTACTACTGAGATTTTTTTTAAAACCCTGTAATATTTTGCCCGATCCAGGAATCGAACCCGAAACCCCTTGCTAGGCAGTCGCACTTGCGACCACTCGGCCAACGAGGCAGTCGGCATACTAAAATAATTATTATGTTTTTCGACTTTTTCGTCAAATAATTAAGTACACGAATAAACCGAAAAACAAAATAACTAACCTCATTATTTTTCCAAGTTGCTTAAAGTTGGCTTTCGTCTTTATATTTTCACCATCGCTCATCGTGTAGTGGACACAATCCGTAATGAGACTTAAGTATAGACAATTTAACAACGTAACGGTCCATAGATGATACCTAATTGTCGGATACGCTTCCAATTTTCCATTTTGTTTTCCAATGAAAGTATAATTTCACTTGATTAGTGGCCTGTAATTTTATAATAGTATGGTGTTGTCCAGTCTTATGGATAGTAGTTATGTTTTTTAGTTATTTTTCTTGTATTGTTATATTGTGGGTGCTGTGATTACTGTGGTGGTTAGGCTTTGATATTAATTGAATTGGTTATGACTTAAAAGAAAAACACCAAACACAAATTAAATTATAGTAAAATTATTTATAAAAATCTATATTTTTTACAGGTTGTCCATAAAATAATGGAAGCGTAAATATTTTCATTTTAATTAGTCAAATTGATCTTATGATCAATAGATTGTTATCAGTCCAACACAATCATCAAAAAACAATAACTAATTTTAGCTCCCGCGACAAACCCTCCAATACTCCAAAAAATCATCATCGTCATAACGTCATGCCTTTTATCCGCAAAGGCGTAAGCAGAGGTGCACATTACGATAATTTATGCCACTGTATAATGTAACACCCTCTTTACTATCTATATTATGAGTCTCATGTAATAGAGGGTGAGCCTATTGTATACCGGGCACAATTCCAAACTCCGTGCTACTACTGATTTTTTTTATAAACCCAGTAATACTTTGCCCGTCCCGGGAATCGAACCTAAGACCCTTTGCCCGGCAATCACATTTACGACCACTCAGACAACGAGGCAATCTGTGTACTCTAAAAATCAATCTAAGAAACACAATAACATAACCACACGATAAAGCATCCTACTTAACACTTCACAATAACGTGACAGAAAAACAACATAAGCAGCTACCTACACTACATA
The DNA here is from genome assembly GCA_902850265.1 of Spodoptera littoralis. Taxonomy (NCBI): domain Eukaryota; kingdom Metazoa; phylum Arthropoda; class Insecta; order Lepidoptera; family Noctuidae; genus Spodoptera; species Spodoptera littoralis. The sequence continues at coordinate 12,135,302 of LR824544.2, forward strand.
GACAATCTAATAAAAACCGTATCAGTACAACATCAGTACAGTCTCAGTACGAGATCCGTGATTAGTTCGCACGCCTGTCCACACCTGTCTCGCTGATGAAACTGATGAAGATATAGATGAACTAGAAGTGACATTGATGGTGGGATTAGATGATGTTAAGTAGTAAAAGTTTGTGGTATATTCAAATTTGTGTTTTGTGAAAAGGTGTTTTCTTATTACACAATTAAGAGTGTTCTAAAGTTATCTGGTGTTTTTAATTTTAGTAAGTATAAATTGTCATGACACTAATCGTGTTTGACGTCATCTTTAACTCGTTGAGTATCGTATTTATAGACACAATAATTAAAGAACAATAGGCCGCGGTCACCGGTGACCGCTTGGTGTTTGACAGTTTAAGCTAGAAGATGTCTAAAAATTGTGTTAAAGTTTGATAAATGCAAAAAATATGAAGTATACGTTGCACAACTCAACGAAATATTGAGTGTTTAAACAAAAATAATATAAAAAATAAATAAATAAATAAAAAAGTAATAACAACTACTACAAAAAGAAGTGATATGTTCAACTTATAACGTGTCGAGTGATTAAAATCACTTCTAGTCATTAGCCATAGATCTGTAACCAGATTATCAGCTTTTTACTGAAGCGTCTATTTAAGAGCTTCAAGGTATATTAACTCAGGTGGTCCCCGATAATGACGGTGCTAGACTGGTTGACATAACCTAGTTTTCTCTAAGTGATTTGTTTTAGAAAAATGTCGTGGAAACTGAACCTAATTGTGATTTGATTTATTCATCCGATTTCGATTATTATTTTTGGAAAGAAAAGTTGCCAACACCAAGTTGTATTGACAAACTCAATATTTAAGAAATTGTGTTTTTACACATTTTCTTAAAAACACAACACTTTTATTTTGTCCATTAATAAAAGAAAGGAGAAGGAAAAGGAAGGAAAGAAAACGAGTTTATTTGCACCGCAATATAATCAAATGACAAGAATAACTATCGTGAGACATACTAAATTAACTAAAAATCGCGGGTTACTCACGTGAATATACTGAGAAAAAGAAAATATAAGGTACATATATAAGAAAATAAAGAGTATATTCACGTGAGTAACCCGCGATTTTAAGTTAATTTAAATAGACAAGTAATCAATAAATACATAGTAAACGTCATCATGGTGCAAAAACACAAACTTTGAAAATCCATTTTCGCACAATTAACCAAAAGATATATCTCATTCTACACAAACACCTAAAAACCACTCAAATTCTCGTTACCGAGGTAACGCCCACATAATTTAAGATTATAATACTAAAACCTTCCATAACTCAGCAAGATTGTTCCACAAAGGTCGTATTTTTAATAAAAATTCCAGTCGTGTACGTAGAATAATATTTATGTCTGATACTCTTGGAGTTTTTTTCTTCCATTGACCTCTCTTTGCTAGTAAAAGACCCATTGACAAACAGATCTCTGTAGATATAAATAGATAGGGATGTTGAGCGCTGAGAATTACTTGTTGGAACTATAGAGGTAGAGAAGAAAATATAGAATTTACAGTTTTTTTTTGCTTTGAGGCTTTATAGAGGTATTGCCAGAGTGGTAGTGGAATACCAATAGACCGTAATAGCCCAATGCCAAAGGCCTCCTCAACATTTCATGGATTTGATAAGCTTCGTGCTTAGAACACAGGTTGGAGAATCTAGTTTAAAAAAGTTCCGGTTTATATGAGAGCGCTAATAACAAAATATAATACGGTAGTTGATAGATAGTAAAATTCAATACGTTTATTTAAATGTCAAAAACGATACTTTTCTATGAATTTTGTATAGGGTCGCAACTTATGACGTCATCATATTTCTGCGTCAAATAGCATACTTATTTCTTTAAAATTATCGAGAAAAAAATCCAAAAGTAGGTAAATTGACAAATTATTGGATGAGAATATGATTATTTTTTATTATTTATTGCATTTTAAAGTTGAAACAATTTATTTTAAACCTAGGAATCTAGCCAATTATAATTGTCTGTTAGTCAGTTCTTTAGCAATGTTCATTACTTCTACCTTGTTACAAAACCATACGGCATATTATGCATTACGTCTTACTAAATTATAAATGAAAGAAAGAAAGAAAGAAAGAAAAATCATTTATTCGGCAGTAGGCACGCACACAGATACAAAAAAATACAAAATTAAAAATGAAAAGAACAAATAAATACACTTATTTATACAGAAGTAATAGATAGTATAGATTCCAAAAACATTGACTATGTTTTGTTTCCATGATTTAAAACCAAACAGTAATACAAAACCAAAGTTTACCACTAACCAATTTGAACAAAAAGCTTTCTTAATGATGAATTTATTACTTCGTTCCTATTTTAGACAAAGGCGGTTGATGGACAATTTCCATGATAAGTTTTACTTTCATTTTTTTAATGGATCCCCTTATTTTATGGCTCAAAACTGAAGTGCTCGACTTACGTAAGGGGTCAAATAATTTGTAGTAGTACCTTGAAGAACTTAACATGGAATTCTTGGTACACTTTCACATCTGCTGAAGATTAAAAGCATTTTATTGACTAGAAGGAGTTTTTTAGTGTCAACTATGGATATGATAATAGATTTTTTATACGATACTTCTATGTAAGTGGTATATATATATACGTGGGGCCTTAGTTTGTTTAGAAAATAATTATTAATATCAGCATTTAAAGACTCATTTATTACTTTAACTGCCAAGTTTAAAATGGTGAAAGTCAAACCTCCACTAGCGTCAGGCACCGGTGACTGACGTGGCGCTCTAAGGGTTATCCAAGTGTCACTGTGTAAAGTACCAATATCTGAATATTTTCTTTAAGCCAGTTATACTTTGCCCGACCCGGGAATCGCACTTGGTGGGGCTATACGTGATTTATCCAGTGGGCTACAAATGGGGTTCTTCAAGAGGGGAGTGAATAGGTTTATTAAGGGTCGGCAAGACGCATGTAATGCCCCAAGTGTTGCAGGCGTACATAGGCCATGGTAACCGCTTACCATCAGGTGGGCCGTGTGCTTTTTTGCCACCGTCGTGGTATAAAAAAATTAATGTGTATGTATAATTTTCAAGTGTACTTCGTAATACTCACTTTTAACTGAATCCATTTTGATAGTTTGGAGTATATTTATTATCCACTTTACGAAAAAATATTCGTTCTTTAAACCTAGATATAGGCGTATTTTTGCTAAAGTTTTCTCTACTGAAGAGAAATAGGGAAGTGCAAAAAAATAAATTATCTATACCAAGTTAAAGGCAGACGTGCTCCATTGAAGGCTGCATCATCGCCTACCACCAGGCGAGATAGTGGCCAAACGTCGGCCCATTAAATACAAAAAAAAAACATTAAATCCACAGAAACATCCAAGACATAACATAACATAACATCACGCCTTTTTATCCCCGAAGGGGTGGTAGGCAGAGGTGCACATTTCGGCACTTAATGCCACTGTACAATGTAACACCCACTTTTCACTATTTATGTTATGAGTCCCATGTAATAGGGGGTGAGCCTATTGCCAAATTCCGGGCACATTTCCAGACTCCGTGCTACCACTGAGATTTTTAAAAACCCAGTAATACTTTGCCCGACCCGGGAATCGAACCCGAGACCCCTTGCCCGGCAGTCGCACTTGCGACCAATCGGCCAACGAGGCAGTCATAAGAACCTCCAAGACATAAGAACCTTTCATCTGTTGAAACACCGGCGCCCGGTATAAAATACATTAGAGGTATACTCGCAACTTTTAACAGACAAGGGGATAACCATCTTTAGATTGAATATTTTACTGTCTCATAAAAGTCTAACTGGAACTGTTATCGAAAATTGAGACTTGATTCAAATGTCTTCTGGGTAAGACAGTAATTGATATGACCATAACATACCCGTTAGCTGGAAGGCAGGAAGTCTATGCTTACCTTGCATTGCCCATTAAAACACCGTTGACAAACCAGACGAGGTTATCGCAAATAGTTTTACTACAAACGACGTACGAAGAATCCATGTTGATAAGAATATTTAAATACTTTTTTGTGTTAACCTGTATCTCTTTTGTAGAGTCGCTACTGTGGCTTTTTAAGCAAAGAAACACACATTGCCGACCATATTGATTGGACCAATTATTGTTGAGGACTTTGATTTACTAAAAGTAATTAATTACGCAAGAAATTCTGTTGCCTCGTTGGCCGCGTGGTCGCAAGTGCGACAGCCGGGTAAGGTGTGTCGGTTCCGATTTCCGGACAAGGCAAAGTATTACTGAGTTTTAAAAAAAATCTCAGTCGCAGCACAGAGTCTGGAATTGTGCCCTGTATAGGGTAATGGGCTCACCGCGTATTACGTGGAATTCATAACATAAATAGTGAAAAATGGATGTTACATTGCACAGAGGCATTAAATGCCGTAATGTGCACCTCTGCCTACTTCTTCGGCGATAAAAGGCGTGATGTTATTGTGTATGTATGTAGTATGTACGTAACATACATAATTATTATCATCAATTATGAAAGGGGTGTTACTTAACATATTTATTCCTTTGATGATAATATCAATCGGTAAACTTCATTAACGTATATACTCCTTCTGCCTACCTTTTTGCAGAATGTCATTATCAAAAGGTTCATAAATTATTTTTTCTGGCTGACGACGGTAACAAACCGCCCTGTTTGTCCTTCAGTAAAACAATTATACCGTAATATCAGAATGACATATAAAAGACCCTTTTCCGACCCACATCAGCTATTACTCATAAAATCAACGAACAAACAACAATACAAATTGTTTGTTAAGTAACAAAAAGTTATAATGTAAATTCTGTGACCCTTGTGATAAAGGATCTAAGTGCGAAATTTCAACTTTACAGGAGACGCAATAACTCTCGGTGCGCTTCATATTGGATACTTGCCAACTAGTCAAATTCAATACATTTTTTGAATTGTCAAAAACGACAGTTTTCTATGAATTTTGTACGAGATTGTGTGTTGTGACGTCACGTTTTTTTGGAGTGAAACAGTTCTTAAAAATTTACTGAAAAAAATCTAAAATTAAGTTGGTCATAAAATCAATTAATGAAAGTGTAATTTTTTTATATATTTTGTTGTAGTGAACAGTCGAAATAATTTATTTTTAATTAAGGAAAAGTACCCAATTCATGGTTGGCTTTGTTTGCCCTTTAAACTGTCAAACACCGCGAGGACACCGGTGATCGCAACCTATTGTTCTATAATGACGGTACTCAACGAGTTAAACCACTACTTGATAAAATACCTGCATGTGATGTTTTTATAGGTAAACAGCTTGATTGATGAAGCATTTATTCTGATTATTTTAGTTGTTTTTTTTTTAATTGACTGCCTCATTTACCTTGTGGTCGCAAGTGTCGGGCAAAGATTACCGGGTTTTTTTTAAAGATCTCATGAGTAGTACAATTGAGGCCGATATATGGCAATAGGCTCACCCCCTATTACATGGGACTCATAACATGAATAGTGAAAAGTCGGTGTTTCATTGTACAGTGGCATTAAGTGTCGTAATGTACACCTACCCCTACGGGGATAAAAGGCGTGTTGTTATGTCATATAATTTGGGAATTAATTCACATTCGACAAAATTGGACGTATACCCTTTTTCACTAAGGCCATAGAATTTTCGACACCCCTACCCGAGTGTAGTTTGTATAACCAACTTTTTGAACTTATTTCTTGACGAGGGACAAAATGGAAGACTGTCATGAGATTTAGGAAGCAATTTTTGAACTTTGTCGCTCCTTCGAAATGATGTATTGTTGAAATTCGTTTCGCTATTTCTTTCGCTTCCGATGAAGTGATAAAATAGACTTTCGTATCAACGTAGGAAATAGTTCTTTGGCACTTTCTTTGCAAATTGGTATATTGTTTTCTTTAAAAGTATTTAAAAGTATAGTATTTCTTTGAAAATTACGAAGTATGTTTTTAGTAGGATCACGAAGCATATTACATTTGGTAGCCTTTGGCTCGTATGTATTTTGTAAATGCGTTTAAGACAAATGTGAAATCTTAGTGATAAACGACTTCGATTACGGTATCCGTGGTTGGAAGTTTAGGAATTATTTGGGGAACCAAATAGAACAAGGATTTTAGAAGGTGCTAGTTAAACTTTATTTTAATAATTGTTGGACAACAAATGTATAAACACATTCGATATAAGGGCAGGTGCAGCGTATTTATAACCATGTTACATGACCTGGTATAATATCTTATGTTCACGTAGAACAATCAAATGCTTTTGAAGGATGGGTGAGCCAGGTGAGCTTCTGTAGTTTCTATCAACTCTCAAGGGATGAAGTTGAAAATTTATGTATGTATGTAATTACGGTCTACCCAAGATCGCCTAATACCCCTCTTGGGTACGATAAAATGGCCCCTGAGGTATTTCGAAAGAAATAAGTCCTTGAGTCTGTAACGCTAGCTCGTCATGCTAACCTAATCCATGAAATCTCTAATGGATTTTCAGCTTTATTGCTTTTGTAATAGAATTGAAGATCTGTTAAGGAAAGCAAGCAAGAGTAGTTTGATATTCGTGGCGTCTGTATTCATTACCCTCCAGACGTACCCCATTTAGCAATTGGTAAATTAATTCCACACTTTTTGCTCACAAAAATAATTTATAGCAGTTATTTTCATTTAAACCTAAATTGCTGTTAAATAATTCATTTTCAGTTTATCTGGTCTGAATAAATGTGTTTTCAATTTATTTCGCTCAGAACAGGTGTTTGAATTGAATTTAATTTTCGTTTCAAAGCTTAGTTAAAATAAATGTATAGTAATTTTATTCTGGACCAAATGTGATTTGAATCTGTTTTGTGTAGATAACAGGATATACCTCTAATGTAGTTATTTTATTTATATGATAAATAAGGCTAGTCTTTCGGTTAAATTCATGTATTTTGTTCTTAAATGTCGTATTATGAAGCAAAGGTATGTTTGAAAGTATTGCGTAGTCAACAAATCTGTGTAATTGTGTCGAATGATAATAATGACATGTGTCTTTTTACATTTAACAAAGCCAGATATGTACCTAATTATTTTTGGATTTTAGTAATGTAGCCCTTGCGGTTACATTTATTTCATCTCTCTAGTTCTTTATTCCATTCGAAAATTGTATTTCATCATGTCAGCTGTACAATTTTAAGTACCATGATCGAAATTGAAAGTGTACAGGAAAACTATGCACTTATTATAATGTATATATCTTTAAAAATGACTAATAATATCTTTTTCGTTATTCCAGGTGTGGTTGTGATGACATGGTGGTGGGCGCTGGCGCTGCTAGCGCTGTCTGCGCCCGCCCGCCCCGCGCCTCGGGCGGGCAACGGTGAGCAATTTTACAGTAAGCATCACATTGCGCACTATTTCCCGCACGATTGCGCCCTGCCACCGATAGTGTCGCGCTTCACGTTGATGTCATCGGTGTGGTGATGGATATGAAACTCACAAAACTCAAATTGAAAAAAAGTAGACATTAGTTTTTTAAAAGCGCGAATCTAATCTGTTGTCTAGTTATAATATTAATTTGGTAGTTTATTTATTTTACAGTCTTACTTTTTTAATTTGCTGAAGTAATAGACAAAAGGTATCTATGAATTTATAATTCAATTACAATTAACATTTGAATTTATTTCAGACAATGTATTAATTCTAATGCATAAACGAGCTACTTCTGAATACATAATTATATTTAATGCTTTTTAAAACGCACTTGAATAAAATCCTCAGTGTTCTACCACAATACATTTAAAAGTAAAGACATTACAGTCAGTTAAAAGTTTTATTACTTGTTTTTATTTCGCTGTGGGGGAACTATAAAGATATATGGCGAGGCTATCGGCTGTTCTAGTTAAGGAGTGGGCACATAACCGATGACATACTAATAACAGTGTTTTGTTTTGTGCGCAACGCAATCAGGCGACTTCGCACTTATCAGTGACTTAACTGAGCATGTACTCATCACTTTCGATCTTCTTGAACATATTGCACTTAATTTGTGGTGATCTTTATGGATTTTGTCTTTTTTTTTGTTTAATGGGGTTTCTGTCGCGCAATGTGATTGTCTACTACCTCTGTTTTGGACTGTTTGTTGATTTTATTTCAGTTTGCGTATTTACACTTGTAGGCGTGACAAATGTTTATAGAATTTAGATTCTAAGCACTTAGGTGCTCTGACTATGTAAGCCTGTTGACAATTCTTCTTTACTTTATTACCTTTAAATAATATGTATTGATTTTGTACTTCTTATAGGTTTAAGTCAATGAATTTATAATCAATAAGTATTAAATGTTACTTGTCAATTATAAAAAACGCTGCTTACAGAAGCAAAGTGTATCGAATTACGTTCTCAATATATTTTTGACAAAGTCACGTATGAATAAACAACTCCAATTCTAAAACTGTCAATTAATAAAGAAAACATCAATGACTCGACAATTTTGTTAAGATTATTCTTGAAAAAAAAACTTCGATTATTCTCGTTATGAAGTGAATGAAAGCAATGGCAGGAGTTTTAAACTGTTGAGTTGGAATGAACGTGAAATTGCCGCGTCGATATTTCAACGGTTTGCAAAAAGATTTTTTCTTTTCTCTTAACAAAAGGGAGTTGGAACACTTTGATTACTTTCAAAGAATAAAACTTTTATCTTTAATTTAGGATTGTCTTCGCAAAGAACTTTTTATTTGTGCTAATGTAAGATGCGAATAGTTTAGGCAAAATGGTGACAGATTACATAACATAACATCACGCCTTTTTATCCCCGAAGGGGGTAGGCAGAGGTGCACATTACCTCTATACCACTGTACAATGTAACACCCACTTTTCACTATTTATGTTATGAGTCCCATGTAATAGGGGGTGAGCCTATTGCCATATACCGGGCACAATTCCAGACTCCGTGCTACTACTGAGAATATTGAAAAACCCAGTTATACTTTGCCCGACCCGGGAATCGAACCCGAGACCCCTTGCCCGGCAGTCGCACTTACGACCACTCGGCCAACGAGGCAGTCAGACAGATCACAGTCAGTGACAGATTAGATTATCGTATTTTGCGGAACTTTCGAAAAACGTTTCTTTATTTAACTACCTAAGGTTTATTTTGGAAGAAACAAAAAGAAAAAGACATAAAATCAAAACACATGAACATCATCAATATATTGGAGCCACAAAGTCAGCAGCTTTGTAGGTATCTATTTCCCTAAGCTTGGGGTCACCAACAAAGAATATCATTTACAAACTTTATACTTCAAGGTCATACACGCATATCAGAGAGCCGTAAACCGCGAATTATCTCCGCTGGTTTTATGGCCGATGTAAATTTACTGTTTCGCTGTACGATGGGATTTTTATCCGGTTGCGTCAGTTTTAAAGGAGTTTTATGGGCTTTGGATATGGATCGTCATTTATTTAATGGGATCATGAAGGATTGGCTTAGAGTGGTTGATAGTATAACCGCTATGCTAGTATATAGTCTGGGTTTAATCTTTGGGTTATTCAAAGTATTATGGAACTTTGGGATAGAAATGGTTACGAGGGTTTTAATATCCAGAAGTGAAGTGCGGAGCGGTGGGAAAACAATAAACTTTCGAAACCTATTTGATATGTCCTACGTGACAAAACGATGCGTCCGTGCGATGCGGTGCGGTGCGGCGCGAAATGACGCGGACGTTAAGCGCGGACGCGGTCTATTGGTTTCATATTTTCGCGTGAACTGTCATATTTAAATGCGGTGCTATCATGTTTTTATTTGATAATAATGAAATGATTCGCATGCTGTAGGACAGAGCCGCCGCCGTGACCGCTTCATAATCGCGTTCACTTATAGATTGCTCACGCAGAACGTAGCCATAGAGGTTCGGAATAGACTACTCTTATAAATCAATGTTTATATATTATGAAAAATTAATCAGTGAAATGCAAAAAGCCCCTTAAATCTGTTTAAGTTTTAAAGACTACCTTATCGTGATTACCTATGATGATGTAAATATTTTGAATTTGGAAATTTTGTTACAAAAACTGTTATCTACAATGATTTCATATTAACCAAACTGAAAACTAAACTAAACAGAACATAAAATAACACAACATCACGACTTTTATCCCCGAAGGAATAAGCAAAGGTGCACATCACGGCACTTAATGCCAATATACAATGTAACACCCACTTTTCACTATTTATGTTATAAGTCCCATGTAATAGAGGCTGAGCCTGCCATATACCGGGCACATATCCAGACTCCTCTACAACTGAGTTTTTTTTTTAAACCCAATATTAATTTTCCCGTTAGTGACACTGGCAACCAGTCGTCCAACGAGGCAGACTAAAAAGGAAAATCTTAAAAATCACCCCGTGACATAACACCTTTATTCTCGCATGTACCGTAACATTATCAAAGGCGAGTCTTAAGTACTTGTGAAGTGTAAGATCGGTACAGTTGAGTAGTAAAGTGGATGGCAGCGATCGAAAGTGAAGAAGTGTACGATGGCCAGCAGGCAAACCTATCCATTTCTAGCAATTTTCTCAATCACATCTTCAACTCTATTCTATTGACATAAAGTCGAAAATACTATGAATAAACTTGACAGATTGGTGTAGGTGCATATGCCTGCCAATGTACTAAGAAAACAAGTTGAAAGCTCTCTCTATGGCAGTAGGGAGACCACTTACTAACAAAATGTGAGACTTTTTACGACTTTTTTGATGTTCCAACTTAGATACCAAGTTACTTAAGTAACTAGTTGATATTTTATGTACTTGTAAGTTTTAGATGGTAAGAAGGGAAAGTGTAATCTGTATGTTAATTGATCGTTATCTATGTGTTGATTAGGTACCTACTGTTTATTGGAAATATTTAATTGATATTTTTACTGATACTGCCGATCGTTTGCCGAGTGGTCGCAAGTGCGTCTGCCGGGCAAAGGGTGTCGAGTTCGATTCCCGGGTCAGGCAAAGTATTATTGTACTGACGTTAAAAAAAAAATGTTATGTTATGTTATTTAATTGATATTTTCTCTTACAAATGTAAGAGAAAATAATTGAACAAACTGTATTTGCAGTCTTTCAACGACTTTGTCTTTATTGTTGAATACATAGATATTATTCTTATTATGTGCCAATTGAATTGAATACTGTGCGCGGTATAATCAATTTAGAAAACGACACATTTTCAGTAGCAACTCTACGCTCAAAAATTGCAATCATCAATCTGTTATTCTCATAAAATTCCAACATAACCTAAAAGAATTGACATAACCTCAAAAATTTCGTTTTTATCTCAAAACAAGATGGCGGCCCCACATACCTAAGGGCCTCGTGTACTTGTCAAATAAAGGCGTGTGTGCGATCCCATCGCACCATAATTTGTTTGAAAGTGAAACCACTTCGCTTTCTTTCCGTCGGTTAGAGTTCGGGACACGAAAATTACTAAGCAAACGAAATTTGTCTGGAAAAACTACGCTATGGTACGCATTTGGGTTGACAGTAATTTTGTAGCCACGATTTTTTATATAGTAAAGGTAAACAATAATAAAAGGAAAAGCCATTTTTTTCGTAAGCATCAGTACTCTAACTTACTAAAACCAGGCTTTAGTAAGTTAGGCTACTGCTTCTCTGGAGCTTGGAAGCGTCTATTGACTCGAACGAGAATATCGATTTAACAAACACTTTGTATCAATTTAACTCTTTGAGTACCGTCATTATAGGCACAATTAAAGAACAATAGGTTGCGGTCACCGGTGTCCTGTGTTTGACAGTTTAAAGACACATAATAAAAATTTATGTTTAAAATAAGAAAATCAAATTCAACCGTCTCTTTTTTTAAATTAAACCTTGTCCCAATTGAATTTAAACCTTGTCCCAATGGAGTTTCTTGCTCGTCATGGAGTTTCTTGCTCGTTCTTCTCCATTCGAATCTACTTTTTGGAATGAGCACCTAGCTTCACCTAGTTTCACTGACGGACTGACTGACAGACTATTATTTATTTTGTATTTGTTGACGTTTCAAAAGTACCAAACTATGGTTTAATTGAAATAAATGCTTTGACTTTGACTTTGACTTTGAAACAAACACTTTTCTAAAAACTGCATCAAAATCGGTTTAGCCAATCGCGAGATAATCGCGCACAAACATACATGTCAAACTGAGATTGTTTTTTTAACTGGCTACATTTTTGCTTTTTAAAAATCAATCGGTTTAAAATCAATCAAAGTTAATCAAAACTTATACGACTATATTCTCTGACTCTATTCTCAGCAGTACCTACTAAATAAATAAAATAAAATACTTGTGCTATTTGACATAACAAATCAGTATTTTTGTTGTCATTGGTTACGTTCTGTAGTCCATTAAAAATAATAGAAACGTATGTCTGTAGGAACGATAATTTCTCTCCATCATGACCATATTTCGTTATAAATATACGCAAAAACAACAAAACTGTTCCACCATTCTTCGTAATTTACAGTTATCGCGCAAAAATAAGAATAATGTTCGCAAAAACACAAATCGTCTCGTTTTTGTGTGAAAACACATTTCTTTGTGTACAATTGGGCATGTGGTGAAATGCGCGCCTGTTAACAAAAAAATATGAAAGAAAATAATGCCTCTTTTATTTGGAGTAGTACAGCTCGACAATTTTCAAATACATTATAATGTGGGAGAGCCATGCTTCGGCACGAATGGGCCGGCTCGATCGGAGTGATACCACGGCCTCACAGAAAACCGACGTGAAACAACGCTTGCGTTGTGTTTCGTCCTGTGAATGAGGTTACCGGAGGCCCAATTACCATCCCTTTCCCTAATCTCCCCAATTCCTGAATCCCCAACGGTCCTCAAACTCCAAAAACTTCAAAAGGCCGGTAACGCATTTGTAACGCCTCTGGTGTTGGAGGTGTCCATGGGCGACGCCGATTGCTTACCATCAGGTGATCTGTCTGCGCGTTTAACGGCCTACGCCATAATAAAAAATTATGATATGATAATTATTTAAAATTGTTTTCATTGGTTTATGTTATTAACTCGTCGAATGCCACAGTCATCCATGGCCACACTGTGGCATTGAATAGCCTTGGCTTTCAATAATGTTTGTCATCAGTCGAAAGCTCTGAAACATTTACTTCTTTAATGCAATCATAATTATCATGGTCACTAGCATGACCATTAGGCATGAAGTAATAATTCATTTTGATTCAAGAACAGCGTTACCGTGTATTAAGCTTTTCTTCTGTACTATTATAACGCAAACTTTGAAAAATAAAGGATCACATGAAGAATACGGAAGATGCCTAATTTTTATTTTAATGTCCGTCTGGTAGATTATTTTAAAACATTACACACGTATTTTTTATTTTCTTACAGAAACGAATACTTTCGACGATATATTGATTTGAAATGTCGCGTGACGTCACTTCTATGTACATTTTATACGTAGAAATGACGTTTTAACCCCCACTCCTAAACTTTAATTTGTTTTATGCAAGTATTGTTTTATTATACGGTATTGTTTTATTATACGGTATTTTTTCATTACCTAACTTACGGACTAATTCGATTTTTAATTTTCATACCCTGTCATCATCCCAATTGTTCCTATTTTGTTCTGTCCGATCCTATCAGACTGTCACTGATCCTCTCAGGACCACAACAGAGGGCCAAGCACGAATAACTATCGCATTCGTATCGTAACAGTATCGAGCGAGTTAAGCGTTCTGATTGGTTGGTTCACTTGAGCCGGCCAATCAGATCGCCGAACGCACTCGATACTATTACGTTATGATTGCGATAGTTGTTCGTGCTTGGTACTCTGTATATCATAGCTAGTGCCACATTTCTATGACAACAACCTCATACCAATTTACTTTCCATAACAAAATACAAACTAATAACTTAAAATAATGTCCACTGACTAAGATTTGTGTGAATCTCTGAATAGAGCGTTGGAACGTACTTAAATATGGTGGACAAGAAACTTGGCGTTAATGTCGTCGAATAATGTGACCACAATGTTGTGATAGCATTTACATGGAAATAATAAGGCTGGTCTAAGCTATGGTTTATAGGCCAATTGGCATAAATTAATGTTAAGAATGAGAAGATTGTGTAGTTAAGCGTTTGTGTATAAATGTGGTGTAAGGAGAATGCTGTGCATGGAGGTTGACTTTCATGGAAGATATAACATAACATAACATCACGCCTTTTATCCCCGAAGGGTTACACAGAGGTGCACATTACAGTACTTAATGAAACTGTACAATGTAACACCCACTTTTCACTATTTATGTTATGAGTCCCATGTAATAGGGAGTGAGCTCATTGCCATATACCGGGCACAATTCCAGACTCCGTGCTACTGTTGAGAATTTAAAAAAAGCCCCAGTTATACTTTGTTCGACCCGGGAATCGAACCCGAGCTCCTTGCACGGCAGTTGCACGTGTGCCCACTCGGCCTTTGAGGCAATTTTTCATGGAATAACAAATTATACATAAATCACAAATTACTTTATTAGCCACTAATATAGGTTGTAGATTAAACAATTTTTAAGTATCTTTCCTAAAAGGAGGAGATTCACAATAAATACAGGTAATCTTTTTGTACCGGAAAAAATGTATGACATTAATATAAGTATCAATCTTCTTTAACTGTCAGCTAAAACCAGAAAGCAGTACTACTCTATTAAATGAAAAAGATAACACCAAAATCATACTGGAACTAGAAAAACCAAACTACCAATATCGGAATTATATAACTCATAGTAAAATACCACTCACTGTATTACATGGGACTCATAACATAAATAGTAAAAAGTGGGTGTTACATTGTACAGCGGCATACTGTGTACCTCTGCTTATCTCTTCAGGGATAAAAGGCGTGATGTTATGTAGGTATGTTTAGTAAAATACCAAAACGAAAATACCAAATCAGTTCAAAATGGGACCATTATTGTTAACACAAACGCTTAGGCACAATAAAATAGCTATTGAATTTTGATCTAGATAGCTCTTGGCTCCTGTCTCGAATACCTATAAGTATTTGCATTGGAACAAAATTCTCATTTCATGAACAATAGAGTGTTTAAGTGGTGCATGAATGCTAGAACAATATTACTATATTGTCCGCGATGCGATATTGATTTTGTTGGGGAATGCGATCTTATGGGTTTAAAGGGGCTACTGGTATTGTGTATTGATAGTATATTTTTGAATGTTGTGGTTTTCATAATATGGACACTTATTTGTTGATATATATAACACCATGCCTTTTATCCCCGAATGGGTACGCCGAGGTGTACATTATGGCTCTTAATGCCACTGTACAATGTAACACTTTTCACTATTTATGTTATGAGTCCCGTATAATAGGAAGTGAGCCTATTGCCTCTGCCTCTGTGCTACTACTGTCAATTTTTTAAAAAACCCAATGGTGCTTTGTCCGACCCGAGACTAAACTAGAAAATCGAACCCGGGCCCCCTTGTCCGGCAGTCGCACTCGGACAACGAGGCAGATTTTAGGATGTATCTTTGTCATTTTGAAGGTTCACTGTCGTTACTTATACATAATATGAACATTTAAATTGTCATGTTTTATTTGTCATATTTTACCAGACTATAGGAAGGGTATTGTTTAAAAGTGTGTTTTAGCCGTAGCATGCCATTTATAGAATAGAATAGAATATAACTTTATTGTACACCATTAATAATATAGTACATACAGAAAAGGAAATGACAAACATAAAGAAAAATAATAATGGGTACAAAGGCGGTCTTATCGCTTATAGTGGTTTTTCTATCAGACAACCTTTGGGTGGATATAGTGAAAAGAAACATTTATATACTTTGTACGTATTTAAGTTTTTGTGTGGTTCGTCTGTCACGAATCAAGACAAAATTATAACAAAATACAGGTCGTAATCCTGAACTATGCTTGACAAGTAAGTCAACATGGAAGTCAATATGCGAGAATTTAAAGAAACATTGATACCAAAGTAATTCAATCCAACCAATCACATCCGACCACAGCAAAAACGTATCAACATTATCATTGATCATCACTTCTAAAAAGGGCACACGACCGGAATCAAACTAGTTTAAGAGAACATTTCCCGTCTTTCCCGATGAGCTATTACTACCTACCATTGTAGGGCGTAATTGTAGGATTTCCGTATGGAGTGCAAACAATTTCACCAGCAAGTCGACACGTATGAAAGTCCGGTGTGGTCGAAATGACCGAGTGACACGAACAGCCCTACTATTTGTTTCCAGTTATGGTGTGCGTAGGGTTAAGTTTGTTTGATTATTGAGAAAAGATGTATTGTTGAATTGTGTGTGTTGTGCGTGATAGTTTTTTGGGAAGCTCATTTGCAATACTTTTTCTTGATCCTTAATACCGAATTTGAGGCATTATTTATGGGGTAGAGACCAGAGGTATTTAATTTTATGCTTAGATCTAATTTTTGTTAATCGTTTCCCCATTCTGGGATTTGATCCTGTGTCGTGGGTGCGTTTACAAACATACATCACATACACATGACACCCAGTCCCTAAACAACAATTTGTGTGTAACGGAATGGAATCCGTTTACACGTTGCGTGGCAGCCGGTTGCCCATCTATCGCGTCAACCGTGCATTCAAATTATAAACCGGCCTAATTTTACACAGCAAAAACCATTTTCTTAATGTTGCGAGTAATATGCGAAAGGCTAAAACAGCAAAAGTACTAAGACAGCATAAGTTAAAAAGCATTACAAAATCGTGTTACACTGCACAAATAACCGCTTCAAACACTCGTTTGAAACGTTCACAGCAATATCAATAAAACCCACACTTTTTCTATATAAAATCGAAACGGCCGTAAACTTTCGTTAACGGCTCGGTTTCCACGACTTTCCACGCCCAAGTGAAATGTTTGTGCATCTCACGGAAATCCCACAATTACACCTATCTCGGACTTTATCAAGATGATGAAGATAAGCAAGTTTCACTTTATAATAATAATATAAAGACATGACATGACTGAGGTACCGTACTACAAGTATGTGCCCGACCCAGTTCTGGAAAATGACCATATCACGTTGTACTGGGACCGGTCTATCATCACTGACAGGACTATTATAGCGAACAAACCTGATATAGTGGTGATAGACCGACAAGTGCGCCGCACGATGATAATCGATATCACTATTCCTCATGATGAGAACCTCGTGAAAGCTGAAAAAGATAAACAAATCAAATATCTTGATTTGGCTCACGAGGTTGTCGACATGTGGAATGTAGATTCGGCTATCATTGTGCCGATAGTCGTGTCGGCCAATGGGTTAATCCCTAATAGCCTCGACAACCACCTTAGGAGGCTAGCGTTAGGCAGTTGGGTCAAGGGCCTGATACAGAAGGCAGTTCTCCTTGAAACGGCACGTATCGTGAGGAGGTTTCTGTCTCTGGAGCCCTAACCACCGGTAGCTTGGACCATGCTCCCGCTACTGGTCGGCTCCTATTTTTTATATTTTTAAATATTATTTTTATGTTTTTGTAAGTAGTATTTAAAAATGTATTTTATAGAGAATTTAAAATAAATATATGAAATATAAAGACATGACATAAACTAAGGTGCGGTATGATTATTGTCGACTTCTAGAGAGGATGGGAGGGAATAGGCATAGTCGTATTTGGATATAGAATGCAGGCTGTTGATTGTTCGTATATGTTTAGGCGGAGATGCATGTCTTGATTGTTTTATCTGGGTATACTGTCAAGTCAAAGTCAAAGTTAAAATCATTTATTTCAATTAGATCATGAAGGCACTTTTGAACGTCAATAAAAATAATAATAAACTGAAGCGATTAGTTTCTTCCAAGGTGTAGATTCCTATGGAGAAGAACAAGCGAGAATCTTCATAGGTTACTCTTTTTCAACCAGGTTTACAATAATACTTTAAAGATCGTAATCTTAATTTTTAAGTGTGGGAATATATTTATTGAAAGTCTTATATACCCAAACATAATGATGGCCTTACCTATCAGGCATACTTTGGGTTAAATAGAAATGGAAGTGAAATTCTTTTATGAATTTTGGTTTCATGATTACGTTTAAGTTTTTGTGGACTTTTATTTTTCTTTGGAAGTAGATATGTATATTGTATATGACTGAAAAGCATAATTATACATAAACATTCAATCACGCCTTTTATCAACTTTACTAGAAAATGACAGAACACTACGAAAATTCGCATCTCATTCAATGTAGGTAAAGTTTGTTTGCACAGCGTTTCATTTTTCCCATACAAAGTGTCAGTATGCGATATTTCAAAGGTTTTCACTCTTTTGTGGCCGTACAAAGTAGTAAGTGCTTGGAGCTGAATAATGGAGTTGTCTCGCTAACTACATATATAACAGTGTTGGTACCATACTAGTTTCAAAGAAAAGCTGTTAGAAATTTTCTAAAAGTTTTTCCTTTTAAAAGTATCTAAAACTTGGTTTTAATATGTTGGTTCTATTTTGTGAAGCAGGTGTGTGGTTAGAGTTTGTTACAGATTTAGAATTTTGAAGGAAGTTTTAAGAAAGATTTTGTTTATATATATTATAGGTTTACTTTTTCTATAATTTTGGTTGATAGTTAAGTTGAACATTGAATTTTGATGAATTTGTGGTGAACATAGATTGGAAATGAAGTGAGCCTATCAAACTGTCAATCACCGCGAGGACACCGGTGTCCGCACACCTATTGTTCTTTAATTGTATCTATAATGACGGTACTCAAAGGCTTAATTATTGCCTTGATAGGCTCTTTATTTATTTATTTTTTATAAGATAAGCTGGTAAACGAGCAGACGGATCACCTGATGGTAAGAAATCGGCGTCGCCCATGGACAGCCGAAACAAGTGCCTTTTGGGGATTAGGAATTTGAGGATTGTTAGGAATTAAAGGATTGGGAAGATTGGAGAGGAGGGTAATTGGGCCTCCGGTAACCTCACTCACATGACGAAACACAACGTAAGCGTTGTTTCACGTCCGTTTTCTGTGGTATCACTCCGGTCGAGCCAGGCCATTCGTGCCGAAGCATGGCTCTCACGCACTTAAACTTTACATACCTGTCGTCTCCTATTTACCTATAATCATCATCATAATTATCAGGCACAAGACATCCACTGCGGAGCATCAGTCTCTCTGATAACTTACAATATGTATATGAGGTATCCCATAGTGAACCCACCTAAACAAAAGCGGTTCTACCAAACAATAAATCCCAAAAATCCATACAAATTTGAAAACGGTACGTGAAGCTAGAACTAATTCTAACTAATGAGATTTTACAATAAGATTAAGAACTACCATTCGTTAGGTTAAATTTATTCGACGTGGGTGTTAATCCAATTAATCCAGTGAGATTGATTGGTCCATCGGATTAGTAAAAGTCTGTCCCAGTTTCTGTCACAGACCTAGGTCAGATGAAAATGTAGGCAAGACCTAATTCAATTAGTGCTTTGATTCTGTATCACAGTGAAAGTAATGAAAGAGAGAGCACTAATCCTTTCTCTTTTTTCATTTAAGAATTCATTTTCTGTACGTAAGTATTATAAAGTCTCGTTAGGCGACAGACCAGAAGAACAGAGGTACGAGTAGCGAGCGCTGCTCATGGATATGAGCCCCCAACGTGGCTTGAAATTAGTCGAGTTAACTCGATTGTAACCAACAAGAAGTGGTAAAAATATAGTTTACATTAATTTCTAGTAACTATTAACTTTACTTTTTTAAACGAACACAATAATAAAAACATACATTGAAAGTCTTTTTAAACAATCGAATTGAGATCAAAGTTCACATTGTTACTTTCGATATCTAAGCCGCAAGTTCAACCGCCAATCAGTTCGTCAAACTACAGCCAGTTCAGTCAGTTCACAATATTGAGTTACCTCATATAACTAAGCGTGTTAAATGTCGCTTTCGTTGACTTTGTACATAAATTCTTGGTACAGTCGACAAAATTGGTGATGGACGAGCTTTAAATATACCTATATACATTTTTTATCTTATACTATTTTATAAAGCGGAAGAGTTTATTTTTTTTTGTTTGTTTGAACGCACTAATCTCCGTAACTACTAGTCTGATTTGAATAATTCTTTTTGTGTTGGATAGCGCATTTATCGAGGATGGCTATAGGTTATAAAATATCACGTTACGACCAATAGGAACTGAGCAGAGCGTGTGAAACCGCGCGGAAGTAGCTAGTATGGGATAAGCAGGGAAACGAGTAGATGATTACCTGGACACCAGAGGCGTTACAAGTGCGTTGCCGGTCTTTTGGGGATTATTGGTGAGACTGGGCAATGGGAGGTTATTGGGTTTCGAAACAAATTATAAGATACTGGTCATACTAAGATTAAGTTTTGCGGGTTTATTGTTGAAAAATTTAAGCAAGTACAAAAATATATATTATTATTGTCTTATTAAAATTTGTAGAATATGTAAAACAAGAGAATATTTAATTTTTTTCTCAGAGTTCTCTATACAGATTTTACACAAATCAAAAATCTTTTTTGTGTTTTTGATAAATGTTTGAAAATTTTAACAAAACCATATGTCACAAAATTGTTAATACTCTTTCACTTTTTTAAAACTTTGTTATAGTTCCTACACCAAACATTTTGCCGATAGTACCTTTTGAACTTGAGGTCAGTCGCGTGCGCAGGTGTTGACACACTTTAGTACTAAACGTATTCGTGTCGATTTAAAATGTGTATTATTTAGATTTCATGTCAATTTAGAGATAAATTTTGAATATATTTTACTTTGGCAAATTAGTAAATTATTAATTATAACATGAATATTGAAATGAATTTAAGCTATTATATTTCTGTTACTGATTCTATTAATTTAAAATTAAGTGCTTAAGCTTCATGGTTCAAGCAAAAAACTAATAGTTATAAAAAGTACACGATTGTGTATAGGCTACCAAAATTTTTATCTATGAGAGCGACGACGAAGATCGTTTAATTTATTTTATTTATTTATTTATGCACAACACAGAGACAGTGCACAGGATAAAACATATATAAATAAATTGGAGGTACATAGTCACTACATATTCCCATAGGAATCTCTTCCTGCAGTCCTTCGACAGGAAAAACGGTAAAAACTAAGACACTGTGCGTAACATGGCATGAACAAAGAAAAATTACTAAAATTTAAGCCATTAGATACTTAAAACTACATACAAAAAATAAAACTGATAAATTATGCATTAAATAAATAGACTTAACTATACAAAATAAAACTGATAAATAATGTATTAAATAAATAGACTTAACTATACAAAATAAAACCAATAAATAATATATTAAATAAATAGACTTAACTATACAAAATAAAACTGATAAATAATGTATTAAATAAATAGACTTAACTATACAAAATAAAACTGATAAATAATGTATTAAATAAATAGACGTAACTATACAAAATAAAACCGATAAATAATGTATTAAATAAATAGACTAAACTATACAAAATAAAACCGATAAATAATGTAATAAATTAATAGAATTAAACTTGAAAAACTACGACCTATTTTCCACGATCTAGCAATTGAGACCTAAACTAATAGCCCATTAGGTACAAAACCATTAGTCCTAGTGAAAAGCAACCCTCCAAATGGACTACGAACTCGGAACCTTCGTTTTTGCTATCATTATCATCAACAAAGAAAGCTGCCCTAATACTTGGCAATCGGCTCAATTAATACATTACTTCTCCCACTCATTAATTTCATTTCTACCTAACAGTTGATTAGTACCATAACCTCACGCATTTTATCCCCGAAGGGATAGGCAGAGTGCATTACGGCACTTAATGCCACTGTACAATGTAACACCCACTTTTCACTATTTATGTTATGAGTCCCATGTAATAGGGAGTGAGCCTATTCCCATATACAGGACACATTTCCAGACTCTGTGCTACTATATATATAAAATCCCAGTAATACTTTGCGTGACCCGGGAATCGGACCCGAGACTACGACCACTCGGCCAATGAGGCAGTCGATTAGTAGGCAGTCCGCAGCAGTTGATTAGTAAAGGAGAAAATAGGTAACACACATACAGACACATAGATAAACGAATAATAAAATTATGCAAAATAGCAATGGACGTAGCGATTTCGTTGCACAGCCCGAGCGAATCGATCGTTCGAATAGATATAGCGTAATATCAAGTAAAACATGAGCTTTTATGTAGAGAAATTCGTAGTGTGTATATTGAACAAACTGTTGTTCATATTGACTGGTTTATTTACGGATTATATTGGATTTCTCTTCTCAGTTCGTGAAATTGTATGAAGAGTTAAGAATACTTTATCAAAAGTGTTCATAGGTACTTGTAAATGTTGAGTGTTTGTGTCATTATAGCTATTATACAAAATACTAACGTCCGTTGTCGACTTTGACTCAACAATTTGTTTATTCTCTTAATTTGATCAATTAAATATGTAAATTTTTCGAAAGCTGTAGTTTTTGAAGAGCTCTCCGGATAATTTTCGTTGTCCAATTAACACCTTATCATAAATGCTTTATTAGAATAGAAAGCTGGGTTCGAAAACCAATATTTGCTTAAAGTATGATCACTAAATAGTTTACAGTCTGTCGATTTTCATTAATGTAAAGTACTTAGGTACTGCTTTCTCTAAACATAGAATTATTAGCAACTTTAAAAACTTGTTTAAAACCTTTTCGTCAATTTAATAACATAATCTTACTAATATCTATTATAAATGCGAAAAATTGTGAGTGAGTTTATATGTACGTTAAAGATGTCAAATTCATAAATGATACTTGTTTTAATAAAATACATCAGTGTTCGTTAGGAAATACATACATGTTTCTATTCTGTCTTATTATTATCTCCATATATTTATTTAAAATTCTCTATAAATTACATTTTTAAATACTACTTACAAAAAAATAAAAAAAATATTTAAAAATATAAAAAATAGGAGCCGACCAGTAGCGGGAGCATGGTCCAAGCTGCCGATGGTTAGGGCTCCAGAGACAGAAACCTCCTCACGATACGTGCCGTTTCTAGGAGAACTGCCCTTTGTATCAGGCATTTAATCCATCCACCTAACGCCAGCCTCCTGAGATGGATGTCGAGGCTTTTAGGGATTAACCCATTGGCCGACACAACTATCGTCACAATGATAGCCGAATCCACATTCCACATGTCGACAACCTCGTGAGCTAAGTCTAGATATTTTATTTGTTTATCTTTCTCAGCTTTCACGAGGTTATTATTATTATAATTATATTCTATATTTTGATAACAGGCTAGTGCTGAAAATCAGCGCTGCGACTAGAGCAGTCGCACTCGCGACATGGCATTTTAGTTGAGCACTGGCCTTTTTGCGCCGTGTACATTGTTGTTTTTTTAACTACTTTTTTCTTGTTTCTTCTGTAATGGTGCAAATAAACTGTTTTTCTTTCTTTCTTCTTCTTTCTATGTTTAATACTAAACCACGTCAAAACTGGAATAATACATAAGCTACATTTATCTTAGGGAAACGTGTGCAAAGCTTTTGTCAGAAGATAGTATTATTTAAATTATTAATTGTTTTAAGGTCTACTACCGATGGGGTCCAATAGAGTTGATGCCGATACGGAGCCGCGGAGGACTTATCGGTTGCCGGGGCTCTGGCTCGAAGGGCAGGAGTAGAAACGGGGTGGTTTTTAGTCAGTAGGAGTCTGAAACTCCCTCTCGCCTCACGCAGGCGGGAGTAGCCTTTGGATGATCCCCCTTAAAACAAATGAAGTAGCTTGCTAACTTTTAAACCAATGTGTCACAGAACAGTAGACCCACAATTGAAATAGTTCCATTGTACGAAATGAGATTAGATAAACCCCAGGCGTTGCCTATCTATCCATTGTGAGCGCTCCATATAATAAACTGTAGTTATTAACCACAATACTTATAGATCTGATAAACAAAACAACTCAACGCTGATTTGATGTATAAATAAACTAGAGTATCTAAATGATGATATTATTGAGAGAAAGCTTATGCTCTTTCTATTAGGACTTTCCCAATTATATTATAGTTGGAATAATAATTTTGCTAAATTAGATTATGGAAGATTTTTTTTTGTCGATTACTTGTAAGTACGTAATTATTCCTATAGGTTAATTAGCAATTAAATTATATAATAGATTACTACCTAATTAATTGTGTGTGTTACATTTAAGACGTTCACCGCTCTGCCTACCCCATTCCAGAATAAAAAGCACAATGTTATGTTATGTTTTGTTTAAGGGGAGAAAATTATCGAATGACTGGTCCCCTGGGTGAGCCGGGAGAGAGTGTCAGACTCTTACTGACTAAAAACCACCCCGTTCCTACTCCTGCACTTCAAGCCGGAGCTCCGGTAACCCGTTAGGTTCTCCACGACTCCGATTTTATGTTATATTACCTTCGGAAAATTATAGACCTAATATTGTACTAAATACGTCATATAATCAAGCTTTTATAACAATATTGATGACAAATAATCACATAGTTATTACAAACGATTAGAAACCTATACTTCTCACATTTTATACGCGGTTCGAGTTGATTGCCATAAAGTATTAACAAGCACCATTTTGTTGCGACTGAGCATCGAACCGAACGCTTTCTACTAATAGCAGACATTTTATTACGTGAAAACTGGATAGATGAGCGTGTAAATGAACTATTCTACAGATGGGGCCCAACAGAAGACTTAACGGGTTACCGGGGCTCCGGCCCGAAATGCAGGAGTATAAACGGGGTGGTTTTTAGTCAGTAAGAGTCTGACACATCCTCTCACGCCTCGCAACCTCTCACGCCTCGCAACCTCTCAGTAAGAGCCTCACCCGGGCGGGAGAAGTCATTGGATGATTTTCCCCACTCAAAATTTTTTTTTTAAGTATGGAGTGTTTCTGAGTGTTTTAAAAAAATCTTAGTTACTACTTACTATTAACCGCGTTACTACGCGGAGTCTGGAATTGTGCCCGGTATATGGCAATAGGCTCACCCCCTATAAATTTATATCTATCTATTATCTAGCTTTTTTTTAAGGGGGGAAACTCATCGAATGACTGCTCCCGCCTGGGTGAGGCGGAAGGGAGTGTCAGACTCTTACTGACTAAAAACCACCCCGTTCCTTCTCCTGCACGTCGAGCCAGAGCCCCGGTTACCCGTTAGGTTCTCCACGACATCTATTATCTAGCTAGGTAATAGATATATATATAAAGATAGTATAATTTATAATTCTGTAAAATTAATTGATTTCTCAGCAAAATATCTAATTAACACGTCTTCGTTGACAAAAATGTAGATTCAATTTTCCCAACTTTCAATCCGAATCTTTGAGGTCTTTTGCGATTTCGATTCCCACATTATGCTAATATTATTAATTAAAATATTTAATTATGTCCATCTAAACAGAAAAGTATCCTAATTATATCTAATCTGAATATATCTATCTATCTGAATGGACAAAATATTGTATAAAATTCAAATTAATGTTTTTACCGTTTATAAGTCGATATTAAGTGTCCATTAGAAATCAATTATGAATAAACATGTCATGATGAAGGAACGAAGTAAATAAATGATTATCATACTTTAAGTATTGCTGGCTATATTTTATTAGTAAAACTGTCTCGGGCCGGGCAAGGGGTCTTGGGTTCGATTCCCGGGCCGGGCAATATATTACTGGAGTTTTTTAAAAATCTTCATTTGTAGCACAGAGTATGTGTGTGGCAATAGGCTCACCCCCTTTTACATGAGACTCATAACATAAATAGTGAAAAGTGGTTATTACATTGTACAGTGGCATTGAGTGCCGTAATATGCACCTTTGCCTACCCCTTCGGGGACAAAAGGCGTGACATTATGTAAAAAATAGTACTAATTTCTAAACAACGAGTTTAAATGTACAGTCAACACAACAATTTTGTATGCAGGTAAATAAATAAAGATTGATTCTGTACAGAGACTTCGTCACATCAACAGTCTATAAGTAGCCACTGCTGACCAAAGGCCTCTTCTTATATGGAGACTGTTTGAGCGTTAATCATCACACTTGCTTAAACCCCGAAAAATTATAAGCCCCGGTTTCCTTACAATGTTTTCCTTCACCATTAGTTAGTATAGTGTCCAGATAATCTTAGAAAGTACCTCTACATATACTATATGTAACTCGGAAAGAGTCACATTGGTATTTGCCGTTGGTGTGTTTCGAATCCGTATGCTCCAAAAAGCTGGTAATGCACTTGTAACTAGTTTTCCAGGTGTCCATGGGCGGGATCGATAGCACTTATCCCATAAAAAAATTACACATTGTATAGTCAGTTTATACTGGTTTGCCTCGCTTGATTTGTAGTCGTACATCAATAATATTTAATTTTGCATTGCTTTAACGAACAGCTTAATCGTAAATAAACAAGATATCTCTGCAAAATATTTTTATAATGAGTTATGGGGTCAAAGAGAATTGTTAATTAGGCGCGTCAATTTGTAATATACGAGTCAATAAAGCATTAATTAAAAAGATAAGGATATTTTCGGTAAACATAATAATCTAGATAATAATCTGAGAATTCGACCAATTAATGTTTTGTAGATTTTTGTACATTATTTAAACCGTTAGTAAAGAGTTGTCATTAACAAAATTTAGATATTTAAAGCTGTTACGTACTATATCTAGTTAGGCATAGGAAATTAGGAATTAGGCAGCAATGTGCTTCTCTCTAGGGATGTGTCGTAACGGGCATTGCACCGTTGAGGCTCCGAAGCAGGTCTCTTAGTGTACCCGGTGCCTCCATACAGGTGTTGAGGGTGGCCACCGGGGTGGTTTTAGTGAGGTAAAAGTCCCACACTCTCTAGTCTTTTATTTTCAAAAACCTAGGCGCCTTTTGATGGTTTCCCTCCGTCATCCAACAAAAAGGCACCAATGTTCTTATTTTTTTGTGACGTAGATAGAAAAAAACAATTAATATCCAGGTAACTAAATTGACTTAATTACTTTTTACTTCTGTTTATTTAACAGATAGGGCCGGGAAGCGAACATACGAATCATCTGATAGATACTTTTAACACCAATAAAACTAGTCACAAGCAAATTGCCATCCTTTACTAGAAAATCCCTTATCATTTGTTCTCTTTATTATAAAAAACAAACATACATACTCTCACGCATGTCTCCCATGGGGTAGGCAGAGATTATAGCAAGCCAATTGCTTATATACCTCTTTCTTTATTACAATAGGCTTCTTAATCTTTATACAAACTAGAAATATACCCAAACGTCACTTAAGCATAATAATGTAAGTGATGGAGAGTAATTTACATAAGTTATCTCATTGTAGGGACAGTCATTCATCACTGTAGGTGGCCCTCCGATCAATCATTGTTTATCAAATGACATCGACTTTGGATTTCTTTGTACAGTTTTGGGTGATATATTTCTTAACTTATATATTTTTTTAATGGCATACGCCGGTAAACGAGCAGACAGATCACCTGATGGTAAGCAATCGGCGTCGCCCATGGACACTTGGAACACCACAGGCGATGCTAGTGCGTTACCGGCCTTTTGAGGATTAGGAGTTTGAAGATGGTTGGGGATTTAGGAATCGAGGAGATCGGGGAAGGAGAGGGTAATTGGGCCTCCGGTAATCTCACTCACACGACGAAACACAACGCAAGCATTGCTTGAGTGAGCATTGGTCGAGCCGGCCCAGTCGTGCCGAAGCATGGCTCCCCCACACGTATACATATATATGTCAGAGGAGGCTTGATTATGTTCTGGTTGCTCAGGACTAACGTGGGCGAATATGAGTATCGTATAAATAGGAAAAGCATTTAGAATTTTAATCACCGAGTTTCTTATAATCATAAGGTACAGTAACTGGGCACCAAGCGAAACGTAAGGCAGTTCCATGACAACGTCTTCACCCGGTGGCGACTCGAACTGAAGTGAGCTCCACCGAGTGCGACTCTGACGCCACGACTCTGCCTAAGCGCACCGGAAATCCGCTAGGTGGCGCGCTTGCGTTATATTTAGCGTCCGTACCCATGACCGGCTCCGAAATATAAGTTAAGAAATATATCGACTCTATAATGTGTTAGGTACTTAGATTTTTGGTTGTTTAATTGTTGCATTGAACATGTTCAAAATAACTGAACTGATTTGGTAAATTCTTTTACCGAAGCTACCTAAGTCTTACTGCTTAGGGTGCAACGCAGACTAGTTTGTATATATACGAGGGGTAACGGACTATTTGGTTTAAGCGACATTTTGGTCGATATTGAGTTATATATATATTCGGAATCAGCGAATTTTTCTCCGTCGAATATATATAATAACTCAATATCGCCCAAAATGTCGCTTAAACCAAATAGTCCGTTACCCATATATATACTACTTGATCGAACCAAATTGAGATTTTTTCAGTATTACAGTATTCAGTATATTATAGTTTTAGTCAAATTTCAGTTTTAAAATAAGCCTAGCAACAACAATAGATTTTAAATTCCTAATAAATATAAGAATACAAAATAATAAGTACAGTAAAAACTGTGACCTCTTCTATTTCAAAATTTGTTTTGTTTTCGTTAAGTATTTCATGTTATTTTTGATCGTTTCAAAAAATCAGCTCAAATTTGATAGACGATTGGTAAAAAGAAGAACCTGTCAAAATCTAGGTTAATAGACTATCAATCACCTTTTGCATGTAGGTACAGTCAGTGCCCAATATGCGCGTTCGATTTATTCAGACTATATTATTATGAACATACCATCCTTTTATCCCCAAAGGGGTAGGCAAAGGTGCACATTACCTAAGACATTTAATGCTACTGTACAATGTAACACCCACTTTTCACTATTTATGTTAAGAGTCCCATGTAATAGGTGAGCTTATTGCCATATACCGGGCAAAACTCCAGACTCCAACTTGTCTGGCAGTCGCACTTGCGACCACTCGGCCAACGAGGACAACCACGAGGTAGTCGCGAGGTGTTTTATTATGAGTTTAGTGTTAAATTGTTTGCAGAGATAAAACGTTAAAAGTAGAAAGGAATGAATTTTGTTATGATTTTAACAACAGATGTTTGATATTTTGTTATTAACCTATATGAAGGTTATTATTAATTTTGCGATTGAAACGCTCGCCTAATAATCTTGTTTTTAAGAACTAACCATAAAACACGTAATTATCAACATATATTTTAATGCCTACTACTCACGGTTCCCAACTTAGGGGTTTACTCCCCATATTTAAGGAATTAATAAGCGAGATGGGATCTTATTTTTATTTTTAGGGAACAACAGAATAATTAAGGCAATTTTAGGGGTTTTTGACAAAAGCATTAGGGATAAATATTTTTGATAGTTGGTAACACTGATTCTACTTAAAAATATGGAAACATCAATGAAATTTCGTAGCCGACTGTACACACCTAACTTCGTTTCACTCAATTCTTTTTGTCATTCAATAATAACTTTCCTTGGAAGGTTTCGACCTAGTTCGACGGAAGGTCTCAATTCAATTTCCTAATATTCCAACTTCCAAATTGATTTTACTTGTATACAAACTCAATAAAAACTATATTTCTGTAGGAGGACTGTTAAATACAGCGATAATAATTCTATTGGCTTGTTAAGTTCTCGTCTTGGGTACGATTCTCTTGTTAGACTTTTTGCTGGAGTTTGTATTATAAATGATAGTAAGGAAAGGGTTGATTTGTGTCCAATAGTTGATAATTTTGATAATTATGACTAACGCGCGAATATTGAAAGGCTTTTTAAGTTGTACTTAAATATCATGCCGTCTCTGTCATTTTACAAAGAATTTGTAGCGACAGAACTATAATTAAGTGCGACTAAAACTTTAGTGGCGTCTGAGTATTTTGACATAAGCTATTTAATTCCCTGAATGTATTTGCTGAAAGGTATATATAACCAACTGTCTTCAAGGCCCGAGCACATAGGTCGCTTATGGGCCGACGTGCTTCATCATAGACCGCATCATCGCTTACCACCAGGCGAGATAGTGGTCAAACGTCGGCCCAACAAATATAAAAAAATGACATACATACAGGTATCAGATTACTCTCAAATGCCAAAAATAGTTTCTATTTTGCTATCTCTTTGAAACCAGGAAACAATCGTGATTTATTTAGTTCATCATCATCTGCCTATAAGTGGCCACCGCTGACCAAAGCCCTATCCTCACACGGAGAAGGTTTGAGCATTAATCACCGCGCTTGTCTCAATGCGGGTTGACGATTTCAAACTTATAATTAGAAATTGTAAGCCTGGGTTTCCTCACGATGTTTTCCTTTACTGTTTGTCAGTGATGTCTAAACAATTTTTTGCACATATGTATAACTCGGAAAAAGTTAGTATTGGTACTTGCCGTTTGTCGATTTCGAACCCGCACTCTCATGCATGAGAAGCGGGCATCTTGCAACTACCACGACACCACGACACCTGCAACTACCACGACACCCATTTAGTTAAAGTAATTAAACTTGAATAGCAAAAATGTCATTGTTTAATAAAAAATGTCAACTTAGCTTCACAGCGTATTTCCTTTCAATCAGATAGCTACATAACCATACTTCATGAAGTTATTACTTCTGTTATATTCGAGGTAGCCCTCAGATACCAGGAACATAATACAATCGTCATTCATCGAGATTGCGCAACACGAATTGATCGATTTATAAAAACCGTTCGCCGACTTCTCATGTCGCCTTTTGTCGCCTAACATCGAGACGTTAGGACGCTAATTTTAAGTACTTAGTTTTAATATATCATTGTAACCTTTAATAAACTACTTGCCTATTAATTGGTTGCGTTATTTGGATCTCCTCCGCTGCCCACATCGTAATTCTTCCCATCCTCCTATGTGGACAAAATACTAACGTTGAGATGTAAATAAAATCACAAGTAAGTGCTAACTTGTACTGGAAACCTATAAAAGCATATCTGCTTTGTCCCAGTTTTTCGCAGTGCAATAATACGAGCGATAACCAAAGCAAAACTGTTTTATACGTCCTTTAGTATACTCTTATGAACGTAAAGCTGGTCATTCACTTGTGGATTAACGAATAGTCTATCTGTCTATTACGACTATATGCGATGTCATGGTGAGCTGGAGGTTTGAGACCCCAGCTTCTCATGCATGGGTATTCGAAATGTACCAACGGTAAGTACCAATATGACGTTTTCCGAGTTACATGTACTTTCTAAGGTTATTTGGTATAACTGACAAACAGCGAAGCTAAACATCGTGCGAAAACCTGGGCTTATAATTTCTAATTACAATTTTCAAATCGCCAACCCGCAATGAGCAAGCTTGGCGACTTGTGATTAATGCTCAAACGTAGGATGGCTCTTATTTGGTGAAAAGTGGGTGCACCTACTTTGGTACACACATGTTCACGTTTACCTATTAGGTCCTTCAAAGCAAGAGGCGTAATGCTACGTGCAATTAAGTGTTGATGTTTTTTTCATTAATAGTAATTGACATAAACAAACAAAAAAACAATTATCAACCTTGAGACTATTTAATTGATTTCATATTGGCAACTTACAATTATTTTCTTATGATACTAGTATTCTTTTTCTCTCTTCATTAGTACTTGATTACTTACCCCGGAGGCTGTGAGTACCAAATCGGGATATCACCTTGGATGATTGTAAAAGAAGCAAATAGTCTTGCTCCCATCAATACCCTATCCCAATTAAAGTTTTAAATGAAAAAATGAGGTTATTTTTTGTTCCGCTCTCACGTGACCTATTCCACAAAGGCTCTACTGGTTTCAAGTCAGCTTGGGACTCATATTTATGAGTATCAGTAAATGTTCGTATGTAAACCGGTGTTTTATTTTTATAAGGAATTTTTTTAAATCTGTTGATTATTTAAAAATCGCTTCGAAGACATTTTCAGGTTAATTAAGTAATAATAACAATAATCATCATATGCCGTAAGACTCTCCTAATTACTTTCAGATAAGTTGGTTCTTTAGTTGTAATCTAGCATCTAGCGGCTCCTGCTTTATTTTAATCATAAAAGAAAGTAATAAAACCATACTGACACAAGCAAAACCACAGTCTAAAGCCAGTTCATTATAATTGTATTTCATAAAACAGTGAGGTAATTGAAGAGCTGAATGGAATTTAAGCTTGCGCTAACGAGGTGTTGGTACGGCTACTTTTCAAGTTATACAAAACCAATTTATCATGGTCTCACTTTATATGACCTTTTCGCGCACTCGACGGTCAACTTATACTGGTTTTGCATTGCTTTATGCGTAGTCGTGAGTACTACTGAGCTGTAGGCATTGCGCGGAAATAATTCATTTAGATTAAATACTGCAGTAGGTGTAAATGAAGACAGGTTGTTCGACCTGTTTTACTTAGACCTTCTTTGTTTAATTACAGTATATTTATTGGTATAATGATAGTTATGCAGTTATGGTTATGGGATGTTTTATTTGGAAACATGGAAATTGTTGGGTCATTTCACTTATAAAACGTTTTGATGATCAGCCTTCTAGGATTTTTTTAAATAAAGCATGCTTCAAAACTTTTGTCTTTGACAGCGAAAAATAAATGCATCATTCATTCAACCAAACAGTTTGCATCGTCCTACAGAAAGAAAACGCACTTAATACTATATCCATTGTAGAGAAGAAATATTTTTAAAATTCGAAAATTAGGTCTCCCACCGGACAGCACTGAGACCGCTCATTAAAAAAAAGCAAAAACAACATGGTTGCCTGACCGCATGCCCGCATCATGGTCATGGTTGCGCACCCGTTAATGAGCACTAAGCCTTAGATACACTTTTCGCTTATATTAAGCTGAATTTGCATTACAGAATAAATCTTCTGCTTAAGAGATTTGTCCCTTAATTTATTTTAAGTGTACGTGTTTTGTGGTGAATGTATTTTCTTGAATATAGCTGCTTGGATTTTTTATTTATTTTGTATGATTTGTCTTATTTATTAATTTATTTACGTATTGGAAAACCAACAGCTACACATGGAAAATAAATATTACCAAAATATCAGAAAGTCAATTACAGGTTAGTGATGAATGAGACAGGATGAGGTCCCGAAGTAATTTGAATATAGAGTAGTAAGAGTAGTCATATTTTTAAATTATTTCTGTTACATAATGCGTCATTGGTGGATTGGTCGTTATCACATCCGACGAACATAAGGATACAAAAACGTAACAAAGAATAATCGTAGGGCTGTCACGATTTCCTTTTCAACCAAAATTTGTATGACTGTTCAATATACTAAAAAACTACATGTTTGATTCTGGGATTCAACAAAAATTGGTTTTTAATGTTCTCAATTTCACCACCAACACCACGGATACCGACGTATGATTGGGTATGCTTACATTCTAGTGATTCAAACTTCATACTAATACCTAGGCGCGGTTCAGTATATTCCCAACAAAAGACAGATATTTATCAATGTCTAAACATTCAGCATTGAGTTATATACGGTACGAGACCGAGTACTACCCGCCACCCATCCTTAGGAGAGTCCCTATTTCAAAACGATCTCCATTGTCTAACTGTTAAGGCTATTTATTTTATAGAGGGTGACAGATAGATGCCTAGTTTACTTTCGTTTTAGGGACAATATAAATGAGAAGCCGGTTACTCTTTTTAAGACGACAGACGTCTTTTTAATAGTGTTGATTATTGTTTTACCTCAATCTGCCCTATTGTTTTAGAAAGTAGGTTATTTTTGAAAAAAGGTTGTGGTAAAAGTTTTATTGGTCGCAGTTTTAAATGAAGATAATTATAATACAGAATATGCTGAACATTAAATAAATAATAGTTCTTACGTAGTATCCTATTTTTTTCAATTATTAATTCAAATAAACTGATCATCTTTTCCGTTTCTGAGAATTATTAACTTGTCTATCTATTACTTAATCATTGTACTTGATGACAATATGTTCTCAGAATTGTATAACAAAATTATAAGAAAACTAATCACTTATAATTACAATTAATTATATAAAGTAAGCCATTCAAAGACACGCTTATTCAATGACAGATATTATAATCTATAACTATTTGCAATGCTGATTGACAGCTGAGAAGCAACACTGCTTATTAAAATAGTTGGATATATTACTTCTCAATAATATTCTTTCTTTAGGATATGTGGGCAAACGAGCTGATGGATCGTCCAGCTGTGCAAACCAGCTGGTGTGAGGTGGCCATCGGTGCAACCTAACATCAGAAGTTACAAATGCAATGCTGATTTTTTTTAAGGGGGGAAATCATTCGAATGACTGCTCCCGCCTGGGTGAGGCGGAAGGGAGTGTCAGATTCTTACTGAGTAAAAACCACCCCGTTCCTTCTCTTGCACGTCGAGCCGGAGCCCCGGTTATCCGTTAGGTTCTCCGCGACATGCTGATATTTTGGGGGCGTGGAGGTTATCACAACGCAAGCGTCATACTTTGTTGTCCTGCTGGAGACGCGAGCGTGACTAGACATTGCACTGTATAGGTTATAGACCATAGCGTTGGAATAGAAGCGGTGGTTTTTAGTAAGAATATGACAGTCCTTCACACCTTGCACGGAGAATGACCAAATATAAGATTATCTCATTCAAAAAAATCCATTTTTACAAAACGGCACAATTACTTATTAATTTCTTGTAGCGCAGTGTGTAAGCCGCCTTATATGTCGTTGCCTCGACTCCCAAGTAACTGTATACCTAAACGATAGTGAAAACATGAGCCGTCTGCACGTAAAGTCTGCCTTATTCTGCTACTGAACAAGATAACAAGGAATTTATTTAGTGATATAGAGGCTGGGATTTTTTGATTTTTTTTTTTCGTGTTAAAGGAAAATGAGTCTTAGATAACATGGTCTGAATATTCCCTAAGGCGTTGATATAGATATAGGACTACTGTTTGGCTTTTGTTTCGGTATTTAGGAATATGGTCGGAATTTCTGTTCGAAATCTTTGTCGTTCTATAGGACTTGAATAAAAAAGTTTGTAATAATTATTATGAATTTTTTTGCAACTAATTAACATAAAAGATATGTTCTCTCAAGAGATTAACGTTCATAATTAATAATGATATAAAAAATGCAAATAAATGAATTTCATTTTAATTCATGACAAACACGAAACTAAGAGGTAATTTCTGACAACACATTTAGTGGCTGGGCAACTGGCTGCCATGCATCGTGTCGCAGGTTCGATTCCCACACGGAGCAACTCTTTCTGTGATCCACAAATTGTTGTTCCGGGTCTAGGTGTCATGTGTATGTGAACTTGTATATTTGTAAACGCACCCACAACACAGGAGAAAATCCTAGTGTGGGGCAACGTTAAAATAAAAAAAAAATAAAAAAAAATAATTTTATCTTTTCTCAGCATCACAATCATCGTCAAGTCGCATTGTATGTAGCCGTCCTAACTGATGTCGTTCTCTCAGCCGGCACCAATCTAACTGTACTGGCCAACGATAGTGAAATCATCGGTCGTTCGCTTACTCCACTTCGCGGCTCACTCAGATGCGGTATAACTCAACGGGTTTAGTGTGCCCATTGTTGTACGTTACGATTACGGCATGTTTTTTGTTATTGCTCTGTCTTCTTCTTATTGCTGTGGAAATAATTTATCTGTCGTTTTTATTTTTCTAATTAACTAGGTTCTGCCCGCGACTTCGTACGCGCAATCCCATTTTCCCCCGTTCCCGTTCGTGATTTTCGGTAAAAAGTAAAAAAAAGTATTGTTTAAAAAGTATCCTATGTCCGTCTCCTGGTTCTAAGGTACCTCCCTGCCAATTTTCATCTAAATCGATTGAGGCGTTCTTGAGTTTAAATAGTGTAACTAACACGACTTTCTTTTATATACCTCTATATAGATTAATAAATTTTAATTGAACTAAAATTCGGGTTCCTCAATTAAATATACTGAGATAAGCTCTACTAGTTTCTAGCAACAGAGAGACTCTTCCTTATGATTATTAGTTAATACTCATAAGGATTTTAGTTAATTTAGTATATCTCACGATAGTTACTATAAAAACAAATTTTAATTTATGTAAATTATTTAGGAGTAATGCAGAGCTAATGTTGACTGCATGGTTGGCGCTGTAACTGGGCTACCGGCTGCCGCGCAACGTGTAGCGGGTTCGATAGCCGCACGGAGCAATTCTTTGTGTGATCCACAAATTGTTGTTTCGGGTTTCGGTGTTATGTGTACTTATGTGATATTGTATGTTTATAAACGCACCCACGACACAGGAGAAAATTCAAGTGTTGAAATACATATATTTATAAAAAATATTTTTGTTTTACAATTTTTTTGAGATACATGCATATTAAGTACTTAGTGAAATTCATACCGGATAATGGGCAATTTCGTATGGACCCTAGCTTGATAACAAACCAATAGAGTTTTAATTTTTTATACAACCATTATAGTCTCATTTTGGCGTATTAACTTTTAGCAAAAGGTTTATTATTTTTGGACACACTTTTCAATTATCCAACACCACCAATTTCAGTTCCTACTAACTTACATCAAACTATGTACTGATTTCGAACTACAACAGTTAATACCAAACATCTTGCGAATAAAAAAACAAGACAAAAAAACACAGTCAACATAAAAAATCAATCCACCATGACATTCAAGTTAGCAAAGCAAATATCGCAACAATGAACACGCACGATCCCCTGTAGGTAGCGTAAAATTAAACGATGCTGTTCACTGAGATCTCCACAGATACATAAACAAACTTGACTCTAGTTGCCTGTGTATTTATGTTAGTTAACGCTATAATAGCTGGCTCATTACATCTGCACTTTGTTGATAAGCTAATGGTTAAAGACTTTGAGTAAACTGTTGCCTGATTATCTTCTTTGCAAGCTGTTTCTTGAGACTAATTCTTTGTTTTGCGGTGAGATGTATAAGAAAATAGGTGTTCTTTGCTTCTGCAGAAATGTAATAATATTAAAACTTTTTGGTCTTTCATTTATAATAAAAAAGTTGAGAGTCATCGTTGTTCACTTGTTCAGTAGTGGAGACTTACCGGTTGATAAGTACAATGATGATGATAATGGTACCAGAATAGGTAAGGCCAAACCCAGAAGTGAACAAGGAATTCCATAGAAGTATTTAAATACATAGGTATGGATTCTTAACAAACTGCCTCGTTGGCCGAGTGGTCGCAAGTGCGACTGCCGGGCAAGGGGTCTCGGGTTCGATTCCCGGGTCGGGCAAAATATTACTGGGTTTTTAAAAAAAAATCTCAGTAGTAGCACGGAGTCTGGAATTGTGCCCGGTATATGGCAATAGACTCACCCCCTAATACACGGGACTCATAACATAAATAGTGAAAAGTGGGTGTTACATTGTACAGTGGCATAATGTACACCACCCCTTCAGGGATAAAGGGCAGGATGTTATGTTATGTGTTCTTAACAAATGTCTTACAATTTCAGCTAACACATTATGTCTTTGAGACAAAGGTAGAATGTTGTAAAGCTTTAAAATAGGAATCTCATTCAAAGAACTGGCATTTGTAATTAAAAGAATTAAATAAGATCAGAAACGAGATCTGCTAATTAACAAATACCTCGATTGAGAATAGATATTTCGGTAATGAGTTTCAAAGCAATTTGTACTCAAAGGGTTTATTGACTTAGAGCTTGAAGTTACGAATTAAAATCAAATGGAAGGTAAATTATTTATATCACTACTACTTTGACATCAGAGTATCTATTTATACTGCTCGGCAATTGTGCTTCTAATTACTAGACCATTAAAAGGACAATCAAACGATTACTCTATCACATACATAATAATATGGATGAGATTAAATTGTTATACATCCTCACATAATTCTTTTACTTCCTTCACAAGTGGATGTAACGCGTAATTATAACATGTAGTTCTATTGTTTTTTCTTCTACTATCACCTTTCATTACTTTATATACCCAGTCTATCTATTAACTGGTGCTATGAGCCAAGTGACATCAACTAGAATTTTTTAGTTACAAGTGCGGTACCGGCTTTTTGGGGATCAGGAATTTAAGGAATGTCAAAGATTCAGGGTTTTGGGGATATTGGGGAAGGAGAGGACAATAGTTAGGCCCCCGGTAACCTAACTCGCACGACAAAGCACAACGTAATCGTTGTTTCACGTCGGTTTTCTGTGAGGCTGTATAACTCCGCTGCTCATACCCGATGTTCATACACCTGTACATCATGTCTATTCTATGTCTAATGAAAGGTACAGCTATTTGTCCACTATTTCGATTTGACCTTTTCTGATTATACTCATCAATGGCAAAATCTCTTCGAACATGCATCCCTTGCAGCAAAAAAACAATTAAATCAATTAAAAAATCTCAAAGAGAAACTTATGGTTTCGTATACAAAAATGGCCATCCGATAATTTAACTAGAATCTAATATAATCTTTTAGAATTTAATGAAATAAAAATAAAAATTATAGGATCGACAATAGCTTTGGTCAAATTAAGTATTGGGTCTATACGTTGACCTTTCTATTCATATTGTGGCGACGCATGGCACATGTCAACGGATGACGTCACAAGAATCCTACATCGCACATGCAAAGTTTACAAGCGAATAAACATGGATAGAAAAATCCAACGAACAACGGTTGGGCAGAAAGCCCGCCAGGCACGATCACCTCGCCTGGTCGGAGGATCCTCCTTTTCCGATCTTAGGGAACTATACTCTCTGTTCCCTAAACATATGATGAAATATATAACATA
Organism: Spodoptera littoralis; assembly: GCA_902850265.1. Classification (NCBI taxonomy): domain Eukaryota; kingdom Metazoa; phylum Arthropoda; class Insecta; order Lepidoptera; family Noctuidae; genus Spodoptera; species Spodoptera littoralis. Next base: position 12,174,186 of record LR824544.2, read on the forward strand.
ACGTCACGCCGTTATATCCCCGAAGGGGTAGGCAGAGGAGCACATTACGGCACTTAATGCCACTGTACCATGTAACACCCACTTTTCACTAGTTATGTTATGAGTCCCATGTAATAGGGGGTCAGCCTATTGTCATATACTGGGCACAATTCCAGACTCCGTGCTACTACTGAGAATTTTGAAAAAACCCAGTAATACTTTGCCCGACCCGGGAATCGAACCCGAGACCCCTTGGTTGGCAGTCGCACGTGCGACCACTTGGCTAACGAGGCAGTCAGTCTTAGAATCTAATGAAATAAAAGTAAAAATTATAGGATCGACAATAACTTTCGTCAAATTAAGTATTGTATTCCATACGTTGACCTTTCTATTCATTCGATTCTATACCATTTGTCTGGCGAGTCTGGAATCTGTTCTGCTGTTCGTTTCGCATTAAGGCCGTGACGAGCGCCCTGATTCTGTATGAATGATTCTTGGGAACAGCATTGGCCAGCCTCCGCCACTTTTGGTATGACCGCCGGCTACTTCCAATATGGTCAGCTCGCGAAGTATTTTATTACATCTCGTTGAACTGATGAATGTTTGGCTATCAGTGAGTTTCATTTTATTTATGAAGCGGTTAACTTCAGTGAAATTAGCCTCAATATGTAAGGATGTAATTGCATCATTTTCTTTTGATGGCATGCCTGTGAAATTGAGTTTTGCAGTTGTATGATTGCAGTTTTTGTATATGTCCAATTAGTAATGGCTTATAATCGGAGCTTGTGATAAAATTATTTGCCAGAGAACGAAATAAAGAAAGTCTACTTAAAAATGTAAAGTATTTTACAATTAATCTGTGTATTTTAATCACATTGACCAAAAATAATGCATTACTGCAGCCCAGTAAGCAGTTGAAATAAGTAATCAAACACAAAACAGTCAGATGTTAGACCTACATAAAATTCAACACTAAACCATTTTCTTAAGTGAATTCAAAATCAAATGTCTATTTTAAAGTGCCCTTTCATCTCTAGCCATTAAGCTGTCCCAAGACCAAGGCTCATAATCCGGGCTTCCAAATCAAATGTCTGGGAGAATCGAAGTCTGAATGGATTAATTTAATAGCAGACGAAGTTAAAATGGATTCCGGTTGAATTAAATGGACCATGAAAAGATCTTGACTTTAGAACATTGAATGTTGAAAATTGTGAATATTATTTTTGAATTGGTTTCTTAAATCGTCTTTTGTTTTCTTTGGAGATGGTACTTTGATTGTCAGTTGCTGTTTTGATACTTGAGATAGAATACAGAATTGTATAGTTGGAAATAGACTGGATTTTCGCTAGTAATAATATCACTTTTACCTCGTTGGCTGAGTGGTCGCAAGTGCGACTGTCAAGCATATGGGTCTCGGGTTCCATTCCTGGGTCGGGCAAAGTATTACTGGGTTTAAAAAAAAATCTAAGTAGTACCACGATGTCTGGAATTGTGCCCGGTATATGGCAATAGGCTTACCCCTATAATATGGGACTCACCCCTGAAACAGTGAAACGTGTGTGTTACATTTACATATGTAAATTGTACAGTGGTATTAAGTGCTATAATATGCACCTCTGCCTACTTCTTCGGGGATAAAAATCGTAATGTTATGTAATATTCACATTTACATTTTTGCAACATTTTGATTGAAATCAATAGAGCCCACGATGACAAAAAAAGAAATGAATGAAACAAATTAAGTTTTTCTTTTGTAACAGTAGCAATTTTTCTTATCAACTAATTAATCAAGTGTGTTTAAGTGTGGGAGAACCATGCTTGGCACGAATGGGCCGGCTCGATCGAAGTGATACCACGGCCACGGCCTCACAGAAAACCATCACATCGTGTGAGTGAGGTTACCGGAGGCCCAATTTCCTCCCTAGTCCCCGTCTCCCGAATCTCCGAATCCTCCACAATCCTCAAATTCCCAATTCCCAAAAGGCCGGTAACGCACTTGTAAAGCCTTGGTATTTCGAGTGTCCATGGGCGGCGCCGATTGTTTACCATCAGGTGATCGTTAACCGACTTATACTATTAAAAAAAAACGTTACACCCTATCAAAAGCTCCTAACGATGACATACATGAGAATCAAAGCAAACTGTTATTAGCAAACTAACTAACAAACAGACTAATCGAAATTCTTGAAGACGTAATAAGATATAACAATTTTGTGCCATTACAACAATGGGACTCGACAGAGATCACGTACTTGCTCAAGTTAAACTATTTGCTATTAACTTTTGATCCATCAGCAATGGTTAAAGTCACGTTCAACAATTACGTATTGAGATTAAAGTTCAGTGTACGGTTAAGCTGTAATGTAACATGTTACAATACGCTTGGTTTCCACAGGAGGTAGATAGAGATAGTTATTTTCCTGTAGGCTCCAAATTAATAAATTTCATTACACATAATACACGTCTTCACAATACGCACACATGTTATTATTTTTTATGACTTTTTGTAGCTTATGTGGTTTTATAATAACTATCGTGAGACATACTAAATTACGTAAAACCGCGGGTTACTCACGGGAGCTGCGCGACGTCGCGTCGCCGCGACCGCGCACGCTGCTCATGAGGAAGAACCCCACTGTGGTTCGAAACTAGTAGAGCATTTCTCGGTATATTCACGTGAGTAACCCGCGTTTACTCACGTGAATATTAAAATAACGTAATTAATAAAATAAGGTAGGTATTCGAAAGGCTGGCTACTACCTTGGGCATAGGTTAAGCATTATCATTCAACGTGGCAATGGTCCAGTCTTTTGGGCTACCTCACGATAGCGATGAGGAAAATTTTTTTGATGCCTTAAGGTAACATTTTTATTATTATCTTTTTTTAAGATGTAGGTATAAAGATTGATAGTAAATTGTTTAATAAAATAAGTATTTTGAAAACCCTACTGTTGCTTCTTGGAAAACAAATTCAAGATTTTATAGCTGGGAACTCTAGGAAGCAAAAATGTTGTGCAATTTCAAATTGTTGGATTTCGTTAAGGATTTAGTGAACTTGTGTTAAAGTCTTGTATAGTATGTATAGTATTTTATACAGTTATTAACTCGTCGAGTACCGGTTTTATAGACACAATTAAAGAACAATAGGTTGCGGTCACCGGTGACCGCTTGGTGTTTGACAGTTTAATTAACGTACACTTGACGACCCATATAAGACTCCTGTTACTGCTCCATCCAAAGGTTGTTTGTAAGAAATCGCCTTGTCCGATAAGATCGCACATTGTACACTATTTTTGTTAGGTAAAATTGTCCTGTAGTACGATTGTGTGGTGTACAATAAAGCATATATTATTATTATTAAATATACTTCTATAAATTGTCTATTGTTCGTTGTGCATTACGTATATATTGTAATACTTCTTCATTATATTTAATTAGTGCAAATTGTGTGATATGTATAATTATATATCTACATATCAAATTATGTTCACAACAATGTTTAACTTTTACACCTACTAGTGTGTCTCTTTGCATCACCCTAAGGTTGACGGTTAGAGAATGCCACTAGGCATTAAGTCCGCTTTTTTTTTTTAAGGGGGGAAAATCATCGAATGACTGCTCCCGCCTGGGTGAGGCGGGAGGGAGTGTCAGACTCTTACTGACTAAAAACCACCCCGTTCCTTCTCCTGCACGTCGAGCCGGAGCCCCGGTTACCCGTTAGGTTCTCCGCGACTCCGAATAGGCATTAAGTCCGCTATTGTATACCCACTGTGCAAGTAGTGTAAATAAATAAATAAATATACCGGTGCTTTTCCCAACAATAATTGCAATAACAATCTTAATAAGCACTTTATCATGTTGTAAACGATATGTTTACCAGTGACGGTACAGACACAACCAGATTAACATGCCCCAAACTCTCTAAACACACTTTCAACTTTATAGCTTCACAATAAAACCCAAATTCTCTTATTTCGGTACCTGGATGACTGCATAATTATTTGCAAAAAAAGGGCTGCCTCAACTTTCGACCCTTTTCGAATTAAATTCCGAAACGTGATTCCATGTACCGTTTACGACAACGAATTGTGGAAAGGACATGTACACACGGCCACACATCAATCTATACAAAACCAGTTTATCCTGGTGTCGCGTCGCATCATCTTTCCGCACATTTAACGTTCAGTTTATACTGGTTATTTAAAGCTCGATGTGTAGCCGTGTGTACATTGGTCAATTGATTTTTGCTGCCCAATTTGTTGTTTGGATTTGTTCTCCTTTGTATTCCTTCTAATTTATTTCTAGGATTTACTTTTAGTTGGTATCCTAGGTTTTACGGCTTTATTGCCAGCATTTTTGTGGAATACTATGTTATCTATGACTTTATTTTATACTAGCTGTTGCCCGCGACTTCGTCCGCGTATAATATGATTCCTGTTTTATCCCTTGGTAGCATTTAATCAGGATACACATCCGGTATCGTATCACCGAAGTCAGCCGTTCGGCACATTCAGCGCGATTGATAGACAAACATAAAAATAATGCATCTTTCACATTTATAATATTAGTGTGAGTGTAAGTCTCGTGAAATGGAGCTACTAAGTTGATTGTGTTTTATTGTTTAGCGACAAGTGTTAAAAAGTCAAAGTATTTATTTATGAACATAAGACACGTTACAAGTTGCACCGTATGTTGGGATGCGTAGAAATCTCATTGCTTTAAATGCTTTGTTTTGTTTTTATAATAACTATCGTGAGACATACTAAATTAAGTAAAAACATGGGTTACTTCACGTGAATATACTGAGAAAAGCTCTACTAGCGGCGACGTCGCCGCGACTGCGCACGCTCATGAAGAGAGAGAGGAAGACCGCTCATGAAGAAGAACCCTCTGTGGTTCGAAACTAGTTGAGCTTTTCTCAGTATTACTCAGAACGTGAGTAACCCGCGTTTTTACTTAATGCTTTATTTTGTTTGAAACGGTATACAATTTTACAATACATACTATTATACACTATTACTATTTGAATTATAAGATTATCTGTCTGTCTAATATGGTTCATTCATCTGTGAATGTGTGATTGATGAACAAACATACAAATTCAGATACATTTATTTGATAATGATTTCTGATGAAGGTTAATTTCGATTGGGAGTTTATTAAGCTCTGTCAATGTTTGCCTTTTACTTGGATTGGAACCCCGTTTGATTTTATGATTAAAAACAAATATGCAAGTATTGGTTCTTGTTAATAGGGTACCTAGAGCGTCCAATATTTGAAGCCCTTGGGAAATATATTTTGTAATTTTAAGACCTAATTTATTCTGTGTGGTCTTTAAAAGCTCTTTCAAGCAAATTATTTATTGATAACTAGCTTCTGCCCGCGACTTCGTACGCGTAATCCCATTTTTTCCCGTCCCCGTTCGTGATTTTCGGTAAAAAGTAAAAAAAAAATTTTGATCAAAAAGTATCCTATGTCGGTCTCCTGGCTTTAAGCTACCTCCCTACCAATTTTCAGCCAAATCTATTCTGCCATTCTTGAGTTATAAGTGGTGTAACTAACACGACTTTCTTTTATATATATGTATAGATATTGGAACGATTTTAATCGTTGTCTTGAAAAATATGTTAAGAAATAAATTGAGGATGAACTTATGAGTCCATAACATAACATCACGCCTTTTATCCCCGAAGGGGTAGGCAGAGGTGCACATTACGGCACTTAATGCCACTATACAATGTAACACCCACTTTTCACTATTTATGTTATGAGTCCCATGTAAAAGGTGGTGAGCCTATTGCCATATACCGGGCACATTTCCCAGGTTTTTGGAGTTTGAGGTTTTTACAAACCCAGTAATACTTTGCCCGACCCGGGAATCGAACCCGATACCCCTTGCCCGGCAGTCGCACTTGCGACCACTCAGCCAATAAGACAGTCTTTATGAGTCCAGTTTTTAGAAAGAATGACCGAAACAAATGTTGTGGTTGTTTCAGTGTACAGCCAGGTTACTCTAAATTTAATAATATACTGCCAATAAATAACATGAGATAGTAAAAAAAGAAAACTTTAAAAAACACACTAACAAAATACACGCTGCGAAAATTCGCAGAGAAAAGAGATTTTATTTCGCTTTCGAAAATTGAATTTCCAAACGTTGAATCCAGAGAAATATTGTGCTGGAATTTATCCGGATAGAGAATGCAGGTTGGAAAAAATAGACGCCATAAACTAGAAACGAACAAAATAGAGACAAAACGTTGGTACTTACAGCCACCGGGTTTTAAATTTATATTGCACATGAATTTAAATCACAATAGGTATTAGTGAATGCGATAGTAACAGCCCAATAAATATTATTGGTGGAATATTGTGATCGTCGATAGTAGAAACATGATGCATTTTGCATAATCCACCCACTCCTTGTCTTTATTACATTTGGTTGGAAATTGTCACTTCATAGCTATTGTCTTTCTCTAGAACTTCATAAATATATTTATCGGTTTCAAAATACTATTGCGTAACCGTCTTCTGTATCATTTTCTTTGAAAAAAAATCTTTTAGTTCCAAACGTTCATTTTAAGTGTGAAATAGCCATGCTTCACCACGTATGGCCCGGCTCGACCGGAGTGATACCACGGCCTAAAAGATAATCGACGTGAAATAACGCTTGCGTTGTGTTTCGTCGTACGACTTGCGAGTGAGGTTACCGAGGCACCAACTACCCCCCTCTCCTCTCCTTATCTCCTCAATCCCTGAACCCCCAATAATCCTGAAATTCCTAATCCTCAAAAGACCGGTAACGCACTTTTAACGCCTTTGGTGTTCCAGGTGTCCATGGGCGACGCCAAGTGCTTACCATCAGGTATTCCGTCGGCCTTCCGTCGGCCGTTTCCCGACCTATTCCATAAATAAGTCATTGCTGTCAAGGTCATTATCTTTTCCTTAACATCATATACCTAGTTCTCTAGAAAGCACTTCACGTACGTTATTTTAAAACAGTTTTAACGCACCTGTTACCAACAAAACGTAAAAAAAATAACATTTTCTGTTCGTGTATCACCTTTACCGCACTATAAACGTCAATAAAGTTTTATTTTATCTGCGGATCGGTCATATTCCTTGCTTTTTACGGCTTTTAAATAAAACTTGTTTAAATATTTTAATACTTATTCATTTTGAATTGTACATGCTTGTGTTTATTCGTTTGCGTGTTTATGATTCGTTTAATTGGGTTATATGAGTTTTCTATTATTGGTATTTACTTTTAAGGACCAACATCAATCCCCCACAAACCCCAAATTTCCAAAAGGCCGGTAACGCATTTGTAACGCCTCTGGTGTTCCAGGTGTCCATGCCGATTGCTTACCATCAGATGATCCGTCCGCTTGGTACTCCATAAAAATATCCCAATAAAACCAGCTTCCGAAAAATATAACTGTATGATGATATAATCATCTTTTTACGCGTCATCATCATACCATGATGTCATCAACTACTTCTTTCCTAACAATTCGATAACCGTTACAGTGATTTTATACTGACAGTACATTGTACCTTGTTAGCCTATTGTTCAGATTATCCTGTGGATTTAAGATGGTCATGTTATCTATGATCAATGTACTTTTTACAGTGCCTTTAAATTTGTTAGTACTATACTAATATTCTGGACGTTTTTCTCGATCGCAAGTCATTTTAATTAATGTAATTGATATCTTTGTATTGCTAATAGGTGTTGGTTACTAGTTGGTAATTGAAAATGGATATTATGGACACATTGGTCGATGGTACTTAATTGTGGATCAATGTAATCAGGATTTAGAGACTTTTGAAAAATTTAACGGTAGTAAATTAATTGTTTGCCTACGTTTTGTGTATTGATAAAATAAACACCATCAGGGGGCTTATTCTTGAATCCAATTCCGATCGATCGACATTGGTATTGTGAAATTTGGTACTCTTGAGTTGCAACACTAGCGCCCATTGCATCCATATTACATGGATATTTAATGAACTTAATGGTATTGAGTTTGGCTTTATATTCCGTACTCTGAATGCTATTTTAACACCTACAATAGGGGTTGTAGAGTTTTGACATTGAATAATTATTGAGATTTTATTGGATTGAAATTGCATGACATTGAGATTGTTTTCAACAGTAAGCACCCAGATTTTGTTTTTAGTACATTAAAATGATACATATGTACTTATCTGACTTGTAGGTTGAACAAACATTTTAAATGTTTCTAAGTCTTAACAATTATAGTGTATATGTATTATAGTTTACACATTAAAGTTTTTAAGAATTTTAATGTGTTTATCTGTATAGTATTTAAAAAAAGGATTAATGAGCCATAACGTATATAATCGATTAAAATGAAACAACTAGGAAGGTAGGTATTTAAGAATAAATATTTTAATCAAATCAATAAAAACTACAAAAAAACATCCTCATTTTCTAAATAATTTAGATTTCCTAATTGACACTAAAAGACAGCGTTTCTCCATAGAAAAACATTAATTTAATTACTAATTAAGATAATTTTGACTAAGTAGTTGTTGATTATTTAAATTTTATACCAAAACTATAAAATTTTAAGTGGGGCCCATTTGGTGTGCAATATTTCATATTAATTGGAATATTTGCATCGAGAATTCTAAATTAATCAACTGTTAATTGACTTGTATGAGATATTAGTTGTGATTTTCTGGGTAACGAGGTTGTGTGTGTCATTTGGATACAGATGACTTAATCTTAAACTGTAACGCATACGTTTAAGTTTTGTTCTTAAACAATTTTCTACAAGGATTTCAGGGTCTACCTTTACATGACGGACATGAACGTATATCATACCCTTATGCCATGTTCGCACTACGCTAGTAATTTGCTCGAGTAGCGAGTATTTAGTAGTTCTGTCTCGATTAGATTTCGGGACAAGCGCGAAACAGAGCTACTAAATACTTGCTACTTGACTAAATTACTAGCGTAGTGCAAACAAGGCATTAAGCTAATCAAAACAAGTAATAAGTAAATCATTAATGCTTTAAAATATGCTTCTTATTCTGAGAAAACTATGTGACCAGGTGACTTGTAATGATATTATAATCAATTATCTTTCAGACCTTACGTAATTATCAAATAAGATAGCCGTTAGAAGTCGCAAAACTAGCCTAAAGTCTATCGTGTATAGGATTATAGTTCTGTACGTTTCAAGAAAGCATAAGTTAGGTTACAACGCAAGCGTAACTCGTCTTCACGCTTCTCCGTCAGCACAAAGTTACGAAATAAAAGACAAAGAAAAACAAAAAGATGTAACACGCAAAACTCATCATTACTTACAACATCTAAAAAACGGTAACCGTATCGTAACCCATTGTTTGCCAAAACCAACAATAGAAATGAACAGATCATTTATTTCCGACTCCATTCAATACTGTTCTTCACGGTACAACCACCAACTAATGTTAACACGATTACTCACACAACTTCACAGTAAAATATGCTGTATTCTTTCAACCACACTCATCAAAATCTTATACACTTTTTAGACTACACTTCGTGTGTTCGAGGGTGTTACATTTAATTGATATGGCGTCTTTTTTGTCGTAAAGTAAATCGTTGTTTTTTTTCTTTGAAGAAAATTAATCGATGCCCAAATATAAGATCAGATGCGTCCCGTTACCCATTATGTTTTGAATTACGGTATCGATAGAATTGTTTCTTTTTTAATTTGAAAGTGTTTTTTTGCAAGCGGGATTCGAAATGTTAATTAAAAGATTAGACTGAAATCATTTATCATTTTGGTGCTTCAAAATCTGTTTTAACAGTTATGTAATACTAAGTAAAATCATCTCTCAGAATAGAGGTGCTAAGCACCGTTCGGCTTGGAGGAGTCCTGTGGTAAATTATCGAGTTACTATTCATGTTCTAGCTTCTCAGTAGCCATTGGGGTTTCTCAAGCAATAGTCTCGCCTACTCATACAAGTTCCTAATAACATTACTCAAGAAAAGTGGGAGTATTTCTAACATTATATGCATCAGTGAGACCTGAGCATTGCTCATTGAATCGTAGAATTCTATTCTCCAATCTCAAACAAACAAACTTCAATAAAACCTTTGCAATTTCCTCCACATAATACGAAATCTTTTCCCTGAACGTGTAAATGTGGAATAAATTAAATAAATGTGTAAAAGCCTCAACCGTGGCTTGGAAATTGGATCCTCGAAGGATGAGAACTCCATCTGCAATTACGGTAATCGAACAAAGGGAGAGCTCATTATATCTTAAAAGATTCCTTCTCAAAGTAGGTCCTTCTTTGTGTACACGTACTCATAAAACTGTTCGCTTTGTTGGTCTGGTTGCGACTGCTAAGCAGAAAAATCCTGGGTCTTTAGCCAAACGCCACTTTCGCGCTTGTCTACAGAGAGAGTAGCAATAAAAATCTATCTTGATTTTAATAATTGAATAAATCTTGATTTTCTATTCTACATGTAGAAAAGTGCTAAATGGCATTTGACTACAGCTGCTGGTTACCTAAATTCTTTAATTTTGAAAAAGTATCTGTAAATTCATCCATATCTGGTGAACAAGTACACCTAGCCAGTTGCCAAGCCAGGTAGAAACATTAGGAGAAAGATGAAATTGTTTAATTGGATAAATAAATTACTTTAATAGACCTTACGTACAGACCTATTCATAAAACTTATACAATGACTAAGTTCAGAAATAAAATAGACTTACAGGCTCTATTATACGAAATTGATGAACAAAGATTGTCTTAAGTTTATTTAAGAACAGAGTATGAAAGCTTATATAATCCAAAAACCAAAGAACCAGTTATAAAGTTATAAAATATAGGCTGAATCGGAGCTAGACTGTAAGATACGAAGCGAATATTCTCTAACAACGGATGTCTTAAAATGAAACCTAAAAGGGTGAAATTGAGGATTTATTACGTCTTAACAAGCGATGAAATATATAATTTTAGTAGTATAGTATTATTTAAATACTGATTGTACCAGAAAATTAAGCACTTGTATTACGTCTGGTGTTGTGGGTATACCATGAGCGGCGCCGATTGCTCACCATCAAGTGTGCCATATATCCATAATCTCGTGGGCAGGACTACCAAAAAAAATTTATACAAAGCCACAAAAAACATAATAGTCTAGTAACTTAGTACACAAAGAGTACTTGATCAAATTCTTGCTTTCTTTGCAAATTAGAGTAGGATAAAAATGCGAATTTTGTCCCTTTGATCCCTATAATCGTGTCAAAAGTAAGAGGGTCTTATTCCGTGTGGTCTCAAGTAATTTTCTTTGTTGTTACGGTGCCTTGAATCTTTAATGATATATGGTTCATCTGTTAGGTTCCTTTGCGATGAAAATAGATTTTGGAATCACGTTTCAACACTTTTATATCCAAACCAAATTAATTGCAAGACGATTCTAGTCAATATATTCGTGTGAGAACATGCTCTGTCATATATTTTGTTCTATAATGACAGACCCTGTACCAAAATATTAGCAACTTGAAGTCAACCACCATTATTTTTATCTCAAGTTTCAACTCAAATGCTTCCTTGCTTCCTCGACACCTGCAAGTACACAAAGCCACATCTACAAATCTATAATTAATATCTGCACACTCGAAGAGTAATTAGCAGCCTTTCATTTCCCCATCAGCCCACGCAAGCTACTAAATGCAGATACAATCTATTTTTCCTCGATCACCATGGCAACGCAATAAATAAACTGGGCGCGTAGTCTTTAAAGGTTTATTTATGCTGCCTTCCCCACGCCTCCCTTGTACCTGAATAATTGTTACCCCTAGGGCCATTTAATGCCTAGCCCCAGCGAATCACATTGATTAAGAATACAGATCCTGTCCTACAAGCCGTTTATTAAGTTTTAGTTTCCGCAAACTGTTGGCCGTACTAAGGTGTTGAGTTGGTGAGATGATTGTATAGGTAATAAGAGGTATCGTCTTTGGATTTTTTACAAGAACTAAGATAATTGGTTAAATAACGGTTTTTCTTTCCAGTGAAGACAGACGTGAGGTTATGTATGGGTGTTTATTCTGATTTATTTTATCGACGTGGTGACTAAAAAAGATCACAAATCTAAATTGAGACCAGGAGTAGTCTTTGCAAATCTCAGTAGATTGATCATTCAATTTTTATAGATAAAATTCTTTTTATCAAATCTAGCTGAATTTGATTCGATTAATCTTGTTTCTTGAGAGGAGAATCACAATCATCACATGACTTTTTCCACCTTGGGTGAGGCGAGATGAGATGGCGAAAACCCACCATGTTCTTTTTCCTGCTTCGAATTGGGGCCCTAGTAACACGCAAGGTTGTCACCAGACCCTGATTCAATGAACCTTGTTGTAGATTTTTATAGAGCACCAAAAAAGACATCGTTAAAATGTGCATTCCATGCATTATTTTCTATCCCTTTTAATTTTATTACAAATCTTCGAGTTCTGAACCGAGGTCTCATAGTAAGGGCTTGTAAGAGTATGCCTCGCGTCCTTGGTATTCAACGGTATCCAGGATCTTAATAGCTACTGGTTTTGACGCATTAAAATTATGAGCACGACCAGGCAAGGAATAGTTGCAGCACTCCACTAGTCACATTACTAACAGGGTTACTGCATCGCCAGTGAAAATATGCAGGATTAACGGGCAACTTCCAATTCTGGAGGATTTACTTTACTATCACAATTTTATTTGCAGATTTTTGCCTTTGTAACTACGCTGTTGGCATTAAAAGTTTATTGGTTGTGACGTTTTAGTTAGTTTTTGTGTGTGCACAGGAATTTTGGGCTTTATTTTCAGATTGTTTAATTTCAATTTTATATGTCTTTATAATTATTTCTACTAAATCATACTATGTTTTCCGTTTATTCAATACTAGTTACTTCCGCGCGATTTTACCCAGTCTGCTCAGCGTCCATTGATCATAATGCGATGTTATATAGCTTATAAACTTCCTTGATAAATGCTCTATCTAACACAAAAAACATTATACAAATCAGGCCAGTAGTTCTGGAGATTGAAGCGAACAAACGAACTATTCAGCTTTGGGAAAGGATCTGATCTAAGTAAAATTAACTGGCTAATTTTATCCTCAACATATCTTTAAGACGAGCTAAATTAGATTTATTATTGTTGTATGTAGCTATTTACTTGAACCTTAATCTTAGAAGATAGAATAGCAACTTAATAGGTATCTATTACGATACGTTTAGGAGTAGGTTAAGATAATTATTTGATGTCTAGAAATTTATTTGATCACTCTGAAAAATGAGGTTTTGTGTTTTCGAACTAAATAGTATCTAATACTAACAAGGATAAGATTGGATTTGAAATGTATCTTAAGCATGATGTGTTATGTTTATGTCATGCCAACTCAACTTTCTAAAGTTATTAATCTATCCATTTTATTCGATGCACTAAACTGTATTCGATGTTTTTGTATTTTTCTTTAGGTCGATCGTCTTAATCATTCGCTTCAGCAGCCCTAATGCTATGAACTTGTAAGGAGTTAACAGTTAGTTTTTAACATCACCACAACTTTTACTCATCAACGGGATAAGTCCCCATAGTTACATAGGTATATTAAATCAAACTTACTAGTAATATGTAATGAGATTGAATAAACTGCTTGCCTGTACTGCTTGGTTGGCCGAGTGGTTATAAGTGCCACTGCTGGGCAAGGGGTCTCGGGTTCGATTCCCGGGTCGGGCAAAGAATATTTGGATTTTCAAAAAACAATCTCTGTAGTAGCACGGTGTCTGGAATTGTGCCCGGTATATGGCAATGATGAAAAGTGGGTGTTACATTGTATAGTGGCTTTCGGGGATAAAAAGCGTGATGTTATAACGTTATTATTAAATAAATTAGATTATTTCTAAGATTGCTGCCATGTCCAAAATCAACAGACAAAATAATAATAATTAGGCTGACTCTAGAAGCACCCCTTAATCAAAAATCGCACTTGCAACCGCCTGATTTAAGACTCAAATTTCGGTTTTTAATAAAAATTACACAGGAACAAATTCTGATATTTTGGCTTCTTCTTTTTTTACTACTTCACTCCATAGTTTTTTTTAAGAGGGTAAATCATCGAATGGCTTCTCCCGCCTGGGTACTTCTTCCGCTTGGGTTCTTCTCCCGCCTAGGTTCACTACGTAGTATAAAATAGTATAAAACAAAGTCGCTATCCGCCGTGTCTGTACCTATGTATGCTTAGATCTTTAAAACTACGCAACGGATTTTGATGCGGTTTTTTTAATAGATAAAGTATTTCTTAAGGAAGGTTTATATCTATAAGATATTCATATTGGACCCGTATGAAGCCGGGTCGGGTCGCTAGTATACTATATTCTATACTGTAGTATCGTAATCAACCCTAGTGCTGTACCTACACTTGTAAATATACATCGTTAACTGTTATTTTATAACAGTTATTACAACAATTTGCTATTTTATTAGCGCTACACGTATTTTGATAATTACCGAGTTTTAGTTACTCGCATAGCGTTCCAAGTTCATTTGCAAAGTGGTAGGACTACCTATAATTTTACGGAGGCAAAGGGTTATGGGTCATTATGGTGTAGCAGATGTTGGTTCAGATAATAACGGAAGAATTTCTTATGATAAAATTAAAGTACCTATTTATATAAGACATAACGGTCTATAAAAAATAAGTAAGTACTTTTGGAAAGGTTTGCAATGACAACAGATATTTTTTCCAACTGTAAGACTATGCTGCTTATATGGTCGAGTGGTCGCAAGTGCGACTGCCGGGCAAGGGGTTTTGGGTTCGATTCCCGGGTCGGGTACATATTACTGGGTTTTTAAAAAAAATCTCAGTAGTAGCACGGAGTCTGAAAATGTGCCCGGTATATTACAATTGGCTCACCGCCTATTATATAAGACTTATAAAATAAAATAGTGAAAAGTGAGTTTTACATTGTACAGTGGCATTAAGTACCACATTGTAAGCTAATGTCTATCCTCTATCTGCACCTTCGGGGATAAAAAGTGTTAAGTTATGTTATGCAAGACTATATTCTTATTCAATGTTCATTTGTTTATTAATTTAACACGTTCGAGGACGCTACCACTTGAGTCGGGTTTTCAAAATGACACAGTACGTGTCTATACAAAATTATACGACGTATCAGTACGTAGTGTCCCATGAAGAAATATCGTTTTAAACATATCATGACACAATCGTTTTATCACGTCAACGTGTATATGCATCTAGGTAAGGATCCGCCTCGTTGGAGATGTCGGAATCATCAAACATGCTTATCTTGTGTCTTATTTTGCGCTTATATCCATCTAAAATACACAATAACCCATTAAACATCAATTTCACACTGTAAAATCATTAATTTGCATTAAAGTAATGTACACAGTGACACAGCCGCGCTGAATGTAGGAGCGCGGGACGTATAAACACGTTGTGCGTATGTGAATACCGTAACCGCACACTATCAACGACACTTATTTTAAATAGTTCTAAACTTACCCTACGTGACAGTACAGAGTTGGGTATTTTATATGTTGTGACACAAGATACATTTAAAAGGATTTTTACTTGAACTTTCATCAGAAATGAACGTTCTGCCGTATAATTTAAATGTTATTTGAACGTCATCGTACGTTGTGCGATATTAAAATCTCGAACGATGACGTATAATCTCGTTTTGTCCTCGAACGTGTTAAGGTTTTTCGAAAGTTGTTACTCGATATAATATAACTATGGACCGCCCATTACTAGGTCTCACAGCATAATGGGGCTCATTTGCTCACTAGATGGAGCTAGTGTGGGGCCTCTTGTCTTTTCGTCCAATAGGGACTTAGCTAGTGTCACACGATTGGTCATTCCAATTTTGCAAGCTACAGTGATTGGGCCAACTGACCTGCAAAATTTGCGTCATCTGGTGTTTGAAAATACGGTAAATCCCTATGTGATTTATAGCAAAATTGGAATAGGGTAGATGACTCACTTTTATTTTAATGTCCGTCTAGTAAATTATTTATTTTCTGACGGACACAGATACTTTCAAAGATATATTGATTCGAAATATCGCATGACGTCACTTTTGTGTACGTTTTATACTCAAAGGTAACGTAGTTAGCTCCCACTAATAAACTTTGATTCGTTTTATTTAAGTATTATATTCTTATACGACAAAATAAAAAATACGTGTCTAATATTTTTTCATTGCCTAACTGACGGAGAAATTAGAATTTTTATTTTCATTATCATCATTCCTATTGTGCTAAGTAAGATAATACAACCGACCTCTACCACGGGAGGTTATAAATTCACATTTACGTCTACTCAAACAAATAGAAAATGTAAACCGGTAATCAAGTACTAGACTGTACTAATTAGTCTCATCATCAACAGCCTAAATGCCCACTGCTGAGCAAAGCCTCTTCTCACACGGAGAAGGTTTGAGCATTCTTCACCACGCTTGCTCAATGCGGGTTGGCGATTTCAAATTTATAATTAGAAATTATACGTCCAGGTTTCCTCACGATGTTATTCCTTCACCGTTTGTCAATGATGTCTAAATAATCATAGAAAGTACATATGACTCGGAAAAAGTCACATTGGTACTTGCCGTTGGTAGGTTTCAAACCAGCACCCTCATGTATGAAAAATGCGTCATAAACCTCCGGGCCACCACGAGGTTAATTAGTCTAGCATTCAATTTACATACAAGTAGAAATATTCAATATCATTCTATCAAAACTAGATATGTTACGAAATTAGTCTCAGCAATGTATCAGATTTTGATTTAAAGCCGCTTTTATATACCTATAGTTAACCATCAATATGACTAGGACTAGCTTCAGACACTAGCATATCAAGCTATGCTTAATTCTGAAAAGACTTTACATGATATTCAACCTCAAACTTCAGTAATAAAGTTCTAAATCTATTGCTGTTATTCTCTTTGAATAATCTTCAACATTATTATGATGTATTCAATCAAATTGATTTGGTATTGCAAGTTGTAATAATAATATATTTGTGTATATGTTTGTGCTATAGTAAATATAATTTGTTTGTTCTTAGAATTTTGATATCGAAAATGTTTCTATTGTTTTATATTTTGTTTATAAACTAATCATTCCATGCAGGGATTTTAATAGAAAACTTAATGTACAGATATAATAATTACGAATATATTATTTTATACGTCTACCTCTAGATATGAAAATTTTTGAGTTTTGTTTGATTAACCACGCAAAAATTTTCACACATAGTTCAATGATCGAAAATTACAAAATAAAAATAACTTCATAATTTTTAGGAAACCACATGCTCCAAATCAATAATTCTATAGCTATTTTTTAAGGGGGGAAAATCATCGAATGTTTTCTCCCGCCATTAGTGTCAGACTCTTACTGACTAAAAACGACCCTGTTCCTACGCCTGCACTTCGAGCCGGAGTCCCGGCAATCCTTCGCGACGGCTGGGTTGTGAGGAGGCAGCGTTCCGCTGCCTCACGCGCCCCGCCTCTTCCTTAGCTAGCATGACTGATTCTATAGCTATAAATAATAAATTGTATTAGTTTATAAATAAAATAGGGATTTTGAAAAATTAAAAAATGAATAGCCTTCACTTATCAGGAATGTTTTAGTAACTAAACATGGTTTAAACTGTCAAACACCAAGCGGTCACCGGTGACCGCGACCTATTGTTCTTTAATTGTGTCTATAAAACCGGTACTCCACGAGTTAATAAGACAAAAGCTACTTTTCCGCCTAATATTTCTTAACTATCTACTTCGGCGCAGTTTCACTCTCTCCCCTCGGCGCCAATTGATCGAAGCGTGATGTTTTAAAGTCTATAGCCTTCCTCGATAAATGGGCTATCAAACATAAAAATATTTTTTTAAATCGGACCTGTTAGTTCTTGAGATTAGGGCGCTCAAACAAACAAACTCTTTAGGTTTGTATAATAGTATAATATTAATTACTTTAATACTCGATAAACTTCTAAATTAATAACATTGAGGCCTTTTAGTCCAGAGACTTTAATGAAATCCTTGAAAGTCCGAAATCTAGCTATCGTCTTCGTCTTCAAACAGCTTTTTGTTAGAAATTTAATCTGAGACAGTGTTTCTGTCATCGACGTTGTAGGTTATCTAGGTACGATGCACGGGTTGTAGAAATGATATCGATACTTTGAGATAAAAAATATGAAGAAATAAAGCAGTATATAACATATTTTTTTAAGACTTGACTAGAGACAAGTTAAAGTATTGGCTTATAAATCTGCCAATTGCGTAACGTGTGCTGCGTTGTTTGTTGCTCATGATTATGCACCCTTATTTTGCTTGTAACTAACTAGTTACAATGATACCACGATATTTATCGAGCATACTCAACTGAGTATGCTCGATAAATAATCATGTAAGTAAACCACACAGCCTTATTTATTCAATACTTCTCACAGTAGTTAATATTTTATATTTTTTATAAACTACACCCTCTTCTTCTTTTGCAGTCGGTTTAATTAATATACTTAAACCTTATCCTGTGTATAACAAACGCTTTTCTGAAATGCGCATGAAAATCGGTTCAGCCAAACACGAGATAATCGTGCACAAACATACGTACAGGTTAAACTGAGACCGCCTTCTTTTTTGAATATCATAAATAACATAAAACCACATTATGTGTGTGTGTGTGTGTGTACATTATGCCACAGTATAATGTAACACCCACTTTTCACTATTTATGTTATGAGGCCCATGTAATAGGGGGTGAGCCTATTGCCATATACCGGGCACAATTCCAGACTCCGTGCTACTACTGAGTTTTTTTTTAACTCGTCGAGTACCGGTTTTATAGACACCATTAAAGAACAATAGGTCGCGGTCACCGGTGACCGCTTGGTGTTTGACAGTTTAAAAACCCAATAATACTTTGCCCGACCCCGGAATCGAACCCGATACCTCTTGCCCGGCAGTCGAACTTACAACCACTCGGGCAACAAGGCAGTCTTTTATTTGAAATCGGTTTAGAAACAAAATAAGATCGAATCGTAAAATAAAATCGATACTAAATTACAAAGAATCGATACAAAACATCGTAGCGTTGTTCCAACATGAATATTTTCAGAAGTATCTGTATTCTGTCCCACTTTCAGAAGGTCTGATTAAAAAGGCAAGGGGTAATGCTTTGTCTCACTACCGAGGCAGGTTTTTAATCTGAAAGTTGTTTCGAAAAGTGACGCGACGAGAACTGAAGAATAATTTTCAGGCACCGATAAGATGGATTATGAAACTTTTCGACGTAGTTCGTGAATACAGTGGTGATGGTAGAATTGCCAAAAATATTTTTGATACTTTTCCATTTTAGTGTGACTTGTTTTAAATTAGAATTATGAGTTTAAAGATTGGGTATCTATTATTTTGATGATTATTGACTTTTATTTGAATTTGATTTATTATATACATAACATAATATCACGCCTTTTACCCCCGAAGGGGTAGGTAGAGGTGCACATTACGGCACTTAATGCCACTGTACAATATAACACCCACTTTTCACTATTTATGTTACGAGTCCCATGTAATAGGGGGTGAGCCTATTGCCATATACCGGGCACAATTCCAGACTCCATGCTACTGCTGAGATTTTTTTTAAAAACCCACCTAATACTTTGCCCGACCCGGAAATCGAACCCGAGATCCCTGGCCCGGCAGTCGCACTTGCGACCATTCGGCCAACGAGGCAGTCATACTACATAAAATTATATATTATAAGACTCATAACATTAATAGTGAAAAGTGGGTGTTATAACGTACAGTGGCATAATGTGCACCTCTGCCTACCCCTTCGGAGATAAAAGGCGTCATGTTTTGTGTTTTATGTAGGTACATTACAATATAGATATGTTCTTAATTGCTAAACGACTCTAATTGTAACTTTAATAATGAAATTTAATTTTATTTAAACCGTTGGACGTTGAAAATATAGAATTAAACCAAACAGAAATATAAAAAACAATTAATTTAATTTCTGTTCTGAAAAATCAAAAATGTATTTATTTAAATTAGATCATTAGGGATCACTTCAGAACTTTCAGTCTGGGAAAAAAGTAATACTATTAATTAATATTATTCATACATTTTGCAGACCTCAAAAATATTGATGAGGATATTTTAAATTCGGGTAATTAGGATTTTTTTAAGATTAAATTTATGATAAGAACATTATCTCTTCATAATTATCATCTCTTATGTTCGTCCCTAACAATTGTGGGAGAGCCACGGCTAAAATAGAAAACCGACATGAAACAACGCTTGCGTTGAGTGAGTGAAAGTACCAGAGGGCTAATTACCCCCCCCCCCCCTCTTCTAATCCCAAAAAGCCAGTAACGCACTCGTAATGCCTCTGGTGTTACGGATGTCTATGGGTGACGCCAATTACCATCAAGTAACCCGCCTGCCCGTGTACCAGTTTATCCGATAAAAAAAAACTTGACCAATGAAACAACATATAACCAAATGCCAATGGTATATCCAATATATTTATCTATTTTTCACTTAATTTTAAGTGAAAAGTAAGTCTCCGGTCTCATAAACTTTACTTTAACCATTAAATACCAAGATTACATTCTTTTTTGTCTTTCTTCAACAAAACAAATGGTTTTTTTTGTATCAGATTTTATATTTATTTTTCTTTTATATTTTCATCTAGCCGTTATGTGAAGCTAAATGAAATAGTTTCATGTTATATTTGGCTTCAGTTTGGAATGTTTTACGAGCTATGCACGAAATATTGCAGGAACTGTTTTATTTTGATAAAATTATTTTTGTGTGTGTACCTAGTAAGTATTTGTTTTATATTTTAGTTTGTACGTATAGTGAGTTATTTAGTTCGTTTATATTATTTTTTAATTTGACTGTTGGTTCTGTTAAATGGAATGTTGGATTTAAATTATACAATATTTGGATTTTTTATTTACTTATCTGGTTTCAGTAATTATTTTGAGAAATCAGAGTTTGAATAAACACATTTTTGATATATTTTCGATTTTGTTTATTAAATAAATTTATATAGTTCCGAAGTATTACTATTATATTTATTTCAGTTTAGTATTAAAATGTATTCAAAAAAAAAACTTTGCCCCACACTAGAATTTTCTTCTATGTCGTGGGTGTGTTTACATACAAGTTCACATACACATAACACTCAGCCCTGAAACAACAATTTGTGGATCACACAAAGAGTTGCTCCTTGCGGCAATAGAAGCCGCGACACGTTGCGTGGCAGCTGGTTGTCCAGCCACCGCACCAACCGTGCCGTCGTATTATTTGACCACAAGCTTCCTAAATTATTTTTTTCATCCTTTTTACAGATTTATTTTTATGGCATAAGCCGGTAAACAAGCAGACGGATCACCTGATGGTAAGCAATCGGCGTCGCCCATGGACACCTGGAACACCAGAGGCGTTACAAGTGCGTTACCGGCCTTTTGGGGATTAGGAGTTTGAGGATCGTTGGGGATTCAGGAATTGGGGAGATTTGGGAAGGGGAGGGTAATTGGCCTCCGGTAACCTCACTAACACGATGAATGAATAGTATCACTATTTTACATTTTTTTCTCTTTATAAACCATATTACATGATACATGACTGCACGGCTGGTGCGGTGGCTTGGCAACCGGCTGCTGTGCAGCGTGCCGCGGGTTCGATTCCCGCACACTTAGTGTTATCCACAGATTGTTGTTCGGGGTCTGGGCGTCATGTGTATGTGAAATTGTATGTTTGTAAACGCACCCACGGTACAGGAGAAAATCCTAGTGTGGGGCAACGTTTTAAAAAAAATATATTAATCACGATACCTCATTAAACCTCTTTGAAAATCATTGACCGATAATTCCATTGAAGAACTGTTACTGGTCAATGATTTTAGGTCAGAGAAAGGTCAGCAATACTTTAGAGATTAGATGACCTGAACCTTTAATACGTGTCAATAATTTAGGTCATACTGAGTTAATTCAGGTGAAGTGTTCATTTGTTAATGGAAACTGCAGTTTATTTGTGACTTCTGGGTATCTTCTTAGGGTTCAATTTCCGCTGAAAGGTTGTTATGCATTATTGGTTATGAATTTCTATGTAACATCAGTAGCTATACCTTTAGCAGTGCTAGGGTTTACTATTCGTAAGTGAAATTATTGATGTTGTAGAGGTTAAGATATCGTAACTGCCGTTGATTAGCCACGATGGTTTAGTGTGTCTATATGTATATCACTTAGGCGTAAATCTTTTATTGTATTAGGACTTATAACAAAGCAAGGTAAAAGAAGAGAAAAAAATTCTGACAGGGTCACCTCGGACCTCACTGGAGTTTCAACTCGAAGAAAGAGTTGGAACAGGGTGCTTTTTAGTCAGTGACAGTCATGACTGATACACTCGCCTCACCCAAGGCTGGGGGAGCCATTTTTAATAATTCCATGCCATGCCATTCCATTCCTTAAAATAACATGTTGTGGTGGCTCAAAGGTTTAAGACACCCGATTCGTATGCAGAAGGGTGCGGGTTTAAAACCTACCAACAACAAGTACTAATGTGACTTTTTCCGAGTTTCTAAGATTATTTAGACGTCACTGAAAAACGGGAAAAGAAAACATTGTGAGGAATCCTAGGCTAATAATTTCTAATTGTAAATTTGAAATCGCCAACGCGCATTGAGTAAGCGTGGTGATTAATGCTCATAAGCTTCTCCGTGTGAGAAGAGGCTTTGGTCACCAGTGGCCACTTATAGGCTGCGGATAATAATAATGTGGACCCTTAAAAAAATACCACAGTCTACATTCTCCTATAAAAAGTCGTGATATTCTATGCTCATTTCACATTTGAATAAAATATAATATATAAACCTTTATCACTTACCTGTTTTACACGAGTGAGTGAAAGTACCTACGCTCAAGTATCGCGACGCGTTTAGCATGCGAAACGTCTAAAATTTTATTGACACAGATAAAAAAGGACTATAATAATAATAAAAAAACTGAACATTCTAATCTTTAAATTATTTCGCTTTATATTTCACCAGAGGGCGCCCTGTGAGAGTGAGATAAATGGCCCATAATATATTTATGAGCTTTGTAGGTGACCGCCGCTTGATGCATTGGTCGAAATGCCGTTTAAACGGCACCGGCATAAATGAAATGATAAGGGAAATGATGGAGTTAAATAAAATGGTGTTTCGTGTGTTCAGGGTTTTATGGTGGATAGGTACAGTGATCAATAATAGTGCCGTTTCGTATTACAAATCAGAGAAAGACGTATATTAGTTGTATACACTTTTACATATTTTTTTAAGGTTTTTTTATGGGATGTGGAGAAAATGAGATGTGATGGTAAGTTAAATTGGTTGCATGGGCAACCGGCTCATTTGCAAATGCAAATGCGGTTGCATGGGCAAGTAGGCAATTGCTTTCATTTCAATAGGGATGATGACAGGGTATGAAAATTAAAAATCTAATTAGTCCGTCAGTTAGGTAATGAAAAAATATTAGACACGTATATTTTTAGTTTGTTGCATAATAAAATTATACTTAGATATAACGAATCAAAGTTTAGGAGTGTGGGCTAAAACGTCATTTCTACGTATAAAATGTGCATACATAGAAGTGACGTCACGCGTCATTTCAAATCAATATATCGGCGAAAGTATTCGTTTCTGTAAAAAAATAAAAAATACGTGTCTAATGATTTAAAATAATCTACCAGACGGACATTAAAATAAAAATTAATCATCTACCCTATTATCCCCATGAATAAAGACTTATAAACTACTCATAAAGAAGTTACAATATCACGTCTGTCGAGCTTACCCAAAGAATCCCATAACATGTGTTGTTCAAATCGACTTCTAATATCATACAGATTTATTATTTTAAATTGAAACCGTAGTAAATATGAATAACTAATTTGTAACAAATCATAATCAGAAATACGTATACCAATTTGTTTTCAAAATCAATTTAAGTTCAGTAAGTTTTGAAAGCTTTTATGATTTGTTAAACGTCGATTTAACATCAGTCATGTTTGCGTTGAAATCGGTCGATGACCTTGTGTGTTAGGGCTATAATATAAATCAAGGGGTTAAGGTAAAATGTGCAAGGTACTACCATAAAGGTGTCGATACTTTCTTGATATTTCGTCATCAATATACTGTGATTCCGATGTTTAAACAGTTCAGCATCATTTGAGAATACAGCTGCCCAGTTTTTGTCAATGTAGTTCCTTTGTGAACTCTTTAAAATATACATATATTCATCCTTATTGTTGACAAATATCGTAAATAATTTTTTTGTACAATTATCGGTTTTCTAGCAAAAAATCAAAACAGTTTTCAATCCTTTGACCTATAAAAAATCAGCAGACAGAAGTTTGGCTTGCCCTACATTCTTTTTCTACCTGGCAAATCACTCCACGACTAATGACAGACCCCATGATTTTCAGATCCAATATCAAACCTTGACTTAACGGTGTAACATTTCAAAAAGCCATTAAGCTTAAATAAAAGTGTCTCATCTCCCTAGCGGCCATAAGTCTCGACGCGACACAATGCATAGAAAGTAGGCTGTGTGTAACCGTCCTAGCATAAATTTTGTTCTTTTGACAGTCGCCAAATGGCATAGTCACTTTTTTTTGACGGTTTTGTATCGGGGATTACAGGTTGGGGATCCATACGGACTGTCGTCGTAACTTGAAGTCTCGTAGTCGAATTTTTGATATTGAATTTGGTTCACGGTTACTTTTTTATGGGATAAGGCGATAAACGAGTAGACCGTATCACCCTGAGTAATCGGCACCGCCTATCGACACTGGCAATATCAGAGGAGTTACAATCAAGTTACAATTCATCATCAATAGCCTAAAATGCCCACTACTGGTCAAAGCCTCTTCTCACTAGGAGGTTTGAGCATTAATCACCACGCTTTTTCAGTACGGGTTGGCGATTTCAAACTTATAATTAGGAATTATAAGCCCAGGTTTCCTCACGATATTTTCCTTCACCGTTTGTCAGTGGTGTCTAAATAATCTTTGAACGTACTCGGAAAAGTCACATTGCTACTTACTGTTGGTAGGTTTCGAACACGCACCCTAATACCTGAGAAGCGGGTGTCTTTAAACTAACGGGCTAACACGACAATTTTTTAAAGTTACAATTAGGGATTTTAAAAGTATATATGGTATTTGGTACTTTACCTATGCTATGCTACGTTTATCATAAATCTTTGTTAGTAAAAAGTGAGAAATATTTTCTGTAAAAGTGATAAGTCTCTTTGTGTTGGAACTAAAACTTACTTATTCATGGAAAAATAACAATATTTGACCCACAAAACTAACTACGTTCGACGGAAATATACGTCAGACTTTTTCCCTCCAAAAAACCGAACATGGAATTTGGCAAAATTCCGAAGGTCAAATCAGACTTTTTTAGCAGCAAAAACTGAGCCAAAAAGCTATCATCGTAAATCCTCTTTTAATATTCACAATCTACACCCAATCTTGTGATTGGCTGCAAAAACCTTCCACCTTGTTTTTGCTAGTGATTGATTGGCTTTCCCCGGAGACAATTAAGATGACCCAAGATATTACGCTATCTATCTTTTGGAAACTCTGCATGACCGATGTATCGAGAGATGGGTTTACGTCCGATTAGTTTCTTGAATTGGTCGATCGAGTAATTGACAGTTTTTTGTTAATGCGTTATTTTTCTTTCATCATCATCAACAGCCGAAAGACTTCCACTGCTGGACAAAGGGCAATGTCGTTGGTGCACCTAGCGGGAGGCCTGCCCACGCTTTGTCCTCCGGTCCGTGGTCTCCACTCAAGGCCTGGCCTGTCTTCCTGGCCCATCTGCCGTCAGTCCGTCGAGCAACGTGGCCTGTCCATTGCCCATTATAGTTAGTCATAGTTTAACGGTTTTGGAATATTAATTTGGACACAATGGCCACAATTTTTAGTAAGAAGGTTTCTATTAGGAATTAACTATTTGATCGAAAATTAATAAAAGAAAAACTTTTAAAAACGAATAATATGAAATAATTTTACGAATTAGCTATGTTGTGTATTAAATATCTAATGTAGATACGCTGAAATAAAATGTTCTTCTAATTTAATTTCAGATTATAATCCACCAACATATTTATTGCAAAAATAACGAACGAGCTAGCTTGATAATTAAATCAAAATACAAATATGCGTACAATACGCTATCTTTAACGAGGTTTCAATAAATTTTCAATATACATACTAAATGATTAACACGGATTCTATCGGGACCAGATAATGAGGATCCAGTGAAAATAATTGAACTCCTAAAGATTAATCCGGACAATATCCGAAATTAATTGCATCAGAAATTTTAAGACGATTATGAACAGTCCAATATGAAAAACAAATCAATTTTCCAACAGCCGGTAATTATTAAAAGTAAATATATAAATATCAAATAAAAGAAAGGATAACCTCGAAATATTTTGTCTGATATTTTGGTACTATTTTATAACAATGGAATATAATGCTCTCAATTCTTTGGAAAATGATATCTAACCTTTTTATTTCTGTTGGATCGACCTTTTAACTTGTATTCTAAACTAAAGTTGGTAATCTTATGTACTGTATTATTCCGCCAAACACAGACAAGTTTAGAGGACTACAAAATACAAAAAGAAAATTTTACACTTACCTAATTATTAGGTACGGATTTCAGTGGGCTAAATTCACAAATACATCAAATTAATTAATTGAAGTAACCCAACAAGTACTATAGATCTTTGTGAAGAAGTTTTCTCTATAGATAACAATACTAAACATGATAACATTTAACAAAAGAGAGAAGACAGTACAATCAATTCCCATACAACAAATTGTTGAGCTATTGGCACCATCCTGAGACAACAGGCGGCAGAGAATAATAGCTGTTTGAGTTAGACATTCGGATTGTTGGTTAGATCTTGATTAAGACCTTGCGGAAGGACGACAAATGTCGGCCAATTTATCGATCGACCTGTTGAACGATTTACAATAGAACTGTAAGTCGGATGGAGGAACTGCTGCATTTTGTATTAGAAAGTCGACGGCGACGTTGCGGGAAAATTTGTTCACGAACGTATAGAGGAACAAATATTTAAGTCTGCATACATCGCTCGCAAGCATGATGTTATGAATATGTATGTTGCTGGGAATATCTTCCTTCGTAAATAACATAATATTACGGTACGCCTTTTGATCCCCGAAGGAGAAGACAGAAGCGAATATATACAATGTAACACTCATTTTTCAGTTAGTCTATGTTGTGGGTTTTTTGTGGTAGGGTGTTATCCTATTGCCGTATATCATTGAACCAAAAATTTGTGAGTTATTGCAAAGCAAATTTTAAATCTGAATATCATAGAATTCTTATAATGATTTGAATCTGATCATTATAAGAATTCTATGATACCATTCACTGATATATTCTTACTATAACGAATTTATTTTAATAAACCATTCATCTCAAACTATACTTTTCTGGTGCCATCAGACCACCACAGATGGGGCTCAATAGGGCCGATGCCGATTCGGAGTCGTGGAGAACCTAACGGGTAACCGGGGCTCCGGCTCGACGTGCAGGAGAAGGAACGGGGTGGTTTTTAGTCAGTAAGAGTCTGACACTCCCTTCCGCCTCACCCAGGCGGGAGCAGTCATTCGATGATTTTCCGCCCTTAAAAAAAAATACTTTTCTGGTTTTTTCATGTGGATTACTGTCTTAAGAATTCCAATACGACATTTCCTCACTAGCCAAAACACTTACCACTCGATCACTCAATGGCACAATGTAAACGGACCCCGAGAGACAGTCGATATCAATTTGATTAATTACCCAGATGACATGTTAGTACTGTTTATAAGGATTCAGAGCGTAATGGGTCAAGACTTCAGAAACGGATATGATCTATTGATGCTCCAGTTTAATATTAGTTGGTAATTGGGTTAACTGTTTGAGTTGAACGGGAGCATTATCGACGCGAGCGCCATCTATCTTAGATATATTATGACAGTTGACAATTTTATGGGTTATAAATGCTTGGTTGATGGAAGTGATGTGGGTTGTGCTGTTGGGACTTATGGAGGTGCCATTAAATAATTGAAATATGTCTTGGTTTTATCTTTTGGAGATTTACGAATTTTAGTCACCAGGGAATGAGGTAGAGTACTTATATGTCATCTGGTAGGTAGGAGTTGGTTTGGATATATTATTTTTTGGTAAAAATTATGGTAAAAGTACCCTTAACCGACGAGCATGCATGAAAACATTGATGACTGTTAATAAAGCGAAAGAGGTATGTAAGAATCGTCGTAATTGGCGTTCCTTAGTCTCTGCCTACCCTCATGGGAGACAGGCGTGAAGTTATGTATGTATGTATGTAATTATGGTAACAATTTTGGTGAATATAAATCCTTTACAGTATGGGGCAAGCCTTTAAGCAAGATGTCTCTTCCGCTGTATGGGCTTCCCATAGCTACAACAAGATGATTCGTTCAGTCATACCCCGTACTCGAACAACTAGGAAGTCCGGTAAGCAAACCTTTATAAATAACTGTAGATCTACACCAATATACTTACAAACTGCACCGACTGCACGGTTGGTGCGCTGGCTGGGCAACCGGCTGCCGTGCAACGTGTCGCGGGTTCGATTCCCGCACGGAACAACACTTTGTGTGATCCACAAATTGTTGTTTCAGGTCTGGGTGTCATGTGTATGTGAAATTGTATGTTTGTAAACGCATCCACGACACAGGAGAAAATCCTAGTGTGGGGCAACGTTTTTTTTTAAAAAAAAACAAAACATCCAAAATATACAATATCACCTAGATATCAACAAAAATTAAGGTCCCAAACCGATTATCGTCTATCATTACTTGTCTTACCATCCTTGTACCGAAGCCAATTTTAGTACTTATGACCGTGTAAGAAATATAATACGAACAACGATATTTCTAATTTATCTTCGTATTAATAAGAAAAGCTGATACAATGGTATTAATCTAGGTAATAAATTAGGTGTACGGGTGTGATCGAGTTTCATGCGGTTACGTAAAAGGCAGCTTGGTTTTATTATGGACTGGCTTTTGCTTGGAGTTTTCTTGGCGTTTGAGGAAAAGTGGATTGTGGGAGTTGATTTCTAAGCTTAATCTGTGTATATGCGTAATTATTTTAATTTGTTCAGTAGTATCTAAGTCGATGTTGTTATTTGAACAAATCACATTTTTATGTATGATAGTTTAATATAATTTTATTAAACGAATGCATTTTTCATATTATCCAATTTATTTGAAATATTCAAATCTAGTGGGTAACTACTGTTTTGAGTCGTTTGGGGTCGAAACACTTGGGCCATGGGGTCCCAGTGCACACTCTGTTTTTAAAGATATCGCCCGTGACCAGAGGGCTGGCTATTTCTTCGGATAGAAAATAAGCATTGCCATTCAACGTGGCAATGCTGCTAGTCTTCTGGGAACGTTCCCCTGTGATAGTGATGCGGACGAATACTTTGACGCCTAAATTAAGGGTATAATTTTTGATATTTCTTTTTTTTACTTTCGTTTTATTTAATAATTTAGTTGTAATTAATTAAGTTGTAAATAATTATTTGAAGTTTTAACCTGAATCTGTTACCAAACAAATGCGCGAAATTGCCTTCTGCTTCAACCACTTGGGATTTTAGCAAGTATTAAGGAAACATTCTTTCCATTTCTATCCCCGTCTTAAACCATCACAAATTAGATATTATAAGACAACCAAAAGTATACCAAACGTTACGAATACAATGAAAAGTCGAATAAAAGACGTATTCTTATTTTGTATTTCAGCATACCTAAATGATAATAAAAGGGGAATTCTTCGTAGAAAATCGGAGAAGAGAAATCCTTTATATGTAGATACCTATTTACATTGGACTTACCCGCCGTGTGACTACAACTTCGCACTCCGTAAACACAAAATAGAAAGAAATAAAAGTTTTCAATAAAGTACGATTCCGTTCCGATCCTGTTACAAGTGTGTTCAGTTGTACAGTCACCCACGCAAGTTGTCCCGTAACATGTTCTTATTTGCGTTGAGCTTGATACAGTTTATGTTCGGCTGGGTACTTTGGAAGTTGCTAGGTTAGTGTTTTTGGAGATGGATAAAGATATACATTGGGATAAATCGATGGTTTTTGCTGGCCCTAGAGGTTATGCGACAAAAGTAGGAGCTTGAAATCTTTTCGTGATAAGTATACATATGTGAAAAATTGTCTTATTGCATTGACAAAGCATAGTAACAATTTGATGCATTAAGTTGACGAATTCATGGTTCAACTATGCTGGATTCATTCGCGGTGTTTCTTAGGATATTGTTACGTATGCAGTTTAAGAAAATAAAAACGTGATAAGAAATGATTGAAATCAAAACAAAGCTCAGGGGCGTTGTATTAGAGAGGTTATGCCTGATAGTGAACCAAAAACGGTTTTATGAGATAATGATAACTCAAAATATCGACTATGAATTTTACTGCAACTTAAACAAAATACTTCGTTCTATTATATAGAACATCATTAAATCATACTTTACTTAAAGAAATCCAATTCTTCTTTTCATCACGCCTTTTATCCCCAAAGGGGTTTGCAGAGTGAGTTCTATGTTATTACACGGCACTCATAACATAGGGGGTATCTATCTATTGCCGGGCACAATTCCAGACTCCGTGCTACTACTGAGATTTTTTTAAATACTTGCCCGACACGGGAATCGGACCCAAGACCCCTTGCCCGGCAGTCGTACTTGCAACCACTCGGCCAACGAGGCAGTTAAACCAAAGTAACAAGTGAACAAACAATCTCCCCAGCTTATAATGTTAGTACAGACAACATGTATACGCCAAGTTAATCCATTATTACTAAGGCATAGATCTCACTGCATAATTTATTAACAACACGTTGAGTCTTCACCGCTAAGATGTGGAAAGGAATCAGGGCGAACACTAATTAGTCGGTAGTACGCGTCTTGAACACGTCTGGTAAAACATCTTTGTTTGGTACTGGAATATTTTTGAGTTGTTTCGTTGATGGATTTTTCTTTTATACATACAAAACATCACGCCTTTTATACCCGAAGGGGTACGCAGAGGTGCACATTATGCCACTGTACAATGTAACACCCACTTTTCACTATTTATGTTATGAGTCCCATGTAATAGGGGATGAGCCTATTGCCATATACCGGACACAATTCCAGACTCCGTGCTACTACTGAGAATTTTAAAAACCCAGTAATACTTTGCCCGACCCGGGAATCGAACCCGAGACCCCATGCCCGGCAGTCGCACTTGCGACCACTCGGCCAATGAGGCAGTCCATGTTTTGAACATTCGTTAGATTTATGTTATAACTTTCATGAGACATACTAAATTAATTAATATGTTTTCTACTGGCTACTCGAATAACGGCAGAAGGCGCGCTGGGCCCGCAGCGCGACAGTCGCCGCATCGCGGGTCGCGGTATGCTGCTCATGAATATGAGACTCTAGCATTGCTTGAAACTAGTCGAGTTCCTCGTCAAATTATTACGTGAGTAAGTCAATACACATAATAATTCATTCGTTAGAAATTGAATACTAGCTACTTCCGGGCGGTTTTACACGCTCTGCTCAGCTCCTATTGCTCGTAGCGTGATGTTTTATAGCCTATAGTCATCCTCGATAAATGCGCTATCCAAAACAAAAATAATTATTCAAATCAGACTTGTAGTTACGGAGATTAGCGCGATCAAACAAACAAAAAACAAAATCTTCCGCTTTATACAATAGTATGATGCATACTACATTTACTTGACGTCATAGTTAGATTTTATATACCATACATAGACTGAGTAAAGCAGTCAAGATCGACTGCTTTAAGCTAAGACTGCATAGTGAACTACAGATTTCTACATACGTGCATACACGGTCTGCTCGAACAGACCAACTGCCACGGGTGGTTGACATTTCTTCATGTCGTCAACTAGTCGCCAGGCATACTAACTGCTCGGACTGTCCACTGTTCTGCTTCAAACTGTTGACTCTAATTGCAAGTGCGGTCCGTGTATGTGAATTACTGGGTAGCAGCCCGAGTAATCCATGTACGACTGGCCTAAGTTAAGGTGAAGAATAATGTCTTTATGCCAACACAAAGTATAATAAGTACGATTTTTAAATTTTCGCAAATACAGTACCAACTGTTTTCCAGGAATAGAAGAGTGTCTATAGAATATTTTAAGCGTGGAAGAGCCATGCTTCGAAACCACGGCCTCACAAAAAAGCGACGTGAAATTACGCTTGCTTTGTGTTTCGTCGTGTGAATGAGGTTACCGGAGGGCAAATTACCCTTCCTCCCCAGTTTCCTCAATCCCTGAATCCCCCACAATCCTCACATTCCCAATTTCCAAAAGGTAATGCACTTGTAACGCCCCCGGTGATCTAGGTGTCCATGGGCGACGCCAATTGCTTACCATCAGGTGATCCGAAAGCTTATTTACCGGCTTAATCATAAAAAAGTAGAATTTTTCTCGACAATAATGCCGGAATACTGAAACGTTACTCAATTTTAAGTCGTGCTCAAATATCGTGCCATTTCTGTCATTTTACAAAGAATTTGTAGAGATAGAACTATACTTTAGCACGACTTAAAATTGAGTAGCGTTTCAGTATTCCGACATAAGTAAGTTTCTTTTCAATAACAATACTAAAGTCCCTCTATAATGCGATTTACTATACACATATACGTACGTTAGAAATACCAGTTAATGTAGGTAAGAAATACAAGACCGAAATAAGACAACATTTTAAAAATTCTGTTTCAATACTTTGTACACCTGTGCTCCTATACATTACTAAAGTCTAGGCGTTTCTACATTAATTCAAATAAAATGCAACATTCGAACTGCTGGACAGAATTTAAAAGCAACTATTGGTGAAGTGTACACTATGCAGTGTTCATAAAAAAAAACATAGCTGTATCTGTATTGTAACTTTCGTGAGACATACTAAATAAATTATTACGTTTTCGGCTTACTCACGTAACAATTTGACGAGGTACTCGACTAGTTTGCAGCGCGACAGTCGCCGCGTCGCGGGACGCCAAATGCTGCTCATGAATATGAGCCTCTAGCATGGTTTGAAACTAGTCGAGTTCCTCGTCAAATTATTACGTGAGTAAGCCGATAAAAAATAATTAGCGTTATCTTTCTAGAATGAAGTAGAAAAATAAATAAATTCTAGATATAAAGTATTGCAATTTTGCGGCTGAAGAAATAGAAGTCATTTCAGTCATTTACTCACCAATGTAACCAATATTTTAACAAACGGCACCTTTTGAGATTGTCAAGTATACTATGAAAGATGTTCAGTAGTTTTCAGGGTTAAATGTGAAATGAAAGAGACGTTAAGCAAAAAAAATATTTCTGCCTTATCTTTCAGTGAGAGATATAACTAAAAAAATATTACCGCGAAGATTTCCGACATCAGATCGGTCTATAATATCCCAAATACTTTGTGACTTTGTTATCATTGATATATATAGCTTCTATTTTTAGATTTTGTGGGTGTATTGACAAACACACATATCTGATAATACACCCACATCGAAAACAACTATTATTAATTTGTTATTAATATATTATCTATTTTTATTAATATAACTGCAATATTTAACGTAAGTTTATTTTTTATTATTAATTTATTAATAAGCAAAATATATCACAGAATAACAATTTATTTGTGGGTAAGATTAATTTTATTGATAAAATTTGTAGACTGTTGATGAAGCAAAAGAGTTATGTACGAATCGTATCAATTGGCGTTCCCTAGTCTCTGCCTACCCCCATGGCAAACCGGCGTGAATATGTCTGCATGTATGTTATATGTAGGGAGTAAACCAATGACTGCATTTTACGCATGCTTTGTATTTCCCAGAAAAAGTAATGTATTAATTTTAGAACTATTTCAAATCAGTTAAGCAAAGACAGACACATGGGCGACAGTCGTGAAGTATACGAGAATATGTATATATTAATCATAGACATCAACGGCTCGATCTCCGGCCACCGTAAGCGCGGGCCTGCGGGCGGCGAGCATGGGTGGCTCCCCGTCCGACCAGAAACAGACCCAAGCGTACGGCGCGTCGCATTCCACGCGCGCCTCGAAGAGCCATCAGATGAACACAGATGGGGCCCAACAGGGCCGATGCCGATTCGAAGTCGCGGAGAACCTAACGGGTTACCGGGGCTCCGGCTCGACGTGCAGGAGAAGGAACGGGGTGGTTTTTAGTCAGTAAGAGTCTGACACTCCCTCCCGCCTCACCCAGGCGGGAGCAGTCATTCGATGGAAAAAAAGACATCAACGGCTGCTTTGCTTTGCGATTATTCCACCAATTAGGTGAATTCAATCTAACAAAAATAAAACTAAAGAACAAAAATCTGACTCTAAAGATAATTCTTCTATCGGTAATAATATAAAATGTATCAATGAGGTTTCAAGTTTCAAAAGGAACCCACATACGGATCACTCTATACCACAAAGAGGTTCTATATGCGGTTAATAAGCTAGGGGTGGAATATCGCTGACGATGCAGGAATTCTGAATAGATTTACTTGCAATACAATGAGAGATCTTAGAGTTGAAGAGCGGGAACTTTGTGTGGTCTTTACATCTTTAGGCTGCGGTATAATTAGATTTGTAAAGATAGTTCGCGAGACTCTGGTCCTGTTTACTTGTATTGTACCACATAAGAAGAGAATACAATTGATACTTTATGTTTCGCATAAGAATATTATACGTAGGGTATAATAAAAATGTCGCTGTTTGTTTTAAAATACGACCTTCAAGAAAAGAGCGTATTCCTTTTTAAAAGGCCGGCAAAGTACCTGTGACTCCTCTGGTGTTGCGGGTGTCCCTGGGCAGCGCTTATCGCTTACCATCAGGTGTTCCGTTTGCTAGTTTGCCTCTATTCCATAAAGAAGTCGCGGAGAACCTAACTGGTAACCGGGGATCCGGCTCGACGTGCAGGAGAAGGAACGGGGTGGTTTTTAGTCAGTAAGAGTCTGACACTCCCTCCCGCCTCACCCAGACGGGGGCAGTCATTCGAGGATTTTCCCCCATTAAAAAAATCCATAAAGAAAATAAGAAAAAATAGACACACAGGCCTTATCCTATGAAAACGCGGGCGATGCCACTTGCAGAAGCTAGTAGAGTATAGATCTGTGTTTTATAGCTAATAGGCAATAGGCTAGGAGTATAAAGCCAATAAGCTACAAAACCAAAAACAATACTCTATTTTTTACAATTTCTAAGCACAGTTATTGATGTTGAATTAAAAAACAAGAACCAAATTAAATCATTATGATATAGCTGTAGCAAATATTTATACTTCCAAAACCGTTTAAGAAGAACGATACTCAAGATAAAATACCCACTTTATTTCAAGCAAAATCTTTCTACGTAGACCAGTAAATACAAAAAGAGACAACTCTATAAATATGTGGGACATTTCGTGGGTTCGTGGCACCGTCATTATGCGGTAATCACACGTTCGGTCTTCATCCGAACTTGTCAAGTGATTGATCGAAGCGAGCCGGGTTTGTACGATTTTGTTCCTTTATTAACTTTTCGATTTGATCCTTTTTTTGTTTTCTTTTTCCAACCAAATCTAGCATTGGAATAAGCTTTGTTTTATTCGAACGGATTGTTTTTTTTTATTATTTTGTGTACGTCTGGGGCATGGAGATACTGTCTGTATTTTTTACGAATTAGTTAGAAGCATGTAATAAGTTAGATGTATGGTGAAGTGTTCTAAAACAAATAACGATTTATTAGAAGCGGAGATTACAAAACAAATATATATATAGGTACTTGTACACATGCATATATCATGAGCATCTTATGCAAAATTTAATAAGTGATTTCAATTGTCGACGGAATTGAATGTAACCAACAATTGAGATCCTTCCACTGAAGAGTAAATCTAATTTCTCTACAAGTTAATAATAACCTGGACATTAAAACCCACCCATTTATTAACCCAAAGATATCTACAGTTGCAAAGAGAATACGAGCCCCGTAGTATTGGCAATTTATCTCACCGGTGATTGGTGCGCGCCAAACCGCTCAGTGGGATCTACTGGCGACAGTTAGCGACCAAACCATTGAACAATCAGTTTATGAGGTGAACATTTATATATCTGAAGACATACATACATATATGTGGAGAAACTGATATCGATTTCTGATAACCTACATTAGTAACGCTATACAAGCCTGGAATGGATGACCTGATGTCCCTCGTTTAGCATATTTTCGATCATTCGACCAACGAGGTAATCAAAAGTAAAGGAAGCACCATTAAAAGTAAATAAAAAAATCTTCAATTACAATAGGCATTTGATACGAACTATTGGACTATTATTGCACTTTTGGTCTTTCGTTGTTTCCCAGGGTTTGAGGGCTTAGTCCAAGTTTCTTTTACGTTTAAAGTAATCGAAACCGGCCGGTCGGGATTGGCCGGCTCCAATGAACCTATCAATCGGAGCGCCGAACGCAGTAACTTTTCGAGCTCGTTAAACGTAAAATAAACTCAAATTAAGTCCTCAGGTGCTCCGGGCGTCGGGGATCGCGAGACGATCTCCGACCACCGTAACCACGGGCCTGCGGGCGGCGAGCACGGGTGAGTCGTCGCCCGACCAGAGCCAGGCCCGAGCGTACGGCGCGTCGCATTCCGCGCGCGCTTCAAAGAGCCATCAGACCACCACAGATGGGGCCCAATAGGGCTGATGCCGATACGAAGCCGCGGAAGAATTAACGGGTTGCCGGGGCTCCGCGCTCCGGCTCAAAGTGCAGGAGTAGGAACGGGGTGGTTTTTAATCAGTAAGAGTTTGACACTTCCTCTCGCCTCACCCGGGCGGGAGAAGCAATTGGATGCTTTTACCTCTCAAAAAAAGCCATCATGTGACATTCCAAAATCCAATAGGGCTATAATAAATGTTTTCAAAAACTTTAGTCTACATAATATTTGTACCTCGACCGGAGTGATACCACGGCCCCTACAGAAAACCGACGTGAAACAACGCTTGCCTTATGTTTCGTCGTATGAATGAGGTTACCGGAGGCCCAATGAAACTAAAAAGCAGTTCATTGCATTTTTCACGGAAATACAGGCAGAATATTGTGACAAGGTGAAAAAATATCGAGTATGCTGCCAGGTTATGAAAGGTATCTAAAAAAGTGATGAATATATTAAGTTAGATCGATCCCTGGGCTGCATATTGTTGGTTATTCAGTTACTATATATATTTTTAGAGTAAGGGCAAATACGATGTAAAATGAGCAAACCCTAATTTGCTTATGATAATCATCAATCTTCATTCACAATCTATATGTGGCCACTGCTGACCAAACGCGTCTTCTCATACAAAGAAGGTTTGAGGATAAATCACCACGCCTGCTCAATGCGGGTTGGCGATTTCAAGCTTATAATTAAATTTTAGTGAGGTAAGAATCCCACACTCCCTAGTCTTTCTCCCCAAAAAGCTAGGCGCCTTTTGAAGGTTTCCCCCCGATATAAAAAAAAAGGTATGTATGAATCATCACGCTAATTACTCACAGTCTATATTTATGTATGTATGTATGTATGTATGTATGTATGTATGTATGTATGTATGTATGTATGTATGTATGTATGTATGTATATATGTATATATGTATGAATGCATGCATGTGTATTGTGTTGTACTCGTGTGTAGGTATATATATTATAATTATGTTTATTTATGTTTATCTCTGAAATATGTAAGTATATCTAATTATTTGCTCTATTAAATAGTTGCTTGCTTCTTGCTCACACCATTAACACTTCTCTGCGTCACCCAAAGGTCAGACTGGGAGAAAATGCCTGCGGCATTAAGTCCACCTTATGTACACTTTGTGCATGAAGCTTTATAAATAAATAAATTAATTAATTGTAACCGGTAATTTTAAGTAATAACTCTAATTTCCTAAGTTGTTTGTTTACTAACTAAATGGAATAGGATGTCCGCAATAAAAAAAAATATTAATTACACTAACTGTGAATTGTGATATTTTCCCGAGTTATATGTAGGTACTTTCTAAGATTATTTAGATACCACTGACAAACGGTAAAGGAAAACATCGTCATGAGGAAACCTGGGCTTGTAATTTCTAATTACCTCTATGATAAGTTTGAAATCGCCAACCCGCATTGAGCAAGCGTGGTGATTAATGCTCAAACCTTCAACGTGTGACAAGAGACTTTGCTCAGCAGTGGGCATTTAAAGGCTGCTGATGAACTGTGAATAAAAAGAAAAGTCTAATTATAATAACAAATACCATTGGACGTATACCTAGTCCAATGTGCTGTCGTATATTTTACTAAAAATATCTCCAAAAAGTCCGTAAGACTTCATGACTAGGCCTTATGGCTCATATCAAAACTTTTTCAGCTCCACCCACATTTTCTTTATCAATTTTCCTTTATACCTATATTATTTTTACACGCTTCATTCTGTGTAGGCTGAAAATACAGATATTTTTCTAGAACAAGCGCGTACAAATATTACACGAACGTATACTTTGTTTCTTTACCAAAATATAGGGTTTTGTAAAGAGGTATTTGATAGCCGTCTGCGTCTGATGAACTAGTTGCTAGTTGCTGCAATGCTTGGGTTTTTACAAACTTGATTTTATTTAAACGTATTTATTCAAATGATATATAAAATAAGAAAATAAATAAATATGTACCGCTTAAAATGAACTAAAACTTAAGGAGAAACTTAAATAAGAGGAAACTAAAAATGATTATTTATAGAGAGTATCAAAAAATTCGTCCGCATCGATGTCAATATGGAAAATACCCAGTAGGCTGGCAGCATTGCCACGCTATATGGCAATGCTTAACCTCTGACCGAGAATCAGACCAGCCCTCTTGTAACGAGATTGTATTTAGAGTGTAATTGTACATTTTTAAGTTTTAGACGTATGATAAAAAAAAGCTCGATAAAAATATCCTATAAACAAAAAACTAAAGCAATCTATAATTATCAAAAAGATATTTATAAAACAAAATATGTAAAGTTAGCCTACAACAAATTTTACATTAATACTAATAATAAAATATAAACAAACATACTATATGTATCAAAACCAATGTAATTTTAAAATAAACCAATATTAATCATCAAAGTCCAATTTATAACGCTTCACTTAATAAAAATCCAATAATTATTAAAACGAGTTGTGTTCATCAATTCAATGTAAAACGAATAAGCCATCAACGAAATTACTTTTGCTTATGAATTGGTACAACTTGAATGTTAATCCTAACAATATAGGATTATGTACTAAATGGATTTCATTCAACTAAGTAAATAAATCATTAATATTTTTTTCTAAACCAGGTTTAAAAATACCGAATAATCAACTCCCTCTTTTTTAAGTTCAATATATATTTTTTTAACGTTGCCCCATAATAGGATTTTCTCCTTTGTCGTGGGTGCATTTACAAACATACAAGTTCACATACACATTGCACCCAGACCCGGAAAAACAATTTGTGAATCACACAAAGAGTTGTTCCGTGCGGGAATCGAACCCACCAACACGTTGCGTGGCAGTCAGTTGTTGAACTACTGTGTAACTACTGTGGTACAATACCTATACAGGTATTGTAGTAAGAAATACTGAATACTATAGACAGACAGATAGATCATTCTTTATTTCATACGAGCTTCTGTCCACGACATTGTACACTCAATCCCGGTTTTTCCGCTACCATAAATATGAATTTTAGAAAATAACCTTTTTGTAGCCAGACTCTGTGCAACCACTAAGATTTTTTTATAAAACCCAGTAGTACTTTACCCGACCTGGGAATCAAACACGAAACCCCTTGCCCGGCAGTCGCACTGGCTAATCTTACTATTCGGTCAGTGAGGCGGTATTTCATTCATTACATCTGAATTACTTTTTTATCATCTGAACTAAATATAATTTAAAAAACATAGACCTAACTTTATACCTACAACAAAAATTAAACACGTCAAGAACGTTCAAATGAAAGAAAACTCGAAAGTATCAGAATTGTCTTGTCGAGTGAACAAAAAAAAAAAGAAAAACTTGACTGTTTAAAAATACTTGTGTCTTTCAAATGTATGTATCAGATGAAGAAAGTTTTTTACATTAAAATATGGCTACAGGCTCTTGGATTACTTACGTTTTAATCTTTCTTTTTTATATCTTTGTTATAAGCTGCATGTGTAAATGGCGAATACTAGGTTTCAGATTCGAGATGGATGTAAGTGATGCATGCTGTTTTTACACAATATTATTTTATTTATTACCTCTTTTACTTTTTTATTAGACTGCCTCGTTGACCGAGAGGTCGCAAGTGCGACTGCTGGGCAAGGGGTCTCGGGTTCAATTCCCAGGTCGGGCAAAAGTAATAACGGGTTTTAAAAAAATTCTCAGTAGTAGCACGGAGTCTGGAATTGTGCCCGGTATATGGCAATAGGCTCACCCCTATTGCATATTAATATTACATGGGGCTCATAACATAAATAGTGAAAAGTGCGTGTTACATTGTACAGTGTCATAATGTACACCTCTGCCTACCCCTTCGGAGATAAAAGGCGTGATGTTATGTTATGATTGCTTTTACCTTGATTTAAAATTCAAAAAATATTCCAGGTATTTTCCACAAATCCATAAAATTCAGGAAGTTTAGTGAAAAATATAAAATTTACACCGAAAATTATTTCGGGATAGACGAAAATTGGAACGTGTCACGTAAAAATATTACGAGC
Source organism: Spodoptera littoralis (assembly GCA_902850265.1). Taxonomy (NCBI): domain Eukaryota; kingdom Metazoa; phylum Arthropoda; class Insecta; order Lepidoptera; family Noctuidae; genus Spodoptera; species Spodoptera littoralis. Next base: position 12,215,105 of record LR824544.2, read on the forward strand.
AAATAAACCGGGTCCAGGGTTTACTCGAAAATTTTATTCTGAATTTTACAAAACTGCTTCATACTCTCACCTGAAGGGTTTTACGACGAAGTAAGGAGCTCAAGAAAATAATAAAACTCCCGTAACTACTTACTCGTCCAACAAAATTTACTACAACCAGTTAATCTTGATATATTCCCAAAAATTCCAAAATACATATTCCACGATTCCATAGAACAGGAAATTTCATTTCCGTGAATTAACTAAAATCTCGATAAGTTAATTTGGAACAAAATTATCGTTAGACTAACTATAAAGTTTGAGTTAATTAACCGATCAGGGAGTCACTAATGTTTCCATAATGCCGGGGTTGATAGAACCTTACTTCACACCCTTTAGTATCTAGATTACAGTGAGGGAGCTTCAGTCGTGGCCCGAGCGTCGAAGCGGTCGCACGTCTCGACCGATACCCGCCATATCTGTAACAACTTCAACGGGAGTTACACTGTGAATAAAAATCAGTGATCTAACTTTTATTTTGTGTTTGTGAATAAAAAACGGAGATATACATTTAGATATTGAAGTAAGTAATGTCGTTTTTTATTTGAGTTTGGTTTTTAAAAGTAAATTAGTTTAAGCGTGTTTATTTTAAATCGATGTTTAATTGCGGGTGGAAAATCGACATTAATGTATTACCATATTTGGATGTGATAATTATATTACTTTTATACATCATTTTCTGAGCTAAACTAACAAGAATTTTATTTAATTATTATAATTTTGATACATATTTCATTGTGTGATTTATGTAATGAAAATTGCGCAGTTCTCTCGATTTAAAAGGTTGAAATGTTTCTATAATTAAAAATTGGATAATATCTTTAAATTTTCATTCTAAAGAATACTTTCAGGATTTGAAACAATGGTACAACAGATATCATCATGGGACAACTAAAAATCCGAAATGAAATTTGATATTTTGTCGTCAGGTATCTAACGAATTAGTTAAGCATTTTATCGCATACTACCAATAAAGTCGAGCGTTCGTGACTCCGGCTAAAAAATCGGTAACAATTTTTTTATACATGCCTCAAATACTTTGGCAACGAATTTCATAAATTGACCTGACGTTGATGTAGCTTCATATCTATACCTGTATTTTAACATATTCAATTGCTTGTATATTTCTGTTCTGAAATTTCCATTTTTATTATTAAACGACCTGCCCCGGCTTCGCACGGGTGTAATATGCATGTATTATACATTATAAAACATTCCTTAAGAATCACTCTATCCATTAAAAAATTGCATCAAAATCCGTTGCGTCGTTTTAAAGATCTAAGCTTATTTAGGGACAGACAGACGGCGGATAGCGACTTTGTTTTATACTATGTAGTAACGTGTTTTATGTGTAACTCGCCTCATTTTTTTTTTTTTGGTTAAATTGAGTAATTGAAATTTTACCCTCTTCCTCTCTACAGATAGATTTGATATTTGGTACATACTCTTAAACTAGATGACCATACAATATTTAAGTCTTGTTTTCTGTAACTACCTCCATTATACTGCCCCCGATAGGAAAAAAGACGCATCTAACATTTTTTACCGATTTGAGTTATATACTTTGCCGGATGCGCCTTTTTTTTCTGATTCCGGCAAAGTATATAACTCAAATCGGTAAAAAATGTTAGATGCGTCTTTTTTCCTATCGGGGGCAGTATAGATATCAAACGGAACGTCTTGATTGGTAGAATACAGCTAGAGTTTGACATAAAACATACATATTTTTATATATTACTTGTTTCTTTATAATTGGTCAGATGGACCTAAATCAGTATTTTCTTGTGTTTTTTTATGTCCATTATTATTCTACGGAGTTCCCACTTCTGGGAATAAGACTTTCTCAGTATGACAGAGAGGCCGTAATCCACTACGCGGTCCCACTACGGGTTTGTGAACGTGACGTCTTATTTTTTTTGGTTCTTGGACATGTTTGTGTTATTTATGAAGCTAAGCTCATTTTTATCAACAATACGTTTGGTGATTACTAAATCTTACAAGGCCTTCTTTGAAATGTATGAAAACGAATTTCATTTCGGTTGAAATGTTTTACTAGGCTGAGTTTGTAATTATTTTGAGTAATCGTTCGTTTTTTGTTTTTAATGAAAATCGTCGATCGTGTATTAAATAAGTTACATTGAAAAGAATATCAGATTCCAAGAACTAAACGAAAATTTTGACCCAGCTACATATTTTCGCCCTTCAAACTACAGTAGCACCAAATAAACAAATATACATCTACTTAGATGGAACAAATTCTGATGGTAAAACTCAAACCATGTGTAAATGTTCCAGGGTCTTATCAACACACCAATTTGGTAGGGATGTAATTGGCCGATGTTACCGTAGGACCGGATGCCGGAACACCCGCCCTGATTTGGGAATAAAAGAAAAGGAAGGATATTAACATCCAAAGGTCTAAATAATAGGAAATTGCTGATTGCGGATCTCATTAATGATCGCAACTGGTTGTTAATTTGTGTTGTGGTTTGGTGAAGATGGATTCGAAGTTTGCTTGGCATCAGTTAACTAGAATATGGTACAGAAAAACATAATCAATAGCCTATACGTGGTCACTGCTGACCAAAGACCTTTTCTCACACGGAGAAGGTTTGAGCATTAATCACAACGCTTGCTCAATGCGGGTTGGCGATTTCAAACTTATAATTAGAAATTACAAGCCCAGGTTTCCTTACAATTTTTTCTTTTGCCGTTAGTCAGTGGTGTCTAAATAATCTTGGAAAGTACATATAACTTGGAAAAAGTCACATTGATACTTGCCGTTAGTAGATTTCATACCGACATAGGCTTCGAACCCGAACTCTCATGCATGAGAAGCAGTCGTCTTATGTGAAAGTTTGTGTGTATTTTTGTTACTTAATCACATAAAAACAGTTTAAGAGATTGGGATAAAATTTGGAACACGAAACCTCCGGGCCACCACGACATTTTATACGAAAACATAGTGAAATTAAATCTATCTATCTAGCCTTTGTGATGAATATAGTATTTATTTCTTCTCAATGTTAGAAGATGCGTTGATCTTAACTTCTTTCATATTCTCTCTTTTTTTATATACACAGTAACAGTCTAGGATTATCATATTCGTGACAATAGCTAGTTCATTTCTTCAGACTCGAAACGATTTATATTTTTCTTTCTTTATTTTTAGCGACGTAATAGCTTTTTAACTAGAGATTATGAAAACATTTGTAGTACTGAAATGGAGGCTTTTTACGCACCAACCTAATCATAAAGTAGGTCGAAGCTAACGATATTGAAACAGAACATGAAACGAATAAAGCGTAAAACAGTTCTATTAGCATAAATTCGATAATACTTAGCCCAGTGGACTTATAAAAATTCTATTCCAGTGAAATTATCGTTGCTTTTATCAAATAACAATGAAAATAACCAGGGAAGAATAAATTGAAAGAGACTACTTTTAATTGGTAAAATAAATTCCACATTTATTTTAATTAGTATTCATTCTGAAATTGTCTTTGTTCCTTCATTTATTCTGAAGTATGATCGTAATAATTTTTACTAAGCATTTATCTGGATGATGTTTTAATATCATAAAATTACTTAGAATCTGAATGAGGGCCTATTATTCAAACTGATGATACATTAATTATCAAGATTGATTATAATAGATTGACAAGCATTAATACTAACATCAATTTCGACAGCAACAAAGCAAGATGGCAAATGAAACATTGTTTATTAAAGCAGAGAAATATCAAAGAGTAAATTAATGAATTCATCAATTTCTGCCCCAAGAGCATCAACTATTTGCTAACAACTTTAATCCTACAAATATTAGATATGATGGATGGCCCACTCAACTGGAAATTCTGCCTAGTTGGACAGCCTTTTACGAATGAAACTTTCGCATACGGGTTTATCAAGTCCCAACTTTCCGTACATGGGGCCGGACTCTTTAATATAACAATTTAATTAACCAACTATGTAAATCACATTGAAGCCAGGTACTGTTTCACTTAGTTAGCTGACTTTACGTTGAGCTATAATGAAGTTCACTGTTCTTGTTTAAGCTCCTTTTGAAATTATACAATGACTCGTTGGCCAAGTGGTAGCAAGTTCGCCTACCGGGTAATGGGTCTGAGTTAGATTCCATGATCGGACAAAGGTACCTGGGTTTTTTTTTAAATCTCAGTTGTAGCATGGAGTCTAGAATTGTGCCCGGTATATGGCAATAGGCTCACCCTCTATTACATGGGACTCATAACATTAATAGTGAAAAGAGGGTGTTACATTGTACAGCGGCATTAAGTGCGGTAAATGTGCACCTCTGCCTAACCCTTCGGGAATAAAAGGCGTAATGTTATGATATGTGAAATTATACACTATATGCTTCCATACATATTGTTATACGATATTTTAAGGTGACTAGTTTGGAAGAGAGGAATTTGAAAGAAGTGCTTTTAGTTTTACTTTAGAGTTACGCGAAGTGCTGGCTTCATCTTAAGTCTATATTTACTATGCAGATCTTAGCCTTTTATCTTACAATATTGGCTTCTTTCTGTGTAAAGACGAGCATAATGCATTCTCGTTTTCTGTAGACACGTAGTATATTAAGTTCTTTTGATGTGATAATCCTTCGTTAGTTTATGTTTCTCAAGCATCTAAGGTCGTTGGTTTTATCAGAGTATAAAAGTAGGCATATTAATTATTAATATTCTCATTAGTTGCTTTGGAATTATGACCCGTGTGTAAGACAAAGTCGGTTTACCATCTATGAGGGTTAAAAAAAAAACACCAAACATAACATCACGCCTATTTATCCCCGAAAGGGTAGGCAGAGGTGCACATTTCGGCACTTAATACCACTGTACAATGTAACACCCACTTTTCACTATTTATGTTATGAGTCCCATGTAATAGCCTATTGCCAATACCGGACACATTTTCAGACTCCGCGCTATTATTAAGATTTTTAAAACCCAGTAATACTTTGCCGATCCCAGGAATCGAACCCAAGAACCCTTGCCCGGCAGTCACACTTGCGACCCCTCGGCCAACGACGCAGTGGTCAATGAGATCAGAAACTTAAACCTACGTCTTCTTGTGAATTCCACTATATATTCTGTGTGATGGTAACTAACCCTGGTAAGTAACTAACAGGTTTTTGTTTAGGTAAAGGATTGCTATAATCAATTGTCGTAAAATGTCGTGGTGGCCCGGAGGTTTAAGACGCCCACTTCTCATGCATGAGGGTGCGGGTTCGAAACCTACCAACGGCAAGTACCAATGTGACTTTTTCCAAGTTATATGTACTTTCTAAGATTATTTAGACACCACTGACAAACGGCGAAGGAAAAACATCGTGAGGAAACCTGGACTTATAATTTCTAATTATAAGTTTGAAATCGCCAACCCGCATTGAGCAAGCGTGGTGATTAATGCTCTAACCTTCTCCGTGTGAGAAGAGGCTTTGCTCAGCAGTGGACATTTATAGGCTGTTGATGATGATGATAATCAATTGCTATAAAATATGAATAAAAACACCCTTAGATAATATAGTGGTAGTTATGACACTTAAATTGATATTTAAGAATATCTGTTGGTGTTACCAACAGATATTCTCAGTGCAGGCATATCAAATACCTATTTTCGTGCCGAAATAGAATTTGATACTGAATGATTAATTGGTCTAAGTCTCTTCAGTAATATTAAATTATTCGATATGGAAATGAATTTTGACACTAGATTTATGAGTCTAGTGGACGTTGGAGCGTTTATTAAAGGTAAGGTCCTTAGATTTTGTTAATTAATGTCTGCCTTGTTCAAGGGTAGTAGCTGTTCAACCGTAGTATTTGTTGAGATCTTGATTTGGTGTCTAGAATCAGATATACATACATATACTCCTATCCTTACTAATATTATAAATCGGAAAGTGAGTTTGTTTGTTTGTTCCGCTTTCACGTCGTAACTACTAAACCGATTGCTTTGATTTTTTGCAGACGTAAAGTTAGAAGTCCGGATTAAATAATAGGGTACTTTTTATCCCAGAAAAATTTGATATTCCCGAGGGAAAACAAAAGTATTGGTATAGATGGCGCTGTGTGTATATGTCACATAGGTTACTTTTATCCATTTGTGACGCAAGCAAAGCCGCGGGTAAAAGTTATTTAGTTATTATTAAGGTTAAACCCATTATGAACTTAATTTCCAGACTTTGTTAAAAGTGAGACTTTTATAACATAAATGTAAAAGGTGATGTCATAAATTATAAGCATTGCACCCGTGCGAAGCGGGTGCTAGTAATAAATATTTTAGAAATAGCTAAAAGCTAAAACATTTGACTAGACGACAATTTCTGTGTATATCTATACTTATAATAAATCTGTAGAGAGGTCAATTCTGTACATAAAATATATTTAAAAAATAACTATCAAGGGGTGGTTAGGGATCGCTACTGATGCCAAAAATGCAATCAGTAAAATTTTTGTCTGTCTGTCTGTCTGTCTGTCTGTATGTTCGTTATGGAAACAAAAACTACTCGACGGATTTTAACGAAATTTGGCACAATTATTCTTCATACTCTTGGGCAGGTTATAGTATACTTTTCATTACGCTACGATCAATAGGAGTAGAGCAGTGAAGGAAAATATTGGGAAAACGGGAGAAGTTACTCCATTTTTTAAGCTTCCGTCGCGTGTGCAGGCTTATAGGTTAAAGCTACATAGAAATCATGTAGGACGGAAATATTCTCCTTAAAATTATATAAAAAATATTCCTCGACAGCACATGTCTATCTTTTATGGTTGACTCACAATAACACGTGAATCTCCCGATAACTTAGCAATTCGGTGATTTCTGATTGTATTTGTCTACTCTAACGTTTACATTACTCATTCATAGACTTTACGCTATAACTGAAAGGCCAATGGTTTAAATTAGCTTGACTCGATATCAAAAATGAAAATATGTGAGTTTATGTGTATGTTTGTTACTCAGTCATATTAAAACGACTGAAGGGACCAGAATGAAATTCGGAACAGAGGTAGATTATGGTCTGAAGTGATACATAGGCATTTTACCCCCGGGATCGCGGGCGAAGCCGCTGGCAGAAGCTAGTACGAAATAATTTTTAAACTCAGTTTTATACCACAAAAATTCAAATAAAGACGATCATGCATCAAACACATGAACGGAATTTCCAGCAGAATTTTTCGCATCTGGCTTATTTTTCATACGAATTGAGTGTTTCAACGCCAAAAATTTACTCAACGCTCAGCGTCGACAAAAAATTCATTATTCTACGCTTTCAATTGCACACATAATAAAAACGTGATGTTTAAATCTAGTTTGTTATGGTTTGAGCTTTTAGAATTTTAAATAGGAACGTTTTAGTATGTATATACGAGTACGTGTTTCAGCTTTACAAACTGCCAGGATTATGTTATACGTCTGTGGAGTTATAGGGTGGTTGATTACTTTATTACAGTTGAGATTTTAAATGTGTGTGTGTGTGTATAAATAGTAGAATATTATTTTAATACTCTTTTTTAAATATATACTAAAAAGACCACCCCGTTCTTACCGGAGCCCCGGCAACCTGTTAAGGGCCGATTTTTCAATACTCAGTTAAATTTTATCAGAGGAATAACTCTGAATATTTGACATCTCTTCCATACTAATATCTGTCAAATGTCAATTTTTTTCTACAGTATCCTAAGTCTTCCGCGATTTTGTATGGGGCATCGGCCCTATTGGGCTCCAACTGGCCTGATGGCTCTTTGAGGTGCGTGCGGAACACGACGTGCGGGTCTGGTTCTGATCGGGCGGCAAGCTACCCTTGCTCGCCGTCCGTAGATCCTTTAACATATGTGATGGTGTTTTTATTTATAAATTTAAATGTAATAATGTATTTTAGTACATACACCAACAAATTTATACCACCCATTGTAGTTACACATTCTTTTTATGTTTATTTTTCTTTGTATGTTTTATGGTGTACAACAAAGTGTATAAACAAATAATATCGTGAAATAGATGCCAAGTAGCCTATCAGCAAATTGATATTTCCGTTTTGATATCTCCAATTTAGCATGCACTGAATGAGATCTATTCTAGTTTCGGCTTCTAAAAGGCAATTAATTGGCCAGCCCCTTTCTATATATAGCGAATCAGAAGTGCCAAGTGTGGTATCGAACTTCCGTGAAGAAGTAATTGCCTTTCTGATTGTCAGAGCCAGAATTATGCCTCTATTTCCTCTCCTTTCATTTTAACGAGGACGATAGTCAATACAGAATCATGCCAATTTTTCTGCTATAGCAAAAATGAAATGTAACATAAATTTGGATAGACCAAATACCGTCAAACTATTTACATTCAAAATGTTAGGACTGATAAGGTAATTCAGTCCAATGCCATTAGTAATTTAACTATGTATGAATAACCCATATAGACTCGAATAATAAACACAGATATTAGTCCCAATATAGAAAATTTAGACAGTCAAAATCTAATAAAGATTTTCCGACTCACAAATTCAAAGATTTCATAAGAGTCTAAAGTAACCAAACGGTCCCAGACTACTTCAAATTGAATTTAAAACAAAAAGTCTATTCAGCCCTATAGTCAATATTACCTCTAGAAAGCACTATAGTTTATACAAAGGTCGATTGTTTCTATCCTAAGTCAATAGCTTAGCGATTCTAGGAATTACAAATCGATCATTCGTCAGTTCCTTTGCGTCATTTATCGAGTTGAAGCCTATATAATCATTGGTTTCTATATAAATCAGGTCAGTATATAATATAGGTAATCGATTGTTGTTCCAACATTATAATCTATTGTTATATTATATGCGTTGTTGTTAACGAAAAGCTTTTAGTATAACAAACATTATATTAAGTAGAAATGTGAATACAAGTTTCTATGTTGAACTAATTTTGATTATATGTATCGACAACAAAAATAGACATAATACTGATAGACAGAGCACGTATACCTACTGTGCTAATAAGTTTTGATTATTTAAACAAACCTTAGTTACAAAAATGATTAATTTCAACAGTAACCAGGAATTTTAACATTAATATACTTGGTCACTGAGTAGTATTATAGTATTGGCTTATTAATACTATTTAATACCCATGTATTCGCTTCTTAACTCGTCGAGTACCGGTTTTATAGACACAATTAAAGAACAATAGGTCGCGGTCACCGGTGACCGCTTGGTGTTTGACAGTTTAATAGTCTAAAATTGTTTCTTTGCTGCCTCGTTGGCCAAGTGGTCGCAAGTGCGACTGCCGGTCAAGGGGTCTCGGGTTCGATCCCCGGGTCGGGCAAAGTATTACTGGGTTTTTAAAAAAAATCTCAGTAGTAGCACGGAGTCTGGAATTGTGCCCGGTATATGGCAATAGGCTCACCCCCTATTACATGGGACTCATAACATAAATAGTGAAAAGTGGGTGTTACATTGTACAGTGGCATAATGTGCACCTCTGCCTACCCCTTCGGGGTTAAAAGGCGTGATGTTATGTTATATATGTTATGTTATGTTTCTTTGAATTTCCTAGGGACTAAACTCAATACGTTCCGAACACAGTTTAATACTAATAGCAATCACGAACTAAATTACTGTTTGTCATTCCGAATTGAGTGTAAAACTACGTATTTTGTCCTAAATTATTGATCGGAGTTAATTTTTCCTAGACATGCGAAGAGGTGATCAGTGATTTCGACATTGTACTAAATTGATAGCTTTTATGATGTTTGTAGAAAGTTTAGTTACCGGTAGTAATTGATAACCAAGTTATGAAAAACATGGTAATGGTTGGCCTAAAAATGACGAGGGAGGAGTGGGGGCTGAGGAAGGTCACAAGGCTCCAGATTCTGTGGCATTCAAAAAAATTCGGTTTCGAACATTGGGAAACTGAACCCATGACTATTAACAGCCTATAAATGACCACTGCTGAGCAAAGCCTCTTCTCACACGGAGAAGGTTTGAGCATTAATCACCACGTTGGCTCAATGCGGGTTGGCGATTACAAACGTATAGGTAATTAGAAGTTATAATAACATTTTTATAAACCTTTTAACCTTCTGATAACATTTTTGGTCATTGTAAATCAATTGGGATGATGACAGGATGTGAAAATTAAAAACATAATTAGTCCGTAAGTTAGGTAATGAAAAAATATTAGACACGTATTTTTTTATTTTGTCGTATAATAAAACAATACATAGAGAAAATGAATCAAAGTTTAGGAATGGGGGCTAAAACGTCATTTCTACGTATAAAATGTACATAGAAGTGACGTCACGTGACATTTCAAATCAATATATCGTCGAAGTATTCGTTTCAGTAAGAAAATAAAAAATACGTGTCTAATGATTTAAAATAATCTACCAGACGGACATTAAAATAAAATTAGGCATCTACCCTATTATAAAAGTCATGACGTTACGTAAACATTTATATGATTCAGTTTATCGTAATCAGAATAATGTAAATTTTCCATACAATTTCAACTAAATTGAACAGAATGGCATTTCCAGTTTCAGGTTCACTGAAAACATATAAACATATTATTGTATTATAAGTGTCAGACTCTGAATGACTAAAAACCACCCCGTACTCCTGCACTTCGAGCCGGAGCCCCGGTAACCCGTTATGTTCTGGGTATGTGTAATGGTTACGCCTAGATTTTTTTAGTTACTTTATTTTTTGGAAGCTCCAGAGTTTAAGTATTTTATCATTAAATTTGATGGACCGACGTTTGACCACTATATCGCCTGTTGGTAAGCGTAAGGTTTACGATGGAACACGTCGACTTATTTGCAACCTATTCACACTCGGGCCTTGAAGAGGTTATGGCCAGAATTTTGGTTTTAGTAAAATTAAAAAAGAAATAGTTTGAACAATACTTGCTTCGTCTTTGTAAGTCACCACATAAGATAAAACTGTGAATTCAAAGAAGCATTTTACCTTACAACTGATAATGATAACCACTCGAATTCGTTTCGTCCACACACCATAAGGTTTCCAATATGGCCGCATTTCCAATAGAAAACTGAGTTCTGTGATTCTCTGTATAATTCTTGCATTTCTAGATAGATAACTGCCTGGCTGACTCGTTACTGGCAAGGATCGTGCCTTTTATCCCCGAAAGGGGTAGGCAGAGGTGTACAATGTAACACCCACTTTTCACTATTTACATGTATGTTATTTGTCCTATGTAATAGGGGGTGAGCCTATTGCCATATAACGGGCACAATTCCAGACTCCGTGCTACTACTGAGAATTTATAAAACATCAGGAGTACTTTGCCCGATCCGAGAATCGAACCCGAGACCCCCTTGCCCCTTACCCTTGCAAAGTATTACGTCGAAAAACCGACGTGAAATAACACTGTGTAAAGCTGTGGTGTCACTCCGGTTGATCCGGCCCATTCGTGCCGAAGCGTGGGAGAGCCATTTCCCACACTTAATTTTTAATCTTACCTATTCTAATTATTTACCTTCATTTTTGATCGAATTTTCTGTTTGTACCTCTGCCAGTAACTGAATAGTATAAACCTTTATACAGAAAATACTCGTAAATTACCCAAGTGGCAATAAAGGAGCTTATTGTCAAGGAAAACTGTTTTAAGTGGTTCCACTTTCCTATAATTTCAAGTAGCGATTACATTTTTAAGTACGTAAAAAGGCTCTGTGTTTGTAGTCTTAAATAACTAGAATATAGGTTGAGATGCAATTATTTTTTAAAGCGTTGCTCTATACTACCCTTTCCTCCTGTGTCGAGGGTGTCTTTACAAACATACAAGTTCACATACACATGACACCCAGACCCGAATCAACATTTTGTGGATCACACAAAGAGTTACTCCGTGCGGGAATCGCACCCGCGACATGTTACGTGGCAGTCGGTTGTCCAGCCACCGTACCGACCGTAATAATTAGAATACGCAGAATGTCCATAATTTATGAAATTGATTCCGTTTAATAAGAGGTAGGATTACTAGCAGATAATTCTAGAATTGGAATAATGTGAAAACCGAGCCGATTGTTAATATGTATACTGCTAAACCTTGTTAATACAATAGTTAAATTTCGTTTACACGCTTTCGGGTTACTCGCGTAACTGTTTGACAAGGAACTCGACTAGTTTCAAGGCATGCTAGAGGCTCATATTCATGAGCAGCATTCCACGACCCGCGACGCGGTGACTGTCCCGCTGCTACCTGCTGTCAGTAAACAGTTACATGAGTAAGCCAAAAACATAATAATTAATTAGTATGTCTCACGAAAGTTTTATTAGATTCATATCATTTTGATTTTGCAACAAGAACGTAGGTTTTTACAGTTTTTGCGAAGTAGCTACTTAAGTATTTGATTTAGGTGTTTTTGGCAATAAAATTAAATAGCGTAAATAAAAGTGAACAATATTCTTGGCTAGTTAAACGAGTTACAAAAACATAAATCACTACAAAAAACAGCATTAAGTCAAAAAACAAAAATAAAGAAAAAACGAAACACTAAAAACCCAACACAGATTAATGAATTAGTCGATGTAGCAACAATAGAGGGCGCCACGTTGACATTACCAATGAAAGTTATTACGCTTACCATTCTGAGCACCCATTTATTATACCAAAGGCACTCAACTATTGTTTCGAGGAATGAGGACCGAATCAAATAGAACAATGGCGAATTTCTGTTCACCGTCTTTCAACAACTTTAATATTTGTGACTTTGGAATCAATTAGACTTGTATAAGTTGAATTTTAATTGAAACCTTATTATGGCACTTATTCAAGGACGTGCTTGAATTTTCCGTATCTGAATTTAAAAGAGATTCAGGTGAAGTAATTAGTTCGATCATTAAGGAGGCAATATGGGTTTATTTTAGGGGGGGAAATCATACTATGACTTCTCCCGCCTGGGTGAGGAGAGAGGGAGTGTCAGACTGACTATAAACCACCCCGTTCCTACTCCTGCACTTTGAGCCAGAGCCCCGGCAACACGTTAAGTCTATCCGTATCTGAGTTTAAAAGAGATTCAGGTAAAGTTACTAGTTCGATCATTAAGGAGGCAATATGGGGGTTGCCGAACGTTTTCCGGGAGTTTTAAAAATTGGTAATATTATAGATTTTGACGTACTCTTTCTGATTTTCATTTTGCACGTTCGTACTTGCGCCACTCGCGTCGCCATCTTTGCAAAATTGGGGCCAAAAACAGTTTTTTGCAATATCTCTTTTCCTGTACATTTTAGGAGAAAAACGTTGTTTACAAAATAAACAACATACAATTTCCTAATACTTATTCCTATTTATGGTAACTGTAACAATTTCCAAGAACAATTATTATTATAAAAGTAATTATCAGGTTTTGTTTGGTAAATTCAGTCCATTTTTCCAAGAAGTCATTTAAACATTACTAACGATTTTACGCTTGAATATACATATTTTGTTGTGTTAAATTCGGAATACATTTTTTGATATCGACGTATTTGCTAGTTTTTCTACTTGATAGGTACAAAATAGGTATTGGTATTAATAATTTATACAATAAATAAAAGTATATTATTCAAAAAATCTGTTTTTACAATCATCATTTTTGATCAGAATTGTTGTATTTATTGGATCTTGGTTAGAATAAGTCATAAATTAAAATATATTATATGTAATAATTAATAAGTGAATACTGAAATAAGTATATTGTAAGTATTTGTAAGACTGATGACCACACTATTGTATTGGATTAGTCTGTAATGGTAGTTGTTAACATTAAATAAATAAATAAATAAATAAATCATCGTCACAAGTGTCACAGGACATCTATCATTAAACACAAGGACGTCGAAAAAAAGGCGGACACACTCACACATACCATTGGTTACTACGTTGCCTTAATTAAGAAAATGACAGACAGGTGTCCTTCGTGTCAATGTGTGTATGTTCTGCGTGTAAGTCTATAGTAGCCAGATGACACAGTCGTTGTTTCAAGAGACTTTTTTACGTCCGCCTTTTTATCAACATTCTTGGGTGAACATAAGTATTTATTGATTTATTTATTCATATTGCACAATGTACAATAATAAAAAGTATTACATACAACTAATTCAGTATTCTAAATAGATTAAAAATCAATTATGTGCAAGCAGACATTTTATGATCTAGATTACTTTAGTCATAAAAGATAAGTATCATACGTAAATTATAATATATCTTTAAGACATACCTCTGCGTTGGCTGCTGATTTTATAGCTATTTCTGACTAAGATTTCAGCTTCCAATAAAAATAAACTTGCAAAGAGCTTCATCAGGGTTTTTAGAACCTCATAAATGAACCTCAAATGACAGCCAAAGTTTATCAGGAGTCTTTAAAAAAGAAAGTGCATATAGAAAAACAAATAAAAAGAAAAAATGGAGTACCAGTCGCTGTCTTGAGTAAACTGATTACACCCATCGCATTTCCACCGAACCGTCATTCTGAGTAAGGAGAAAGGGTTTTATGTGTTTTTTTATTACACCACCTTTTGCATCAAAGTTTATACAACTTCAGTAAACAGGTCTCGGGAATTTCGATGCTTCGTAAATGTAAAATGAAAGTTCGCTTCGGTGTGATAGTCGGAATATAACACTTGTATTTGTGACATTTGTATTTTTATATTTTTTAAATTAAGATATACCTTTTTCTCGTGACTTATTTGATTTTCTTTTTTAATAAGAACACTTAAGATAATTTGAATTTATTTTAAGACTCATAAGTTGTAAAGGTCGTGGGGTTATCCACATTTATCCCTACATAGTAAGACATTATAGGTTCTATAAAAGTATGCATAAAACCTAGAATGTTACTTATTCAAGCTTAGTGGCTGGTTACAACGCAAATGTTGAGAACTAAAATTTACATTTACATTGCACCATGTTTGTTTTAACCAAGGAACGTGCGTCGAAAACTCGTCTCAAAATCACAAATACTTATGTGCCTATGTGCACTGTTATAATCTATTAACGTATCCAAAAAATACAGATCCTAAGGGCATCACTGCGGGGACCGCCCTGAGGACACGGTGGAACACACAGTGGGAGAATGCCCTGCGTGGGCTGAGCACCGCCGTGCCCTCAGGGTAGTGATCGGCGATGGCGACCTCTCGCGTCCGGGCCTAGTGCAGGCCATGATGCGGAGCGAGGGGGATTGGGATGCCGTCTCCTCCTTTTGCGAAGCAGTCATGCTAGGTAAGGAGGAGGCGGGACGCGTGAGGCAGCGAAGCGCTGTCTTCTCGCAACCCAGCCATCGCGAAGGACACACCGGGCGTCGGGGATCGCGAGACGATCTCCGGCCACCGTAAGCGCGGGCCTGCGGACGGCGAGCATGGGTGGCTCCCCGTCCGACCAGAAACAGACCCGAGCGTACGGCGCGTCGCGTTCCGCGCGCGCCTCAAAGAGCCATCAGACCACCACAGATGGGGCCCAATAGGGCCGATGCCGATTCGGAGTCGCGGAGAACCTAACGGGTAACCGGGGCTCCGGCTCGACGTGCAGGAGAAGGAACGGGGTGGTTTTTAGTCAGTAAGAGTCTGACACTCCTGACACTCCCTTCCGCCTCACCCAGGCGGGAGCAGTCATTCGATGATTTTCCCCCCTTAAAAAAAAAGGGCCTACGAGCTACTGGTCTTTGTCGCATTTAGCATCGATACAGTCACAAAGTGCATATAAAAGTAACACACGTTAGTAGCAATGCTGTTGCGCTTCGGTGATTGCGCACAAAAAAGAATTTCGTGGGTAAGCGGCCTAAGTTATGATATTGACGTCATTACCAAACA
The DNA here is from genome assembly GCA_902850265.1 of Spodoptera littoralis. Lineage (NCBI taxonomy): Eukaryota > Metazoa > Arthropoda > Insecta > Lepidoptera > Noctuidae > Spodoptera > Spodoptera littoralis. The sequence goes on from LR824544.2 coordinate 12,230,952, forward strand.
AAAGTAAAAGCATCACGTCACTCGTCACTCAACCTCACAATAACAATCGAAGGAATTGTCGTCAAATCGTCAAAACACGAAATAACAAAAGCCATTCGCACAAACAATCGACAGCTTTAAACACTTTATTATTCTGAACTCAACTCCTTTGTACCCAAAGCGGCATTTGCAAAACAAAAACTGATTCCAAAACCGTATAATAAGCCAACACTTATACGCATGGCATTGTGAAAGTTAGCCTGATGTTTGATAATAATTGAAAAAGTTATTGAATAGCACAAAACCTTTGTGAATCATATTATTTATTCCCGACTTCGCGAAATAAATTACAATTTCCAACGTACTGTAGAGGTCGCTTTGAAAGCTTTTAAAAGTATCTGCGAGGAATTTTAATTTTCGCTGTGAGAAATATACGTAGCGTGTCTACGGTTTTTTTTTGTTCTGTGCAATTATTTTAACAGGACTCAATCGATTGGTTGTTGTTCGTTGAGTAAACGATGGAATAGCTGTTGTAGTATTTTTATTATCTCGTGTTTTAAATGGATGAGCTTGATGAGGTTGATGTTTGTTTTATTTTTTTGCATGGTGCAATACAGAAGAATTTGTTATTATTTTGTTCAGTATACCTAAGTAAAACTAATTCGTATTCATTATCCACTAGAAAAGTTAGTACAGATTAGAAAAAAAAGCTTCTGCCCACGACTTCGTACGCGCAATCCTATTTTCTCCCGGTCCCGTAGGATTTTCAGGACATTTTCTGTCATAAGAACTTTCTCCTGACAATAACAATCAAAACAAAAAAAAACAGCCAAATCGGTCAAGCCGTTCTCAAGTTATGGCGTGACAACGGGAAACGGGTTTCATTTTTATACCTCTATACATAGATTCATGAAGAAGGTTCGTTTAAAATTGAAGAAGAACGCAAAAACTCAATGCCAATCAAATTGAAATTAGAAATAAAAGGATGGGAGAAAAAGAAACGAAGTCGGTAACATTTTATAAATAGGAGATAAGTTTGACCAGCACAGGAATTGAGCCGTCAAACTTGAAACTGAATAGACTATCGGAATAAACTATTTGGCTGTATTGTGTCCATTGCGCTATTGTTAGGGAGAATTGATAGTTTTGTCGTACAATGTAAAATAGGTGCTATGGCGAATAAATCGATCTTTTGTTTGAATATTCTACTCGATATATGCCAATACAAGTTAATATTGCTGATAGTGAATCCGTAAAACAAGGTCACCTCACCAAAGGAGTTTTGATACGATAAAAAAGTAAGTAGGTATGAAAAAATAAAAAAAAAACAGTTTTTTAAACCTATCAACAGTTCGTTATCAGTTTTAAAGACTTTTGCAATTTTTCAATGTCGAAAATTCGAAAAACTAAGCACTATGCTCAATTTCTAAGTGTGGGGAGCCATGCTTTGGCACGAATGGGTCGGCTCGACCGGAGTGATACCACGGCCTCACAGATAACCGACGTGAAGCAACGTTTGCGTTGTGTTTCGTCGTATGAGTGAGGTTACCGGAGGTCCAATTACCCTCCCCTTCCCCAATCTCCCCAATCTCTGAATCCCCAACGATCCTCAAACTCCTAATCCCGAAAAGGCCGGTAACGCACTTGTAACGCCTCTGATGTTCCAGGTGTCCATGGGCGACGCCGATTGCTGACCATCAGGAGATCTGTCTGCTCGTTTACCGGCTTATGACAAATAAAAAAAATTGAACCAAATTCAGGGAGTCTTACTCTGTTCAATGGACAAAATGAGGCAGTCAGTTTGACATGGTAATCAAAAAGTACTTTTTCGATTACAAACAATTGAAATGTTTCTAAATCGTAAAACAAACGTTAACACGAATGCTCGTTTCATATTTCATAAAAACTGATGTTTTTATTCATATGCATGCACGCATGAATATTTTTCTATTGCCATTACTGAGTTGAAATATTTCAACTAAAACGCTATGAAATGAAAATAAAAAAGAGGAATAGTCAAATACAATTCTATCGCGATCCACATAGATTTAAATTAGAATAAAAAATGGAATATTTGAAATTTGTTTTCTATTTGAACGTATATATTAATTTTATGAGCCTATAATGCCTGTAAAATCTAACCCAAATTCTCGACTACCTCGTTGATGAAGTTATATTAAATATTTACTAAAAATAGCGAGTTATTTACGTGAATATACTGGGAAAAACTCTACTAGTTTCAAACCACAGAGGGGTTCTTCCTCATGAGCAACGTGCGCGGTCACAGCGATGTCACGCAGCCTACTGACTAGCGTTGGCGCTCGCATTGGTGTTGCTACTTGCGCTGCGAGCCCACCGCGCCCTCTGCCGGATACCACGAGCTTTTGCTTCCTACTCCGGCGGCGGCGCGTTGCTCCCGATTCTTAATGCTCAGACCTGTAACGTTACATTACACGCGAATGCTCCCGGTGAGGGAACACCTTTATATATGATAATTACTGCGTTCCCACTCGGAATACTAACTAAATGTTTTATGCTTATCAGTCACACTGGCAGCCGACCAAATATTCAGGTATTATTATATTACTATAAAATATTAAAAAAATATTTCAGTATTTTTTTATGTGACAAGCCACAGCCTCCGAAATCGGCTACAACTTTTGTAAGCCAGGACCTATAGTAGATACAACCATAAAAACACCGGAACACTGTACTCCGGTACGTTCGAGAGCCATGAATAACTGTGTACTAAGTCAGAAGATATTATAAGTTTAAGAAAAAAAATTATAGTAGAAGTAGTAGAGAATTGAATTCTCTTGGTGAATTAATACAGGAGACAGAATGACTTAAATGTAAAGGCGCAGATATTCAGGTATGCTGCCTCTAGTTCTTTTCTCACCAGATACATTACATAACAAGCAACAATAAGAACAGACACTAATATAGGACCTAAAATCTCGTCCCTAAATCGTACCCAAAAATTCCAACGTAAGTACCTCATTAAAATTTATCACCAATTACAAAACAGACGAGAAATGCCTTTAGAAAAGCTGGCAGACTAAAATATAAATTCTGTATGTATGTATGTATATACGTGAACCATCACAGTGAGCGCCACCTGTCTTCAGACATTAACATATTCTATGCAGAGCAACGAGTATTACCAAAGGCTGTTGTTTCCTTAAGGGTACCTATTTTACATTGTACAGAATCTTCTCCGTACCTTAAAGTAAAGGAATTTGGATTAAACACGTGTGTTGTTTTTGTTGTGCTAATTTTACAGCAGCGAAATTTGTGTTTTGTTTAAAGGTGGCAATGTTGATTTTACTTTGACATTATTGGATTGACAAATCTGTACTTATACATTTGACTAAAGAGCTGCCAAACATCGTTTGATATTAAATACGTAGATATAGGAAATGGTTAAATGTATTTCAGAAATAATTTTGATTGATTGCTTATGGAACTTTCCAAAGCATAGACTTACAAGTTGTTATATATAATGAGCTATTTATCTGTGTAGACTATCTACTTTATAATGCTGACTACAAACAAAACTGTATTGACATTTCATCGTTGATTGTCCATCTATATATCTAAGCAATGACTTCCCTAGTGCCATCTAAATGTAACCACTGGTTATTTCTAGCAAATCTGTGTACCTCTCTTACAGTTTTTTAATGAACTTAATAACATGGCAACGTCTACTTTTTAGAAAAAAAGGAATTGACCTTTATACTAAAAATAAATAGTAACAATAACAAATATCGCGTCGGCCTATTGGTTAATCTCTAAAAGCGTCGATATCCATCTTAGGAGGCTGGCGTTAGGCGAATGGATCAACGGCCTGCTACAGAAGTTAGTTCTCCTAGAAACGGCACGTATCGTGAGAAGGGTTCTGACTCTGCTCATTCATGCTCCCGCTACTGGTTGGCTCCTATTTTTTTAATATTTTTAAATAATTTTTGTTTTTGTTTGTTAAGTTATTTATCTTAAGTTATTTATGGAGAATTTTAAATAAATATATGGAATAATAATTAAATAAATACTACATCCTAAGCAGATATTTCTGCCGAAACCAGAAAATACTTCAATTCAAACCGCAAACCTCATTCAGCCGTTCACCTACATCAAAAATATTCGCACTTCATAGATTATTTCATACCTCATATAAAACCTTTTTCTTATTTCAAAGAAGTCTTGTTTCCAATCCCAAGGCATTGAGGTCGGGTTATCTTTCTTTATGTGTCTTAAGGCATCAGTTGGTTGCTTAGTCATAATCAATTTTATTGAAGTCTTTAACCTCTTCTATAATATTATTGTAGACATTAATATTAACTGAATAATATAATATGATTAGTGTGATACATTTGAATGCCTAATAATAAATAGGTGCCTATATTATCTTAGTTAATATTGTTAGTTCCAATTTTTACAAAAAGAATCAAACGTCAGGATCAATTTTTTTTACGGGTTCCAGTAGTGCTGATACCCAAAATGGAGCCGCGGCAGGCCTAACGGGTTGCCGGGGCTCCGGCTCGAAGAGCAGGTGTAGGAACGGGATGGTTTTTAGTCAGTAAGAGTCTGACACTCCCTCTCGCCAACCCAAGGCTAGAGAAGTCATTGGATGATTGTCCCCTCTTAAAAAAAAAATAAGGATCAAATTTTACAGTCATGCTAAGTCTAATAAATTTTATCCCTTTCTTAGTCTCAAAATTAAAAGCAGTCTTAACTAAGTTGCTGCTGGCTTAAACAATGATATGAAAGAGATCTCAAAAAATTACACTGTTTGACTATTGGTAACAAACGGAATTTTGAAAAAACATTCCTAAAGCTAAACATAATTGTTACTAATTAAGAAAAGTCTTACAAATGTTTTAATAAGTAGTAGGGGCCAGAAGAATACCAGCACAAGACCCTGTCTTACACATCCTGAACTGGTCTCATTTCAAAGGAGACTTGGGACATGATAATGTACCCATTCGTATTTATAAACTATGTGTAAAATCTGTATATGTCACCTTTTTTATGGGATAAGCCGGTAAACGAGCAGACAGATCACCTGATGGTAAGCAATCGGCGCCACCCATAGACACTAGAAACACCGAAGATGTTACAAGTGCGTTTTTGGGAATTGAGAATATGAAGATTGTAGGGGATTCGAGGTTTGGGGAGACTTCCGTTAACCTCACTCACATGACGAAACACAACGTAAGCGTTGTTTTACGTCATGGTACACGCGCATGGTTCTCCCACACTGAAAAACCTAATTTTAGCGTGTGTAATAAAGATTTTTGTTTCTTTTTTTATGTTTATTTAAAACCAAACTTAACTAATTAACCATCCTAATAAAGTTAACTATATACATAAGCTTGATTACTTAGTAAAATAATATTAGATTACGATACTAAGGCATAAAACGAAAATCCATAATTACTTTTCCTAAGAACGTTCTGAACCATGAAATCCTCTTTCAATATAAGCACTTCTATTATTCCCTTTTAATAACCAATTAACTAAATATAGAATATCTTGGAAGCAAATCAATTGACTGAAATTAATCAGTATTCAATACTCTTATAATAATCTGATCATAATATTATTCTTCGTTGTAACTTAGGGCTTGGATTTCTAGATACAATTAATTCTGTATCGTCTAGCTTATCTAGGTCTAGCTTCGTTGATGTCTAAGTAAAATCGTGATCTATGAGATAATACCACGCCTTGCCGCCCCGAAGGGGTAGGCAAAGATGCACATTATAATATATATATAATGTAACACTCACTTTTCACTATTTATTTTATGAGTCCCATGTAATAGGGGTGAACCAATTGTCATATTGGGCACAATTTCAGACTGCGTGCTACTAACTGAGCTTTTTTAAAACCCAGCAATATTTTGCTTAACTCGGGAATCGAACCTGAGATCCCGAGAGAACAAGGCAGTGGTCTATGAAATCTGAAACTTAAACCTACGTCTTCTTGTGAATTCCACTATATATTCTGTATGATGGTAACTAACCCTCCGGAATCATCATCAACAGGTCTTTGTTTAGGTACAGGATTACTATAATCCAGAATTCTAATTCGCATATTAAAAGGTATATCAGAAAACGTTGCTTGTCGATAGCTGTGACACGTGTGGTCCCTAAATTGTTTGATGTCTTGTACCAAATATTATCAAATAGGTACTAAAACTTAATATTGTTCCAACTTCAAAAATCTCTCATAATTCAGTCATCCCGACCAAGACAGTGATTGTAACGATACCCACGGGAAGAATAGGAATAGTTTTAAAATAAAAAAAATCTATTCTACCTTCACTTATTCTTTTCTATACTTCATTTATTTTTTTAAGGGGGGAAAATCATCGAATGACTGCTCCCGCCTGGGTGAGGCGGAAGGGAGTGTCAGACTCTTACTGACTAAAAACCACCTCGTTCCTTCTCTTGCACGTCGAGCCGGAACCCTGGTTACCTAAACTTATTAAGGACATAACATGGGTCACTAAATACCCCTTCGTTAGAAAAACAAAGGCAATATTATCTTATGTTAATGAGGAGACTCCCAACACATCTGTCTCATCACATAATAAAGCCGTTTCATTCAAAGCTTGCGAACTTCCTTTGGAGTAATTCTCAACTAATTTCACATCGTTTTTTTGCACCAAAACCATATGTAGGTACCACGTGAAAACTGCCAACTCGAAAACCCTTTTCACATTTACACTGGAGAGGACCGTTATCCTGTTAAATCACTCCATTTATAACTGTGCGTTCAGACATGTGGATTCAGCGTTTCGGAATTAGCGGGCTTAATTTTCCATGTACTAGTCGTCGTTTTTTAAGTAGTGAAGGCGAAAAAAGGGGGCAGACACGGGACTAAATTTGAGCTGCCCTTAACATCGTGAGATGAGTTTCTAAAAGGTTTTTTGAGTTTGTTTTGTTTACAAATTACTTTTTGCATTGTTGTTTGTATAAGCGAATTTAATTTGGAATTGGATAGGATTTTGGGTTTACACAGCGTTTTAGGGGTTATAGCGTTTTCTCTCAGAGCAAAACGATGGTACTTTTCAAAGGGAACGTTTTGACAAACGATACAAGATGAAGACATTTAATGGTTTCACATTATTGATTCTAATAAATAAGGAAAATGGACTCTTTACACCTGAGTTAAATATCAGAATTCTCTATAGTCACAGTCACACTTCAATACTAGAATAGAATGAAAGACTAATATCAATTGTGGAATACAACACTGACACATCCGAACCAACCTTGCACATACGGAACAAAACACAACCGTCTGTCATATTTCAAAACAAATTACTACCGTTACATCCCACCCTCTCTTGACTCCTGAACTCGTCCTAATGTTGAAAAATGTTAGTTTAATTTCCTTCCATATGCCTCTGTCAGACCATTTATTTGGATATAACTCAAGAGCTTAATGTACCGGGAAATATGCTGAGCTGTGTTGTGTGTACGTCGTAAAGATATCTGTCTATACCGTCTGTTTTCAACCTTTTTTCATTTTCATCGAATTTGACCGGAGTACCTTTATTGTTTGTTTTGGATACATCGTTTTGTTGTGTTTTAGTGGTTTTCCATGAATCAATTTTGTAAGTGGTAATATATTTCTGGCTTTCCTTGTTAGCGAATCACTTAAACTAAAAGTTTTACTTACAAGTTGGACAGTTTTAACTATAACTGTAAGTTATATCTAATGGTCCTGTTTCGAAAAGACAACTCGTAGAATGTTAGTTGCCATGAATTTGTGTCGATGTCATAAATTTTTCAATAGCTTCCGTAGAATCCGAAGATTCAAATCAAAACATCAATCACATGTAATAGTCGGTATTATTAATACTTTTTTCATGAACATTATATGCCACCTAACTCAACATAAAGCATTATAAATCAATCATTTCCAAGAACACAGAACATTTAGTATTTTTAAGGCTTCCAAAGATCGTTCGCATAATAAAATGAAGAAGAAGAAAAACATATTTCCGTTTCATTTTTGAGGTTTCTCCATTCAGTAAGTAAGTATACATGATTGACTCCAATTTCAATATTAAAACCTATATTGCGTTTCCCTATTATTTTTAGAACAAACAAATCTGTAATTTCGCGAGAGGCTCGTATCCTGAGAAGCTTATGAAAATCAAAGTAGGTATGTTGAAAGTACTCGTGTCGTATTAGCTTCTACAGCCATCGAAGTAACGTTCGAGATTCGGTTTTTGTCTAAAATCAGACCTCCTTTTTGTTTTTCGGTAAGATGTGCTTCAATTTTTTATGTGAGTCGAGATGTAGGTAATGTTTTATCGAATATTGAAAATGAAGATGGTTATTGATTTGCAATATGAGGTGAAAATTCTTGATCTGGTGTTCCAGAATAGGAATTCTAGTGTGATTTTGAGATTTACTATAAGCTTTATTTTAACACTTTATGTACAAATGTATACAATGTCGGACTTCATACCGAATGGCATTCTCTACCAGCCAACCATAACATTTAATATTAAGAATTGGATCATAGACCGTAATGACCATAATGGTCAATTTTAGATGAAATAAAATATTTAAATGAATCAAAATGAAATAATCAGCTTCCTCGGTGTCTTCAAGTTCATCTGCATTTGCCCCAAAAATTCCAAAATGTTCTTCGTCTAAAAATAACCCACGCAATTTTACAAAACAGAATAAAATAACCGAAGTATACATATTTTACACCGCGCATCCACCTAAAGAGAAATAAGATCCTTATCCCATTTGAGTACCACTTTATCACTTTCAATCTTCAAAAGAATATCTAAATACACTCTTGAAAAAGGGACCTTATTCCTAGATACCACAAGCGACTCTTATCTGGCAATAAATCAATTTTCCTTGGCCAGTGAAACAGAATCGGTAAATGACGACCTCAACCTTTGTTGAAGTAATAATACTGATATAGTGAATGCTGTCTTTCTGACCTTTGATGCCACTTTGATTTAATACCTGGACTTTGAGAAAAGGGACGATAAGTGTCCTTTCGATTTCTGAGAATGTTTTCCATTGATGATCTGATGGTAAATTATCATTTATTGAGAGTGTTGTCATTTTGTTAAGTTTAAAAGTTAATGGAATTTTCTACGAATTGAATTAATTTGAATGAAACTGAATGATACTGAATTTGAAATTGACTACTCGGGTGGCGCGGTGGCTGGGCAATTGGCTGCTGTGCAACGTGGGTTCAATTCCCGCACGGAAAAATCCTTTGTGTGATCCAAAAATTTTTGTTTCCGGTCTGGGTGTCATAATATGTTTGTGAAATTGTATGTTTGTAAAAGCACCCACGACACAGGAGAAAATCCTAATGTGGGACAAAGTTATTAAAAAATAATAAAAAAGAAATTAAATTACTGGATTAAAAATTTATGTGGAAGGCATTACAGCTAATAAAATGTTATTTATTATTTTATAAAGAATATTCTGTCTTAATTCCAAATCTACTAATCAAAGCGTATCTAAGGAATGTCGGAAATAATCCTTCGGCTTTGCATATGGTGATTATTGGAGGATCATGGTGAAATAACGCTTCCATCCGTCTTTAGGTAATCCCTTAATCGTTGCTTTTAATGAAGCTCATTAGTAGAAGAAAAGCCCGTTATTTTGTGTATACCAGTTTCCATTAAAATAAACAGCAAATTTATCGATCGTCCAGAAAATTGTGGTAGTAATTTTAACACTCTACAATGATTATCTACAGGTAACCAATATATAATGTTTTGTCTTAAGTCTTGTTTTGATTATTCAAGACACAAGCTACTAGGGTTGACAGGGCGTGAAAATTAAACATCTAATTAGTCCGTCAGCTAGGTAATAAAAAATGTTAGACAAGTTTTTTTTACTTTCTTGTATAAAGTTACAATACTTAGATAAAATGGAGTTAAGTTTAGGAGTGAGAAGTCGTTACGTCACAAAGTGCTACAAAGTCGCACGATATTTCAAATAAATATTTCGTCAAAAGTATTTAATTTTGTGAGAAGAAAAATCGCGTTTAATGTTTTAAATTTGCCTACCAGACGGACATTAAAATAAAATTTAGGAAACTACCCTATAATATCTAACAAATTACATTAATAAAATTAAATGTAGGAAAAAGCAAATAGTGCGAGTGTCACTACTATTACAGACTGGTATAACGAAGCCAACCAGCTACAAAATCCTATTTAAGAACCCTTATCAATATTTGAAGATTTGCAGTAACCACAGCAATAAAATCTCTTTGCAAAACTCGTCAAAACATCACTAAGGACAGATGATACTCAATCTCATAAAACATCTGTTACATGAACAAGATAATAAGCTCCGTCTTTGTATCAAAGATAAAACCGCACTTCAGTTAAGTCGACACCGAAATCAGGATGCAAATACTTGACATCTTCTTCGGATTCCAAAACCTCTTGACATACATCTTCAATCTTCAGGATCTTGTTACACAAAACCTCTGGTATATTATTAGCACATATGTAGGAAGGCTTTTGTATATCCTTGAATATGAGAAAGGGAATAGCACTCTTCGAAGATTAAAAGCTCATATAACAGGATACAAGGCCCTAAGTAGGTTGTGTTTGAAGGATTATTCGTGCTCTACAGATTGAGTTCATCCTATTTAATGATCGCCAGTAATACCTTTGTCAACAAATTTAGTTGTAGGGATTCAGATTATACGAACTCGGATTTACGATACGTTAGTTTCTTGTTGAATCGATTTTGTGTTGTGATCTTGTTTTATATTATTGTGGGACTATTTTGTCTTTAATCTTGTTTAGGATTTGTTGTACTGCCATAATTCTATTGTGTGTTATTAATTCTGGTATTTTCTTTTTATAAATGGTAGTAGTAATGGTGTCAGCTCTAGACTGTATTATTTATTGTCCTTAATGTTATTTTATTTTCGGATTTTTCTAACTAGAATTTGGTGTTACGTCGTTCTCGTACAATCGAACCAACAAAACTATATAACTAGAAAATTGTATTGTTACATGTGTGAACCTGATTGAAAAAGAGTAACTTATGGAGTTTCTTGCTCGTCCTTCTCCATAGGAATCCGCATCTTGGTATGAGCAAATAGTTTTCACTCTTAATTTTTTTTGTTGACTTTCAAAAGCGCCTTGCCTTGAATTTGACTTTGCCTTATTTAACTTATCTCAAAATATACGTATTTAAACGACTTATATATTTTTATCATTTCAGACTTTTTGGCGCCTTGCCTTGAATTTGATTTTGCCTTATTTAACTTATCTCAAAATATACGTATTTAAACGACTTATATATTTTTATCATTTCAGACTTTTTGTTTATACTCTGGCAATAACCCATACTTATGTATGTTTTATTAAAACGAGATTTTGAATTCAATTGCTATTTGTATTAGTCTATTTACATCACTATCATCATCATCAACAGCCGGAAGACGCCCACTGCTGGAGAAAAGCGGGAGGATTTTCTAGTCCTACACTCCATAGTCCTACACGTCGAACGACAACTCGCCCCTTGCATCCACAGTCTCCCCACAACTCTGGAAATGTCGCCGGTCCACATAACGGGAGACCTGCCCATGTTACATCTTCCCACATATCTTCTCTTACATTTATTTCAATTAGACCAGGAAGGCACTTTTGAACGTCAACATAAAAAAAATTAAAGTGAAGCTATTTGCTCATTCCAAGGTGTAGATTATTATGGAGAAGAACGAGCAAGAAACTCTATAGGTCCACTTATTTCATAACTTTCATCTAGTCTTACGGAAAAAAAATTGGCTCTTTGCCTCATCCCTTAAAATATATACGTTCTTAAATTTAAAACGACTATATTCATCATAGATACTCCTGAATAAACACAGTAACATAAATATTTTTTGCTCGAAACCCATTGAATTAATTCTGTTTCAATATACAAAACAGAACTTGTAATTGAATAAGAGGGTGGGTATGTGGAATTGTAATTTAATTTTCCTTATGTAGCGAGGCTTGGTTGAAATATTAAATCTTAGTTTAATACTGAAAATTTAATGTTTTGGTTGTATTTTTGTTATGACTGCCTTTTTAATCTGGTGAGTCTAGTTTTATTTCATATAGTAATACTTCCTATTAGGTAAGTTTTTTTTTAGATTCTGCGATATTACTATGAAATATTCGAAAGGTCAAAAAATGTCAATAATATTTTGCGCGACCTGGGAAACAAATTGTAGACCCTTGCTCGGTAGTTTCACTTGACTTGACTAACGAGTATCCACACCAGACCTCATGCAGGCAGCAAAATTATTTTTTGCATGTACCTATGCAAAAACGTTTTGGGAATTTGACGGTGCGGTCAATCTCTGTAACAATGAAAATGAAACCTTTGAGACAAATTTATTTATTTTATATTTATTTGACCTAAAGCACTTGAAAATACATAAGATTTTTGTCAAAAGTAATCTGAACCTTAAGTATTCGTAATTAAAGAGGAAAATTCAACTAATTAGTCAATAACTGGTTTCAATAGCACGCAATTCAGCTATCCAAGTTTGACGTAAAGTAAACCTTAAATTATAGTCTCAACAAAAAATAATTACATCTTTTGAAACATCGAATGTTCTAAAATACACCCAATTACCTCAATCTAAGTTTGATTTTCCAGTGTACTTACGCAAACAATTAATGTGCTTATAATTGTTTTACGTCAATGAGTAATTATTTTAGTAAAACATCGCACCTGTAATTTCTAAAGAGGTAGGTAGAGGTGTAATACATATCACCTTATTTTCAGTTGTTTGTTTAAAATTGTTTATAAAGGATGCTAGACTAGTCATGAATATATAACCTGATATCCTTTACATGACAAAGGAATAAAAGAAATGGTACTTGAAATACACCGTGACACTCGCTTTTCAGTATTATACTACTGTCGCCCATACAATAGACATATTACTTAATGGAATTCCTAGAAATTTTGATTATACTTTTTCCGATGGGCGGAGAACCGAATTTCAGTCCTTTCTCGGTATTTGAAAGTTTTAAATACCGAGGAAGGGCAGAAATTCGGTTAGTTCCAAATTGATAATAAATCGACCAAGACAGTCAAGAATTCCCATTTATCCATTTTAAATATATAAAAGTGGGACTACTTCTGCTTATACCTTTAAAGAAAAATAACTCTAACATTATCAAGAAAATGAAAATGTCTACATAATACAATAAACAGTAATTATCAAGTCAGTTCGCGAAATGACATGCTACCCTAATATTTTCTCATTAAATATTAATTTCTTCATTACCCCAATTATACAAAGGGGCGCAAATATTCATCCATTATTTCTTCTGCTAGTATATTTTACTGTGCTTGTAATGTAAGTCTCCCTATGTATTTTGTTATCATAATTGTTATTTTGAATCTTGGATTAGAGTTCTAGCTGATTTTTTTGAGGCTTTGCAAATTTATAGTATGCAAACTAGTGATTGGGAGAGCCATACTTCGGCACGAATGAGCCGGCTCGACCGGAGTGATACCACGGCCTCACAGATAAGCGACGTTAAACAACGCTTGCGTTTAACGTTGTGTGAGTGAGGTAACCAGAGGCCCAATTACCCCCTTCCCCTGTCTCCCCAATCCCCGAAACCTCCACCATCCACGTTACCGGCCTTTTGGAAATTAAGAATTTCCCAATTTCCAAAAGGCCGGTAACGCCTTGGTATTCCAGGTGTCCATGGGCGACGACGATTGCTTACCATCAGGTGATCCGTCTGCTTGTTTACCGGCTTATGCCATAAAAAAAAAAATATGGTGAATTTTTTGCCAATACGAGCAATTGGTTTGTCTACATTCTAAAATAGTTTACGGCATTTACATTTAGTTCACAATAATGATAATGATCTTTTTGTGCCGGTTTTAGCTACGACGACCGTATTTTGACTACTGGCGTATGTTGGGCTCTCATGTAGCTGTCTAATCCACCACCATTTGTTTAACAGTAGAGCTCTTAATTTAACACTTATTTTATAACTTGTGGGTACTCCCACTGGGTTAGATCCGCTTTTCAATTCATATGGGAATCGTAGGAAAATATTTATGACTCTCCATGATAAATGGACGTAACGAAAAAAGAAATTTTAATTTGAACGTTCATGGAGCTTGATTCAACAAGGATTTTATATGTAGGTATTAACGGTAATTTCTTTGTTACAGATAAAAAGATGCAATCCAGGAAACGTCAGAGGAAAAGGCGAGTGAAGAGAATTAGTGTCGTGCGGTGGACGTGCCATAGAAAAATGTAATTTGTGACAGAAAGTTTTAAAGTTCAAAATGGGTTTTGCGATATCGTGGCCAACAATGGGTAGATTTACGAACAGTTATTTGTTGGTGGTAGTTTTGTTCTTGTGTAGGACAATAGTTTGTGACAGTCAGTGTCCAAAGTATGCGGAGAAGCCGCTTGAGACGAGAGTGCAAGACGCCTCCATAGTTTTTAGAGCTGTGGTCGTACAGACACATTATCAGGTGAGTTATTTTATCCTATTTAATTTATGAACAATATGTGGTAATGTAAGTGATTAGAGTCTCCTTTTTCTATAGTTGGTTTTTATGTTTACATTGATTCAAATGAAAATTGGATATACCTACTTCATGCATGCATGTTTTATTTGTCGGTTTTTTTTTTATACTGGCTAATCTTTGAAATGGCTGTACCGACAACATAGGCTACTTTTATTTTGGAAAATAAAACAAAAAAAAAGTTATGTACTAACTTCTAAAATTCATATTTTACGCCAATAAAGTCGCGGGCAACAGCTAGTATTAAATAAACACCTAACCTCTTATTTAAACCCCCCTTTAACTCGTCGAGTACCGGTTTTATAGACACAATTAAAGAACAATGGGTCGCGGTCACCGGTGACCGCTTGGTGTTTGACAGTTTAAAAGAGAAACAAACACATTCCCCATTGTTAGTGTAAAGTAGTATCTCCCCCTCCCCCCTTTCCCGTACCAACTCCTTATCCTTATCTTGAATGAAAGAACAACAGACTAGCTCGCTGTTTCTTTTTAGCGAGCTGTAAAATGTACGGGTGTAAATAAAATGAAATTTCTCGACTACAAAGCTGCTGAGAAAGATATTATGCTTGAAGAAACAGTTTAAAGTTCTGTAGAGAAGATTGTGTTTCACGTTAATGCATATAGATGGCACATGTGATGTGACGATCAAGAAGAATACATTTTTTATCAGGCCCTACTCTTCGTAAGAACTGATTACCAATTGCAATAGACAGTTGACAGAGGTCAGACAGTAGTACCCTCTGATAACCCTTGGTTGTGGAGATTTTACTTTGTTCTTAAAAAGAAATCAGCGGTCTCTGGTCTTCTCTGAGCATGGAATAGACACCTTTGCCTAAAATGCTGTCTTGAATTCAGCTGCCAAGCGTCGATGTTTGAGCATACTATCTTTTCTAAAAGAAGCTCACTGTCCAACAGTTGATTAGGATAACTATTGTTGTTGATGATAATTATTTGATGAAAATCCCAGCAGCTTGTAGTTCCAAAAGGTCGTATAATTGACCCCATAACTTTGAGACTAAGAACAAAATTATTTATCAAAGAGTTTTTGTAAGTTTAACGTAAGCACATTTAGTATACCCCTTTAGGCGATACCAAACGTGATAATAATTAAATTATAAGAACGTTAATTTCATCTGTTACTCAACCAAAAGCACCTCCAATTTCCTGAAGTTTCACTTGATTACATCAAAGCCAGTGTCGCGTTTGATGTTGACTGTACAAATGGTGCAGGATTATCTGATCTTAAGCGCCTCTAATATATAATGTAGTATATATAATTATATATATAACGTACTACAAAGGGAACTATGTACCTTGGAATTTAATGAATTTGTGTGTGTGATCAGAACATGCAAATATGACGTTGATAGGCATACCACACGTAGGTACCACATGAATATGTACCTATAAGTATGCATAACCTAACCTTTATAATCGTGTATAATCTGTACATGCTACCTGTGACCTGTGACCAGAGACCTCAGGGCTAATTTTGTAGGAAATTAATTGTATTATCACCTCCCGAGAGGAATACATCGAGTTACAAGTCACCCTGTATGTATATAAAAATACCATTTACTCACAACTAATTTAACAGTTCATTTCTGCAAATTTAATACATCATTGACAACAGTAACTCCAACACTTTAATTAATTTTCCAGAAGATTAACCAGTAAGTGTTATGCGAGTTACATATCAAGCCATTATAACCAGTATAAACTGACCGTTGAATGTAGGAAAAGATCATTCAAAGAGAGACCTTGGTAACTGGTTTAGTATAGTTTGATGTGAATGTGTGCTTTTGGGACATATTTAATTATTTTATTGGCATCCTTTCAAGCACAATTTGTACTTGGTTTTCATTTACTACGATTGATTAAACACTTTGAATTGACATTGGTTTATTTAAAATTGTATTTATTCGTATTTTATTTGAATGCTCATTAAAAATATAAATGATTACGACTGTATTATTATGTGTCTACCTCGTTGGTCGCCGTTCTACCTCTATTCCCTGGTAGGACAAAGTATTACTGGTTTTTTTTTAATTCTCAGCTAGTAAAACGGAGTATCTATAGAAATATGCACAGTATAATATGGCAATAAGCTCACCCCCTATTACTTAGGACTCATAACATAAATAGTGAAAAGTGAGTGTTACATTATACAGTGGCATTGTGCGTAATGTGCAGCTCTGTCTACCCCTTTGGGGATAAAAGGCGTGATGCTATGTTATGTTATTATGTTCATTTCTGTAGACTTATAATTAATGGATTTATTATATGTTATGTAGTGTTAAATTTTCGTTTTTTGTAGAATACTAAGTACTGTCGTGCGGTTTGACCCACTGTTTGACTCTTATTGATTCTAAAGTGATATTTTATAGTCTTTTTTGGGACAAGTCCGCCACAAACTCCCAAAACCGCTGCAACTCCTGTAAGCCAGGATCTACAGTAGGTACAACTATGAAAACACCAGAACACTGAAGTCCGGCGCGTCCCAGGAACATGAATTACTGTCTTGGTACCCGCAACGAAGTAAACCAGAAGATATTATAAAAGGCGAAGAAAAAAACAAAAATAAAAATAACGATTTATAGTTTATGTGGAAAAAGTAATATTCAATTCGATTCAGTAGTACCAAAAGTTTGAGTGTTCAAATACATAAACAAACAAACTCGAATGTCATACCTATGACTATGGCATTAACAACATAACCTTAAATATCACATAACATATTGTCAACACATCTGTTTACCTGTTTGGTGGAAATCAAGCATGCAATGTAAACTGATACACAAACGGACGGAACACACATTAAATTAATTATTCGCTGGGTGCTCGATGACAGCCCCAGCTAGCCTTTACAATTGGGATGATGACAGGGTATGAAAATTAAAAATATAATTAGTCCGTAAGTAAGGTATTAAAAAAATATTAGACACGTGTTTTTTACTTTGTCGTATAATAAAACAATACTTAGATAAAACGAATCAAAGTTTAGGAGTGGGACTAAAACGTCATTTCTACGTATAAAATGTTCATAGAAGTGACGTCACGCGACATTTCAAATCAATATATCGTCGAAAGTATTCGTTTCTGTAAGAAAATAAAAAATACGTGTCTAATGATTTAAAATAATCTACCAGACGGACATTAATAAAAATTAGGCGTCTACCCTATTATGGCGGACATCGAGATGTCAAATGGCTAGCCGTTAATACAAAGAGTATGTAAATAAAATACTATAAGTAATAATGTCAGTCAAGTACTACATTGTACTTAAATATTTATCGGTTATTTATTTATTTACTACTTTATGTATACAGACAATATAGATAGACTATTGTCAAAATTTACGTCAATCCCATTTAATTTAGTTTTCTATTCTATAAGGCATTTGGCTACAGCTGCAGGTTTTGTCACAATGTTTTCCTTCACCGTTTGTCAGCGATGTCTAAGTAATCGTAGAAACTCGGAAAAAGTCACATTGGTACTTTGCCATTGGTAGGTTTTACACACCCTTGTGCATGAAAAACAGGCATCATAAATCTCCGGGCCACCGCGACACTAATATACAAAGTTATATACAAGTTATCGTATATTACCTCTATATCTTAAAAAAAAACAACTACTCGATCCCAAGGACAGTTCAGTACACTCACTTACAGACCAATTTCCAGAAATATAGGTCGAAATAGAATGACAAAAGGTATCCTATATACTTGAGAGCACTTCATACAAGTACTTGTATCTAAATATAAAACATCAATATCTGTATCTAACATACAATTCATTATAATAATACGGTTCGTGATTCCTCGAGGACCCGACGAGATGAGAGACGGATAAAATAATGAAGACTTAATACTTATGTGCTTATGTTTAGATATATTTTTGAAGCCTAAATTAGATATGAGCTTAAGTTATAACGTCACATCTTTTGATCCCTGATGGGGTTGGCAGGGGTGCACCAAAATCCTACTCATATTATACCTAAATGCAAAAGTTTCAATGTTCGTTTGTTTCTCCTTCACGTACATACGGCTGAAGAAATTAGGATGAAACTTAAAACTGGGGTAGATTATGATATAGGGAACAGAGAGTATAGTTCCCTGAGATCGGAAAAGGAGGGATCCTCGGACCAGGCGAGGTTTTTGTGCCTGGCGGACTTTCTGTCCAACAGTTGTTCGTTGAGATTTTCTATCCGTGTTAATTCGCATGTAAACTTCACATGCGCGATGTACGATTTTTGTAACGTCATCCATTGATTTGTTTCCATCGATAGTCTATGGGCGTAAACTGTTATATTGACATGAGACGCCACAATGGTATGGAATTACACAAGCTTTTTATATAAGGAACGTGGGCGAAGTCGCTGGCAGAATCTACTGATCTATTAATATTATCTACTTTTCGCTAGTACATTAAATCTCTAGGGGTGAGGTCACAGGATTTTTAATATTAGGATTATCTCCTTTATCGTTGTGGCATTTACAAATATATAGCTCAAATCAGTCATTTACCCAGTCACTCCCCAAACCGTATTTAATATTAGTGGTAGAATAATTGCCAAAGAATTTATTGTCTTAGCAGTAAAAGTAGAAAATATATCTATTTTGCCCATATCTATTTCATACTAGAGTATTCTCAATCACATACCAAAATAACATTGTTTACAATATTGTTGTATGTCTATTTGTACTGGCTAATCTCTGGAATGGTTGGACCGATTTTGCAAGACTTTTATTTGCAGGTAGCTGATGTACTAAGGCGTAACATAGGCTACTTTTATTTTGGAAAATTAAAACAAAATAAACGTTATGTTCTAAAATTAATATTCTACGCGAACGAAGTTGCGGGCAATAACTATATTCAGCTAGTAATAACTGTATTCTGGTCATAAACCCATACAAAATAATATACCTACAATACAACAAAAGGTCACAACATCACGGTCATTGACTTGACTTTACAAAATAAGGACTAATAAGTTTATTATTCAGAATTAGTATTCAAAATGGAATCCAACCTCAATAAATATTCCAGGTAGGTAAATGTTAAGATGATATAATTTCATTCACAAGATAGGATTTGAACAATAAATAATAATTATAACGTCTAATATCCACAATGTTTCGCTAAATCTACGAAATGATATAAATAGGATTCAGTGTAAAATAGCCAGAAATTAAATTGTGATGGTCTTATATTTGTCTTAGACACAACATTGAATCAGTTTTGAATTAGTTTGTGTCGAATTTTGCCTTTAATGTCAAAGTTTAAGTTGAGAATCAAGTTTTGATCTTGAGTTGTTCTGAAAAATATGAACAAGTCAATATATTTCTTTTAACTGCTCATTGGCCGAGTGGTCGCAAGTGCGACTGCCGTGCAAGGGGTCTCGGGTTCGATTCCCGGGTCGGGCAAAGTATTACTGGGTTTTTCGAAAATTCACAGTAGTGGCACGGCGCCTGGAATTGTGCTCGGTATATGGCAATAGGCTCACCCACTATTACATGGGACTCATAACATAAATAGTGTAAAGTAGGTGTTACATTGTACAGTGGCATAATGTACACTTCTGCCTACCCCTTCGGGGATAAAAGGCGTAATGTTATGTTGTATGTTGTTGTCTTTCTTTTAACTTTTAGTAGGGATTAGTTTAGTAGTTATGTCAGGTACATATTTAAGTATTTTTTACATAAATTCTATTGACAAACCTGTAAATACAGTACTGTATATTTACCTCTATAATTTTTTTATCATGTTTTAAGCCTTTGACTACACGCTTACTGCAAGTAACCAGTATATTACCAAATGTTGCCAATTTTATTTCAGACTCCAAGTCACTATTGAGAATTACGAAATCAAAAAACCTTTTCGATTCAGTAAGTACTTAGTCAATCAACAAGACAAAAATAAAGTAAAAGATGTTACCTTACTATCTAAAACGCCGCTAGATTTAAAAGAACTAAAACCTTTCCTTTAACGGTCGGGATCTGGTCACTTTCAACCACGATCCCGCAAATTAAGTCCGGATTCAGTTTGACAAAGATCCACTATTTGCGCAATGAACGCTTCGGTCCGTATCTCAAATGAAAAACAATAATGAGACGGTTTGAATGGAGGCAGTGGGTTGTGGCTATTAGGATTTAGTAGTGGTCCTTTTAATTATTTATGTATTGTGTTTGATAATTTAGGTATTTTTGTTTTGAGATAAGCCGGTAAATGAATAGACGGATAACGGATGTTTACTATGATGGTAAACAATTATCGTAGCCCATGGACACTCGGAACACCAGCAATACAAATGCGTTACCGGCCTTTTGGGGATTAGAAAAATAAAGATTGTTGGCGATTTAGGAATTAGGGAGATAGGAGAAGGTGATGGTAATTGGGCCTTCGGTAACTTAAGTCATACGACGAAAAACAACGTAGGTTTTATTTCCTGTCAGTTTTATGTGAGGCCGTAATATCACTTCGGTCGAGCCGGCCATTTCGAATTGAAGCATGGCTCTCGCATACTTATGTTTAGAATTTAAATTAAATATGCATTAGTAAAAGTTTTAGCTTTAAACTAAAGGTGTAATTTTCTTTGCTTTCTCTTATTCCATTTCTTTTCTATATTAATTTTTCTAATTTCATTTCTATTTACAAAATCGATAGTGATGTCTGTTATAGTATTCAAATGATTTGATTGTGATTTCTGTAGTGTTACTTTAGCCTTACCTTCATGAAATGACATTAAGCCTTTTGTCGTCCGAATGGATATGTAGATGCCATCATCAACAGTCGAAAGACGTCCACTATAGGACAAAGGCTTCCCCGTCAAAGAAATGTATATGTGCATTTATACAGTACTAAGTGTTAAGTACTTCGTCCGCGTAGAATATGAATTTTAGGACGTTCCTATTTTTTGTTTCAATATTACAAAATATTACAAGAAAGTTATGTAGTTATGTACTATTTCACGCCTTTGTAGATCAGCTAACTGCCAATAAAAGTCTCGTCAAAGTCGGTCTAGCATTCCAGAGATTAGCCCGTACAAATAGACAGACAGACATAAATTGTAAAATATTTTATTTTGGTATGTGTATCGTATGTTTATTTATATAAATACATGTAGTAAAAAGCACTTACGCTGTTCTTGAGTTCAAAATGTGTAACTAACACGACTACTCTTTTCATGTGTAGATTTCATTTACAAACATTGAATTTAAGATACTTACCGATGACATTCAGACTTTGATCCCACGAAGAATCGTTCTTGTGGGTGGGTGAATGAACCTACGATATCTAGTGCAGCAGTCTGTGGCCTTGCAGCGGATGAATGTGACTCCCGCACTCTCGTACCCACGTGTGAGACGGGACACCAGGGTGGGTTTTAGTCAGTAAGAGTCTGACAGTCCCTTTCGTCCTCCCCAGGCGAGGGGGCTACATGAGGATTTCCCACCTTGGGGTTAAAAAAAGCAGTCTGTGGCCTAACCACTGTGCTAATCATATCAATTATACCTAAAATATCCTTATATTATGAAAAAAATATAATAGAAGTAGATAGATATTTTATTTTGTCTACCTATCGTTGTATTCTGTGCAGAAAAAGGAAGCCTTATTAAATATACCTTGCCTGCCTCCAACGCGAGGATTTATTTTTAATTACTGTTGCTTCGCCCAGTACTTACTGCAGTATAAGAATTGTAATTAATTTATTGTAGCTTGAAAATAAATGATAGTAAATATAAAAAGAATAAGAGTAAGCAATCGATATTTAATTTCCCGAGTTATGTGACTTTCCAAACATTTCTTTTGTTGTTTTCTGCATTTATCTTTAGTTTAACTCAATTTTTGAATGTCATTCACCAAACATTATAGGCAATGACATTTTAAGTGTGGGAGAGCCATGCTTCGGCACGAATGGGCCAGCTCGACCGGAGTGATACCACGGCCTCACAGAAAACCGACGTGAAGTAACGCTTGCATTGTTTCGTCGCGTGAGTGAGATTACCGGAGGCCCAATTACCCTCCCTTTCGCCAATCTCCTCAATTCCTGAATCCCAAACGATCCTCAAATTCCCAATTCTCAAAAGACCAGTAACGCACTTGTAACGCCTTGGTGTTTCAAGTTTCCATGGGCGACGCCGATTGCTTACCGATAGTGATCCGTCTACTCGTTTACCGGCTTATAAGCTATAAAAAAAAGACAGTAGAAAATATTCTTTAAAAACAAGTGATAAGATACTTGTGGTTTTTTGTGTAAAAGTTATTGTTATTAAAAGAAACTTGTTTTATAGGTAATTTAGTAAACACATTTTTAATAGACCAACAATTATTTTCTTCCATAATAACACTATACTATATTAATAACATAAAAAAACGAAATCCCATTTTTGTGCCAATTTTAACCCAGCAATCTTGTTATTACTGCGACCATAACTACGTAAAAGAACATGCAATTAGACAAACCAATTTAAAATATTAAAGCGTTCAACCATACGACTAAACGTTGTAGCGTGGTACAAAATGGCCGGACTTTGCCAAGTCAATGTTATTTCAGATTTGTGTGAATGACATTGTTACGATGTTCAACGATTTGGCTCCGGTGCAAGGATACATCGTATGGTTGTGCCCAGTTGTACTGTACTATTGCATGTAGTTGAGCGAGTGGAATAAATATAAATTATTATCTTGTTAGCTTAGTGGTTTTGGCAATTTGTGGGTATATAAGCTGAGATTTTGTTGTATGGACCTAAAAGTACATATTATGAGCGGAGATTTAGATGTATGTAAATGAGAGTGTGTTAGTGACAATAAGAATATAATAATATATTTTTGACTGCCTTGTTGACTGGCTGAGTGGTCGCAACTGCAATTGCCGAGGGGTCGGGCAAAGTATTATCGAGTTTTTTAATTCTCAGTAGTAGCACGAAGTCTAGAATTGTTGTTCGTATATGGCTATAGGCTAACCCCCTATTACATGGGACTCATAACATAAACCGTAAAAAACGTGGGTGTTACATTGTACAGTGCAGTCGCACTTGCAACCATTTGGCCAACGTAAAGGTGTAATATGATTATATACAGCTTTCTATATATCTTCGTTAAATTATATCTTTGACATAAATGAGATTTCATTACTGAGGTTTAGTACCAAAAAATACAGTCAAAAATATTAACTATGACTTTGTTGACCAACTCCAACAAGTCTGTTCATACTCAGCAGTACTTTTACCCACAAAATCAACAGCACAATGAAACCAAAAAACTCAAATACAAAAAAAAAACTAAATACATAAACTTTTTACCTTTAGTACAAAATGGCGTCGTGGTTATTTTCGTGAGTAACTTTTATTTTATTGTTTAATTTTAGCAAATTACTCTACGCCCGTCTGGCCGTCGTGTGTCTGTTTTATTAATATGATATTATTTATATTTCAAACACAAAAATATATTATTATAATAACGTTAGGACACTGGGCTAGTCCTTGAAAGTTTAGATAAAATATCCTGTGCATGCAAAGGCTGTCTGGTGAATATTTGTTTTTAGCTCAACGGTATAACCACATTAATATTTGCGTATCAACAATAGCCTTTAAACCATGTATATTTGAATTATAAATGTACTTATTTTATAACGAAAGAATGAAAGAAAAACCATTTGTACACAGGTACTACAATCAGGTACATAAATAAGCAAATATATAATACATAACATAAGCACCTAGCTTCACCTAGTTTCACTGACGGACTGACTGACAAACTATTATTTATTTTGTATTTGTTGACGTTTCAAAAGTACCGAACTATGGTTTAATTGAAATAAATGCTTTGACTTTGACTTTAAAGAAAGAAACGCATAGTCGTCGTCGCAGCGCTCAAAGCCGGGGCTCAGCTTTATACTGTGGCCCGGGCATAAAGGCTCCACGTGTGTCCACGGCACTGTTTTTCAGCACCAGCCCGTAGTAGTCCATAATTATACACCTTCGGTAACCTATTATTACGTATGAGTGTACAAGTAAAAATAGTTTTTATCCGCAATATTCAACCTCTTTTATTGTTAGTTTTTATTATGGAATAGGAGGCAAACGAGCAGACGGATCCCCTGATGGTAAGCGATCAGAGGAGAGACCAGAGGAGTCACAGGCCGCAGACATAGTGCCATCCTTTTAAAAAGGAATACGCTTTTTTCTTGAAGGTTTGAAAGTCGTATCGGTTCGGAAATACTGCAGATCATTCCACAGTTTTGCTGTGCGAGGCAGAAAGCTACGCGAGAAGCGCACAGTTGTGGCTAAGTCGTTTCTAATTTAATAACAGGCAATCCTTACAACTACCAGCTTTCCAAATCATATTATAAAATACTATACTGAAAATAAAACGTTCATATCAAATTCGAGAAGGTCTTTGGTGTAGGACGCAACCTGTGTCGATACCCTTGCACCTTCTCATCTTTCAGTAACGGTGAGGTTGTGCTGGTTCGGCTGCTGCTGCAGCAGAAAGCCTCAAACGGCGCAAGAATAATAACATTACTAGTAAGTATATTTTTGAGCCGTTTGGGGTTGATACGCTAGATCTGTACTGTCCTACTGCCCATAGTTTATCCTTACTAATATTGTCGCGGAGAACCTAATGGGTAACCGGGGCTCCGGCTCGACGTGCAGGAGAAGGAACGGGGTGGTTTTTAGTCAGTAAGAGTCTGACACTCCCTTCCGCCTCAACCAGGCGGGAGCAGTCATTCAATGATATTCCCCCCATAAAAAAAATCCTTATCCTTACTAATATTATAAATTGGAAAGTGAGTTTGTTTGTTTGTTCCAATTTCACGCCGTAACTACTTAACCGATTGCTTTGAATTTTTGCAGACGTAAAGTTAGAAGTCTGGATTAAATAATAGGGTACTTTTTATCCCGGAAAAAATTTATATTCCCTAGGGAAAACAAAAGTATTGGTATAGATGGCGCTGTATGTATTGGTATATGTCACATAGGCTACTTTTTATCCTTTTGTGACGCGAGCGAAGCCGCGGGTAACAGCTAGTTTTAAAATATTTCAAAACGCCTGGTCGACGTATCTCGTGATTAGAGGAGTGGTCTGTTCCTCGGTCAGAGGTTAAGCAACATGGCAATGCGGTCAGCCTTCTAGGTACTTTCCCAGCTGACATCGATGCGAACGAATTTCTTGACGTTCTTTGTAAATAGTTATTTTGTTTTATATTCTATAACATAATAACACGCCTTCTATCCATGAAGGGGTAGGCAGAGGTGCACATTATACCACTGTACAATGTAATACCCACTTTTCACTATTTATGTTATGAGTCCCATATTAAGGGGGTGAGCCTATTGCCATATACCGGGTGCAATTCCAGACTCCGTGCTACAACTGAGATTTTTTTTAAAACCCAGTAATTCTTTGCCCGACCCGGGAATTGAACCCGAGACTCCTTGCCCGGCAGTCGCGACCACTCGGCCAACAAGGCAGTTTTATATTCTTTGTAAGTACTTTTTAGGTTTTTTTAGTTTTAAATGTTATATATTAGTAAGGTAATAAAAGTGAAAACTTCGAGTAAGTTTATAAAACTAAAAGAAATCAAAAACTTTTTACCAAAGACCAATCGAAGCTATAATATTAAACAATCAACTATTCTATTCAAAAAAGGTCCAACTAATAAAAAATTTAGACTCGTACCTATCAATAACCATTTCTATTACTAAGGCATTAAGATTCACTTTGATATATTTTTTCATTGACGTGGATAGAAAAAGATAAATCAAGAAGGTACTTAGTCTAATATATTTCTAAATCCAATTATGATAAAGTTTGTATAACGATTATTTAAGTATCAGAAGACGAATCGACAACAGTCTTGAATATAAAGGTATTATACCTTTATATTCAAGACTAGCTGTCGCCCGCGACTTCGTCCGCGTAGAATATGAGTTTTAGGACGTAAAAATATGTATATTTTGATAAAGGTATCGTATGTATATTCATATGCATATAATAAAAAGCGGATCAATTTTATTCCTCTGGATATAGATGTTGATAAAATTTTACAAGTTTAGTTGAGAATTATTAATGCTACCTTGTAATATTTTTGTAGTCACAATACAAAGTTTATTTATGATTTATTGTAAGAGGTCGTATTTGATTATTCTAATAGAGACAGAACTTAGAATTGTCTTCCAGAGTACTGCCACTGGTTTCTGTCAAATGCCTTTGATTTTAAGAAGGAAAATCATCCAATAACTCCTCCTGCCTGGGTGAGGCGAGAGGGAGTGTCAGACTCTTACTGAGTAAAAACCACCCCTACTTCTGCTTCGAGGTGGAGCTCCGGCAACCCGTTAAGTCTTTCGCGGCTCCGGATTTATGAGTAGCCTGCAGGTGTAGCCAAATGCCATTTAGCGCTTGTCTACAGAGAGAGTAGAAAAATAAATATATGGGGATGACACTGACAAGTGTCAAAATTTACGTCAATTCCTTATAATTTGGTTTTCTATTCTACATATACAAGCGCTAAATATCTTAAGGTTATTTTCTCGCACAATCCAAACAGCAAAACTATGTAACTAGTAAATTGTATTGTGGACCTGATTGAAAAAGAGTAACCTATGGAGTTTCTTGCTCGTTCTTCTCCATAGGAATCTACGCCTTGGAATGAGCAAATAGCTTCACTTTAAATTTTTGTTTTTGTTGACGTTCAAAAGTGCACTTCTGGCCTAATTGAAATAAATGATTTTGACTTTGACTTTGACTTAGCATTTGGCTACAGCTGCTGGTTACATAAACGGCTCATACAAATGTATTTTACTTTGCTTTCATCATACAAGTTTAATAATAAATAGAACCTTAGGTGCTATTTACGAATTTATCTTAAAACTATTTAAATTGTTCAATAGATATAAATGACAACGTAACCACAACAAGTTTAAGAAACTAATAAATCGAGATTCTATTTCAAAAACGTTGTACACAATATTGACGTACCTAGAACCGAAATTTTCATTCGTACAAATACATAAATCACTATGAAAGTCACTTCGAAAATTCGTTATTTAATAGAAAAGTTTTCTAATAACATTAAACGTGTATTTCAATAAGATTGCAAGCGTGAATTTGATAAAATTTCACACATTCTCACGTAATTCTAAAACGTATCAGCTATAAATATCAGATTACGACATTATGATAAAGGGCATAAGGTTTATATTACCTTATAGATATGGCTTGCTGTATAATTTTATGGGATAGTATGTTCTTATTATTCTAAGTTCTATAGAGGTATGGATTCGATATCAGATGGAAGGTTATAGGTAATTTTGTGATATCGTTGGTTTGATGTTATGGGTCTTATAGTCATTTTGTATGGTGCGGAGTTCATTGTAAGATCGGTATGTTCTATAATTTCGATCTTATAATTTAACTAGTTAACAGACGGTGAATTGTAAATACGCCTTTGACTCTCGACTTTCAGTAGGAGGTGTAAGGTTATGACGTCATTAACGGTTATATTGTATCCAGATTGACTGAAGTGCCTAATTGCTACTGAAAACGCCATCCCGTGATGTTTCGATAATGTATCTTTTATAGACTTCTTGTAAGTTTATTTATTTTAAATATTATCTAGAAATAAAAAAAAATTAAGATGAATGGATTGTCAGTATGCATATGTAATAAATAAGATTTTTTTGTTTTTCTGTTTTATTTCAGTAAGTTTTGTAATTAGTATACCGCGTCAAGTTGCTTATTCGCACATATGCGTACAGTATTGGAATATCTATCAGATACATTGTAAAAAGAGTAACGAGTGGAGTTTTTGCTCGTTTTTCTCTATTATTTATTTTGTATTTGTTGACGTTTCAAAAGTACCAAATTGTTTATTTAATGAAACTAACTAAAATAATTGAATTTTTTTTTCAATTATTTTAATTAAATTAAAGGTTTAATTGAAATAAATGCTTTGACTTTGATTTTGAAAAGACTCTTAAACTGTCAAACACCAAGCGGTCACCGGTGACCGCAACCTATTGTTCTTTAATTGTGTCTATAATGACGGTACTCAACGAGTTAAAATTAAGATTCTCCATACGTGAAATTATTTTTGTAGTCTATGGAACTCACTGAGCTCAGTGAGCTGCGCGACGTCGCCACGACCGCGCACGCTCATGAGGAAGAACCCCTCTGTGGTTCGAAACTAGTAGAGCTTTTCTCAGTATATTCACGTGAGTAACCCGCGACTTTAGTTAAGAAACAAGTCGTTTATATTTTCTTAAAGTCGTAAACTTGAAACTCTGAAAAATTCCGACTCCTAAAGGACTAAATTTTTTATTACTTGTACAATTTTCAGAGAGTTTAACAATAAAGAATATGTGCCAGGCTATGAGACTAGGGTTTAAATATATATAGCATAGATTTACTGGATACTAGCTGTTACCTGCGACTTCGTTCGCGTGAAATTATTCATATTTCTTGTTAATTTATACTTTTTTGACGCGACAACGTGTTGATTGGCGAGGCGTACTTGAGAGCTAGTATCAAACGGAACGTTTATTGTCTACTCAAGATGGCGACTGTGGTTTGTTTGTCAGTGTCAAAGAGTATAATAAGTATAGGGGAAGTCAGTGTCATTAAAATGAATTAATAACATGAAATAATCTCCGTAATCCGAATTTTGCGGATATATGTTGTCGACTCGAAATCGATATTTTTTTATGTTTTGTTATTCAGGTAATGTTTCGATCGAGTCTACCGTACCCCTTGACGAAATTATTAATATAGATTGTAATATTTAGTTATCTTACTGTAAATACTATATGTATATATGTAATATAAACCTTTGATTTGTCTGTTAATTTCTGCTTAATCCAACAAGACGATTATGAACACAATATATATTTATATCTTATATCATATATATATATATCATAATATCACGACTTTTATCCCTGAAGGGCTAAGCAGAGGTGCACATTACGGCACTTAATGCCACTGTACAATGTAACACCCACTTTTTACTATTATGTTATGAGTCCCATGTAATAGGGGGTGAGCCTATTGCCATAAACCAGGCACAATTCCAGACTTCGTGCTACTATTGAGATTTTTTGAAAAAACGCAGTAATACTTTGCCCGACTCGGGAATCAAACCCGAGACCGACAGTCGCACTTGCGATCACTCGGCCTACGAGGCAGTCAGACAATTATTAAGCGTTATTATAATAAGTACAACAAATCTGACCGACTTCTTTACTTCCCGGTTCTTGGGTTAGGCATTTCTACAGTACAAACCTACCTCAGAGGTATAAAAGAAAGTCGTGTTAGTTACACCACTTATAACTCAAGAACGGCAGAATAGATTTGGCTGAAAATGGGTAGGAAGGTAGCTTAGAGCCAGAAGACTGACATAGGATACTTTTTAAGCAAAACAATTTTTTTTTTACTTTTTCCCGAAAATAACGAACGGGGACGGGAAAAAATGGAATGGTACGCGTACGAAGTCGCGGGCAGAAGCTAGTATTATATACAACCTCACTTCAAAAAATCTACCATCCCTAAAAACATTAACCGTCCAAGCCAGAATAAAACTTACGGCCAACCATTTAAGGCATGTTTTTGATCTACTTCTTCACGGAACTGATACTTTGGTTGTTATAAAAAGTTTTTTAAGAGCATCATCTCAAGAACTCTGTAACTTGGGACCAGAAGTTAGTTCACTTAAAACTACTTCGCTATGTACTAGGTGATACCTATGTGGGTATTATGTGCACTTATCTTAGGTAGAGTTTTGCTCTTCATGGTATGATTAATTGTGGTGGTATTTGGAGAGTAGTTAGATGTTAGGTAGTAAGTAGTTGGGTGGTTAGGTGCCCATGTTATATACTACCTCGGTGCATAGAGTTGCTTACTATTTTTAGATTGTAGTTACGTTAAAGTTTAGCAGACTGCTTCATTGGCTGAGTGGTCGCAAGTGCGGCAAAGGGTCTCGGGTTCGATTCCCGGGTCGGGAAAATTCTACTGGGTTTTTTAAAAAAAAATCTCAGTAGTATCACGGAGTCTGGAATGGTGCCCGGTATATGGCAATAGGCTCACCCCCTATTACATGGGGCTCATAACATAAATAGTGAAAAGTGGGAATTACATTGTACAGTGGCATAACGTGCGCGTTACTTTTTTTATCCCCGAATGGGTAGGCAGAGCCATTCGGGGATAAAAAAGTGATGCTATGTTATGTTTAGCAAACTGTTAGATTTTTACGGTTTCAGCAACGTATAATAGGTATGGTTCCTGAAAAAGGATAAAAATGGGCAAAGCTGCGGGTTTGAATCTATATAAACTTATTGATTTATTTCTTCTTTACAAAAGATTGCAATGAATGGCGCCCTTAATACCTTAGGGAATTCTCTGACAGTCAACCATAGAGAAATGAAATGAAGAAGTCAATGCAGAGAAATGAAGCGGTTGATGCGAAACCAGAACACAGTTTAAAAAAAAACAATTGTTGAGTAATATGTATACTGCAGGTATGAATATATCTTAATACAATATTTTATAGGTACATCTAAATAGACAAAAATGCTATAATAATTTGTGCTGCTAAACGAATACTTATGACCCTTATTGCTTTGGCTCGAAGTGCAGGAGTAGGAACGGGGTGGTTTTTAGTCAGTAAGAGTCTGACACTCCCTCCCGCCTCACCCGGGCGGGAGAAGTGATTCAATGATTTTCTTCCCTTAGAACAAAATGATAACATACTTATACCTACTAACATCTACCTACTAATATTGCAATACATTATAGAAAACTTTGTAAAATAGTTTCCACAATTGTTTAGAGTCTGCCAATGCTTAATGTGATAGATACTAAATTTCATCACACATAACAAACACCGTATAACTAGCATCAATAAAAAAAAGAAAAACCTAGGAGGTAGTACATAATTCTATCAGGACATAACAAACACTATTTTCAGTTTCAACATCATACAAATAACTTAAAAATGTACTTTAACAGCATTCTCAAACAAAATGCTTCCGTAAAATTCCTTGAAACTCTTAAAGACGTTGCTTCTGGCATCCACAGTAGCAAAGGCGAGTACTTAAGTACGTACAGAAACTTACTCTACTTTGTTCTCCAACAAAGAAATATCCCAGAGACAAGAAAATATTAATATTCCTCGACCAAATGTATGAGAAAAGACAGATATCCAACTAAACTTCTAACCAAAGAAATTTGGTCTTTCCCATCTGGTGCCAAGGTAGGTTTTCCGATGTGTGAACTTTTATTACTCGTTCGGCTATTATCTTCACGTTTTATGGATATGTCGCAGTCATTTTGGTGAATCCGTATTTTGTTTCCTTATCCCTGTAAAGACAAATAAGTGTTGTGATGTTAGAGTATGGGTAAGTATGTCTCTCGTTCTTTCTCAAAATGTTTTTTTTTTATAAGTATGTGGCATTTTCTACGGTGTACATAAAAAGATTTGTTAAGGAATGTTATAAATAATTCAGTGCATTCATAATATTTGTAATATTGCTGTCAGATTTAACTGTTACAATAACTACAGCATTATGTAATGGCGAGCCTATGAGTCTACTTTATTTAACACCATTTATTATAATCTGCCTCGTTGGCCGAGTGCTCGCAAGTGCGACTGTCGGGCAAGGGGTCTCGGGTTCGATTCCCGGGTCGGGCTAAATAATACTACAGAGGAGTCTGGAATTGTGCCCGGTATATGGCAATAGGCTCACCCCCTCCTATTACATGGGACTCATAACATAAATAGTGAAAAGTGAGTGTTATATTGTACAGTGGCATAATGTGCACCTCTGCCTACCCCTTCGAGGATAAAAAGCGTGATGTTATGTATGTATGTTATAATATCATAGCTTGGAAGATGAGTTGATCGTTTTTTAAAAGGATCAGGATTATCAGGGAACGCTGTTATTGTCTACGTTTCTAGCAATATTTTTTCATCTATTAATCAAAATGTAACCGAAATGTGTTTAACGTAAACATGTACAATTATGGTTAAAAATATATATTCCTTAATTTATTTCATAACTAATTAATAACATGCAATTAGGCCTACGTTAATTTCACTGGTAAGACGTAAAATCCAATTTTCCTGTTCCCATAAAAAACATGGTTGAGGAAGTATTAAACAAAGGATAATATTAATGTTGAAATTAAAATTTCCCAAGTATCCCTTTAATACGATAAATATTTTGATGGATATTCGATATTAGTTTTCATAGAATAACGTATTAAAAGCACGCGTAGTTGCATAATTATTAGCTGGCCTGGCTTCATTGACAGACAAACTGACAGATAATTAAATTTTTGACGTTCAAATAGCGCCTTATTAAGAATAAATTTGAATAAATGCTTTGACTTTTTGACTTTTTTTATTATTATAGCCTCATACCAGGAAATATTACAAAAAAAAAACTAATATACGTGTACCACTCGAATGGACTTTATGTGGCAAGTTCGATTTCGTCGAATATACCGATTATTTTTAGAGCACCAACAATAATTGGTGGAATTGAAACAAGCGCTTACCTCTGTAAGCGCTTGTATCGTATTATATATTCGCATCTTTATTCGACGACTAAAAAAACTGCACATACTATTTATAGTCGACTATTTATATCTATCTTTTATTCTATCGAAAAGTGTACCTACCTAATCTATAATTGAATAATTTAATTGTACATATGAATATGATTAATGAAAAATTATTTCTCTTTGGTTTCAGAGTAAGACACTAGATTTGGCCTTAGTGTCAATATACAGAGGAGGTGTAGAATTGGCTTCTATAAGCCAATATGCTGGTTCACCATACAATACTACAGATAGGTGAGTTTCTTTCTTATTATTTCCTATTTCTCATTCTCACTCTCTCTCTCTCTCTCACTCTCTCTTAGCGACACACAGGCGCATACACACATATAGAGCGGCCAAAAGAGAGGACGATATCTCTTTCTCTCATTTTTTCTTTCTTTCTACGTATATGTGTATGTGTGTGTTTGTGAGAGAGAAAAAGAGAAAGAGGGAAAAGACTTGTGTGCACACCACCTATGTGTGTGTATTTCTTAATGTGTAATGTGCCAGTGTTATATAATTATGTGTGTGTCAAAAGATATCTTTTTTGCCTTTAACTTACTTACAAACGTAATCCTTACTAATAGAGTTTGTTTGCTTTGAATTTTTACAGACGTAAAGTTAGAAGTCCGGATTAAATAATAGGGTACTTTTTATCCTGGAAAAATGTGATATCCCCGAGGGAAAACAAATGTATTGGTATAGATGGCGCTGTGTGTATTGGTATATGTCACATAGGCTACTTTTTATGTCGCGGAGAACCTAACGGGTAACCGGGGCTCCGGCTCGACGTGCAGGAGAAGGAACGGGGTGGTTTTTCGTCAGTAAGAATCTGACACTCCCTTCCGCCTCACCCAGGCGGGAGCAGTCATTCGATGATTTTCCCGCCTTAAAAAAAAGGCTACTTTTTATCCTTTTGTGACGCGAGCGAAGCCGTGAGTAAAAGGTAGTCCAGAAATAAAATCGTAAATATGAAAGATAAGACAAGTACAAGTAGGTAAATATTTCAAGGTAAAATATCTTCAGTGACTTTCTTCGCGGAAAAAATATGGCGTACATTTCAGCTTCTCCGTATAATTTTAACATGTCTGCGAAGTTTTAACGCGACATCAAACCTGAATGTTTTGGTAAAGCCTCAGTTGTTTTTCTTAAGTCTTTCATATTACCGTGATATTCGAGATTAAAGGAATTTGCGTCTGACCTATTTTTCACACTTTTGTTTTTTTTTATTGGATAAGCCGGTAAACGGGTAGACGGATCACCTGATGGTAAGCAATCGACGTCACCCATGGACACCTGGAACACCAGAGGCGTTCCAAGTGCGCTACCAGCCTTTTGGATTAAGGAATTCGAAGATTGTTGGGGATTCAGGGATTGGGGAAAGGGGGGGGGGGGGTAATTGGGCATCCGGTAACTTGTTTCACGTCAGTCTTCGGTGAGGCCGTGGTATGACTCCGATCGAGCCGGCCCATTCATGCCGAAGCATGGCTCTCCCTAGGAAATAGGCTGGTTAGCTTGAAAACAAGATTTTAATAAATGCCATCTTATCTTACTAACTAGTTTTTACCCGCGGCTTCGCTCGCGTCACTAAAGGATAAAAAGTAGCCTATGTGACACATACTAATACACACAGCGCCATCTATACCAATAATTTCGTTTTCCCTCGAGAATAACATTTTTTTCCGGGATAAAAAGTACCCTATTATTTAATCCAGACTTCTAACTTAACGTCTGCAAAAATTCAAAGCAATCGTTTTAGTAGTTACGGCGTGAAAGTGGAACAAACAAACAAACTCACTTTCCGATTTATAATATAAGTAATGAGTAAGGATTTGACTGCACGGTTGGTGCGGTGGCTGGGCAACTGGCTGACATGCATCGGGTAGTGGGTTCGATTTCCGCATGGAGCAAAACTTTGTGTGATCCATAAATTGTTGTTTCGGTAGGTGTCATGTGTAAGTGAACTTGTATGTTAGTAAACGCGCCCACGACACAGGAGAAAAATCCTAATGAGAGGGCAAAGTTTAACACGTTAAACGCCATGGGGGTCACCGGTGACCGGCGTTAGCGGAGGATTTACCTACAACAGTTTTTTATTGGCAGTCAAAGGCTTAAAAAAAATAAAAAGTATGTTATACATGCAAAGCTTTGTGTGTATATTTGTTACTCAATCATGTCAGAACAACTGAAGACATCAGGATGAACTTTGAAACAGGGATAGATTATGGTCTGTAATAATACATAGGCTACTTTTTATGTTATGGGAATGCGAGCAAAACCGCGGGCAGAAGTTAGTTTTATATAAATATAAGTTATTTATAACATAACATAACATCACGCCTTTTATCCCCGAAGGGGTAGGCAGAAGTGCACATTTCGACACTTAATGCCACTGTACAATGTAACACCCACTTTTCACTATGTATGTTATGAGTCCTATGTAATAGGGGGTGAGCCTATTGCCATATACTGGGCACATTTTTCCAGACTCCGTGCTACTACTGAGATTTATAAACACCCAGTAATACTTTGCCCGACCCGGGAATCGAACCCGAGACCCCTTGCCCGGCAGTCGCACTTGCGACCACTTGGCCAATGAGGCAGTTAAACCACGGGAATGCGACCAAAACCGCGGGCCGAAGTTAGTTTTGTATAAATATAAGTTATTTCTACCAGTTATTTCTAACCTGATTTAATATTTGTAGATAATCCAAATATTATTCCTTTGTAGAAAAATACATAGGTTATACACACGTAGAACAGACTAATTATTTAATTATAGACACTCATTACAAATAATTACAATAATAGTGATAATTCATGTATAATTTTGTAATTATTCTGACCTTTCCAAATTAAATAATTTGAAATGTATTTTTAGTACTAATTGTAACAAACTTTGCTCAACTGTAAAGGTCAATAATAAAACTTTGGACGTAAGCGAAAAACATTTTCCGAAAGAATTATCATGTAATTTGAAAGTGTTTTATTATATTTTATGAGAATTTTACTGGTTATTAATTTTAGTATTATTTTGAGATAGAAGTACGAACATCGACACCTCTGATAGTCTAATGTTCGACTCTGAACCTCCTGTACCTACATAGAGGGTTCCATAACCTCGACTCCAAGGCAGATTTTTTTTTATGGAATAGGAGGCAAACGGGCAGACGGATCACCTGATGATAAGCGATCAGCGCCGGCCATGGACACCCACAACACCAGAGGAGACACAGGTAACGCACCTGTGACGCCTCTGGAGTGACGCCGGCCTTTTAAAAAGGAATACGCTCTTTTCTTGAAGGTTAGAAGGTCGTATCGGTTCGGAAATACCGCCGACGACAGATCATTTCACAGTTTTGCTGTGCGAGGCAGAAAGCATCGTGAGAAGCGCACAGATTGTTGTTGGCAGATTTAAAAGGCATTTTGTCTGTGTGTCTTATTAATGTGAACTTGTACGTTTGTAAACGCATATGACACATGAGAAAATCTTAGTGTGGGGCAAAAAAAGGTTCTGGTTCTCATCAATCATCAAAAGAGAATCACAGAGTGCTGTAGCCCAGTTCTCCGGCCACGATAAGCACAAGCCTGCAGACAGCAAGTAAGGGTAACCCGATCAGAATCAGACCCGAGCGTACGGCGCGTTGAGTCCTGCACATGCCTCAAAGAACCATCACGCTAACACAGATGGGACCCAATAGGGGTGATGCCGATACGATACCGCGAAAAACTTAACTGGTTACCGGGACTGAAATGAAGGAAAGTGCAGGAGTAAGAACGTCAGTAAGAGTCTGACGCTCCCTCTCGCCTCACCCGATCGGGAGAAGTCATTAGATGATTTCTCCACCTCAAAAAAAAAACGTTAGCTCCTATGACACCCACGGTATGAGTAGATAAATGTATTCTAATCTGCCGTCACTTTACGGCTCGGAAATAAATACAACCACAATAACACGTGTATTTAACACTATCTAAAACAACAACAACAAGTTCTAGAAATATTTCAGTAAACATAATATCTCTTCTTGGAAAATAACCCTTATTCGTACCTCTATCATCAACACAAGCCTATTATTTAATCAACTCCTCATACAATGACTTTTAAATTAAATTCTCAGCCTTCTATATCAACAGCCACACATCAAGCAATACAAAACCAGTATAAATTGATCTTCGATATGTGAAAAGATGATACAAAGTGAGACCTTAATAAACTGGCTTTGTATAGTTTGACATTTAGCTGTGTGTACCAGGAACACAGGGAGGCGTGATAGTGAATTTAATTACCGTTGTCTCATTACCGAGTTACATATTACGCGCTAATATGAGTCTCGTGTCGCCTTCTCCAAATAGACGCCAAAGTAATTGTTATTTGTCTCATTAAGGTGACTAACATTAAGCCTACATAACGAAAATAGCATCTTTGATGGCTCTTTGAAACGAGTGTTAGCGTAAGCTGAGAAATCTTTTGATTACTGCTAATGACTACTTTTACCTTGTTAGTTTTTAGTGTGGTAGGGTTGTTAATGAGATCGTACTACATAACGTTTAAATCCTACAAGAATGAATATTCTGCATGGCCGAGTAGTTGCAAGTGCGATTGCCGGGCAAGGGGTCTCGGGTTCGATTTCCAGATCGGGCAAAGTATTACTAGGTTTTTTAAGAAAACTCAGTGGTAGCACGGAGTCTGGAATTGTGCCCGGTATATGGCAATAAGCTCACCTCCTATTACATGGGACTTCTAACTTAAATAGTGAAAAGTGGGTGTCACATTGTACAATGGCATTGATTGCCGTAATGTGCACCTCTGTCTACCCCTTCAGGGATAAAAAGCATGATGTTATGTTCTGTAAGAATTAATATTCTGGAGTAACAGGTTACTTTTATGCAAAATCACTGACATAAGTGTTTTTTGAAATATTAATTACCTTTATAGCATTAGGTTTCGTTAAAAACCAGGCTAAACGAAACCCCAGGTAATTGACAATATTTCCGTCAAGAAAATCCAAACATTTACATTGAAAAATAACATAAATAAACACCCTAAATCCCTTAGCACGCCCATCAAATATTTGACCGAAACTTTGCCCAAATGTTGCCGTACCTAATTCCGTTCTGCACCGCAAAACACATCACAAATGATTCCGTGAATTTTAGAAGGAGTTGTCCCTCGATGTGAGACTTGAACCCTACCGTGTAGAGTAATAAAATAGTTAGCAAAACAAACTAAGTGAAAGCCAGCGCGGTGGTATTGAAAGTGCTGAAGTTTGCTCAAGAAGACCGAAGCAAACACGCACAAGTTTAGCCAGTATGGGTCAAATTATAAGCTTTAAGATATACGTCCTTATAACAAGTTTGTTGGTAATCTGTTGTAACAACACTGGTTAATGGTACTTATAACAGGACGGTTCCTTGGTTGGTTTATTGGTGACTTCATTTTGTTTTGAATGTAAATTAACTTAAGTTGTATGTTTGTGAAATGACAAACTACAATAAGTTATTATCGTACTCCTTTAATGACAATCTTTGTCTAGAGGACATGTGAAGTCCTACCTTGATACCTTGGAATAGGGGCAGAAAAAAGGAATCGTGAATCGATTGATTACATAGGAGATGAAGATAAAAAAATTGTTTCGTGATTAAATCGTGACGAATCATTCGAAATTGTAATTGCCACGCAACAAAGAATAAACAGCGGGACGTACAAAGAGAAAACTCATTAAAAAGAGTTTAAACACACTAAAAACTTTAGACAACCATCCCATATTATTCTATTGACTTATTTCTAAATGATAAATTTTGACATACCATTATGATTCTTTTATACTTGTTTAATTTAAATATATTAATAATGCTTGGTACCTGCCTGACTTCATAACTATTTGTACACCAATTTTATTGGTAGAACATAGAGATTCTATTAATGTATGTTAAACACCTTCTGTATAACCTGTGTTCACAAATAAATTGATTTGATTTGATTTGATTTGATTTGTAATTTATAAACTAAAACTAGTTTTACAGAACATTCTAGAAAACATCTTCAAACTCCTAACTATACACGCTTATCGCTCTCGTCTTGCCACACAGAGGAAGCAAGTTAAAGATTAGTGCGGAACTCAATTAAAGCAACCAAGTTTCTGAGAGATCGCGATCCGTATAATTAAATTTTCCCAGCAAAAGTGCTGCGTGATCGGAATGTGGTTCCGATGCAGGCGTCGATGTTTATCGCTCGCAAACTCAGCTTTATTGAAATAAGGTTCAAGATACAAAGTAATAGAAAGCTGTTTCTCAGCAAACGCTTTGACGGTAACGATTCAGTGAAGGATCTGTTTTTGCTTCCCTTCTTTACCTTTAGTTGGCAATAAAATGTTTTCTTTGAAACTATTTATTATTCCCTCG
This sequence comes from Spodoptera littoralis, assembly GCA_902850265.1. Lineage (NCBI taxonomy): Eukaryota > Metazoa > Arthropoda > Insecta > Lepidoptera > Noctuidae > Spodoptera > Spodoptera littoralis. The sequence continues at coordinate 12,270,509 of LR824544.2, forward strand.
AATGGTTAGAGAAGTGGAATGCTTTTTGAGCTCTAAACCGTGGCATTTAAAGAAGAAAATTCTATACATTAAAAATGAATTTGTAAAATGAGATGACGAATCTCTACGTCAATTTATTTTTGATGGATTAAGCCATAACATTTTATCAAAAGATATCTGATATAATGGTTAGATTTTTTCTAACAAGACCAATTATACGGATTTCAAATTCCATTTGTTAAGTTCCTATATTTATAAATTTAAGTAAAACAAATAGTATCAATTTACTAAAATGCGGCCCGTGACAGTCTACACACACACACACAAAAAGTGTGGGACAGCTATGCTTCGGCACGAATGGACCGGCTCGACCGGAGTGATATTACGGCCTCACAGAAAACCGACGTGAAGCAACGCTTGCGTTGTGTTTCATCGTGTGAATGAGGTTACCGGAGGCCCAATTACCCTCCCCTTCCCCAATCTCCCCAATTCCTGAATCCCCAACGATCAAACTCCTAATCCCCAAAAGGCTGGTAACGCACATGTAATGACATTGGTGTTCCAGGTGTCCATGGGCGACGCCGATTGCTTACCATCAGGTGATCCGTATGCTCGTTTACCGGCTTATACCATAAAATAAAAAACAAAAAAACATGTATTTAGTCCCTAAGTTACACCTCTACAAGATCCGCAAGAATGGTTCAGATGGTTATAAATGTATTCGACTCAACAATAACCACACGGTACAATAATACCTAAGAACCTGGAAATCCAAGCCCGGCCCAGTCGACAGTCACAACCAACGAGACTTGAAACAAAGGCAGGATAATAAAAACCAAGATTAATCAACGAAACTGCATCTTTTATATTATGAACCGGGTCCTTTGTCTTCCACACAAGGGAAACTCGTTAAGTTTTTAGCTAGCATTGCCACGGTAGAATATAAACATATAATATTACGTGCACGTTTGTCTTTTTATTACTGTTTACTCAACCAGGTTTATTGTCACTTTTACCGCTGGCTTTAAAATAATGTTGCTTAAAAAATTTGCCTTGATTTACTTGTGGTGGACTTTTTTAAATGACGATTTCTTTTCGCTGTCAATATTTCACAGATATTCCTTTATTATCTGTTATCTCAAATTCAATTTTTTATTGCATTATATCATGTGTACTATTGTACATAATTGGGTACAGTTTCAACATGAAATCCGGTTAGGGCACGGCAACATATAAAGCAAAATATAATCTAATAAAATTATTTAATATTATCACAATTGTGTTTAAATGTGGGAGAGACATTCTTCGGCACGAATGGGCCGGCTCGACCGGAGTCATACCACGGCCTCACAGAAAACCGACGTGAAGTAACGCATTCGATGTGTTTCGTCGTGTGAGTGAGGTTACCGGAGGCCCAATTACCGCCCTCCCTAGTCCCCGTCTCCCGAATCCCCGAATTCTCCATAATCATCAAATTCCCAATTCCCAAAAGGCCGGTAACGCACTTGTAACGCCTTGGTGTTTCGAGTGTCCATGGGCGGCGCCGATTGCTCACCATCAGGTGATCCGTCTGCTCGTTTACCGGCTTATGTTATACAAAAAAAAACATAAAACGTGTTTTTTTTTATCTCTCTCTCTTCGTATAAAATTAAACTGAAACTGCTATCTAAGCGTTAATGATGCCAAAATGTCATCAGATATTAATAATTGGATATTTTGCCAATAAGCCAAACCAATACTTTTTCCAAACTGTCAAAAACGACAGTTTTCTACGACTTTTGTACGAGATTGCGTATTGTGACGTCACGTCTTTTAGCGTCAAACACCATACTAAAGTATCTAAAAAAAATGCTGGAAAAAATATTAAAATTAAGTTGGTCATGTAATCAATCAATAAAAGTGTAATTATTTTTATATTAAACAATCGAAATAATATATTTTTGATTAAGGAAACTAGCTAATTGTATTTTCTATCCTGTCTGGTAATATAAACTATGAGTGGTAACTCATACTTTATTTATACCTAATTAACGACCCAAATCGCAAAGAATATAAATAAGCTCCCACAAGTTTACAACGAAAATTTCATTATCATTAACCATTCAAATCATTTCAAGCCATCAATTATGATAATAAACTTGCGAAAATTTCCATCATAAATATTCTTTGCATCTCTTACTTTCAAGTACCTACTAAAGTACCCCGGTAACGTCCATAATAAATAACATTAATATCAAAAAGGGCAATTTCAATGTACATATATAATAATATAAACTTTTCGGCTCCGTAATTATCAGACAAATGAACATAATTATCGAGGATTGTGTCTCTGAATAATTTATAACATTCACGTTTGAACTTTAATGGCTTTTGTATAAAGTTGAAATTGTATTATTTGTTTTTTGTTTAATTCATTTTTACTCTGATGTGTTATTAGTACTGACTTGATTGCTGTCTGCTATGTTGTTGGTATTAATGTTGTTGTTGAAAACAAAGTTTTCAATACGTCCCGTTTCGACATAAGGTCAACATTAGGTTTAATAAAAAAATCAAATCAAATCATATTTATTTGCTCAAACACATGTGTATATACAATAAACAATAGCATGTTTGATGGCGGGTAGCAGTTAAAATTTCGAGACATGTTTGCCGTATAAAATGGCGTGCAAATATAGAAGTCACTCATAATGATTGCGAACTAACCGACATCATTTGAATGTGGAAACCTTATTCAATATTAGACATTGATGAAATATTGATAATAATATGTCAGAGTAACCATCATTTTACATTTGGATGTGGCACTGAGTTTAGAATGTATACTAATTTTTGACAATGAAATTCACACCAACTGGTAAAAATGGTTGCACTGGGCAGCCCTTAAATCTCAAACAGTGTCTAACCTGTGTGTGATGTCTAGACCCTGAGTCGGTATTTTGGTTGGATACCCGCGGGAAGAGTTAGGTCACGATACGGTTTTAGAGAAAACTACAGGACTACTATCTATACCGTAAATCACATCTAACTATTTTACAAATTCACAAATTAGTTACAGTAAACAAAACAAAAGATGTCTTTAACGGTATCTTTGTAGGAAAAAGTTTAAGTTCATTTTCTCTTTGCATTCTCACAAATAACTGACAAGTGAAATAGAATTTGTTTCTTTTATTTTATCTTTAACTGAAACGAGAAACTTGTTGCACATTGTTACTTTATCAATTTAACTTAGGTTTAAGGAATTGTAATAAAACGAATTCCAACGGCTGCTGAATTTTTATTGCATTCTTTGGAAGATGAAATTGTATTAGTCGAAGAATAAAAGAAACTATGTGGTGACGGGAAAAAATAATACCATTTATATCATACTGCCTCCCTTCTCTCTCTCTTTTATTTATTTATTGATAGGTTCTTTACAGCTTACAAAACCACATGATAACAATTAACGAAAACAGATATTTGATTCATTAAGCCAATTATGAGAACCACGTGTAAATCTCAGCTATAGCACAAAGTCTGGAATTGTGCCCGGTATATGGCAATAGGCTCACCCCCTATTACATGGGACCCATAACATAAATAGTGAAAAGTGGGTGTTACATTGTACAGTGGCATAATGTACACCGTACCCCTTCGGGGATGTCGCGGAGAACCTAACGGGTAACCGGGGCTCCGGCTCGACGTGCAGGAGAAGGAACGGGGTGGTTTTTAGTCAGTAAGAGTCTGACACTCCCTTCCGCCTCACCCAGGCGGGAGCAGTCATTCGATGACTTTCCCCCCTAAAAAAAAAAAAAAAAAAAACCCCTTCGGGGATAAAAGGCGTGATGCTATGATATGTTGTTTGTATTTTATAACACCCACCCACTTCTTTCTTCTTCTCCTCTTATAATATCTTCTGATTCACTTCGTTGCGGGAACCAAGACAGTTACTCATGTCCCTGGGACGCGCCGGACTTCAATGTTCCGGTGTTTTCATGGTTGTATCTACTGTAGATCCTGGCTTACAGGAGTTGCAGCGGTTTTGGGAGGATGTGGCGGGCTTGTCCCTTAAAAAAAAAAACACCCACCCACAAGTAGAGTAGAGGTGCTAACTAATATATTCTACCCTGCCTCCTCAACATGTGAATGTTTAAAATGCATAACACAAAAATATATAAAATTCCTTCAAAAACTATCTCCACTTGTGTTTTTAGAAGCGACACAAGTATCTGCGTTGAAGTTCTCATTTTCAAGAACGCTTGGCACATTTGTGAAGTATTTCTTGGGAATATCTCTACCAGTTTTTATGTTTTGAGCATTGTGGAGTGTAAAACTAACCATACGAGTGTACAACGAGGTATTTTGAATCTACGTATTCTGTGTGGGCAACGTTCTTAAAAAATAGTGGTTGTGTGCGAAAGTTATTTAAACTGTCAAACACCAAGCGGTCACCGGTGACCGCGACCTATTGTTCTTTAATTGTGTCTATAAAACCGGTACTCGACGAGTTAAAATCTGTTGTATATCAACATTGGATTGAATTTTGGAGTGATAAACTATAAGTTTAGAAGAAATTAACAGCATAGATTTCCTCACGATGTTTTTTCCTTCGCTGTATGCCACTGGCATCCAAATACATATCTTTATCATTTCAGATGACAACACAATAGTTTGGAGTTTATTTCTAAATCTAATCACCTATTTACAAGCACAACAAACGATTTCAGAGCCCAAAATTGTTGTATTGTAACTTTCGTGAGACATACTAAATAAATTATTATGTTTTCGACTTACTCACGTAATAATTTGACGAGGAACTCAACTAGTTTCAAGCCATGCTAGAGGCTTATATTCATGAGCAGCATTTCGCGACCCGCAGCGCGGCAACTGTCGCGCTGCTACTGGCTTCTCGAGTCTGCGGGCCCAACGCGTCCTCTGCCGTGATTCACGCGCACTTTTCTCTCTTCGTGGTATCGGCGACGGTGGCGCGCGTGACACTATTGGCACGCTAGACTCGCCCACCGGCAGCTGCGTTGGTGCTGGGTTCGAATCCCGGGTCGACACAAAAACAGTGGTACACAGACTAGTCGAGTTCCTCGTCAAATCATTATGTGAGTAAGCCGAAAACGTAATAATTTACTTAAAATTGTTATTTAAAAGTCTACAAAACAAGTTATATCGTATCTTATGAAAGTAATTTAATACGGGATAATTATTTTCGCGATCTATGTACAACATTATCAAAGTAACTTACATCGCAAAGAAAATGTACCGCTTTAATCTTTCGACTTTGCTTTGATAATTCAAAATATTCTATATCATGTGTGACCTAATTATGTGGGAGTTTGTCGTGTAGGTTATTTGTTTAGCTAGCTTTATTATATACGACCGAAGCCACGCCTTCGGTCGTGTAATATGAACTTTCCTAAATGAATTATAGATTGAAAGTGAAAGGGGAATATTCCATTTGTTCCCTGTTTACATAATTGTTCCAATGAAATAAGATTTGGATTTATTTTCATATTAAGCTTTAATCTTCCTAATTTTCTACTTATTCTGTTAATTATTACCTACTACAACGCATAGCGTGTTAAACACACTAAGGGCTAGTTATAAGCAAGCAGCTTGTGACCAAAACTAGTTCTGTCATTCAATTTTAAGTATCTCGAAAATCTCAACACCGGCTTAGCAAGGTTTTATAAACACATTTTTTTTTGAATATTTGATGGACCGATGTTTGACCACTATCTCGCCTGGTGGTAAGCGATGATGCCGTCTACGATGGAGCACATCGACGCATAAGCAACCTATTCACTCGGGCCTTGAAGATACCCAGGTTATACCCTCCCTGGCAAAGAATTCCACTTCTTAGCAGTACGCATAAGAAAGCTTGATGCAAAGCGCTTCGTACGTACTAGACGCACGTCCTCACGTGCGTCTAGTCTGATACAAAACGTTTCAAGAATGATCCTTATTCTAAGAAAAAATAAAACCTTTTTTACTTTGTCAACAGACAGGTGAATTTAAAAATAAGTCCACAACTGGGTGACTGCTTCAATTGGAGTATGGCGCCTTCTCAGAGTGAGCTGGTGGTCTTCGCACGGATCAGTGATCCTGCAGTAGACTTGGAGACCACGCCACCAGATGGGCCGTGGTTGGAGGCGACAGCTGCTGCTGTGCCATGGAGCCTCGGCGTTGATATTGCTATATGGAACGCTGTTGGTAAGAATTATACCTTTTTATCTTGTTATGCTAGGTTACGTAAAATACAGTTTCAAAAATATTGTCGTCATTACATTAAAAGAAGACCATATTTTACTATAGGGCTAAATTCATAGATATTCTTTTATTATTAACTAGCTTCTGCCAGCGACTTCGTACGCGCAATTTAGTTTTCTCCCGTTCTCATGAGATTTTCAGGATTTTTTTCTATCATAAGAACCTTCTCCTGACAGTAACAAACACAATAAAAAAATCAGTCAAATATGTATATTGTATATAAACAAGAGCCTTTCATTTAAGAAGTGTATAAAAACTGCGTATTAATTTTTTTTTTTGAAAAAGTGTTCGATGTCGTAATTTTCTGTGCCTATCTAGGACAGATCAATTTGAATGCGAATAATCTTTAAACTGTAAAATAGAATTGGAGAATACCATAAATACGAGACCCAAAATATAGACTTCTAGTGTTCCATTGTCGTTGCCCTCTCCATGCCAAACAAGAATGACAATAATGCAAGTTTGTAATTCCCGTCACTAGTTCCCAGAAGAATGTTCAGACCCAAGAATGTAATTGTCCGCAACGATACTAAATTCTTGTGGCATAATATTAACGTAGACTATGTTAGCCTCCGAAATAACGTAATTCCGTTGCTCCTAACTCAATCTCGAACAGAGACAGGGTGGGGCACTGTAGGGCACTTACACAAAATCCGGTAATGAGTACTAAAATTTACCTGTTAATTACACAGTAAAATAAAAGAAATAAACCAACCGACTTTGAGATTTACTGCAAAAGTTTGAAGTGTAAACTAAGAGAAATGAGTCTGTATTTTCAGATCTGAAAATCACAATTTATAACAAACGCTGAATTTATGGACCACGGTTTGTTTATGAAGTTTTAATGATTCGATAGTTTATTTTTTGTTGATGTTTATAAATAGAGTTTATTGGTTTTGTTTTATGATTAGTTACTTAGTTCATTTAGTTGTTTTGTTTTTAATTACCATAAGGTTTCTATTGTATTATTAACAACAAAATTGTTATTAGACTATCAATGTACCAGTTTGCTCTTTGTGCATTTATATAAAGGTGTTGTGTTTGAAAAAAATATAATGACTGCAAAGCGTTACCAATACAGGTAACTGATACAAACTAATTTTACCTTAGAGTTTAATATGAATAAATTATTTCTTTCTTTCGAAACGGATAAATCCAAAACATATACGTTACATATTTCTCCAACACCTCTATTAACAATTCAAATATCTCCAAAACTTCATACAACGCAGAATAACATCTATCAAAAATAAAATCAGTTCCATTCCTATTCGTTAACAGAGATGTAATTTCATGGCTCGAAACGAAAGTTCTCTGCAAACAAAACTACGTAAAACTATACCAATAACTCAGGGTGGAGAGCTCATCTATCAATATTGCAGGTTGGGCAGGGTGGGGAGAGTGGGGGGCTTGCAGTAGGACCTGTGGAGTGGGGAGACAAACCAGGAGGAGATACTGCTCGAAACCCACCTGCGAAGGGTATGGGGAACAGGGAAGGGCTTGCAACTCTTTTGACTGTGAAGGTGAGTCTATTTGTTATGTTGTTAAGGTTCAATTTAGCTAATTGTTTTGTGTATAATGCTTGTTGTTGTTGGTCTGAAATATCTATTGACTATTTAGGGAAATATAGCTTTAGACATAATTAAAAAAAACGGATTATCTTCGTACTTATTAATTTATAGTCATGTTAATTGGTACACGAAAATATTTAATTACTCTTTATACAGAACACTATTCATAGACATGATGTTTTGGAGTAGATGCATAATTGCTGGGAAATTCGAGCTTTTCAAAACACGTGTAATATTCCCGTTCTGCTGCATTAAACTCGCTAACATCTCATCATGACTACATAACAAGGCATTCAAATTTACCTACAAACCACACATTCACCTAAAAAGCAATTTCTATTTAACCTCCACAAACTACTCATTCAACTTTATAAAGCAAACGTTTTAGTAAACGTTCCACATCACTTGAAAACTGTTCTCAATCTAAACGTAAACGAATATTGGATTTTAAATTATTTCCAGACTAGCTCGTTAACTGACATCGTAACAGCATGAAATCGATAGGTCGACGAGAAGTTACCAAACAAGTATGGAGGATGTAGGTGACATTTTGATAAAGTGATTTTAGTTTTGAAAACAGCGTGTTGCAGTATAATTTTTAATAGACTTTGACGCAGTACATGTCATGATTGACGGGTTGAGCGGGTGCGTTTGAACATGTTGCCTGAACACTAAGCAATATAAAGTGAATGTTTGGTGGTAAAGTTAGAAAATAGGCGTAGATTTATGTTGCACATGTTTTTGCTGTTTTGTTCGATAGTAATCACTTTGTTAGTGGAACAGAAACTTTGATTTCAAAGCCTTTGACTGCCGACAGAAAACTGCTGAAGGCAAACGTGTTAATGGCCAGTTTAATAGATTCAGTTAGATCATTTTTTTTGTAAACTGACGTGTAAAAAACTGACTTGAACCGCCTTTTTTAAATTTATTAATATACCAAAATCTTCTCCTAACTATAACAAAAACTGCATTAACTCGTCGAGTACCGTATTTATAGACACAATTAAAGAACAATAGGTTGCGGTCACCGGTGACCGCTTGGTGTTTGACAGTTTAAAATCGGTACAGCTAATCGCGAGATAATCGGGCACAAACATACATACAAATATAGGTTAAACTAACAACCTCCTTATTTTCTGAAGACGGTTATAACGGTTAAAAATCACTTAGATTAAGTAAAAAGACAATAGGAGATCAATTAGATATGCTTACATAAAATATCACTACATGTCCAAACACAAACCATATAATTAAGCCCACAATAAACCAATAAAAACAAAATTAAAATTAAAACCCAACACAATAACGTAACAATTTGTGCAAAGCAATAACGTCAACATACATTATAATTTAATTCTTCGCAGGTACAATAAACCCGCTGGCGCCGGGCGCTAGGCGTAATTTCCACCCAGCGCAAGCGAGGTGGGGACCTGTATCAGATCGACCACATGCCTTCAGCCTGAGGCCGAATTCCTACATTTGGATCGCATCATCAGAGCTGTTTTCTGCTGGGAAAACGTTCCCTAGAGAATTCACATTGTTCATCTCATTGAGGTTACGGCCGGAGGTGAGTGGTTAAAATAAGAATTTTTCTCTACCATAATAAATGGGTAGTTTCCAAGGTATCAAAATTAAAAATCTAATTAGTCCGTCAGTTAGATAATGAAAAAATATTAGACACGTATTTTTTTTCTTGTATTAAGTTGCAATACTTAAATAAAATTGCGCTAAGTTTAGGAGTGGGAGGTCGTTACGTCATAACGCGTTACAAAATGTGACACGCTGTGACGTCACACGATATTTCAAATTAGTGTAATCATCGAAAGTATTTAATTTTGTGAGAAAAGAAAAAATACGTGTCTAAAGTTTTGAATTAATGTACCAGACCAGACCAGTAAATTACCCTATTATATTGTACCTTAAATGCAAGTTTAAACATTATTTTCTTCAGCTTATTATCATATACCATGAATACCAGACAAGAACTAGGCGAAGTTTAAATAACTAATTCAAAAATTGTAAATGTCATTAATGACTTTAACCTGAGATTCCTCAATTAGGTATGTAACCGAGATAGGTCAAGTTTAAATAACCAATTCAAAGATTGTAAATGTCATTAATGACTTTAACCTGAGATTCCTCAATTAGGTATGTAACCGAGATTTGTTTCTGTTTTGAATTGAATTACTGTATTAATAATTTAAATACAGCTGTAAAGGGTTAACAGATTTAAGTAGGCTGACCCGTACATAAATTATTGTAATTACGATTGCTGAATGCAAAGGACCGCTGTCATCAGTTTTAATTATAGATAAATTCCTGTATTCGTGAAGTATGTATGATTTTTAAAGCCACGTCATTTTTGTAATTATTTTTTATTGTCATGAATAAAATCTTTGTAGTAAAGAAAAACAATTCGGTATTGCTTTTGGGAAAATGTATATATTCTTCTCCAACGCAAATACTTTTATAATAAATTGCTTACTGGCTATCAAGTAAAGACGAGGCTACAATACTGCGCTCAGAGGAAAAATATTTTGGAGGACGGTAAGCCTTCAAAAGGTTAGTTGACAGGGCCTAGTACGAGTTTCTTCCACGTTTAAACGACGTCGAAACATAACCGTGTTCATCGCTCTGATTGGCAGACTCTTTTAAACCAACCAATCAGAGAGCTAAACGTGGTTACATAAACTCGTACGGAGCCCTCTTACAACTAAAAAAAGCCTGTCGCAGGTCTGCAGGAATATTTTTTTTAAGGGATATGCAGTACCTATGTACTTAATGCTTATAATGGGTTGTCCTCTGTAATATGATCTCCTGTATGGTGTACATGATATGATAAATAAATAAATAGAAAAAGGATTATAAATAACGATACACGGTTTCGTATATATAAAGCAAAAATTATGTCGCATAACCATGTAATGGGATAAATTTATTATGTTGATATGACATTATAATAAAACCATAATAAGTTTGGAAGAGCCATGCTTCGGCACGAATAAGCCGGCTCGATCGGAGTAATACCACAGCTTCATAGAAAACCGACGTGAAGCAACGCTTGCGTTGTGTTTCGTCGTGTGAGTGAGGATGCCGGAGGCCCAATTACCCTCCCCTTCCCCAATCACCCCAATCCCTGAAACCCCAACGATCCTCAAACTCCTAGTTCCCAAAAGGCCGGTAACGCACTTGTGGCGCCTCTGGTGTTCTAGGTGGCCATGAGCCACGCCGATTGCTTACCATCAGGTGATCCGTCTGCTTGTTTACCGGCTTATGCCATAAAAAAAACCATAAGCAGAACAGAATACATTTCTATTCACCGATAATTTTGTACGTATTGTAATCTACCGTTTTTCTGTTGGATTGTGTCGTTGTGATGCATTTGTAACTTCGCCCTAATATACAAAAGAATATCCATCTGTAAAGATCCAACGAGTCCACAAAGAAACAATTGAAATGGGAAATTGTTCTTTCAAATTGTTTTAAATCAACCAACTAATTTAATATCGTGAAATAACAACAACATTGGATTTATTCATTTCATTAGATACGTTGTTTTCAATTATCTTGCATTTACATCTTAATTAAAATTCATGAATAGTTTTACGAATTTGTTTATTGAGATATATATTTCATTTATTTAAAAACTTTGAACACATGTTTGTAATATTTAATGACGCATTTCATTTTTATAAATAAAAAATCCATTTCATTCTCATGTATTCTACTTAATTTTTAGCAGTGATTGTAGAAGTTGAAAACAGAGCCACACAATTACATTCTAGGGGCTCAAATATGTTATTTATTATGTACTTTACTATTATTAATTAAGAACTCATTTAATGCCGTGAATGTAACATAGTAGTTACTCATTTTAATCTAAATCCATTTTCTAACCCACCCATTCTTCCACAGAGCGGCGGTTATGGCCAAGGGACGCTGTTCTCCTTGCGGTCACGAAGACGCACAGGATCCTTCCTCTCCCTGGAGCTAGCTGGTAGAGGAGCAGCCAGACTGGTGCATGCTGGTTCAGGGTCATCACGCTCCATATACTTAGCTGTACCTTTGTATGACTTTCGCTGGCATCATATTGCTATCAGGTATGTATATATATATTTTAATTTTAGTTGCCCGATACAAGTATTTTTGTCATGTGTTGTAGGTGCGTCTACAAACACAATATAATTTCATATGCCCATAATATATAAAATGTCGTGGTGGCCCGGAGGTTTAAGACGCCCGCTTCTCATGCATGAGGGTGCGGGTTCGAAACCTACCAACGGCAAGAACCAATGTGACTTTTTCCGAGTTATATGTACTTTCTAAGATTATTCAGACACCACTGACAAACGGTGAAGGAAAACATCGTGAGGAAACCTGGGCTTATAATTTCTAATTATAAGTTTGAAATCGCCAACCCGCATTGAGCAAGCGTGGTGATTAATGCTCAAACCTTCTCCGTGGGAGAAGAGGCTTTGCTCAACAGTGGGCAATTATAGGCTGTTGATGATAATATACGGAAAATAATTTTTGGATCATACAAGAAAATTGTAGTTTATTTTTTTATTGGCGTTTTATATAAAGTCGCTACTCTCTGTCTTGTAAATATTTTTTTACTGGAAATAGTTTGCATATGAGCTCAATATTATGCTGTTGGTTCGTTCCATATTAGTCGATAAAATATTGTTAATTTAGAATTTCGTAGCTAGAGACTATTTTTTTCCAAGAAAAGATGCTTGATCTTGTAGTTCATAACATAACATCACGCCTTTTATCCCCGAAGTGGTAGGCAGAGGTGTACAATATGCCACTGTAGAATGTTACACTCACTTTTCACTATTTATGTTACGAGTCCCATATAATAGCGAGTGAGCTTATTGCCATATACCGGACAAATTCCAGACTCCGGGCCACACTGAGATTTTTTTTAAAAACCCAACAGTTCTTGGCCCACCCTGGAATCGAACTCGAGACCCCTTGCCCAGCAGTCACACTCGCGAGGCAGTGATTTATAATTTCGTAGTTAGATATTGTTTTTTTTCAAGAAAGGAGGCTTGATCTTATAGTTCATTTTGTTTTATTTCTTTTCCTTTACTATCCTTTCTTTCTCGGACTTCATAAATAAGTTTTACGTGTTTGGCCAAGTTGCAAATAGTGGTGGTCCATTCTCGTCTAATTTACCGAAGTATCCGATCTCTCATCCAGCCTTATGAGATCAAAAACTTGCGGCTCACTTATTAGAGACAGTTTTCGGATACGTTCGGATATTTGTAATCCAATCACGAATAAACTTAGGGATATTCGGCAGCTTAACGGATTTTGATATTTTCTGCACGAAATAAACACGTCTGAGGATCACTTTTTAAGCTAAAACATGATGTGACTTGATTATTTTCGTGTATCTTTATGTTTTTTCGAGTGTATGTAATCATTATTACGTGTGATGTCATTGAACTCTACTGCTCAATCGATGATGATATTTTGCATGTTTGGTGATGCTGAAATTAAACACTATAATGTCTTCTCATTTCTTCTCCTTGTGAGGCCTATTCCCATCAATATGCAAATTTTTGGCTGATGATAACGTCCGTATAATGCCTATTTTGAAGGTGGGTTTCTAATTACGTGGGTATTCTATAATTGGGTACGCTCCTTAATCAAAACTAAATTATTTCGACTGTTCAATACAATGAAATATTTAAAAAGTAATCACACTTTCATTAATTGATTTTATATCCAACTTAATTTTAGTATTTTTCCAGCAAATATTGAAGAAATAAGCATGCTGTTTGACGCTACAAAACGTGACGTCACAATACACAATCTCGTACAAAATTCATAGAAAGTTGTCATTTTTGACAGTTCGAAAAAAGTATTGAATTTGTTTAGTTGGCAAGTACCCAATTACAGTTTTAACACATATGTTTAAAGTCATAATATTAAAAAATAGGCCTAGTCTGAAATTGCTATTCGAATAATATCGATATTATACGTACGGTCAAAGGTCAAATATCTACTGCCACCGTAAGAATACTATCGGTTGCGCTGCAGCGCTAATACACACATGCACACGCATATTTTTATCCGTGTACGTACGCGTGCGTGAGTTTATACATACGAACGCGTTTTTATGCACATTAAACTGTCAAACACCGCGAGGACACCGGTGACCGCAACCTATTGTTCTTTAATTGTGTCTATAATGACGGTGCTCAAATGGTTAATGTGAAATTACTCACGCATTGCCGTGTGAACATCACTTATGGTGGCACATCACTACGTATACTAATGTTCTGTTATAGATAATTTTACGACACCAATATTTAGGTATAATAATTACGTTTATCATCGATAGACAAAAATAACTACCACTTGTATTTTTCCGGTAGGATCTCGCTTCCAAGAAAATTCATCTGATTCCAAACTAAGTTTTTCTACCTAAATCCTATTTCTTGTTCTTATACAAGGAAGCCGAATTTCATATCTTATTAAGTAAATCTGATATTTGTTTTGAAGGTAGTATTCTGTTTAGTTTTTCTCAGTATTTTAGGTTATCCTAAAATTTTACACTATCAACATAACATCATATTTATCCCGGTTTTACGGTACTTAATGCCACTGTACAATGTAACACATGTACTTTTCAGTATTTATGTTTTGAGCCCATGTAATCGGAGATGAGACTATTGCCATATACCGGGCACAATTCCAGACTCCGTGCTACTTCTGAGAATTTTATTTTTAAAAATCCAGTACTACTTTCCCGACCCGGGAATCGAACCCAAACCCCTCGTCCGGCAGTGGCACTTACGACCACTCGGCCAACGATGCAGTCAACTTTACACTATCAAAGATCCTGAAATTGTTGTTTCAGGTCTGAGTGTGACAAATTCATATTATGAAATTTATTTGTTAGTAAATGCAACCACAACACGAAAAAACATTGTTCACCATGCTTAAATAAAAACAAAAACAATTATATATCACCAAATTTTACTGGGTTGTTAGTTCATCAAAATTAATGTGAATTAGACTTTGTATAAATATAAATATATGCTATATTTCTTTACCATTAAATAATGAAATCTGTTCAGAAAATGCTGCAGTTTCTATGTGTATTATTTTGTTTTAACAGTAAGTCATTGTTCTATATCTTTTAAATATCTTAATGCCCTCGCCCACAGGCGACTTTTAGTGACGATGCAGTCGCACGTTTAGCAAATGCGCAACATCATCGCTTCTAAGGCGTGTTAGTCGCATTTGCAACGCGATGCAAACGCGCTACTAACGTAGTACTGCATCGCGATTGTATCGATACGCGACCGCGTCGGACAACATCCAATATTGACGCTGTTTGTTTTGCCAACGCTTCAGCTGCTTACATAAAAGCAGCACTAAAGACAACGTGACTAATATTACCTCAACGGAGTCCATCTTGCGGTATTTTTGTATCGTAACTGCATCGCGACCGATCGCGTTTGCATCAGAGGGCCAAGCGCGAATAACTATCGCATTCGTATCGTAACAGTATCGAGTGAGTTAAGCGTTTTGATTGGTTGGTTCACTTGAGCCGGCCAATCAGAGCGCCGATCGCGCTCGATACTATTACGTTACGAATATTATTCAGTATAGTTATTCATGCTAGGCACTCTGAATTTGGTTCCGTGGGCGAGGGCACACAGTTAGTGACCGTTTGGCGTCGGTATCGATGCTACGCATGACAGCATCGCGACTGTATCGCTATAAAAAGTCGCCTGCGAACGAGGACTGTTAAATATGTTTAACACACACCTACCCAAATGCAGATAAGAGAAAACCCGCATACAAGTCCTTCAGAACACACATTTAAGATAACATACAAAGCATAGTTTTCAAAAACAAAGAGTAACTTAAGACAACCTTGTTTAACTGAGCGACAGTCTCAAACCTCATTTAATTTTGTGTGTAGCAACGAAATGAAAACTCTAAGAGAATTCAGTGTTTCAGACGTTTTAATTAACGAAATTTACATGTTGTATTTTTTATTAAGCGGTAACTACTCGACGCCTTTAATGTTCGTGGCAGACCAGACAAGTTCAAGTTAGAAGATACTAAGAAATCTTTCGTAAACCCGATTGAGAAAGAGTAACCTATGGAATTTGTTGCTTACTCTTTTCCATATGAATCTGAACTTTGGAATGAGCAAAAAACTTCTGACAGATTGACACTTTGAAATTTTTATTCGACGTTCATAAGCCTTCATAAGGTTTCATTGAAATAAATGATTTTGACTTTTGGCTTTGACTCATAAAAGTAATAAATCAATTGTATTAAATATAATACTCATCATGAATCAGCAATCTGCTTTGAAACAACACACTTTTAGGCACAGGCCACGTTAATGCGATGCATCTTGCGTCCTCAATGAGCGGGAAAAGCAATCATGCGGGTTGAACGGGGGCGACTAAGTTGGTGCGACTAGCAACCCCCAATCAAACCGCATGATTATTCTTCTCGCTCATTGCAGTCACAAGAAGCGTCAAGCGTGGCCCAAGAAGCCAAGTTTTTTTTTAAGGGGGGAACATCATAGAATTCCTGCTCCCGGTGGCCCAAGACTTAGGCTAATGATCATGATGATGATGATGATGATAAAGCGTAGGACAGTCTTGTTTATCTTCCAATAGTCTATTGTAATTTAAAAATTAATGGCAATTATAAATATTGTTCTTGGTAATAGCTTAATATTTGGAGTTACGAATATTGTTTTAAAATTATTACTAACTACATTCAAATAACAAGAAATGACTAGGCTTTCAATAAGATTTTAAAACAGTAACGATGGAGTTTCATTACTCTTTGCTCGTTCTTCTCCATTCGAACCTACGCTTTGGAACGAGCGCCTAGCTTCACTAACAGACAGACGGTTGTAATTCAATTTTTTGACGTTTTAAAGATGCCTAATTAAGTATTTGGAATAATTGCTTTGACTTTGTAAACAATCTTCTCCAACAACTTCTACAATAAAAGATGCATAATTTTTATTTTACTGTCCGTCTGGTAGATGATTTTAAATCATTAGACACGTATTTTTTATTTTCTTACAGAAACGAATAGTTTCGAAGATATATTGAAGAAATATCGCGTGACGTCACTTCTATGTATGCACGTCTATTTTATACGTAGAAATGAAGCCCCCACTTCTAAACTTTGATTCGTTTTACCTAAGAATTGTTTTATTATACGACAAAATAAAAAGATACGTGTCTAATATTTTATCATTACCTTACTTACGGACTAATTATATTTTTAATTTTTATACCCTGTCATCATCCCAATTTGTTGGCTGATCTGCTCTATACAAACTTACAAATATCTTCTGTTAAAACGAGATGATAATCTTGCTACAGAAAAGAAGCAATCAATAAAAAAATGGTTTTCTAATAAGCATTTTTAATTAAGTCAGAACATGTTTTTATTTTGAATTAAAATGAACAGCTCTACAGAAAAGTAATATTTAATAGAAATATGAACGTTGGATTTTAAACTCTAATAGTTTTTTTTTAATTATTTGTAGCGAGGTTTAATTTTATTTTCATTTTCAATTTGAAATTTGCTTACATAGATTTAAAGAAGGTTTTTGAAAGACATCTATACAGATAAATAAAATTGGAGTGTCTGTTTGTAATATTAAAATAACCGCTTTTTACTACCATGCATAATATTATGAATATACATACATATGATACATATACCAAAATAACATTTTTTACTATTTTTATCCGTCTGTCTGTTTGTACTGGATAATCTCTGGAATAGCTGCAACGATTTTACAAGACTTTTATTGGTAGGTAGCTGATGTACTAAGGCGTAACATAGGGTACTTTTAGTTTGGTTATAAAATTCATATTCTACGCGGACGATATCGTGGGCGACAGCAAGCATAGTTTCTCTAATGTTACTAGGCTGAGCGACATCGCTGCGACCGCGCATGCTCAGGAGGTTAACTCCTTTGTGGCTCAAAACTAGTAGACCATTTTTGCATATATTCACGAGAGTAACCCGCGATGTTTAGTTAATACGGGGCATTGTTATTAAATATTTGGACAAATTGAATTTTTTTAAATCGCTTCTCTGTAATTCCATGAAGACTGATATTGTGCCCAATTACATGGGACTTATGAAGTCATAATTGGTGAAAATAGTGGTGCATTGTGCAACTCCGTCTAGCCTATACGGAATCCAAAGGCATGACATACCAAATTTTATTTTGTAGATAGATAAAACACAAACAACAATGAAAGAAGTTTAAAAAACAAGCTTGGTCCTAGACCACAAAACATTCTAAACACTACAAAAATAAATCGCTACCAAAAAATACCCAGAACTTTGGAACGTCCCCAAGGGAGGATATAGAGTTTTAATGTCAAACTGAATTCTCTAGTACATTGTTTGAGCAAAAAGGCTCGAACTACTTTATACTGGTTTATGTAGTACAACAGATCAAGCTACTATAAACCAGTTAATCATGGTCTCGATTTATACGATCATTCTCCATATTCGACGGTCAGTTTATACTGGTTTTTTTGTAGTTTGACATAGCCATGTATATTTCGATAGAATCACACTATAGGGAACTGAATGCGGGGCTAATTCTCCAGAGAGGTATAACCCTATCAGGCATAACGTTTGGTAGGAGAAATAGTTCGATAAGAGCAGAGGCATCGAATAACTTTGTTTGGTTTGTTTTGCGATAGGGTTCGAGGGCTTATGTTATAGTATTGGTAGACCTAGAATGTTTGGGATTAGTTATTTGGTAATACATAAACTTGTAATAGTATGGTATTGAGGGAAGTTATTGTGGATAACGCGACGTGGTCTGATTGAGAAGGATTTTTGGGGATAGATTTTTATAATAAAATTCAGAGTTTCTTTTTTCTTGTATAAAACACTATTTTTATAGATGGTCAGTACGTAACATGGTGGTGGTATGGTTTAAACCATAAGATATATTTTTTTCAATTTCGTTTTGTTTCTTATTTTAATAAGTCTTGTGATTTGTATAATGCATCAATCGTGTCTTTACATTGTTCTCACATATACGTACAATATTGGATAATGTATCATGAGAGACTGTATAACATTGTTTTTTTAAAGAGTAACAAATGGCGTTTTTTGCTCGTTCTTTTCCATTCGAATCTATAATTTGGAACGAGAACCTAGCTTCACTGACGGGCAGACTGACAGACTAGTATTTATTATGTATAGTATTTATTTATTTGTAGACGTTTAAAAATACCAACTTATGGTTTATCTGAAATAAGTGCTTTGACTATGACTTTGAATGTAGCTTGCAAAAGATGATTGTATATTTGTTAATGGCTGGTAAACTCATTGTGGCACCAGTAGATTCCATACTTCGAACTGAATTTGAATCTGAAGGCTTCTAGCAGTCACATTCATCGCACCATTTAACATGCTAGAAAGTCATACCAACATATTTATATTTTCTAAGTTTTAGAACAGACTTGTGTTGGTTATGAGACCTCTGATTCTGAGACAGGGACTCTGAGACTTGAGTCTCTCATCATAATTCGCAGGTCTGTCCTAAATTACTTACTACCTCATATTAATCAAATTTATTATCCGCAGTGTTCATGATGACAACACAGTTCGCGCTTATGTCGACTGCCGCTGGCTTCGGACCGACGTCCTCGAGAAGGATGCTCTCGACACGCCCAGGGATGCTGATCTCATTATAGGATATCTTTTCTCTGTAAGTATAATAAAGTATTCATTACTATAAATCTAATATGACACTAATTTTGATACGTTTCATATAGAAAATAAGTAAAATTATCGGTTAACTAAAACTCGTTATTTTTATATACCGTGAGTTAAAATGTTCGATAAACTGTGCGAAACCATTTTCTAGAAATACAGTTATGAATTAACAAAAAATCATATCAAAAATATTTTATTACTTACGTGTAAAAATATTATAACTACGGCAAATGTTGTAATAGAACTTGTTTAAATTGGAAATGAAAGTGTTAATTATTAACAAATATTTATTATAAATCGTGATATTTTAAATATTAAATAACACAACAGATTACAAATACAAAACTAATATCATATTTTCAATTTACATTTATACTGTACGTATAATCATTTGAAATGAATCTCTATTTATTTATTTATTCATTAATTTAAAAACATGTATTCTACGAAAACATGAAACAAATATATTTTCTAACAATTTCTTATCGGATTATAACACAATGGTTCTGCTGACAGGGCGATCTAGAGCAGCTGGTTTTGGTGCCAAAAGCCGGCCAAGCACAGAAACAGTGTTCCAGCCAAGTTGTCGGCATCTCCACGCCTTATGTCACACACGAGACGTAACTCCAGCTGGTCTTAGGAGATTATCTAAACCTGCAACCGAAACAATACCTTTATGACGCAATATTTTGAGTACATATTTATTTGAGATATATTTTATGAAAAGAAAATGTTTATTGTGTTTATTTTAAAATAACAGTGCTATGTTTTCTTGCTTTTGTGTATTGGAAATTTTTGTGATGTTATTTTTGTATTTTTGTGTTTTAGTACAAGTATTGTATTGTTTTATAACGATAACGCAAAATTTTGACGAAATTCTAGAAGATTTAAAAGCTATTATGTTCAATCTAACTATTAATTTTCTTCGTAACCATTTATATAGTAATTTCCATTTCCAATTGACAATATCTCATACAGCACACCATATACAACATATAATATTATGAAATTAAAAACGTCAAACCAAATAAGGACCGGTCTAGATTACCTCACACGGCAACAAGAGTAATGTTAACGGCCTACCTACAGCATTTAAACACATTTATCGTACGAAGTGCTCAAATTGATGCTTTATGAAAATTTACCGTTTTCATTTTATGATTTTGAACATGGCTGTTACCATAACCACATAGTCTCTTGAACAATGGACCTTTTTTCATTAAAAGCTTTGAATTATGCTCGGAATATTCTCGAATAAATGTACCTTTAAATGTAAAAATCAATAATGTTGTAAGCTCAATAATTATTGTATAAATTAGGACCATAATGCTGTATAGACTAAAATATAGATTACATGTGAACTGCTACGATTAAATTTATCTTAGTTAAAACTAATGCATTCATTAAAATGTTCATTATTTTATTTTTAAATGAATTTAATTTTACTTTCATGCATAATTATTTTAAATGTAATTTTCGAATGCTATTTTATAAAAAATGCAACATTTATTATAATTATTAAACGCTGGAGAGATCAATGAGACAGCATTTGTAAAACTATGACGAATAATGTAATTCTATACGTAACATAAGTTTATATTAATTATTTATCATTTATATGAAACTATAAACATAATGATAAAATCGAATAATTGTAATAGGAAATAGCATTTGAGAATATAGCGTTTCTTACATTAGCTGGCCTAAAATGTAAATAAAATATACTTTGTTAGTGAATTTCAATAATTGTAATTAAATAATTATTATAGGTAAATTGTTTTGAAACACGATTATTTAGCAAATCAGTTCATTTCTATATAATTATTTAGTTTACGGACAATTTTTAAATTTTATTCTTTAAATTCAACAGTAAGGTTATCAAAAGAACTGTTTATATTTCTCTTGGATTATTAAATAAAGAAGATTATACATGATTGACGTTGTTTGAATTTTCATCAAATTCAGCCTTAGCTGTCCAGTGCCTTTAGCCAAACGCCACTTTAGCGCTTGTCTGCAGAGAGGTTAGAAAACTAATTGTACGGGGATGACACTGACAAGTGTCAAAATTTACGTCAATTCTATATACTTTGGTTTTCTATTCTACATGTAGACAAGCGCTAAATGGCATTTGGCTACAGCTGCAGGAGAGCCGCGGAAAGCCTAACGGGTTGACGAGGCTATGCGGGTTTAAAAAAAAACGTTACTAAATATATTATTATATCAATGATGGAAATATTTATGTACAGTGAGCAGGTCAACCTACTATTAACGTATTTCTATCAAATTTCTTTATTAGATTTTCAAGTCTTATTATTTAGATATAAAGTCAAATATCAAATGAGAAAATTGACACACAGAAGGAGGTTGATGTACTGGGTTTTGTATCTATATCGACGATACTGCTTCCAAGAAGGTGGTATATACATTGGTAATAATACTTGGTAAACGAATCTAAAGCTGCAGTTACTATAATATCACATTGAATTTATGAGTAGGTGCCTTATTATTATTATCTACAAAAATGTTCCTGGAATTCTCATTTTGAAAGAGACAGAAATGCAAGCAAGTAAAGATATTAATATAAATTCCTGATGTGTTTCGTTATTGCAATATATTTTCGTAAATCAACCCTGCTTGTCTAAGCAGTTAAAAGGTATAAACAAAAACAATCGTTTATGTTATAACTTTCATGAAACTACATTAATTGTTTTGTTTATAGGCTTAGTCACGTAATTATTTGACGAGGAACTCGACTAGTTTCAAGCCATGCTAGAGGCATATATTCATAAGTAGCATTCACTCAAATAATTACGTGAGTAATCCTAAAAACATAACAATTAAAAATAATCCTAAAGAAAATCCAAGCACTAAATAAAAGAATGTGTACTTATAATGTTTATTTTCTAGCCAATATAAGTACAGACTCAGGTAAGCAATTACATTAACCTTAGTCAGCACTTCTGTGAATTGAAATACTGAGCGTAAATAAACAGTGTAAGTATATGAAATAATAAGCTAAAAGGCAACGAATAAAAATGAATAATTCAATATGAAAATAAATGTATAGGTAATGTAAAATAGAAAATACTTACACAAACACTTATGTGATGGTTAATTTTGTTATATTCTTTGTGTTATATATATTTTATTGTTTTGAATTACTTAATAGATACTTATTTTGGTAGTAATGTAAACCATTAAGACTGCCTGGTTGGCCGAGTGGTCGCCAGTGTGACTGCTGGGCTAGCGGTCTCGGGTTCAATTCCCGGTTAAGGTAAAGTACCTATGCCTGGGTTTTTAAAAAAAATCAGTAGTAGCACGGAGTCTGGAATGTGTCCGGTATATGATAATAGGCCCATCCCCTATTACATGGGGCTCATAACATAAATAGTGAAAAGTGGGTGTTACATTTTACAATGGCATTAAGTGCCGAAATGTGCACCTCTGCCTACCCCTTCGGGGATAAAAAGGCGTGATGTTATGAGCCACAATAAACTAACTGCTGACTCCTCCAAAGTTTAACCTTTTGAACGCCAGAGCAAAAACGCATGAACTTGCCCTCAACGCCAGGCCACAAATTCACCGCAAATACCTACGAAAAAAATAGGGATTCCAAAACTTCATCGATAATCAATTTTATTTTCATTTTCGTCTTTAATTTCGAAATATAATGTCCTTATAACATTGAAATTTAATTCAACATTACATTTCTTCCTATTAAAGTAATAGTTATACACTATTTACAGACTTGTATAATACCGTAGTAACAGATATGAGACTACAATATATTTAAATATAATAACTGTAGGTACAACACTATTCTTGATCTGTGTCTTATATTGTGACCATGGCGTGGACGGCCCGCCATTTTAATAATTCTTCGCTTCCGAAATAAGGATGTGGCAACGTAATATCTCGTTTATCGATGTTCTAGTAATATTATTTTATAATAAATGAAACATGTTTTTTAAATCAGATTTATAATTCCGAATGTAACAGGTACTTAAAAATATATGATTGAAATAGGTTAAGAAGGTAAATAAAAACTATGAAAAAATAGAAAATTTTAATGTTATACAGTATGTACTATGTATACATGTTTTTAAATATTAAGTTCTATAAACCTGGCATAAAAAGTAACAAATTAAAAACAATTAACGATTATATATAATTATCACAATTACCAATCAGTCTTATACTAATAAATCTTTGAATAATAGAACAAAATTATAAAATCTACAATGCAACCTGCATTCTGATCATCTAATTCGCTGGGTGCAAAGTGGTTGGTGGGGACAGTGAAATCGATCTCAGCGCGCACCGTGGCTAAAAAAGGAACTTTTGGCAGACTTTATTCCACGAAGTTATAGGTAAATATGGAGCCCACACTTAGAATAAAAGTTTCGAGTCAAATACTCTCGCTCCTATTCTCTGAGGCAAACTGAGGTCTGATCTCTTTTTCTAGTGTACTACAGAAATTGAAACAAACTGACCTCAGACAGTAGAAGAGAAATAAAAATTCAAGTAGGTATTTCAAGTGTGTACTGTGTACTCCATCTTTACCTACACCTTCATGCTTTATTCACTGCTTACTCCTCGTAAAAACAATGACAGTCAACTATTTGACGTACCAAGGTCCGCCGAGTCC
Organism: Spodoptera littoralis; assembly: GCA_902850265.1. Lineage (NCBI taxonomy): Eukaryota > Metazoa > Arthropoda > Insecta > Lepidoptera > Noctuidae > Spodoptera > Spodoptera littoralis. The sequence goes on from LR824544.2 coordinate 12,294,722, forward strand.
GCCGACCGCTAGTTGGCGCTGTCATCGCGCTCCCAGCGAATAGTAAGCCATGTGTTATCAGGCATAAAAAAGTAACAAATTAAAACAATTAACCATTATATATAATTTATTTATTTTATATTTATATATATATTAGTCATTAAATTCCCACTCATTATAATAGTCACCTAATATAAATCTTGAACTCGATATCACAAGTAAATTAATCATAAATATTATTCATTCACTTCACTAATTTCTGGTCGCCGCGCTTGTGACGTCACGATATTGTCGTCTAGTCGTGACCATGGCGTACAGGGTACTGATAATTCGGGTTGCGTTAGGGATGCGCTGAGTTGGGATTAGTGAATATCGAAATTCGACCCAACCAAATTTTATTTTTGACTATGTAGCTTATTGAATGATTTTTAAGACTGGTTTTATAAAATTAATGCTGCTTTATCCTAGTACCAAATTATACCTAAAATAATATATTCCAGAGGAAAGTTTCGAATCGATCTTTGATTTGAAATAATGATATTACCAACATGCGTACTATCACTAGCGGTCACGCAGTTATGACTCTGGCGTGTGAGGACATTCTTTTTTCAGAGTTTATTTCTTTCTTTTAAACGTAAAATTTCTCAATATTTGTAATGCAATTTAATTAGTTTTATGGAAATAAATAAATTTTGGACCTTCTATTTTACAGGTATATAAATAAATAGGCATTAAAGTAATGTTTAAATAGTTTATTTCGTGTTTTAATGTACCGCTGTTTTTGTCACATATTTGTGTCGTTGGCGCTCAGGGACAGTTTTCGCTTGTCACGTATTTGTGACCCTGGCGCTCAAAAGGTTAATATCACCTCCAGATATTATAATTATAATATTTACGGATGGTAAAAGCCTGTAAACGAGCAGATGAATCACCTACCTGATGATGGTAAGCAATTGACGTCGCCCATGGACACTCAGACCACCAGAGGGATCACGAGTGCGTTACCAGCCTTTTTTGGGGATTCGGAATTTGATGATTGTTAGAGATTCAGGGATTTAGGGGAGATTGTAACCGGTAATTGGGCGTCCGGTAACCTCACTCACACGACGAAACACAAGCTAGCGTTGTTTCGGTTTTCTGTGAGGCCGTGGTACCTATTACTTCGGTCGAGCCGGCCCATTCGTGCCAAAGCATGGCTCTCCCACACTTTTGTATAATATAAGTCATTCATATAGTCAACAAGGCTAATGAGGCAAAAGTGCATATATGGGCTTATTATTAAAAATGAAAATTTAAATAACGCATTTTAAATCATCCAAAAGTTAAGTAAATACATATATTTTAATTGTATGTTTTATTTAATTTTGGATAATAATAAATATAGTTTAATCAGTCTGTTAGTATGCATATTTATTGACAGCTTTGTAATTGTTTGTTAAATCATAATTAAAATTATTATTAAAATATAACTTATCAAACCGCGGGAGCCGCCGAGTCAACAACAACTCTGATGCTTCGTGGAGGAGCGAAACATATGTCGAGTGTGGTTTGAGTAGTTTATTGCGTGTCGTATGTGTATTTTATGTCAGATCTCTGCTGCATGAGCATTTGTATGCTTTCGGAAAGACGGTACTGCAAATTCATTCCTTCAAGAAATAAAAACTAAATATTTTCCCAGTTGTTAATGTATCATCGATTTAAGCAAAAAAAGCCTTACTCCATTCTATGTATACCTATATAGGTATTACACTTTTTGTAAATGTAGTTAGTAGCAAATTAAATACTTTTTAGCACGTTTACAGCTATGTAGGTCACTGATAACTTTCCTTACCAAAAGATTAACCTTCAACAGTTGTCTATCGCCTGTCAAAGAACAAGTCAGTTTTACATACGACATGGAGCAACAACAAAAAAGATTTTCTACCAGACAGGCGAAAAGGTAAAAAATTCAGATAGGTATAACGTAAGCAATACACGTCAGTCCGCCATTCAACGCTCGTCTAAGCTAGGTAACGGCCATAATCGACGAACAAAATGGTACGCAACACGTTCCCTTCATAAATACAAACTCAGATTTAGTAGTTTTTGTTCGTGGAATGTGTAGAAAATCCAATAATAAAATATTACTGCGAGAAATCGGTTTTATGAAGCTAAAAATATTGCTAGATGTGTTATTTTGTCGAATCACAATTTTCTTTTTGGATATTGTAATGTAATGTCGTCTGTGTTTTCCCTGAAGGTATCGGTAGGAATGGAAATAGTACAGCACTATTTCCATTTCTGTTCATATTTCGGTAAAATATGCAGCATATCTTAGGGCGCAAGAGACTGGAACAGTTATGTACTAAAATACTCTTTGTTGTGATTAAGAAAGTGATCACATAAATTATGAACAACAGCAACAGCTCATCACAGTCCACTGCACTACGGACCTTATCTACGAAAGAGACATAAAAATATAATTCCACACCTTTTATCCCCGAAGGGTTTGGCAGAGATGCACATTACGGCATTTAATGCCACTGTACAATGTCAATACACTTTTTATTATTTATGTTATGAGTCCCATGTAATAGGGGGTGAGTCGATTACCATTTCTGACTCCGTGCTACTACTGAGATTTTTGAAATAACTCAATAATATTTTGCCCGACCCGGGAAATGAACCTGAGACCCCTTGCCCGGCAGTCACACTTGCGACCACTCGGCCAACGAGGCAGTCAACGAAAAGCGAATTTACAAAAGAGAATTTATCATAATTCCCACCATGTACAGGCAGGTTTTAGTTAGAGTTGCATACCAGTGGAGACTTAGATACTTTTTAGACGACTTCTAAAAAAGGAGGCTCTTAGTTTGACCCGCATCTACCTCTATAATGTTTGTGCGAAATTATCTCGCGATCGGCTAACCGAATTTGATGTGGTTTTTAGAAAAGTGCCTATTACACTTAAGAGAAGGTTTTAGTAGGTATAATTTTATAAACCGGGGGGTTTATGAAGTCGTTTTTTGATATGCCGTTCATGAATGAATTATTAAATATTGTCTCACTTTTGACCATGAAAAACTGTTTATTATCTCTATTAACATCACAATAAGATTGACAATCCATTCACACGCCGCAAACATCACCTAATTACGCCAAACTCGATTAGATCTCAGGAATCTTAGTACAAAGTTCGTTCAAGCCATCCAATCTTCTGTTTTAGACTACACCTAACAGAATTAACAATACTAATGCCTATTCTAGACGTTTCTCGCTCTTGTGCTATAAGTATATAGCGTCTATATTCCTATCACGCACGCTTCCATCGTAATTGGAATTCTCCTGGAGATTGTGATCTTATGAGCGTAGATCTGTGTCAAATAAATCACGTTGGCTATGCCTTTAAAATTATAATGACAGACGTGTTTTAATTACTTTTTTTAGAAGTTATATAGCACTAAGTAAATATTGAAGTTGTAGAAGTTGGGGAGAATTTAAATCATAATGCTGAAGAGTATGTTTGTTTAAACTCGTTAATTTCCGAGACTACTAGTTCGGATTAATAATTATTTTTGTGTTAGATAGTTCACAAAACAATACGCTGTGATCAATACAACCCAAAAAATTTACAAGTTTAAGTGTGAGCAAGCCATGCTTCGGCACGAATGGGTCGGTTCGACCGAAGTGATACCACAGCCTCACAGAAGACCGACGTGTGAATGAGGTTACCAGAGGCCCAATTACGTTTACGTTTACGGTTAGATTTCCCGGGTCAGGTAAAGTATTACTGGGTTGTTAAAAAATTCTCAGTAGTAGCACGGAGTCTAAATTGTGCCCGGTATATGGCAATAGGCTCACCCCCAATTTCATGGGACTCATAACATAAATAGTGGGTGTTACATTGTACAGTGGCTTTGTACACCTCTGCTTACCTCTTCGGGGATAAAAGGTGTGACGTTATGTGTTGTAAAAAAAAGATTAGTAAAATAGTTTAATTTAAAATAAAAGAACACGAGTAAAAAGTTCATTAAAATTATTGAAAAACGTTGATTGAATTTTCAATAGAAATAAAATGCTTTAAGTGTTAATTGTTAGAGAAGAAATAAAATAGTCGTAAAAAATCCTATTACAGATTTAATAAAAAGGTTCTTTTAAGTTTCATATGACGTGTTTTAATGCTAAGTGCTTAAATTCTTAATGGCATTGAGTGCTTAATTAAAAAATAAGGTTTAATAACACGTATTACATATAAATTGCAGGTACATAGGGTATATGGTGGCCATATGTGGTGGTATATCATTATTTTTTACATTCATAAATGGCCAAACGACATTGTCAGTAGTTTTTTTTTTAATTTAATATGCTTCATGCACAAAGTGTAAAAATAGGTGGACTTATGTCGGAATACTGAAACGTTACTTAAATTTAAGTCGCGCTTAAGTATAGTTCTGTCACCACTAATTCTTTGTGAAATGACAGAGATAGCACGATATTTAAGCACGACTTAAAATTGAGTAACGTTTCAGTATTAATTAACAAGCACCCACTCATTGGTGTGTGCACTTTTGCTAAACAAATAATTCTTTTATAAACCACGTTTAAAAGACCGACTTCATTAACATTTTTCTGAAAACCACATCAAAATCGGTTCAGCCAACCACGCACAAACATACATACATAAATACTTACAGGTCAAATGGAGAACCTCCAGTTGTGAAGTCGGTTAAAAATTTATAATCAGTGATTAAATAAATCAAAGACACAGTTTATAGAGCTTTTTAGCGTGAAAAATCACCCAATGTGTCCTCCCACCTTGAAGTAGTGTCAGACTCTTACTGACTTATTACTACCCCGTTTCTACTTCTGCTTCAAGCAGGAGGTCCGGCAACTCGTTAATTCTTTCGCAGCTCTGGATCGGGCAAGTTGCAATATTATCTTAATTATATTATTATTATTTATTTATTCAAAAAAAGTGGTTACAATTTACAGTTTAGACTTAAAACAATTATCCCACAACTAACAGAACGAGTATCCATGACCGAACTAGGCATGAGCCTGTATGTCAGCACGTGGTGCCAAAATCCCGCCATAAGAAATAACCAAAAAAGTCATTACAGTAACAAAAGTTTGGGAGTGTCACAAACACCGGTTAAAAACAAAAATAAATAGAGCATAAAAGAAGAATAGAAAGGGAAAACTAAGGTATAACCATCACCAATGTGATTTTGACTATTTTGTGCGTGTGTGTGTATATATGTGTGTATTTGTGTGTGTATTGTGGTATTTGCTTAATAATTCATGACAGTATTAATGTAGGTATATGTGTTAATGTTTTATTTCAAAATAAAATTGGTTGCCTGTAAAGTCGGTATACGGGCGAAAGTTTTACGTGACAACAACTTTAATGTGAATATTCATTCGTATAGACATGAACCGGTGTGTATGCCTATCTTTCTCTCTCTCTCTCTCGCTCTTAGGCGGGCTAACCATGCCCGAGTGGAAGGGACGCGTGCCTCTCACTCGCTCTCATTGTGAGCGCATAACGTGAGCGGAGCGTAACGCAGTTTCTTGAAGTGTCACCCGGCAAACCAATTTATAAGACGTTGTCACGTCAAAAGAAGTAATTTATTTACACAAAGCCTGAGACTCTCGTCAATACTAATACGATGTATCAAATCAAAAATATATTATAATGTCTAATTATCGTTTCAAAACTCACTCAAACTTTAGAAAATGAAACAATCCCATGTAGACATTATACTAACCTATAACACGATATAACTATTAACATTATCTGGTTGTAAGTTTCATCCCATGTTTGACCTTTATGCCTAAGGTATTAAGATAAGAAACACGGTCCACGTTTACGTCTTTGTGTTCTCCATCAGAATCTTAGAAGCTAACCTTTAGTTTATTACTGTGTACGGAATTGTTTTACGATGTTATGTGTATATTTTGTATAGTACTGCTACCTGTACGATAAAAAATAGTAACTGTTGCTTCTATCATACCTCGGATACTAGTTAAGTAGGTACCTACGTTGGATAACAAAAATATAGAAGAATATTTTTTTAAATTTTAAATTGAAGTTTGTTGGATGAGTTCTTTCACTTTTTGATGTCTGTTAATTAATATTTTTTATGGCATACCCCGGTAAACAAGCAGACGGGTCAGCTGTTGGTAAGTCGGAATTCATGTGGGATTGTATGTGTGTACCTATCCGAATACTTGGTGAAGTAAAATAAGATGTTGTTGAAATGAATCCGAACGGACGGAATGAAAGCGTATGATTGAGATTGGGAGAAATGGCGGACAGTTGATGAGCGAAGACGTTGGTCTGTTTAATGATAATTGCAAAATATGGTTATTTTTTAATACATAGTTTATTTTACCTTAAAAATTAGTTTACCTGAAATCCCTATACCCTACATTCATGTAGATAATTTTATTCTTATCAATCCTAGTGCATAATAAATATCATTAGTGAATGAAAGATACTTTTCAAGATTAATTGGCAGATTCAACCAACAATAACGAGAGTCGAGAACCACCGGCTTTGCTCGTTGAACTTACAAAATAAAAATAAACGGTACCGTAAAGTTTTAAAACCAAAATGGAAGCCATGTAAATAAGAGAAGCTGAAGCCTCAACTTTTGCAGCAAAAAATATGAAAAATACGCTGAAAACTGAGGTAGACAATAGCAAATAACTGTGAACAAAGGGATCTTACGATATCGTAAATATAAGGATACATAATATTACATTACATTGGGATGTGAATTATGTAAGTCGCTGTCGGAGGCTCTAAAAAACCAAGAACTTATAAGACAAACTTAAATGATTAATTATTGATCCCGTTCGATGTAAAAATCTGTTGTTTTTTTAACGTTTCCCCGCACTAGGATTTTCTCCTGTGTCGTGGGTGCGTTTACAAACATATAAATTCACACACATAAAGCCACCTAGACCCGGAACAACAATTTGTGGATCACACAGTGTTGCTCCGTGCGTGAATCAAACCCGCGATACGTTGCACGGCAGCCAGTTGCCCAGCCATCGCACCAACCGTGCAGACTGAATGAATTTATTATACTATAATTAATTCTAAATTGCAATTAGAATGACGAAATCACTTTTCGGTGAACGATAGTGTCAGATATCTAACAATTGGGATGAAGACAGGGTATGAAAATTAAAAATCTAATTAGTCCTTAAGTTAGGTAATGAAAAAATATTACATAACATAACATCACGCTTCTTGTCCCCGAAGGGGTAGGTGAGGTGCACATTATGCCACTGTATAATGTAACACCCACTTTTCACTATTTATGTTATGAGTCTCATGTAATAGGGGGTGAGCCTATTGCCATATACCGGGCACAATTCCAGACTCCGTGGTACTACTGAGAAATTAAAAAAAAAACCAGTAATACTTTGCACGACCCGGGAATTGAACCCGAGACCCCTTGCCCGGCAGTCGCACTTGTGACCACTTGGCCAACGAGGGAGTCAAATTAATGCTTTGACTTTGAAAGAAACAAAACTCCTTAATTATACACAAACCACTGAAACTGATATTGATTCAAACATTACATACCACGGTTGTTGCTGACTGATAAAAATAGACTTTTGTACTGAATAACTCCCAATAACAATATTGATACAACACTGCCAATAACAGTGTAATTTTGTTATCTATCAGGCTAACAAAAGCTCTCGTTTTCACAATACCTATTGTGGATCATGTTACGACTTATTACGCTGTTATAAGATTAGGTTCTGTCTCGTGTTCGCGCTTTGTTAGTTTTGTAGGAGAAACTGCTGGGTTTGGGATTTTAGGATATGTTATAGGCATTTGTTTCTATAGCTTTATTGTGTTTGTTACGGTATGAATTTTAAAATATAGGTTAGTCTACACATTTTTTATGTTGATGTGTAATTGTCTGTACATGTTAACATAGACTTATTAACTCCAGAAATCACCGTCATCATCAACAACAGCTTATAAATCCCTACGGCTGAGCAAAGCCTTTTATCACACGGAGAAGGTTTGAGGATTAATCACCACGCTGGCTCAATGTGGGTTGACGATTTCAAACTTATAATTAGAAATTATAAGCCCAGTTTTCCACTATTTACTATTTATGTCATGAGTCCGATGTAATAGGGGGTGAGCTTATTGCCATATACCGATCACAATATCAGACTCCGTGCTACTACAGAGATTTTTAAAATTCCCAGTAATACTTTGCTCGATCCAGGAATCGAGGCCGAGACCCCTTGCCCGGCACTTACGACCACTCGGCCAATGATGCAATCACAGTCAGTTTTGCAAAACATTTAAGAATACTAATTCAGTATTCAATACTAATTTTAATAGCATTTTGGCTAATCTATGGCCATTATTTACACAGATTCGTTATAAAATAGTTAGCCATATAATTGATTGCCTACCCAAAGAATTTCAAATCACCTTCGTAAGACAGAATTTATAAGACGTTGAAAATTAGCATTTATTTTAGCTGTAGACAATTACTCAGCAATTTACTCTCCTGAATTGCTAACGTAGTGTTTGCAAAACCTTCAAACTCAAAGGGTTTTTGCCTAAGTTTGATATAATTTGGTTATCTGGCTGAATATTTGCTTAAGTTTAAGATGCAATTTACTACCATCAAAGCTAATTCATTGTCACTTTACATAACATCACGCCCTTTATCCTTTGTGTACACTACAGCACTTAATGCCACTGTACAATGTAACACCCACTTTTCACTATTTATGTTATGAGTCCCATGTAATAGGAGGTGAGCCTATGGCCATATACTGGACACAATTCCAGATTCAGTGCTACTACTTTGAATTAAAAAAAAAACAGTAATACTTTGCCCGACTCGGAAATTGAACAGAACAGAAGCAGTCGCACTTGCGACCACTCGGCCAACAAGGCAGTCACTTTAGTGATCAGACAATTAAATGTGTACCTTCATGTTGCGGTAATTATCATCATCATCATCATCAACAGCCGGAAGACGTCCACTGCTGGACAAAGGCCTCCCCCTTAGCCCTCCACGTCGAACGACAACTCGCCACCCGCATCCACTGGCTCCCCGCAACTCTGGCGATGTCGTCGGTCCACCTAGCGGGAGGTCTGCCCACGCTTCGTCTTCCGGTCCGTGGTCTCCACTCAAGGACTTTCTTGGCCCATCTGCCGTCAGTCCTTCGAGTGACGTGGCCTGCCCATTGCCACTTCAGTCTGCAGATTTTGCGAGCTATGTCGGTAACTCTTGTTCTTTGGCGAATCTCCATATTTCGGACTTTGTCGCGCAAAGAAACCCCGAGCATAGCTCTCTCCATCGCACGCTGAGCGACTTTGAGCTTCTCCAGAAGGCCAGAGGTCAGGAACCACGTCTCGGTACCATACGTCATCACCGGCAACACACACTGGTTGAACATCCTGGTCTTTAGGCACTGAGGGATTTTCGATGAGAAGATTTCGCGTAACTTCCCGAACGCTGCCCATCCAAGTTGGATTCTTCGGGCGACCTCTTTGTCGAAATTGGACCTACCTAGCTGTATAATCTGCCCTAAGTATGTGTAGTGGTCTACAACTTCGAGGATATCGTTCCCAACGATGACCGGTACAGGTGCAACATGGACGTTTGACATGATTTTGGTCTTGTCCATGTTCATTTTAAGACCCACCTGTTGGGAGACGATATCGATGCGGTAATTAACATGTCGTAAATTCTCTGTAAATAATTCTGTAAGATTATTCTCTACTCCTTTACTATTAAAATTTACAATGGCATGAGTAGCGTGTTTGTACTTAAATACAATATAAACATAATCCTCAACGGAAAGGGAGAATCTACCATTGAACCATGGATTTCTTCTATATAGGAGCGTATAACCTCACGCTTGTCAGGCCGTTGGAGATCAGCCTCAAGATTCAGGTTCATCAAAGATCGTTGTTCTCCATTTTATGTTAAATGTTTATCTAGACTCTCAGCCGGTTCTTCTACCCAGCGAACACCGCATCACTGAATAACAGATACCTGTAATCATTACTGAAAAATGTAGGTACGTCACAATGAACTTAAGATAATCTTTTTGACCACTAAATAATATATTTTTTCTACAGTATCCGTGCGTATGGTTTATATGTTATTTGACGATTAGGTATTTAACTACATTCTTCATGATTGAAATGTGTTCTGGCTTCTCATCGTTGACGTTCAAAAGTGCCTTCTTGGTCTAATTGAAATAAATGATTTTGACTTTTTTTGCATCAACCGCTTCATTTCTCTGCACTTCCCTATAGTTGACTGTCAAAGAATGCTTTAAGGCATTAAGTCCGCCATGCACTGTAATTTTGTGTGAAAAAGACAAATATAAATAAATAAACGAGTTCAGAAAATGTACCTAACCTGGAGAACCTAACGGGTTACCGGGGCTCCGGCTCGACGTGCAGGAGAAGGAACGGGGTGGTTTTTAGTCAGTAAGAGTCTGACACTCCCTCCCGCCTCACCCAGGCGGGAGCAGTCATTCGATGATTTCCCCCCCTTAAAAAAAACCTAACAATTTTGTTAACCAAAGCATCCTAAGTTTACAACAACGTGTCAGGGTTTCCTGCTCCAAGAAAACACAATTAAGGCGAACCCATTTCTTACTTACTTAGATAATAAGGCTAAATAGTTGAGTCAAGTTAATTTGCCGCGTGTCATAGAATCATGATTACTAAGCAAAAAGTACGCAAACACTAAGTTTCCTCAGGGTCACCAAAATGTGGGAATTCATAGGACGGTACCAAGTTTGATAATGAAGCGTGCAATGATATCTATAGCTCAACTAAAGGCCTGTGATTGTTTAATAGCTGGACTGTGCCTGCTCTATACAATAGGACTTGTTAAAATCTCCACTCTTGGCATACGGGTTTGAGATTAGATTCGTTTTTATCAGAAAGCGCTGCTGCTGGACAGGTGAAGTGTAATGACGTAGTTTTATTTCGTTAAGTAAATTATGAAATGTTTAGTTTGCTTCGCATATGGAACATAAAAATTTAAGAGAATTTTCCATTTATCAATTATAAATAAAATAAAAATCATTTATTTCGGACATCTAAGAGATTCATAAAATTAATATCTATACCATACATTTATTTTTTTCAAATAAATACAATAAAATAATATTAAAATCAAAGTCAATTAATCAAAGTCAAATTATCATAATTACATTAAAATCAGTCATACTTAAAATTAAAGAGAAAATATAAGTTTCCAGAAATAACAAAACCAGAGACCAAATTTCTAGTTAAATTTTTAAAACACTTCTGTTTATTAATTAGTACATAATATTATGAAAATACACAACACCTATCAATGGGAATAATCATTATTTATTTATTAAAATTTTTGTTAACGAATTTTTCAGTTACTTGGTTCATCCCAAATTTCCTTCGCCAAAGTCTGGCCACACTGTGTATTACTTCAATAGTAAGAAAGTTTTAATGAATGTACTTAACGAGTTTGTTCTTCGAAACACTTGCGGTCCCTTATTAAATATATATTGTCTTTTCTAGCAAGATTGGATTTTTGGAAGTAATTAACATTTTGTAAATTAATATGCTGTGTAATTTCGTCAAGATCACAGTTTGTTTTTCTTTAAATAATTAAATGGATAAAATTATAATAACGAGCACCTCTATGTTATAACTTTCGTGAAACATACTATTATCATAACATAACATCACGCCCTTTATACCCGAAGGGCGTAGTGTGTGTCAAAAAAGTGGGTGTTACGTTGTACAATGGAATTAAGAACCATAATGTGCACCTCTGCATACCCTTTTAAGGATAAAAGACGTGATGTTATGTTCGTTTTATAATAAAAATATACACGAAATAATCGAGTACTCCATTTTTTCTGTATAATCCATTAACTGGGCTATCAATTACACACTGGCTTATTTAAACCGCAACGTATAATTTTAACTGGAGCCAACAACTGCGTAATTTGGCTTTTATTTCTAGATAATCCGAACTACTGTTTGTAGTCTGACCCCGGTCAATGGGATCATGCGATTAACTTGTTGAATATATATTTAAACATTTACTTGATATTTAACTATGTTTTAAATCAAAATCGATCAGCTTTAACTGCTCAAGTGCCACATTAGCGGAGTGGTCGCAAGTGCGCCTGCCGGGCAATGGGGTCTCGGATTCGATTCCCCGGTCAAGCAAAGTACTAATGGGTCTTTTTTTTAAATCTCGTGTGCAAGTGCCCAGTATGTGGCAATTGACTTACCCCCTATTACATGGAACTCATAACATAAATAGTTAAAAGACGGTGTTACATTGTACAGTAGCATTACACCTCTGCCTCCTCAGGTAATAAAAGGCGTGATGTTATGTTATAATATTTATCACATATTTTAAAATTTATGAACAATCATACAATATAGAGTAGCACTCAACTACAGGGTGTTGCAGAGAAGTGTTACACTAGGTTTACATAAGTGTCAATTTATTTACTCTAGGAAAAACTATGTGCAGAATGACAGGAGCATTTTTTACTAACACACACTTATGCTCTTCGCAAACTTGTAGTAGAATAAAACCAGTATGAAAATTTAATATTCAAACCGTGCACTAAAATATAACTCAAAAAAACTAGGCACCAACCAACGTTAATGAAATGTCAAAAATGACGTTGAGGATGCGAAAAATGACAAAAACTCCGGCCACTTTAATGCAAGTTCGAAAAAGGGAGAAAAACGAGCTATTGTGTCGGGTTGTCGAGTTAATATTTCATAAATATTCATGTCGTAGAATGTGAAGAGATTAAAACTGAACTTATGTAGTGATACCCTTCAGTACTCGACGGTGCTTTAAAATTGCAAAATCTATGCAATTTTTACAAGTTTTTAATTTGGTCTGTGTTAAAGTTTATAGCAATTTTTGGTTGTTTTTTTGGTGTCAGATAATACATGCATTTAATATTGAAATAACAACAAAAAGTACAGAAAAAGCAAAGAAAGGTAATAAAGTTTTTTTATGGGATAATCCGATAAACGAGCAGACGGATCACCCGATGGCAAGCAATCGGCGTCGCCCATGGACACCTGGACCACCTGAGGTGTTATAAGTGCGTTACCGGACTTTTGGGATTAGGAATTTGAGGATTGTTCATGATTCAAGGATTGGGGACGGGGCCGCCCTTTCATTTGGGGGTGATTGGGCCTTCGGTAACCTCACTCATACGACGAAATACAACGCAAGCGTTGTTTCACGTCGGTCTTCTGTAAGGACGTGGTATCACTCTGGTTGAGACGGCCCATTCGTGCTGAGGCATGGCTCTCCCACAAATAATGATGGAATAAGAAGAATAAAGAATATCTCTAAAATAAAAATATACTCAGTTTTAAATCTATATGGAACTCAATAAGACTTCTAAACCTGCCACTGCACGCAGGTGGTTTAAAAGGCCAGCAAAATTTATGGCCTCATACGAACTAGGATGTGCCACAAAGTTAAGCAATGATCTCAATAAGCTCTGTGCCAATTTGGAAATAAAATGGCATGCCAGTCCTGTTGGCACAACGCCAGTTTTATGCCAAGCATAAAATGTGGAATTCGACACATGCTTGATATCTCGCTCCATTTGATTTATCGTTTTGTTTTGTGGCATTTTCGTTAATTTGCTGTGACAAAATAAATGGGTGGAGGTTTGTACGGATGATTGAATTATTCCGATAAATATTAGTTATTAATTTTTTCGGTTATGTTTTGGGGAATTATGGTAATGTAACTTATTTATAATGTTGTTTTTTTATGAATAGGTACTTTTTCCCTTTTTGCTAGGCCTTTCTGCTAGGATCTTATTCTGCACTCAATACAAAAGAAAGTCATGTCAGTTATACTTTTTACGGTCAATAAGGGCTAAATTGATTTAACTGAAAATCGATGGGGAGATAGCTTAGAACCAGGAGATGGACATAGGATACCTTTTATTCAAAGATTTCTCAAAAATCGTACAGGAACAGTAAAAACGGGATTACGATAGCCACGGGCAGCCACTAGTTATAACTAAAAAACCACCAAAACTAATTACCTCGACTAAAATCCAATCTCCTCAAAAAACTATAAAATGGTATTACAAAATATGACAGCGGAATAGCATCGTAAACAGTGTGAGGAGTGCACGATACGAACATGTGGCAACAAGCCAGACACGACGAGTGCTACCCGTGTGATACCAGCAAATTGTCTTCGAAATCATACGTACGGCTTTGGAATTAAAAGGACTTTTATGGGACGTGGGACATGTTTGAAATTGTATGTGCAGTTTAAGGTTAAAGAAGGTTATTTTGATAATTAATAATAGCTACTAAATATTGCCAACTTCATTGATTAAGAGTTTGAGTGATTGACGAGTAATGTAGCTTGAGTTTAATCATTGAGTTTTTTTATGGTATGAGCTGATAAACGAGCAATTGGCGTCGCCCATGGACACCTGGAACACCAGAGGTGTTATCTTGTAACAGCGTTTCACCGTCAGCGTTACAGGGGAGCTAAGCTTTTGGAGATTAGTAATTTGAGTTGGAATATTCTTATATTATTAAATCATTTACTTGATGAGTGGAACAATATCACATTCGTGTTGTTATCTTTTTAGTTTCATAGCACGTTTGCTGATATGATTATGCTAGTTATGCTATAAATGACATTATTAGGGTATTAGGTGCTGCAGACGGGCACAGATCGAGCCCAATAGGAGTACCGTTACGGAGCCGCGAAGGATTTAACGGGTTACCGGGGCTCGACGAGCAGAAGTATGAATGAGGTGGTTTTTAATCAGTAAAAGTCTGACACTTCCTCTCGCCTTATCGGGGTGGTAGAAGTCATTGGATAATTTCCCACCAAAAAAGGGCTTTATAACAATACGACAGATTTTTAAATCCATGTAACTACTGAGAATATGAATGTAGTAATTAATTAAATATTCTACAAAACAGTTTGTTCAAAAAATGCAATAAGACTCTCTAAGAATCATCATCATCATCATCAGCCTACAAGTAGCCACTGCTGACATAAAGCCTCTTATCATACGGATGAGGTTTGACCATTGATCACCACGCTTATTCAAAGATATAATTATAAATAATGAGCCCAGGTTTCTTCACGATGTTTTCCTTTCTAGGAATATAGCATAATATTTTACAACATTTTTCACCTTCATAATTTAGAATTTTATTTTATGTATAAAATTAATGTAGGAACAACAATAAGCTACAAAGAACACGGTTTACATCCAAGTTAATTGAAAAGGATTATAAACAAATTACGACCTTTTAAATATTTTAAGTTTCCATTCCCTTCTGGAACGAAATTGTTTTTTGATGATTTCCTTATTTTCTTTAGCCGTAAACCAACGTTTACGTTTACTTTGAGATCACAATCTATTAATAGAACACTTTGTACTTAATTATTTTTAAAAGCTCTTTAACATTTGCTTAAGTAATTAGCTTTATATTAAGTAGCATTACTGGTTTTTTGGCATAGTAGCACGGAGGTTTACGATACCCGCTTCTCATGCACGAGGGTGCGGGTTCGAAACCTACCTACGGCAACTACCGGTTGTGCCTTTTTCGAGTTACGATGCTTTTTGCCTCACACAGCAAAATTGTGGAATGATCTGTCGTTGGCGGTATTCCCGAACCGATACGACCTTCAAACCTTCAAGAAAAGAGCGTATTCCTTTTTAAAAGGCCGGCAACGCACCTGTGACTCCTCTGGTGTTGCAGGTATCCATGGGCGGGGCTGATCGCTTACCATCAGGTGATCCGTCTGCTCGTTTGCCTCCTATTCCATAAAAAAAAGTTATAATATGTAATCTTTAAGATTATTTAGACGCCACTGACAAACAATGGAGGAAAACATCGTGAGGAAACCTAGGCTTATAATTTGGAATTATAAGTTTGAAATCGCCAACCTGTATTGAACAAGCGTGTTGATTAATGCTCAAACCTTTTCCGTATGAGAAGAGGCCGTAGGTCACCAGGGGCTACTTATGAGCCGTTGGTGGTGATGATAATGACTGGTTTTTTGGTTAATATAACGATTGTTGGACGAAGTTCTCCTTTTTGCCTCTGTATAATTGTCTGGATGAATGACTGCAGTGCAACGTGTCACAGATTCGTCTCCCGGTCTTTCTAAAAGTACTAACAGATTTTTCCAATTAAAAATTGTACCAATCTCACGTACTCTTTGCAGCAGCAGTGTATAATTCGTAGTTTTGACCGAGTTATGACAACCGAGACCGAAGAATACACTTTATTAATAATATAGCTTCTAAAATGTGACAACAAAAATGTGGTGGATTGTAGTAGGTCATTTCGTCTAAAATCCTTACTTATATTATAAATCGGAAAGTGAGTTTGTTTGTTTCTTCCGCTTTCACGCCGTAACTACTAAACCGATTGCTTTGAATTTTTGCAGACATAAAGTTAGAAGTCCGGATTAAATAATAGAGTCCTTTTTATTCCGGGAAAATTTGATATTCCCGAGGGAAAACAAAAGATTTGGTATAGATGGCGCTGTGTGTATTGGTATATGTCACATATGTTACTTTTTATCCTTTGTTGACGCGAGCGAAGCCGCGGGTAAAAGCTAGTACTATATATTTGAAGCCTAACTCACAAACTAACTAAGAACCTAAAACTCATACCAATTTAAAACTACTAAAATAGTTTTCTCCCAACACAGCTCTACGACAAAAAACCTCTTTCAATCTGCCGTGCACCGCCAACTAAGTCTGCACTTGTTAGCGGAAATAGGGGGCGTGCAGTGCACGGAAATGACGTCATATCTCACGCTCCATGGCGCACGGTACATACTTTAATAAAACGTTGTTGTTAAAAGTTACTGTTCTATTGTTTTGGAAGGTTTAAGTTTTATATGACTTATTTATGTTTAATGTTATTGCTTTAACAAAATTTACTTGTTATCCTAAGCATGGATAGGCGGAGGTTTAAATTTTGTATCACATTTAAAAAATATCTAGTACATTAACATCTCTTTTAATAACACATACGAATGACGGTTCAATCAAAGACAACATTTTATTATAATAGACAATAGACAGATATACAGATTACAGATAAGTTCCCATAACTCACTATAGACAACGACACTGGTATCACTGAAGATTATAAATTTATTATTTTGATAGTAATTCTAACATCTTTAGATACTAATTTATAGAAATGACAAAGTGTCTGAAGTCAAAGTATTTCAATGAATCCTTAATAAGGGACTTTTTTAACGTCAAAATTGATTTATCCGTCAGTCTGTTTATCAGTGAAGCAAAGTCGTCGAAAGTGTAATTTCTAAATTTGATATTAAGAAATGGAAAGTCCAAAAATTATGTTTAACAAGAACAAAGCCTAAATATTCCA
The DNA here is from genome assembly GCA_902850265.1 of Spodoptera littoralis. Taxonomy (NCBI): domain Eukaryota; kingdom Metazoa; phylum Arthropoda; class Insecta; order Lepidoptera; family Noctuidae; genus Spodoptera; species Spodoptera littoralis. The sequence goes on from LR824544.2 coordinate 12,312,138, forward strand.
AAATATCGCCGTTTATAACACTAGCAACGTACCAGGTGTGCTAACAAACAGAATGATCTATCAAGCTAACGCTATCCAGAGGCATATTAAGAAGATTTACGTGTATAATAACTATTAAGAAAACAGTCAGTAATAAAAATACTTGAACAAAATATGTATGTAGGTACCTGTAAAATAATTGGCTAATTACAGTTTGCGAGATTTACTGGCTACTGGCCTGGTAATTTGTACAAACGATTTATTTTCGTAAGTGGTAGTTTTTTTTTGTTTTACACAATTCTGAAACGCTTCTGCTTAGTAAAGTAACTACATTACTTACTTAAAAAATCTTTTTAGTTTTAATTTAAAAATAATAAGCATTTAACAAAGTTTCTGCTAAGAGTATAGAATAGAATCAGGCGTTATTTTGCGGAAATGTATGCGTCACTTGCGAATGGAAAAATATTTAGTACTAGCTACTTTCGCGCGGTTTCACACAATCTGCTCAGCTCCTATTGGTTGTAGCGTGATGTTTTATAGCTTATAGCCATAAATAATTATTCAAGTCAGACTTTTAGTTACGGAGATTAACGCGTTCAAACAATCAAACAAAAAAACAAACTCTTCCGCTTTATATAATAGCATAAGATTTATTCTGTCGAAGTAATCAATTTGCAGCATGCTGTATGCAGCACCTCCCACCATTCCATCTTCAGATAAACGTCCATGCAGCAGAGATGCGACACAAAACACACAACAAACCTCTCGAACCACTCTCAGCATATGTTTCACTCCTCCACGGAGCATCGTCAGGAGTTGTAAACTCGGCGGTTCCATAGGCTCGAATTGAATCGATATTTCTGCTAATCTAAACAACATGTCGCGGAAAACTTAATGGGTAATCGGGGCTCCGGCTTGACGTGCAGGAGAAGGAACGGGGTGGTTTTTAGTCAGTAAGTGTCTGACACTCCCTCCCGCCTCACCCAGGCGGGAGCAGTCATTTGATGATTTACTCTCCTTAAAAAAATCTAAACAACATATATATTTAATTAACCAAGTTAATTGTGAACTATGTATAAAAGTATTTATTTCATTGTTTCTGGAAAGATAGGAAAATTAAATATGATGGCGCCATCAAACAGTGGCTTTAGGCATTTGAATCTCTCACTTGCCAGGCGAAACACAGCAAAATTACGTCACGACTTCACGCTGGTGATATATTAAACGTACATGTATAATATTTTACCTTAGGTATACGAATTCTACGCGACATGAAATAAATAACACCTGCCAACAGCTCACCCAGACAACCAAAAGAAACTTGGCAAAGAATTAAAAAAAAGAACAAGAATCTAATTCAATTCAAATCCCATACATTTTCAATTCTAGTTCGAATCAACGTTGCACTTTTAGCACTTTCCTTGCCAAATAAACTCCGTATTGTTGTCTTTTAATCCTAGAATCAACTTGTATCAACTTGGATCAATACTCTGCAATTGTGGTTGTAACACAAGTTGCCCAAGTTCTGGACTGGAAGTAACTTTGTGTTCCTGTTTGTATGTTCTGTTGTTCAAAACATAGAACTGCATGGCTCACACAGGACTTAATGTTACATAAGTCATTACTTAATTCGAGTTTGTGATTGCGGATTGGTGTTTGTAAGGAAGCCTTTTTTTACTCAAGCGTTTTGTTAGTAGATTTATGTTTTGTACCTCTGTAGTCAAGTTTTTTGTTCTAATACACACATATCTTTTTAGGATTTCTGTGCTTATGTTTTTGTTATCAAGTCCTATTTTTTCCTTTACTATAGTTATGACTCGAAATCGATTCAAGAAGGTTAACAATACCAAAAAATCTAATAATTTTTAATAATTTTAATAATATTAATTTTGAAAATAATACACCGTAATTTAAAATGTTTAATTACTGAGTGCTACACCAGCACTGGCTGTCATAAACGTAGCCAGTTGCTACGAATATTACTACGACGTAGCGCACTTGGCTACGGACGACGCTACGAAATCTGCTACGGTTCTACGAAATAATAACCTAGTGTGATAATCTCACATGCTTGGTTCAATAATAACGTAATTTTACTAAAAGCAGTATAACATAATTACAATTAAATTATATACAAATTTTTAGTCTTTTATAATTAGGCAGGTTTCGTTATTAGTCTATCACTTTAGGGAGCGATTGCATCGCTCATTCATTTAGTTAGATTTCTTATTCAATGCTATCAAGGTAACTTAAAACTTAGAAATCGAAAACTAAATATCGCTTAACCCAGACGAACAATAAACGATCTAATGCTCAGTTGTTACGACTTTACCAAAGTATCAGACCAAAAAAATTTGGTAATATTGAAACCTGAGTCGATATCCTTTAAAAATAAAATTACTAAAATAAGTCTTTGTTGTGAAACCTTTGAATTTTTACGCTTCCGATCGACACTTTTGGATATTGAAATGATAGCACTCGTAGACCAGAAGTAACGAGTAGCGTAAAAAAACAGCTGATGCACTTGAGTTTTTATAGAGGTAGTTTAAATAAAAAATGTACATCAAGCAAAAGCAAAAAAATCTGCGTCGTTTTTAAAACGTTGAAATATCACACGACTTTTGAGCAAGCTTAAATACTTAGTATATAGTTTTAATATTGTATTGTTATAAAACGATTACATTGATAAGAATTTACGGACTTTAATTCATACTGTTGTAATTGAAAATTGTTTTTCTTTCTATCATCCTGTCAGTGAAACTAATATAAAATGTCAAATAACATGACTAATACAACTCCAGTATTTCAGCCACAAATGCTTAAATCTGAACATCTGTTTTTTTTTTCTTATAAACCAATTTCAGAAATAATCGAATAAAAGAAATCAGTACTCATTTAAAATAAGAGTTACATTCATCAGAATATCAAAGTGCAATTTGACACAGAAAATACGTAATTCTTTAAGGCATTCTCGATTCAATGAAATACGAATTATTTGAAATGAATCCATTTGGTATTCAGTACCTCATGCATTAAATAAATTAACGTCCCTTTCTTACTTTATATTCTATGTACATTGCTGATACGCTAACTGTTAATTGCTACGATCAAAAAGTCATTAGGGTTCAAATTCAATTAACAGAATTTAGTGTCGATAGTGGACGTTTAAGAAGTCAAGTGAGGTCGCGAATGGGAACGTTTTTTTCTTGAAAGTCCTGAATGTAAGGGTAGCAAGTTAGTATGGCCTACTGTCAATAAAAATGCACTTCACGCGTATCCCTTCTTCAATTGACGATTGTCAGAGGAATGCTTGCATCTTACGTAGAAATAATTAAAACTATGTCCATCGCGCGGTAACGTTGCGTCACTCACTATATACTCATTAAAAAAAAAGATAATCATCATTTATAGGTTGCTTACATTCAACAAATACTGCATCGTGGACAGTGGACCTAATCTTTTCATTTGATGCAGTTGTTTTACGAGTATATTCACAGTCAATTCCATTGTTGTTGGTTGTGACCCAATGACCCACATAATTCCCACTTTGATGCTATGTATAAAAAAAATAAATAAACAAAAGCCTCCAGTAATACGACGCCCATTCAACTTCGTCCGAAGTCATACAAACAAGATGTTTGATCACAATGAAACAAACAGAAGCATTAAATGTTACACACGTTTTATGGAGGTCATCTCCCATCTTCGGAATATTCCCCTAAACAAAGCAAAGTGCTCCATTCTCTGACTTTCTACCACATTGAGACATCATGTTTTTACGACGCACCCGGTCAATCGGAACTTTTTTATTCCCCAGCATTCCACACATATGGCACCCCGTTAATGAGGTTAGATCTTTTTCGGGTCCAATTGAAAATGGGGTCCTGATATATGGACTAGCAATATCTCATGGGGGACAGTTATGTGAAGATTGGGAGAGTAATAGAATATTTTTTGGAAAAGATTCTTTCATTTTCTGTGAAGTGATGGAAGTTAGGAGTCTGATTTATGAACTGCTTTTTACGTATCTGTGTGGAAATAGGTCAGCCCTAGACCCTAAGTTAAAAAAATCTTAAAGTAACATTCTCTGTGTCAGCAACCTTAAAAAGATAACGTATCAAAACGCAACGACTAAAAGGCATGTTATTTATGCTAATAACAAAGAAACAGATATTATTTCCTCGACCTCACTGTCAATCTGTCAAACGACCAAAATGCGAAGAGACACGAGACGATTCATAATTTCCTTCAGTAACCTCTATCAACCTCCGGAGGGTATTAATATCTCCAGATTTATTTCTCTGCCCACAATCTTCTGACCGGTCATAAATCATGACGAAAGCCGAAAGCCGAAGCCTGGCCTGCCCTCCGTGGACATCACGCGTGAATGTGAATTATGGTCATTGTTATCCGATACTCGGATTGTAAGAAATTGCGAGAATTCCCTGTTTGTTTTTGATTGGGTAGATGAAGGTCATATTTCTTTGTATCGGTAGAAATAATGGAATTGGGAAATATTATGAGATTAGTTCGCTCTGTCATGGTCGGTTGGCGAAACAAATGGTGTTATATTTAGTGGTGGTCATAGTAAATGAGGCAGAATGAGTTCCGGTAAATAATTTTTGTGTTATTTTCTGTAGCTATTCATGTACGGAATGATGTACATTATATATTAGTGTTATATAGTATAGTACCAGAATACGATGCTTTCAAACTAATCATATTATTAAAGAAAATAGACAAACACACCAACCCTAACACTAAGCCCAGATATCCCCTAAAACCTTTTCAGGTAACAAAATGTGGAAAACCAAAGCCTTTGATGTGCTTATGTTATTTATTTCACGAGTAAATCAAAATGTGTTTTGTATCCTCTTTCAAAGAACATGATCGGATGGATAAGAGAAAATTTATCAAGTGTTTATCTCCCCAATTGAGGCAGTCGACTTCTTTTGACCCCAATCATGAATTTATGCCTTGAGGGTCAAGCATGACAGAATCAAACAGTGTCGAGGACTCTCATTTCTTTTAGAAGTATTTTGTGATATTTGCTTCTTATGTTATGAATTTGCTTTTTATATGAATCGTGTGGAGGTTGTGGTAAAAAATTCTAAAATAAGAAATTTACACTTACCTGCTGTTTAGGTTATGATAGTTTGTGTAGAAAAGTTTAGGTATTTCAGAGAGCGCGACTGCCCGGTCTCTGTCAAATGTGTAGCCATTCATGCCAACCATGACATTTGCTAGAGAAATCGTGTAAACAAATTTATTCTATTCTCCCATTACCGTTAGTTTAAGTGTGGGAGAACCATGCTTTGGCACGAATAGACTGGCTCGACTGGAGTTATACCACGGCCTCACAGAAAACCGACGTGAAACAACGCTTGCGTTGTGTTTCGTCGAGTGAGTGAGGTTACCGTAGGCCCAATTACCGCCCCCCTAGTCTCCCCAATATAAATATCAGGTGTCCAAGGGCGACGCCAATTGCTTACCATCAGGTTATCCGTCTGCTCGTTTACCGACTTATGCTATAAAAAACCGTAAGACATTAACAATGACTACTTCATAAAAGCAACACTATTAGCATTAATCTCAAGAAAAATTCCAGTCATCTGACGATACAAAATTTTCCTTGTTTGTGACTCTGACCTTAAACTTAATGGCACTAAAGATTCACTTCCATTAAGGAACAGATGAGTTTTTTATGGCTACTATCTAATTAACTTTACGACGGCAACAGACACTAATTTCTTATTTTTCTCATCAAGTTAAAAGTCCGAATCGTGCTAAAGACAACGATGTTATAAACTGGCAATTAAAGTTGCTAGTGGCACATTAGGCCCGGCTTGTTAATGTCCATAGACATGGAATGGGAGTGAATGGAGTGATTCATAATTAACTATTTTACATATTTCAAACAATTTTATTTAAAATAGTAAATCAATATCATAACAGCCTATAAGTGTCACTGCTGACCAAAGGCCTCTTTACGCTCGGAGAGTTTGAGCATTAATCACCACGCTTGCTCAATGCGGGTTGGCGATTTCAAACTTATAATTATAAATTTATCAGCCCTTGTTTTCCTTTACCGTTTGTCAATGGTATCTAAATAATCTTACAGTACCTACATATAACTCGGAAAATGTCATATTGGTACTTGCCGTTGGTAAGTTTTGAACCCGCATCCTCATGTTTGAGAAACGGGCATCTTAAATTCCGGGCCACCACGACACCACAATAATAAATGAAAGTTTATATTTTGGTTCCTAAACTTACTATCACTAATATTATTAATATGGAAGTAACTTTGTTTGAAACTTACGTTCAAAAGTGCCTTCGTGGTCTAATTGATATAAAAGATTTTGACTTTGACTTTGACTTTGACCTTAGTCGGCTGTCATGCCTAAACTACCAAACTGATTGCAATGAAGTTTTCTGCAAAGATTGGTTCGGTGGTCCCATGATGAAATTTAATAGACTTAAGATAAAAACAAAAATATGAAGCGAATATTCCACACGGACGAAGTTAGTATTAGAAGTACACCTTCAACCAACACTTTTGGGAAGTTTCCGATTCAGAATTCAAGATAACATTGTCATTCCATATTAACATACTCCATGTTTAATGTTCATAGTTTCGAAGGCGTTTATTTGAACTTATCAGCGGACGGTTTGGCAGAATGCCACCGACCGTGTCAATGGTCGGTGTTGGGTTAGCGTTTAATATTTAAGTTGGCTACAGTCGGCTATTTGTTCGAGCGAACGCGTTGAGAATGCGAGTAAACAACGGACCATGTATCAATATAATTTGGATGATATTTATTGCAAACGTATTTGAGTAGTGTGAGTAGAACATTGAAATTTTATTTTTGCGGAGGGATTTGTACGGGCAGGATTATTTTCAGTGAGTCTGAGGATTAGTTTCATATGTAATGCGACTTTTCACATATACTACAGATAAATAAAATTGGAGTGTCGGCTTGTAACATTGAAATAACCTCTTTTAACTACATGCATAAGAATATACATGCAACATATATACCAAAATAACACGTTGTTCAATTATTGTCTGTCTAATTGTACTGGCCAATCTTTCAAATGCCTGCATCAATTTCGAGGGGACTTTTATTAGCAGATAGCTAATATACTAAGGAGTCCATAGAAAACTTTTATTTTGGGAAATTGGCACAAAACAGTTGCGCATCATTGTACAAACGAACTTGAAATCAGTGATAGTTTTTACTGATATTATACTTTATATAATATCAATATTATATACTGGAATATATTACAAACTTATTAAATGAAACAAAGTATTCCAAAGAACGCCAATTGTCAGCGCATTAGTAATGCCATTGACCATAGAGGCGACGCCGTATAAAACCTACGGCCGTGCAAACGCCGCGCTTGTTCATCCACACACACCTCTAACTCACGCCCTTGCTTTAGTCTTGATTCTATTTTGTGAATAAACCTACTTAATGTGCAGTCTTCTGTTTTACTTTACAATAACCCGACAGAGCTACGACACCGGTAAATATTCTCAAACCGCTTCATCACAAAATACAAATTCAAATAAACAGCAATAAGTCTCAAAATCGCACAAACTAAATCAAAAACAAACCACTTAATAACCAAAATTCTCTTTCACCACGTAATCATATTTCGTTCGCAAACTCCTGAAGTTTTCAACTGTAGAGTCCAAACTAAGTAATAAAGCCAGCCCTTTACTGCAGTTTCGGTTCATTCATTCAGTAATAAAACTCAAAAGGAAGTGGCCACAAACAAGAAGTGACGGCGAAGAGGATTGCCAGGTTTTAAAGAAGTAAAATTGGACTTTGTAAAGTTTTTAATAAAGTTTGTTTTAGAATGTGATGTTTGTGTATATGACATCCGTATTCGTAGCCATGTGCTTTATGAATATAGATTGAAATTGCTAACCACATTAGCGACTACTACTAATTTGATTTACTGCTTCTAGTAATTCTTTCAACCTGTGCAGTTATTTTGTAAAGAATCTTCATTGAGTCAAATCTGTTTTTAACTTCATTAGACTAAAATGGTGTGCCAATAATAATATGACCTAATCTACTAAACTATACGTGCGAATTTTAAGCACAGAAGCATATTTTAATCGACTACTTGACATTTAGTAGCGTGTGTGTAATGTTGCGTTAAATTAGCATGCTTGTGCATGTTTGCGAATCGATAGACGTTTGATTTTTTCTCATTTGTGAGTATGCTCAATAGATCACTTTTCAGCATTGTCATTTTTTAGCATGTAAAATACAATATTTTAACAAAAACCTTTTCATTGTTACCCTACCCTGTAATATCATGATAACTTACATTTCTTGACCCAATTAAAGAGTTGCTAGGAACAGAAAGGAGTGACACTAGCGAACAGCATTTCTAAGTTAGTCAGGTTGTTACACCACCAGCGAGAGAAAAAACCACTCTCATTTGAACTCACTCTTATTCTCAAAGAGTTAAAGTTCAAGGTCGTTATGGCACGGGTCAATGTATACTGGCTTTTGTGTATGGAATATACTTCTGTAAGCTTGTTGGGTAGTGCTAAAGTTTGTTAGGGGTTCGGTTATGATACATGGAGTCTCTGTTATTGATTTTGAATGTGTAATGATTACTCAGAAGACTGCTGTTATATGGGTGAAAGTTCGATGTGGATTTGATGTGCATTTTTTATGATGAATTGGTATTACGGTGGGGCTTTTCGCGGTTTGTTTATCTTCTTCTTCTTATGGTGCCACTTCATTCCTGAAGGTTGGCCGTCAACTTTTTGAATTGGTCCTTGTCATTAGCTAGACGGATAAGATGTTTTATTTTTTTTTTTAAGGGAGGAAAATCATCGAATGACTTCTCCCGCCTGGGTGAGTGTCAGACTCTTACTGACTAAAAACCAACCCGTTCCTTCTCCTGCACGTCGATCCGGAGCCCCGGTTACCCGTTAGGTTCTCCGCGACAGACGGATAAGATAAGTGTTGTTCCACAGAGCTGATACCAGTCCACTCCCGAATATTGCGCAGCCACGACTTTTTCCTTCGCCCAGCGCTTCTCTTCCTTTCCACTTTACCCATCATTATAACATGAAGCATTATGTTTATAAAATAATACAACAAAATATTTTAGTTTAGCCTTGCACTTATATTAAAGATGTAGTTTAAAAAATACTATTTATGGAAGTTCTTTCTGAGTATTAAAATTATGATAGATTTTTCAGTTCCAACCAGAATTTTACAAAAAAGTATAATTATAATCCATTCTAATTTTGTGATTGGAATAAAATTGTCATAAGTTTATAAAATGACTTAACAAATCCTCTGACTAATTTAAAAATCTTCCTCAAATGCTAAAGTCTAGATTTTTGTTTTTATCAAGACCTAAATCAAGAGAGACTTTAATACTAAAATCCCACGAACGAAGAAGGTGCTAAAATTAATTATAGAAGAACTTACTAATTGGTTCCGACTTAAGCTCTTTAGAACATTCAGTTGGTTGCAAACCAATTTGGCGTTTTCCTCGTTATGGTATCAGGAAAATTGTTAATTATTGGCTACAGTGGTTTCTTTGTCTTCCATGTTTTTGATGTTGATTACGTACTCCTTTGAGATAGTATGTTTTTGGTAAATTTGATTTAATGGATGAGAAAATGTTTGTTCAATTTTGTTATTTTTATGCTAGATCTTTTGTCAAAGGGTTATTGTCGTTTATTACTTTTTAATACTAAATCGGTATTATTTTTCACGTATTTTGTATTATTCTTGCATGAAAAGAACAGACAGTCAATAAAAGCAATATTTAATGACTAACTTATAAAATGGCGTAGATCTATGTTCATAAAGTGTCTATCATCATAGACGCTGACCATTCACCTGGATCTATTAGTTTCAGATCTGTAAAATATGAGGTGTCTATAGAAGAACATTATACTATTTATTTCTTAATTACGTCCTGTCTCTTTGGTCGAGTAGTCGCAAGTTTGACTGCCGGGAAAGTGGCCTTGGGTTCGATTCCCGGGTCGAGCAAAGTATTACTGGCTTTTAGTCGGTTGTAGCACGGAGTCTGGAATTGTGCCCGGTAGATGGCTATAGGATTACTTTTTATTATACGGGATTTAAAACATAAATAGTGAAAAGTCGGATTTTCATTGTACCGAGGCTATAAGTGCTGTAGTGTGTACCTCTACCTACCTTTTCAGGGATAAAAGGCGTGATATTATGTTATGTGTTCTATAAGACCAATGTAAACCTAAGCAAATCAAGGTTTCGATAAGTCCTCTAATTCTTCGATAAGTCTTCAATACCTCTCAATACATTATTTCCTCCTTGTCTCTTATTTATTTACAAAATCGATAAATAATAACAGAGCACTTTCCTCATAATTTATTATTGTACAGATTTTGTGGCGACCCGTAATTGTTTTCCGAATAACTTTGAAGGACGCGACGGTACGATAAAAATATGAAGGCTATGTTATTTGTTGTGTCTATGATTGATTGTATTATACCATACAATATTATAAAATATTAATTGTTGTTAAAATAATATTTTGATATTATTATTACAATTGTTAGTTACTACATGATTTCTTTAGTAATGATTTTAGAGATAAAGGCTATGAATTTGGTTTTACAATCATTTTTTGTTATATATTATTGGCTAAGTACATTATTGTGGGTATTTCAGCCCAATTTACTATGATAACAAACTTAAAATGACATACATAACATCACGCCTTTTATCCCCGAAGGGGTAGGCAAAGGTGCACATTATGCCACTGTACAATGTAACACCCACTTTTCACTATTTATGCTATGAGTCCCATGTAATAGGAGGTGAGCCTATTCTTACTAAATTAAAAATCAATCAATAATCAAAAAAATATATTCTCAAAATTTAATTATTCAAAATTCTGCCCAAAACTATAAATTACAATATATTTAACAGGGCACTCAACCTTCTCAAAGCATTTAAAATTTACAAGACTTAAATAAAACGCGAACTCTATAGCAAATACAACGTGAAACTTGACAACTAAAAGTCGACGTCTTGTAAAAAACGTCGACAGATTTAATCTGGGCCGTGCAAGAGAACGCACTCAAGGCGTCGCTTTCAAGGTATTAGCAGGGATTATTCGCGGAAGAGGCACTATCAGCTGATTCCGTCTTCAGATTTGGAGAAAATCACTATGACAGGCCGCTTATGTCGCGGAACTGAAGATGCGGATGTTGATCTACAGGTGATGAGAAGGAAAAACAAAAGTAATTTAAAATAATTTATTTTTGGAGTTCAGAATTTTATAATTCGCATTTATATTTTGGCATTTTCTTTATAATCGTGCGTAGAAGATAGTTTTCAATTTCTACGCGGCTTTGTGAAAGTAAATAAACATCGAAATTAAATATTATGCAAGTTCGTTCTATGATTGTGAAGTATGTAGCCGTTTTTAATTTGTTTCATGATAACACACGTTTCACTACGTTTAAAGTTTCTAGTCTATTACCCTTTAAAATACAGCTCAACGACAAACTAAAACTCACTAAAATAAAGTCTCCTTTGGCACCTTTAGCAAGAGAAACACTAAAAAAACAATCGAAGGCCCTAAAACACTAAATTCATTGACCCCTTTTCACGGCTCGATACCCCCACCGTCCGTATGTCACGTTTGTTATTGAAGCACTTGAGAATATTTCGCTATTACGTTTTTTGGGCAAAAACTGGGCGCTCAAGATTTCGTCCCAAGATTTCAAGTAAGAAGATTTTTTGTCCAATTTAGTAGTTTGTTAGGCTCTCGTATTTTGTTTTCCCTTGATGACGTAGTCCCTTAATTGGGGATACTTGATTATGTGGTCTGTCTGTAGCTTTATGATAAAAGTCAAGGTCAGGTCACATTGCTATGATGAATTTGTCCAGAATTTTTTATTAGTCTCTATTTTTTACATGAAAACGGTCCGAGTCTTTATTTGAAGGAACCATCTCATCAGACTAGTTTTTGCTTGTATTTCTTTTGTAGAAGATCTCAAATTATTTATAAATGGTCAACTTATTGATCAATGTTTTGAGATGTTTTACTTCACAATCATTTGATTGTAAGTATTTACTTAAGAGCTGACTGACCTATTCAAAAACATCTAGTGATTACTCAAATTATTCCTTAATAAAAATTTTGTTCCAAAAACTATTGCTAAGGCAGTCCTCCAATAGTTTAATTAAGAGTTTGCTACGGTAAGACGCGGTGCGTCGCGTTTCGCGAGCGCCTCTAGGAGCCATCAGACCACCACAGATGGGGCCCAATAGGGCTGATGCCGATACGGAGCCGCGGAGGACTTAACGGGTTGCCGGGGCTCCGGCTCGAAGTGCAGGAGTAGGAACGGGGTGGTTTTAAGTCGATAAGAGTCAGACACTCACTCTCACTTAGCCCGGCCGAGAAAAGTCATTGGATGATATTCCCCCATCAAAAAAAAAAATTACAAAGCAGTGTTTATCATCAGGAATAAATAATATATAGCAGATAAAGATAAATTATGCACATCTTATAAAAATAATATAATCCTCAGTTTTTACTATAAGGTAGATAAATTTATAGACACCAATCATGTAAAGTCAGAATTTTCTCAACAGTAATATAAATCTAAAAAGAAATGCTGCCTTTCTTGGACCTCTCTTAGTTCTTGCGCTCCAGTCGTGAATTTTAATGATATCTTATTAAGGCGTGAGTATACCGTAGTCCGTATATTTTTTCAGAATTACCATGTTAATTATAATAAATAATTTAATACACTTTATCACTCGCCTTCTCGCAAATGAAAATGTAACTGATGTTTCAAATTGTGACTTAGAAGTAATTTGATTAAAATAAAAATTGATATTTGTAAGTGGCCTCCTCATTGAGGACTAATGAGAAGACTTGTGTTCAGCAGAGGACGTCTTCTGACCGTTGATGCTGATGATTTATAAGTGTGTCGTTGGGCTGTAAGGAATGTTTATATATTTCGACGTGAACAACTAAGGCGTAGGTCTTTCTCCAGTAGTAGACGTTTTCTAGCTGATGATGATAGTGATGTCTATGCCCCTAGTTTTACTGATGGGCAAACTGATCAACTGACTTTTAATGACTTTTCAAAAGTAGCTGCTAGTGGTATTATTGAACTAATACTTTGACTTCATATGACATGAGTTCTGTATTTAATCCTTTTCAAGTTATATTGGTTTCAGTTTCAAATACTACTACATAACAGAGCAAGTTTATATATCGCAATATCAACTTAACACCATTTACCATTCATCTCTCACAAAAACAATCTACACAAAGAAAACCAACCAAACGAAAAAACCGAAAAAGAAACAGCGTTAACAAACTCTTCATTCTAAAAACAATAGTCACATCCCTAAACACTAGAAACCGATACTAGAGCACACAATCAACTCTAAAAAGTAAACAACAAAGGCCAACATAGGAAAGAACAAAGAAAAGAATGAAAAACATTAATGAAGCAATTTGTTTCATGTCCACACTATGCGGGACAGGATTAACGGTATCTAGTCTGAAAAGAACGAAGGGGGAAGGGGGATAGAAAGGGGCATTGTAGGGGATTACTGAGAAGGCAAGCTGCTAGTGGATATGTTAGTATTTTATTAGAGTTTTCTAGTGCTTATTGCTAGCAAAATTAACAACGTTTTGCGAATAAAAATGTGGAGTGATTTTTATATACTATTTAGCAATCATTAACGCGACTAAAATCTTGAAGAGGACAAACTTAAAAGAGGAGGCAATGAACTAAGTGGTTAAATGACAGTCGAAAATTAACGTTTTAATACAAGCTGGTATCATACAACAAAACTAAACACCCACTAGTACTATTGATAATTTCAAAATAAAAAAATGTACTGATATGTTCTACAACTGGACTGGCAATAATATGGTGCTTCCAGGACTTTATGGTTTTCTTTCATAGTAAAATTCGGGTGATCAGCGGTAAAAAACGGATCATCGTATCACATAGTCAACATTCACCATGCGTTTCAGCATATTTACGTTCGATTGACTGCATGGTGGGCGTGGTGGCTGGGCAACCAGATGTCGCGCAATGTGTAGCGAGTTCGATTCCCGCACGGAGCAACTCTTTATGTAATCCACAAGTTGTTGTTTCGGGTGGTGGCATGTATATGAGATATTATATTTATGTTTGTAAGCGCACCAACGACACAGGAGAAAATTCTAGTGGGACACGTTTTTATTAACAAAAAAAATATCTTGAAAAACACTAAAACATGTGTCCAATCTTGTCACACAGCTTTACAAGACAGAAAAACATCTTGAAACAAAAGAAAATCCAATCAGAAATCTAATAAGAAAATACACAACAGTGTTACTTTAAATAAACCTTCTGTTCTATCCTATCTTTTAGCCTCGGGCTAACCAATGTGGTGGACGATGTTTCACTAGATCATAGTGTGCTAGAAATAGGTGACGCGTAAATTGAGCGTCCATTTTCACACAATAGCTTCAGCTACTGCGACCTAAATGAAATTTCTGGACCATACTTTTAAAAAGCAGTGACGAAAATAGGAGATTATGTCGCTTTAAGATGTGGATATTTTGTGGTTTAGGTGAATGAACTTTGTGTTATATAGGAAGAATTTTAGTCTTTATTTCAATGCGCTTAACTGCTATATTACATATGAAATGATCTGTTACTCACGATAGACGGAAATGGGTTAATAATGATACTTACTCACATTTGCAAATTTTAATCATAAATATGGTATGTTGCATTATGATAAGCCTGGACTAAGAAGATACTCTAAAAGTCATCAGAAATCTCCACCCTTGGGTGAGGCTAAAGGGAGTGTCAGACTTTTACTAATTAACATCCACCCCGCTAATATCAATCCTGATTCGAGCTGGAGCCCCGGCAACCCGTTAAGTCTTCCGCGACTCCGTATCGGGCATCAGCCCTACTAGGCCCAATCTTACCTACCATGTGTCTTTATTAAACAATTACTAAATGAACGCATTGCTCTCTATAAACTGACACAAAAAGTATTCTGAATTTGAATAAAAGTTTTCATAGTAACTATTGAGGTATACGAAGATCGGTGAGCCTGTGTCTGCGCATACAGATGTATTGTATGAGTGTTTAGATAGATGGATGTATATGAGGATGGATGTATAGGACTGCCTTGTTGGCCGAGTGGTCGTAAGTGCGACTGCCGGACACGGGGTCTCGGGTTCGATTCCCGGGTCGGGCAAAGTATTACTGGGTTTTTTAAATATTCTCAGTAGTAGCACGGAGTCTGGAATTGTGCCCGGTATATGGCAATAGGCTCACCCCCTATTACATGGGACTCATAACATAAATAGTGAAAAGTGGGTGTTACATTGTACAGTGGTATAATGTGCACCTCTGCCTACCCCTTCGGGGATAAAAAGGCGTGATGTTATGATGATGATATATGTGTGAGTGTCGCAAAGTTATGACCGGTGTCGCAAGCCGCGTATAAACTGTTTGTGTACAATTATTATAATAAATCATATTTAAAGTAAGTAACAGTAACAAATTATAAGCTTAACTCTATTATTCAGCTATCAATAGTAATCCAAAACAAATGCTGTATGTACATCTATCATACGAAATAATAATAAATCCTCAATCATTCACTAGATCCATAAATAAAGTCCTCTCGATACCAATGTGCAATTTGTACCAACGTTAATCGATTGGAGTCTGATCCATCATCTCAGTAAACAGTCCTTCAGATACAATCAATCATGTACCAAAACAATTATGGTAAGAAATTAAGTGATTAACCCAATTGTTAAAGGATGTTTTACGATTGCTTTTGTCCTTAATACAGGAGGGTGAAACGTTTATGATGAATAGAGTTTTTTGAAAAATATAAGGATCTTTCCCCAATTTCTAAATCCCCCGCTGAATGAGCTTACCGAAGTTATATTTGTCTCCCCCCACTCAGCACCAAATCCTCAATAGGTCAGCAACGTAATTGTAACTTCTATGGTGCTACTAGAGGTAGTATCCATGGGAGGCGCCGATTGCTAACCATCATTAGCAACCGGCTTCAGATGAAGGTAAACAATCGCCTTGGCCTCCACTCGCTAGACGATTCAACGACAATTCAACTGGTTCGTAACCGGCCTATTCCATAAAAAAAAACTTAAATTTTGTTAAGCAAATACTAGTCTTACAGTAATGTAATCTTGGTCTCCAGTATTTCTTACATTAACCGCTGATATATAGGGATGCACAAACATCAGTTGACAATTTCATATTATCTACATAATTATGTACGCCCAAGAGAACATTAAGCTCTGATTTGGCGCCAGCTCTATGCTTAATCATAATAACGAAGATACAGTAAGCAGAACTGGGTCGAACTTGGAGTAATTTAGACTTATGTTAGACCATTTGCTAAGTAATGTCTAGATTTGAATCTAAATTGTTGTTGGGTCTTGATTAAGAATAC
Organism: Spodoptera littoralis; assembly: GCA_902850265.1. NCBI lineage: Eukaryota > Metazoa > Arthropoda > Insecta > Lepidoptera > Noctuidae > Spodoptera > Spodoptera littoralis. The sequence continues at coordinate 12,328,619 of LR824544.2, forward strand.
TACGTTGGGTATGGGAAACAAAAACCTGTTTTGTCGTTTCAAAAAAATAATTTGACTTAAAGTACTGTTACACAATGCTAATTATTTTAAGAACATGTTTTAATTCAGCGATTTTTACTTGACGTGGATGCTCGGAGCAATAATTAAGACGCCCGTTTTTCATGTCATGAGTTCTAAACTTACCAACGGTACCAAGTACCAATGTGACTTTTTCCGCGTTATATGTACTTTCTAAGATTATTTAGACGTCACTGACAAACGGTGAAGGAAAACATCGTGTGGAAACCAACCCGCATTTAGCATTTCAAGCGTGGTGATTAGTACTCAAACCTTCTCCGTGCGAGAAAAGCAGTCAGTAGTGGAATAGGACAAATAGGATGTTGATATGATTTGTCCTTGTCACTTAATAGCATGTGTTGGAATATTGCTCAAAATTAGCATGCTCATTTCAGCCATGTTTACTTAGCGACAGGCGTTCGATTTTTGAACATTTTTCTTGCGTCAGTTTAATCGCCTTTAGCATGATATTTAAGACCATATGTTACAGTATCTTTAGTAATTTGATCTACAAATTAGGAACCTTTTTCTAAGACAAAAAGACTACAATACAGACTAAAAGGAGTTTGCCATAATCTACAAGGTTTGCAGGTGTGTATGCGGTGACAGTTTAAAAGGTTTAGATTTATCAGAGTGTCTTCTTTATTTTCTTGGTCTCTGTCATATAGAGTACACATGTGACAGTAACTGAGCAGCAGTGCTCTAGAATCTACATAATAATTTATATAGCACCAACAAACAGACTAGGAGTTCTGCGAAGCAGTCATAGCTAGCTAAAGAGAAGGCGGAGCGCGTGAGGAAACGAACCTTTTCACGCACCAGCCGTCGCGAGAGACATTCTGGGCGTCGGGGATCACGAGACAATCTCCGGCCACCATATTAAGCACGGGCGTGCAGGCGGCGAGCATGGGTGACTCGCCGCCCGATCAGAACCAGACCCGAGCGTACGGCGCGTCGCGTTCCGCGCCCGCCATAAGGACCCTTCAAACCACCACAGATGGGGCCCAATAGGACTGATGCCGATACAGAACCACGGAAGACTTGACGGGTTGCCAAGGCTCCGGTTCGAAAAACAGGAGTAGGAACGGGGTGGTTTTTAGTGAGTAAGAGTTTGGCACTCCCTCTCGCCTCTCCCGGGCGGGAGAAGTAATTGGATGATTTTCCCCCCTCAAAAAAAAGTGGTGGTAACAAATATATACCTACTACTATAATACAGTCAAAGCTATGATAATGCCAATCCTCAACAAAAAAAAAACGCAACGTTCCATAAGCCAGTGTTTAAATATAGAACGGTTTCGTTTGAATTTCTAAAAGTGTGTGTTTCACGTATTATTCGAATTTCAAACTCAGTTTCATTCATACCTCGTATTGTAGTGATGAATGAACTAACCGTTCTTTTTGTTTTCTAGAAATTAATGCAAACTGAATGAATGAATGAACAATGAAAATAATTTTAGCTGTGTTCAAATAGAGTGGGGAGTGTATACGTAATTATTAAGTTAATTGGTTTAACTATATTTTTAATTGTGTGTGCGATTGTATGGAAATGAATGAATGCTTTGTTTGTAGTGGTTGTAATTATAACTATGTAGAACGAAGTTTTATGTCAGATTTTGTAATTGAGAAAAGCATTTTTGAGTATTTTCCAAATAAAATAGAGTCTAGAATAAATCTTAGTAGGTACTGCAAATCGAGAAAAGGGTAATTAAGTATTTTATTAGGCTTATATGACTCAAGTCAGTACACAAGTCTAAGTTTATCAAGATTAAATTATTATGTTTTCGGCTTACGTAATAATTTGACAAGGAACTCGACTCGTGAGTAGCAGCGCGACAGTCGCCGCGTCGCTGGTCGCGAAATACTGCTCATGAATATGAGCCTCTAGCATGACTTGAAACTAGTCGAGTTCCTCGTCAAATTATTTTGTGAGTAAGCAAACACAATAATTTATTTAGTATGTCTCACGAAAGTTTATCAAGATTGTTATATATTTTCACTAAAGCAATCGATAAATACATTAAACACTTTCTTACTTTAAATTGCAATGAAACATTGTATACTTATGTATAATAATGTACACTTCAATTTCGTCTTGTAAATTATACAAAAAAAAATATATATAACAAACTTCAAGTGCTTCCGATTCCATTTGAACTGGGGACGTCTTCTGAGAATATTGTTTTGTAGACGCTTGTACATCGACTTATTTTTTTAATAAACAATTAAAACTTCTTAGTGGCGCTTCCCTATGTTTGATCCTTGGTTCCTTGCTATTTGTTTACTTTCTTTGTTTTATTTTTTTATTTTAGCGTTTGCTCGTGTGAGAGAGGAAACTAGTTTGTTTATGAAGTAAATGATGATGAAAATATGTATTGCAGTCAGATTTCTTTCGAGTCACTGTTTCGAGAACTAGTTATCTATGTTGCGATCATGTTAAAAGTTTTATTGACTGTCCAAAGAGTTTCTTATATACGTAACGAAATACATTTATTGTGGCCAGGAGGTTTAAGACGCCCAATTCTCATGCATAAGAGTGCGTGCGGGTTCGAAATCTATCAACGGCAAGTACCAATGTGAATTTTTTCGAGTTATATGTACTTTCTAAGATTATTTAGACACCACTGACAAACGGAAACACATGGGCTTATAATATCTAATTATAAGTCTGAAATTGCCAACCCACATTGAGCAAGCGTGGTGATTATTGCTCAAATCTCTGAGTGAGAAGAGGCCTTTGGTCAGCAGTGGCAACTTATAGACTGTTGATGACGATGAATGATGAACGAAATACTTGGAATTGTCGTTTAAATGTATTAACAACATAAAAGTTAAAATACATTTTTTTATGATTTTGATTAAATGCCAATTAATAATAATTATCTATTCCTTCACAGCCTCCGTATTACTATACCACAAAGTAAATAAATATGCATCTTATGTTACGGGGCGCCACCCTTATATGGTGGACATTCCACCCACGAAGCGTTTCGCGTCAAGCTTCCTCATGCGCACCGCTAAGGAATCGAATTCCTTGCCAGAGGCTGTGTTTCCCGTCAAATATGACTTGGGTGTCTTCAAGTCCCGAGTGAACAGGTTGCTCATAGGTAGGCATGCTCCATCGTCGGCCACATCATCGCTTACCATCAGGCGAGATGGTGGTCAAACGTCCCCAATTTTTACATCCAAACATCAAAAGAGATTGACTCCCATCACATATATACACGATAGTTCTGAGACGTTAGTACGAGTTTTGTTTTACGTTTAAAGTAATCGTAACGAGTACGCGTTCGGCGCTGTGATTGGTTGGTTCAATGGCGCCGGCCAATCAGAGCGCCGAACGGGTACTTGTTTCGAATACTTAAATCGTAATAAACGTAAATCAAACTCGTACTAAGGTATAACATAACATAATATCACGCCTTTTATCCTCGAAGGGGTAGGCAGAGGTGCACATTACAATAAAACAGCCACTTTTCACTATTTATGTTATGAGTCCCATGTAATAGGGGGTGAGCCTAATGCCATATACCGCGCACAGTTCCAGACTCCGTGCTACTACTGAGATTTTTTTTAAAACATAGTAATACTTTGCCCGACCCGGGAATCGAACTCGAGACCCTTTATCCGGCAGTCGCAATTGCGACCACTCGGCCAACGAGGCAGTCTACTACTAAGGCGTCTGAATATAAACACAATTCGCTTCTTAAGATACTCCTCAAACATTGAAGGGCCCTTTAAGGGCAAACACTGAACGTTCAGCCTCTATGGGGCTCTATAAGCCATGGTAATGTAAACACTTCTATGTAAGTAGGGTTGCGAATCATACATGTTAAGTATCAGTAGTTAGAAACTATGGTATAGTGATTAAAAAACGTAAATATGCTATTATTAAATTGTGATTCCTTAGCAAAAGTGATTTTATTTCTAGGGATAAAAATGAAAACAAAAATGATGTTATTATTACCTATTAATTTTTAAAACACTTGAACTTATAAGTTATGCGTAATTAAATTAAAATCGCGGGTTACTCACGTGAGTTTCGAACCACAGAGAGGTTCTTCTAAACTAGTAGAGCTTTTTTCAGTATATTCACGTGAGTAACCCGCGATTTTAGTTAATTTAGTATGTCTCACGAAGGTTATGCACCATATCCTCACCATGCTCATGAAATTGATTGTTTGATTTAAAAGGATTAAGTTTAGCAGATAATGCTGATGCCCGGTCTATGTTATTTAAATGTGAGGGAGAAAAGGTTGGGAGAGCCATGCTTCGGCACGAATGGGCCGGCTCGACCGGAGCGATACCATGACCTTACAGAAAACCGACGTAAAGCAACGCTTGCGTAGTGTTTCGTCGTGTAAGTGAGGTTACTGGAAGTTCAATTACACTCCCCTTCTCCAATCTCCCCAATCCCTGAATCCCCAACGATCCTCAAACTACTAATCCCAAGGCCGGTAACGCACTTGTAATGCTTCTGGTGTTCCAAGTGTTCATGGGCGACGCCAATTGCTTACCATCAGGTGATCCGTCTGCTCGTTTACCGGCTTATGCCATAAAAAAAATAGTTTCTTACGACACCCGCGGGAAGAGTAAGGGTAAGGTAAAAAGAGTAAGGTAAAAAATAGACGCCCCTATTCTAGTCTACCGTTACCCCTATCTATCTACTTAGTTCAAAAACCAACACACATACTTATAACACGTCTTAAGATAAATACCACTAAATAACATAACATAATACTACAGTCCTCCATACAAAAAATAAAAAATAACATTTCACAAATATTCCAACAACCAGCTATCTTCCTAGGCAAGTATGCCTAGCAACTCTCTTCTAAGCCGGCCATAAATATCCAACCATACACTCAAATGTACCGTTAGCAAACGAACTTTGTCTCACAAATGTAACAATGATGAATGTCTACATCCAGCATACAAGGCAGGAAATGGAATCGCGGAGGCGTTATTGAATTCGTAAACTAAAATGACGCAAGAAAAATGTAATTTCATACTTTTTTTGCTGATCGTACGCCTGGTAGGGTTGTCACGTTTCATTTTATTGAAATGCAAAAATGTATGTTGTAAAATGAATTTTGATCATTGTGTTTAAATCAAAGGAGAATAGAAAGGGGGAATGGATCGGGGAAGGAAAATAATAAACGCAAAAATATGGTTTTTTTTTTGTATATTGTATGCATGGAATCAAAGGAGTCGTAAGTGTTATGTTTTGTAACACGTAAGAGTTTCAAGTTTTTTAATTTATAAAGGTAAGCCTTACAAGAAAATACGTTACAAAATATATCATAAATAATGTATATGTAATTCATCAACACCAGCCTATAAATGGCGAGTGCTGTCCAAAGGCATCTTCTCTCACGGAGAAGGTTTGAGGATTAATTTATAATTGACCTTGTTGAAAAAAACGACATCTTAACAAGTACGAATCTCTTAAGCTAGTTATATTTAGGTTCTAATGATCCTAGATAATTGATGATAATGATGAAATTTCTAGTCGAATTGAATGAATATAAAACTCTCCATAACATAACATAACATCACATCACGTCTCTTATCCCCGAAGGGGTAGGCAGAGGCGCACATTATGCCACGGTATAATGTAACACCCACTTTATACTATTTATGTTATGAGTCCCATATAATAAGGGGGTGAGCTTATTGCAATATACCGGGCACAGTTTCAGATTCTGTGTTACTACAGTGATTTTTTTTTAAATCCAGTAATGCTTCACCGACCCGGGAATCGAACCCGGGACCTCTTGGTCAACAGACGCACTTGCGACAAGTCGGCCAACGATGCAGTCCTACCTACTAGTATCTAGTACCTATTTCGTTTTAAAAATAACTAGCCATCCGGCCCGACTTCGCACGGGTGCAATATGCATATTATACACATAAACCTTCCTTAAGAATCACTCTATCTATTAAAACCACATCAAAATCCGTTGCATAGTTTTAAAGATCTAAGCATACATAGGGACAGACAGACGGCAGATAGCGACTTTGTCTTATACTATGTGGTGATTGAGTATAGATGCATAAAATTTCTAAAGACTACTATTTAAAAAGTATATTGGAATACATAGCTTCTTAACATTTACCATTTGAACTTTTTCAAAGTCATCAAATCTAATTGCTTTATAGCTCTATTGGGAAATACATATTTTCTATGTACTTAGAACAATTTAATTTATGCTATTTGTATATTTTTCTTCAAATTCGTCCCCTGGGTTGGTTAAGATCGTCCATTTGTCACTGTCAGAGATGACATAAATTAAATTTTCGACCGTTCGCCTCTGATATTGTGTTGTTTGTATAAATATTATAATGTTTTATTGCGTATTGTGTACACTGTAGACCGGCAATGAAAACAAAAACAAAACAATAAATTTTTGAAATATGTGACTGTGTGATGTTGTTCTAAAAAATTAAACGGTGAAATCTATGAGCGTTTTGTACACAGCCATTTTTTTGTGGGATAAGCGAAATGAAACGAGCAGACGGATCACCTGTAAGCAATTGGCGTCGCCCATAGACATCTGGAGCACCACTGGTGTTACAAGAACGTTACCGGCCTATTGAGATTTACAAATTTCAGGAATGTTGGCGATTCGGCGATTAGGGGGATTGGGGAAGGGCGGGGGGGTAGTTAGGCTTCCGCTACTTTATAATATACTTATTTGTTATGTAATTTTATTTAAAATTCACACATTTTATTTGGTTTTCCTTTCATGACGTCACATTTTGTGCGTGAAACAATAATAAAAATTATCTATACGAAACATTATATATATATACTTATGTATTCCCTCATGTAATTGAAAAATACAATACTCAATATTATCTAGAAATTCAAAACTTAATCAACAATATTATCAGTGTTACAGTTTCAGAGTAAAAACAAGATAATCTTGAAACCTTTAATCAATGGACCGTCAAAACCTATTTAGAATATCAAAAATAAGGTCTTATTATTGAAGAAACTTGTTGAGCTCAAACCTTTTCACAATCTTTCCTGAAGTTTCACGATTATTGCCGTGTTCAACAGAAAGGAGTTTTAAACCCGAGCCTTCTGAATGTTTTCAGGAAGGCAATCATGCCAATAACTGTTCTCAGGGCCCAAGTTCATTAACAAAGAATATTTTTTTATGAATTAATTCAATGAACCATTGTTTTTAAGTGTGAGCCTTTGTTCTTTTTTGAGATAGCTCATTACGTTTTGAAGTTTGGGAGGAAAATAAAATTTTACTGTTACCTATTTAGAATCTAGAACGTTAGTCTAAAAAGTGTTTTTAGTCGTATAAAGAAAGTTAGTGAAGATGGATTACTTTTTATTTTATATCAAGCTAGGTTTTGCCTGCCGTCTTACTTAAGTGAATCCTTTTTAACTCGTCGAGTACCGGTTTTATAGACACAATTAAAGAACAATAGGCCGCGGTCACCGGTGACCGCTTGGTGTTTGACAGATTAAATCATTATGTAACTTTATTAAGAGATACTCTCTTCATTTGAGGGGGTGAAAATCATCTAATGACTTCTCCGGCCCAGGTGAGGTGAGAAGGAGTACTGACTCAAAACCGCCCTGTTCGCGCTTCGAGCCGCTTTGACCCGCGCTTCGATCCGGAGTCCCGGCAACCCGTTAAGTCCTCCAAAGATCCTGGATCTCTTATTTTTTACTCAAACTAAACTCTCAGTGCAACTGTTTTCACTTGTGCTGTGAGTCTCTAACAGCAATTCTAAAAACACTGTATTCATTCACCCATTTAACTCGTCGAGTACCGGTTTTATAGACACAATTAAAGAACAATAGGTCGCGGTCACCGGTGACCGCTTGGTGTTTGACGGATTAATAGCCAATAACGATTCTTTAGAACAGTAACTTCACTTTTGTTTTATCACTGTTGCGACACAAACAAATACACTAACATAACATCACGCCTTTTTATCCCCGAAGGGGTAGGCAGAGGTGCACATTTCGGCACTTAATGCCACTGTACAATGTAACACCCACTTTTCACTATTTATGTTATGAGTCCTATGTAATAGGGGATGAGCCTATTGCCATATACCGGGCACATTTTTCCAGACTCCGTGCTACTACTGAGATTTTTAAAAACCCAGTAATACTTTGCCCGACCCGGCAATCGAACCCGAGACCCCTTGCCCGGCAGTCGCACTTGCGACCACTCGGCCAATGAGGCAGACAAATACACTAATCATGCAGAAATACAGAAGAAACAGAAAAATATTCAATTCAATTTCAACCTTATTTATAGTTATCATTAATACTATTATCTTTATATTTCAACAGCAAATGTTGGCTGATTTCGTTACTTAGGCATTAAGTTGGGCGTTAGGTAATTACTGAAATAAATGGACGTATTATTCTATCTATTTGATTTTACTTAGTTTCTGACCTATATCAGTACCACAGTACAGAAAACATACAGAACCTCGACTTAGGTGTATCCTTGAAATCCTACAGCGGTTCTTGGCGTGAACACGCAAGAAAATATGTTTGGCTGACGTGTGGCGTACCACTGTGCTGCATAGCCGTTCAGTAGTTGTTAGCCTCTTGAAACTCATCCTCAAATCAATTTTAATCAAATCTCGTTAATTTATTAATTTACTCTTTAATGCCCACAAAATAGGGTACCTACATAAGTCACAATGCAATACAATAACCCTAATCGTAGCTGTTAAAATAACGTTCGGAGTATTAAATAAAAGCCAAATGCAATACTATTTAGTTTATAAAATATCCACGCAATATGAATACAATAAGTAGTATGTCGTGGTGGCTCGGAGGTTTAAGACGCCCGTTTCTCATGAATGAGGGTGCCGGTTCGAAACCGACCAACGGCTAGTATCAATGTCACTTTTTCCGAGTTACATGTATTTTCTAAAGATTATTTAGACACCATTGACAAACGGTGAAGGAAAACATCGTGAGGAAACCTGGACTTATAATTTCTAATTATAAGTTTGAAATCGCCAATCCGCATTGAGCAAGCGTGGTGATTAATGCTCAAACCTTCTTCGTGTGCGAAGAGGCTTTGCTCAGCAGTGGGCATTTAATGGCTGTTGTTAATGATGATGATGTATGCAATAGGCGCTAGTGTACGACTTAAGAGTACGAAATTTCAAAACATCAACGTCGATCGATGGGAATTGGATACAACACAAGATCATACTTTGAGGCCGTGTCAACGACGTTTGTATGTTTGTGTGGGCGCCGATTTGTCAGTTTTTATGAAATGGAGATACTGTGTTCTCTCCATACTGTGTCTGTATTTAGTGTTAATGTCAAAAACATGTACTAAACTAATCTTATTGCTACTAATGCTTTGCCAAATAGTTGTTTCAAGATAAAGGAGATTTGTTTGATTAAAGGTGATGTATTTATATACGTGTAATGGACTGACTACTTAGTACTGGGGATTATCGCGTTTGTAGAGTTTGATCATTGAGTTAGAGTACAGACCCTATCCACATGTTGTGAATTATAGTGTATTTATTTTCTGGGAAATTTCAATAACTTGAATAGTGGTTGCAAGAGCGACTGCTAGGCAAGGGGGTCTGCAAGGTTCGATTCCTGGATCACGCAAAATATTACTGTTTTTTTAAATTCTCAGTTGTAGCACGGAGTCTGGAATTCTGCTCGGTATATGGCAATAGGCTCACCCCCTATTACATGGGACTGATAACATAAATAGTGAAAAGTGAGTGTTATATTGTACAGTGGCATTAAGTGCCGTAATGTCCCTCTGCTACTCCTTCGAGGATTTTACATTTTACATCGATATTTGTCTTATAGTAATTATTTTTGATTTAACTTGCGAAAGGCAAATATTATATTTTATTCGTAAACATCTTATAGTGGTTTTTTATAAATTACGGAACCCAGAATAATTGTTTTCCTCAGGGCAGAATGGCACATAAATTAAGAAAAAAAACTTCTATGTGGGATCATATAATTTGAAAAAACTTAATTAGATCAATCTCAGCAGTGTGTCATTTTAAATACTTTATTTTAAACCTTATAAAATCCTGCATATCTAAGAAATGTCATAATTATTTATAAGTAATTTAGTTTGTTACACAAGGTGCTGTAAAGTAAATTTTAATGGATTCTGTTTGTGAACGTTTCCTTAATTCCTCTCAATTGTAAGTTGTTAATTAATTAGACATTTTTAGGAAAGTGGTCTTTGATTTAGTATTTACTAAGGATTTCCTCAATGTATTTAAATCAAGTTTTATTTATTTTACACGTGTCAGTTTTTTTTTGAGAAATTTTCCTTTTTGGCGACCTTTAGAATGGTCGTGGTGGCCTGGAGGTTTAAGGCTTCTCATGCATGAGGGTGCGGGTTCGAAACCTACCAACGGCAAGTACCAATGTGACATTTTTAGAGTTATATGTACTTTCTAAGATTATCTAGACACCACTGACAAACGGTGAAGGAAAACATCGTGAGGAAACCTGGGCTTATAATTTCGAATTATAAGTTTGTAATCGCCAACCCGCATTGAGTAAGCGTGGTGATTAATGCTCAAACCTTCTCCGTGTGAGAAGAGGCTTTGCTCAGAAGTGGGCATTCATAGGCTGTTGATGATGATGACCTTTAGAATAATATTAAACCATTTACTTCAGTGTAATATTTGTTTTACTACTATCAATTATAGAAGATCCTACATTAAATTAATCATCATTGGGGTCAAGAAAACTTACCGAATAGGGGTAGTAAGTAAATAATAAACAATAAATTGGTTTATCAAATTAAATAATTCAGGAAACTACACAATATTTACAATCCAAATTAATTAACTATCTCAAGTAATTTGTAACTTTATGATCCCCGTTTGACAGCTGTCAAAGTGACAGTTGCGGGACATTCATCAGTATCTGTCAACGTCAAAATCGTGAAATTCGCACAGAGTATACAACCGAAAAAGGGCATAATGTTGCAAAAGTATTATATTTAGCAAAAAAAGTAACCCAAATAGAAAATATTCACTAAACTCAAATACGAAAGTACAATTAAAGTAGGTACTTAATTCCAACAAGTAAACTGTAACATTAACATGACATGTTAACGCGAGCACATTAAAATTACTCAGTTTCTAAACAAACAGTTTAAATAGTAATATTGCAAAGACAATAAGCATGGACTTTGTAGCTCGGGGACATGTTTTCATACAGCGTGTGCCTCCAGGTGGGAGATTAAAACCAACATTTATAGAAGTAAATATGTGTTAATACGGTTCAAAATTGTGTGCAGCTTGTACTTGAGTTAGAATGATGTGTCTGATTAAAATTGTTTCATCGTTTAGGGTAGAGATATATTTTTTACTTGTACTTGTAATTAAGACTGCCTCGTTGACAAAGTGGTCGCAAGTGAGACTACCGGGCAAGAGGTCTCGGATGGATTCCCGAGTAGGATAAAGTTTTACTTGGTTTTAAGAAAATCTCAGTGGTAGCACGGAGTCTAGAATTGTTCCCAGTTATAGCAATAGGGTCACCCCCCATTACATGATACTCATAACATAAATAGTGAAAAGTGGGTGTTACTTCTGTGTGCACCTCTGCCTACCCCTTCGGGGATAAAAGCCGTGTGATGTTATGTTATGTGAATTAAAATCTGTGTTTAGATTTCCATATTAATATTAGAATAGAAACTAAAGTATTCCGGAAAACTCGTTTCTTTCCCTTTACATATTAAAATATACAAAACCACGCGATGCATGAAGAATTAAACACCCGTATATCCCATGAAAACTGCATTCACTGTATGCACTCACCAACACAACGAGACCCCTAGCCCCCACCGTTGTGTTCCAAATTGCTAATAAAAACCAACGGTCCGTTTTTTTTAGAGTTCTACCTTAATTGGACGTGACGTTCTGTATCGTGGATTATTCTGCACAAGTTTTGTCTTGTTATCAGAACTAGTCTGGTTAGTTTATAAATTGGATTGGCCTTTGTATGATACTCCTGATGTAAGATTGTAATATGATGTTGTAGTTGAACGTTTTATTAAGTGGGTTTAACTCTTTGAGTACCGTCATTATAGAGGTAGACACAATTAAAGAATAATAGGTTGCGGTCACCGGCATTTGTCACTGACTAGCATGTGTGTCGAAATGTTGCTTAAAATTGGCATGCTCATTTCAGGCATATTCGCAAATCGATAGGTTTTCGATTTTTGAACTATGTAGAGGTATTTGAGCATGCTTCATAGAACGCTTTACAACATTTAATCAATCACTAGCGTTTTACTGAAATGATTGTCAACTTTTGCTTATTATTAATGGTAACATATTGGGAATTACTAAAATGGAGTCAGGCGTTACTTGTCGAATTACTCAGGTCTTGAGGTGTGGTGGATGAGGTGGAGGAGCGAAACATATGTCGAGTTTGGTTCGAGTGGTTTGTTGTGTATTGGGTGTGTGTTTTGTGTCGCATCTCTGCTGCATGATCATTTATCGACAGGTGGGAGGGCGGTGCTGCTTACTGTATGCTACAAATTCATTCCTTCAGCAACTGATGTCATGTTAAAGATACCTTCAATCATTCAAATACGATAGACGAGCGTGTATCGGACTTCAATGTTCCGGTGTTTTCATGGTTGTATCTACTGTAGATCCTGGCTTACAGGAGTTGCAGCGGTTCTGGGAGGTTGTGGCGGGCTTGTCCCATAAAAAAAGACAAGCGTGTACCCTTTTGCCTATATTTCTATGCCATCCCAATCACAATTCTCCTCACAAATAAGTACACATAGCAATCGGGAACATATTGTAAGTCCTACATCAGTAGATGTACAAGGATTTGCGGTGTTCTGGTTGCCATTACAATTGTGGTTATCCAATCAGACGACCCTTGTATGTTACTGCACTGAATCGATCTGCAATCTCGGATGCGTTATTCGTCTTAAGGCAACATATAGGTACGTAATTGCTTTAGTTGCCAAACTGCGTGGAGTATTGTGCTGTGGTTCAGTAATTTGGGTTTGGGGTTATTGTGAATAGAAGATGTGTAAGATATTAGATAATATTTATATGTGCGTCATTTGAAATAGGTTTCTATGATAAATATTTCAAAATTTTTAATACTGAAATATGTGTCTTAAATATTCGATGACCTAGAACAATCTATACTTCGGACATTGCGTTTAGATTACAGAAAAGTAGGCTAGAATCCCAAAAATCTAACTAAAAGTTTCCAAAAATGTCTTATTGATATCTTTTTTGAAGAATATTTTTTTATGGGATAAGCCGATAAACGAGTAGGCGGATCAACTAATGGTAAACAATCTGCATCGCCCATGGACACCTGGAATACCAAGTGCGTTACCGGCTTTTTGGGGATTAATAATTTGTGGATTGTTGGAGATTCAGAAATCGGGGAGATAAGGGAAAATGGTGGTAATTTTGCCTCCTTTGACCACACTCACACAGCGAAACATAACGGAAGGATTGTTTCACGTCGGTTTCCTGTTAGGCCGTGGTATCACTTCGGTCGAGCCGGCCCATTCGTACCGAAGCATGGCTATCCCACACTTGAAGAAAATAGTAATAAACAGGTACATTAATAACATAAGAGAGACAATAAAAGTCGTACATGTAGTAACCTGTACGAGTTTTAAAGATATGTTGTTACTTCGTGGAACATTCTAAATTGTAAATAGGTAATAATAAATTCATTTTTTATACCTCAATGAAGCAGTGACACTCGATACAGTTTTCAACAGCAATAAAGGCTACATTTTTCAAAATGATTTCGAGAGTCGAGAATAATTACGATCGGGAATCATTAATCAAATATTTCATTTCTCCTTTATACTTATATTTTCCTGAATAAACGTGAAAGAAAAATTACAGGGACGTCGTTTTATTACGAAGTTTTATGTTGTATTATTTGAATAAAGGTGAGCGGGTATTTAGCTGACTCTTTTAAATTTATGAATTTATAATGTTTTATTACGTGATTGTATTGTATAAATATTGATGAATAAAATAAGAAATGTGTGAATGCAGATTGAATGCATGTAAAATTTAAAAATAAAAATCCAGCTCTTATAGCCATACGGAATGCAGTGCTTAGCCAATACGGAAGTCAAATGTGGGAAAGCCATGTTTCGGTACGAATGGGCCGCCTCGACCGTAGTGATACCACTACCTCACAGAAAACTGACGTGAAACAACGCTTGCGTGGTGTTTTGACGTATGAGTGATGTTACCGAAGGCCCAATTCCCCCTTCCCCAATATACCCAAACCCTGAATCTCCAACAATCCTCAAATTCCTAGTCCCTAAAAGGCCGGTGACACATTTCTAAAGCATTTAGTTTTCCGGGAGTTCATAGACGATGCCTATTCCTTACCATTTGGTGATCTGACAGCTCACTTACAGGCTGATCTAACTTCACCCAAATTGCCTTCATCCTAATAGTGTTCTAACAAATATAGTGAGCTAGTTATCAAACACCGACAAAGACAGTTCCAAGACTTCCACTGGGTTGAAACTTAAAACACCTAAAACATTATACCCAATCTGGGGATAAACTCCAACCGAAACAGACACACAAACAAAAACTATTAATAATCAAAATGTCACAACAAAACAGACTATTGGCGTACCGGGACTCATATAGACAACACTAAGTGCACACGACTTCACATCCACCTATACAAAACCAGAGTATAATGGCCTCATTTTGTATGATCGTTCCGCATATTCGAAGGTCAGTTTACACTGGTTCTGCGTAGCTTGATGTGTGTGCTGTTACCCAGTAAACAGACAATTAAAATAGCAATTTGTTTCAAACTCGCTAAGTTTGCAAGAAACATTGCTGGCAAAAGTTTTCCGTAATAAATGTCTTGTTTATAATTAAAAGAACAACGAATAACTAAACGTTTTATTTTCTCAATAAACAGCCACGTGGGACGCGTGTAGGTAGTTTATGTAGAGAACTAAAGAAGCGATTTTTTCAGAATGACTGCCTGCGGCTACGGTTATATTATTTCGTTGTTAACTAACTAAATTGTTTAATCGTAAACATAATTGAACAATTTTGTTATTAAACTATTTATGTTTTTGAGTGAACTATACTCAGAAGTTCAGAACCCAAGTATTACGGATATTTTAGTTTCTAAATTCTGTAATGGTACGTGAGAGCAGTGTGAATTAAGAAAAATCAAAAAAACCGCGCGGAAGTAGCTAGTGATGACAATAAAAATTAACGAAAATTATAATGTGTCAATCTGTACACATCGTCAGTAAGTCCTTTACAGTTTTCAGCTGTACTTAAAACAAAAAGCTTTCCATCATTTCAATATTCTCAAACTATGAAGTTACAAATAAATAAGAAAATAAGAACCTTTTTGCGTAAATCTGAAGTCATTAGAAAAACAAAACAAGTCAAAAGAGTAGTTAAACAATAAAAGAAACTGAAATTACTATAAGTATGAACATGAAAAGTTCGTCGACCCGTTATCAAGTTGAAAAAGACGTAGAATACAAAACAAGTTGTTCATTTCGGTAATGGCCGACTAAAATGAAGGATTAACACGCTATTGTTACATTTGCTTTATATTTTTATTGTATCAAATTGCACTTATGTGGCCATTTTGTTATTTATTTTCTGATTCGATTTGAATAATATTAACTGTGGGCTGTGGTGGCCTGGAGGTTTAAGAGGCCCGCTTCTCATGCATAAGGGTACGGGTTCGAAACCTACTAACGGCATGACTTTTTACGAGTTATATGTACTTTCTAAGATTATCTAGATACCACTGATAAACGGTGAAGGAAAACATCGTGAGGAAACCTGGGCTTCGCTCGCGTCACAAAAGAATAATAAGTAGCCTATGTGACATATACCAATACACACAGCGCCATCTATACCAATACTTTTGTTTTTCTTCGGGAATATCATTTTTCCGGGTTAAAAAGTACCCTGTTATTTAATCCGGACTTCTAACTTTACGTCTGCAAAAATTCAAAGCAATCGGTTGAGTAGTTACGGCGTGAAGGTGGAACAAACAAACAAACAAACAAACAAACTCACTTTCAGATTTATAATATTATAGTAAGGATTGAGCAAGCGTGGTGATTAATGCTCAAACTTTCTCCGTGTGAGAAGAGGCTTTACTCAGCAGTGGGCTTTTAGAGGCTGTTGATGATGATGATGATGAATAACTAACTGTTGGATTAGATTTGATTTTGTTTTTTGGTGAACTGTTTATGGTTTATTATGTTTTCGGCTTACTCACGTAATAATTTGACGAGGATCTCGAGTTTCAAGCCATGCTAGAGGCTCATATTCATGAGCAGCATTTCGCGACCCGCGAAGCGGCAACTGTCGCGCTGCTACTGGCTACTCGAGTCTGCGGGTCCAGCGCGCCCTCTGCCGTGATTCACGCGCACTTTCTTCGATTCGTGGTATCGGCGACGGCGGCGCGCGTGGCACTGTTGACACGCTAGACTCGCCCGCCGGCAGCTGCGTTGGTGTTGTTGGGTTGGAATCCCGGGTCGACGCAAAAACAGTGTTACATACCGCGCTCACTGTGTCACACTCTGTTTACTGTTTGTGGTTTGTTCTGTGAGCTTGGAAGTAAATCAGTTTCTTTCGTGACTGTCTAGTTTGTTAATCTAGTGGTTAATAACAAATTAGTGCTGAATATTATTTCATTTAATTATTATGTTTCCGGCATATTCTCGAAACTGTTCGACGAGGAATGCTGCTTATTAATATGAGTCTTTAGCATGGGTTGAAACTAGTCAAGTTCCTCGTTAAACAGTTACATGAGAAAGTCGAAAACATAATAATTAATTTAGTATGTCTTGCAAAAGGTATAAAATTAACATTTGTTTACCAGTAAGAGTCAGACACTTCGTCTCCTCTTATTTCCCCCCCTTTAAAACCTTTTTAATTTGTGTGAAAAGTGACAATTGAGTATTTTTTGGAGACTGCTACTGCCCAGGTTCTTTTAAATATTCAGTTTCTTACTCAATTCTAACAACACCCAACAGAAGGGTACGTGATAATGTCGCCCATGAATATGAGACCCTAACGTGTCTTGAAATTCGTCGAGCTACTCATCTAACAGTTATGTAAGTAAGCAGAAAAATATAATATTTAATTTAGTATGTCTTATAAAGGTTTTACTACGTTTGTAAACGCACGTGCACGCAAATGCGTCTGCCGGGCAAGGGGTCTAGGGTTCGACTCCCAGGTCGGGAAAAGTATTACTGAGTTTTTAAAAAAAATCTCTGTAGTAGCACGGAGTCTGGTAATATGCCCGGTATATGGCAATAGGCTCACCCCCTATTACATAGTACTCATAACATAAATAGTGAAAAGTGGGTGTTACTTCTGTGTGCACCTCTGCCTACCCCTTCGGGGATAAAAGGCGTGATGTTATGTTATGTAAACGCACCTACGATACAAGAGAAAATTATAGCGTAGGACAATGTTTAAAAAAATACAAACAATATCTCGTAGTCCACATATTATGTATTGCCAAGGTTCGTTACTAAAGGGCAAGGACATAAATAACGAAGTGTATACAACTAATAAAATATAATCAAAGCTGTTGACTCGCACTGTATCGCCGTCTAAGGCAAACAACCTTTCATTCTATGTCTATATAAATAAAGATTCTATTGCCTAACCCAATAAACTAAATAAAAAACAAATGACATACAAAAAATGGTATAAAGCCAAACGCTGTGTTATTTGTTCAGTATTTAGATAAGAGTATTTATTAAGTAAGATCGCGCTTACTCGCAGTGAGATGCGCGACGTCGCCGCGACCGTGCACGCTGCTCATGAGGAAGAACCCCTCTGTGGTTCGAAACTAGTAGAGCTTTTCTCAGTATATTCACGTGAGTAACCTGCAATCTTACTTAATTTAGTATGTCTCACGAGAGTTATTATAAAAAACAAGAGTATTTGTATTTTGTATTCTGTTTTTTGTAACTAAATGTCATGTGAAACATTAATTTGTATCTGTTTCAATTGTAGGTGTATTTTTGGGGGTTAAACATAGACTGTATGGTTTTACTAGCTGAGCCCACGACTTCGTCTGCATGAAAAAGTGATTCACAGCTTCTCCCCTGTAGTTGATAGCATGATAATAAGTAGCCTATATTTTGGCCTAACCTGTTAGTAATATTCATGTAAAAAATAAATCCATGCAGCACTTCTTGAGTTCAACCCATACATACAGACAAACAGACAAAAATTCTAAAAACCATATTTTAGGTTTCTGTATCGACTGTAGATCACGTCCAAGCATTCTTTAAAAAAAATATTCGATGTACAGTGTTCACTCTCCTATGATTTAATTATATGTATGTATAGATAGGATTTTTTTTTTTTTTTTAAGGGGGGAAAATCATCGAATGACTGCCCCCGCCTGGGTGAGGCGGGAGGAAGTGTCAGACTCTTACTGACTAAAAACCACCCCGTTCCTTCTCCTGCACGTCGAGCCGGAGCCCCGGTTACCCGTTAGGTTCTCCGCGACATGTATAGATAGGATAGATATGGTCAAAACGCTTGTTCCATTATTTATTGAATACCTCAAATGTATGTAATATTTTTCTTAATTTTTGTAATTTCTAATGTCTAAATAAATAAAAAGTAATCTTAGAAAGTACGTCACAATGGTACTTGCTGTTGGTAGGTTTCAAACTCTCACCCTCATGCATGAGAAGCGGGCGTCTTAAACCTCCGGGCCAATCTCTTACAACGTATGTACATCAATTAATATAAGATTTCAAGTAAAAAAGTGACAAAACATTTACACCAACACAACACACAATAATGAACACCGACTCGATCGCCATGAAAATGGCAATCATTAAAATTGTCGCTTAGCAATGAATAACGCGATTGTCATTATTATACACCCGGCTCCACATCTACCTATACACGCCCAGTATATCATGGTCCTGTTCTGTGCACCTTTCAGCAGGTTCAAAGGTCAGGATATATTGGTTATGTAAAACTTGATTTGTTGCCGTTTGTACACCCAGCGTTATTAATGACATCACTTCCATCACAAAATATTTCAAGTTATTTCTACAAAAAATGTTTCATTTTAGTAGAAAAACCATCTCTGTACAATTTGGTCTCCTTTGCCTTTTTGCCGATTATTTAGCTGAAGGATTTTAATGTAATGACATCTTTTATATTACGTGAACAATGACACCTACTCATATTGGAATAAGACATGTTTTTGAATACTATACGGTATCTTCTTACAAGAGTCGAAGTACCTATCTATGCTAATTAGACCCTTATTAACAACTTGCTACTTTCACGCGGTTTTACCCGCTCTGGTTGGCTCCTATTGATGATAGCGTGATGTTTTATAGCCTATAGCCTTCCTCGATAAATGGACTATCTAACACAGAAAGAATTTTAAAAATCGAACCTGTAGTTTTTGAGATTAGCGCGATCAAACAAACAAACTCTTTAGGTTTATATTATAATAAGATGTAAGTTCTGAAAGGTCAACGCTTGATTTTTATTAATTATATCGTTGTAAGCTACCTTTCTATACGTTTAACTACTACTTCTTTACGTTTTTTTTTCATTTTCAGAGAAAAACAAGACTTCCATGGAAAGGAATGATTAATTACAGAATCTGCACAAGCGCACGGGTAAAAAGAAAATTTTAGAAAAATATCTCAAACAATATACCATTCTTGAAAGTTCCCTCCCTTAATGCTCACCCCATTTCATTTTCTCCATATGAAACGAAAAAAACACTGCAACCAATCATGCATACGGAATTTTTTTTTTTCGCCAATCTCAAGATCCCGTAACGAAATTACTCCGTGTAAGCAATTTTCCTGGTGTATCCAACACGGATTGTATATATTTTTTCCTGGAACCCGACTCCCTTATAAATCTCACGACAGTGTACACTGACGTTACGTATCAACTGAGAGCGGGAAATAAATCATAACTGAGTCTCTTTTTGTGGCCTCAAGTGTACGAGTCATTTTCGCAAGGTGACACCGCATTGTAAGTTGTTCGCTTGTTACGTTGGTATTTGGTAGGCTTGTGTCCCTTTCCAATTGTATTTTGTGTTTTATTATGTAGTGGCTGTTGATGAAACTCTAGTTTTGATCTGCTAGTATATAAATTATTGTATTGTAAATTTTTCGGTTTTATAGAATAGGCTGTTTACAACCATAGTAGATTTTTTTTTTCAGCCATGATCGTCCCACTGCAAGACAGATTATAATTAGTAGGTCACTACAAAAGTTTTGTCGTACTCCGTGAAATATTATTTTTTTTCGAAGTATTCTCCATTGGCACTTAGGCAGGTCTTCATACGTGCAAACCACGTATCAAAGATGTCGCTCCAGAATCCTTCCTGCACACTGCTGCATATCTCCTCAAAAGCACCTAAAAGTTGGTCATCATTAGTAAACTTGCGGCCTTTTAGTTGCTTTTTTACATATGGGAACAGGCCAAAATCACACGGTGCTAAGTCTGGGCTATAAGGAGGGTGTCCCAGTAATTTGATCCCAGTTTGACTCAGATAGTCCACAGTTTTGCCGGCTCGATGCGCGGGAGCGTTATCATGATGCAAGAACCAAGTGTCGAGTCTTGAGTTTGGACGTTCATTTTTCAAAGATTCTAAAACTTGAGGTAAACATTTTTCAGTGTACCAGGCAGCTGTCACAGTCTTCTGTTTATCAAGCACAATTATTGATAAAATACCTCTTCTGGAGAAAAATACGGCTACCATTCTTTTTTTGACTGACCGGGACATTTTAACGGACGTCGGAGGATCTTCGTCTTCAAACACCCACACTTTACTCTGGGATTTAGTTGGAACGTCGAAATAATACAGCCAGGTTTCGTCACCAGTGATAATTGAATTCACATAGTTAGATTTGCCGTCATTGAATTTTTTTAACATTTCTTTACACCATTTGACGCGCTGTTCCCTAATCGCATCAGTTAGCAAATGTGGTACCCAAAGTGAACAAAGCTTTCGTACTCCTAAGTTTTCATGAAGAATTCGATGAATAGTTGGTGCACTTAAATTGAGTGTTTCCTCGATCTGACGGTATGTTACATGGCGATCTCCTTCAATCACTTTTCGCACAGCCACAATATTCTTATCAGTGGTTGCGTCAATCGGCCTGCCCGGTCTTGAATCGTCTTCTAAATTAAAATTGCCGCGATTGAATTGTAAAAACCATATTTCTATAGTCCTAAGGGATGGACAATTATCACCCAACACACCACTCATTTCTTCGAAGCATTGTTGTTTTGATAATCCACGCTTAAAGTTATACAAAATTATCACCCGAACGTCACGACGATTTAAATCTGACATATCCAATTGTTAAAAAATTCACTAAAAAAATACTAAGCTAGTTACTCCAACGAAACTTATGCAAAATATGTTGACATTAGTTGATGTATTAGAATCTACCCTCAGTTGAATTATAACTATTAACTATTTGTCATACGACAAAACTTTTGTAGTGACCTACGTATTATTATCCCATAGTAGATTTTCCTTTTCAAATCTTTTATTATACTAAGGCCCGATTTTTCAAAAAACAGTTATACTTAACTGTGTGTACCTATACTCGGAATTTTCAGATTTCCAGATTAGACAATTTCAGTGTTGCAACGTTATGACAAGTACTAAATAGTGACGTTGCGAAATTATTCGATATGGAAATGCAATATTTCGGGATCGATTCTTCTCGTTTATAATTTTACTCTCGTAAACTAAGTATATCAGGAAATTTAATATTTCTGAACCGATAATTTAGTTTTGACGATTAATTAACGATCTGAGACTTTTCTTTTATGTGTGAAATAAATAAAAAAATGTAATCATGAAGGAACATGACAAATAAAACAGATAGATGTATTATGGTAATAAGTTATTTTATAAATTGTCGCCGTCATTGCTATCGCTATCCTGTCACTTTCTGTAACATTTATTATAAAACACACACACTGATTGTTTATCGATTTTTGTGTGCATCACTACAGTATTATATGTGGTATCATTATTTCATAAAATGACAGTAGCTATTGTCAAATCTGTGCTTCTAGCCAAACGCCACTTTAGCGCTCGTCTACAGAGAGAGTAGAAAAGTAAATGTATAGGGATGACACTGACAAGTGTCAAAATTTCCGTCAATTCCATATAATTTGGTTTTCTATTCTACAAGTAGACAAGCGATAAATGGCATTTGGCTACAGCTGCTGGAATGTAATTAAAATTCTGACTATAGAATAAAATTGACAGTTGACAGTTTTTAGTACGGAAGTATTGTCAAATATTCAAACTTATTCTTCTGTTAAAATTTAAAACAACTGGTTGTTAAATTTAAAAAAATCAACAGCGGTCGATTCTTAATTCAAAAAACAAAATTCTTTTTTTTTGCACAATTTCGTGGATTTGACGCAGCCATCTTTAGACAGAAGCATATTCTATACCATCTTTGCTGTTCCCCTGGCATGTCGCTATGGCCACTTTTATTTTATTTACCGTTATTTTTCCCTTACTTCCTTGCCTTTTCTTATCTAAATAACAGTCTATTATGTGTTCGTGTCAAAGCGTTGCTGTTCCGTTTCTGTTTTTTCGTGTTTTTAGGTAAATATCTTTCGCAAAGAACTATTACTTTATGTAGCATGTTTCTAAGTTTTATGTGGTTAGAGTGAAGTAAGTATCACTTACATAATTCAGTTAAGAAATATTATAATACAGCAGTTAAAAGTACAATATGCTGTACTTGTGTATTGAGTTTAAAGTTGGTTATAAGAACCGGCGCTACTAAACAAGGGGTTCGATGTTCGATATTTAGACTTGACTTAATGTCCTGTGTCCCCTAGATGGGGCAGAGGGCGTCCACTGAAGTTCTCCATCGCGATCTGTATTGAGCTTCACGCTTCACCTCACTCCACAGCATAGCGATGTTAGCCGCGTCTGCCAATACAGTGCGACGCCAGGTTTACCGAAGACAACCACGGTTTCTTTTCCCTTGAGGATTCCAGTCCAAGGCTTCCTTGGGTATGAGGTCGGCACCCCTTCGGAGCGTGTGGCCTATCCGTCTACACTTGCACCGCTTGATCTTGATCGATTGGGTTTTTTTCTACGATATTTAGACCAGATATTTCCTTTAGAAAATTAGGTATGTATAATACTCAAGTTAAACTTACATCATACGTATACCAAAAATATTATGAATCACTACATAATACCTAACAAACTCGCTATCCACCGTCTGTCTTTCCCTATGTATGCTTAGATCTTTAAAACTAAGCAACGGTTTTTGATGCGGTTTTTTTTTATAGATAGAATAATTTGGAAGGTTTATATGTATAATACATGTATATTGCACCCGTGCAAAGCCGGGGCGGGTAGCTAGTAAAGTATATAACGTAAATATAATAAGCCCAACCTAGTTCGCCGTTCCAAAGAAAACTCAATGTGATGAAAATATACTAAGAATTTGTTTTATTTCATTTAAGGAATATTTTTCATTGGTCCAATGCCTAATATTTACAAGAAAGAAATGAAGTGCCATCGTCTCTTAGGGACTTATTAAAGGAATTTCTTTCGCTCTTTTCTTTTTCTTTTCCAATTAAATTATTAAGCTGCGGCATTTGAAGTTTTTATAGCAACTCAGAGCCTTTCTGATTGAATTTTATTCTGTTAACGTTGACCTTACAACCTCGTTTATGTTGCTTCCTTGTAATTTGTTATTATGATCTTGAATAATATTTATTTTTATGTTTATGTCAGACAGAGAGCTAAGAGTCAAGAATAACAAAACATAACATCACGCCTTTTATCCCCGAAGGGGTAGGCAGAGGTGCACATTAGGTACGGCACTTACCTACAACGTAACATAACATAACATCACGCCTTTTATCCTCAAAGGGGTAGGCAGAGGTGCACATTATACCACTGTACAATGTAACACCCACTTTTCACTATTTATGTTATGAGTCCCATGTAATAGGGGATGAGCCTATTGCCATATACCTACTGGGCACAATTCCAGACTCCGTGCTACTACTGCGAATTAAAAACTTTAACATTTAATACATTATTTATCCGATTTGAGGACCGAACCTGTAACTGTCGCATTTGCATGCACGCATTTAATTTTTTTAATTGTGATAACTGCTCATAGCTTTGTTCCAATAATAAGTATACTTTCAAGTGTCTCCGGGTTTATATTTCGTAGTCATTTCAAGATGATCGTCGTGATCGTTTGTGACTGAATTGTATTAAAACACACTTTTTTTTGTAATTTAAAAGTGTACAACAGTTTGAAACTGAACTTACAACACTTTGAAACTGAACTTATAACACTTTTAAATTAAAACAAAAAGTGTGTTTTAATACAATTCAGTCACAAACGATTAAAATAAAAACTCTACATATGTCATAGAATAGCCTAAGAATAAAGTATCAACATAAAAACTAGCGTCCATCCTCTGTTCTACATACTCACAGCGCCACACCACGCCTCATTAATTTTATGACCAGAATAGTCCTAGAAAACTAGAATATATATTCATATTTTTATTTTAAACGGAAACAAGACATAAAACGGCAATTTAGAGCCAAAAAGTTTAAGAAATATGGTCCAGTTTACAATACATTTGGTGTACAAAAATACTTGGTCATCACAGTCATAATGCATTTCAAGCCAGACATTTTTTTATGGTTTAAAGAGACTATAGACGTTAGGTTTTGCATGATGGTTTTAGCCGTGCATGCATAACCGAAATAGTTTCCTTGACGATGTAGCACGACTATTTTCAAGCCGTGCCAGGGACATATTTATAAGCAGAATTGTGCGACAAACAAAAATACGGTGCGAAATTCTTATTGTTCGTTTCATGGTATAAACTTATTAAAGTCTAAAGTAAAATAATATACTGAGAACCGATTTTTAGCCGAGCTCAGTAAAATTTTACTAGAGAAATAACTTTCAACATTTGACAATTCTTACATACTAATAACTTTTTTTTTATGGCATAAGCCGGTAAACGAGCGGACGGATCACCTGATGGTAAGTAATCGGCGTCGCCCATGGACACCTGGAACACCAGAGGCGTTACAAGTGCGTTACCGGCTTTTTGAGGATTAGGAGTTTGAGGATCGTTGGGGATTCAGGGAGGAGGGTAATTGGGCCTCCGGTAACCTCACTCACACGACGAAACACAATGCAAGCGTTGCTTCACGTTGGTTTTCTGTGAGGCCGTGGTATCACTCCGGTCGAGCCGGCCCATTCGTGCCGAAGCATGGCTGTCCCACATTTTTACTCACACAGTTAAGAATTAACTGATTATTGAAATCGGCCCTAAGTATCCAACAACAGTAATTAACCTCCTAGAAGTCTTAGTAAACAAAAAACCATGTATCACGAAGTTAATATGCACCGTAAGGAAAGAACTACTAACGAAGCATGTCGGGACATATGTTGCCAACTTTTATATGGCCAAGCTTCATATCAAACGAACACGTGGGTGTTATGCCTTCTAAACATATTTGTGTGTTATGTGTTTATAGGAAATGTGTTTATAATGGCCGCAATAATATTTAGGTATGTGTATATTTTATAAAGTACTAGCTACCCGCGGCTTCGCTCGCGTCACAAAAGGATAAAAAGTAGCCTATGTGATATATACCAATACACACAGCGCCATCTCTATCAATTCTTTTGTTTTTCCTTGGGAATATCAATTTTTCCGGAATAAAAAGTACCCTACTATTTAATCTGGACTTCTAACTTTACGTCTGCAAAATTTCAAAGCAATCGGTTTAGTAGTTACGGCGTGAAAGCGGAACAAACAAACAAACAAACTCACTTTCCGATTTATAATATAAGTAAGGATAGTAAGGATGGTGTTAATAATGAAGAATGATAAACGTTAAACCTAAAGAGACAGTGGAAATTAGTAAAATGAAGCTACTTCTTTTTTATATGAGGTAATTCACAAACTTTCTAATAAACGAGTAAATTATTTGATATTATAAGCCCAGGTTTCCTCACAATGTTTTCCTTCACCGTTTGTTAGTGGTGTCTAAATAATCTAAAAAGGTATGACTTGGAAAAAGTCACATTGGTACTTGTCCAGTCAAGTATAACAGTCATTAGTTGATCTAAAATAAATAAATATTTTGTACACTTTTTTATTAGGACAAGCCCGCCACAACGTCCAAAAACCGCTGTACTCCTGTAAGCCAGGATCTACAGTAGACACAACCATGAAAACACCGGTATACCAAAGTCCGACGCGTCACAGGGACATGAATAACTGTCTTGGTTCCTGCAATGAAATGAATCAGAAGAAATTATAAGAGTAGAAGAAAAAAATATATATTATGCTACATTCATACATTACATACGCACGTAAGGTAGTTTATATATAAAAGCTGACAACGCTGCTCATTTTTGACGCATTATAACCCGCTGTGACTGCGGTTTCACACCACAATCGCCAATCTGGGCGCTCCACCAAGTGATTACGGTTTTATCCGGCAAAATTATTCACAGTATCGGTCCTTTGGGATAACCGTATTCGGGAGTGAACGTTTACCGACCGATACTGATAAACATTATCTGCGATAACGGGTAATCGTGACGAGTGTCATTTTGGGATTATGTTGCGGTTTTTAAGCCGAAATACTGAAGCAATTTAATTTATTGCTGTTATAAATAATATCGGAATATTATTCGAATATTCTTATATAAAACTTTGCTTCCTTACTCTTATTATTGCACTTTTGATTAATTATCCTTACTAATATTATAAATCGGAAAGTGAGTTTGTTTGTTTGTTTGTTCCACTTTCACGACGTAACTACTAAACCGATTGCTTTGAATTTTTGCAGACGTAAAGTTACAAGTCCGGATTAAATAACAGGGTACTTTTTAACCCGGAAAAAATTGATATTCCCGAGGAAAAACAAAAGTATTGGTATAGATGGCACTGTATGTATTGGTATATGTCACATAGGCTACTTTTTATACTTTTGTGACGCGAGCGAAGCCGCGGGTGAAAGCTAGTATATAATATCTTAACCATTTAATTGTTACAAGGACTCAGTCAATTTCCTAAACTTGACTCACTTGACTTAAAGTCATGTGTCCCCTAGATCGGCGTCCTTAGAGATCTTCCATAGCAATCGGTCTTAAGTTTCATGCTTCACTATACTTCATACTACTAAGACAAAAAAGGTCATCTACAAGGAGCAAAAGAGCAGAAAAAATTGCTAACAAAAAGAAGCGAAGTAACTACGGTACGAAAAGTAAATCCTATAATAATTTATAACAAAGGACGCGAAACTAAATACGATCACAGGTGCCATTTTTATTCCGCTATAAAAACATCGTAAAAACCTAGTTTGTGTTATGATATTTTTGCAGGAAAACTTTAGATTTACGTGTGTTTTGTATCCGTTTTATATAAACGACGGAGCTTGTGAAATATCTTGTTTTTGCTGATGCAGATGTTTAGATGTTGGTGGTGTTTTTAGGTTTTATACAGATTGTTCGGAGCGGTAACGGAATTACAGTGCTATTAACGTATAAAATAAAATTATTATTATTATTCAGAGTGGTCGCATCGTTCGATAGATGGCCTTGATGTCGAGATAGATCGCGTTATGGCTTCGTTACATCAATTTGGTTCGGTTCGTCGTCAAATGTGACGTTGTTGAGTGCAACCAGCGCCCCTAGCGGGGAAAAGTTAGTGAATAAAGTGAAGTAACGTATAATGGTGTTTGTGTTGTTCTCCAAATCCCTCTGAAGCCGACCCTCTGACTTCTTTACAGATGAAGGAAAAGAGATAACCTTCTACAAAGAAGTTTCGCTTCTAATATTAAATACATATGTATATATATTTCTTCTGGTAATTTATCAGGTGGCACACTTAATGATTTAGACATTTCTGTCTAAACTTCTACTTTATAAGGTAAAAAAATGTATTAAAATGAATGTTTCAGATTGATTTTTCACATAGTGTTATAAAGAAATTATTTCAGAATCTGTGCTATAGTATTATATATATTATTGTAGTATTGTATAGTATACTACATACCAATATTTTAAGTTGAACAAAAATCAGATTGGTGTTCCGAGTCTGGGTGTGATGTAGATGTAAATATGTATGTTTGTAAACGCACCCACGACACAGGAGAAAATCCAATTAGGGGCAACGTTTAAAAATAATTATGACATCGGTAAAGATAACCAAAGAGCTGAAGACCGGGCTCAGTGGCGTGCCATCAGAGAGGCCTGTATTCAACAGTGGATAAACACGGACTGAAGATGATAATGATGATGAAGGTAACCAATTGACTATGTCGCACTTTTAGACTCATATTCAGTACCTCAATAAACAAACAAATGTTAAGAAATTCCCGTCGTTGTGATGCAAATATATTTAGAAAATTTTATACAACGTACTTTGTATACTTTGAAAGAAATGGCTTCGTGTTCTTTGTGCCAAAGAAAGACCTTTGTGTAGAATTGCATTCAAATAAATAACATCATACATTGTGTATGATGTGATGTGGTCTTAGACTAGATTTGTGTGGAATACTTATATTGTTTGTATTGACAATTTGAACATACCTAGTCAGAAATAGACTGCATATTGAGTCAAGTGCTTACGAGAGTAACTGCTGGGTTTGGAGTTATTTGATTAATTTCTGGGCAAGGCAATATTGGTTGATATAATGTTAAAATTATTTTTATTTATTTATTATTACTTTTTCACCAAAGATAACAGTGAATGGCGGACTTAATGCCTTAAGGCATTCTCTGACAATCAACCATAGGGAAGTGCAGAGAAATGAAACGGTTGATGCGAAACCAAAATACAACAAAAAAAGAAACAATTGTTATTAAATAATATGCATACTACACACATAAAAACCTATACAATGAATACAATATAATATTATATATTTTGATTTAAATAGACATTTATACTATATAATATATGCTGCTAAATTAATACTTACACCTACTACATAAATATTACAACACATTAAAGGAAACTTAGTCAAAATAGTTTTCTCAATTGTTTTGAGGCTGGCAATGCTTAAATAAATGCTCGCGGATTTTAAATTTAAAAGACCTACGATTTGTTATCATCTCCTTGGGCAGCGCATTCCACAGAAGAAAATTATAGTTTGGTAACCAGCAAAATTACATACAATAAATGAAATGAAGAAGTAGCCTTTGACGAGACTAAGATAACGCGGTTGGCGCGGTAGCTGCCATGCAACGTGTAGCGATTTCGATTCAGGTTCAGAGCAACTCTTTGTGTGGTCCATTTGTTGTTTCTGGTCTAAATGTCTTGTGTATATAATCATTTACCAAATTCATTTCTGGGAATAAGTGATGAAAATATATTTAAAAAAATGTTAATACACTGTTATTCGAAAAAGCATACTACTCTGTCACAGAATATTTACAGGATAAGCTTATATAATGTTACCTCATTTGTAAAATACTAGTTTATTGGTGCTTAATATGTGTCATTGTATTTTTCTTTTAAATTACACTATTTTGTATAAGACCTTTTCTTTTGTACCCATGTTCGCAAATTAATAAATGATTTGATTTGATTTGTATGTAAACTTATGTATAAATTTGTAAACGCATTTACGATACAGGACAAAATCATAGTGTGGGGCAACTTTAAAAAAAAACATCTAGTACTATTTATTAGGCTAGTTGTAGACTGTTCGCCAAATACCAGACGAGATAACAGAAAATGTTAGATGAAAACTACTACAAACAAAATTAAACTTTAACTGTATACAAATAACAATCTATAACCTTAAATCACATGATTATTAACCCACCACAACACAAGTAAAAACCCACTGACCCTAATTCGGAAAACAATGACATACCATAAGGCCATTTCGGGACAATAAATGCATTGTACAAATAACTAGACATCAAACTACACAGATCCAGTTTATCATGGCACCGCTTTTTATAATGTTTCTATATATTCGACGGTCAGTTTATACTGGTTTTGTATAGCTTGATATGTTGTCGTGCCATTGACAGAACTGTAACATGGGTTCGTGTGTGTTCGACATTTTGACACATGACTTACTTTATCGAAGGAAACAATGGTCCAATCGTTTCGTTTAAGGGTTAAACGTAATGGGAACTGTTGTGGTAATTATGATACTGTTTGTTTATCTGCACTTACATATAGATACATAGATAGATGGAATTGGAGTGTCAGTTAGATATAGTGAAATAAGGCTTTTTACTACATGTATATATGTATATACGATACACATACCAAAATATTTTTTTTTACAATTTTTATCTGGCTATCTGTCTATTTGTACTGGCTAATCTCTGGGATGGCTGGACCAATTTTACAAGACTTTTATGGGCAGATAGGCAGGTCCTTGGATGATTTTCCCGCCTCAAATAAAAAGTGTAATACTACACTTCACTGAAAACCGCATCAAAATCGGTTCACATTTGCAATTACCAGATCATCAAAGCAAACAAGAGATGGTTAGTAAACGTATTTTACTTACTTAATAATACTATTTCAAAAATAACATAGGTTTTTGTCTTACTAGGAAAAAGAGGAAAATGAACAATTTTCTGTGAACTGACGAAACACAAGTAAAGCGTAACGGTAATAACGTATAATGGAGGACAGCAGAGGTCATCAAGTTGTGAGAGCAGTGGGAACTAGGTCTATTGGTGTAGTGCATGTTATGGAGTCAGTGAGTCAACTGATTTTTTTTTTATGGGACAAGCCCGCCACATCCTCCCAAAACCGCCATGACATAACAGGACAAGACCTCCTGTCTCCAGATTCGTATGTGTCCTCTTGCGGAGTAGATGATCCAAAGTGTTAATAATAAAAAATGCAACCATTTGTAGAAGTAATGACAAGTACTGTAAAATTCACAAATATATAAAACTAAACAACGCTCTCAAAATACGACACAATCAACTAAATTGAAAAACAGCGCAATTTATAAAAATCTGATAGGGGACAATATCAGCTCAAAAATTCTCGAATAAAGCTATTGTATGAAGAATTTTAAATCAATATGTAGGTCTCAATATTATTTTTATGTGAAGGTTTTTTTTTAAGGTTGACATCCACTTTTGTAATTACTAATTTCTTTTTGGTTTTCTGAACTTTGTGAATTTTTAAATCAAATTGGGTCAAATTTTCAGCAATACATCACTTTAACAGGTAACTTACATCGGTGACGGAATAGAGAGGACATTGCATATACATACATAAAACATGTTATCATGTCAGTCCGTGTTGCTCATAACCAACTATGTAAGCTTAACATTTTTTTGTTTCTTTTTATTTAAAAAAGAACGTTGCCCATTAGGATTTTCACTTGCACGACACAGGTGCATTTACAAACATACAAGTTCACAAACACATGACACCCAGACCCGGAACAATAATCTGTGGATCACATAAAGTGTAACGACACGTTGCACGGCAGCCAGTTGCCCAGCCACCGCGCCAACCGTGCAGTCACATCGAATGTACATACATACAAAAAAAATGTTATCGTATCAGTCTGTGCGGCTAGTAACCACCTCCCTTTACTACCAATGTAAGCTTAACTTAAAATCTCACTGAGTCAATGCAATTCTATCACAGTCAACAGTCTTACTAAAACCAGTGTCAAATGTTACAGTAAATATGATAACTTGGACAGAGTTGATACACTCAATTCCCTGGACTTAGCAGTTGTCAGTCGGATCACGCTCCCGATCGGCAAGCACGCTGTGAGTGCCACAACGTGCCTGTCGACCGATGAATATTTCCAACGAGCCTTTTGTTTTTAAAGTGACTGTTGTTGCAACTGGCATTTGGGGAATCAAATGTGAGTTTTTTCTTTCAAAATTGATGAGATATGAATGTTTTATTGTTTGATTTTGTAGTGATTATTAATTGGTAATTGAGATGATGACAGGGTAGGAAAATTAAAAGTATAATTAGTCCGTCAGTTAGGTAATAAAACAATACTTAGATAAAACGAATCAATGTTTAGGAGTGGGGGCTAAAACGTCATTTCTTGTAAAGTGTACATAGAAGTGACGTCACGCGACGTTTCAAATTAATATATCGCCGAAAATATTCGTTTCTGTAAGAAAAGATAAAATACGTGTCTAATGATTTAAAACAATCTACCAGACGGACATTAAAATAAAAATTAGGCATCTAGCCTCTTGTTCGATTATGAAAAATCCACAATATTTGGTCATACAAAAGTAGTCTTTAAACATCGGAAATAAGGTCTGTAATGATGTAGTGGAGGGTGGTCACCGGCGACCGCTTGGGGAATCTCCAGTTGGACATAAAATACTAGAAAAATAACCCAGTGGGTTCATTAATATGCGAGCGTTTGCACATTCGTAATACAGTATTTTGACACCTGCATTCTAATTTATTCTTCCACTATTTTCGAAGAATTCTCTAAACAAAACCCATCACACGCCTGCTAAAAAACTCCATTAATGAAAACTTTAGATTTAGAATAATACATTAAAACACTTTTCTTACTAAATTTATTAGATTTTACATCTAAACAAACTCAAAAGATCGTGACCTCCATTCACATATTCCCACCTAGCCTTGGAACAATACAAGAGCCAATACTCGATCAGGATACACGAGGCAGCAAACGACGATCATATTTCAAAAAACCAAACAATAGTAGCTACCTCTATTGACAGGATCCTGGACTAATTTTCCGAAATATTGGTACACATATTGGTAATGTATGTCCTTTGTTCGGCTGTTAATGGTTTGTGATTATTGTATTCGTAGGTGAATCAACCATGTTATTAGTATAGAGCTACCAAAGCGGTTAGTTTGTGTTTTTATTTTTTTATGGGATAAGGCGGTAAACAAGCAGACTTATAACCTGGTGGTAAGCTATTATCGTCGCTTATAGACGTACGCATCATCAGAGGACTAAAAGTTGTGTTGTCTAAAGAGCAAATTACAAAACAGCTGACCATATTTAGGTACACACAAGTCCTATGTCATGATTACATGGAGCGTTACTTTATTATTTTTTTAATTTTATCTTTAAGCGTGGGTGCGTGTATGAACATACAGGTTTACAAACTCACACATAAGTTATTACTTTGTCAAACAGTTTCTCTAAACTCTGTCACTGTTATTCTGAGCATCGCTAGTCAAAGCGCTTCCATGAATTTGATACTGTATTGTTACATACATTATAATAGGTACTGATATGAATATTAATTGTTGTGGCAGACAAAGGTATCTGCTAAATTGTTAGGGGCAAGTCTGGTAACGCCAGACGGCACCCAACGCCGGACACTGTATTATCTCGATAACTAGTAACGCGAGCGATTCAATTTGTAGGGGGAAGTCTTTCAGTGGTGACCTAAGATTTTAAGTAAAAATTGAATCGCTCATGTTGTCAGTTACAAGTGTATGGCGTTAGGTGCCGTCTGGCGTTACGGGACTTTCCCCTATGCTTTTATGGTTCTCTAATATTAACCTAAAGGTTAACATAACTATAGTTATAACTTGGTAACATTACAAGGATAAATAAAATTGCATCTTCAATGAAGATGCAGTGTTTGGAATAATTCTTTGTGTTCCAACAGCTTTATCTATCACCACATTTCTATGAGTCATTCCTGTAAGAAATGGATCTGAAAGACTGTTTTACCATCGCAAAATATTTCCTTATGTATTTTTTATAATTCGATTAAACGAACATACTGAGCCTGTGGCCAAAAACGCCCAAATCTACATCATTCTATCCATTTTTTCCACAAAAACCTAACAAGACAATTAGATACTCATTCTGAACAAAAAACCTCATTCAATAGACGCAAATAAATCAAACATTCTTAGCTAAGCAAGGGAATTCACCAGCAAAATCCTGTATTAACATAATTTTATACTCTGATACGTTACAGAGCAACAAGTGTAATATATTTTCCAATATGTCTGTCGAACAAACTCAGTGGGATTTGTTTAAAATTGCGTTCTGGCTTGTGATTCGTAGCAATTACTGCTTGCTTCAACTGCACCCCTTAAGGCTTTTTTCTTTGGCTTTATGTGGAATTTTAAACGGTTTTTGGTTGTTTTTATATTAAGGTAAATTGTACCTAATCACTGGTCGTATATCGTGAATCTTTTCGTTAGAGAAAAATATTTTAAACATGAAGATTTAAAATTTTTAATTATGCATACAGTTTTTTTTAGCATTTACAGACCAAATACAAAATAGTGATGAAAATTAAACGAAAGTTAACGTAAACGTCCTTGAACCTCGTTGACACTATGTAAATCCGAATTAAAATAACATAAATATCTATGTTCAAGCAAAAATACAAAAATTAATTTAAACTGCTTTAATAGAAATTTCTTTCTCTTAATTTTTATTCAAATAAGACTCTTTTGGGTTTTATTAACCGTGAAAAGATCTTTAAATAGGTCTAAATTACTAACAAGTACTTGGTATACCATTCACGTATAGGACTTTTTACAGTAAATAGCCTCATAGTATCAAATAGCCAATTAGATCTTGTATTTAGTTAGAGTATTTAGTTTCTAATTGGGAGTTACAAGACAGCTGTCCTTAGTCAAGATAAGGCTATTCTATCCGTACTAAAAGTGTATTAGAGGTGTATTTTGCAAAAAGAACATAAAATAATAGACGATTCACAAAAATTCGATCGTACTTCCTAAAAAAACAAAAATTATTTTTGGGACTGGTCTAAAAGTAATTGTATTTTTCACACACTGGTGCAGTGGTTGGCCAACTGGCTGGTGCTTTCGAGTTTCAGTTTGATTTCTACCCAAAACAACTTCTTGTAAGATCCACGAATTGTTCTTAGTCTGGGCGAGACGTGTATTTGGATTTGTATATTTATCAACCACACTAGAACAGGAGACAATCATAATAGTGAGGTAATGTATTTACAGACTGTAACAAATGAAAATAAATAGTTGTTTTCAGTTTATTGTCATATATAATTTAAAATAAGCATTGTTGCCACCGACGAACGATTTTAAGGTTGGCGCGGTGGCTAAACAACTGACTGCCAGTGGGTACGATTCTCACACGGCGCAACTCTTTGTGTGATCCACAGATTGTTGTTCCGGGTGGGTGTCATGTGTACGTGAACTTGTATGTTTGTAAACGCACCCACGGTACAGGCGAAAATCCTAGTGTGAGGCAAAGTTTAAATAAAAATGAAACCTAATGATAAAAACACTACGCACAAATTGTTACACAGCTCCTAGGCATTTCTGTTATCTAATAAAACCAGCCTTCGAGTTACTCGACAATTTTCAACGACCATTGAAATTTCTCACAGATAACTTAGAGCTGGTCTAAAAGCGATATTCCCCTAACTTGATATCAATGAAAACGCTTGGAAAATAATAAAGAACAATAAGATTAAAGACTCTGCTTTCAAAGGACTATGCGAAATCTTCTTTTGTCTGTCAAATTGTTTATCACACCGTATTGTAATGATTTGGAGAATGTCTTGGGCTGACGGCTGAGATAGATAATCTCGTGATCCACAATTTTACTATATCTTGTTGTTCTGGGGAAACTGATTTCATATTTAGATACACAGATACTCACGCTGTTTAAAAATTGTTCCGATATTTTTTATATACAACAATGGTGGCAAAAAACGGCTCACCTGATGGTAAGTGGTCATCATCATAACATCACGCCTTTTATCCCCGAAGGTAGGCAAAGGTGCACATTATGCCACTGTACAATGTAACACCCACTTTTCACTATTTATGTTATGAGTCCCATGTAATAGGAGGTGAGCCTATTGCCATATAAAGTAAAGGTAAGTGGTGATCGTGGCCTATGTTCGCTTGAAACACGTCATGTACTAGTCGAGTTCCTCGTCAAGCAGTTACATGTGTAAGCCGAAAACATAATAATTAATTTAATTCCGATGAAGTTATAAAACTACGCTATTATTCATATTTTTTGTAGTACAAATACCTATTTATTATTATATCGTGACACGATATCCGCACAAGTAAAGAAACTGCAGCCCAATGTCCTTTAAAAGTACGATTAAAATGAGAACTTTAATACCAAACTAATAAGATTGTATGTTTCTCATGTTTAAACACCTGATAATTTGTAACGTCATAATTCATATCCAATACCCAACAGCATAATTTAAAAACATCTAACACAAAAGTACAAAGAAAATTATAAAATGTACAGCACAAAGCAGCATTGACCCGCCATTGTTTGATACCTCACCCTACATCACCCGACATAATTACATAACGGTGTCACACACAGCCAACTTAAATGCAACGGACAAAGTTGAATCCATTTTAAAGTTAGTTCCGGCGGGGCTTTTAGCGCAATAAATGCCTTCCTATCTTCCACTTTCTTAAAAGTTTCCTTTAAAACAAAAAGATTTGTTTCTTATTCTAGAACAAACGGCCGGTCTTAAGCATCGCTACTGTCTCACGAGCGATTTTCTTAGAACTATTTTCGCAATTTGAATCGAAATGGTATTTTCTTTTTGCTTCTCGATTTTCCTTTTTTGTTAATTTGTTTTAGTTTTTTTTTTACCTTTGCCTGTGATTCGGGTAATAAGTTTAGTTTTGGCTCGTGTTTTAGCTTTCCAATCTTTCTGTATGTACATAAATATTAATAGGTATTTTAGTCGTTATGAAAATGTTACTAGTTTAGGAATTTGATAGATCTTTTTTATATCGCAGATTAGTTTTTAGATAAACTTTTTTTTAGAGGAAAAGTCATTAAATGACTTCTATCGCCTTGCGTAAGGCGAGAGAGACAGTGTCAGACTCTTACTGACTAAGAACCACCCCGTACCTATTCCTGCACTTCGAACTGGAGCCCCGCCAAAAAGTTAAGCATTCCGCGGCTCCGTATCAAGCATCAATACTGCTGGGTCCCATCTGTAGATAAACATTTAAGGGCCTGTTTCACAAGGTTTAGATACATTTAACCTGTCTGGCACATAAGTTTATCGGGTACTTATCGAACATGTACAGTTACAACAGGCGTGAACATGTTTAATTTACAGTCAAACAATTGATACAAGAATTGAAAATGTTCAGTATATCTGCTCTTCTACCATGTTTCTATCAGAGCCGGTGTGTCAGATTATATCGGCAACTAAACTGGGAAATTTCAAATTCAAATTGCCATATTAAACTGGTATATAATAGTGATCACTTGTTGTGGCACAACTCGGTTTAAATCCGTGATTTATAACTCAAAACGCAACAGTGAATATTTTAATAGTAAGTACTGAAATATCTAAGAGTTCTAAGTTATAAACTGAAAGATGTTATGGGTTTATTACTGTTTAAATATTAAAATATGTAATTTATGAGATGAGCTGGTATACGAGCATCACCTGATGGTAAGCAATCGGCGTCGCCCATGGACACCTAGAACACCAGTTACAAGTGCGTTACCGGCCTTCTGTGATTAGGAATTTGGGGATCGTTGGGATCAGGGATTGGGGGGAAGGGTACTTGGGCCTCTGGTAACTCATATGACGAAACTCGCATTAGAATTAAGCCAAGGATACACTAAGGGACCAATGTTCAACACCATGTATCGGCAACATGTCAAGCGAAGCCTGCTGATTTCGCTCGACTTATTATAAGGTGACAACGCGTGCCTTATGTCCACAGCGACCTTGATGTTACCAGACATGTCGACCAATGTCCGAGAACGTCGTGCTTTATACTTCATCCGACGTCACTAGCGACACGTGTCGCTGGACGGTTGTCCCCAAGTGTATCCTTGGGTTTAAAGAGTTTTTTAAATAAAGATAAAGTAAAGAAGTGGCAGGCGAAAATATTTCAATTCTTTGTCGAAGCTGTATCTTTAGGTATATGAAAAGAAATCTAAAATATAAGTGATAATTGCTTCTCATGGTTCTTGTGATGAAACGTATCGCGATTTATTCCTTGACGTGATAAAGAGAGGTTCAATAAAAAATGTGATACTGAATTTTCAGTATTGACGTAATGAATCCTGTACCTAAAGGTTTTAGATTCATTTTCGAACTTTTCCAAAAAAATCTTCAACTACAGCGGATAGAATAGCATAATTACTTATTTGCTCAGAATGCAGTTATTTACCAATAAGGGGATATTAAAAAACACAAATAAGGTATACGTTGCGTGTATGTACTTTCTACCATTTTGGTATGTAAACATTGATGCAGGGTTATCATCAGACATAATTATTACGACAATATTTTTTAATATATAGAGTAATAACATTTGTTTAACAAGAATGCTGTACGTTTCTTTTTATTAAAAACTGTGGATGAAACATCATCTACTGTAAGTCTGTACGTAACAAACAATGTAGTTTCTATTTGCAACTACTAAAACCATAGCTTTTTCAATGTAGGTTTCAAATAACTCGCCAAAATCTCATAGCTTAAGTTCCCCACAAACTGTATGCGGAAAATGTTAGTGCATATCGCGTTTCATTATGAAACCGCTACACCAGGTGTGGGATAATACGCGTTCAACTTATATTCAGATTATATCGCCCTGTGTTAGGTTTTTAGATTGCTCGTCTATTAAAACGGGGATTAACAGGTTTAGATTATCCGTTTTTGTGAATAAATTCGGGATTTCGTAACCCGATGCTAGAATATTAAGGCTTTTGACTGTCATGTAGGTATTTAATTATAACATAACATCACGCCTTTTATTCCCGAAAAGGTAGGCAGAGGTGCACATTATACCACTGTACAATGTAACACCCATTTTTTACTATTTATGTTATGAGTCCCATGTAATAGGGGGCGAGCCTATTGCCATATACCGGGCACAATTTCAGGCTCCGTGTTATTACTGAGGATATTTAAAAAGCCCAGTAATATTGTTTAGTAAGATCTGTAGTTTTTATTTCATATTATAATAAAGTCGTGAGATTTTATAATTATATATTAAGTGTAATTTCACTTTAAACATGTCCACATTCATCATAGTTCAAGGAACCTTCAAGGTTCTACAACAATCATCGCTTAACTGATCCAGTGGTATTATTCATTTATGAAATATCTAAAAATTACAGCGTGCGCTACTAAGGGTTGATTATTCAATTAATAGATTATTCGACGTGCTCCATTGTAGGCCACATCATCGCTTACTACCAGGCGAGATAGTAGTCAAACGTCCAGCCCCATCTAATATAAAAAAACAACAAAAATATTCCTCCGATTTTATCTGGTGATGAATAAATCAGCCCTAAGATGAGCAGATAAATATCACAAATATCACAAAAAAAAACAATTGAAAATAATAAAGTGCACTGTTATCAGTTCGCATCTCGTTTCAATTTCGTGCAGATAAACCGAACAATCTTCTAATCAAGACCTTTGCGATAACACTCGGCACTCGGCACTCGGCACTCCATTTCTCTCACCAGATCAAGAAAGATGTAATTTGATTAAAGCTCATTCCACTACAATTTTTCTTTCTCTTCGTTTAAAATCAATTCTCAAGACTTCGTTAGGTTTATCGCTGAAAGATAAATTGCTGAAGACTCCCTAACGTTTTCATCTACCATTAATTTAACATTGATGACATTAAACGGCAATTACTTGGGAAATGATTTAAAAGTACTTTTTAGTAAGAAAGGCTAGGTTTTGTCCTGTTTTTAGTATATTACGTGTCAATAGAGGTTAGATTTCTATGTTATCTTTTGTGCTTTTGTACACAAAAAGCTAAAGCTTGCGTTGTGTTTCATGGCGTAAGTGAGGGTACCGGAGGCTCCGCAACTATCCCAACCCCGTCTCCCCAATCTCCCCGATCCCTGAATCCCCAAAAATCCTCAAACTCCTAATCCCCAAAAGGACGGTAACGCACTTGTATCGGATTTGGTGTTTAAGGTGTCCATGGACGACGCCAATTGCTTATGACTGATCTCTGATCCGTATGCTGGTTTACCGGCTTATACTTCTACCATAAAAAAGAGACTAACTTTACTAAAATATCGGTTCCAAAACTGACATTCGTTGCACAAAGAAAACTAATGGTAGGAGCCGTCAGAGAGCATTTACAGAACTGACAACAACATAATATAACATCACGCCTTTTTATTCCCAAAGGGCTAGGCAGAGGTGCACATTGCGATACTTACTACTGCTGTACAATGTAACACTCACATTTCACTATTTATGTTTTAAATTAATATGAAAGAAAAACTGACTGCCTCGTTTGCCGAGTGGTCGCAAGTGTGAATGCCGGGCAAGGGGTCTCGGGTTCGATTCCCGGGTCGGGCAAATTATTACTGGGTTTTTAAAAATCTCAATAGTAGCACGGAGTCTGAAAATGTGCCCGGTATATGGCAATAGGCTCACCGCCTATTACATGGGACTCGTAACATAAATAGCGAAAAGTGGGTGTTACATTGTACAGTGGCATTAAGTGCCGTATTGTGCATCTCTGCCTACCCCTTCGGAAATAAAAGGCATGATGTAATGTTATGTTGAAAGCAAAATTATTTACGTACAAGCCGAGACACGGGGAAGTCTAGTATTCAACATGGGCGTTTCTCAGAAGAATACAAACGTAATGATTTTATTTTCTTTAAAACAAATTAGCAAGGTTAAAGAACTTGTATAGTTTGATTTGTAAGCGAAGCACGTTTCATTTGAAAAGTAAAAGGTTCTCCTGACGGGAAACTTGAGTTTCGTCTGGATTTAGTTAGTAGGTTATAAATTAGTTTTCACCCGTCGAGAATGAAAATAGAATACAATGTTCGAGCTCGAGCTCTGTATTACTTAGTTCTATGGCGTTCCGCGCGCCTCAAAGAGCCATCAGACCACCACAGATGGGGGGCCCAATAGGGCCGATGCCAATTCGGAGTCGCGGAGAACCTAACGGGTTACCGGGGCTCCGACTCGACGTGCAGGAGAAGGAACGGGGTGGTTTTTAGTCAGTAAGAGTCTGACAATCCCTTCCGCCTCACCCAGGCGGGAGCAGTCATTCGATGATTTCCCCCCCCTTAAAAAAAATGGCCTTGGTGTCTTGTTTTTGAAGTAGTATGAAAACTTTCAAATACTTAAAATACTTCATTTTACGTTTAAACATGTGAGAATGAATAGTATTTTAAGTGTGTTTATTTTTTAGTACCTACCTACACAAGTCTTGAAAGGTTTTTGGTGTACAATAACATAACATAACGCCTTTTTATCCTCGAATGGGTAAGCAGAGGTGCACATTACAGCACTTAATGCCACTGTACAATTTAACACCTACTTTTCACTATTGATGTTATGAGTCCCATATAATAGGGGGTGAGCCTATTAGCATATACCGGCCACAATTCCAGACTCCGTACTACTACTAAGATTGTTATGAAAAAACCCGAAAAAAAAAATACTTTGCCCGACCAGGGAATCGAACCCAAGAACTCTTGCCCGGCAGTCGCACTTGCGACCACTTTGCTAACGAGGAATTACTATAAGGAACGACATATAACAATAACTGTGTTAGCTTCAAAAAAAAATGTTGGAAAAGTAAAACCTTTGTCTTAAATTAAATCTACCTCTAACATAAGCAGTATCTCAACCAAAGTCAGACTTAAATAATTAAATTTTCAACAAATTATTTAACTTCATAAATAGATACCTTACCTACACAACAATAAACGAACACAAGACTACACAACTAAAACAGAAAATCTAATCAGTCATGAAACCAAACACACAGATAACATCCAAAACATTAATTCACAATTCAATCGTATATTCGATCAATACGATCATTAATTACGATATTATCACAATCGCAAATCATATGGCAACGCATTCAATTATTATTTTCAAAATGAGCACCAATGTTTGGACTGAGTCCAATCAAATATGCAAATAGTGTTGTGACGTTCGAGACACTGTTTACCGAACGATCGAATAGTATTACGGTTCACGTCGATCGCTAACAACGCTTAGTGTTGGTATTGTAATAATTTGTATTAGTATTGTATTTATTGGGATCGTCTTGTATTGTATTGGGATCATCTTGTATTGTATTGCATTGGTAATTATTTGTATCGAAGTGAGCATTGTTCAGTTGTTGTCTTTAGCAGGGTAGTTCTGAATCCTTGTTGCCTTTTATATTTGACCACGAATAATGTAATATTTAATGTTACGTTTTTATTGCCAGATTTTAAGTACAATACTAAAACTCGGGAAAAGATATTGCATTTCCAATTTTCAAAATTGTTTATTTAGTTTAACTTTTAACCAATACTTTAACTGAAAAATATTTAATTGCATTTTTTTTTTAATGCATAGGATTGTATTTAATTGTATTGTATAGGCCCGCGACTTCCCGTTTTATCTCACTCCCGTTCGTGATTTTCGACAAAATGAAAATGCCTATGTGCGTCTCCTAGTCCTAAGTTACCTACCCACCAATTTTCATTTAGCCGTTTTTAAGTTATAATTAGTTTAACTTAGACGACTTTCTATGTATAGTTTTTTTTATTGGGACAAGCCCGCCACAGCTTCCCAAAATCGCTGCAACTCTTGTCAGCTAGGATCTACAGTAGATACAACCATGAAAACCCCGGAACACCGAAGTCCGGCGCGTCCCAGGGACATGAATAACTGTCTTGGTTCTCGCAACGAAGTGAATCAGAAGATATTATGAGAATGGGAAGAAAAAAAACAATAGTGTCCACTTTTCTTTATATGGATATAGATAAGAATTTCTGAATGCTTCTTAATAAAGATATCCCAGTTGTTAGGATTATTTCATTCATAATTTTAGTTTGCACAAACACTGTGATTAAAATTAGTTTTGTGGAACGACGAAACACGTGGTTAGTTTATCTAAAATAAAGCTTGGTATTAGAGAAAATTGTAACACTGAACGGTTTAAAACGTTATGGAAATTGGTTTGAAAATATAGTACGAATATTTGTTTTTTTTTAACTGGTTAAGTCTACAGCATGATAGCATAATTATCAACAACCTAGAAGTGGCCACTATGTAGACCAAAGGCCTCTTCTCGCACGCAGAAGGTTTAAACATAAATCACCATGTTTACTCAATGTGGGTTCGCGATTTCAAACTTATAATTAGAAATTACTGCCTCATTGGCCGAGTGGTCGCAAGTGCGACTGCCGGGCAAGGGGTCTCGGGTTCGATTCCCGGGTCGGGCAAAGCATTACTGGGTTTTTAAAAAAAATCTCAGTAGGTAGTAGCACGGAGTTTGTAATTGTGTCCGGTATATGGCAATAGGTTCAGCCCCATGTTACATGGGACTCAAAACATAAATAGTGAAAAGTGGGTGTTACATTGTACAGCGGCATAATGTGCACCTCTGCCTAGCCATTCGAAGATAAAAGGCGTGATGTTATGTTAATTAGAAATTATAAGCCTCACGGGTTTCCTTGGCTGTTTGTCAGTGGTGTCTAGATAATCTTAGAAAGCACATACAACTCGGAAAAAGTCACATTGGTACTTTCCGTTGGTAGGTTACGAACCCGTACCCTCATGCATAAGAAGCGGGCGTTTTAATCTTCCTGGATACCGCGTCTTTTTATATAAAACCTTTTTGTCTTTGGTTCATGGGTTGCAAGTATGACTGCCAAACAAGAGATGAGAGATTGAGAAAGATTAAAAAATGTTATTGATGAAATGAAATGAATAAAATGAAATGATGAATAAAATGAAATACGTTTATTCGGTATAAGACATGCACGCCAGAAAAGACATATAAATATAAAAAAGTATAAAAACAGCAAAATTAAAAGATAACAGGTAAATTATAAAACTAAAACTAAACCAAGCCAATAATTCAGGTGCGCGGTGTTGGCGGACATGCCCAATCCGAACGGGACTGAATTTGTTTATGCCGCTAAATGGAATAAGATCCATTGCGTGGTAGTCGTACTTACAACCACTTGACTTTAAAAGTTGACAGAATGACGCAAAAATATCTCTTGTTGTTTAAAACATCTTTTATAT
This sequence comes from Spodoptera littoralis, assembly GCA_902850265.1. NCBI lineage: Eukaryota > Metazoa > Arthropoda > Insecta > Lepidoptera > Noctuidae > Spodoptera > Spodoptera littoralis. The sequence continues at coordinate 12,372,760 of LR824544.2, forward strand.
CCTTTCATATTGTAGGTACCTAATCAGCGCAGTTTCATCACGATCGAAAACAAAATAGATTAACGCGGGCTATGTATTAGCCAGAAATAATATTGGTTCAAATCACATTGACACGTGTCTGTTGCATGAAAGCAAATAAGTTAGCTGTAAGCATGTAAGCTGCTTACCTACGTTTCATTATTTATCATTTCATTATTCTGTACCTTCCTCATATTCATACTTTTTACTATTAGTTAGCTCACCTCTTTTCTTAAGTATTTTCTTCTTCCAATAGAATCTGTCAATACTATTGTTTCCTTACGTCATAATTTTTCCAATGCAAAAACGTCTTCACATTATAATTTATATTTTAATTGAACAGTTTATTTAACATTTTTAATATTATTTACTTTCCGTCGCATTGGTGGTGTAAGTGGTAACTCTCTAAAAGCATAAATTAATTCATAAATAAAATTATGGTTAATTTAATCTTTAAGTTAGGTAACTTTAATTCTTTTCCCAGAAGTTGACATTAAAATACTTATGTCAGCGTCTTTTTATTTCCGAAATACTAGGTTTCACATGTTAAGTTCAGAGTCCCATAATGTAATAGGGACCCTATATTTGATTCACAAAGCGCTAGTCTAAATTTTGTCTAAAAACCGAAAAAGGTTATGCCTTATCTGAAAATAGAAATGGTACCCCTCGCTTAGCAGTTACAATTTGCGACCCACCCACCAAAGAGGCCGTTAATCTCTGAAGAATTTTATATATAGAAGATACATGTAAAACACATCCACGATACGATACGATAAAAAATCTAACAGCAGAAAAGCACATTGAATTAATATAAAAATAAAATATTTTTCATTTTATTTATATTTTTAATACGTTGCCCCACACCATGTTTTTTTCCTGTGTCGTGGGTGCGTTTACAAATATACAAGTTCACATACACATGACACCCAGACCCGGAACAACAATTTGTGGATCACACAAAGAATTGTTTCGTGCGAGAATTGAACCCGCGACAAGTTGCACGGCAGCCGGTTGCCCAGCCACCGCACCAACCGTGCAGTCAATAAATAAAACACAAACATTACAAAATACAACAATTTAACAGCTTCATTACACAGCTCTTAAGCCCACGATACTGCATCAATCACAACAAATGTACACTCAACAAGAAAAATACAACACCACAAAGAATTCCTTTCAAACGGCGCACTTTCATTATGGTAATGATTCAACCAATCTTTGATATCGCCTCGATTATTACCATTTAGTCGTTGAATATACTCGTTTAAGAACAAAAGGATCCCTTTTTCGCCTCCACTAATATTTTTCTTGGTCATAATGTTTTTATTAAAGCGATAAAATATTATTTGGGGAAAAGCGGTTATGGGTTGAGCATCTAATTGAAAAGCGGGTAGATGAGGTTTGGATTTTTTGGGTCTTTTGCTTGTGGTACGATGAATAGATTATTGAAAACATATTTTTGTGTAGATAAAACACTAGTCTTTAGATTAAAAATCAATAAAGTAAAGTGTTGGTCAAATATTTTTATCGCCATTCAACCATAGATAAATAATAATAATTAAAACATTTATTTCAATCTTAAGTATGTTGTTGTTCAATCTTAAGTATGTATGTTGTTCCGGGTCTGGGTGTCATGTGTATGTGAAATTGTATGTTTGTAAACGCACCCACGACACAGGAGAAAATCCTAGTGTGGGGCAACGTTTTTTTTTTAAAAAAAAAAGTACTTAAAAATATTAATATTTCATTTCATCTTCAAAAAAAACATTTTATCCGGCGGAAAGTCGTCGTCAAATCTAATTATACAAAAAATACTTCCCATTTTCGACCAGTAAAACAGAAACATGGTGTCCTAAAATGAGTCTAAATATAAAATATTAAGGAGCTTACAAGGCTTATAAACAAATTAGGTCAATACTGGAAATGGTCCGTTCAATTTGTATTTAAGTTTGTTTATAACAAATCCCTGGATATTTTCCCTAGCTTTGTTTTAGAGCAGCCTGTATAGAGTGGGCTTAGTGTATTGACAGTTGTGATAGTGATACAGAAAGTGTTACGAACGATTGATTCTTATGACGAATTGGGTGGGGCGCTTGTATCAGCGAGAAAACATTCTTTAAAAGATAAGATTAAGATAAAAAGATTACTATTATTGTCGTGCTGCTCTAAAACAAAGCTAGGGAAAATAACATAACATAACATCACGCCTTTTTATGCCCGAAGAGGCCGGCAGAGGTGCACATTACGGCACTTAATATCACTGTACAATGTAACACCCATTTTTCACTATTTATGTTAGAGTCCCATGTAATAGGTAGTGAGCCTATTGTTATATATCGGGCACAATTCCAGACTCCGTGCTACTACTGACATCTTTTTTCACAGTCACTAAGGGAATTACAAATAAACAAATACAATTTAAACAAAATTACATAAATACAAATTGATCGGACCTTTTCACCACCGGCAAGTACCCGTGTGACATTTTCCGAGTTATATGAAGGAACCTTCTAAGACTATTTATTACATAGTAAAAATCTGTCCTTATCATTTCTAATTATATAAGTTTGAAATCGCCAACCCGCATTGAGCAAGCGTAGCGATCAATGTACAAACCTTTTTCATGCGAGATAAGGTCTTGGATCAGCAGCGGCCACTTACAGGCTGGTGATGTGATGTGAATTACTGTTGTGAGTGTTAAATATTTGTAAAATACTACATGCTGTATAGTTAGGCAACCGACTGTTGCTTAAAGCCAAGGATACACTAGGTGCCAAATTTAATACCCTACAATATGTACGATTGACATATATGGTGACAACGCCCCACTTATGTCCATAATGACGTTGATGGTGCCAGACATATCGACCAAAGTCCGGCAACGTTGCGCTGCTCCACCCGACGTCACTGGCAACAAATCCAAGACATTTGTCCACTAGTGTATTCTTGCCTTAATAACGTGTCAAAGGCTTGACTCTAGTCAGAATTGAGTAAATTCTCAATCTCATCATGACGTGCAAGTAAAATTATGTAAACGAATCCGCAACACAAGAAAATATCATGTAGACCAACAGATTTTAACGTAACATAAAATCACATCACGCCTTTTGTCTCCGAAGGGGTAGGCAGAGGTGCACATTATGCCACTGTACAATGTAACACCCACTTTTCACTATTTATGTTATGAGTCCCATGTAATAGAGGGTGAGCCTATTGCCATATACCGGGCACAATTCCAACAAGATTTTAACGAAATATAACAAATTCGCTTGAACTGAAAATATACTAGTAACATCTTCTGGGAACTATTTAAATATGCAGCAAAAACCAAATTAATTAATACAGAAACGAGTGAAAATATTTTAATTTCACATGAAAACTAACATGTTTTCAACGTTTCAAAAAGCAAGCTATTTAATATACACAAACACATGTTTTAGTAATTAAAGTCGTGATCGTGCCTCATTTTAACTAGTTAACAGTTTAAAAAACATAAAATTTAACTCGTACACCATGACGGTAAATGTTAGTTCATTTTTTTTAATAGTTGTTTGAAATGTTAGTCAGTTCGGTTTAATTAAAGAATATTTTATGAGACTACTCCGTTGGCGGTGGCCTACCTTGTTTAGCGACAAGGTTTTCGGAACCGATTCTCAGCTACAGCCAAGTAAATAATTTTATTTTGGTTATTTGATAAAATTATTTGTAAAAATAGATTTATTATATAAATTAACTGGTTAAAGGAACAATGGGAACGAGAACCATAAGTCAACTGGTTAAAACTGGAATGGTACACTATGGTAGTGTACTATGCGTAACCCAAAGTATACCAAAAGTTGTTATAACCATTAGTGGTAGTAGTAGTAGTTTGCCTTGCAGAAATAAATTTTTATTTATTTATTTAATACAATTACTTTGCCATCACAGATAACTTAACCTAATTCGACATAGTAACTTAAAATACGTTTAATATTTAACTATAAACTATATTTCCTTACACACTATAGAATAAGTGGTCCTTGTGAACTCGCTCAGTGTACAGTTAAATATGTCTACGACATCAGCCACCGTGTTAAGAATGCGCAAAGCACGAGTGAGCGGCGCGCGCTCTAGCAGGTTGGTGCGCGCCCGCGGCACCACCAGCTTGTTTGCAATATTTCGCTTGTTTCGCTTCTTTCACTTCTTTCACTTCTTCCACTTCTTTCACTTCTTTTACTTCTTTCACTTCTTTCACATCTTTCACTTCTTTCACTTCTTTCACTTTTGGCACTTATGTTATAACTATCAGGAATTCTCAATATTCTCACAGAATTTAAAAGGCAAAATCTCTCTTGAGTTCAAGAAAAACACCTTTACCAAACCGCTAACACACATCCGCACCCCATTTATACAGTAAGTAGACCTTTCTTCACAAACAATGGTCGCTCGGTCGGCTTTAAAAGTGGTCGGAAATTTTCAACTGTCGCGATATCGAACCCCAATTAGAAAGGTCCAAGCCCCATTGATCCTCGTCTCGGAACACGTCCCAGGTATTAGAGGAATCAATCTATTTATTGTTGAACGGGTAAGTAGGAGCTTAAGTGGTGAAATTGCAAATGTTTTGATTCGTAATTGAATTTCGTTTTGGGTTTTAAATTGGACGCCTTTGTAGTTTGTTTCTTTGTATGGTTGGAGATTTTGTGGGTGGTGGTTTAATATGGTTGCTTTTAAAATTTTATCATAACACTTAGCTTTATTTCTTGAACTGGTAAAAAAAGGTTTTAATATGTGTCAACGTTGGTTGAGAAAACAGCGCCAATTAAGAGTAGTCAAAAATTAGGAGCCTTTACTTTTATCTGCAGGTTTAGCTCATTATAGTGGGATGGCATGAAATTATTCAATTTTAAAAACTGCAACATATAACCCGCAAAAAGTGGTGATTCATTTTACCAATATTACTTTGCACAATGCCATATTCCCAACACACCCTCTGTGAAAAAAGAGCAAAAACCCATTTCTGCCATCTTGGAAAATCCAGCAAAATCCCCATTATCCAGGGCAGATAAAGCTGATATCGTTAAGCGATCTCCTGAAGCATACTCCGGTGATACATCACCGTGATTGTTGGGTTCAGTAGTCTCTCCGCGTGCCGAGGGCCTGAATGGAAGAACGTGACCGGCAAATAGTGGATCTAATGTGGATATGGAAATGAGGCAGTTTTAGACATCAAGGAACGCATATTTTGTTTGATTTTAAGGGCGTTTCGGTAAGAAGAGGTTTTTTTGCTTATAGGGCTATTTTATAGAGGCTCTTCAATAATACATAATTGATTGATCGACTATTTTTAGTGTGTATCATCAAAATTATTATTACGTGGAGAGACATTAGTCTCTCATTACGTCATCGTTCGCTATCAAACATGTCCACATGAGGTGCTGATCGCTTTCCATCAGGCGATTAATCTTCTCATTTACTTTATTCTACATAAATTCTCCACACATCAACCAAAACTACATAGAAACAAACCAATTCTTTGTCTCTATCACTACAATTAAACCAACGTACCAGACTGTTATAGAACCTAGAATAGTCCAGAAATAATAAAAGAAAAGCTTTGAAATTCAAGCCTATTGGACGCACAAAAGCGTACTTTAAAACAGTGTCTCGGAATGACTAATTATGCCATATCCCTTCGGCCCCGAGTAATTAACATAACAATTAACATACATTGTTATGGTCTTAAATTATAATCCTACTCCATTGAGAATTTCACAATGGAACTTCGGGATCGGGAACTGTAACTTCAACCGAGTGTTTCGGATTTTGTGACGGCAATTCTAGTATTGTTGGAAAAGGGTAATGTTCGTTATAATGTTTTAATTGTTTTACTTTTATTGTTGTTTAGTGGTTTGATGTTGTACTATTTAATTATCTTTGAAGGAAACAATATGATAAAGGTCCAATTTTATTAGATATTTTTTTGACAATTACTTACGAAATGATATCTATAAAAATGACAATACAGATGCCACGTGCGAGGGAATACCATTTTTTTTAAATCACCTTAGATTAAAAACATCTACATAATAAGAAGATTAATATTTTACTTATTTTTGAGACACATTGTCTTATCTATAATCATCAATTAATCTAAAACAATACAATGGCTTTAAATCATCAGCCGTTGCATATTGGATTATTACTGCCCGGAATACGTAGTATGTAATAGTGTAACAGTATCTTGGACCACCGCCCACTTCAGACAGATACTCCCTAATATTACCTCCATCTATCCAAAACGTCAGTGCTTATGTCCAGTCTGATAAATAGTCTTTATTGGTATATTTAGGGTTATGTGTGTCTAAATGCTACAGGACCTGAATCGAAGTGATTCCAAGTGATTTGAGGTTGTAGATGTACTAGTTTATGGACTTGATCCGTTTTGGAAGTGAAACTATCTAGTTCGTTTTTTAGCAACCCTAATAAAACACTATCTTTAAGTTTTGCACCTGTTTCTAACGAAAACTAGTATTCATGGAGTCTTTCCTAAAAGCTACGCTCACTTACCTAATTAAATTAATTTTTAAAATTAAAAATCGATGTCAAAAAGTCTAGAACTTTATCAACAAGGGGTTTGTATAAGAATAACGAATGGAGTTTCTTGCTCATTCTTCTCCATTCGAATCTACATTTCGGAAGCACCTAGCTTCACCTAGCTTCACTGATGAACTGACTGACAGACTATTATTTATTTTGTATTTGATGATGTTTCAAAAGTACCAAATTATGGTTTAATTGAAATAAATGCTTTGACTTTGACTTGGATTACCAAGAGCGAGTTTCGACCAAAAAGTAATATTTTCATATTTTTATAAGACACTTTCGCAAGTCATAACAGATAACTATTAAAATAGAAATCTCATGTATTATTAATGTTATGTTATCTAGAATTTATTCTACCTATTTGGAACAATGAACACTGGACTTTTAAATTTTACATGATATTCTTCACCATTCTAGTGAAGAATGATAAAACAACATTATTCTAGCAAAGTAATAATGAACCTTATTACTTAGTATTTAATGGCAATTAATAATTTATCATTATCCGAACTTGGGGTTACGCCAGGTAATATCAGTGACAGGACAGTTTATCACATGACCTGGTAACTGTAATTGGCAAATAATTTTGATATCGTACTTGCGGAAATTGTAGTCTGTAAATTTGTTGCTTAAAGTGATTGTTATTTGTTCTAGCTGATGTTTCCCGAGCTTTATATTTCTTGAGTCGTGCCGTCACTTTAAGCAACAAATTTACAGACTACAAATCTAACACAAAAGAATTGGGAACGCAAGAAAGATACAATTGGATAGAAAATACCATAAAAACCCAAATACAACTAATCGCAAATACCAAAAATGAACCGAAAAAATGGCTAACAACAAATACCACAAAACTACTAGAATCGAGAAACCACTTGATGAGCACTAAAGATACACAAAAAAGAAGAAAACATCTAACAGAAATTAGTAAACAAATAAAAGAGAGCATAAGAAAAGACAGGAAACAAAACAGAATGGAAACTATAGAAAAATTCATTAGCAAAACTGGTGGAATCAAAAAGGCATACAGGGAACTGAGGAACTCAAAGGATTGGATTGTTAAAATGAAAAATGATAGTGGAAAATGGAAGCATCGTAGAACAGATATAATGGATATAGCAACATCTTATTACAAGAGATTGTACGAAAACGACACAACGGAAGACGAAATTGATTTAGCGGGTTTCTCAAATATTCCTAACATTCTTCAAGCAGAAGTCGAGAAAGCCATAGATACCCAAAAGGCAGACAAATCACCAGGTCCGGACGGCATAAGCAATGAAATCTTAAAACAAGGAAAGGAAGTGTTAGCACCTGTTCTTACAGATATGTTTAACAATATTCTAAACACTGAAATAATTCCTCAACAATGGACAGAATCTAACATTATCCTATTGTTTAAAAAGGGTGATAAACATTGAAATAGGAACTATCGCCCCATCAGTCTTATGTCAAACATCTACAAAACTTTTGCCAAGATCATACTAAAACGCATTGAAAGAACGTTAGACGAGCACCAACCCATCGAGCAGGCAGGATTTCGTAAGGATTACTCGGTGATCGACCACATCCATGTGGTTCGTCAAGTCGTCGAGAAATACAGCGAATACCAGCTGAAATATTACATTTCCTTTATCGACTACAGTAAAGCATTTGACTCTCTTTTACATAAAAATATATGGGAAGCATTAGTGGAACAAGGCATTGAACACAAATACATAAGACTCATAAGAAACGTATACAGTCATAGTACAGCCAGAATACAGTTAGAAAAGAAAAGCCAGCCGTTCAAAGTAGGAAAAGGCGTTAGACAAGGAGATCCGCTATCCCCAAAACTATTCTCAGCTGTACTGGAATCAATCTTTAGAAAACTCACTTGGGAAAATTTTGGGATCAATGTAGATGGCACATCACTGACGCACTTAAGATTCGCTGATGACATAGTGCTATTCGCCAAATCACCCGAAGAGATCACTAAAATGATAGAAGAACTTGCGCCAGAAAGTGAGCGAGTAGGGCTAAAACTTAATCCAGAAAAGACTAGAATGATGACAAACGGAGAGAAAACTGAGATAAAGATAGGAAACACCGAAGTCAACTACACTGACGAATACATCTATCTGGGACAACTCATAACTCACAAAGAACCTATGCGCGAGGAAGTGAATAGAAGAATTGCGAATAGCTGGAGAAGATACTGGAGTTTAAAGGAGGCCATGAAAGACAAACAACTTCATAATAACATTAAAGGTAAACTATTTAACACCTGCATATTACCCGTCCTTATGTATGGCTGCCAATCATGGACTTTAACCCGGGAAATGACTAACAGACTAGCAACTTGCCAACATGCTATCGAGAGGAGCATGCTGAATGTCAAAAGATCAGACAGACTGAAATACAGTGTCATAAGAAAAAAGACAAGAACCATAGATGTAGTACAGAAAATTAAAAGACTCAAATGGAGATGGGCAGGGCATACAATAAGAGGTCATGATAAATGGAGTAAGAAGGTGACAAAGTGGTATCCAAGGGAAGGCAAGAGGAAAAGAGGCAGACCGCAGAAAAGGTGGGACGACGATATAAGAGAAGTGGCAGGAGTGATGTGGAACAGAGTGGCTCTAGAAAGAACTGAATGGAAAAGGTTGGAGGAGGCCTTTGCCGATTGGCAAACAGATCTGCAGAAAATAAAAAAGCAGCAAATACTAGAATAAGTTTATATTTTTACTCTAAGTTTTATATTTGCTCTAAAATAGTGTTATTAGGTTAAGCTATGTCGATCTGAAATAAAGGCTATTATTATTACTTGCGGAAATTGACAATCATGACAAATAATACAGTGTACTTATTTACTGCTTCGATGGACGAGTGGTTCAAAGGCTTACTACCGAGCAATGGGTCCCGATTTAGATCTTTGGATTCTGTTCTTCACAAAATCTCTTAGCAATATTACGGGATTTGAAATTGTGTTTATTATAGCTGTAAGGTGGCTATCGTCTTTATGGATTTTTTATCGAAAACGTTTGTAGATGAACTTTTGAAAATTACGTAAACTTTTTGGAAATATACTAGTTTAAAAAAAATCATGTTATACCCAGCCTACTGAGCCTGAAGCCTACTGAAATGTTGGAGAGCCATGCATTGCCATGAATGGGTCGACTCCACCAGAGTTATACCACGACTTCACAGAAACCGACGTGAAATAACGCTTGCATTGTGTATCGTAATGTGAGTGAGGTAACCGGAGGCCCAATCAATCCCTCCATCCTTCCGCAATCTCCTTTATCCCTGAATCCCCCACAATCCTCAAATTCCTAATCCCTAAAATACCGGTAACGTAATTGTAACGCTTTTGGTGTTCCAGGTGATCCGTCTGTCTGCTCGTTTCCCGGCTTACCCCATAAAAAATTATAAAAAACTAACTACAATGCATACTTAGAAGAACAAACACCATTGTTTATTAAAAACACAAGAATCTTAAAAAGAATAAAAAGAAAGAAAATCAACAGAAAAATGAAATAAACATTTTATGTACTGCAAGCTTTAATGAAGGGTGGATGGACAACATTTTGTTGTAATCGCCGTCGATTTCACTGACAATAGCGGATATAATAAAGAGAAGTGAATTGCGTCATACCTCGGTAAGAGACACACTGTTCATTATTTTGGCATACGTAAAATATTACAAGTCTGGAGCAGTATTGTTTTTTTTATGGCATAAGCCGGTAAACAAGCAGACGGATCACCTGATGGTAAGTAATCGGCGTCGCCCATGGACACCTGAAACACCAGAGGCGTTACAAGTGCTTTACCGGCCTTTCGGGGATTAGGAGTTTGAGGATCGTTGGGGATTCAGGGATTGGGGAGATTGGGGAAGGGGAGGATAATTGGGCCTCCAGTAACCACTCACCCGACGAAACACAACGCAAGCGTTGCTTCACGTCGGTTTTCTCTAAGCCGGTCACTCCGGTCGAGCTGGCCCATTCGTGCCGAAGCATGGCTCTCCCACACTTAAAAATGTAAGAAATGTAAGTATTTTTCTACTCCATACGGAATATTTATCAAAACAAGTGTTATAACTCACGTTTGGCCAGTAAAATGCTCATTACTAAGCTAGTATAATTGTTAGGCGAAGATTATTGAAAGAAAGAAAAAAAAAATTTATTTGGCAGTTAGCACACAAAACGAAGATTATAAAAAAATCAAAATTCAGATACTTACATAAACAAAATGCTAATGATAAACTTAAAAGAATAGAGAACAGAACAAAAATCATCACAGTGTAACAAAACAACAATAGGATAATAACAGAATTATAATTATACTAAAAAAGTAATACTATTAATTTGCCCATGCTCATGCCAAAAGGGCCTCCACCTCAGCATATGCAGCGTAGTTGAGCGTTCCTGCCCAACACTGGTTTTCATTGACATTTATCGCCACTTCTCATCTTTCAATTGTTCTTGTAAGAACCGTCAAAAACAGCAGCGCTCACTGATATCTTTAATCCTTAAACTACGATGACTGCCTCGTTGGCCGAATGGTCATAAGGGCGACTGCCGGGCAAGGGGTCTCGGGTTCAATTCCCGGGACGGCCAAAGTATTATTGGGTTTTATAATAATATTCAGTAATAGCACGGAGTCTGGAATTGTGCCCGGTATATGCCATGGGCTCTCCTCTATTAAATTGGACTCATAACATAAATAGTGAAAAGTAGGTGTTACATTGTAGAATGGCATAATGTGCACCTCTGCCTACTCCTTCGGGGATAAAAGGCGTGATGTTATGTTACTACGATGTCTAATCTGCCAATCAAGAAAATCATGGTAAATCCTCTTATGAAGATAAACTCCATAGTCCAGAAATGCGTGGTTTTAGTCAATAAGAGTGTCCCTCCCTCCCACCTCACCCAGGCGGGATGAGTCATTCGATGATTTTTCTCCATCAAAAAAAATAGTCCAGAAGTAAACTGTGTACAGGTGGTGACAGTGGTGTGTTATTGTATGCAATGATGAATTTCTGAAAGAAATTTATCAAATCAAATCATTTATTTGCTAACATGGGTAAATTAAGTTGTTAGCAGGTAAGTAGATATAATTCCGACCATATTACGCCTTCAAGCATGCAAATTACAAAAATTACAGCATCACAATGTTATTCGGAGAATAAAAGTGAATTTAATGAATAATGTCACCAACTTAATTAATAATGTCAATAAATGTATTTGTCAATAAAAATGTCATGAATTAGATTAAATAAAAATGTCATACAAAGGACAATGCCCAAAAATGTGTGGAATCGGTTTACATATCATATCAAATGCATTCAAAACTTTACGTTATCATTTACACCAATATGACCATCAACCTTTCTATAGACATTATAATATTTCCAGAAAAGGTTGTTCAACCTACCAACCCGAATATCAACAATATTAATATCCGTTCTCGAATAATATCAAGAAGAGAGAACGCAACAAATAAATGTCATCACAAACAATAGGCCCGTAACCGCTGATGAGAGGCCATTTAATATAGTCATGATGGCCACATCAATCTTTACTATTGTTGTTTATTTTTGACAGTTATTGTTCTGGGTTGTTGAGTTATTAGTTCAAGGGTAAAATGTGGAAAGGAATTGTTTTTAATCACCCTTCTGTGGGTTGTCCTTGTGTTTGAAGCTTTTGAGAATGATTATTGCAAAATTAGGTCAATCGGGTGCGACCCGTTAGATCCCCGGGTCTGTAAGAGTATCTTTTTTGGATATTGAAATGTCTTGTTGGGAAAAAGGATCGATTTGGTTACATACTGTGAGACTAGAAAAATAAATGACGATAATTTTATGATATTTAATTAAATATATTTAATCATGCTATCAGTCCCATGTAATAGGGGGTTAGCCTATTGCCATTTACCGGGCATAAGTCCAGACTCCGTGCTACTACTGAGATTTTTTTTAAAAACCCAGTAATACTTTGCCCGACCCGGGTATCGAACCCGAAACCCCTTGCCCTGCAGTCGCACTTGCGACCACTCGGCCAACTATACGAATAAAAATATTCACTCACCTGGTAATAAGCGATGAGACCAAAGCAATACAGGCAACGCTTGAGCACGCCTACCTAATATAACACACTAATTGAAGATACCCAGGTTAGGTCGCTTCTGGAAACTCAGACTCTGAGTAGAAGAAAAAAAACACAATACTTCAAAAACAAATTACGACAGCACAAACGTTCCCATATCAACCAGTATCAACGTACAAAAATTATGTACACAACACAACATAACAAACAGAAAATGTTTGTGTTAAATTAATTTAAACAAAAAACGCGAGGCTGTACCATAACATTCTGATAAATTGGAGCAAATTTTTCATGGTACTCATAATTGAGGGAATAAAAAATAACAACGCCACAATGTTGATTGTAATTTTCAATGCGAGTTTCACCTTTGAAGTGGACTTATGGGTCTGTTTTGTTTTAACTTCTTTATTGGATTCTGACCCTGTGGAGACTTTACCTGATGTGATGGTAAGGGTAAAACTCGTTGATTTAGAAGATGGAGAACGCATAATACAGGTAGATACTTTTTTTATATGGGACAAGCTGGCAAACGAGCAGACAGATGACCTGATGGTAAGTCGGTGTCGCCCATAGACACCTGGAAGACCAGAGGCGTTACAAGTGTGTTACCTTTTGGGGATTAGCAATTTGAGGATTAAGAACAATGACTTTACACATTAATTTTATGTCATAGGTTGATCTGCCTCGTTGGCCGAGTGGTCACACGTACCGCAAAGACTGCCGGACAAGGGGGTTCGATTCCGTGTCGGGCAAAGTATTACTGGGTTTTTTTACTTTTTAGTAGTAGCACGGAGTCTGGAATTGTGCCCGGTATATGGCAACAGGCTTACCCCCTATTATATGGGACTCATAACATATATAGTGAAAAGTGGGTGTTACATTGTACAGTGGTATAATTTACACCTCTGCCTAACCCTTCGGGGATAAAAGGCGTGTTATGTTATTATGTAATAGTAATTGACTGCACGTTTAGGCAACCGGCTGCCAATTATTCTGTTCGATCCCCGCGAAAAGCAACTTTTTGTGTGATCTGCATATTTGTTCCGGGTTTGGGATTCATGTGTATGTGAACTTGTATATTTGTAAACGCATCTACTACACATGAGAAAATCCTAGTGTGAAAACTAAAACTAAAACCCAAAAATTTTCTTTAAAAAAGTAGCATGAGTTTAGGAAACTTGAGTACAGTATAATATAAGAATAAAATATATAGGGGTGAGTGTACAGTCATGACGACATTTTCTATAATATCTGTGTGAACTGCTAGAGAATGCCATATGACATCAAATTCACCTTATGTGTTATTATTTAAACAAATTGTGTATATATATGTGCACGAATGGGCCGACTCGACCAGAGTGACACCACGGCCTCACAGAAAACCGACGTGAAGCAAATTCGATAACACACTTGCTACGCCTCTGGTGTTCCAGGTGTCCATGAGCGACGCCGATTGCTTACTTTCAGGTGATCCGTCTGCACGTTTACCGGCTTATGCCATAAAAAAAATATATAAGACAAAATATACCTATCATTATATTAGACTCGTAATGTAACTAAGATAAGTGGATGTTATTTTTTCGTGTATTCCTCAGGCCATGATTTAAGGAGTCTGGAAACACCTACGAATTTGATTAAATATAAATTGAACATCAAAGTATAAAAATTGTGTCTCAGATACCAAATTGTACAAAAAACGACGACATGATTCCAAAAATAAATCGAATCTATAAATAAAAGTACTCTTAAAATAAGGATTAGAGATATTTTAAGATTAAAGATATTTGATTAGATTAAAGGAAAACTCTCGAGGTCATCCGATTTTTGGCTTCCCACGTGCTGGTTCTAATTAAACTCATTGCGTCATTAGCACTACATTTGTTTGCTGTTGCTCGCGGCTTCGTCCACATAGCATAATAAGGATTTCAGGACAAACTTTTTTATAATTCAATACCTGCCAATAAAAGTCTCGTCAAAATCGGTCCAGCTATTTTACATATTAGCCAGTACAGACAGACAAAAATAAAAATGTTATTTTGGTAAGAATGTGTATCTTATGTGTATTCATATATGTATGTACACGTAATAAAATGCGGTTTTTTTAATGTTACCAACAGACGACTTGTTAGAGTAAAATAAGAAGATATTGGGTAGTAATTTCTAGTAAAGAAATGACATGGAACCAACATACTACTACATACCGAGCTAGGCATACAAACCCACCATCATGTATTCAATTTGTTTGATCTTTCCACACACTTTGCACTGATAAACTGACCGTCAAATCCAGTGATTTGTATAGCTCGATGTATAATATATGAACGATGTGTGTATAATTGAGAAAAAGTGGGCTCACGGCAGTGACTCACGACAATTTTTTTTTTTGAGGGTAGATTAATTCCTACTTTATTATTAACTCGTCGAGTACCGGTTTTATAGACACAATTAAAGAACAATAGGTCGCGGTCACCGGTGACCGCTTGGTGTTTGACAGTTTAATTATTGGTTGAGGTAATCAACCTGAGCGTATTCAACAAGACATGCGGTTAATCAATCAGTTGAGTTCCAGACTGGCCCTCCCATTATGAGAAATACCTCTTCGAGAATAACATGTTTTGATGACACTTATAAGTTCATATGCGCTTGCAATGTTTACTTTTTGCAATAGTTTACTAGTAATTTTTTGTTATAAACATTTTATTTCTTTGTAAAACTGTATATAACCAAGACAAAACCATTTTACTTCGTGACTAAAACGAAATAGATTTCGCGGTATATTTACAATAACCTCCGAAACTAAACATATCCTAACGTAACCTACTTCGAAGGCAAGGTCATGAGAAAGGTTCCTACAACAATACATAATATTTTACACTAAGCACCCATTACCTTAGTTATGTCTCATACGTTATAAAGAACCACCATTTATCCCCACCTTTTTATCTCCATAATTCGTCACGTTTTCGTCACATATTCCAAGTTCCCCTATATCCGAGAGCTTATCTTGTAGAAGACACCAGCACTGAAAACTACCCTTAAGTTACAAATTTATTTTGAAAGATTTTTAACCGTATTAGTTGGAGTTAAAGTAGAAAATGTAGTAGCAAAATTGAGATGAGAGGGTAGATTGATCAGCTGGCGTGGTTGTAGGTGAAAAACCGCGACGTTCCAGAATATTCTTTTCTAGAATCGAACATTAATATAGCTAAAGACGGTCGGTCCCGTTAGCGGAGTTTGAATAATTTTACATACATTGCAACCTGGTTGTGAATTGTTCATTAATAACGTTTTGATATTTCGATTTTATTTTTTAGAATGGTTGAGGTAGAAAGAATATTTTCTTGTGTGGTGGCTTAAAGTTGTGGTCAGTATGTTCAGGCATTTTATTATAGAACGAACTGACCCAGCAAACATCATACCGCTTTTTTCTCTACTTTTAAACCCTCTCTGACTTCCACAAATATTTCAAGACCAAAATTAGACAAAGCAGTTCAGCCGTTCTCGAGTTTTAGCGAGACTAAGTAACGGAAATTCATTATTACTTCCAATATAAGTTATTTTTTTGATAATCTAAATAGTGATCGAAATAAAGTTAGGTAATTTTCGTAATAGTCATTTTAAAATACACTATCTTAGTCTTAAACTTAACGAACATCAATCGTGAAACTATACCCAAATAAAATAATAAATTACAATTTAAAATGTGAAAGAAACCTTTAGCTATTAAGTTCTTACTGTTTATTTATAAAATAAACCTCCAGTAGTAAATCGTCACAAGCTTTGAATGTAATTCAGTCCCTAAGATAATAGTGGATTCTTTGCCAGCGTTTATGTTTCCTGAAGTTGTTTTTGGGACGACGTGCTCTATCGTAGACCGCATAATCGCTTACCACCAGGCGATATAGTGGGCAAACGTTAGCCCTTCAAATATAAAAAAGTCTTTACTAGATACTAGAGGTACACACCTTCATCAATTAGAACCACAGTATAAATTCTCAAAGAGTTCTCAACAGCTACAAGTTACACGAGCTACAATAACTTCTGTTTAACAGAAGCAACGAATGCATTCACTTTAATACATCCTGCTGTAATGCACAATACATCACTCCCGGGTATATTTCACGTAGACGTCCACATAACCGGACGTAGCCGGGTAACGGTGGGTCCACACGGATTCATTAAGGTTCATTTTCGTATTACATTTTTAGATTTGGATTTATGTATATTTGATTTGTGATTTAATATGAGTCTATGGTTCTTGAAATTTATAATCAAATTGTCTGGGATTTAGAGAAACGACTAGCCACGGGGAACGCCCCGTGGCTAGTAGTTTCCCCCCCTATAAATTTATTAAGCCTTAACTAACGAGTTAAGGCTTAATAAATTCAGAATTCTTTTAGACTGACCTATAATTATTGGGTTTTAAGGTTTTTGGGTGTTTAAGAATCATAGCAATTGGCATTCCACAGTGTCTACATGACATGATATGATATGACATAGGCGTGTGGTCTTTGAGTTTTTGGTACCATACAACTATAAGGCATACAATATACAAATAACGTTATTTATTCAAAAATTCTAATAATTATTTATTATATTTTGGTCTTATACACGTAAATGTTTGACGAGGAACTCAATTAGTAGCAGCGCGATTGGCTCATGAATATGAGTCTCTAGCATGGCTTGAAACTAGTCGAGTTCCTCGTCAAACAGTTATGTGAATAAGCCGAAAACATACTAATTAATTTAGTATATCTCACGAAACATTTTATATAAATAAAATCTAATAATAATTGAGGAACTTTGTATTATAACTTTCGTGAGACATACTAAATAAATTATTTTATTTTCGGCTTACTTACGTACTTATTTGACGAGAACTCGACTATTAGAGTAGCAGCGCGACAGCCACCGCGTCGCGGGTCGCGAAATGATGCTCATGAATATGAGCCTCTAGCATGGCTTGAAACTAGTCGAGTTCCTCGATTACATGAATAAGCCCAAAACATAAATAAATAATTTAGTATATCTCACGAAACATTGAATATAAAAAAATCTGATAATAATGGGCATTTAATATAAAAAATCTAATAATAATAAGTGGAACTGGGCTAGTCATGTCTGCCGCATGTCAGACAAGCAGTGGGCAAACGTCAGTAGACGTCGTTGCAGGCTCATAAGGAGATGGCGGGACAAATTAGACTTATATGACAAGGATTGGCTGCAAAAAGCTTTACATAGAGAGGAGTGGAAGGAGGGTAGAGAGGCCTTTGCCCTGCAGTGGGACGTCCATGACTGAAAATAAAAATAAATAATAATAGAGAAAATCTTGGTATGCAAACTGTACCAGTTTTCATAACCTCTACCCATTCCAATAGAAGCAAGCTAATCGTCCAAAATTTCAACAGTCCACTTGACAAAACGCTAACATGAGCCCCACTCGTTAAAATAACACTTAATCCAGACACAGGCGACAACGTGTGGTAATTTCATGTTGTAACTAATACCACGTGAGTCGAGCTTAGCAGAGCGTAGCAATGGCATTTACTGAGAAAATTGTATCATTACAGTAACACAACACCAGAGTGGTTTACTGTTCCCTTGGTATTGCCTCTATATATCAACTGGATGTGTTCAAGAGATATCACTTAATGCGGCCCTGTTGTAAGCGGACGCGATTGTGAGGTGATTGGGAGCTCATTAATTAAATTAAAACCAATATTCTTTGACATGTATTTATTAATACTATATCTCCTGAATGATGTCAGGAGACATAGTATGAATGCTGAATATAGTTTTATACTTGTACTGGCTACTCTACTAATTAGCATAACATAACATAACATCACGTCTTTTAGCCCCGAAGGGGTAGGCAGAGGTGCATATTATGCCACTGTACAATGTAACACCCACATTTTTATACCCGAAGGAGTAGGTAGAGGAGTAGGCGTGATGTTATGTTATGTCGTTGCATGCCATGTGTGAAACTATTTAATTACGTCATAGTCTTTATTTAAATAGAGTGTATCAAAATCATAGCTAAAATAAGTTCCATTAGGCAAAAGATTAAAATTGGTTCAGCCTATCTATGACTAAGATTTTGCAACAGATGTTTTAACTGTGACACGTCAACAGAAATGACAGATGACACTATTTTTAATTTATGTTGGAAAACGAAATTCTTACTTGCATGACGTGTCGTGTCATTTGATACTCTCGCTCTAGGATAATTTTAAATAACCCCAAAATTACACCTTAGAGTTCTGTAGTATCAGATTGATAGCTCAAAATACCACCAGGTCGAAATTACAGAATTTTTGCTGCAGCAAATCTGTTGTCTTTAAGTTATGAAAATCCTGCTTAAATCAGGTAAGTAATTCTAAATCGGACCCCTTATAACCGCTTTGTCAAACTGACTAACTAATTAATCTGCACTCTACTCAATTTCATTTAAATTCAGCAATCATTGGAATCAATCTACGAAGACTTTACTCTATTTCAAAGCTGTTCTGTTCCATTGTTCCTCCAAAATCTTCTACATTAGACCATACAGCACATATCCTTGAAACTATTCAACAATTTCAACTGTCAGAAGACGGACTGTCGCGAGCGATATATCTCCAAAATATCCGTTTCAATCTCCAACAGCGATTGTGACGTCATATGGAATTGTCATACAGTTTGTAAATATAACTTTGACAAACTTCTTGTACTTCCTCTAATATGTTCTTGAAAGTTTGTCATCTGATGTGTATGTGGTATTGTTTAAAATGTGTTATAGTTTCGGAATATTGATAGCTAGCCATTTTCATATTCTTAGCTTGTATTTCCATCCATTTTCGAAGTTCAAAGAAGTATAAAACAAAAATTCTTAACAATTCGTTGATAAATAATTTTTTTACAATAGGGTAGATGACTAAGTTTTATTTTAATGTCCGTCTGGTAGTTTATTTTAAATCATTAGACACGTATTTTTTATTTTCTTACAGAAACTAATACTTTTGACGATATATTGATTTAAAATGTCGCGTGACGTCACTTCTATGTACATTTTATACGTAGAAATGATGTTTTAGCCCCCATTCGTAAACTTTGATTCGTTTTATCTAAGTATTGTTTTATTATACGACAAAATAAAAAAATCGTGTCTAATATTTTATCATTACCTAACTGACGGACTAATTCGATTTTTAATTTTCATACCCTATCATCCCAATTCTCTATTTCATTTTCATCGCATTTATGAAACTGCCTAACCACTATATATACATGTATTAAAAAAAAATCCATCCAAAAAAAAATTTAAAACAGACAGATTATTTAAAATTGTTCCACGACAAATGCGCTGCATACCTAAAAAAGTGTTTCTTCACTACTAACAGAAAATTGTGAACAAAATTACACAAGACGTTTGTGATTTAAAATTTTCCAAAGAAAAATGTCTACCCTACGCCGTATATTTTCCGACAGCCAACATCCTTCGTATGTGGTATTCAAATATTTACGTTAGACTTCAAGCTAAGCTGATATACTGCGAGGAAGGATGGCGAACTGCTTATAATATCCTTGACTTGATTTCTGTATACGTAGGTCTAGTTAGAGAAACTTCAGCAAAGGACCTTTTGTTCGGTTTCCAAGTTAGGCTGTGGGGGCATTCCACTTTGCGCACCTAAATGAAGCGCACCCAGACGAAGCGCACCTAAAGTATTCCACTTTGCGCACCTGTAGGTGCGCTTAAAATAAACATTTTAAATAAATAGTTTTTCTATTCCACCAAGCGCACCTACGAATATCACTCGCATAGTGCGGAGACTAAGAAATAAAAATATCGATATAAAACATATTTATTATTTAAAAGACTAACTTAAATTTCTAACATCATTCAGTTTCATCATAATAATGTGACACAATATTTGATATTTGTCCATGTTTTTATTGTAATTATGAAACAATCTGTGATTTTTTATGTTAAAGTAGAGTATTTTTATTATTCACTAAACATGAAAACTATATTTAAAATATAATAACATTATTATAATGAAACTGACAGATGTTAGGTATTTAAGTTAGTCTTTTAAATAATAAATATGTTCTTATATCGATATTTTTATTTCTTAGTCTCCGCACTATGCGAGTGATATTCGTAGGTGCGCTTCGTGGAATAGAAAAACTATTTATATAAAATTTTTATTTTAAGCGCACCTACAGGTGCGCAAAGTGGAATACTTTAGGTGCGCTTCGTCTGGGTGCGCTTCATTTAGGTGCGCAAAGTGGAATGCCCCAGGCTGTGTACCTATTTTTGAGAATTTATCGACTTTTCGAATATTTTTCAACCGATAATGTCTCAACCAGCTATTGTACCCGATGTGTGACAATAGGTTGCCCTCATGTGGTGAGAAGTAGATGTTCTATATGCAATGTGCACCTCTATCAATCCATTTTGTGACAAAAAGACATGATGACCTGTTATGACTCAATTTTAACACATTTCATCATCAACAGCTTATAAATGCCCACTGCTGAGCAAAGCCTCTTCTCAGATGGGGAGATTAGAGCATTAATCACCACGCTTGCTCATTGCATTTAACACATTTGGTATAACATAATTTTACTACAGCCTTTCTTTACTCGAGTAACTTAAATGTTTTTAGTTCAACAAATTTTTAAATCCGTGCCAATTATTTTCTTTGAAAAAGTTAAAACTTTAGGGATGTGCCAAGTTTTTACGACACTGCTGTTGTAATGTATGAATGAGTTATAGCCCTAGCAAGTATGTCATGGTTCATTTCTAGGAATTCAGAAAATGGTTTATTTAACTTAGTTGTTACTGGAAAACATGTTTTGGTACTTATCATAATTCTAAGAAAATACTCATTTGTATTCATCCTGACTAATAGTGGTCTATTGGTTTTGGTAAATCTCATTATTTTGACAAAGAGTTTTGTATACATTTCAATGTTATCGACTGGCTTATAGTGAAAACACTCTTTGAAAATTCGTTTTAGCCAGGTGAAACACTACGAAAAGTTGTTTCACATGAAACAAGCAGTGCTTTCGTCGGAATCTAAATGTCATCGTACATCTAATGAGCACGCCTCTAAACCAGCAAATTAAGTTGTCATTTAAATATGAACTTTAAAAAGCGGCGCTCACGAGTTGGTAACACGCGGTTCCGAAGCCGTGTTTATGCGATGTGCGATTGCCGGACGCCCAACTACTGTAACTCCCCTAGTGTTGCAGATATTCATAAGCGTTGCTGATCGCCTAATATCCCACAAGACTCTAAAACAACCGCAGACATTACAAAAGTATACCCATATCCCCGTGTGTCAGTTAATGCCGAGAGCAGAGATACACACATTAGGTAGGACGCGCAATCTGCTGGCGGCATCGAGAATCTGTTAAGGATACGATCACTCGATCCGATGGCGTTTAGAAGACGCCCCTTTCTGATACTTCGCGAAACGGAACGTGTCGTAAATCGAATCGGAATTGGAATCGAGATTACGGTGGGTGGGTACTCGATTTTTTGTGAATCGATTTAAATTTCAAGTGATTTCACCATAGATTTGTATTTACTGGTTTTTACGAGCAATTCTCGAGTAATGGGTATGATTATTGGTTTATAAAATTGCTTTCCTGGTAATGTTGATGGCTTCGATTTAAGGGTGATTTATCGATTTTTAATTATTATTTTCATCTTCTACGTGTCGTCTCAAATTTTAGTATCTTCAGACCAATCCATAAATTTGAATATGGCTGTGTTTATAGGTACAGTAAAAGCTCTTAGTCATCATTATATTAGGTCGAGATTATTGTCAAACTGAAGGAACTCCTTTATACTAAAACGAACCAATAAAAACAGGTCCAAAAGCAAAATAAACATTAATGTCATTGCAAATAGGGTTGTGGAACGTTAGAAAATTGGACAAGCGGACAGAACACTAATTGATTCAGTACCGGTTGAAGCTACCAGAGGTAAGGGGAATATATTTTTTAACAAAAAAAAAGTTGTAACTCTAGAGGTAGATACAAGTAAATAGTGGACTGGACTAAAATTTGACATAATACCACTCGTAGAATATGGTGCCGTGGTTTTGTGTCCTATAGTCAGTGAAAGGCAGCTGTTTCGTTGTGGGTATGCGTTAAAGTGAACGAGAGCTCAACAGCTGTCACTAATATTTTTTAAATACCCTCATGGAAAAAAGTATAAGATGTACAAATTCATTTATTTTGTAATTGAAGAGAAGAAAGAAGAAACAGCTTACTGTTTCTTCTTTCTTCTCTTCAATTACAAAAAATAAGTTATTCGTCATTAGGCGTGACAGCGTGACCCACCAAATATTAAGAAAATTGCATTTTCTTAATTTTATTGTATTCACATATTATATTATTCTGGGCCACAGTTTTTCAAACACATACACATACACACACGTATTTTACAGAATAATTGTTTTATTTGTATTTTTTCTTTTTTAAAGGGAGAAAAATCATCGTATGACTTTCTCGTGAGGCGAGAGGGACTGTCATACTCTTACTGACTCCTGCTCTCTTTGAGCCGGATCTCTGGTAACCCGTTAAGTCCTTCGCGGCTCTGAATCGGCATCAGCCCTATGGGCCCCATCCGTAGTGGTCTGATGGCTCTTTGAATAGTAGAGTTGTTTTATTTGTATGGTTTTATACCTAGTATTAATGCGAAATACAATATATTCTTATTGTCTTGATTTACTTGACTTCTATCAAAATATATCTCTCATAGGTCTTTGACATGACACCAAATCATACGTTTTGTCCTTTAAATATAAACTAGAACTAACTAGAACTCCATATACATTCTAATAACATATTCTGTTTCATAGACACGAATATTAAATTCCGATATTACACTGTCTAGATACGTAGAGAACAAATAAATAAGTGTTATATAATCTAGAGTGCTTTGATATTGGATATTTTTATTATTTATAAGTTGCCTAAAATGGGTGTTCACCTTTCTACCAATATCTTCTTAAAAGCAAGCATGTGGTTTAGTACTGTCGGATGAATGATCAATATATTCTTAATACTGAATCATAGTGAGTAATCATATAATCACACTAATATTATAAATGTTGTTTGGATGTTTGTCCATCAATAACGCTGAAACTACTGAACGGATTTTGATGAAATTTTGTATACAGGCAGCGTATGAGCTGACTTCGGAGATATAGGATCATTTCGATTAAATGCTCCCATGGGGTAAAACGGGAATCATATTCTACTTGGACAAAGTCGCAGGCACAAGTTAGTTATTACAGATTTGTGATAAGTTAGAGTACTCATGTAAATTTATTTTAAAATTGTGAACTTATAAAATTCCCTAAAACCTTTAAAATATCATTATTATTAATCTCCATCACCAGTTAGTAATTATGAGGTCCACTAATGGACATAATTTAAAAAACCCTATTTAATTTCCTTTCGTGGCGCACCACAACATACAAAACTGATGTTATAATCATATTGCCTAAACAGAAAATGTACAGAAGTCGAAACATCAATACAATAACCAATGACAAAAATAGCCTAAATATGAAATCTGACGTCATCAAGTCAGCTTATCTTCAATGATTCCTAACCTTATCAAAAATACATAAGCAAACGTAATGATTTATTGGCCTCACGCTATATTTCTCAGAAATGGATTCCAAGTAATACGATGCTCTAACCTGAACTTGTATAACACGATATTGACTTTATATTGAAAGACAAAAGTTTTCATTAATTTTGGACATAATTCTAATGTAAATGTCACCAATTGATTATTCTACTCTCAAAACTTAGTATAAATCCTTAGCTAAACCTATAAACACTAAAATTGAGAATGTTTTTAAAATGAGAGAGCCATGCATTCACACGAAAGGGTCCGGTCGGTTTGACCGGAGTGATACCACGGCCACAAAGCTAGCGTGAAACAAAGCTTACGTATGTAATCAAGTAATCAAGTTATGTTAATGGGTATCGTTAATTTATTATTGTTACTTTGATGTTAAAAGAAGTTAAAGTTAGTTGTGTAAATGTAAATATGTTATGAAGTGCCTCATTAACGCATTAGGTTATATTTACTTGTAATGTTAGCTGTAAGAATTGAAATAAATAAATAAATATAGGTATCATAAATAAATACATGTTAGTGAGATAACCGTAGCATTAGCTGTTCTTTGTTGATGACTTAGCGTACTGAGAGTTAGTCGCGGAGAACCTAACGGGTTACCGGGGCTCCGGCTCGACGTGCAGGAGAAGGAACGGTGTGGTTTTTAGTCAGCAAGATTCTGACACCAAGGTGGGAGCAATCATTCGATGATTTTCCCCCTTAAAAAAACCGTAGCACACCTATTTAAAAACCGTAGTACACCTTTTTAAAAAAATGCAACAAACTTATCTTGTCTTTAACTTCGAAAGTGTCCATGCGATTATCAGTCATTGCTTACCCATCACTAGATGATACGAGTACGTCTGCTATTTAATCATCTATTCCATAAAAAAGACATACTCTGTAATCGTATTGATATCTACAAAACTAAGCCAGAGCAGCCAAGAAACCATTTCCATATAAAATAAATAACATTTCAAAACAGACATCACTCAAAATAAAATTCAAGTAAACACCGATAATATTTTAGTCTGCCGTCCTCGGATCTGATTTATATCCAAAATATTCTCAGACGTAATATTGAAAGGGAAAACCTCGTTTACAAAGCAATTTCCTTTATGCCCCAAAATGTCTCGAAAGCACTTTTTAAAGAGATAGCACATTTAGATAAAATGCTAATTTATTCATTGGCGGTAAAGAAAGAAATAAGCCCACTTCCCTTCCAATTGAATGTTGAGCCGGAAAATTTATTTTTGATGTTAAATTAAAAGAATGTGTTTACTCTGGGTAATGAAGCGAGACTGAATAAGTTGGGGATTGAGAAGATTGGTCTATACTTAAGAGATTCGCTTACCAAGGTCAGGTTATGGATGGGATATTCAATCACACTCTAATCTCCATGACATTTAATTTTCTCTATGGTAGTCACAAATGGTACTATTGGATATGTCCAATAGTTAGCAATCAAGTATACTTTTGAGGAAATTAAAAACTACTTAGAACGATATCATAAATAACATTTGGTCTTAATCCTCCTTGAGGTAAGTTAAGGAGTTAAGTGTAAAATGTAATGTAGTATTAATGTGATATATACTATATCTGCCTACCCCTTCAGGGATAAAAGCCGTGACGTTAAGTTATGTTATGTATATATAATAGTATAAATAGTAGTAATTCATTTAAAAAATCAATAATACCATATTTAACATTTAAATATAAAAATTCTATGAAAGTTAAATCAGAATTCACTTAACAAATCTCCATTAAACGCGGCAAAGATGGTGGCATGGTTGCTGAAAATAATTGTGTGATAGAAAACTAGATTACACGCCACTCGGGAGTCTTCCAATATGCATAATAATGGTAATGGATTCTAAGTAACGTGTGGTCCCTTCGAGAGAGGAGTGAGCTTCACATTGAGCCAAAAATCCAGTTAATCAAGGTCTCGCTTCATATGATCTTTCCATACATTCATCGGTCAGTTTATACTGGATTTATAGCTTGATGCATGGAGTTACACAAATCCAGATTATCGTGGTCTCAAATTGTACGATCTATCTACACGATCATCGGTCAGTTTATACTGGTTTGCATAGTTTGATGTGTGTGTATCTAACACCAAAAGATTTCATTTTACATGGGACCGTTTTTCCAATGGTATGGGACTCGTAAATTTTGAAAACCAATTGGATTTGTGTATTTTAAACTCTATGTATGTGTAAAATGGGTTGATTTTATCCAAACTGTCGGGAGTTTTGCGTGAGATTGGTGCCAAGAATTAGGGCCAATTTTTCAATGCTCAGATAGATTTTTACTCAGGAATAACTTTCAATATTCGACAATTGGGATGATGACAGGGTATGAAAATTAAAAATCCAATTAGTCCGTAAGTTAGGTAATTAAAAAATATTAGACACGTATTTTTTATTTTTGTCGTATCATAAAACAATACTTAACTAGATAAAACGAATCAAAATTTAGGAGTGGGGGCTAATTAATGTAATTTCTACGTATAAAATGTACATAGAAGTGACGTCACGTGCATTTCAAATCAATATATCGTCGAAAGTCTAATACGTGTCTAATGATTTAAAATAAAATAATGTCATCTACTACCTTCACCATTTTATTAATAAAAAACTATTGCAATATTTCTAAAAATATATTTTCTAATTATAAAAAGAAGGGTTTTAAAGGTCATTATTGCTAGATAACAGAGTATTAAATAGAAGATTACGTATTCCACGTTTTGAACAAGATTGAGTTCAAGGCGAACGATAGTAACTGCGGATATCAATCACGCGAGACTCTCATTTTGTCTTCCATGTATCTTTAAGGACTTTGCAGAACAATATTATGTGGAGTTTCTAAGTGATTAACCTCTTTTTATTATACTTGTTTTAACTGGTTAGATCTAGATCCGAACTGTATACAATTTTTAAAGATATTTGAGTTAAGTGTGAGAGAGCCCGAGAGAATAGGCCCGCTCGACTGGAGTGATACCATGGCCTCACAGAAAATCGGCGTGAAACACCGCTCGCGTAGTGTTTCGTCGTGTGATTGAGGTAACCGCAGGCCCGAATAAAAATCTCTCCAAGCCCTTAATTGACAAAAATCCTTAAATTTCTAATCCCCAAAAGGCCTGTAACGCACTCGTAACGCCTCTGGTGTTCCATGGGCGACGCCGATTGCTTACCATCAGGTGATCCGTCTACTCGTTTACCGGCTTACCCCATCAAAAGTGGATATTTTTTATTGTGCATAATTCATAATATAGTACATAGAAAAAATAATAAAAAAATAAGAAATAAACATAAGTAAAGACATTATAGGCACAAAGGCGATCTTATCACTGACAATGATTAAAGTGATAATTATGATCCTATAAAGACTTACTTTTTTATTTGTAGAAGTTTAATGATTATAAGTACCGTGTCAAACTCAAAATAATCTGAATAATCGTGAATAATAAAAAAATCTATTTGCGTATACCTACAGCATTAGATAAATAATTTTTATTACTGAGAATTTTTACTGAAACCTGCATCAATAAAATAACTACTTCTTACTTCTATCCAACCCATTTTCAGCTTATATTTCGAATAAAAATGTAGAAATTCTTACCACCTGGAATCGGTCCGTAGTTTCAATGGCGGTGTAAATTTGAATTTTTTAAAATTCAGTGTGTATTATCTATTGGAATAAGTAAAAAATATTATCCTCGTGAATCTCCGACAGATTTTTAAAAATAGTTTTCTGAATCGACTTTATAAGAGTTCTCTATAGAAAATGGAATTTTAATAGACGGTTACCGGTTACCTACGTTTGTCCATTAGGCTAAACGATGAGTTTAAATTTTCCATTTTTACCCTATGTTAAAGAACATCATTGTTTTTTTCAAAAAGGTGTTTGAAACATGTTTCGTATTATCTGCTAGTACCTTTACTTTCAAGCATATTGAACATTGCCAAGTAGGTATAATTCTAGTGTATCTACAGATACTATTCTTCTGTGGAATGCGCTCCCTCCCGATATCAGGATGGTGCCCAGTCGTTTGTCATTCAAGCGGAAGGTGCGGGAGCTACTTTTGAAGAGATTGGCAGAGTCGTAACTATCAATATACCTACTATGTATAGTTATGTTACGTCTAAGTAGTATGTGTAATATAATTGTGTATGTTTATTGTTATGTCATATACATGTAAGTTTATATAGGGATTTATTTTATGTAAGTCTATACTATACTTTTTTATGCATTTCTGTAGTGTCTTAAATACGCTTGCTTCTTGCATCGACCATTGTTTTTGTCTCTGCATCACCCAAAGGTCTGGCTGGAGGAGAATGCCCTAGGCATTAAGCCCACCTTGTACAATAGTATGTGCATGAAGTCTTTTAAAATAAAATAAAAAATAAAATATTTCAATTTTAGAAAGAAAGAAAGATTAGAGATCATGTACTGAACAGGAGAACAATCCCTGAATCCCCAACAATCCTCAAACTCCTGATCCCCAAAAGGCCGGTAACGCACTTGTAATGCCTCTGGTGTTCCAGGTGTCAATGGGCGACGTCGATTGCTTACCTTAAGGTGCTCTGTCTGCTCGTTTACAGGCCATAAAAAAAGAAAACTCGACTAGTTTCAATCCAAACGTGAGGGAAACAGAGGTCGTTCATTCATGAACTATTCGGAACTAATTGAAACTGATCGAGTTCCTCGTCAAATGGTTACGCGAGTAAGCCGGTAAACACAATAATTAATTTGGTATGTCTCACAAAAGTATAAATATAAAATATTGTATATTTTTGTTCTTCCTGGAAGTTACAAGTCTGAGAATTGCAAACATTAAACATTAAAATCAGTTAAGAGTTTATCATAAAATAACCATTATACATGCATCATGCATGCATTAAAAAGAGTAACGTATGGATTTTCTTGGTCGTTTTTTTCCATTCGAATCTACATTTTGGAATGAGCACCTAGCTTCACATACCTTCACTGACGGATTGACTGAGAGACTATTGTTTATTTTGTATTTGTTGACATTTCAAAAGTACCAAGTTATGGTCTAATTGAAATAAATGCTTTGACTTTTGACTTTTTTTGACATCCGCGGAGATCTTAACGGAGCCGCGGAGAGCTTAATGGATTGCTGAGGCTCCGGTTCGAAGTTCAGGAGTAGGAACGGGATGGTTTTTAGTCAGTAAGAGTCTGACAATCCCTCCCGCCTACCTTAAAAAAAATACTCGCATAAATTATATTATCTACACTCCACAAATAAATTGCAACTAAATGAAAATGTCCTCCATTTCAAAAGGCCTTGGAAGCTCTTCATAAATTCAATTTAAACCGCATGCGTCGTATATGTTCACTATAAATATTATTACAGGATTTGAGATGCACTTACATCAATATTAGGTTTCAATTGAGTTCACTATGTTATTTCTGCAAGTAACTCTGTAGTATATTGTTTTCTTGACATTCTATGAGTTTATATAAAGTTAATGTAGTTTGTTTTGAATTATCTTACAATAAATTTGGCTTATTTAATGGAAATGTTATGACTTGAAGTATTTAGTGATGGTGAAGTAAAATTCTTTTATAACCACCAAAATAAGTGTGGGAGAACCATACGTCTCGGCACGAATACGGCCGGAGTGATACCACGGCCTCATAAAAACCGACGTGAAACAACGCATTCATTGTGTTTTTGTCATGAACGTGAGATTATCGGAGGCTCATATATCCCGCCTCCAATCTCCTTAAACCCCAGCAATCCTCAAATTCCTAATCCCTAAAAGGCCGGTAACGAACTTGCAACGCATATGAAGTTTCAAGTGTCCATGGGCGATGCCGATTGCTTTCCATCAGGATCCACCTGCTCGTTTACCGGTTTACACCATGAAACAACACCCTTACTATTTCTGCAGGTTGTTCCAGAACAAATACTAAGGGATTACATGTTATTTAATTAAGTATATACTATACAACACTGTGTTGTGGTTTAATTTTCTATGTAAAAGACTGAAACATTGTTCTTTGGCGTAGTAAAATATCGAGTTAATCTTTCTATCTTTTTCAATACACACACAAATTAATATCTTCTTTAACGCATTGTTTTTTTATTTTGATTACTTTGTAGTATCAAATTTAATTGTGAAATTCATACACGCAACGAAAATACTCTTACTTTTTCCATCTCAATTTTCTTTGTAATGAGAACACGAAATTCGTCCAATATTTGCATTCTTGATTGGTAATAATAAAAACAAATGTGTTTGTTGTGATACAATATAATAATATATAACACTCGCTTCTAGCCTCTACTCTGATATTAAGATACTGCTACACATGCTCTAAAATAGAATGCTTTGCTTTTGACGGGGAAAATCATCAAATGAGTTCTCCAGCCCGGGTGAGGCGAGAAGGAGTGTCAGTCTCTTACTGACTAAAAACCACCCTGTTCCTACTCCTACACTTCGTGCCGGAGCCCAGTCAACCCGTTAATTCCTCCGCGGCTCCGTATCGGCATCAGCCGTACTGGGTCCAGTTTGTGGTGGTCTGAAGGCTTTCTGAGACGCGCGCAGAAAACGACGCGACGTACGCTCGGGTCTGATTCTGGTCGGGTGTGCTCGCCAGGCCCGTGACTCACATACTATTAAATGATAAGTGCACAATTAAAGCATACTTTCTTGTTTAAATTTAGCGTGTATAATAGTACCTTTACTGTCAATTTGAACCGTGCTTTTAACTACATTCGTACCTTATACACCTGTCTATACCACCAGAGATTACAACCATGATGTTGAATAACAAGACTAAACATGATATCACCAATTTGTATCCTATATACACACACAGGTAAGATAATACAATTAATTCTATACTCATGCCATAATTAGACATTGCACTGCCATTAGTAGGGTTATGTCGAGCGATACATCTTATATCGTGTCTGTATACGTATAGAGATATTACATAGGGTAAGTTTCCCAGTTCACGTCCATGTTACGGAACGCACTTTAAAAAGTCCCGTTAATAAAAAATATAATGACTTTATTATAAGTAGTATTTAGTATACATCTGTTTGACGTTTTGACTTTTTATGTGTCTTACATTCATGCTGATCCGTAAAATGGACGCAAACTGGTGGGTGGATGCGAACAGGCGAACGTACCCTATATAATTTGTATACACTGTATGCTGTATATATATATTGTATAAGTAATGGTGTTAATTTGTAATGTGAGGATTATAGCACTTTGAGTTGCCACTGTTTGGATGTGATTTGTGTAGTAATTGCAAAAGGTTGTTGTTATGTGAAATAGTTGGTTAAAGGTTTATGAAGTACCTTTTACTCAATCAGAAGATACGGAAATTGAGTGATCGAGTGAAAATAGTGTTATTAGAGAAAGATATGGATTGAAAGATGATGTAGTGTTATCACTACAGGATTGAGAAGGGGATGTTACGCTGGTTTGGACATGTAGAAAGGATGGATGAAAGTAAAATAACGAAAGAAGTATACAGAGCGAATATGAACAGGGCCGTCGGTAGAGGGCGCTCTAGACGGTCATATGCTGAACAGATTGGCGACCAGATGGGCTGGTGCAGAAAATCAGCGCCGTGGGCTCGAGCCTCTGTGCCCGGTCCACGGAATTAAGCTGAGCTCCAGCCGTTTGCGCTGCGACGCATCATAGGCTTTTTTGTGTGTACCTAAATTCCTGTTGTGTGTCGTGGCAAAATAAATGGTTTTTCTTTCTTTCTATATTAAAGAAGGGCCAAATTAAAAGTACCCTTAACCGACGAGCAAGCTTATAAGATTGATGACTGTTGATGAAGCAAAAGAGGTATGTAGGAATCGTAGCAATTGGCGTTCCATAGTCGCGGCCTACCATTATGGGAGAAAGGCGTGAAGTTATGCATGTTTGTAAGATACGAAGACAAAAATCTTATGTTTTAGTAAACAATATACAGTGTTAGGCATAACTGTTAGAGTTCAAAAAGACTGTTTATGATTTTTAATTGTAAATTTTAATTTAATCATTTAATTTATTTGGGATCGTATCGTATGCAATATTTGACTGTAATCTCATCTCCAAAATACAATAAAACTAAATCAACATTGATATAAAATCCCTACCAACCTTTCAGAGTAAAATATCTTTATAATATTACTGGTTTTGTATCATATTTACAATAATAAACAAACAGAATTCCATCATACGCCGCCATGTTCGTTGTTACCGTGCTAGGGATACATTTTATCAAATGAAATGGAAAACTCATTGAGATGTAAAGCGTAGTGAACAGTTTTGCGTCGTTGCTCATGAACGGGCGCATGATTTTTTTTCTATGTTCAGTATTCAATCTTGGATATCATGATTTTGTTGTGGAGAATTCTGATAAATTATATTCAAGATTTGATATTAGTAATGTTCCAAATGTCAATGACCTATGCTATTTCGGGTAAGGTGTAATAAATTTGCTAAACCGAGATTAGTATTTTACAAGCGTTGCAAACACACAAGTGAATGTTACAATAATTCTTGTAAATCTTTGACACTTTATCAAAAGTCTATCAAGTAAAATGCACCAGAAAAATTCTAAATAATCTTCATAAATAAAAAATACCTAATATAATAAATAATAAATACGTAATATAAAACCGTGCATCAAGTCAAATACACTAATAAAATCATCATGAACATTGTTCGTCAAAGTCGGATATGTACCTTATACTGTATAGAGTAGATACAAGTCAAGATCGTATTCAGAACTACAAAAAGAACTCAAAGAAAGCGTATCAACAACGCTTCAAGCCTTGACTATTGTTTAGTAGAATTTTGTTACAAAAATGCAAAAATACTAGCAGGAGTACGCAGAGGTGAATTCGCAGATGCCAATTTAGGAATGCACCTAACAAGGGATTTGGTACGGGATGTACTTCGCTTTCGTGCCTTATATTGGGGTACGTTGGGAATAAGCAAACTTAGTTTGCATTGGTTTAAAAAATTGTTTGCTTTTTTTGTGAATATATGAGGAAATGTTCACCCAAATTGTTACTTGTAGAAAAGGCTTTCTTGTTCTTGGATTACAGAAAACCCCCACCGATAATTTTCTGTCAATTTTATATCTTATATCGTATATGTATTTTATATCTACTATGATTTGTTTTTTCCTTTCCTACTCCTGCACTTCGAACCAGAGCCCCGGTAACCCGTTAAGTTCTCCGCGGCTCCATATCGGCATCAGCCCTATTGGGCCCCATCCGTTGTGGTCTGATAGCTCTTTGAGGCGCGCACGGTACGTGACGCGTGATCTACTATGATATAAGGGCAAACAAGCAGGCTAATCACCAGATGGTTATCGATCAGCACTAGACCAGTTACAACCACTCTTCTACCTTTATAAAAAGAGTAGGAAGGTGCTCTCTTTTTTCCTGATCATTCTATGAATAAGAATCTTTACAACGTTCATTCAACAATGACGTGGAAACGAGTTTGACACTAGATATCCTATAATCCACGGTAAGCAACAACTCTTGGTACTTCGATCAAAACTTCCTTAAATTTAACACCTGTTGGGACAAACTTTAAAATGCCTCAAAGACATTTGATCCTAAGCAAAGCAAAGGCAATATATTGTGCTTAAATAATGAAGACCTAGAGTTGGTTTTACATTACGCGATTGACATGTTTATCACGTTCGGCGCTCTGATTGGCCAATTCGAGTTAACCTACCAATCAACGCGCACGCGCCAGCCGTGAAAGACACTCCGGGCATCGGAGATCGCGACGATCTCCAGCCACCGTGAGTGCGGTTCTGCGGACGGGTAGATCGCCACTTTTCCAGAACCGGACACACGCGTACGGCGCGTCTCATTCCGCTCGTAAGAATGAGCCATCAGACCACCAAAGATAAGGCCCAGTATGGCGAATGCCCGGTGCGGAGCCGCGAAGGACTTAACGGGTTGCCGGAGCTTCGACTCAAAAGTAGGAGTAGAAACGGGGTGGTTTTTAGCCAGTAAGAGCTGGACACGCCTAACCCAAGGCAGTAGAAGTCATTGATTGATTATGCACCCTCAAAAAAAATACGCGGTAATGTTTCGATCATACCAGGCACAGTTGCAAAGTTCGTTAGAAACTTATTTAAGAGTTCCTATGAAGTTCGTGAAGATGGGTCAAGAAGCGCGTACGTGATTTTTCGTCGAAACAATGTTTTTGAAGACTTAGAAAAGAAAACGTATTTTATATTGTGTTAATTTTTCTCGGAAGATGTTTTACTTATACCTATAAGTGTCTATAATCTGTGAGACTTTTAAATATAAGTTGTTGATTATCTATTTGGTTTGAAATTTTTCCATCTTGAGATTCAGATTTCTCATTTTAATGTAAAAATCTTATTGCTGTTATATAAAGCTAAAGCGCTTGTTTACTGCTCCGATGTTTATATGTGTTTACATAACATAACATCACGCCTTTTAGCCCGGAAAGGATAGGCAGGAAAGTAACACCCACTTTTCACTATTTATGTTATGAGTCCCATGTAATAGGGGGTGAGATTATTCCCATATACCGGGCACAATTCCAGACTCCGTGCTACTGAGATCTTTTTAAACCCGAGGCACCTTGCCCAGCAGTCGCACTTACGAGCATTTGATCAACGAGGCAGAATGTGTTTTTATATTGGTTAATATGTGTTTCTATTAAATAATAGATTTAACATTACCCTACAATCAATAGGAGTCGAACAGAGCGACTGAAACCGCGCGGGAGTGCTAGTAACAGACAAAACATAAAATAATTAGGTACTAAAAGGCCATGATAATTATCGATAGTGAATGAAGAGTAGCATAGAAGGATGGAACAAAGAAGATTTTTTTATTTTGCCATAACGTTTTGCTATTATACAGATTTCATACAGCTTCTCCAACAGTCATGTCCAGTGTATTAGAGATTACACGGATTTGTACGAGAATCTTGACGCAGGTAAGATGTTATAGTGCATTCTGTGGCCAGCCGAAGCAACATAATAATTTACGGTAAATGCCTACCTATATAGGGTTATTGTACCAACTGCAACGTTAGTGATTATACCTCTAGACTTTGAAATTGAAATTCCTGTTTGAATACTTGTACATACCTTCGCGTATATGTTTTGTCATCTTATGTATGTTATGACTTACCCTAGCATTTTTATAACAAAGGCGTTCTCTCTTTTCTCTTTTATGAAAAGCTTTGCCCCACATTTGGATTTCCTCTTGTGTCGTGGGTGCGTTTACAAATATACAAGTTCACACACATGACATCTAGACCCGAAACAACAATTTGTGGAACACACAAAGAGTAATCGAATCCGCGACACGTTGTCCGGTGTAGTCTAAATACTCATCTTAATAATTAATATTATTTGATTAGTCTAGTGCTACATGAGTACTGCCTCCCACATTTTTTAAAATCAATTACAATAAAACAAAAAATAAAGATATAGACTCTCAAATGTCGTCGCATCTCTATAAAAAGAAAAAAAACGTCCATAAGTCAAATCCATGGAGTCGTCGACTTCAAAGAAAAAAAAAATCTTACATCAGATTCAGTGAAATGGTACTGAGTTTGTTTTATTCATAACTAGCGTGCCCCAGAAGGTCTTGGTTTGCCCTTTTACGGATTACATTATCATAAATCTGTTCTTAGCCGTTATCTATAAATAATACGTATACAGAATCTGGTTTAAGCTGTCATAAGATATTCTAGAAATATTGGATTACCTACTTATGCACACAAAGCTTTTGTGTTGTTGGTTGTGTTGCTTTTCCGGGTTATTTTCCTTGAAGACATAACTTTATATCAAGTGTTTTTCGTTCTTTGGTTAGTAGACATAGTTTTTAGTTACTTAATACTCTGTAACTTTGATTTAATATAATTTTAACATGAATAAATTGGTGATTACATCCTACTAGTGTTTGTTATCGGTTTCAACCGCGTTGTAGTGGGATTAAACGTAGCCTATATGTATTTAGAATAACTGTCGTGAGACATTGAATTAACTAAAAAATCGCGGGTTACTCACTAGTCTACTCAATAGGCTGCAGGACATTGCCGAGACCGCACCCGCTGTTCATGAGGCAGAACCCCTCTGTAGTTTGAAACTAGTAGAGCTTTTCTAGTAATTAGTAGAGAGTAGAGAGAGAGAAATATTTTCACGTTAGTAACCCACTATTTTTATTAGTTAAGGCATTGGCTGCCAATAAAAAACTGTTGAAGGCAAATCCTCCGCTAATATCGATCACCGGTGACTGCCATGGCGTTTAACGTGTTAATTTATTCAAATTCAAATTCAAATTCAAATTCTTTTATTGCATATCATGTGTACAATTGGTGTTACATGAGGTACAGTATCAACATGAAACCCGGCTAGGGCACGGCAACATATGTAGCAAAATATAATCTAATTAAACTACTATCAATACTTATTATATTATAACATAAGAAATGTTGTTTTCATTAAACATTAAAATATTATCTTTATTTTATTATAATAATGTATTTACATAAATTTCTTAATAATGTATAGGTATTATTGTATGTAGTATATGTATTATTATATTTAATATGATTTTTTATTGAGTCGGTATGCATTGAGTGTTAAGATTTGCTGGTTTGGTCATCAAAAAAACTCATTAAGGGTGTAGTAACATTTTTCAATGAGGAACCGTTTTAATTTATTTATAAACACGTTATATTTTTCTGCTTCTTTTATGTGTTTCGGTACAGCGTTATATATTTTTATTGACATAACTAAGGTGCCAGACGAATGCATGTGAAGTCGGGAGCTTGGTAGGTTTAGTCTGGTTTTGTGTCTTAAGTTATATTCTGTCTTATTGTCACGTGTATTGTAATATTCTGGGCGGTTTCTGACAAATTTACAGATTTCCAAGATGTAGGTGCATATCAAGGTAAGTATTTTGTGGTTTCTAAAATGTGGTCTACAGCTGTCGGTTTGTTCTATATTTGTCATTATTCTAATTAACTTTTTTTGTATGGTAAATATGGTCTGTGAGTCTGTACTATTGCCCCATAGTATTATGCCATAGCTTATCCACGCTTGGGCATAAGCATAATATGTGGCAAGTGCGGTTTTAAAGTTGGTGGATTTTTTTATTTCATATAAGGCGTAGGAAAATTTCGATAACTTTGATTTAATTTTTTGTATGTGTGATTTCCAGTTGATATGTGAGTCTATCGTTAAGCCGAGTAAGGTAAATTGATTTACTTGTTCTATTTGGATGCTATTGAATTTAAAGTCAATTTTAAGGGGGGATTTTTGTTGAGGGTGAAAAGTCATAAGTTTGGTTTTTGAGAAGTTGATTTCTAAATTATGGTGTTCCATCCAGTTTACTGCTGCAGAAAGGAGAGTGTTAAGTTTATTATCTAAGTTCATATTGTTTTGGCATGACGTGATAAGTGATATATCGTCAGCAAACAGGACGCATGGTTCTTTTATGGTCTTAGGGAGGTCATTGATGTAGATGAGGAACAAAAGGCACCCTATTACACTTCCTTGAGGAATTGATGCATTTACAGGTTTGCATTCAGATCTTATCTTAGATATTTGTTTGGTTTGATTATCAAAATATTCTATCTCCACAAGTTGTTCTCGGTCTCTAAGATATGAAACAAACCAATCATGAGCTTTTCCCCTTATTCCTATTCCTTTTAATTTATCCAGCAGTATGTGAAATTGTACCCTATCGTAAGCCTTTGTCATGTCGAGCAGTATACCTATCGCGTAATTCTTGTTGTCGATAATATTTAAAGCTTCTTGGATATATTTGTATACTGCCAGGGTTGTGGTTCTATTTTTACGAAAACCATTCTGGCAGTCGTCTAGTATATTATATTTTTCACAGAAATCATAAACGCGCTCGCACATTGCTTTCTCGAATATCTTCGAGGCTGTAGGTAGTAAAGCTATGGGACGGTAGTTATTTGGGTCTGTTTTGTCGTTCTTCTTGTGAATTGGCTTTATTATGGATTTTTTAAGTTGGTTTGGGAAGGTTCCTTCTTCGAATGATTGATTTATTAATTTATAGAATGGTAGTGTTAGTTCGTTCGCACATTGTTTAAGTAAGGAGGGAGGGAGCTCATCAACGCCATAACTTTGTAACCTATTTGTCATTCCAGATTATAATCTACCCGTGTTCCAAATTTCTTCGCGATTCCTTTAGCCATTTTCATCAAAACACATCTGAAGGAGTAGCAAAAAACAAATAAGCACGCGTAGAAACTTTCGCATCTAGTACTGGTAGGATTCGGTTAAAATATAACATAACAAACATAACATCACGCCTTTTTTATCCTCGAAGGGGTAGGCAGAGGTGCACATTTCAGCACTTAATGCCACTGTACAATGTAACACCCACTTTTCATTATTTATGTTATGAGTCCCATGTAATAGGGGGTGAGCCTATTGCCATATACACATTTCCAGACTCTGTGCTACTACTGAGATTTTTAAAACCCCAGTAAACTTTGCCCGACCCGGGAATCGAACCCGAGACCCCTTGCCCGGCAGTCGCACTTGCGACCACTTGGCCAATGAGGCAGTCAAAATATAATTCAAAATTAAAACATTAAAACAGATAATTGTATAACAAAAACAATACCTCGCTCATGAAAAGTGTAGCTACGTATAATCAAAAGAAATATAGCCGAAAAACTCCTAAAGCATCGTTATCCCTAACATAAAATTGATTAATGAAAATTTATTATTGTTTAGACTTAATTAACGCGAGTTTTCGTTCATGCCTTCGTAATTTTAACTTGTGACAGTTTTCTTCTAAAACTTCGAAGCGAAAAAGTCAGCGCAAGCCGACGTCATCTTGACCCTTTAGAAGATTAAAATTTAAAATTGAATAAGCTGATTTATTATAGAGTTGGAGTCTAAACTAAAATTGAAATAAATGATTTTGACTTTGGTTACGTTTAGAAACAAGGAAAAATAATAATAATTAAATTTCAGCAACATCTTGAACACAGACGCGTGTAATATTTAGTACACACTCTTAAACTCGATCACCATACAATATAATTATGTGGTTTTTTCCACAATTACTGTCTCGTTGGCCGAGTGGTCGCAATTGCGACTGCCGGGCAAGGGGTCTCGGGTTCGATTCCCGGGTCGGGCATAGTAGGTATTACTGGGCTTTTTCGAAAAATCTCAGTAGTAGCACGGAGTCCGGAATTGTGCCCGGTATATGGCAATAGGCTCACCCCCTATTACATGGGACTCATAACATGAATAGTGAAAAGTGGGTCTTACGCTGTAGTGGCGCTAAGTGTTGTAACGTGCACCTCTGCCTACCCCTCCAGGTATAAAAGGCGTGATTTAATATATATACATTATACATAGATATTACTTGTTGACTTTTTAGTTTTCAAAGAAGTATACTTTCGCATTTATAATATTAATAAGGGTTAATGACTTATAGAAAATATCTTAATGGTCAGATTCGAGATCAAATCTTAAAACTTTTGATCTAATTCAAATTAAAGATCAAAGTTGTAATGACAACAAAGTAAACTCCTTAGAAATTAATTTTAAACAAATTCTATGTACAAAACCTAAAACGCTAACTTTACTATGACACTACGAAACTTACTAAGAATCACTTAGTTAACCGAAATTTGGTTCTAAACACATATTATATACTTCTATGTAAGCACTAACTTTCAATTTTGTTGCAAATTATTACAATAGTAGAGTTCGTTGACACCAAAAAGTAATTAATCTTAATCCAAAGTTCTGGGACCGTTTACAAGCTAATTTGAGTTAGAACAGTTAAATTAAGATATTTGAAACTGTGACCCTAAATTAGGATGGTAATGGTAGAATCTCAAAATCTCATGCCCTGTAGTTTTTACGTTCTCACAGTCAATCATCAAAATGAATTACATAAATATTCATACACGATTTTGAGGTAAATCAATTCTTTAATTCATGAACAGCCTATAAATTTAAGTGTGGGAGAGCCATGCTTCGGCACGAATGGGCCGGCTCGACCGGAGTTATACCACGGCCTCACAGAAACCCGACGTGAAGCAATGCTTCCGTTGTGTTTCGTCGTGTGAGTGAGGTTACCGGAGGCCCAGTTCCCCTCCCCTTCCCCAATCTCCCCAATTCCTGAATCCCCAACGATCCTCAAACTCCTAATCCCCAAAAGGCCGGTAACGCACTTGTAACGCCTTTGTCGTGTTCCAAGTGTCCATGAGCGACGCCGATTGCTTACCATCAGGTGATCCGTCTGCTCGTTTACCAGCTTAAGCCATAAAAAAAATGGCCACTGCTAACCGAAGACCTATTTCCGCACGAAGAACGTTTGAGCATTAATCACCACGCTTGCTCAATACGGGTTGGCTATTTCAAACTTATAATTAGAATTTAATAAGCTTAGGTTTCCGCGCAATGTTTTTCGTCACCGTTTGTCAGTGGTGTCTGGATAATCTTAGAAGGTATATATAACTCAGAAAAAGTTACAATTGTACTTGCCGTTGGGAGGTTTCGATCCCGCACTCTCATGCAAGATTTCGGGCCACCACGACCTCTGAATTCTTTAATTGATTTTCATTAATCTAATTTGATATTTAATAGTACCGTAGTTGTCTTGAATGTAGGTAGGCACTATATCTGAGAATCTACCGATATTAGGTGCAAATGTGGTTTAGACATTCTATCAAGTGAAATGTGTATAAATACATACATATCGTATTTGGATACGTAATACCTGGATATCAGATTTTACATTAATCCGCAACATAATTGGGCACAAATGAATCAGACGCTAATTGACAAACTAATAAATTAATAATGTTTCAGTGGCATTCATAATATTAATCAATAACTAATTATTGTTGTAGTAATGTTGTTAATACCAATTTTGTGTATTTGAGTGTGAAAGTGTGGGAGAAGAATGCTTCGGCACGAATGGGCCGGCTCGACCGGAGTGATACCACGGCCTTATAAAAGACCGACGTGAAACAACGCTTGCATTATAACGCTTCCAGTTAACGACCTGCATTGGACAGCGCATATATCGCGGCGAACCGATGGTCGCTGGGGCAGAAAAGTTGTCGAGTAGAGGCCACGTACCGGCAAGCGCAGTGTCCTTAAAGTAAACTACTTAAAATAACTTAAAAGCGAAATAAGACGCTTAGGAGGTACTACATAAGAAAAGCCAGGTGAAAAGGCCAGTGAAAACATAACGAACAAAAATATCCCTGTAACATCGCTCTCCAAAATAAAATTAATTATTCGAAAATTCGTTTCAAATTTCTGAAATTATTTTGGCTTTTAATTTCGTTCATGTTTCAGTAGTTATCTAGTTATAGGCACTGTTGCCATTGGAATTTTGTTCAGAACGTTCCTGAACAAAGAGTTCCTGAAGTATGTTTTCATTAAGATTATCGTTTGAAGTTTTCAAAAGTTAACGTTTTATTAAACAATGTTTTTGATTATTTATTGTTGTAAATGGTTTTATATTTCATTTGCCTTTGATTTGGTAATTTTCCTCTGTTTTTGATATTTATTTTTGTTACGATATTTTATTTGTTAGACGTAATTTTGGCTATCTATGCTAGGTTTTTTATAAGGGGGGAAAATCATCAAATGACTGCTCCCGCCTGGGTGAGGCGGGAGGGAGTGTTCGACTCTTACTGACTAAAAACCACCCCGTTCCTTCTCCTGCACGTCGAGCCGGAGTCCCGCGACTCCGAATCGGCATCAGCCCTATCTATGCTAGGTTTAGATTGCACATAAGTGATTGTATCTGTGTGTGCACGTCATAATGTACTATATCAGATCATCATAAGATTATATTAGCTTTCTTGAGGGATAAGCAGCATACCTACAAATCTTTCTTGTTTTTATTAGTCAAAGGTACTGATTTCTATTAAAAACATTAGAACTCGCGGTGACTGTCGCGCTACTACATATCGCCGCATCGCGGGTCGCGGAATGCTACTAGTGAATATGAGCCTCTAGCATAGCTTGAAACTAGTCAAGTTCCTCGTCAAACAGTTACGTGATTAAGCCAGAAACATAATAATTAAGTTATTGATTCCATTGTTTCGGCTAGAGCCTGTAGGCACATCTTAAGTCTATAACATAACATAACATCACGCCTTTTTATCCCCGAAGGGGTAGGCAGAGGTGCACATTATACCACTGTACAATGTAACACCCACTTTTCACTATTTATGTTATGAGTCCCACGTCATAGGGGGTGAGCCTATTGCCATATACCGGGCACAATTCCAGACTCCGTGCTACTACTGAGAATATTTAAAAACCCAGTAATACTTTGCCCGACCCGGGAATCGAACCCGAGACCCCTTGCCCGGCAGTCGCACTTACGACCACTCGGCCAACGAGGCAGTCTATTAAACTCCATATTACTACTACTTATTTCAGAATTGAAAATTACTCAACCTAGTACTAAGATTGTTATTACTTAAGTGAATTCCCGACCAAAAAAGTAATCTAATAACACAAAGAAAAATATTTACATTAAAATGTTTTACCATTATTACATTCCTATATTCGTTTGATCTCTCACAAAACAATACATAATGCTTCATATCGATTCTAAACAAGGATGTATTGTGAGGCAAATGTGTAATATTGCTGGAAGCTCATATAGGAGCATCCTGTACAATTGCTGTGTTTGCAACGTTGTGGAAAATACGGGTATTAATTTGGACGAACTTTTGTGTATTCTTATAAATGTTCTCTTCCTGGATTTCTCTTAGGTTTTTCTGATTTACATAGGTATTGTCTTAACCAGATTCATCCACATGCCCATATATTGGTTACTTTTTATCTCTAGGTATTTATTCATGGGTTTGTAGTTGTTACAGTTACCCATGTCATTGCATGTTAGTTGTAGCAACCGTTATATATGGTGAATTGCCTAAAATAATAGACTGGGGTTTGTCATCTTCTTTGATAATGAGTTCGATTCTTTGATATAACTATATAAAATTCAAAATGTTATTGGTCTAAGTTCAACATACATATAAACGTACTTTTACCTACTGGATGATAAAACAAATAATATTAGAAGATTATTCTAAAACATAAGATTAGTAAAAACTAGAAGCTCTACTATATAATTACGTAAAATGATGTTATATAATAACAATGTTTACCAGAATATGTTCCCCTATATTCATTTTGCTATAGGGTAACATCCTCTATAAAGCTGAGTTGACATAACCTTACAAATCACGTGGCCTCGAACTCACGTGTGCTCACAAAACGTGAAGGGACCCATGGGGCTCTTGTTTTTTATACGTCCTTGTTTCATGGGACCAGTAAATATAAATAGCGATATATGGATGTCCAATATTTTATCAAATCCGTTTACTTGTTTACGACTTGTTCGGTTGATATTATGAACTATATTAATGTCAATGTTTTGTATAGAACGGCTGTAATTTGCCTTCTAAATTTTTTTTTTAATCTTTTTAACTAT
Source organism: Spodoptera littoralis (assembly GCA_902850265.1). NCBI lineage: Eukaryota > Metazoa > Arthropoda > Insecta > Lepidoptera > Noctuidae > Spodoptera > Spodoptera littoralis. Next base: position 12,416,606 of record LR824544.2, read on the forward strand.
AGAAATTTTTCATAATGAATATGTTGTATTTTAAAACACATCAAGCACAAATTTCGCTTAGAATGTCAGGTAAGATTAATATTTTTGGAGACGTTTCATCAGCATCAGCAGTGGATGTCTTAAGATGCATCCACATCTGGCGAATGTGCAGCTCGCGAACCGCACGCAAAAGGCTCGCAAGCATTCGCGGTACATATACGGTACATTCGCGGGACATTCGCGGTGCATTCGCCAGATGTAGATGCACCCTTATGGCTAATGATGATGATAATACTTCAAAAAGTACCTACATGACTGCCTTGTTGTCCTAGTGGTCGCAAGTGCTACAGCCGGGCAAGGGATCTCGGGTTCGTTTCGCGGGTCGGGCAAAGTATTACTTTAAAAAAAGATGTGCACGGTATATGGTAATAGGCCCACCCCCTATTATATGGGACTCATAACGAAAAATAGTGAAAAGTGGGTGTTATACTGTAGCATGTACGGTAGCAAGTGCCGTAATAGGCACCTCTGCCTACCCCTTCGGGGATAAAAGGCATGATGTTATGTTATGTACCTAAATGTCATAAAATAAATGTCCACATTTTTGTTAGTTACAGTAAAGGACACATATTACTTCTCTTTAATGTGGGTTTAAAATCAAAATTTCTAGAAATTTTATTTTATAACAAGTAAAAGAGCTGAACTTAAAATATCAGACGCCATCGGTCAGTCTAGTTTTTAGGAAGACTTTTAGATATTATCTTCCTAGCTAAGTTATCGTTTTAGTCTAGTGGCTTAAGTGCCTGATTTAAGTGCCTGAGCTCGAGAAGAGCTAGAGTTAGTAACATATTTTAGCTGAACAAGAATAAAGTTTCACATTTTTGATAAGATTTATAAATTGCTTTAAATTCTTTGTACGATTTTATTTACTTATTGGAACCCCTACAATCTATTTGCTAAAGCCATACAATCCATTTTTCCCTTTAGTTTTTGCGGTTTTTGGAATATATTGTTCGTGTTTTCAAATGAATATTTGTTTGTTTTGTCCTTTAAAAAAGCGTTACCCCACACTAGGATTTTCTCCTGTATTGTGGGTGCGTTTACAAACATACAAGTTCACATACACATGACACCTAGACCCGGAACAACAATTTGTGGATCACACAAAGATTTGCTCCTTGCGGGAATCGAGCCAGCGACACGTTACACAGCCACCGCACCGTGCCGTCTTTCATTCGTTGTTCATTTCTTATTTAATAATTTGAGAAAATTTATGTAGCACCTGCCTGCATAACTAGGAAAGATTTTTTATGACAAACAGACAAATAATACCCTTGATTCTTTTTATCCATCCACCTTCTTCCCCAATAACGAGCACGTGTAAATTATTACCCTTGACGAAAAATCCACGAAAGTCATAAAACTTCGTGAAACCATCAAACAAAATTATACACGCATACCTTTAACAGCTGGCACACCTACAAAATGTTTCGACACAATAAAAGATACCCTGTAACGTTCGTGTAACATAAACCGTAAAGAATAAAAATAAACCATAAGGAATAAAGATAATCCATAAGACGATAAAAGATATATTCCAAGTTCATATCGCTAAATATCTCGCTGAAAGCGTAAAATAAAAATTTATAGCCCACCACTTTGAAATTTATTGTCTTTTACAGCGCTAGGGTATGTAAATTTTGAAATAAGCAGTGCTGTGGAACAAAAAGACAGAAACCAATGATACCTTTTATCTTTTGGTTTCATTGGTTTTCAAATATTATGTTTTTCGAATTAGTTTATTGGTGTTGTAGTAACGAATTTGTAATCCAGAAGGGATAATTTAGTGATCGGCAATCGTGTCATAAATGTGTTATGTATTTTAAAAATTATTATACAAAAATCACTGATACTTGCCAAGCACGGCTCCTGCACGACGTTTTTTACTTAGAAAACAAAACAAAAAGGTTGTCAGCGCGCGGGCGGCGCCCACCTTATAGCTTTTTCATATTGACATTATGAAATATATCATATGACATAAGATGTAATGCTCAAATTTAAATGATAAGTTACTTGCTGGATTGGAGCCGTGCCGGTTATTTTTTTTTTATCGGATAAGCCAGTAAACGAGTAGATGGATCACCTGATGGTAAGCAATCGGCGTCACCCATGGACATTCGGAACACCAGAGGCGTTACAAGTGCGTTACCGGCCTTTTGGAGATTAGGAATTTGAGGATTGTTGGGTATTCAGGGATTGGGGAAATTGGGCCTTCTATAACCTCACTCACATAACGAAACGCAAGCGCTGTTTAACGTCGGTTTTCTGTAAGGCCGTGGTATCACTCCGGTCGAGCCGGCCCATTCGTGCCGAAGCATGGCTTTCCTTAACAACAACACTTAATTATTAACCATAAGTTTCAATGTTGTAAAATAAAAATGTTAACCCTTAAATTTATTATTTTGCACAATTCCTTACTTTCTTCCAGATTTCGTTTGACTATGGAGAATTATGAAAACATAAACTCCCAACTGACAAGAATGAGAATTAAACACTGGTAAGTAGTACTTAAAATAACTTGGCCAACGAGCAAGTTAAACAATGACTAAATATTTCACCCCGTTTTAAAAGAAAATGGCCGAAAGAAAACAGTTACCCAATATACTCAGCGATAAGGAGATATTATAACCGTGTTTGTTTAGGAGAAAATTAATTTAACAATCTGTTAGAAGTTTAACCATTTGGAAGGGGAAAATCCTACTTTTGTGATTACGTATTTTTTTACTTACGCTAAAATAAAAACCTTTTCGTTCCACTTGAAAATTTTCAATCTCAACTTTTATTAATGTTTATCACATTTATTTAATTTTTGTTTGTTCCTTCAGCGTATTTTTTTGGATTGAGCAAATGGTACCAGTTATGTTTTTAGGAATCTAGATTTTTTTATATTAGAGACAAACGAGCCGTTATTAGGGCAGATGGTTGCTTTTCGTAAAATATAAATCTTTCAAATTACAAATCTTGTTAAGTTTTATATGTCTACAAGACTAGAAGTTGAATGATTATTCCTAAATGTGCGATGATAATAATGAAAGTTTTATAATGGTAAAACGAAACGATATCAAACAGCGTATATAGGTATATAGATGGCACTACCATCGCATTTGGCTGACAAGAATCGTACAAAGTTTACTTCAACAAAGGATACTAGAACTAATACATGTTAATGAAAAGAGTTATCATATCTATTCTAGTTTCTACATTTGATGCATTTCATTCACATAAAACTTGCCTTATTCATAACATAATAACGCAGCCACAAAGTGCATGGCAACATAAATTCTTAACGCATTCCCCACGTACTAACTTTACACACATCTTTCTGACATAGACTTAAAAATTGTACTTTTCCGAGTAAAATAGAAAACGTGTGTTGCTTCTAGAATGAGGTTCTATGTTGTTACTAAGTTACGTGAGATGGCGTATCAGTAACTTAGTTACTTAAGTTACATTTTGTTGCAAGGTGAGAATTGAAAAGCTTCAGCACAAATGATTCCCATTGGTTTCGATGTATCTCTTCATTTATTTTCAATGTTCTGACTCCGTTTTTAAATTGAATTTAGAACGGGATTCCGTTTTTGTTTTGTTTGTTTGTCTGTGTGTGTGTCGGTTTAACGTGTATTTTGTAGTCAGCACACAAATGTAATTGTGTTTGTCTGTTTTGGGAGTGTTTTCTAATCTATATTGTTTATACACTTTTAATTCTAGAGGTAGTATACTAGACTTCATTATTACGAAGCATTTAGAAATTTTAATAACCTTTGTTTGCTTCAAATACTTTAATCTCTGCGCCTCATTTTTCTTTTCCAACTACGAAATTAATTCTACATTTCAAATCGAAATTAATTTACCTTCACCAAATACTATTTCATAGAACCAATTCGTTTATAAAATAACTATTCAGAATAATCCATTATTCCTGCCCATTTTCCAACACTCAATTATCCAAAACCTCAATCACTAACAGCTGGCTATCAAAATATCTTAAACATTAACTAGTTGAGAAGCCTCCGAACTAATTGTGTGTAAATCTGTCTCCGAGAGATATTTCGATAATTTGCTTTGGAGAAATTAAATGGGGTTCACTTGATTGGCCCATCCCTTTGAATATAAATGACTCCCAATTAACATTGGCCGCGACTTAGACACGATAATGTGGTACAAATTATGCTGAATAAAATGTGCATTATAATTAAGAGGTTTTAGCTGGATTGAAATTGTATAATGTGCTTCGGAGTTGTGGCATGTACTTGCTTTTGTATTTCTTGTATTTTTAACTAATTGTGCGAGAGCCATGCTTCGGCACGAATGGGCCGGGTCGACCGGAGTGATACCACGGCCTCACAGAAAACCGACGTGAAGCAACGCTTGCGTTGTGTTTCGTCGTGTGAGTGAGTCGCCCAATTACCGTCCCCTTCCCCAATCTCCCCAATCCCTGAATCCCCAACGATCCTCAAACTCCTAATCCCCAAAAAGCCGGTAACGCACTTGTAACGCCTCTGGTGTTCCTGGTGTCCATGGACGACGCCGATTGCTTACCATCAGGTGATCCGTCTGCTCGTTTAACGGCTTATGCCTTAAAAAAAAACTACAAGAAGAACTTGTTCTAATTCTGGTAGCGGTGTAAATAAACTGTTTTTTCTTCTTCTATATATATATATAAAAATGAAACCCGTTTCCCTTTGTCACATCATAACTTGAGAACGGCTAGACTTGGCTGATTTTCTTTTTTGTTGTGTTTATTATTGTTAGGAGAAGGTGATGAGGATGACAGAAAAAGTCCTGAAAATCCTACGGAAACGGGAGAAAATGGGATTGCGCTTACGAAGTCGCGGGCAGAAGCTAGTTCTTTATGTATTTGTTTGTATTGCACTGTGTAGCGTTTAAGAAATCATGATAAGTTAATTGCATCTACTGCAAAATACCGGCCTTTCACATAACGGGCCTCAGTTTGTGCTTACTCTATATAGCTAGAGGATGGTTTTATCTTGCCATCTAATGACTTCTTCCACTTTGGATGAGGTAGAAGGAAGTGTCAGACTCTTACTAACTAAAAACCACCCCGTTCTCAAGCCTGCGCCTTCAGTCAAACGCCACTTTAGCGCTTGTCTACAGCGAGAGTAGAAATCAAAACGTATGGGTATGACACTGACAAGTGTCAAAATTTACGTCCATTCCATATAATTTGGTTTTCTATTCTACATGTGCGCACAAGAGCATGTATTCAAAAGCGCTAAGTGGCATTTGGCTACAGCTCCTGGTTTGTCGATCCGGATCTTCGGTAACCCGCTATGTCGTTCACAGGACGCCTTATATTATATTGCAAAGACGTGGTTACTCCTTTTTTAAAATTCCACGAAAACAGTCAATTAACTTCTTGGAAACTTTCACAAATTACTTTGTTCTCAGCGTATTAATACTATATTGAAAACAGGGTCAAATTAATTTTGACTTCATTAAAAATTGATCAGAATGAACCGAAAATTCATCATGGTTATTCAATTATTCAAAGTTAATATCCCATTCATTAATATTATTGGAACACTCATTCCCTACTGTTATTGACTTTGGAAAATGTTTAGAATGACAATGAACAAATTAATTGGAATCAATAAACATATTATTGGATTGAAACGTGATTTGAGAGAGGAATCTGTATCGGAATTTTTATTAATCAATTAATAATAATAAATTGGAATACTTGGTGGTTCGTGTCGTGTCGTGACCTCGTTGGGAGGTTATGAAGAAAAGTCTGAGATTCTTTATAGATTTATGGAATGTGAATGAAATCAGTGAATTGTCCTAGTATATTATTATGTGTGGGTCGATGCTGTTGGTTGGATTTGACAGTGCGTTCTGTTATTTTTTATAGAAATAATTCTTTTATAAACTACGTTTCAAAAACCAACTTTTCAGCCTCTCCTTTTTCGAAGGCTGGTAATACTGATATCTTCTCCTAAATATACCTAACACTTTTCTGAAAACCACATCAAAATCTGTTCAGCTAATCGCGAGATAATCATTCACGAACATACAAATACATAGGTCATACTGAGAAACAACTTATTTCTCTTTTTGAAGTCGGTTAAAAAACTAAGGTGTAAAATATGTTCCATTGAAATTTTAGTAAGTTCTGCACACACAATATAAAGAGGTTAACTTATTGTTTTGGTTTATTATAAATTGGTTATTTATAATAAACTAAAACAATAAGTTTTGGTTGCTATTGGTTTATTATAAATTTCATCATTCTAGGGTTTTTTTTTAAGGGGGAAAATCATCGAATAACTGCTTCCGCCTGGGTAAGGCGGAAGGGAGTGTCAGACTCTTACTGACTAAAAACCACCCCGTTCCTTCTCCTGCACGTCGAGCCGGAGCCCCGGTTACCCGTTAGGTTCTCCGCGACTCCGAATCGGCATCGGCCCTATTGGGCCCCATCTGTGGTGGAAAACAATCGTTTTCGGTGGGATTTCATCGACCTTTCGGTAACACAGACACATGCCCTATGTAATCTGCCACTCATTCATATCATTCTATGGTTAGCTAAGAGTTAATACTCCTTTCAGGTTACCACTAATATTTTTTTAAATTATTGTTGCTTTAAAAAGCTGTATAGCTACGATACCAATATTTTCAGGTTAAGTTACTAGTCTCTCCATTTTCTCCAGAACAGGGCTGACCAAACAATATACCCTCGCGGGCTAATTAAATTTCTTACAAAAGCTGATGAGCCAGAAAAATATTTTTAATTGTGTAATGACGTTTAACATTGTATTCTTTATTCACAAACAAAACTTGCATACAAATCATACAATGAATTTTATTATTATTTTTAATTTATACATAACATGCAGATGTTAATAATAAAATGAGTGTAGCGGGCCACATGAAAACAAGAGTCTTTGTTTGTACAGCGCTGTTCTTAGAAAATTCAAACTACTGAATACTCTAAAAATCAAAAACAAGATAACAAAATTATCTTCAAGGTCGACGAACAGAAAAATGTAATTCAAATAATCAATCAAACACTCAATAACATTGACAGTCCCAATCAAATGATAGAAAAGGGTCAATGTATTGCTGAAAAAATTGACAGCCTAAATATTGAAGCAACCGACATTGACATAAAATGAATGAAAGGGTCTTTTTATCCTTTATTCATACATAAATGGGAACTTATCAGAAACTTCTGTGTCTGCAAAATAATTGACAGTTGATGAAGGTTTATGAGAAGAATGTTAAAGACGATAACTGAATTGAAGTAGAAGCCATCATTATAAGTTAGTGTAGTTCAGACTAAATATTTTAATGTAATCATTTTGTTTGTATAGGTTTTTTTTTAAGGGGGAAAATCATCAAATTACTGTATAGGTTAGTCGTTAGTCGGAGATATTTGTTACATGAAGTTACATCCCAAATTTAATGTATGATGTAGTGACTATATGCTCCATTGCTGAGTTTTTAAAGGTTTCTGCTCGAGTAGAGTTCTATTTTTATGGAATACGTCGGTAAAAAGCTTTACAAGTCCTCTGGTGTTTCATGTGTCATCCGTCTGCGGCGTTACTGCCCTTTTGGGGATTAGGAATTTGGGGATTGTTCGGAATTAGGAGATTGGAGAGATTAGGGAAGGGAGTAATTGGGCCTCTGGTAACCACTCTCACACAATGGTATCACTCCGGTCGAGCCGGCTTATTCGTCTCGAAGCAGGACTCTCACTTGTGTTTCTGTTAAGTCAGTATACAATCAACTCCGCTTTTGGTCTCTGGTAACGTTTATTAAATGTAGGGGAGTCATGCTGCGGCACGAATGGGCCGGCTCGACCGGAGTGATACCACGGCCTCACAGAAAACCGACGTGAAACAACGCTTGCGTTGTGTTGTGTGAGTGAGATAACCGGAGGCCCAATTACCCCCTCCTTAGTCCCCGTCTCCCGAATCCCCGAATCCTCCACAATCCTCAAATTCCTAATCCCCAAAGGCCGGTAACGCACTTGTAACACCTCTGCTGTTGCAGGTGTCCATGGGCGACGCCAATTGCTAACCATCATGTCTGCTCGTTTACCGGCTTATCCCATAAAAAACATTTACAAGATAGTTTTTTGTAAGTATGTCCCAAAGTTGTTTCCTGACAGCTGTTCAATAGTTCGACAGACAGGTGACAACTTAATAAAAGAAGTGAAAAGGATATTCTTTTCTTTATAAAAACTGTTCAATTATTAATTTGGAACTTAGTTTTGTTATTTGGGAGGCTGAACGAAGAGTGACTTCGGTATTCCAGGCTAAAATAGGTCACCTGTCATCCCATATCTTACTTTGAACATTGTAAGGTTGGACAGAAAGCAGAAGATGGTATCGAAACTACTAATCGGTAAATATTTTATGAAACTTACTTCCTACTCTTGGATTTGGTACACGATTATGGTAAGGTATCCGTTCATGTGTATGTGATAAACTTTATCAATGTGTGTTTAGCAGTTTTGTGTAATTACTCGTATGTTTAGAATAAAGAATAAAACTAGTAATTGTTTCTCAATATTTGACAAAAATGCGTTTGAACTTTATCATGCATTTACTAACTACGCCTCTTGGTATCTCAAGACATTCCGTAGTAAATACATTTTAATTAACAATCCTAAAAAAGGTGTTAATAAAACATAATACAGACATAAAAACCGTACAATATTTTTTAATTACGACCACAAAAGTATCGTCGTGTAGGAAAAAGTAACGCAAATGGCTGGCTTTAATTAAATTAATTAAACTAGACAATGTAATGAAGAAAATGTGTTCAAATATACAGAAAATTGTGAGCCTGGAAACCGTTGGGTCCATGAATAATAAATTAATGTCAACAATGTCTGTTATTGCAGTTTGAAGTCTTAAGATTATTATTATTAATTAAATGCACAGATGTTCTTCGTGTGTTTGGTAAATTTCTAACTAACTTGAAAAATTTAGATTAGTTTGTTCTAATAAAACTAGATGAATTGTCCCTTTTTTACTAATTATGCTTTACACAATAAAAAACAGATAACTTCTTTCTCATTACCTCTCTTTCTTTGTTTCTTCCTCTCTCTTTCTCTATTTCTCCTTTTGTCCATCTTTTTTCTCTTCGTTACGGGATTGTCATAGGAAAACGGAGCGCTTGTACTTAATATTATAGTAGTACTCATGGTTACTTACAAAAATCATTCAACTGTCAAACACCACGAGGACACCGGTGACCACAATCTATTGTTCTTTATTTGTGTCTATAATGACGGTACTCAAAGGGTTAACTAGAATTTCATGTATACATATCGCAGTTTCTGTGAGTTGCGAATCCATAATGAAAAAAAAACGAAATGCTTTCATAATATGTTGTCGTAAGCTTTGAATTACCTCTATCATGTTGTCAATCACTTACCTCTGGTTTCCAGCAATAATATTCAATATAAAACACGCAAGAATGCTACGTCCCGTTTGGAATGCAATCGTGCGAGAAATTAGGGGCGAGTAAGAAACATGTACAGTCTAAATTGAAATCTGTCTCGGGTTGTTGAGGCACTCTGGGTAGGTTAAAGTTAAAAGTTATGAGCGGGGTAGCCTTAATTACGTTGTTATTATAAATATAGCTGTCGCTGAGAGCCTAACGGGTAACCGGGGCTCCGGCTCGACGTGCACGAGAAGGAACTGGGTGGTTTTTAGTCAGTAAGAGTCTGACACTCCCTCCCGCCTCACCCAGGCGGGAGCAGTCATTGGATGATTTTCCCCCCTTAAAGAAAAAAAATATAAATATAGTTATACTTGTCTCTTTTGTCAAATGATTGCAAGTGAAAGAGCTGCGCTGTTCGTTGTTCGTAATTATTATGTTTAAGTTGTCCTTGTTCTTGTTAAATTCCTGAGTCGCGCAAAACATGATTCATTAAGTTTAAAATCGTTCATGTTGTTTTATAATAAGCATCTATTATATATATGAGATAGAAATATATTGGCTGAAAATCTTTCAGAAATAGTTACTAACTCTATGCTAGAAATAGTGCTGCAATGGAAATGAATGAAACAGATTTTTTTTTACATTTTCGTAGTTTATATTGACAAATATAAGTATCATTTTTTTCACATTTTATGGGCCGACGTTTGACCACTATCTCGCCTGGTGGTAAGCGATAATGCGGTCTACGATGGAGCACGTCACGCCATAAGCAAGCAAGCTATTTTTCAAATAGGAATAAGTTCAAATATTTTACAATTTTTCCATACTTAAAACTGTCAACTGACAATGTTATTTTACAGATAAAATTAACTGATGATTGACCATAAATATTTTTTTATGGGAAAATCCCGACACAACCTCCCAAAACCGCTGCAACTCCTGTAAGCCAGGATCTTTAGTAGATACAACCAAGAAGACACCGGAACACTGAAGTCCGTCGCGTCCCAGGGACATGAATAACCGTATTGGCAACAAAGTAAATCAGAAGATATTATAAGAGGAGAAGAAAAGTACACGATAGTTTTCACTTCCCTCGGTGAATTACTGCAGGAAACAGAATGAATTAAACCTGAAGGCACAAAAAAGAGTACCATAAATATACTGATTTATTTTCATACATACATAATACATAACATCACGCCTTTTATCCCCGAAGGGGTAGGCAGAGGTGCGAATTTTGCCACTGTACAATGTAACACCCACTTTTCACTATTTATGTTATGAGTCCCATTTATGGTCATAATAACTGGTAATGTAACGGTAACAGCCCCCCGTGACTTGAACCAATCATAATGCTGTCCGTTATTCGTGAAGTGAGTTTTACGTCGTGAATACGTAATTCATGGCAACCTTTTGAGGTTTTCATTGGATTTTTCTTGTACCCTTTTATATATATTTCAACAGCAAAACCCGGTTTGTACAACCCTCATATTGTACCAACAGAATCTTATTGAAATTGGGTAATTGGATTTCTCTGACCGAATTTTTAATATACAATTTCAAATTGTGTTTTTGTGAACTGGAATTGAAACAAAATAACGTTTGGAATCCATATTTGCATGGTCCTGTAATAGCAAAAGGTCTCATTACGTATCGATATAGAAACTTTTTCCGATGAACATCGAGATTGGTTTTCAACCGACTTGAAAGTAGGCTATCAATTTTATACACGTGTACGTATGTAATATATGTATATATATTTGTTATAATACATAATATAATACGCTTTTTATCCCTGAAGTGGTAGGCAGATGTGCACATTACGGCTCTTACTGCCCTTGTACAATGTAACACCAACTTTAACTTTAACTTTAACAAAAATTTATGTTATGAGTCCCATATAATAGTGGGTGAGCCTATTTCTACATACCGGGCACAATTCCAGACTCCGAGCTACTACTGAGATTTAAAAAAAACCAGTAATACTTTGCCCGATCCGAGATCCCTTGTCCGGCAGTCGCACTTGCGACCACTGGGCTAACGAGGCAATCAGTCAGTCAAATTAAGGCCATTATTAATTTGAAGTTGAGGTTCAATAACAATAATTCTTCACAGATATTTTAACAAAGAAGCTTGTACAGCTTCAATAAAGCATTTAACTGTCTCGAGAGCAAATCGCAAGAAAGAAAAAAAAACAACAACAAAGAAAGGAGTTTGAAATGTAATTCCGTTTCCAATCCGATCTGCAGGCAAAACAGGGAAATGAAAATAAAGGAGTTTATGAGACAGCTATTAGTTTAAGGGAGTCGATCGAGAAGATTTCAAATATCTTCTGAATTTATTTCTTTAAAGTTCCGCCAATGTTTTGCATAGTTTATTTTTTTTTATTATTTTCGTTTCATAGTATAAAGTGCTCAAGGAACTAAACGGAGTAAAGTCAATGTCTACTTAAATATTTCTTTAGTATCGACTATTTTTTTCTTTTCCTGGCCTTTCTGGAGCGTTTTATATTATAATGAGAATAAATAATTAATTACGACCTAACAGAAGTAAGTTCTACTCATACATTGGTTTCATTGGTTGAGTTATGAAGATGTGCATGTAAGCATGGGTTTGTAATCCCGGTCCTGTTCAAAAAGATCATAGAATTTTGGTGTAGCATACGATATTTGGAACAGACGACAAATTAAATGGACGCACTTCAATACTACATAACATAAACATAACATCACGCCTTTTATCCCCGAAGGGGTAGGCAGAGGTGTAAATTATGCTACTGTAACACCCACTTTTCACTATTTATGTTATGAGTCCCATGTAATAGAGGGTGAGTCTATTGCCATATACCGGGCACAATTCCAGACTCCGTGCTACTACTGAGAATTTTTTAAACCCAGTAATACTTTGCCCGACCCGGGAATCGAACCCGAGACCTCTTGCCCGACAGTCGCACTTGCGACTCGGCCAACGAGGCAGTAAAAGTAAGTACTATGTTTTGTAATCCTGATCCAGTTCAATTCAAATAGACCATAGAATTTGGTATAGTATACCATAGTATATCATATATTTGGAACAGACGATAAATTAAATGGACTTACTTCAATTCTACCTACATTGGTATCTTCTATTTACCAATGACAGGAAATTAATAACCCTTATTTTGGGCTAGTAAATAGACGTACTAATTTACTATCTAGTCTAGTCTAATAAATCACACTATTACAAATAATCAAGGCCACCTAACACATACATACTAAAGCTAAGTTCATTTGTTCCATATCACCATCATCATCATCAACAACCTATAAATGCCCACTGCTGAGCAAGGCCTCTTCTCACACGGAGAAGGTTTGAGCATTAATCACCACGCTTGCTCAATTGGCGATTACAAACTTATAATTAGAAATTATAAGCCCAGGTTTCCTCACGATGTTTTTCTTCACCGTTTGTCAGTGGTGTCTGAATAATCTTAGAAAGTACATATAACTCGGAAAAAGTCACATTGGTACTTGCCGTTGGTAGGTTTCGAACCCGCACCCTCATGCATGATAAGCGGGCGTCTTACACCTCCGGGCCACCACGACATTGTTCCATATACATATACACATAGAATATCGCTAAAGAGGTGAGCCTTTTGACCGATGACGTAGACAGGTGAACTTGTACCCCATACTGTTTGTTTAGGTCTCGGGTCGTTTGCACAACCTTCGATAAAGACTTCATATATTAGTAGATGAAATAATTAGGTGTAGTCTGGCGTTGTGTTTTGTTGAAATTGTCTGTGTTGAGGGGTCGTAGGTACGATGTAGTATTGAGATAATGAATTTATGAATTTCGAATTGTCAGTACTGATCCAGGTTTGGTTTTTGTTCATAGAATACCAGGTCAACGAATAGACAGATCACATAGGGGTAACTGATTTTTTACTATATTCTGAAACGCACTAAACGCTTGCGAGTATATCATGCTTGATACGTTACGCTCGATACGCTCGATACGAATACAAATTCCACTCTTTAGAGTGGAATTTCTTAGTCAGAGTCTGTGTTTCCTGAAGGGACCTGGATGTCATCAAGATCTTAATAAATAGATTGCTTATGAGCAGGCGTGCTCCATCATAGGCCGCATCATCGCTTACCACCACTCGAGGTAGAAGCCAAAATAAAACGGTTAAACAGATCACGGTACGACAACTGAATATTTATTATATGAGAAAATTTAGCCGTATAAGTTTCAATATCTCATAGGCCTAGCATAATATAGGTAGATGTTTGCCAATAACTTAAGACTGTCTTAACAATAACGTCTACAATAACACATCTACAATAGACTACCAAATTCTTTCATACAATATTCATACAAAAGTAGTCTCTAAACAATCGTAATAAGGTATATAATAAACGGGGATGACAGAGGATACCAATGTCCTCTAGGCTTTAATTGACCATATAATTGCATTATTATAAATGTATAGAAATATTATAAACTGAATTTTGATCACAAAAAAACCTTAGACTGCCTCGTTGGCCGAGTGGTCGCAAGGGCGACTGCCGGGCAAGGGGTCTCGGGTTCGATGCGGTGTCGCGCAAAGCATTACTGGGTTTCAAAAAAAAATTCTCAGTAGTAGCACGGAGTCTGGAATTGTGCCTGGTATATGGCAATAGGCTCACCCCCTATTACATGGGACTCATAACATAAATAGTGAAAAGTGGGTGTGACATTGTACAGTAGTATGCACCTCTGCCTACCCCTTCGGGGATAAAAGGCGTGATGTTATGCAAAACCTCAGTACCGAGTCTAAAATCTAAGCCAAAAAGCTGTACTAGCAAAAATTTTTAGAACAAATCGGTTCTTGTATTGGTTTTGCGCCAACTGACTCCCCGCAGAGCAATCCTGGCTTAGATAAACATGATTTATTTGCGTAATATTATGTGTGATATAGCCATCTAGAGGATCAGAGTCTACAGTAACTGTAATATGAATGTATGTGTGTTTAGTCTCTTAGTTTGGTTCTTAATAGTTCTCTTGAGGAAGAACTAACATATAGGTATCTATTTGTCATTTAATTATATATTAACTTTGTCGTTAAAGAGTAACAGCGAATACACCCATTAGATGTGTTCTACAGGCAACGTAGACCAATTTGATAATAAAATAAATGAAGGCTTCTCAGATCTTAGTCTGCTTACTCGGTCATCTTATAGTTCAAAGTAAATTAGTAAACCTTTTTAGATTTACGTTAAGAAGTTTTGTTTGAAAATGTTGTCAACTGATGTTATGATATTGTTGTTATGATGTATTGTTATGATTATGTTATGAGTCGCATGTAATAGGGGGTGACCATATTGCCATATACCGGGCACAATTCCAGATTCCGTGCTGCTACTAAAATATTTTTATAAATCCAGGAAGAACTAATGAACTGAATTGTTATTCCGAATTATTGAATAGCTCAATTAAGTAACTATTATTTTTGGCAACTAAACAATGCAGTGTTTCTTTGCAATTTCATCTTTACTTAATAAAATGTTTTCCTCACTTCTCATCGAACTAATACCAAACACAAATCTAAAATTCTACAAAACACTGGCCTTTCTAACTAAATCAGTCACTTCACTAATGATACAAATTGGTGTTAACTAAAGGTTCAAGTAAAACAGTTCAGTTTGAATCTATTACATAAAGTTGTGGGTTGACCGAATTCGTTCCTTATATTAATGTGGCTTAAGGCTGTAATCCTATTGGATAGTATTTATTAGACCTTACCGCGAATAAATAAATGTTTGGTTGGGGTTGCAAAATGTTACTGGTGGCTTGCAATTTTCTTTTAAACAAACACCAAGCGGTCACCGGTGACCGCAACCTATTGTTCTTTAATTGTGTCTATACATACATCATTAATTAGTAAGTAGTGGCCCCCTCACTATAATGTGTTATAAAAGATAGGACACTCGTTATTAACGTTGCTATCTATCTGTCATGCTCTGGTGTGTGTACAC
Organism: Spodoptera littoralis; assembly: GCA_902850265.1. Classification (NCBI taxonomy): domain Eukaryota; kingdom Metazoa; phylum Arthropoda; class Insecta; order Lepidoptera; family Noctuidae; genus Spodoptera; species Spodoptera littoralis. The sequence goes on from LR824544.2 coordinate 12,432,058, forward strand.
GTCGTGCGCCTTGTAATAAATTCAAGTAAAATAAATCCGACTATAATTTCATCCAATCCACCAACATAACACAGTTGTTATTTTTTTGAAGAAGTATCGTATCGGTGTCAACGCATGTGGCACCTACACCGTGATCAACGCCAGGTCTGCTACACCTAAATCGATGCAATGAAGGTTCTAAGGAGTATTGCAATGTCCAAACTGCTGAGTCGTCCCCTCTTGTCACCGCGCGTGGCCAGCTACGAATCGCTTCATCATCGATCACCCCAGTAGATATAACTTCAATAAAACCTTCTTACGAAATAATTTTGAGAGATGCAAGCAGTTGTTGTTCCAACTTTGAATACATTCGCTCTTAGGTTAGTTAGATTTTAAGAGTTATCATGTAATTTTAATTATAATACACATAGTAAAATGATCATAGTTTCCATTTGCACCCTCCGTGTCGGTGGCAGAAACTTAACTAGGTTAAGTAGAAGTGTGTTTATTAAATAATATTTTTTTTATTTCATACGTTACCTAGAAATAGAAAGCTCTAGCTTTCTTTGAAGTCTACTTCATTATTAGCGATTCCAACAAAAAAGTAGTGATTCCGACAGATTTGATTTTCATTACGTGACAAAAGATATTCTTGTATGTTTTATTTTTTTAAGTGTTCGCTAAACACCTTGACTGTCATCTTCAGAATAATAATAAGGGCCGATCTTACAATCATCAATTAATTCTTAACTGTAGAATAAAATTAATTTTTGACAGTTCTTACATATCATAACATAACATAACATTACGCCTTTTTATCGCCGAAGGGGTAGGCAGAGGCGCACACAGAAGTAACACCCACTTTTCACTATGTATGTTATGAGTCCCATGTAATAGGGGGTGAGCTTATGGCAATAGGCTCATACCGGGCACATTTCCAGACTCCGTGCTACTACTGAGATTTTTTTTTTAAAAACCCAGTAATACTTTGCCCTACCCGGAATCGAACCCGAGACCCCTTGCAGGCAGTCGCACTTACGACCACTCGGCCAACGAGGCAGTCAGTTTTGACAGGTTTTATTTATTTATTTATTTATTTATTTATTAAAACTTTATTGCACATATAGTGAAATTGGCGGACTTAATGCCGTAGGCATTTTCTGACAGTCGACCATTGGGTGGTGCAGAATGTTAAAGCGGTAGGTGCAAAATTGTAAAAAGAAAGTATGAAGTAGATAACGGAGGTTTTAGTATGGAAGAATTGTGAAATATTCAATCTTATCCCCCTGATAAAATTTTATTGGCGTTGCAAAAATAGGCCCCAATACAACTAAACGAAAAACACAAAGAAAACGATATTACTTTTAAACGAACCTCACAAATGAAACTTTAATCTAATCGTCATCCAAAAAGTTACGGAATGACTGTCCACGTGTTGAATGTTAAGTCATCTAAATAAGGAAAACCCAGAGCCAGACGACTTTCTCTTTGACACACTTCTGAGAATGTTTTCAAAGGAAGTTCTTCATCAAAAATTTGATTGTTTTTCCTTGAATGTGGTAAAATGGTCCCACATTACAGAAATCGACTGATTTATCAAATAAGACGGATAAAGAAATATCTATCTTTAGTATCATTCACTTCTAGTTATAGTTATCGTTTTTATCCTCAGTTCAAGAGGGATCAAAGATACTATCTGTAATGCTCCTTTACAATTTTACGCTACATTACAATGTGGCTGGGCAACTGGCTGCCGTGCAACGTGTCGCGGGTTCAATTCCCACACGGAACAACTCTTTAAGTGATCCACAGATTGTTGTTCCCGGTCTGAGTGTCATGTGTATGTGAACTTGTATATTGTAAACACACCCGCGATACAGGAGAAAATACTAGAGTGGGGCAACGTTTTTTTAAAACCTAAAAAATGAACATGTATCCTGAAATCGAGTCACTACAACTAATTTGTAGTATAATAATATATGCAATGTTTTTCACAGTTTAAGACCAACAAACCGTCAACAATCCCAAGTATTTTGTTCAACTTAAAAGTAATTCCCGTTCAATATATTTCTCATAAGCGCTGCCTCTTTTGTGACAATATTAATGGGCAGTCGTGTGCAAAAAGGGGTGGAAGATCGAATTTTTCGTCGAGATATTTATCGAAAAGTGGCAAGACTGTGTTTTGGAGGGAGGCGGGCCCTGCTAATTAATTACGATGGCTGTTTAACGAACCGTCTCGTCCCAAGGAAATGGCTGCAGATTTTTTTGTCCGCCAACGTAAAAAGATTGGTGGAAAGCAATTCTGTGAGGTTATTTTATTTTTTGTTTCTCTTTAAAGCCGAAAATGATATAAAAACTCAGTCCCTTTTGTGGAAAAATGTTTTCGCAATCTTTTTTAGAGGTCACTCCTTAAGCCGGGGAGAGATTGAATAAAATCTTCTGAAGCTTTACTTTAACCTGTTGTATTAATATTATGTTGCATAATTATCATCATTTGTTCTTTTTTTTGAAGAAAACATTTTAAATAACCCTAGTCTTTTACAAGATTGCTTTCTGTAGATATTTAAATATGCTGAGTCTAAAATATATAAAGATTTTTTTATTGTTTGAATGACAAAGTATTTGGAAATTTCAATTTGACCTTAAATTCAACAATTGATAAAACATGCGACCTCGTTTGTTGATTCAATTTTTCCCGTCGTCAAATCCTTCTGCATATTTTCCTTAAAAATAAAAAACAATTTTTATTGAGGAAATCTTTTTCGAAAAGCAATTGTATAACTTTTTAATAAATTATTAGAAAATAAATTAACAGAAGCACTCGGCAGATTTAGATAATTCCTTCAAAGGAAGATTTTCAAAGTAAATATTTATAAGGGCAAGCTTTTTTAGGCAACAGACTAAATGAAAATAATTATTTGAGCCTAACACGGTCAAGTAATTTACGGGGAAAAGTGATTATAAGTAACATTGTATAACAAGTTCTAGTTCATTTTAAATAAGCAATATTAGACTGATTGTGTATTATAATTATAACACTAATTATATGACATAACATCAGGCATTTTATCCCTGAGAGCTGCACATTATGGCAGCTGCAGAGGTGCACATTATGGCACTTAATGCCATACAATATTACACCCACTTTTCACTATTTATGTTACCTCTATAAGTCCCATGTAATAGGTGGTGAGCTTCTTGTCATATACCGGATTTAATTCAAAATTCTATGCACCTACTGGTAAAGTTTTCAAAAAACCCAGTAATACTTTGCCCGACAAGGGAATTGAACCCGAGATCCCTTGCCCGGCAGCGACCATTCGGCCAACGAGGCAGTCAAATGTTATTTTCACGTATTAGTCAGTTTTCATGTAGTAATAGACTTTCTTATCTCCAGTCTGCTTATATACTTCAAGTAACTATACAGATAAATTCTTTGTTTCCAATTAAGGAAAAATACTACAAGTAGGTGTGGGACTGCCATGCTTTGGCACGAATGGGCCGGCTCGACCATAGTGAGACCACAGCCAACCAGAAAACCGACGTGGAACAACGCTTATGTTGTGTTTCATCGTGTCAGTGAGGTTACTGGAGGCACAATAACCCCCTCACCCCACTCTATCCCAATTCCCGAATCCCCAATAATCCTCAAATTCCTAATCCTAAAAGGTTGGTAATGCCTCTGGTGTTCCAGATGTCTATAGGTGACGCCGATTACTTACCATCAGGTGATCCTTCTGCTCGTTTACCGGCTTATACCATAAAAAAAAACAATGTAGAATAGACTAAGCGTTGTAACTAGTTTGATTTAAAGTATGGTTACTATGAAGATTTTTTACGTAATTTCATGTGATTTTTATACTTTCAATGAAATCTTGAAAGCATACCAACACCTGGTTTCATTGGTATTTTGGTACGGTTCTTTAAATACATTTTTCATGCGGTTTTTCCGCAAGGTTTGGATATAAAAGCTTTTGTGTTCCTTTATGACGCTCTGTTTTGTTTAGCAGTTGGACATCGATGGATGTGGAACATCCTCCGTTCTATTTTTTGTCTTTTTATAAAGGATGGTTTTCAGTTTCGTGTTTTGGTAGATATCAAAAGTTTTACGCGTATTTATTTCATTAGAATTATAAGCTCTGTGCTCTTTTTTATGGAATAGGAGGCAAATGAGCAAACGGATCACCTAATGATAAGTAACCAGCGCCGCCAATGGATACCCACATTACCAAAAAAAGGCACGCGTTGCCGGCCTTTAAAGAAATATGCTTTGAACAATAATTGAGAAAATATCTTTAGGTAAGATTTTGCCCCGCAGCTGAGTGATTAACATCAGAACCTTTTCCTTCATCTTCCCATATCTTTGTTAATATAATGAAACAGAACAAATTATTACAAAAAATAATTTCGCCTTCCAAAAGATCTCCAATCATTACAAATCATTCATGACTCCCTTTTTCTGTACAAACTCAGAGGAGCACATCAGTCGTCAAATGTCACATCAGCTCAAAATAATCCATCAAGTCACAAGGAGGCCTCGTCAATGGTTGTTCCTCGCATCATTTATCTTGAGGACATTGGAGGAACAAATTAAACACTTTAATACATGAGGCGGAACTAAAAAAGGAAAAAAGTAGAGGGAAAAAGTGCCCTATCGTGTAGCGACGTAGATGTTTTAGTGACTAGATGTGGCATTTATTTTGTGGTGTTTTGAAGGGTACGAGTGGTTTTCGGGTATGTAATTGGGTATAAATAAGTGGATTAAGGTTAGTTAAAATTATACAACTACAGTTAAGACTTCGTATGTCGTGGTGGCCCGCAAGTTTAAGACGTCCGCTTCTCATGCATGCGGGTTCGAAACCTACCAACGGCAAGTACCAATGTGACATTTTCCGAGTTATATGTCCTTTCTAAGATTATCTAGACACCACTGATAAACGGGGAAGGAAAACATCGTGAGGAAACATGGGCTTATAATTCTTAACTAAGTTGTAAGTAACTATAAGTTTGTAACTGTCAACCCGCTTTGAGCAAGTGTGGTGGTTAATGCTCTACGAGTGAGAAGAGGTTTTGCTTAGCAGTGGGCATTTATAGGCTGTTGACGATGACAGTAAAGACACGGTAATAATATCGTATTAATTACCATGGTAAAAACTCCTCCCCGATTTTCAATGAATACCGTTTTATTAGTCGGTATAACATTAAGTGATGAGTGTACTACAAAATGTCTACCCGCCTGTTCAGGAGAATGTTTATAACTACACATTATTGACTCAAATAAAAAACGCCAAGGTTTCTAAAATATGTATTGTTAAAATGAACAGTACACCCACGATCGTAGGTGTTTCTGGTCCTTTGTTCCTATTTAAAACAAAGATAAAGAACTTTATACGATATTCATAAAATAATATTGAGTATAGGAAAGAAGTTTTCATGTACTCAATATCGTACATCTTCCCTGTTCAACTTTCTTTTCATTATATAAGAATTGGCATACCCCACGCAAAACTACACAAAATCTTCAATCAGTCACATCCAGCCTCATTAAATCCACAGCAGCTGTTAGCAATCAGTTGTGCGCTGTAACACCAGCAAAAAACCCGAGTCCCCGCCCGATATCCGGATTCTAAATCTGTCTGCCCACCCCACACGTTTGACGTCCAAAACGATACCTTTGATTAGTAATTTTGTATTTCTGAAGGCCTAGTATAAGTTAGTATTACGTTACGCGGTCCTCTGATTGGTTGGTTAATTGGAACGGGCCAATCAGAGTGCCGAACGTCATAAACGTGTCGATAATGTTAACGTAAAAAAATACTCGGACTAGGCCCTTTGAACACGTAAATACTATGAATTGGACCCAAATCGAATAGAAACGTAAAACGCATTTCAAAGAATTTTATTACTACGACCTTTTTTGGTTGACTTCCAGATTTTTAAGGTAAATTGTAAATGGACGGTTTTGTATGGGAAATGAGAAGCAATTACGTTTAAACGTGGATTTATGTATGAGATTTTAAATAGGTTTTGGGTGTAATTGAATAGTTTTGGTCTTTTGAATAGGATGGTTGACATAATGAAATTTTATGTAATGTCTTTTTTGGTATTTTGTGTCTGTACATGTCTATGGATCTCGAGATCTGTCTTCATGATCAGTTTCAACTGATTTAATCAACTGCTCTTTCTTATCAAGTAGAATCATATACACAGATCACTTAAATAAATATTATGAACCTTTTTATAGGGGTAAACGGTAAACGAGCACGACGGATCACCTGATGGTAAGCAATCGGTGTCGCCCATGGACACCTGGAACTCCGGAGGCGTTGCAAGTGCGTTATGGGCCTTTTGGGATTAGGAATTTGAGGATTGTTGGGGATTCAGTGATTGCAAAAGGGAGAGGGGTAATAAGGGGGGCTTATTGGCCTCCGATAATCTCACTTACACGGCGAAACGCAACGCAAGCATTGTGTCATGTTGGTCTTCTGTGAGGCAGTGGTATCACTTCGGTGGAGCCGGCCCATTCGTGACGAAGCATAGCTCTCTCACACTTATTTCTATTTTTTTATATAATAAAATAAATGCTCATAATTCAAAGATGCTGAGATCCAAAACATGTTTATAATACAGAAATTTAATATTACATTCACAAACAATTTCTACGAATGAAATCGACTTTCATTATAAGATCAGACGACAGATACCAACTGACTCATTTCTCATTCCATTGCGTGTTTAAAAGCGTTCTTTATTTATACTACTAAGTAAAGCAAACGATGGACTTTAAAATAAGTAAAGTCACATGCTTGACACAAGATCTCTAAAATTAGAATCCGTCTAGACTTGATTTGACTATACTCTCGAAGAATGTCGTTCAAACGAATCATGCAAGGACTAAAATGTAAAATGTTTCATGTGGATGTAATTTAATATTTCCAAATATTTTAAGAATATTGTCTCTTTTATTTACTCTTTTATGTTTCTTTTGAACTTGAATGAAGACTATGAATATATATTTTTTAGCTTTTTGTTAACTACTTATTAGCTGTGGTATTTTTTAACACATTTACTTTATTTAGCCAGAGGGCTGGTTATTTTTTCGGTCAGTAAATAAGTATTGCCATTCAACGTGGCAATGCTGACAGTCGAATACTTTGACGCCTAAATTAAGAGTATAATTTTTATTGTTTCCTTTTTTTACTTTTGTTTTATTTAATAGTCTAATTGGAGTTAATTTTACTTTAAATTATTACCAATTACCTATTTTTACCAATTTATTAGTCATGTTACATAGATACAAGGAAAGGAGTTTTAGACGACGATTTTAATATTGAATTACGTGTTTATTTTTTCTCTTTCATCTTATGTTCAATACGTCAGTGACACGATGTATCGCTTACTCATGACCTAGATCTGCAAAACTCCGTTCTGTTTCATAATAATCCGTTACATTAACACAAACAAAAACTAGACCGACCATCTGCGGTAACATCATGTATTACTTTTTGTTCCCCCCAAACATACCGAATCGCTCAATCAAAATCAATCGTGCCAAACTAACTTCCACATACGTGAAAAAACTCTTCTTCGCCTAATACGACCTCAACGACGCACATCATTCTAAGCACGTTCTCAAACTTTTTTAAATCGACAGCCATTCGACAACCCTATCCATTCGTAATTTACGATCTCACCCGAGTTTTTACGACGTCATTCGGCTACGTCACAGTCGCGGTCCCGTTAATGAGAATGGGAACTATCAGTCAGCAACTGGCCGGAATCAACGCTATTGGATAGAGAACGGATATCTATTTTTGGTTTTTATCTTTACGTCCTATGTAAGTGCACGTGCGGTAAAAGTGTGAGATCTCTTATTCAATTTTACGGGCTTTTTGCTTTATGTGTGAAATAATGGCGTGGATTTTTGTGGCCATTTCGTTCGATCGCTTATGGGTATAATGGTTTGCATTTAAACCGACCCATTTTTCGAAGTGGCCATCTTCCTTTATGGTAATAGTTTTTAATGCAGACAGAGCAACAACCAATACAAAAGGTAGACCCTTTTGTATTGGTTGTTGCTGGGATTATGATCTATTATGAATCTTTTCCACCACATTTATTGCAGTTCTCGTATGTTTAGAGCAGTTTAGAGTTTGAACTTTAAGTTCTATATCCTTTGAAGTATGTAACGGGCTTTGGTTAACATTTCTTCAAAATGTTTATTTTATAATCTCAGGAAAATTGTATCGCAGACCATTGAGTGGTGAAAAGTACAAAGAAAATGTTTACACATTAGTGATAAAAAAAAACAATTAAAGCATAATTTGGTACTTTTAAAACGTCAACAAATATAAAATCAATAATAGTTGGTCAGTCTGCCCGTCAGTGTAGCTAGGTGCTCAATGGTGCAAAATGTAGATTCGAGTAGAGAAGAACGAGCAAAAAACTCCATTTGTAGTGGGACAGTTACATTACAAGCCGATGACGATGCTGAAGTATTTAACTGAAATATATTGTTTGGTCAAGCGTATAACTATTAGTGTTGCCCAAATTCAGTCTTGGTCTTGCAGTCTTGGTCTTGTTCTTGCGTTTTTGCAAGACCAAGACCAAGAACAAGACCGCGTATTTTTAGCAAGACCAAGACCAAGACTGACCGTGCAAGACTTGAGCAAGAACAAGACATAGCCTGCAAGACTCTTGCGTCTTGCAGCTAGGACTTAGCGCTATTGCACTGAGTAGTTAGGTGTAACAGTTCGGTGTATAGGTAGATACGCTTAGGAATTCTATGAGACGCAAAAAACTGTATCAAAGAATATGAAAAACTGGACCTATGCGCATTACGACTAATACCATAAACATAGCGAATAAAAAAATATCTATTAAAATCAAACTGAGTGCATGCATAGTTATGTTTTAACCATCGGCACTTTGATAATGCGGCATCAAAGGTTTTGTACTTACTTCTCAAAGAAATTTGCCGCTTTTCGGAAGTACATAGTTTTATGATACACGCGCCGGCGGCTTCTTTTGAAATCTAAAACAATCGTTGCCGCCACGCCGAAATCATAACATTTGACACTATTTGATTGCCGCCATAGGGCGTAGGTATACTCATGCAAAATAATTTCGAATTTTAAGAGTACCTACAGGTGTTCCAAAGAATAAATAAAATAAATAAGTTTCAGAGTGCTTAAATGAAAATGAATACATTATACTGATCACGCAAGAAGTATTATGATTAGGATAAAATGGTAAGGATAGGTAGTAGATGTCATATTAATTCATTCTAGTAAGTTACAGTATGTGGCACGGACTTAAACAATAAATGAACTATAATGTAGTATTATTACACAGAAGTATAACGCGACCAAAGATTTAGACAAAAACCTTAAATTAAAAAAGTGAAATTTTCAAACTAAACAAATAATAAAATATATTCAAGAAAGTATAACACTCTGTGTAACAACGTACCTTGACCTCAGAAGAGCGGCAACGTCGCATACGTTATGGAAGGCACGGGTGACGCGGCTTGGTACTACTTGGTAGTAACACTGCAGTGACGGGGCTCATTCACTCTTTGAACTCGTGAACCATTGGACGATAACGGAACGTACGCTCTGCTTGCCTAAGACTGCAGGTTGGGTTATTGCGGAAATAGGCAAAAACCCTTTGTTCCAAGATCGATGAAGTTTGCCGACCAGCAAAGCTCCATCATGGGTATTGGGCACTATGGGCAGATTTTCTCTAAGCCTTTGTACAAACATCAGTCGAACAGTGACGAGATGCTCCGTACCTCCCCCGATAAGTTCGCAGAGCCGATGCTAACGATGACATTCACCATGTAATAATATCGCGGCATTTCGGCACAACACACAGACACACGTAAACACACAATTAAAAGTTAAATAAATAAAATAAAATACACAGTTAACAAAAGTACAAATGTCAGTGTCCGGTTCACAGTAAAGAAAACTAGGTAATAATTAAAAAAACTAAGAACTAAAATAATAATTAATTACAAAAAACAACAACAATCGTTTAGCACAACGCGCGCGTAACCCGTCGGAAATTAGCGAAAAGCACAGTACACACTATCCCGGAAGTCTAGCAGTGAACTGATGAACTCATTCGATCACAAACGCGGCGTACTGAAAGGGAAACTACCCCTTTCACGATGCTGCCGCAAGCGGCGGTATCTTTGACAAAAGCCGTCAAAAGAAACCGACCGCTGGTGCGGCTATTACATACACCGCACTGCTGATGTACTTACACCTATTTATTAGTGGTACGGTAACTTCAACTTTATCGTATTGACATAAAGTCGAAAATCCAATTAATAAATTTGTCAGATGTGTACGTTGATCTGCTGGCCACTGTACCCATTAGTTTTGTTTACCGATGTAGGTACTTATTTACGTAATTTTATTACGTAAATGAAGAATAAATTAAATTATTAAATTAATATTTGATAACGGTTAACTACCCGACATTTGGTTGCAATAATGTTATGAACAAGGGTATTACAACTGTGACTACCTACCTACTTCATTATTTACTGACAAGTGCGTGTCAACGAGACGATATTCGCATCTTCTCTTTCTTACATGTTATAATCGGCTTAGAAATACGTACGGAAATAAATACGTACTTTCGTATTTTTCGACGAATTTCTTAACTTATAAATTTTTGATTCATAATTTGGTTTTTGAAAAAGTGCCATCTATGGAAAAAAATCCGAACTACTACAACATTCTTTGTGATATCGATATTTGTACAATTTCCGTGTCAACTAGACGATATTGGCAGAAAGAGATTCTTAAATGTGGTAATCGAAATAGAAAGGTAAATAAATACGTAATTTCACTCATTAATTCGATACAAATGTCAGACTCCTTAATAAATTCGTAATTTTAATAAATTTTGATTCATAATTTGAAGAAATTGTAATAGTGTCATCTATGGAGAAATTGCCGAACTACTACAAAATGCCAAACACTCTTTGTGAAATCGATATTTGCACAATTTCACTGTTGGTTTCACTGCCACCAGCGCCGCCACCCAACCATTGTGTAAGCGTGGTTCGTGTAGGAACTACTACTTCATTGCAAACAAAACAATTTATACCTACTTGAGCTTTACGCGGAATTTTGTTTTGATTGGTTTTCTGATGCAAGTAAATAAATTGTAATTGTAACTGTAAATGAATTATGGAAAATTGCAACAGTAAGATCAGTGATGTGTGTTTAAATGAATTAAACAAGTGAGAGATATCCGTGTTGTCGTTTAAAGATTTTTTAAGGCGTAAACTAAACGTGTTTTAGCCCGGATTAAGCGTAACTGAAAAAGGTAATTTTATTCATTCTTTTCATAATAAAAGGTATTGTAACTAGTTGTAAGCGGCTAGAAGTTTGTGTAGGTACACAAAAAGTTTATGAAACGTGTTTTCTAGTTTTCAAATCAAGAGCCGAATGGAATTGAGGTGTTTTTTTTTTCAATCAAACTCGTGAATCGACATCTTCATTGAATATGGCAAATAAATAGTTTAACACAGACGGCGAGTACCTACAAGAACAACAACCATTTTATCTTGGTCTCGTTTTGTATGATCTTTCTTCATATTCAACGATCAGTTTATACTGGTTTACATAGCTTAATGTGCGTACCTACAGTGTAAATTAAAGATTCATCGCGATTATTTCTTTTAAAATGTGGATTAGTGGACGGTGCAGTGACAAACTTATCATATTATTTTGGGTCTGGTTAGGATTATACCAATTCTTTTCTCATTTTGAAAACCGAAACAGGAAAAGTGGCAACGTCGCGCATTGGAGTGCATTGACCTGCGTCAATGAACTTAAAGAGTGTTTACGTTTTCTCAAAGAGAAAAATGCACTTTTTGGCTTAACCACTGGGCCGATTTTGCTAATTTTTTGTACATTGTCAGTATAGACGATAACAAGTATGTTGTATAAATAAATGTATAAGAGTTTTCTACATACGGTATATAATAACATTGATTACTTATATGGTTTTAAAGTAATTACTTAGGTACTATTATTGTACATTTAGTCATTATATTTCTTAATCTTCAGTTATTTATTAATCTGCTTGATCTTTACTATGGCTATGTTAATTCAAGCTCACAATGTTCCAATTCCAATACGTTTTTCTAAGATTTAAAGTAACCTTTAATAAATAGTAATAGACTAATAGGTAATTGCAAGACTTGCAAGACTCTTGCTGCAAGACCAAGACCAAGACCAAGACTGGGAGCGCAAGACCAAGACCAAGACCAAGACCAGGTGTATTGGCGCAAGACCAAGACCAAGACTGGCTAAGTCTCGTCTTGTTCTTGCATTTGGGCAACACTAATAACTATTTCGATTCCTTCGCCATTTCTATAAAATTAATTCTTAGATTTGAATTTTGATTGAAATATTGTCATAACATTTATACTGACCGATTCGGGCCAAAGCTCTTGTTTGATATTCTCAGTTGTTTGTTTAAGTATCAATAAGTTATTTCCATATAAATCTGCCTAGAATCAAATCCGGATTATATTTTTGAAATATTTTCAAATGTTGAGTGTACTTTCAAATGTTTTTGTTTAATCATTGGAATCATGTCGAACTGGGTATTAACCTAGTTATAGGTTCATTTTATCATATTTGATGGATAGATGTTTGGCAACTATCTCGCCTGGTGGTAAGCGATGATGCGGCCTACAGTGCGACACGTCTAATCAGCAACAAGTTCACTCGGGCCTTGAATCATCATTATCATCAACAGTCGGAAGACGTCCACTGCTGGACAAAGCCCCCCCCCCCCCGTCCTCCACGTCGAACGACAACTCGCCACCTGCATCCACTGGCTCCCCGCAACTCTGGCGATGTCGTCGGTCCACCTAGCGGGAGGCCTGCTCACGCTTCGTCTTCCGGTCCGTGGTCTCCACTCAAGAACTTTCCTGGCCCATCTGCCGTCAGTCCTTCGAGCGACGTGGCCTGCCCATTGCCAATTCAGTCTGCAGATTTTGCGAGCTATGTCGGTAAGTTTTGTTCTTTGCGGATTTCCATATTTCAATTGAAGCATGCTTTCGTGGTTGAAATTAGCTTGTGTAGTGTACCTTGACTCTGTTGATATTTAACTGACCTATCTCATGAAGGATTGTCTATAAAGAAACTACTAATCAAAAAACGCCCAATAACCCCCACCCCCTTTCCCCAACAATCCTCAAATTCCTAATCCCAAAAGGCCGGTAACACACTTGTAACGCCTGTGGTTTTCCAGAAGTCCATGGGCGACGCCGATTGCTTACCATCAGGCGATCCGTCTGCTCGTTTACCAGTTTATCCCATAAAAAAACTAAAATATGAACTTTACTCATATATCCTGTGAAGATATTCTCTTAACCTATTATTTATAAAAATACAAAACGATCAAACGTTTAGGTATGAGTCATATCCCTCGGTTTTGCCTCAAAAATTTTATTTTAGGCTATGGAGATCAAAAGATATATCGATAGAAGATTTTCCATAGATTTAGAGTTTGTTTTATGATAATCATAATTTATAAATCCCAAGATAATTGTTTTAAAAAATCATATTACTTTAACTAAAAATCACGGATTACTCAATTGAAAATACTGAGAAAAGCTCTACTAGTTTTGAACCACAGAGGGGTTCTTCCTCATAAGCGCGGTCGCGGCGATGTCGTGCCGCCTACTGGCTAGCGTTGGCAACCCGCAATTTCTTAGTTAATTGAAAAGCTAGTATGTATCACGATGGTTATTATAAGAATCATATTATTTGAAATATTAAAAAAAATAGAATTACGTCAAAAATGTCACTTGCCAGTCAATTCCTTCTTGAGGTTCCCTGTATTTGATAAAAGAACATTTTATACTATAGACAAGCAAGATAGTATAAATTAAACTAGTTAAATATGAAGAACAAAAATCAAATAAATGAAACCGCAAACAAGAAGCAGCTTTATTATTTCCCAACAAAACGAAATGAAATAATAATACACGATCCGCTTGTATGTATTTTATCCGGAATACATTAAACGAAATGATGAAAAATTAATTATATTGCAACCGTTTGCATCGGAAGTCGTAATATATTGTGTTATATGCTTCGTGAACTGAGAAATTTTTCCCCAACAAGTTATTTTGTTCGGATATTAACACAAATTGAAGATATAAATGGAAATTATTAACTCTGACTGTCTTTGTGTACTTTCATTGGACTTTTTTTTGTTTTATTTAATACATGTTCACATATAAGTAATTATTATGGGCAATTTGTTTACATTTTTTTTATTCTCCTTTATTGTTTATAGGGGGATTTTTGTCCAAATCTATTTACATGGACCATTTTTTACGATGTCACAGTAAATATCTTATCCATACCCTTCTTTTCCTTAAAAACAACGATGCCTCACACTAGGATTGTCTTCTGTGCCTCCTGTGCCGATGCGTTTACAAACATACAAGTTCACATACACATGACAACCAGACCCGAAATGACAATTTGTGGATCACACAAAGAGTTGTTCCGTGCGAAAATCGAACCCGCAACACAGCGGTTGCCCAGTCACCGCACCAACCGTGCGGTCATTGTATATTATAACCTTATTTAATTTTATAAAATTGTTTCATTATTTATTGACGTTAGGTATCTACGTAACTATGAGTACCTACTCAGCACTTTGTAACTTAAGGAATAAACATCAATCAAGAGTTTCAGAATGATACATAACCTAACCTAATATTGCTAATGTTGCTAAAAACATGAAAAACATACTAAAAACTAAACTAAAAGAACTTTAAACACGTGGGAATCTATAAATACCACCACATCTAAATAGCTAGAGCATAGCTACACAAAGTATAGAGCACTTCCCTCCCTAATGTTACCATCAGTCACATCTGAACTTCAGTTAAAGCGACATCGACATACCTTTCAGTCGGAACCGAGTGAACGAACCCGACTACACCCGAGTACACCCGAACACGAAAATAGCCAAACGGAGGGCGCTCGCTCCCCTCTTCTTTTGTTCCTATTTTGTAAATCAAAAAATAGAACTGAAGGGTGTTTCGGGATGCGCGTGAGTCAGTGTCGGTCTGCGCGCCGGCGCGTGCGTCGCTTCCGTCGCGGAAATCGGTTAAATTTTATTCCGGAATTCCGTTTTTTGACCTGTTTTTTCATGTGGTGTTGAGTGCTTGTGTTAGTAGATACGGATGTGTGATGTGTATTGTGTTTCTTTCTACATTTGAATATAATTGGATATTCAAACCTTTGATGGTATGTTGATTTTTTATTTTATTGCAATTGGAACACGTGCTTTTCCTTTACCAATTTAAGTATTAATTACTTTGCAAGTGCATAGTAAATTTAATTAATATATTTGATTTTAATAATATTACTTCCTTTATCCTTTTGATATAAAATTTATATTCAACATTGTCTTTATTTATGTACAAAATAAATTATGTCGCAATATTATTGCAACTAGTGAAAGTATTTTCACACACTTCATGTTCACATCTTATATTTTTATTTCTAAAACTATCGCATATTTAAGTCATTCGTAGCGCTTTCATCTCTTAA
This sequence comes from Spodoptera littoralis, assembly GCA_902850265.1. NCBI lineage: Eukaryota > Metazoa > Arthropoda > Insecta > Lepidoptera > Noctuidae > Spodoptera > Spodoptera littoralis. Next base: position 12,447,648 of record LR824544.2, read on the forward strand.
GGCAAAATAAGGTAATCGTTTCATGAATCATTTCCTGTACCAAGTTCAAGCAAGGATCCAAAAATATCCTCTATTTATAACATAATAAGGACCGTATTACAACTAATCAAAATTATAATTAAAATATTACTAAGTAAAATAAATCTGTCATCGTTTACAGCAATATAAAACTTGTCACCTTGTGTTATGACTGCTATTTCTATGAATACTAATTTGATCCATTTCCACCTATATCTTCTTGTTCTTAGAACTAACCCATATTTTTATGTTCGTTAATAATATAGAAACTAGTGAGTGTAAGATCTAAATAGTTGACCGACCTCAATATTTGTAAATATCGTAAAAATACGTCATTGGCGCGCCGACTATCTATGTTAAAACCACGTTGATTTGGAACTTTTAAAACTGAATATATGTATTCTAGATTTTTTAACATAACCTAGACTATATTTTGCTATACCTAACATAATTGTGTATATCAACTAAAATAAAACCTCAATACTATGTCTGAGTGAAGTATCTAACATTGAAAACGACTGTGTCGATTTTAATTAAACTCTGTTCAGAGATAAGATGTTCCTAATATATTTAAACCTCATACATTTCTACAAACTTTTACATTAAATATCACGTAAAAGGTCAAAGTAAGTATTTCATAAATATTAAACTATTTTGGTGAAATTATTTGAAACGTTTTAATGCGAAATTATTAAAACCGGCGCTTAACGAATTAATAAAGAGTAGTTACCGACCTCATTTATATGAATTGCTAGGGATGTGCTTGGTATTCGCGGATAATTTTAACGTGCATTATTAGTGGCGGATATTTCGTAGTTAAAAAATATATTTTCAATGTCTTTTTATTGTAGAAATCGATTTCAAATCGAATTTGATAATATGTCATGAACAATAATATAATTTATTGCTTTATATAAATAGATTATAATTTACAACACAACGACATTAAAAATATATCAACGCATGTGCGTAATAGTCACATCTTATACCGTGACCTAGAATAACAATCCATGCATTGCATCTGTATCTACAGCATTTTGTGTTGTCGGGGCATAGCAAGCTAATCGAAACATTTATAAATAACGTATCACAACGTCTACTAAAAATGTATTAACTATTATATTTTCTACATTACTCACGTAACTTTTTGACAAGGAACTCGACTAGTTAAGTGTAATAGCGTGACATTCATCGTGGCGTGTGTCGCGCAATACCACTAATAGGTATGAACCCCTAGTGTAGCTTGAAACTAGTCGAGTTCCTCGTTAAACAATTACGTGAGTAAGCCGAAAATATGACTATTGTGCCCGGAAATTGTGCCCTGTATATAGTTATACTGGGCACAATTCCAGACTCCATGCTACAACTGAGAATTGTTTTAAAAAACCTAAGTATTACTTTGCTCGAGCCGGGAATTGAACCCGACACCCCTTGCCCGGTAGTAGCACTTGCGATCACTCGGTCAGCAAGGTAGCCTTACCATCTTACTTCTCACTAATATTAAAAATGCGAAACTTTGTTAGTTTGTGTGTATATTTGTTACTTAATTACGTCAATACGACTAAAGAGATCGGCATAAAATTTAGAACAGGGGGAAGACTATGGTCTGGATTAACACACAGCTTACTTTTCATTCCACAGAAACGCGGGCGAAGCCGTGAGCATAAGTTAGTTTATAATAAATGTAACAAAAAAATATCCGCACTACTCAGTGGGTACATCACTATAGCCAACTTAAATAATTTGCTCGTCCGTCACTCGCGTAAAGGGGGCAACAGACTATCCAAAGCGGTAGAGAACATTACAAAGAATGTTTCAGTACATTTTCACAGAGAGAACTATTTAAATCGTTTCAGCCACTTAGGCAACGTATTGATTAGTATTGGGATTTAGGAAATGAGTTCAGGGATTTCCGTAGAACAAAGATAAACGAATCAGCTGTTCATTATGGCGAGTTATTGAGGGAATTAATGGGTTAGTTCACTGGTATATTGTACATGGAATGCTGAGGTTAGGTTTTGTAGTAAACTAATCGTAACCAACTGAGAGATATTTGTCGATAACAGCGTTGCACGGCTGGCGCAGTGGTTAATTTTTAATAGAATAGAATGTCATTTATTTCCAAGTACATAGTAAACACGGCTACACATCGAGCTTTACATAACCAGTATAAACTGAACGTTAAATGTGCGGAAAGATGATGCGACACAACACCAGGATAAACTGGTTTTATATAGGTTGATGTGTGGCCGTGTGTACATTTAGGTTTTAAATTAAATATTTTTTCACATACACTATTCATTGCATGTATAAGTGATAAGTTTGCCATGCTATATAAAATAACGTAATTAAAATGGCAAGTAAATTGAATCACAAAAAAAAGAAAATATGACAGTAATTAAAAGTAACAGTATTATTTGCGTCATTTAATGCATTGATCAAGAAAATATGGGATGGGATGACACTTAAAAAACAGAATTAGTATTAAGGTACGGTTTTCAAAGACAATGTTAACAAAACAGAACCATTCTTGACAGACCTTCATGATAATTTCTACTATACATTAGAACAGAACATTCTTAACTATCAAAGGTTAAAGGCATATATATTTAATTTTAAACACTATTATAAATCCCTTAAGCTCTATTTCAGAACTTCATGTTCCATGGTCACGCTTATGACGAATAATACAATCATAAATTAATAAATTAATCGAAAATTAACAGTTGAATTATGAATTGGATTGCCAGAAATGGCTCGTGATTCATAAATAATCTCCAGACATCGGACAAACGTTCATAAATCACTCAATTCGTGGAAATATTGTGCTATAAACCGATGGCTGAGTAAATGAAATTAATGTTACCTTGACATAATATATTAAGAGACAGAAACGTCATACCATTCATATCAGTTATTACTAAATAAATATATACACCATAAGGTAAAAATTAAATAAAAGAAAACTAAAAATAACTATTTAAACAAAGCATAGAAAAATCTGTCCGCATCGATGTTAGTAGGGAAAGTACCCAGAAAGCTGGCAGGCAGCATTTCCACGTTGGTTGGCAATGCTTAACCTGTGACCGAGAAAAAAACCAGCCCTCTGGTCACGAGGCCAAGAGTTTTGAAATGTTTTTGACTAATTTATGGGCCCTCGGACATTAGAGACAGAAACTGATTTAAAAATTAGGATTATATTATGATTATGTTGATGATCTAGTGTGTATCAGATGTGTAGAGATCGACAATGCTAGTCATTAAAAACAGCGCAAAAATCCTTTGACCGGTTTCGGGCACATTTTGAAACCGCGGCTCCAGCTCAAAGAAGGGGTATGAACGAGGAGGTTTTTAATCAGTAACAGTCGTAGCCGGGGCTCCAGCTTGAAATGACACGGGTGGGTTTTTAGTCAGTAAGTGTCTGACATTCTCTCGCGCCTCACCCAAGGCGGGGGAAGTCGAAATTGAAGTTGAGATTTTGCCCTCAAAAAAATAACTAAACGTAAGCTGTAAATTCGCTTCTATTTACCCACAGAAACAACAGTTACGTTTAGTTTAGTAATACTGCATACAGAACTAAGTATTCCATCATTAGTATTATTCACAGAACAACCTCCATTTGTATTGTAAAACTCGAACAGTAAGCGGCTTATTGAATGTACAGACTAGCACGTCAAGCTAACCTAAACTGTCGAAACTCTTCAATTGATTTTCAACTTTATCGCAAACCAATAACGTTGAACATTTACTAAAGAATTTTGGCGGATTGGGATGACTTTATGTGCTGTATGCAACGGCTGGAAATAAGCTAGCTTCGAGTTCTCGACTGATCTGTTCTGGCTACCAGTTTTATTTGAAACTTCAGATGCTAAAATTTGCTTGTAAATCGTTTTTTATGTGACAAGGAGATGGAATGGACTGTCTTGTTGGCCGAGTGGTCGCAAGTGCGACTGCCGGGCAAGGGGTCTCGGGTTCGATTCCCTGGTCGGGCAAAGTACCACTGAGTTTTTATAAATTCTCAGTAGTAGCACGAAGTCTGGAATTGTGCCCGGTATATGGCAATAGGTTGACCCCCTATTACATGGGACTCATAACACAAATAGTGAGAAGTGGGTGTTACATTCTACAGTGGCATAATGTACACATCTGCCTAAGGTGAGAAGAAAAAAGGCGTGATATTATGTGTGTAATAACACAGGGATAAATAAATATCATTTATCCCTGTGTATCGTTAGAATACAGAATTTATCAATTAATTTAGGCCTTTCTACTTTAGGTCGAGTATTATAATTACCAAAAATCCCTTGTTGTTGTGTCAATAAACTAAAATTTTCTCCTAACATGTGTCCGTTTTCGTAATTTTCGCATACCTACACAATACACGTGCCCTTCTGACTGTAGTTTCCCATCTATATTTATCGTAAAGTTCAATAACATCGGTTCAGCTGTTCAATAGTCTTTGTTAGCAACATTTTAACATATTTCTCTCTGCGTCACTTTGCATTATAAAACATTTCTTTATCACCTTGTGGTTATAATATAACATCACTTCTTTTATCCCCAAAGGGGTAGGCAGAGGTGCACACAATCCCACTGTACAATGTAACACCCACTTCTCACTATTTATGTTATGAGTTCCATGTAATAGGGGGTGAGCCTATTGCTATATACCGGACACAATTCCAGATTCCGTGCTACTACTGAGATTTTTTTTTAAAACCCAGTAATACTTTGCCCGACCCAGGGTTAGAACCCGAGACCCCTTGTCCGGCAGTCGCCCTTGCGACCATTCGGCCAACGAGGCAGTTTATATATTGTCGAATAAATGCTTTTTCTTTCTTTCTTTCTTATAGCTATATAGTGTCACCTGACATTAAGTTTGCCTTTACATACATTTTTTTATGTGAAGTCTGAAATTAATATTTTTTTCTTTTTGGGTTAAATTATAGTAGTCCAAATGATAGCAGACACACTTTGTCCGATATAAAGTTAAAACTAAACTGTTCAAAATGAAACATTTTAAAGTGTCTGAGTACATGTTGCTAGATATTGTCTAACGTAAATAGATTTGCCCTAGAATCATTTGTTTATGTACAGTCTCGAACGAGAATGTGACGTCATATTTTGTTTATGCAAACCTGGTTGATTCCCATGAAATGTAGGGATCTTTTTGCCTGATTTATTGTTTAATAGACAAAATTTTACTTGTTATTTCTTCAAGGTAGATTGGACTACTTTTTTTTTGGACAAACAAGGCGCAAAATCTTAAGACTCCTTTAAAAATATGATTTGAATAATAATAAGTCATTGAAGTTATTTATACTAAGAAATTTTACTTGCATAAAAGAAATAAAAACATGGTTGTCATGTCTATGGATGCCCATAATCTTTAGAAACTTAACCAAGGAATCTACAAAAGACCACAAATTTTCCAAAAGCATAACAAAATCAAAATTCACAAAACAGCTACATATTTCATAAAATAAAATTGTTATCTCCAAAACAATTCACGCCACCCACGTAAACAAGCAAAATTCTTAACATAACATCTCATAAGATGAATCCACCATAAATTTTCACCAAACATCCGCCATATTTGCTTCACGCCCTTTGCTAAAACTGGAATTTATTATGCCCCAGTAATTTTGATAAACGAGATAGCTCGGAGACAAAGCCGTTGCTGTTTCTTAGAACATGTTCAGCAGGAACGCCGAATACCAACGAAAGATCTTTGAACGTGTTTCGACTTGTTGAACGTACAATGACGGAGGAAATGTGCATGTATAAATAGGAGAAGTAGAATGTATATTTCCTTCCAGGTGCGGTTTGGCAAGCTTGCGTTTGATGTGTTAGAAAAATGTAGAAAAATATGACACACCTGTGTAATATTTACTGTTGAAAATAAAAAAAAACGATATAAATCACATGAAAACTAATTAGATACTGCAGTAGTAACTGCCTCGATGTTCAAGTGGTCGCAAGTCCGACTACCAAGCAAAGGGTTCTGTGTTGTACAGTTTCATTAAGACGATTTCGACTTTTAAATTATTCTCATACAATCTGAAATTGAGCCCGGTGCATCTATCTTACTCTTGAAATGATTAATTATCAATAATGTAAGGTACAAATCATTAACTCTCTTCACCAATTATTGTAAAAAACGAAGTAATCTCCTCAGAACTTACCACCTTTCAAATTCAAAGACAAAGTCAAGGTCATTTATATCAAATAAGACCAGACAGGCACATTTGATCATAAAAACAAAAAAAATATATATAAAAGATGTCAATCTATTAGTCAGTCCTCGTGTAAAGTGTAGATTCCTATGGAAAAGAACGAGCAAAAATCTTCATAGGTTACTCTTTCTCAATCAGTATTACTATACAATTCATAGTTACATTGTTTCGTTACCACCTTTATAAATACTCCGAGACATAATCAACGGCGAACGTAATTAGGTAATTACATAATGAATTGCCAGCTTTTGAGTAAGGTCGTTAATTTAATTGTAACATTTCTAACACTACAATTATGTGAGTAATTATAGCTATATTAAACTTAGTTACGAACTCCATTGTTTGACTGGGAAAAGGTCAACAATTACTTACTACAAAATCTTAGTTGGCAACTTAACCTGGTTAGTTTAAGTGCTTTTAGTTTAGCAGTATTGCTTTTATAACTGAAATTCCCTGAAGATTTGAGTAAAGAGGTTTATCATTGTCATCACAATTTTATCCAGAATACGTCCTTTGCTGGGCGTAGGCCTTCGCAATGGTTTCCAAGATTTATGTAATAAATAATGTGGGTTCATCATCTCGTGATGATGAAATTGATGACCACATCATCATCAATAATTTGTGGCAGTCCACTGTTGTCTAACTTAGATGCTCATAATCTTCTACATGAGCCTCTTCTACATAAGAGGGTTTGCCATAATTAGTAATATGAAAAATATTGTTTTTTTTTTAACTACTATCTTATGACAGGCAATTATATATTCATGATACAATCCATGTCGTGATGGTTTAGAAGTTTAAGACGCTCGCTTCTCATGCATGATAGTGCGGATTCGAAACCTTGCAATGGCAAGTACCAATGTGACTTTTTAATATAATTTGGGTACCACTGACAAACGGTGAAGGAAAACATCGTGAGGAAACCTGGGCTTATAATTTCTATTTATGAGTTTGAACTTGCCAATCCGCATTGAGAAGAGGCTTTTGGTTAGCAGTGACCTTATAAACTGTTGATGATGATGAATTTTCATACATTTTTCCTCAATCCAATATAACCTGTCTACCATTTTTATATCTTAAGATTAAGACCATAATATTTATGACCAACCAAAATAACTGACACAAATAATTCTAATACTAGTAACCAATGAATAACAATTTGGTTTCAGAGAAATCTGGGATCTAGGACTAGACAAAAACTTAAGGCTGTCTGAATTTCTTTGACATAGTGTACAATATCTATACACGAGGAGTCCACCCACTTGACGACACGTGGAGAAAGGCCTTGGGATGTGACATAAATCTAACCATCCTATCCCTACATACATAGTATAAAATAAAGTCGCTTTCTGTCGTCTGTATGTCTTTATGCTTAGACATAATTTCGTAACCAATTTTGATGGGTTTTTCAACAGATTTATTCAAGAAGGAGTTTTAAATATATTATATAAAAACTCAGTCTTTGCGAGAGCCACGTGCAAAAGCTAGATAATAATGAGTGCTAAAATTTTTCAGCATAGTATCACCGACTTCCTTGAAACCAGACTTTTTGAAGTATTGGTAAAAAAATAAGTCAAATAATTACGTTTGGTGGTTGATAGGTTGAACGAAACTTTACATAAAATACCAAAATTGCCCAGCAAAGTGACCAGTGCAATGTAACAATCTCTATTAATTCTTTCTGATATGAGTATGAGAAGGAATTCTAGGCACTGAGTGTTATCCTGGTTTCCGTATCTCTATAACATTGTAGTTATACATTTACGTATCTATCGAGGACTTTACCTCGGCCAAAGGTATCTTAAAAACAATTCAACATTAGCTTGATGGTGATGGTAGAAGCAAAAGAAGGGAAAAATCTTCAAAAATGACAAACCATTACAGAACAAAACGTCTCAGTAGATATAAAAGCAGGATAAGACACCGTCTCACGCATTCATTACTAAAATTCCGTTTAAAATTATAATTTACGAGTTCTTCATCCTTCCCTTTAATTCTTAGTTGTCTGCAATGGCGTACAAAGGGTACGGATACGTCCATATATATCTAACGTTTAGGTACACATGACTTTACAAAACCAGTATATTATGGTCTCGCTTCGGAGAATACTTCCGCATGTTCAATGGTCAGTTTATACTGGTTCAGTAGTTTGATATAATAGTTGTGTCTACACATCATATTGAGAGTGAAACTCTAGTATTGCATCCAGGACGGTGTCCCTTTGTAGGACTTATGTATAATTTTAAGTGTTAGAGAGCTATGCTTCGACACGAGAATGGGCCGGCTCGACCGGAGTGATACCAAGGCCTCACAGAAAACCTACGTGAAAAAACGCGTGCGTTGTGTTGTGTTTCGTTATGGGAGTGAGGTTATCAGAGGCCAAATTAAAATCTACCCAATCCCTGAATCTCCAACAATCCTCAAATTCCTAATCCCCAAAAGGCCGGTTATGCACTTGTAATGCCTCTGATCCAGGAGTCCATGAACGACGCCGATTGCTTACCATCAGATGATCCGTCTGCTCGTTTACCGGCTTATCCCATAAAAATAATAATAATGGAGTGCATAATGACGTTTTTGTAATTTTTGATGTTTTGTGTTTGTTGTAGTGTCGAAATGTTTTGTGGGGATAAAGCATTTTTGAAGGTATTCTAGATTTTTTGTAGGGGATTTGTGTGTGTATTAATTTGGGATGGTAGGTAATAATCTATGACAGATGAGTTTGTTGTTAATTCTGATTGAAAGAAAGAAAGAAAAACCATTTACATTTGCGCAGAACACATCATCATCATCAAAAGCCTATAAATGCCCACTGCTGACCAAAGACCTCTTCTCATACGAACAAGGTTTGAGCATTAATCACCACGTTAGCTCAATGCGGGGTGGCGATTTCAAACTCATAATTCGTAATTATAAGCTCAGGTTTCCTTACGACATTTTCCTTCACCATTTGTCATATTATAAGTCAAAAGCTACATTGGCTTTGTATAATCTTGACTAAAAACCTTCTTTAAGTACTTTCCCACACGTATTCTAGAGTGATTTATTATGATGGACTTTGAAATGAACTCAAAATAGTACCTAACTATACATACAAGCACTTGATACTTCTCTGAACAATCGTTCGAAGAACTAAAGCACTAATCCTATCTAGAATAACAAAATAATATCCACTAAATTAAAGCTAGCTAAATTGGAGATGTGAATTCCAATTTCCATATTTAATCTCCATTCTGTAGGCAAAGAAGCCGCAAATTACTTCAAAATTGCCATTGTAATATTATCCCTATTTACATGTAGACAATAGGTTGTATATTGTTTGTTTTATTTTTAGTTACTCAATAGAATTTAGGCACGTGTAAGTTATATTCTTTACATAAGAGGAATTTTGAACGTGTTTACTAGATTGAAGTGTTTTGATATATTTTTGGAGAGGGAACTAGGGAGGGTAGGTGTCCAACACTCCCACGCTTAGGATTGAAAAGGAGTACCTATGTAGGTGTCAAGATAGTTCATGGCTATTGGTAAATATGATATCATATAAGTAAGTGCCGTCAATTGATCGGTTGATTTCGGTCCCCAAAGTCAACTCAAAAAGTCACACATCGCATCGCAAGGCTTATTGTGAATTTAGTTATTTGTCAGAATTTTGTCAATCCACGATCAGTTTCAAGCGAGAACTGGAATTTATAACCACGGGTTTTACCAATAGCATCAATTGATAGATTATTATAAAAAATATAAGCACTACCTTTGAAACTAACACATGTACTTTTACAAAAGGTCTTTAACCCTAACCGAAGACCTCTTTGTAAAGAAGATGATTAATCTAACCTAACTTAATTCATTAAATCAAAACAATACCAGTTCAGCTGTCAACCTCCCCACCACCAAGCCATCGAAACAATACAAAGAATTAAAAATAAACTACAAAAGAAAAACCGAATTAAAAATGAATCGGTTTTCCATTAATAATATTACGGGCGAAGCATTTGTAAAAACGAGATACTCATAAACTTAACAGGTGGATTGGAAATACTGAATTTTTCAGCACAATACAGTTCCGAGCTGAAATTGTTCGAAATACCGAAAATGTTGCCGATAAAAATTGTTTTCCGTCGAATTTTTGTTCATTACAGCTGTGTTGTGTGGTGCAAGTGTGAAGAGCTACGCGAACCTGCTTTGTTTGAGTATAGCAAATATAATTTTCAAACATACGTTTCGTTTAACATAAAAATGTCACTCGAATATTTTAGAAAACAGCAAAGAACACAGCAGAAACGTTTGTTCTCAAAACTATTTTACAACAAACAGCACACCAGCGCTACTTTAAAAATAAAAATGCAATAAAAATTGAGGTATAAGGAGGTGACAACATGGTAAATACAATAATTTAATTCAATATCTTTAAACATTCTATGCATTTATTGAAAACGATCTTTCTGAAAAACAAAACGTATATTGTTTATACAACCCCTTTCTCTAGTGTCCTTTTAAAAATACTTAGTTATGAACTATGAACATGACAAATATCTTCTAACTTAGACCAAACTGCTTCAATACGAGAAAACCGAGCCCACGAATAAGTTTATTTCGACGACACTAATTGGAAGGACAGATAAGTGATTACCATTTTAATTGTTTTTCAAGTTTTGATTGAAGAAAGACCCAAGTTTGAGACATCAATCTATGTTGCTATGGTAATCGTGGAAAATACGGAAATACCTCCGACTGATGGATCCCTTTTAAGTTTACTGTCGAAATTATAAACGAATTTATCATTAACATTATGGCTAGTTTTTTTTATATTGTACATTATAATAATACAGCAATTTTAAATTGATTGAATGATATGGTTTATTTTTACATCTATCCGACGAGGTACATACGTCGATTAGTTTCGAGTTACACCGGGGCTTATAACCATCGTGGTCGTGCAGCCAACATATATAATTGTATAATCTTATTAATTTGAACGACTGCACGGTTGGTGCGGTGGCTGGGCAACCGGCTGCCGTGCAGCGTGCCGCGCGGGTTCGATTCCCACATGGAAAAACACTTAGTGTGATCCACAAATTGTTGTTTCGGATCTGGGCGTCATGTGTATGTGAATTTGTATGTTTGTAAACGCACCCACAACACAGAAGAAAATCCGGGAAGTGAAAAAGTGCGGGACAATGTTTTTTTTTTATAAAAAAATTGATATATTTTATAACAGATAAGTACTTATACAAATAGTAAGCTAAGCTTGGGATTCAAGACATTTATTCATGTCCCTGAGACGCGCCTTACCTAAGTGTTCCGGTGTTTTCATGGTTGTATCTACTGTAGATCCTGGCTTACTCTAGTTGCTTTGTTTTGGGAGGATGTGGCAGGCTAGTCCTTTTTCAAAAAAAATGACAACGTTTTTTGTTGATACTATCATTGAACTAATCATTGATAAATAAATATAAATCAACCCAAAAATAGAAACCACTACATTTACAATGCTAGAACCCTATTTTATAAATACAAAAGTTTAACACTCTTCCTACCTGAGTCTTAAGGTTTCAAATCAAACTAACAAGTACTAGAAATATCCCCTTTCTGTTTATATAATTCCCTTCAGGATAATATTTCAAATTGGTACCTATCCTAGACAGGTAAACAAACATTTATATTTGCTTACGTAAACTTCACTTTCTAGTAATACCAGTATTTCTGTATTTGACTTGCAAATTTCAAGTATTTGACGTTGAATTACTTAGAAACGTATTTATTGAACCTTATTTTTGTTAACATAAGGATCTGTTAAAGGGTTTGTCGCTAACGATATTAAATTTACCTATTCATCCAACATTTTATATTTGGTAATCGTTTACCTTCAGGCGAACCTTCAGTTTTGTTGCTATGACAATGGTATGTATAAAAAAATTAAAAACTTTTTTTATGGGATTTATCCCATAAAAAAAGTTTTTAATTTAAGCCAGTAAACGAGCAGACGGATCACCTGATGTTAAGCAATCGGCGTCGCCCATGGACACCTGGAACACCAGTGGCGTTACAAGTGTGGTACCGACCTTTAGGGTATTAGGAATTTTAGAATTGTTGGTGATTCAACGATTGAGAAGATTGGGTAAGGGGGGGGGGATTGTGCCTCCGGTAACCTCACTCACACGACGAAAGACAACGCAAATCATTTCACGTCGGTTTTCTGTAAGGCCTTGGTATCACGTAGTCGAATTCGTTGCCGGCCCATTCATATCAAAACATGGCTCTCGTAATCTTAAGCGAGTACAACCATTATACTAACTAGTCTTCCATTTGTATCATAAAACAAAAATGCTTTAAATTGGTTTAGTATAAAATTTTAACACATTTACGTTAATTAAGAAAATCTTACCATCTGTGGTGGTCTGATGGCTTTTTGAGGCGCGCGCGGAACGCAACGCGCCGTGTGATACTGACCGCCTTCTACATAGTTTATTTTACTCGACAGACGTGCTACATCGCTTAGCACCTGACGAGATAGTGGCCAAACGTCGGCACATCAAATATAAAAAATATCCTTGTACTTTTCTTTTTAATCCCAGCTTTGGGATTAATCAAACCAGAGTGCAGTTGCCAAGTGATGAATGTTTTGATATCAGTCCTTGGTTCTTGTATTGAAAATATATCTGACAAAGAATTATCGAATATGGCAAATGGCTAATTATTTCACTTAGTAGTTAAATCTCGTTAAATTGGTGATTACATATTTCTTTAAAGAAATGAAAGAAAGAAGTATGTAGGAATCGTAGTAATGGCGTTCCATAGTCTTTGTCTGCTCTCATGGAAGACAGGCGTGAAGATATGTATGTATGTATATTTATTTAAACATAAATAAATCGAATAAATTTCCTGATTAACGTTACTAATTAAAAACCAAAAATGATGTCACAAGATACACAACTTATTCTTTTAAAATCTGTTACAAGGTCGAAAAGCTAGCGTGGGCGACTTCCCGCGTACCCAGTCGAGCAAAGAAAGCATTAGCCTGGATGAATTAGCTTTAAATCTACAAAGGGGACAGATTAGGCCACTCCTCTTTACCTTCTTTACTAAATGCAAGACTTCCTTTTATTCTTTTTTCTTTTCACTCATTTACTGTGAACAAAGTAATTGTCTTTACAATTGGATATTAATACTACACAGCTATGTAAAACGATTCAATTTTTTATACTTTAAGAGGATGATTTTTTATTGCTTGTTCTATGATATTTAGTGTATAACCTATTTTGACTGCCTCATTGGCCGAGAGGTCGTAAGTGCGACTGTCGGACAAGGGGTCTCGGGTTCGATTCCCGGGATGGACAAAGTATTCCTGGGTATTTTTTAATCTTAATAGTGGCACAGAGTCTGGAAATGTGCCCGGTATATAACATTAGGCTCACCCCCTATAATATGGGACTTATAGTATAAATAGTGAAAAGTGGGTGTTACATTGTACAGTGGCATTAAGTGACGTAATGTGCAACTCTGTCTACTACTTCGGAGATAAAAGGCGTGATGTTATGTTTATATCTAATATTTTTTCTCATGTCCTATTATAATCCCTATGATATTTAATTGTCTATAATGTTAATATCACCCCTGCACTAAGTGTACATACATAATTCTAAAAAACAAGGTTTTCTGTTCACTTTAAAGATGTTCAACAAGCCCACTATGTTATTGTTATTATACACATGAACTAATAAAGTTGTCAGTTCAATTAATTTTAATTGATTGAGGTAGGTAATAGGTGAAACTAAATTATAATCTGACATTTCTTAAACTTTTGGGTCGTTAGTAAACATCAATCAATTATTGAAAATGATGAGGGACACACTGATCTCATTTTAATTATAGGAAAGATTCTTTTCCACCACATATCTAATCTTTTTTTCTTTTTTCTCTTCTATTAACCTCTGGTACTTCGGAGCGTAGATCTACGCGAGACATAATGCGTTTTCTATTGTATCCTAAATACTGACATATCTTATGATTTATTTCGTTGCAAGACAGTCATGTCTCTGAAACGAACCGAACTTCATTGTTCTGGTGTTTTCATGGTTGTGTCTACTGTAGATCCTGACCTACAGGAGTTGCAGCGGTCATCGGAGGCAGAGGCGGACTTGTCCCATTAAAAAATTCTACTCCTTAATTTTCGAACACTTCATCAAGCTTTCCTCAAATATGTCATAGACACGTGTTGTCAATGTACAGATGTCTATTAGAATAATTTTACTATCCATTTCATGAACCTCGTACTTGGCAGTAACCCCTTATAACCTGTCGACAAAACAATCATATTTAATCAGAGAGAAAAAAATATGTCCATGTTTTAATATTTCACGCCTGTCACGGCTTGTCCAAAAGTATCCCGACCCACGCCACTCGCTATCCGCAGATTAACCGCCGAGGTCGACCACCAATCTCTAGAGACCACAGCTAAAAAAATGCCCAAAAACTTTTTTAACTTACCTTTTTCGCAGTTCACGTAAAACTACTAAAATAAACCGCATTTTAACGATCCACTATGAAATAGAGCTCGGTGTATTTTTTTTTTGTAGTTTTTTTTTCTTTTTTTGAATTACGATCGTAGTTTTGTAGTTCGGGTTTTAGGCACAATTTTTGATTACTCTACTGTGGGCTATGTCCCGAACGAATTTTGCCGATAGGAAGAACAGCTTTCCTACGAATGTCTCGTTTTGAGATCATACTTATAAATGTAAAAGTTTGTGTTTGTATGTTTGTCACTAAATCACTTGAATCAAATGAAATTTGGAACAGAGGTAGATTACCTATGTCCTGGAATGACACATGGGCTACATTTTATGCCACGGGAACGCGAGTGAATCCGTGGGCAGAAACTAGTCTATAATAAATCTATAAGATTTACTGAATGTTCAATTTGTCGCTAATGTCGGCAGATGATTTTCTAAAACAAAATGAACAAAATGAACATTATTTTGTTCACACGACAATGTCAAACAGTGTTGAGTCGTCATGACTGCACGGTTAGTGCGGTGGCTGGGCAACCGGCTGCAGAACAATGTGTCGCGGGTTCGATTTCCGCACGGAACAAAACTTTGGGTGATCCACAAATTATTCTTTCGGGTCTGGGTATCATGTGTATGTGAACTTGTATGTTTGTAAACGCACCCACGACACAGGAGAAAATCCTAGTGTGGGGCAACGTTTTATCTCTCTCTCACATATGAGATTTTTAACAATAATGCTAATGAAAAATTACTGTTCGTTGATAAAAAATGGCAATCAAGTTTGTATTGAAGTTAGATGATTAGTGTCTATCTATTATCCAAGTAATACATTATTAAATAAATTCCTCATTATAATAAAATCCATCAACATTTACAAAATAAATAAATTAAATTCCAAAGATTGTAAGTAATTTAGAAAAGAACAAACAAGCGTTTGATAAAAACAAAAAACAACAAGCGAGGCTCAAATTTTTCCATGTTTGTCCTTGAACTTGAAAAGGCGGCAAATTTGTCTCATCAGCCGCCATGTTAGTTTTTATTGGGGTTCCTTGAGCAAGATATAAAAACTTGTGCTTATAAAATGATAGTTTAGGATGAATATAGCCTTGTTTGACGAGGGCAAGAATTGAATTATGCTAATGTGGTGTTAGAATATTTTTATGAAGGGACACGTTCCGTAGAGGTTTATAGACTTTGTAAATCGATTGCTTTATATTCATGATACTTTTGATATAATTCGTAGTGACTTGAAGCTGAAGTCTATATTCTGCTATCATCGATGGTTTCGTAGTAAAATGTAGTGAAATTTCAAATTCAATATGCAATAGGGTAGATGCCTAATTTTTACTTTAACATCTGTCTGGTAGATTATTTTAAATCATTAGACACGTATTTTTTATTTTCTTACAGAAACGAATACTTTCGACGATATATTGATTTAAAATGTCGCGTGACGTCACTTCTATGTACATTCTATACGTTTTACGTTTTAGCCCCCACTCCTAAACTTTTAATAATTTTATCTAAATATTATTTTATTATACGACAAAATAAAAAAATACATGTCTAATACTTTTTTATTACTTAACATACGGATTAATTAGATTTTTAATTTTCATACCCTGTCATCATCCTTATTCTAGTAGTGCGATATAATATTATCTTTGCATACTGTCTAATTATTATAAGAGTTATTATGTAATTTGTACCAATAGGCACAATTAAAAGCAAGAACGCTATTTCATAGTTTCATGATTATACGTAACAATAATGAAAAGTAATTAATTTTATAATTATTATTTTTTTACATTCATAACTGCTAACATTTCCATGACATAAAAGGCAGATTTCTTAATCTGGTGAATTTCACCAGACCAGGCACCTAAGTCAATATGGACTAGTTCATTTTGAACCTAACAATAAACAAACAACACGACTGAAATTATATTTACTCGTAATGAAATTTTGGCACGCTCCCTAATGATCTTTTCACCGTCTCTTCAAAGTTCAATGAACCCGGCAACAATAAAATTGTGGACCAATATAAAACATTCGCACCTATGAGTAGTTGAGTACTGATATATACATATAAAAGCACTAGTACTCATATAACATTTAGGTTTGTTTCATTCGTTATTCCATATTTGACATTGAATAATTAAATAACATCTGATTGTAAAATTAAAAGCAAAACCTTGAGATTAAAAAAAAATTAAACAAAAAGAGATTGGAGCACAATTTTAAGTTCTCCTTTACATCAAATAAGTATCGTATTGTGTAAAATAAAAAAAGATGGAAGAAACTAATAAAAATAACATCACTATTTTCAGTAACAACACCATCTAGTTAATCTAAATTGCTACCTTAAACTCTAGGTAAAACGAACGATTTCACTTCAACGGCTAGATCCCACGTAAACATAAAACACCGCATATTTTTATTAATTTTTGCTCCACTCCGACGAAATGATATGTTCGCAACGGCTCGATCCGCACTTGCTATACCGGGGGCTGATAAATTAAATTTCGCAACGAACTGACGGCCGAAGCGATAAACGAAATAACACACTGCCACAGTTGGACAACCCACTGTACTGGCTGCAGTTTTGCGTGCAAATATCTTTGGACTTCCATTCTTTTTGTTTTTAGCAGGGTGATTTAATGGACTGCCCGCTGGAGTGGTAACTGCACTGTTTTTGGTCACGAATTTTACTCCACACTACCCAGTTTTGCGGCCAATTTGTGTTCGTTCCTAGTTACTACTTCCAAACCATGATATGCAAAAGATTTCCCGAAGCTAAACTAAGGTAATTGAACGGCAATCAATTATGCGAGCTAAACTTGCAACAAATTGCAACTCGATTTTTGAATCGAGTTTGAAATGCGAATACGAATCGGGAAATTGAGCTACATTAGAGCAATTTCACTCAAGCGCCCGAAATGCGTGCGTGATTTGGGCGATAATTCGCTGCTGATGGCTTTTGCAAATGGAACGGTGTAAACTTTAACTCAGGTAGGATTTAGCAAACTTCTTCTTCTATATTGTGATTACTGTTTTAATCTGTAATTGCCAGCCATATTCAGGAAAGCTAAATTAGTACCTAAAGATGTTAAACATCTTTTCGTAATGGTAACCGAATTGTATAAAATTCACATTAGTTGCCAAAGCTTCCGTGTCTAAGAATGAGACAATTTAGAAATGAGCAATTAGTTTGTCGTGATATGGTCGTTCCAGAACTATTCGCATTTATCTAGATAACCAGATCATAACTTTGTACTACATTTCTTCCCAGATTCAGTAACTTTAGCCGAAATTGTATATAGGTAGTTTTCAAGACACGTGGAAAAAACTTTAGGTTCAAGGTCTCTCGTTGGACCCATTTCATAAAATATACCAAAGCATTATCTTTAAGTATTCTAGTCCTCAAGAATCCTTTAACGGTCGGAATATTCCGGTGCCCTCGTCATTCTTAATACTTTCCTGTCTTCAGAACTATTCTTTTGTGTCCTAGCTCATAAAAAGTGTCTCATGACAAACGACCCAAAGGTGTAAGTTCTACCAGGTCGCCGCCGCCGCCGCCGTGAAATAATAAATTGTCGCAAACACAAACTTAATAAAGCAGTATTTATAAGAAAAATTGCTTCTTTTATATTTCTGAAGACACACAATGGAAAGATTTCTGATTCTTCTCGCTCGAGGCTGAATACTGAGGGGAATCAATTTATTGGCTTGAACAACATGGTAGGTACTAATAATACTGATATTATAATAACATTGTTATAGATGTTGCTACAAGGGCAACCTCGATATTATATAAAGGTTATTTTTTATATTACAAACTTTCGGATCGTTTGTATAGCTATTCTCTTCATATTGAGAAAATTTCACAGAATATTGCTATTGAAATTATGCGCATGTAGTTTTAACTTATTTTGAGAATTTATATAAAGCTGTGCCAGACTGTAGCTAACATAACATTTTTTGTATCAATTTTTAATTAGTTTTATCGTGTACCAATATTATCAACGAAGAAAACTTTTAGGTTTTAAATTCTAATTACTAACGTTTTAAGTATTTAAATCTAGATTTTAAAAATATGTACAGACATGTTTACATCACTATTCTATTAGTTTTTTTTAATAGTATAAGCCGGTAAACGAGCCGGACGGATCACCTGATGGTAAGCAATCGGCGCCGCCCATGGACACTCGAAAAACACCAAGGCGTTACAAGTGCGTTACCGGCCTTTTGGGAATTAGGAATTTGAGGATTGTGGAGGATTCGGGGATTCGGGACTAGGGAGAGGGGTAATTGAGCCTCCAGTAACCTCACTAACACGACGAAACGCAACGCAAGCGTTGTTTCACGTCGCTTTTCTGTAAGAATGTGGTATCACTTCGGTCGTGCCGGCCCATTCGTGCGAAGCATGAGAGCCATGCTTAAGTTACTCGTTACTCAAATCATTGTAAACATTTTCGTAAGCTCACGTTTTTGTAAATGCTACGTTTTGTCTTCATATCACACCAAACTCTAATCTTCTAGGAAGACCATTGTCCCTTTATCCTGGGTGGGTGCAGTAAAGGAAAATATTTATTTTCGACACCATCAGCCGAATTAACGCGAATGGCCGGCTTATCGGCATCATCAGTAACATTTGGTACATTTCTACTTTGATACGTGCCCATTCGTAAAATGGAGGCTTTAATTAAGCCTTTATTGCCTCCGAATCGATTGCTATCATTTGCATATGAATGTTTTTGTTTACGTGAAAATGTTGAACGATTATTTTGTTTTCATCTGCTTTTTTTGGTTTGTTTCATTGGATTTGTAATTGCTAATATTAGTTGGTCCTAGGATAGTGCCTAGAGAAGTTATAAATGGGACTGTCTGTAGAAGGCGCCCTAGACGGATTTATTATATTGACTCGATCGGCGATATATCAAAGAAGCGCCAAATCAGAAATACCCTTAACCAACGAGCATGCATGAGAAGACTGATGACTATTGGTGAAGCGAAAGAGGTAAGAATAGTACCAATTGGCGTTCCATATAGTGTCTACCTAACCAGATGTGCGGCTATGTATGTATATATGCAATTACGTGTTTTGTATTTTTTACACAAAGCACTACATGATTACATACAATATTATGGTACATAATTCAACTTAGAACATTGGGTAGTGTTATACAACAAATAATAATGTATTTTGGAGTTGTGAATCTGCACCCGATACGTGATTCTATTCGGACATGTTGAATTCAGGTTCACCGAAGACATGAGTATTGGTTTCATTTAATCCGTTTACAACATGTTGTATGTTCGATTCCAGTGCTAAGGTCTGACCGTTTGTTACATCCGTACTGTTATCCTGTAGCTTCATGTTAGACTACGTTAGTTTCAGATTGGTTTACAATATACTGGTTTCAATTTGCAGTACACAAACATACACAAGTCTTTTGTGTGTGAATTGTACGAAATTCTTTTCATATTCGATGTTCGGTTTGTGAAGAGCAACTTGAGGTTTGATTTTTAAATTTTAAATTATAATTGGGCCTCCGAGAACCTCATAGACACGACGGAACACAACGCAAGCGTTGTTTCACGTCAGTTTTCTGTGAGGCCGTCAATCCGGTCGAGCCGGCCCCCGAAGCATGGCTCTCCCACACTTTGTGTTTCATCAATTATTATCTTGACTGCACGGTTGGTGCGGTGGATGG
This sequence comes from Spodoptera littoralis, assembly GCA_902850265.1. Lineage (NCBI taxonomy): Eukaryota > Metazoa > Arthropoda > Insecta > Lepidoptera > Noctuidae > Spodoptera > Spodoptera littoralis. The sequence goes on from LR824544.2 coordinate 12,468,123, forward strand.
GCAACCGGCTGCCGTGCAATGTGTCGCTAGTTCGATTCCCGCACCGAACAACACTTTGTGTGATCTATAAATTGTTGTTTCGGGTCTGGGTGTCATTGTATATGAACTTGTATGTTTGTAAATGCACCCACGACACAAGAAGAAATCCTAGTATTTGCCTAGTGGCAACTTTTTTTTTTAAATATCGATTCATCTTGGTCTATCATGGTGTCTATGCTCATTACAAACTCGATATTACAAATTGGTTATGTTGTGGAAATGTTAGGTATATAATTTTAGCTTGGTACTAAACGTTCCTATTCTAACGCACATCTGTTTCTATATCACCTATTTTATTACCACTTACTGGGTCATGACCTGAGTCATGTTATTAATTAGTCTATACAAAATATAGGGCAACCTTGACAATTCTAAGCGTGACGTGTAATAATTAACCCACTGGGTAATTGGACAATTTTAGTCAGTAATTACCCCTTAGAATGGAAGTTTCTAGATTTGGCAGTTATTAGAAAATTAATGTAAATTTGTAAACATATTACGTTGAAGGGTTTCGGGGAGATATAAATAGTAAATAAATGATTTTCTATGATGCTTGAGTTAGTTGCTAGCTGGGATATTAATTTGAAGCCAATTCTAGAATTTTCGAGCATTATTTTGTTATGATTGACGCTTTCCTGAAATATTGCGAGGGCTTCATCTAGTTTTCTTAGAATTTGTTGCTCTGTAAATTATTATTCTTTATTTACTTTAGTTTGCTTGACATAGCAACAGTGTATACACACATTCATTATCTACGAATGAAATATTTATCTTTTTTATAATAATGATCGTGAAACATACTAAATTAACTAAAATTACGGGTTACTCACGTGAAACTCAGTGAGATACGCGACGTCACCGCGACCGCGCACGCTGCTCATGAGGAAGAACCCCTCTGTGGTTCGAAACTATTAGATTTTTTATCAGTATATTCACGTGAGTAACCCGTGATTTGAGTTAATGAAATATATATCATTTTTTTATTTCATTGTTATTTTTGGGTATTATTATTGCTCTTCAGCAGCAATGAAAGGGCAGTCTGTGAATGAACACAAAATGAAAGGCGATTTTAAATAACATATGGGGACAATAAATTACTAACACCAAACGAAAAAATCCCCTTTCAATCACGCTCAACTGATTTCCTTTACAAAACATACTTAAAACTAGCATACATCCCGAAACACAAGCATGTAAAACAATTTAGGTTTCAAACTCTAAAATACAAGTTTCCAAAGTTCCCAAACATTCCTCTAAAACCGCTAACGTACGGCGATCCATTGACCGCTAGGAACCATAAATTACCGTCTATACGTTAAGGCTTAAAATGCCTTGTAAATCACCTTCGACAAGTTTTCAGTTTGTGAATAATATATCTGAGTAACTGCAGGGCATTTTTCTCTCTAAATGCTGTGTGAACATTTGTTTTGTGCTAGGGTTATTTAAAGTTTTTCAATTTGTTTGACTGTTGTAGTTGGCGACTGATGAGCATAGGGGATTGGGAGTCAACCACTGGGGAGTAAAATGCATAATGTTTAGGTGTTTTTTCTCTTTTGATATTAACAACAATATCCATTAGAGTAAATTTAAAAAAAAACGGGTGCTGCCGTACTATGTTGTGGTGTAAGTATAACATTTTTTTTTTCAATTGATCATTGTACCACTTTTGAATTTGCCCGAAGCTTATGACTTGAATTGAATTTAATTAGTCGTACTCAATAATTAATCAATCAGTCATTTGAACCAACGAAGCAGTATTAACATAACTTAAAAACCTTTTTAAATAACGTAACATAACATCACGCCTTTCATCCCCGAAGGGTCGGGCAGAGGTGCACATTACGGCACGTAATGTCACTGTACAATGTAACACCCACTTTTCACTATTTATGTTATGAGTCCCATGTAACAGGGGGTGAGCCTACTGCCACATACTAGACACAATTCCAGACTCCGTGCTACTGCTGAGATTTTTTTTAAGCACCGTAGTACGTTGCCCTACCCGGGAATCGAACCCGAGACCTTACCCGGCAGTCGCAACTGCAATCACTCGGCCAACGTGGCAGTCAGTATTTAAATAACTTCTACCAAAATAAATTTCACCAAACCTTTGTACTAGCCTTTTTTTGTGGGGGGAAAATCATCCAATGGCTTCTCCCGCCCGGATGAGGTGAGAGGGAATGTCAGACTCTTACTGACTAAAAACCAACCCGTTCCTACTCCTGCACTTCGAGCCGGAGCCCCGGCAACCCGTTAAGTTTTCCGCAGCTCCGTATCGGCATCAGCCCTATTGGGCCCCATCTGTGGTGGTCTGATGGACCTTTGTTCGTACGTACACCTAAGTATCGTTTACGTATACGAAATTTCGAAAACAAAACAAGATTTACGTTCACACCGGTCCAAAAACAAAGCAATATGGGAGTTCACAAATCAACATGGACTGTTTACAAACATACCACTATTAGTTCCAAAAACTTCAAGTAACAACTTAAGAAGAAAACGATAAAATTCTAGTGTTAGTGCCTGAGTTTATCTGTTCTTTCAAGTTGTTGTTACGGGGTGAGCAAAGTGCCAAGTACTGGATTGTAAATCGTATTAAGTGCATCTTAGAATATATTTTTGGTTAAGTTACGTTGGGTGGTGTCAGTTTTGTAGTGTCTCCAAAGTACTACTTTTTTTTATGGCTGAGCCGGTAAGCGAGCAGACGGATCACCTGATGGTAAGCAATCGGCGTCGCCCATGGACACCTGGAACACCAGAGGCGTTACAAGTGCGTTACCGGCTTTTGAGGATTAGGAATATGGGCCTCCGGTAACCTCACTCACACGACGAAACACAACGCAAGCGTTGCTTCACATCACTCCGGTCGAGCCGGCACATTCATGCCGATGCATGGCTCTCCCACACTTAATGACTTACATAAAAGACGCCATCGCAAAAGGACTTGGGAGCAACGGTTTATAGATGTGTCAATCCACTTAATAATGTTGTTTTGAATACACATCATACATATATTAACAGCCTTTAAATGTCCAGTGCTGAGCAAAGCCTCTACTCACACTCAGAAGGTTTGAGCATTAACTCGTCGAGTACCGTATTTATAGACACAATTAAAGAACAATAGGTTGCGGTCACCGGTGACCGCTTGGTGTTTGAGTTTAATTACTGGTTGGTGATTTCAAATCTATTTTGAATATATAGTAAAATATACTGTTAGAGATGGATTTGGTATTAAACAAAATATAGTCATAGGCAAAAAATGTAATACTAATAGATTATTAATTTTTTTTTAAATTATCTTTTAGTACATTTCATTTTACTAACATTTTTTTTTTCTTAAAAAAAGAATGATGTAATTATTTTTAATATATCTTTCAAAAGTAGGTAATTGTTTTAAGAGCCTTTTTAAACAAACAAATTGAAATGTGTCTAATATAAAACAAACGCTTTTACTACGATAGGCTGCCTATTACACCAAAGCGTTATTATTATTGAGTCTGTTTACTGAAAATATGTACCTAAATAAAGTTTCACTGTTTATAGAAAGGTAAACGAACCAAGAAAGATGAAATCACTGTTAATCTATCATAGTAAGAATAATTTGTGCTGTAAATAAAAATATTTATCTGATCTGTCGCAAAACTATGGGAACAAATCACTAAAATACAATAAAATATTATCCAAATCAATATATAGAAACTGTAGATTTTGTGAGCGAATCCGTGGGCATTGTTAGTCAATATATGTATGAAACAACATGAAGTAATACAAAATAATATGAGTTCCTTACTTTCCTCTTTGAAGGGGAAAAGTCATCCAATGACTTCTCCCGCTCGGTTGAAGAGAGGAAGTGTCAGACTCTTACTGACTAAAAACCGCCCCGTTCCTACTCCTGCACTTTGAACCGGAGCCCCGGCAACCCGTTAAGCCCTCCACGGCTCCGTATGTGTTCCTTGCTTAGGAAACGCATTTTGAACAATATCGAAAAGTTAGACAAAAAATCTCAGAAATGTGAACTCATTTATCGATCAGTATTACAATCCGGTGTGAACGTGGGCTCGGTATCCGTCGGTATTAATTTATTAAACAGGTATAGTCTGCGGCCATTCCCCCGGGACGCTGCCCGATGCAACAATGACAGCTATGTTTTAATTATAGAGAGTGATCTTCGTAATAAACGTTTAATATTATCTCTTGTTTGGGATTCATATTTAATATGAATCCATAGCATAATAACATCACACTTTTTATCCTCGAAGGAGTAGGTAAGAAGAGGTGCACATTACGGCACTTAATGCTACTGTTTACTTTTCACTATTTATGTTGTGAGTCACATGTAAAAGGGGGTGATCCTATTGCCATATATCGGGTACAAATCCAAATTCCGTCCTACTATTGATTATATGGTTATGTCTGCTAAAATAACCTCAAAGCCTATGAAGGTCATTTTGGAAACGTCTCAAGGTTTTTGACAACCTTACAGATAGTCAACATAACAAGTCACACTGACCAATCGATTATATAAATGAGTGTCATATCCAGTACCTATGTTTTACCACAAATATAATATTTTATAGTTTTAGGGCGAAGCAGAAAAAGTTGTAAAAGATGTGATAATTGTCTAGGATAGGATAGAATATTTTTTTATAGGATAAGTCGGCCTACGAGCAGAAGGATCGCCTGTTCGTAAGCAATCTGCGTCGCCCGTGGACACTTAGAATATCAGAGGCATTACCACCAGAGACTTTTTGAGAATTAGGTTTTTGAGGATTGTGGGGGATTTGGAGATTGAAGAGACTGGGGAAGGACGGAGGGTAATTGGGCTTCGTGGTAATTGGAGGGCAATTATCCTAATCATAATCTGTTCTTGCACCCGCTGATTACTTTCTCTGCATCACCCAAGGGTCAGACTGGTAAAAAATGCCTGCGGCATTAAGTCCACCCATGTGCTTGTTTATGTGCATAAAGCTTTTTAAATAAAAAAAAAATAATCATTCTGTTAACTATTCTCGGGAAAATTGGAAATCAAATATAAATAAAATACATACATACTCTTATAAAATCGATACGCTACCATGAAAAAGAAAATCCTGACATTGTAACAGATTCCGGAATTTTATTTATCATTTTCGAAAACCAATAATACAAGAAACTTCACATCGCCATCCATATTTATCCGCATCCAACATCCGGCTATTTACATATTTATCATATCGTCGACAAAAAAGGGATGCCGTCTAAAAACCGTGAGATATGTTAGCATTTACATATTTATATAAAAAAGATGTTTTCAATTTTCCTTCTTGCTTTTATTTATTCGAGTTTTTTCTTGCCCTTGCTGTGGAAATGAGAAAATTTGGGTGGAAGCGTACATTTCTCAAACCGCATTAGTCAGGAGGAATTGGATTCAGGAAATTTTACGAGTAATTGGCATGTTTTGATGTAAATAAATAAGTCTAACCTTTTGGGAAACAACGGGTGGTGTAAATGAGGTTTTTTTTATATTCCATGGGCCATCGTTTGGCCATTATCTCCTCTGAAAGTCATATTCTTGCTAGCTTCTGCCAGCGGCATCGCTCGCGTACCTGTAGGATAAAAAGTGGCCGTGTTTTTCCAGATCACAGTCTACCCCTGTTTCAAATTTTATCTCGATCCCTTCAGCTGTTTTGACCGTGAAAGAGTAACAAACATACAATCAAACACACATACATACTTTTGCATTTATAATATTAGTAAGAAGTAGCATTTCTTGGGTACTGTATGCGTATCTATGTAAGCTAAACAAAAGGGGAAAAATAGTTTTAATTTATATTTTTAGGTATACAAAGACCTAAAATTCAGGTTTAAGTATACTGAAATAGATTGATGATGATATCTCTTCCTAATTTTACATCAAACTTCTGCAACAACAATTTATCTTTTGATCTTTAAAACCGACAAAATCCAATAGAGCTTTCCACGGCAATCACCCTAACAAAACTTACCGACCTTAAAGCCAGTATTATTTAGAAAATGCTGTATTCTCCTTCGACATTACAAACAAAGTTGTATCATGTAACATACCCTTATTAGGCTCGCGAGGTATACGAGAATGCCCTAGGGGCCAACCTGCGTCTGAAATATCAGCCAACTGAGATTGTGTCTTCTAATTATTTTCTTCTCTTCGTCCAAAATGTTCGCATAAACTTTGGTTGTCATGACAACGTGTTTGTTAGTAATTTGAGGAAATGTCTTTATAGGTTGTTTGTTATGGTATTGTGTTACTTCAACTCCTTTCAACTCTGATGCCAGTAAAGTACTTATTGTTTTAATTTAAACTTTAGTAGCTTAAGATAAGTTCAAATTTATTTAGAACAGTGTGTTTCTTATTAAAGCTTTTCGTTGATTAAGAGGTATATAAGAATCTTCTCGTCATGGAAGACAGGCGTGAGGTTATGTATGTACATAAAACATCATATATACATGACGCTCAAACCATCATATATACATATATATGATGGTTTGAGCATTTTATAATGCAACTTTAAATCAAGTTGAGATTTATCAACATTTTGAAATTTAAAAGTTTAGTGTGTACCATAGTTTCCTAACCTCTACTAAAAATAGTCAAAACCATTATTACAGTTGCCACAGTTTAAGACTAATTGAATATGTTACTATAAAAGTAATTGAACATGTATCTAAGACAAGTACAATCTCGAAACGACTGTACTGACATCATTAAAGTCCATTTTCCTATGAACTAAACAAAACAACAAAGCCAAAACAAAGAAATTAAACGCAAAAGCGTTTCAGTTGATTTGCAAAGCGATATTGTAGCAGAAGGAAGTTTTCTCAAGTGGAAAAATACCCTCGATGAGTGGGAAGTGGGTCAGTAATTGGCAGATTCAGGGAAACATTTTGTAGCCTACTTTTTATAGCATAGGGTGGCCAAGGAGCAGAGGGATCATCTGATAGATATACGCAATATTAAAGGAGATATAAGTGCATTGGCACCCTTCTGCGTATTAGGGTTTTGAGGATTGCGAAATTAAGAATAGAGCGGAGGGAGGAAGATTGTATCTCAAGTGATTTCACTCACACGTTGGAACACCAAGCAAAGGCTATTTTACAAGCTTCTTCTTCTCCTCTTATAATATCTTCTGATTTACTTCGTTGCGGGAACCAAGACAGTTAATACACATGTCCCTGGAACGCGCCGGACATCAGTGTTCCGGTGTTTTCATGGTGGTTGGTTTTCATCTAGTATAGATATCTGCTTACAGGAGTTGCAGCGGTTTTAGGAGGTTGTGGCGGGCTTGTCCCATAAAAAAAGTTGGTTTTCTGAGAGGCCGTATGATTCTGGTCGAGCCAGCGCATTCGTGGCAAAGCATGTATTCCAGAAGACATAGTCGTTTACCGGAGCTCCGGCTCCAATTAGGTTTTAGCCAGTAAGAGTCTGACACTTTCACTCGCCTTACCCAAGGCGTGAGAACCGTTGGACGGCTATCCCTCCTCAAAAAGAGTGAAAATATTTTGGAGCCAAGTTTACCTTCTGTCTGCCTAAGGAAACAAGGGAACAAGAATGGATGATGACTGTTACATTTACCCTGCGAAACGATGTGTCATGACGGGGTATACTTTTGTTGTTTTGTATATAATAAATAATTGCTTTTGGGGACGAATTTGTTTTTGTCTGTATTGTCATTGTCTGGTTGTCGAGTGTTGTTGGGGTTTGAACTTTGGGTTTCATAAAATATTGTGGGGGTTTCTTCAAATTCAACATTACAATTGCTTAAGATAGACTAAGTGACTTTTTTAAAATTGTTTCGTGGTTATGCGGCCAATCACATTTATCGATACTTAATTGACCTTTATACATGAGTGTATCTAATTATAATTCTTTTATTAAAATATCTTGGATTCAAACAAAGACTTCTTAAACAGTCATTTTATTTCCAATCTAAGTTATTTCTCCTGTGTCGTGGGTGCGTTTACTCAGACCCAGCACAACAATCTGTGGATCACACAAAGAGTTGTTCCGTGTGTATCGAACCCGCGACACGTTGCGCGGCAGTCAGTTGCCCAACCATCGCGCCAACCGTGCAGTCAAATAAAGATATGTGTATGCAAAAATAATGTTCTTCTTTTCTGAAAAGCCTTAGCATAATCGCGTAATTTCCCTACCACGCAAAATGAAATCCGCGGAATATCATACCCACTTATGGAATTTAACTTAAAACTAACATAGTAAAAGTAGCTTAATAATGCGAGAATAACTTTACACCAGAATTTCATCCAGAAAGTCCAAAATGCATTCTGGAATGTATTACAGGTACTGAGGTACGGCAAACTGCTGAAGTTTGTCCACAACTGCATCTAGTGGCTACACAAGGACTCGTGTGAGCAAAATGAGAATTTTTGATTTAATACTTAGTAATATAACCTACGTAGAAAGTTGATGGTTCAAATTTTTAACTGTGGCCATGCTTCGACACGAATAGGCCAGCTCAACCGGAGTGATACCACGGCCTCACAGAAAATCGACGTGAAGCAACTCTTGCGTTGTGTTTCGTCGTGTGAGCGACCTTACTCACATTAAAGGCCCAATTACCCTTCCCTTCCTCAATCTCCCCAATCCCTGTATCCCCAACGATCCTCAAACTCCTAATCCCCAAAAAGCAGGTAACGCACTTGTAACGCCTCTGGTGTTCCAGGTGTCCATGGGCGACGCCGATTGCTTACCATCAGGTGATCCGTCTGCTCGTATACCGGCTTATGCCATACAACAAAAAAAAATACGGAAATGTAGAAGATAAGATCTCATTAACACGGTTAACGCTTTGGGGGTCAATATTGGCCGATTTTATTGGAGGATTTGACTTCAACACTTTTTTAATGACAGACAAAAGCTTAAAAAAAGTTATAGTTATAAGCTGTAATAAACGTTGTCTACGTTGACCTGTCTTGTTTGCCTAAACTTTAAACAAATTCTTCGCTAGACCTTCAGATTGAATAAGTTTTTATAATAACTATCGAGAGACATACCGAATTAACTAAAAATCGCGGATTAGGCCGCGCGATACCGCGACCACGCAAGCTGTTTATGAGGAAGAGCCCCTTTGTGGCTCAAAACTAGTAGCCGTAGTAACCCGCGATTTTTAGTTAAATGTCATAAGGTTCAATAAACCTTAAAAATTAGTCTACTTATTGAAATTGCATCATAATTTCATAGTTTAGAATAAGAGCATTCTAATACTCTCTACTCTTTTGAAGTTTAAACAGACATTCATAATCAAAAACAGTCCCCATTTAAAAAGTAAATAATAAAATTTATGACTCAGAAGCTACAAATTTCAAGGTATGTTAGTTTATAGTACTTAACAATCTACGTCAATTTCGGGAATACTGGCATCAAAATGAGAAAGCCTCTCAAAACCCATGAAACTACATAATATTATTATCCAGAGACAAATCCCATTGGACTTATCCCTTGCTTAACCGAGCTAATAATACCCTGTGAGGTATCCCATGCACCCCATAAATCTACCATAATTAATATCCTGTTTCCACTCTGAATAGATATGATGTATGTTCAGCCGTTTGCGTTTGTAGACCACTTTTTGTCTTCGCCCTTAATGGCAGAGTGTAATGATACAGGCTGCACGCGATTGTACAAAAAATGAAAGGGGTGTGTCTAAAAATGTATCTGAGGTTTGGATTGTGGAGGTAGATACTTTATTTTGTGAGTATTTTAGTCTCATTGTTTTTTTTTTGCCTTGTTGACCGAGTGGTCGCAAGTGCGAAGTATGTTACATAGTATAGTGATAGTAAGTGCCCTAATGTGCACCTCTGCCTACCCCTTCGGGTATGAACTATTTTTTTAAACGTTGCCCCACACTAGGATTTATTCCTGTGTCGTGAGTGCGTTTACAAACATACAAGGTCACATACACATGACACCCAGACTCGAAACCGCGACACGTTGCGTGGCAGCCGGTTGCCCAGCCAACGCACTAACCATGTCGTCATCGTAATGAGACATGCAAATGGATGAGGTGACTAATTTAATGACAAAGAAGTGGACAACGTAACTGACTAAAAGCCATTTCTAATTAATAATCTGCCAGTATACTTATTGGGTACAGATTATTCTAACTTAGTCATTTTAGTTTAAGGAGATAAGTCAAAAATTTTTCTTCACAAAATATCAATACTAAGAAATACCTCTCGCATTTTCTTTACTTAATCCCAACAAATTCGAATTTAAGACGAAGCGAACATTCTTTAAGAGCATTACAAATAGAGATAAACTCAAAAACAAGTCATTGACACTCATTTATATATCTACATCCATTGATTTACATCAGTAACGAGAGTCCTCGTAAAAATCTCAAGGTATCTCGTAAAATACGGGCTTGTATGTATCATATTTACGAGTGCTTGAGTGTCATAACAAATGGCTGAAATTACACAGAAAAAGAAACATTTGAACATAAAATTATGAATTAAAAACTAAAAAAAAACAGGCAGTAACACTCCATTGCTGATTTTTTTAATTTATTAACTCTTTAATGCACGCAAATATTTGTTTTTTTTAGTTAGTTAGGTATATATGGTAGACTTAAAAACTCAGTAGCAGGGACTTTCGCACGATTCATGTTATCGCATAATCTTGAATTCAATTTCTTTATTATATTTTTAATTATCGAAACATTGCTTTTAATCGTCACATTAAAAAAACTAAAGTAATACAAATATCGGCCGATTATAGTATAAATTATAAAGAAATGATCAATAGAATTAATTATATGCATTTATGTTTTGTATGCAAAAGTTACACTTCGGTGTAACAGAAAGCAACACGTTAACATCGTAAAATCAGTGAAACCTGAAGAGGACGCGGACTGTTATGGTCTGCCGGGAATTATAATGAGGTGCGCACACTGAACACCACGGTTCAAGTTCCCGTAAAGTATTCAAACTAGGACTCAAATAACTTAATAAGTAAAACAAGATATAAGTAAACTTTATGGAAAGATGCACTTATTATACTACACATCGTGAAATCTATTTCGTTATCATCCCGCAGTTAAACAAGTTGCTATAAAGAAGTAGCTTCGAAGTATAAAGTAAAAAATAAAAAATAAACATGTCATTTTTATTTATTTATTCATTTATCACTTCATGTACACTGTACAGCAGACAATATTACAGAGGATAACATATTACAAGTATGAGTTACATAGGTACTGCATACTCCTTAAGGAAATCGGCCTGCCTTTGTTTGAGTTTAAAACAAATCTTGGAAATACGCACATGAAACACTAGACGTAAATTTGTAGGCACTATACACATCGCACGTGCCTACCGACAAGATATAATAATACCTCTTTGCCAATTATACGGCGTGATGTTTTGATAATATACTGTGAGTTTGTATGCGCTTTCGAAGTTTGCTTTTAGTAATGGTTCGCTAGTTATTATTTATATTAAATGGTTTATTTCTTTGTAAAACTTTTGTATTACCAAGACAGAACCATTTATTTTACTTCGGGACTAAAACGAGATAAGTGTCATGGTGCAAAATCTGTCAATATTATTTTCTTTTTTTTAATTATGGTGACTTTGATTTTAGGTTAACGTCTTCGCTGTATATAATAAGTTTTAAAAATTTGTAGTTCTTAATCTCAGGCATGTTGTTTAGACCTGTTTCTCAAGATATTCCAAGAAATAAGCAACTTTACTCCTACATAATAATACAAAATAATCGTACACAATTTCAGCCTATTCCTAATAAGTGGTTACAAGAGTTCTTTCTAGAAACAGATTTTCGAAACAGAAATTGCTGTATTCAACGTTGATTTTATCAAAATACATTAAAATGTAAAATGAACTCAAGACAGCCATTCCATTATCGATCTAATGACACCAAAATTTTCCCTTAACAGTTTGCTCTTAAAGCGGAAAATTAGTGATCAAATTGCATCGTTTTCCTCTCCAAAGTGTAATAGAAAACCATCATAAAGTTGTCGACATTTGTAACTTAATACAAAATTGTTATATAGTCTTCTGACGGAGTAGACTTAAAATGTCAAATTGTTGGGTGATTTTATATGTAGTTTACCTTGAAGTTCGTAAAACTATAGTACCTAAAATTTAATTTTTTTCTATGAAGAAATTAGAAGGTTGGTGCGGTGGCTATGCAACCGGCTGCCGCGCAACGTTTCGTGAGTTCAATTCCCGCACTGAGCAACTATTTTTGTGATATACAAATTGTTGTTTCGGGTCTGGGTGTATGTGAACTTGTATGTTTGTAAACGCACCCACGACATAGGAGAAAATCCTAGTGTAGGGTAACGTTTTTTTAAAAGAACAAAATCTTTATCCTTAATAAGTTTTCCACCAGTCTGTCAAGTAAGAGTATCATTCCGTTGAAGAATAAACGCATAATCAGAATCCATTTAGTTTCTTACCATTTCTAATGTATCCACCATTACACCTACCATTATTTACCATAGAACACATTACTACTGCATACATTACCAAAATTCTAACTCTAGCAGAGGATTTAGAAACTGAAAAAAATATAATAATTATATGTAATCATCACTTTAATATCCAAAAATTGAGGTTGGTAGTCGCATTTGCAGCAGTCAGTAAAAAATACCAGGACACAATTACTAAATTGTATCCGTCCCAAATTCCATCCATATTTTGCATAACATGCTACATGTACATTGTAAATAACACTGCAACAGAACAAAATGTATCGGCAAACAACGTTCTGTCAGGAAATATGATAAAAAAGTATTATGCGCCAACTTGGCAACGGACGGAGTTTTTTTGCGAGGCAATTGACACGGTTTGCGAAAGTGGGATTTGCGGCCGAGCGTGGGCGAACCATCACAACACTGGAGTTAAAAATACAATTATCCATGAATATTACGATAGACTGGTATGATAGTTTGTGGTCTATTAATGGATTGTTGTTACCCTGTATTTGCTAGAAAGGGATGACTTTACATGTAGTTGGGGAGTTCTCGTTGGTGATGGTTACCAATAAGATAACTGAGTGAGGAGTAAAACTCTTTAGTCTCATTCGATGCTTTGGTTGAATCTATGGAGTTTTATGAGTGGTTTTCAGGGAGTTGATGAAAGACTAGAGTGACAAATAGCATAACTGATAGATATTTAGTATATCATTAATCAGACGTACGAAAATCTTACACACTAACATCAAATCTCACACTAACAGTAAATCCCTCAAAATCCTGTAAATACCAATGTCAAAGCACAGAACATATACTTATATCATAGCTTACCCAATAAATCCCATAATCAAAGAATCTGTTTTCGATTCACTGAAGTAAAGAATAATGTTCAAATGCCTGCACATCATCCGACTTCAATCCATCCATTTCTCTCAAGAGACTTTCAACTTTATTCTCTAACAATAAAGTTGATAATCTTTAAATGAGTTTTGTCTGTGTGAGGTAACTCGATGTGCTGCTGTGTACAATTGGATTACGTGTCAAGAATCATTGCCATCGAAATAATTTCGTTTATTTACGTCGGATGAGACTTTCTAGGTCATTCTGTCTGTAATTTTGAGTTCATCATCAGTTCCATACGTAATTCGGTACTCAATCATTTTATGTTTTGACGCATCTGTTTTATATACAGCGTAGTTTTGTGAGACATACTAAATTAATTATTATATTTTTCATCGCGTAATTATTTGACAAGGAACTTGACTAGTTAGTCGCGGGTCGCAGAATACTGCTCATGAATATAAGCCTCTAGCATGGCTTGAAACTAGTCGAGTTCCTCGTAAAATAATTACGTGAGCGTAGTTTTTATTTAAGTCTTTGTTAGTTACATTTTTATTTCATGCAAGTAATTTTTTATCATATTTTAGAAGACAATCTTGAGACACTCCTTTTGATAAATTATAATTATGTAGAAATAGGCATCGATGATCAAATAATTTTTAACTTTATTAAATTAGACATTAGGTGTTTATTTCCTAACAAAACAGATAAAGGCAAAAAAAAGGCTGGAACATATTTTATCCTAATTCAAAAGAAAACCGCAATACAATACAGTACAAAACCAAACCAAGAATCAAAATTCTGACATAGAAAAAACGCTAACACGCATTCTAGAGGTCGTTACCTAGTGGAACTCAGTTGAGGGTCGAAATCCAACAGTTTGTATGCGTGGAGGGTCCTGATGGACGCTATTTGTACCCTGGATGTAGTCGCGGTGGGAATCGATTCCTTTATCTGATACTCGGATACCTTGCTTGTTGCATAACATTGTATGATAGAACCTGGATTGTGGTACGTGAGGGTATTGCATTTGTGTTTGAAAATTATTGTTATAATCGCAAGATTAAATTATTGTTTATTTCAATTATTGTAACATTATAAACAATTTGAGTGTAGATAGCTTGGCTTGGTATTAGTAAGTTGTAATTTATTATAATTGGTGGACTTCTATTACAATCAGTTTCGTTTGTGATCATAATGACTAAATTATTAATCAGAACCGGTCTTATTTAAATACCTTATTAAAGTTTTGTGTAAATTCGATTAGAAAATAATTTAATAAACGATTTGAAAATCTCCGCAATTTTTTCTTCGCTTAAAAATCAGCACACACTATTTTTTAAAATCAGCACATACTAATTGCTCAACTCCTAAAAAATCTTTTTAAATTGTTACAGTGTTTATATCGTTAACCTAAATTAGGAATTGCTTGGACTTAAGCGGATCCAAAGTCCGTCTTCCGCGATAAGATGAACCGGTCGCTTCACTAATGACCGTTTAGCTAAATCTGTACAATCAACCAAAGATATTTCTGTCCAGACAGATAGATATACGTTTTGACTAATGTCGTGTGAGAGTTAAGAAGTTGAAGAATCAAACATTCTAGGTGATTTTTGTCTGCTATTTTGAACTCATCATCGCTAAAATAGCGTAACAAACCGAGAAAGAAATATTTTCCATGAAGACTGTGTCATGATAATTTTTTGTTCACTAATAGCATCAACCTGGTCTTGTAACCATTCTAGCATATTTACAAAAAAAGGATCAAATCAAATCGTCTGTGGATTGCATTCCTTTACGCTATTTTGTTTTTCTTTAAAATTTTCATCGAGCTCTTACTTACATTGTTTGTTCTTTTTTTTATAGCATGATGATGGTAAGCAATCGGCGCCGCCCATGGACACTCGAAACACCAAAGCGTTACAAGTGCGTTACCGGCCTTTTTGGGAATTGGGAATTTGAGGATTGTGGAGGATTCAGGGATTCGGGAGATGGGGACTTGGGAGGGGGGTAATTGGGCCTCCGGTAACCTCACTCACACGACGAAACACAACGCAAGCGTTGTTTCACGTCGGTTTTCTATGAGGCCGTGGTATCACTCCGGTGGAGCCGGCCCATTCGTGGCGAAGCATGGCTCTCCCACACTTAAATCTTATCTTATCCTAATGGCAAAGAGTTACTAAGTTTACCTACTTTCTTAGAGTCAATTTCCTTTGTTTCTTGTACAGATTTAGCAATTACTTTGACACAAAATTCAGACATATTCCATGACCTCCGAATGACCTCTGCGTTCAGTTCAACAGAATAAAGCGAACATCTTCGAACAAAACCCAACCGGAATATCATGTAAAAGGGAATCACGAATATCTATCACCTATTTATAGAAATCATATTGAAAATCGTCTTGTATCCCTCGTTTTGACCGTTCAGTTGTAAGTAATAGAAGACGAAGGAATCGAGTCCATTGGACGTTTTTCTTGACATCTCATAAATATTTCTTAAGAATTTTCTTTTTCAAGGGAACTGGAAATCTTGAATCCGAATGCTTCTGTAGCGATGACACGTATTTTAAAGAAGGAATTAAATAAATTACGATTGGACGAAATTAGATCGTGACTTAGCTATACTTTTTTGCTTTTGTATAAGGTTGTAAATAAAGGACAGGAATTTTAAAGGTTAAGAAACTTTTTGTCCTATTCAGGGCAACGTTTTTAACCTACGTCTATGTTCAGTTTTAAACATAGATCAATAATAATTTCCTAAATTTTATATTAATGTCCATCTGTCACATAACAATAGACCCATCCCCTATTGTATAGTACTCAACATAAACCATTGAAAAGTGGATGCCACTCTTTATGTACTTCGGCTTGCGGAGAATTTAAGGAAAAATCATCGACATCTAATTTTAATTTTCTTTTTTTTCTTTTTTTTTAAACGTTGCCCCAACGTAGGATTTGCTCCTGTGTCGTGGGTGCGTTTACAAACATACAAGTTCACATACACATGACACCCAGACCCGAAACAACAATTTGTGGATCGCACAAAGTGTACAGTCAAATTATAGTCCCATTGTGATAGACTATAATAAGATTATTATTATACCTGAAAATCTTTAGCGTAATGTTACAAATAGCTCTACAGATTGTGGTTTTTCACAGAATCCAGGTGAACATGAAACATAAGCATTTTACATAAATTGCTTACTTTTAATACCTTTTCAGATACGAATTCTATAGCGTTTCCAGTAATTCATTATATTCAATATCTCGAATATGTAAATTCCGAACATCATTATTGCTGTCTTATCAACTGAGAGGAGCGAACCAATGAATAGTTAGCACTTAATGGAAACCGCCATTAGTGATATAATCAATCTAATGAAAGGATACAGTATGACACGTCGTTACCAAGGACGTTTGTTTAAATATTCAAGCTGCGAAATGCATCAGAATTCAATAGAGAATATTAATTTATTGAAGTTATTGATAGAGGTTGGCTTTCATCTAATAATTAATGGGTTTATTAGTGTATCAACTACATAAATATTATTTTTTCATCATCATCATCATTATCGTCATCAGCCCTAGTTCGTCTACTGCTGGACATGGACCTCTTCAATAGGAAATATTGTTTAGCACTTTTTTTTTAAACCTACCCGCATTGAGGAAGCCTAGTTGTTAATAATTAAAGCTTCTCCGTGCGAGAAGAGTGAATTTGACAAATAACAACCATTAATACGACAGTTAGTAATTAATCTTATTCAGACTGCCTCGTTGGCCGAGTGGTCGCAAGAGGTCTCGGGTTCGATTCTCGGGTCGGGCAAAGTTCAATTGGGTTTTTTTTTTAATCTCAGTAGTAGCACGGAGTCTGGAATTGTGCCCGGTATATGGCAATAGGCTCACCCCCTATTACATTGGACTCATAACATAAATATAGTGAAAAGTGGGTGTAACATTTTACAGTGGCATTAAGTGCTGTAACGTGCACCTCTCACAAAAACTCATTTAAATAATAAAAAAAAACAGTAAATATTTTGATTCAAGACGCTCAAATCCACTTGGATGCTTTTTGATCCATGTTCCAACATTTCAGAAAACAATTTAAATCCATTGTTGATCCTTTGGTGGCTCGGCATTTGAATTAGATTTAAACCAGTCAGTTACCATGCCAAGGTCATTGCGTCAAAGAGCTTTCAGTGAAAATCGTATCTTGATAATTGTTCGTGGATTATATTAAGGTAAATTTGTACCTTTAGCTTATATGAATATAATTCATGTGTATTATGTTCCATTAGTGATGATTTGCACAATGGTTGAATTTTATAAATTTATAATGAGGGGGGAAAATCACGGCCGGCTGAGGCGAGAGGGGGTGTCAGACTCTTATTTAACTGACTAAAAGTCACCCCGTTCCTACTCCTGCACTTCGAGCCCGAGCCCCGACAACCGGTTAAGTCCTCCGCGGCTCCGTATTGAATAATTTTAGAACTACTGCGTTGATGATTAGTGGCTACTGAATCCGGAATTCATTACGGAACAAGGGAGTTATTCACCTAGAAATTTTAACTGAAATGGCATAGTCTCCAGACTATCTTTTTTTTATATTAGATGGGACTGACGTTTGACCACTATCGCGCCTGGTGGTAAGCGATGATGTGGTCTACAATAGAGCACGTCGACTCATAAGCAACCTATTCACTAGGGCATTGAAGATTATATACCCTTGAGGAAATACAGACCTTAAGCGATCTTAAGTGTGTTAACAGGGAAGTGACAAGTGTAGCGCTAGATGGTCCATTTTTCTGTCGATATGACCAAAAAGCACTTCCACGAATCATTAATCTTTCAACTGTAATGGAAACCACGTTATTGAAATTCAGCTGAAACCTTAGTGTTCAATTTATAACCTGCTGAAACCAATTACAGATGAAATGGCTTGAAAGAAAACTTTTAATCAGTCTTTTTAACCTGCAGCTCGGTGTATGTAAGTGAAACCGAATCCATACATTTCGACTTCAAGTTTCAAAACGACTTCGAAAGTTGAGCATTTTAACTTGTTACGAAGCCCGCTGCAACTTATTTTTGCCCGTAAATCTTGTAACTCGAAATTATGTTAAAGTTAAAGAAATTGTTATGTTTGTTGGTTACGTATTTCGCTGGGTTTGTGTCGCAACCGTGGCACGGAAACTTTGATTTTTACCCCCAAAAACGTCGGTGTGAATTTATGGAGTTTCTTTACGGTTAGGTAGAAGTATGGAACAGTGGAGCTCCAAGTTTGGTGCTGTTTCTGAACTTTGTGTCGGTTGATAAATATTTTATTTAATGTTATTGTTCCGTGGTAATTTATGGGGTCTGGCTTCTTGTAGGACAAGTCTATTAGACATGAGTGACACTTTTCATTCTTTATTGAGTATTTTTTCTTTGGTCAAAGTTGAGCCAATAAGACATTGTATTAATATAAGGTGTATTTCTGCCAATTTTTGCCTATTAGACAAGCTTCTATCTAATTTAGTATATAAGTTTATATTGATACCAATACTGCCTAGATGGCTCGATGGTCGAGTGGTCGCAAGTGCGACTGCCGGGCAGGGGTCTCGGATTCGATTACCGGGCCGGCCAAAATATCACTGGGTTTTTTTAAAAAAAATCGGAGTCTGGAAATGAGCCCGGTATATGGCAATAGACTCACCCCCTATTACATGGGACTCATAACATAAACAGTGAAAAGTGGGTGTTACTTCTGTGTGCACCTCTGCCTACCCCTTTGGGAATAAAAGGCGTAGTGTTATGTGATGTCAATAAATATTAAACTCGTTCGAGAGATAAAAGTAAAAACTATTATTTGATAGAAATCCGTAGCCAAAAAATAAACAAAACACAAATTCATCAGCCTTACGGGTAACAGAAGATAAATCCAACATATCCTGAAACATAACATAGTTTGTGCGTCATTTGAAACTGCAAGTCTGACTGACTATAAATCATGCGAGAGTATTGTTTACGCCGACAGATGGCGCTGGGTATATGTTTTAATATTCAGCCCCCGTGCCAACCTGTGTACGTGCATGGGAAATACGCCGAATTAACGGATTGAATGGTTTTTTTTGAGTGACATAGTGATAGGTGTCGCGGTTGTTTTTTTCTATGAAGAGTGAGGATAAGGTTCTGACTGTTCTGGAACTAGCATTTGTTTTTATTTTCTTTTCTTTTATCGTCAGCCCATTTCTGCCATCTAGTAAAGTCAAAGTCAAAGCATTTATTTCAATTAAACCATATTTTGGTACTTTTGAAACGTCAACAAATACAAAATAAATAATAGTCTGTCAGTCAGTCCGTCAGTGAAGCTAGGTGAAGCTAGGTGCTCATTCCAAAATGTAGATTCCAATGGAGAAGAACGAGCAAGAAACTCCATTCGTTACACTTTTTAAAAAAGTATGTTCTACAAATAGTATGTAAACATAGATTGATCAATCTACCGTGAGTTATATAACTTCCAGAAATCAATTTACTTCTCGAATTATTTCAAGAATCTATGATAAGTTGTGACTTAGGTTATCTTACTTCTTGGTAATAAACACAGAGTAAAGAGAATGAGCTTATCATAATTGCTAACGTTTATGTGTTTATTGCTCAATCACGTCGAAAGGGCTGAAGATTATAATTAGATTATATCTAGAATAATACATAGGCTACTTTTAACTCACGACACCGCAGCCAGAGTCGCAGACAGAAGCTACAACATAAATAATCCCTTTAATAGATCACCAAAAAGCTCCAACTATCGTGAGTTTTATTATAATTGCCAAAAACCATTGCAGTTCAGCAACTGAATACAAAAAGTATCTCGTTTAGTTTAAATTGAAGTTAATAACATTACCTAACATAACTGAAGTCAGTTAAAACGCATTATACAAAAAGTTATACGTATATTCACAATATCTACAAGAACTTGGAATCTATTTAATGTTTATGAAATTGAGCACCTAGTGTCACTAAAAAGTCGCGGAGAACCTAACGGGTTACAGAGACTCCGGCTCGACATGCAGGAGAAGGAACGGGGTGGTTTTTAGTCAGTAAGAGACTGACACTCCCTCCCGCCTCACCCAGGCGGGAGCAGTCATTCGATGATTTTCCTACCTTAAAAAAAGTGTTAGTCAAAAAAACATTGTAACATTTAGAAACACAAGAAAATAACCAGAATTTTCCAACATTTTACACTTAAATTGTATAACTAATATTAATACAAAGGTCGCTACGTTTCAACCGCACCGCTGACCCGTATGTCAAGCGCAATCCTCCCCCGTTCATCACAATGAGACACGAGTCAAATGTATATTTCAACTGTTAGCTTGGCGTATGCAAATAATATTATATTCGGTGTGTATTAATGTTTTTGTATAAATATGGATGAAAGTTTATACGAAGTGGTTTATGCAGTTTTATGTTAAGGAACTGTGTGTTAATTGGGCAATAAACTAGCGATTTTTGTGCTTGTTGATTATTGTGTAATTGTAATTCAGTAGTTGGTCACTTATAAACACAAACACAATTAGAAAAAACTTCTTACCTATGGCGAGTAAGAAATCCAGGATAAACATGTAGTTATTAAAACTGACCTTATTTTCTTTACTCAACTAGTGTTAACGTAAATAGAATTTTAATTGAATGACATATGGCACATATTAGTGTGTACGTAGCCATCATTAAATCTTGTGCTAAAAATACGTGTTTTAATGAAGTGACTTAAAAAAACCATGTGAAGGGTTTTTGGTACAAGCCTTTGGTGATCCCTCCCTCCTTGTGGTGTGATCTACAATCGAAATTTAAGCTTAAAATATGTTTTTTTGATGTTTTGTCTGTTTGTCAGATCACTGTGTCGTGGTGGCCCGGAGGTATATAACGCCTGCTTCTCATGTATGAGGATGCGGGTTCAAAACCTAGCAATGGCAAGTACCAAAGTGACGTTTTTCGAGTTATTGTCCTTTTTAAGATTGACACCATTGACAACAGAGACAACATTGGCAAACGGTGAAGGAAAAACTTCGTGAGGAAACCTGAAATCGCCAAACTGCATTGAGTAAGCGTGGTGATTAATGCTCTAACCTTTTTTATGTGAGAAGAGGCTTTGGTCAGCAGTGGGAATTTATAGGCTGTTGCTGATGATGATGAGCTAAAGGGATCAGTCTAAAATTAGGAGCATGAGTAGCTTATAGTCGGGAATAACACATAGGCATTTTATAAAACAGAAACGCGAGTGAAGCCGCTGACAGATACTAGTCTATACACAATACAACATAAAAAGTAGTCAAAAACAAAACATACTTTCGATATATAAGATACATAGATAGGTGCTTGTCAACACTATTCAATACAGAAAACATCACCAATAAAATAGCCTATCGTAATATTACAACACGTCCATCAAATATTATAATGAATACAATATAAGACAATAGGAGCAGGATTTAATTAGCAAAGTAACGTCACGTTCAGTGAGAAACAAGTTTAAATGTATTAATTCTGGATAATTCACGTCGTGTGTGTGACGTACCCTATCGTGGGAGATGAGATTACACGCACGTGCTAGTGTTGATGTTGAGGGACAGAAGGTAAGGTTTGAATTCTTTTAAACACGCCTTACATACTAAATTGTATTTGTATTAAAGTTATATTATATGCCACTATAAAACTATGTTGCATTTATTTATAAGACTACCTCGTTGGCCGAGTGGTCGCTAGTACGACTGGCCGGGCAAGGGGGTCTCGGGTTAGATTCCTGGGTCAGGTAAAACATTACTGGGCTTTACTACCTCCACTACCTCCTAAACCCGCTGCAACTCCTGTAAATACAGGATTCATAATAGATAAAACCACGAAAACATCAGAACTTTTAAGTTAGACGTGTTCTAGAGATATGAATAGCTGTCTTGGTTCCTGCAACGAACTAAATCAAAAGATATTATAAATGGAGAAGAATAAAACGATAGTTTCCACTTCCCTCCGTGAATTACTGCAGACGACAGAATGGTTTAAGCCTAAAGGCATGAAAAGAGACTGCACAACTGGAATAACTCCAGTCGACCAGCACCACTTAAATTCGACCACAGCTACTTTCTTGTGAACTTTACTTAAATTTGAAATTGTAGTCCAAAAACTACATGTATATAGCAACTAAACTAACAAAAAATATGATCTTCTTTTCCTTATAAAATTATGTATTAAACCTTCTGTCCTTCCCCTACCGAAGCCCAGCCAGCTGAACCAGGTGGTGTGTTGAATTAAAACGTGAACAAAAGCCAGTGCACAATGGAGCAAGAATGAAAAGCGTACGATGATAGAGCCGGGGGACGTGCGTAATGAATTCTAACCTGTGTAGACTCGGTTTAATATGACGTGGTTTCATGTAGACTCCGCCTATACACATATTATATTAAGCTAGCCTAGACTGGAACATTTCTGTTATAATAGCACGCGTTTTATCCCCAAAGGAGTAGGCAGAGGTGCACGTTACGGCGCATAATACGCCACTGTACCTCTATACAATATAACACCCGCTTTTCACTATTTATGTTATAAGTCCCATGTAATAAGGGTTGAAAATTTCGCGACCAGATTTTAAATTATATTGTTTTTCAAAGCGTCTGAAAATCTGTATTAATCTGTTCTGGTTATAGATTAATCCTTTATTGCAAGCGAAAAGTAACTGTCCTCATTATTATTTATATATTATTATTATTTAATAAAAGGTATATAGTAAGCCTTACAATCTAACATGATGTCCAACAAAACTATACACAAATAGTTTGACTGTTGGATCTTTTACATTACTTAGATTAATATCATACCTGACAAAGTAAATGCGGTAGTTTTATGGTATAAAATACAAAATAAATCTGTGACGTGGTTAAAAAGATCACAAAGATCCCCAACAATCCATCCACTCAACATTTAATCCACCACTTGAACGTACAAAAAAGAAGAAACACCACCATATAAAACGTCCCATAAACATTCAACCTTCTAGAGCAGATTTCGCCAAAAATATCCTCACTTATTTGCACTCCCCTAAATTCGGGCTAAAGGACGATGCATAATTTTCAAGCTAGCAAATTGTCTGAAACATTACTGGAGCTAAATTCACGAAATAAACAAAGCCACAGGTGTGGGGTACCAAATTAAATACGAAGTGTGTAAGACTGCCCTTTGTATAAATAATTCACACTTTAATTTGACCGTATTATGCCGTGGGCAGAAGGAATTAGATGCTGGATGGAATTAACAGGGGTCACTACGTGAGTAGTGTAATTAAGCTGCGTTTACGTACTATTTTATTTAAGTAGCAAAATTGAAACTGGTTTAGAGGAGCTACTCTTTAGTATCGATTGGCTGACTCTAGTTTTATTTGTGTTTTCAACCGAGTTCAAGAAAAAGGAGGAGGTACTCAATTCGACTGTATTTTTTCTATGTTTGTTAATCGATTACTCGAAGACGCCTGGACCGATTTCAAAAAGAGTTTATTTTATTTGAAAGGGTAGGCTTGTCATTTGGTCCCATTGACATCAAGTCAGGATCTGATGATGGAATCCTAGAGAAACTGATGGGAACTTTTAAAAATTACCTTATAGGGGCGACTATTGGATTTGTTATTTTTTTCATTAAGTATTTAATTGTAGTAGTTTTTCGATTTTCGTTAAGAAATGAAACATGTGTGTTTTCAAAACTCGAGGTTAGCGTGTATAGGCAGAAATAACTACTGATATTGTACATAATAAGAAATTTTACCTACGGCTCTCTCTAACCTATATACTTACTTTAAATAAATATTAAAACTTTTTTAAATACAAACTTTTATGTAGGTTGGCAATATATCATGTAATGTGCCACTGTTTGTTTTCCCAAATAAATAAAATAATTTTTATTATAGTTATGCAAATTATACGTGTGACGCATATATTTTTATTAAACAGTAATCTACATTAGTGTTATCTCCTGTATTATGACACCCAGACCTGGAACAACAATTTGTGATCACACAACGCGTGACACGTTGCGCGGCAGCTGGTTGCCCAGCCACCTCACCAAGCGTCCAGTCAATCTAATATAATGTATGTATACATTGCAAGTTAAATAAGATTCACATTCACAGCACTGACGTAATAATACCTTTCCTACAGTCAGGTAATAAAAACAATGCCTACTGTGGAATTTCAATATTTTCATCTTTTCAATGAAATCAACTTAAAATGTGTAACAGTGGTGATAAAAGATTTATTCTCATTAAGTTTTTAATGTCGAACCGTTAATGTTATCTTTAATTCGCAGCGTTTTATTTTCACGTTACTGTAGTTGCTATTTTATTTATAGAAGCATTAAGGTTTAAATTCCTTTACCGAATTAAGAGACTGGAAAATCTAGGATTGAAATTCGATATTCGTCATCAGCCTTGTCCACTATTAAGCAAAAGTCTCTTATAGAAAAGGAATGAACATTAATCATTACGTTTGCTCAAAGCTGATTGGATTACCTACTATTAATTGATAATTTAAAATTTCATGCATATTTACCTAAATGGTGAACATCATTGATTTGTATATGCATCTATATAGATGAATAAGATTGGAATGTCTGTTTGTAATATTAAAATAACAGCGTTTTACTACACGCATATGAATATACTTACTATACATACATGTGTACATATACCAAAATAATATTTTTTAATTTTTTGTGTGTCTGTCTCTTTGTACTGGCTAATCTCAGGAATGGCTAGACCTATTTTACAAGACTATTATTGGCAGCTACTAAGGAGTATATGCTACTTTTTACCGACTTAAAAAAAAGGAGGAGGTACTATGTTCGGCTGATTGTTTTTTTTTTGTTTTGTTTGTTCGCGCAGTACTCCGCCGTTTGTGAACCGATTTCAAAAATTCTTGTTTTGTTTGAAAGGGTATACTCCCGAGATGGTCCCATTTTCATGAAGTCAGGATCTGATGATGGGATCCTAGGGAAACCGAGGGGAACTTTCGAAAATTCTATGGAGGAGTAATGCGTCTATTATGTTTCTCAATTACGATTTTTAAACACTACAATTTCATATGGGTTTGGAGTCGACCTGATGATGGAGTCGACAGACAGTCGAGGGAACTCCTCAGCGGTTTATATTAACTACCGTGTGTTTGGGCTTAATTAATTTGTATTGATGAGGACTTTACACCTAGATACAGTGGGGCTGTCATTAAGGGTCTGATGATGAAGAAGTGTAATTGGTAAGGGAACTCCTCAACGGTATACTGTAACTACCTTGTGTTTGGGCTTGTATAATTTGTATTGATTAGAACTTTGCACCTATATATATTATAAGTAACAAAACGGGTATATGTAGCTTTACACTGAAAATGATAAAATAATAAAATAAAAACTGCGTTTAAAAAACCGACTTCAAAAAACCAAAAACCAAAAACTAATAACAAACAAAAAGTCAAAACTAAAAAGCAAAAAATAACTATTATTAGTACTGATAGGTTACCCCCCCACTGATAGGTTAGAAGTCGGTGCCATAAGTTCAATACAACTTATGGCACCGACTTCTTACCTATTTTGAAAAGATAGATACTTTATTTTGAAAAATTGATACAAATAAAGTTGTGTTCTAAAATCCATAAGAAGTTGCGGGCAACAGCCAGCTGGCAGCTATCAATAAGTTTACTTGAACTACACTACAGTTACTTTGCAAGTCATACATGTAGGTAAATATGTTACTTTTGGATTTGGTAATTTTAAGTGTGGGAGAGCCATGCTTCGGCACGAATGATACCACGGCCTCACAGAAAACCGACGTGAAACAACGTTGCGTTGTGTTTCGTCGTGTGAGTGAGGTTACTGGAGGCCCAATTACCCTCCCCTTCCCCAATCTCCCCAATCTCTGAATCCCCAACGATCCTCAAACTCCTAATCCCCATAAGGCCGGTAAGTCACTTGTAACGCCTCTGGTGTACCAGGTGTCCATAAGCGGCGCCGATTGCTTACCATCAGGTGATCAGTCTGCTCGTTTACCGGTTTATGCTATAAAAAAAATATACCATATGCATATGTTCGGTTCATCGAACTCAAAATATTCCTTATTTATACTACAATAACACAAATAACTATGAAGAAATATACATAACTATACCGGCGACCTCTTTAGGGAAATACAAGCATAATATTACGTTTCTAGACAGGAAAAAATATCACAAATATATCGTTCATCGTACAAAATATTTTTGGCAATACATTTATGAGAACCATAACGTAAAGTCGTAACAACATCGCACTGTTCCGCGTATTAATCAACAGATATTGGATAAACAATAACAATAATATAATAAAACAATATTATTAATATAATAAAATAATGCTATTATTCCGTTAATGGGCTCATTAAGTTAATGGCAGGCTTATTGGAAATGATAATACGAATTATAATGACTGTGTATTCTTTAACTTAAACTGCTGAATTAATATTGATAAATTTTGCCATGGATATAGACGTGATTTTCAAATATAATTATTTGGATCGAATTTTTTTTTAAATAAACGCCGAATGGGACTTTTTTTTTTTTAATGGGACAAGCCCGCCACAACCTCCCAAAACCGCTGCAACTCCTGTAAGCCAGGATCTACAGTAGATACAACCATGAAAACACCGGAACACTGAAGTCCGGCGCGTCCCAGGGACATGAGTAACTGTCTTGGTTCCCGCAACGAAATGAATCAGAAGATATTATAAGAGGACAAGAAAAAACTATAGTTTCCACTTCCCTCGGTGAATTTCTGCAGGAGACAGAATGAATTAAGCCTAAAGGCACAAAGAAAAGACTGTACAACTGGGTGAAGCCCAGTCGCCAAGCACCACGGAAATTTGACTAAAAAACTAAGTGGGTCCTATGTGTGAGCTGTTATACTTGCTTCCAATAATAGGTATGGCAAAAACGCCTAAACGCACGGAAATTTGTTCTAGATTCCACAAGGTCCGTATAATAAGCTACACCTGACGAAACAATTAAATTATTCAACATAGTGTTACGTTCATATTGCCAGAGATCACACTCCCAGAGTATGTGATGGGCCGACTGCTCGTATTG
Source organism: Spodoptera littoralis (assembly GCA_902850265.1). Classification (NCBI taxonomy): domain Eukaryota; kingdom Metazoa; phylum Arthropoda; class Insecta; order Lepidoptera; family Noctuidae; genus Spodoptera; species Spodoptera littoralis. Next base: position 12,495,600 of record LR824544.2, read on the forward strand.
CAAATCCACTGTCGAACATTGGCACCATGGTGAATCAACAAGTTTAAATGAGAACAATTTGCTTTTAAAGTTGCCGTGGCCAGTAAGAAATTGGGCAACACAGTGATCCACCTCCAACCATGTCCTCTCCAGCCGCTCATGCACGGATGGGAAGAACTGATATAGGTGGCGGCCCTTAATAGAAGATGCCCATCTACCCTGCCATTCAGTTATAAGCTCATCCCAGACGTCCGTTATTGGCTTAAACAATCTAGCAATTTTATTTCTATCACGTTGTGCTAGAAAGCTTGCTGACAAATTAGGTCTCGCACTGTAGTACATAGCAGCACGTCGCTGCACCTCAAGATCTACCGGAAGTACGCCCGCGAGCACAGGTAGGGCTTCAGTGCTAACCGTCCTATAAGCCTTACACAGGAAAATCAAGGCTAGACGCTGGCCTTGAAGAAGTTTTCGCCGTACCGCGCCTATTGTGGCCCTATCAGCCCAGACAGGTGCCCCGTAGCACACGCATCCCAGGTAGGTTGCTCCGTATATGATCCTGAGCGTAAGAAAAGAGAGACCCCAAGTGGCTTTTGAAATTCGCGTCAGCGCATAGAAGTTATTTTTGGCTTTCTCACTAATAGCCTTAATGTGCTCAATGAAAGAAAAGTTTTTTTCCAAAACTAGACCGAGATAGCAAACCGACTCCTTTCGTTTTACGGAAACGTTGTTAAATTTAATAGACGGCCACGACTTTAGATTTCCTTTAAGCAATAGCTGGTAAGTTTTATGGGGTGCAAAAGTCAAGCGATTTCGTTCGCCCCATCGCGAGATCCTACTGAGACAGTCTTTAGCCAAATTCTCCAGTCCGGCGCGGGTATTTGACTGTACTAGCAAAAGGCCATCATCCGCATATCCAGTCAAAGTACAGCTACAAGGAAGGGGAATCGCGAGCAAATCATCAAATCCTAAATTCCATAAATACGGGCCAATAACCGAGCCCTGAGGACATCCCATTGATAAAGACTTCGACCGAGAACAATGACCAAGCTTCAGTTTAACGGAACCGTGAAGGAAATACGTGTATATTAATTTATATATGTTACTAAAACAGCCTCGACCTTTCAGTTTTAAGAGTAACATTGGCCACCATGCGTTATCAAAGGCACCGGAAATGTCCAGAAAAATGCCTACTATATACTTGTGCTCAGACGAATTTACCATGGATCGGACAGAAAGAGCCGCGTCGACAGTAGACTTTCCTACAGTGAAACCAAATTGATTGTTGTGGAATTTTGGTCCACCTGGCAGTAAACGAGGAACGATAAGTCGCTCAAGTAGTTTCCCTAAAGATGGCAAAAGCGTGATAGGCCGGTATGACTTAGGGTCATCGGGGGGTTTATTTCCATTTTTGGGGATTATGCGAATGAATCCACGTCGCCATACACGAGGAAAGACACCTTCCGCGATACAACGGTTGTATACAGTTAGGATCGCATCAGCCGCGGATTTACATGCTTCTATTATCATTTTATTTGAGACTTTGTCTTCACCAGATGATTTATTTAAAGGCAAAGTTTTAACAATAGTTACGAGCTCGTTGATGGACGGTAGATCAGACACTGGATTCAGGCGGTATAGCTGCCCACGACCTAATCTGTTGATGGTAATCATTGTCTGTCTCGAATACATCGTCAGGGACAAGCTCATCGAGTAGAACTTCCGTTGTCTCCTCAATACCAGTGTGTGAACATTGTTGACTTTTATGTTCTGTACGAATGCCAGATCGACGGATCTATTAGCTTTGAACTCATGGTATAGAGGCGACCACGGACCCTCCTTATCTAATTTTTGTACAACCCTCCGTAGCAAATCACCCTTGGCTTTCTCCACCGAAGCCCTATAGCGTGACCTGGCAACTCTAAACGCAATCAGTGCTTCATCAAAAACGGTACCGGTTACCTTACGTTTCTTTAGTCTATTTAACTGTTTGCGCGCTTTACGAAAACATTTACGTTGTTCGACTAGATAGTTATTCCACCAGTCGCATCTACGCGAACTTGTCAAGGACCCGCGACCAAAAGCGATGTCGGCACAGTAAGTGAAGGCATCTGACATGATTTCAGCACCCTCCTCGGCCGAGAGATCTCTGCGAGTAAAATCTTTGGCTTGACATGCAAATAATGAACTAAAAAAGTTCCAGTCCGCGCCCTTAGTCTTGTACCTAAAGCTATCATTGCAATATGTTGGACCCTGGGGTAATGTTGAAACAAACTCGTACACGATCAGGCGATGATCACTACACGACGCATCTGGTAGGACACGCCACCTATCCAAGCTAACGTCCGCACTAGAAAGTGTGACGTCAATACAAGATTCGCCCATTTGGCTGCAAAAAGTAGGTGGTGCATCAGGGGTGTTATGAGTGGAGAGATTCATTTCGGCAATGAATTCTTCAACAGCACAGCGCCGTTCCATGGCCGAATGGGACTATAAATACACTTTTCAATTTACTAATCGACGTCAAAATTAGTAATTTAAAGGTTTCCTAAATTACACCTAAATCACGCCTTTATCCCCGAAGGGGTTGGCATAGGTGCACGTTACGGCACTTGTTGCCACTGTACAATGTAACACCCAATTTTCACTATTTCTGTTATGAGAGTGCCATATAATAAGAGGAGAGCCTATTGCCATATACCAGGCACAATTCCAGACTACGTGATTTTTTTTAAAAACCCAGTAATAATTTGCCTGACCAGGAAAACGCGCCCGAAATCCCTTGCGACCACTCGGCCAACGAGGCAGCCTAAATAATTAAAAACTAAATACTGCATTAACTAACTCTGCGCGCTCAAAGCACCAATCTGTGCTATTTTATTATATCTTAAAAGAACTTAAAATAGCTTGTAAAATTTTCTACGTTAAGCCTTTTAGTATAAAAATACTTTTTACTAAAGCAAAGTTCTATTTCTTATTATATTTTATCATCATCTTGCTTGAGAAGATTGAATACTTTTATTTTTATAGTATCTGCTATAACTAGAATTATTATGATTGGCCTTAATTTTATACTAAGTACGCTATTCAACTTGAATGGGACACTAAAATTTGTTACAGCTAAAGACGGCTTCACATGAAAATGCTAATAATTTTCTCAATTTGGCTTTTGACTGCGCGGTTGGTGCGGTGGCTGGGCAACTGGTTGCCATGCAACGTGTAGCGGGTTCGACTCCCGCGCGGAACAATTATTTCTGAGATCAACAGATTGTTGTTTCTGGTCTGACTTTGACTTGACTTGACTTTCACTTGTTTCGGTTGTTTCACTTGTTTCACTTGTTTCACTTGTTTCACTTGTTTCACTTGTTTCACTTGTTTCACTTGTTTCACTTGTTTCACTTGTTTCATTTGTTTCACTTGTTTCACTTGACACAAAAGAAAATCCTTCTTTTTCTATTTAAATCTGTCTACTGGTACAGTGACTGTCAATAATATCATCATCATCAACCAGTCGTAAGTCGTCCACTGCTGGACAAAGGCCTCCTCTTAGTCCTCCACGTAGAATAACAGCTCACCACCTGGATGGTCTGGATCCTCGCGACTCTGGCGATGTCGTCAGACAATAATAAACCGTTGAAGGCAGATCCTGCACCAACGTCGGTCGCTAGTATTTTCCATGGCATGTGTTAAGATACTCGGCGCTATTTCAGATAGTCCAAAGACAGTTCCAGCCAAATTAAAAAAAAAATTAATGCTCTCCAACATATTTGATAATTTCCAAATTAAATGTGATGTTCTGCTCGACAGTCCTGGGAGCTTACTCTTGAATTTAATCCCGATCGATCAAAATTGATATTGTGAAATTTTGTACTCTTGAGTTGCAACACTAGCGCCCATTACATCCGTATTGCGTGGATAATTAATGAACTAAATGGTATTGAATTTGGCTTTATATGCTGTAATCTGAATGCTATTTTAACAAGTACCTACGATAGAGGTTCTATAGTTCAGTTTTGTTATTGAATAATTATTGAGATTTTATTGAATTTAACAACATAACATAACATCATGCCTTTTATCCCCGAAGGGGTAGGCAGAGGTGTACATTACGGTAATTAATGCCACTGTACAATGTAACACCCATTTTTCACTATTTATGTTATGAGTCCCATTTAATAGGGGGTGAGCCTATTGCCATATACCGGACTCTATGCTACTACTGAGATTTTTTGAAAATGCCCAGTAATATTTTGTCCGACCGGGAATCGAACCCGAGACCCCTTGCCCGGCAGTCACAATTGCGACTACTCGGCCAACGAGGCAGTCTATTGGATTTAAATATTTCCAAATTACATTCCCAAATCTCACATCACCCTCTCTGTAACTGTTCTTCAAGTTCCTACACAGAATAGTGCCACGTCTTGCAGTGATTAATTATTGATAAGTTTAAAGCAGTAACATGTACCAGTTTGGACATGTTGCGATGTTCGAATGGAGGGTAAAGACGAATTGCGGGTCCTTGTATTCAATATACGAGAAATTTGAAATAGTATTGTAATGCATTAGAATAATTAGTATAGTTATTTAAAACTAAGATAGATTTTAAACTAGGTCCTTGTTGTTACGTTGTTAGTTAGAAGTTAAACAACATAATTATATTTATGATTAGTAATAATAATTGAATTATGTCGACATGTGGAATGTAGATTCGGCTATCATTGTGCCGATAGTCGTGTCGGCCAATGGGTTAATCCCTAATAGCCTCGACAACCACCTTAGGAGACTAGCGTTAGGCAGTTGGGTCAAGGGCCTGATACAGAAGGCAGTTCTCCTTGAAACGGCACGTATCGTGAGGAGGTTTCTGTCTCTGGAGCCCTAACCACCGGTAGCTTGGACCATGCTCCCGCTACTGGTCGGCTCCTATTTTTTATATTTTTAAATTTTATTTTTTTTTTATTTTGTAAGTAGTATTTAGAAATATAATTTATAGAGAATTTTAAATAAATATATGGGAATTGAATTATATTAATATTTTTTAATGCGTTGAGTTAGTTTTTATTTTTCCCTATATTACTTTTCTATATTTTCTTATGTTAATTTTAGTTGTAAATACTATATATAGATTAGTTTAATTATACGTATAAATATTATATTATTTTACATTTACATTTGGGATGATGACAGGGTATGAAAATTAAAAATCTAATTAGTCCGTCAGTTAGGTAATGAAAAAATATTAAACACGTATTTTTTTATTTTGTCGTATGCTGAGCAAAGCCTCTTCTCATACTAGTAGGTTTAAGCATTAATCACCACGCTTGCTCAATGCAGGTTGTCGACTTCAAACTTATAATATGAAATTATAAACCCAGGTTTCCTCACAATGTTTTTCCTTCACCGTTTGTCAGTAGTGTCTGAATAATCTTAGAAACATATAACTCGGAAAAAGTCACATTGGTACTTGCTGTTGGTAGGTTTCGAAACCACACCTCATGCATGAGAAGTGGGCGTCTTAAACCCCCGGGCCACCACGACACGACACTCTCTTACTAATTAGTAGATCACCTACTAATTACTCATGTAACATTTTTATATTTGGGTCGTATAAAAAAAAACTAAGAAAAAAATCCACTTATAGCCTAAAGCTTCTTCGTTTACATATTTTACTTCAAAACACCTTAAACCAATTTCCCCGCACTATGTTCTCGGCCTTATTTTCTCGAATATCATAATTTTAGGCTCCATGAATTTCAATATGATAATAGAATCTATGTTGGGAGCAATTTACATCAAATCGTGTGTAAACTCCTCCTGTCCGGCAGTTGGTGTCCAATGAATAGAAACTGTGATAAGCTGATAGTGGCATTTTACATGGCTAGTGGTGGGATACACCGGGATTTTACGGGATTAAAGTAATAAAATAATATGGGATTTTCTGTTTTACATTTTCATTTAAATGGAAGCTCATAATTGTGGTTGGCTTAAGCAGTTAGCTATTTATTAATTATAGAAATCGGGAAACGTGTTTATAATTTTCTAATAGGAAGCTAACTTTATACCATTCCAGGTTGCGTGATAGTAGCTCTTACAAAAAGTTAAGAAATTTACATATTCAAGATCATTTAAAAACCTTTCTAGTAAATTAAAGTAATATTTTAGAAAGCTTTCTTAACAATCCTCATTTGTAATATATTCAAGTTAACAAAGATTTTTTTTATAGCATAAGCCGGTAAACTAGCAGACGGATCACCTGATGGTAAGCAATCGGGCGGCGCCCCGCGTAGACATCCGAAACACCAAGGCGTTACAAGTGCGTCACCGGCCTTTTGGGGATTGGGAATTTGAGGATTGTGGAGGTTTCGGGGATTCGGGAGACTAGGGAGGGGGGAATTGGGCCTCCGGTCTCACTCACACGACGAAACACAATGCAAGCATTGTTTCACGTCAGTTTTCTGTAAGGTTCCGGTCGAGCCGGCCCATTCGTGCCGAAGCATGTCTCTGCCACACTTGCATATTTAATTTTCATTTAAATATACTGTAGCATTAACCGCTTAAATGCACCGATATGAGACACAATAGAAAATAACATTGTGCCTCGCGTAAATCCACATTTCGAAACACGACGGGATAAATACAAAATCCCAGCACATCCCATCACTACCAAACTAAACTGCTTTGGTCTACGCAGTTTATTTTATCGGATCACTCCTATTCCACAATTTATAAGATCGAGCTCAATTCTAGAGCAAATTAAGACTATATTTTACCTAGATTTTCCTCATTTTACTTAGGGAATGTGGTATATTTTTTTTATGGGGCAAAATAATACAATGTCTTCTCCCACTTTGGGTGAAGGGAGAGGGCATGTCAGACTCTTACTGACTAAAAACTACCCCGTCCCAACATCTGCTCTTCGAGCCGGAGCCCTGGCAACCCGATTAGATATTCAGAATGTATTCCAAGAAGAATTGGGATTTAAAAAAATAACTCTTCATTTCTCCATAGAACAAAGTACAAATATAAATAAGAACTATTATTTTCATACAGATAAAAAGATAAATATATAAATTATATATATATTTGTGTACAACATGAGTACAGAGTGTAATAGGACATATTTTTTAATTTTTTTAAGAGGAGAAAATCATCGAATGACTACTCTGGCCTGGGTGAGGCGGGAGGGAGTGTCAGACTCTTACTAACTAAAAACCACACCGTTCCTTCTCCTGCACGTCGAGCCGGAGCCGCGGTAACTCGTTAGGTTCTCCGCGACTCCGAATCGGCATCAGCCCTATTGAGGTCATATAAAAATTAAGTAACTACATGTTTTACCATTAGAAGTTCACAAAATAAAAGCGATTCGTACGCAATACAAAAAATCACAAAGTCAAAATTATGAGAAACCACAGAAAAAAAAGAATTCCTATAAACTTTAAATAAGCAGAAAAATAGAGGCTGTATTTAGAGGTAGTATAACGTTGCGTAGGCAGAGATAATATTGCTAAAAAAATTGGAATAAGAAGAATTAACGAGATGTTTTAGCTACTTAAAATAAAACTTCTTGGAAAAGATATTTGTGATGTCTTGGATCATCAGGTATTATACAATAATCCCGTTATTTTATGACGTAACCGGACTACCCATAACTGAGTTGGTAGAGAAATGCTGAATTTTTTGGGTTGTAGCTCAAATTATAACTCGTCAGCTTCGATAAAATCGGAATCTTGTATCAGAATAGGAGCTATAAATAAAGTTTAAGTAACATAACATCATGCTTTGTATCCCCAAAGGGGTAGGCCCTGGCTACGTTTACATTACGGCACTTAATACCATTGTTCAATGTAACATCCACTTTTCATTATTTATGTTATGAGTCATATGTAAGTGAAGTGAGCCTATTGGCATATACCGGGCACAATTTCAGACTGCATGCTGATACCCCGGGGTATAATAACCTGGTAATACTTTGCTTGACCCGAGAATCGGACCCGAGATCCCTTACACGGCAGTTGCACTTCTGACCACTCGGCCAACGAGGCCGTCAAAAGTTTAAGTTAAAGTATTAAATTTAGTTATTATCCGATTTTGACAGATTTTTAAACCAAAAAATTACAGCACAATCTACATTTATTTTAAGTACTTAGTAACACGTAATATACAAAACATTTAATATTATCCCTATTAACATACTAAATGAATGAAGGCAACCTGTTTTCTATCCAAAGAAGGCGCAAACACAAAATTCGCTCCTAATTCTCCAAGAATCAGTAATTAAATCATCCCGTAACTAAAATTTGGAACAAAACACGCTTCATTTGAGTCCCGAAGTCTAATGAAGTATGTGAACCATGACAGTAGACCTTCAGCCACGCGGAAGAGATACAAGTGGATGGCACACCCAAACTTTATGGACCGTACTTCTATTAAGGAATTAATGGTTTCCAATATTTATATAGGAAAGAGTGAATTACACTCCTGGTGTTAAACTTTGGAAGGTCCAGCATGAACACTTTTGTCAAGGACAAAATTATTTGGGACTTACTATAGATTTTTCTTGTTCCACTTTTTTTTAACAAATTTATTCATTGAAATTTTACATATACAAACATTACATAGGTATGGCCTTAAATATAAACTCGCCAAACTTTGACGTTTGATGGCGAGAGACGCTCATTATACAAACAATTTTAATTATATCATAACATGATGATATTTTTTTTTTCCTTAACATATAGGTACCCTAACCCCTAGCATATAACCCAAGCATGACATAGCAAGTATTTGTTATACCATTACTTACATTAAATAAAAACAACCATTCTGAACATAACAAACAATTTTTACTAAAACCCCTAAGTAATTAAAGAAATATGAAAAATCAAAAATTCCAAACAAAATCCCTAATCTGACTTATTACCTCCAAAATAATTCTTTTTAATTTTGATTTTATAGGTTCCTACTATATTACTATGTTACCGTATTCAATGAGTGTTGTGTTAGTGTATATAATCGTGATTTTCTTTCCTGATTATTAAACTGTTACCTTTTTCTGTTACAGATCCATCTAAATGGTGTCTTTAAAATATGTAAGTAATTTTTTGTATCATTAATTCTAAGTGTGGGAGAGCTATGCTTCGGCACGAATGGGCTGGCTTGACCGGAGCGATACCACGGCCTCACAGAAAACCGACGTGAAACAACGCTTGCGTTGTGTTTCGCCATGTGAGTGAGGTTACTAGAGGCCCAATTAATCCCCCCCTCCCCCTCCAATCCCCAAATCTCTGAATCCCCAACAATATAATCCTAATTCCTATTCCCCAAAAGGCCTATACTTACTTACTATTAGGTGATCCGTAGGCTAGTTTATCGGCCTATTATCCCATTAAAAATATAAATAAAATAATACTGACTGACCAAAATCACACTCGCAAAACTAATTAATTCTTCAACTGCCACTTCCACTACTTTCGAGGATTCAAATCAAATGCAGTACAGACCACTCTAAACTCACAAACTAGAAGAACATATAAACACACACACGGAACTAAGCTGCCCTTTATTTACATTCCGTTTTGCTAGAGTTTGTCCTAAAACAAACTATTTAGGGCTATACTAAAAACAGAAAGTAACACTTCCACACACTGTAGAACTCTATTTTATATATAAACTAATAGTTTAATGACGTCAGAAAAAAAACGATTTATATTATTTCTAGGTTTCTATACTGCACGGTTGGCGCGGTGGCTGGGCTGCTGCACAACGAGTCGCGGGTTCGATTCCCGCACGAAACAATTCTTTGTGTGATCCACAGATTGTTGTTACGGGTCTCGGTGTCATGTGTGTGTGAACTTGTATGTTTGTAAACGCACCCACGACACTGAAGAAAATTACTAAATTACACTGTTAAAAACTGAAGAAAATCCTAGTGGACACACACCACACTAGGATTTTCATCACCGTTTAAAAAAAAGAAAATAAAAAAAATTGCTATATCAAAATTCAATGAAATCAACTTAACACTATAAACTTTTATTATTGTGAGGTTGTAGAATACTGACCAAGCTACTTCTATTAGCCTCGTTCAACGCACTACTTAGGGTGCATCCACATCTGACGAACGTTCCACAAATGCGCACGGTGCGTTCGCGAGCCGCCCGCGACCTGCTCGCGTGCATTTAAAATTATTATTAATACGAACCTTATGCGAGTTGAGCACCAAACCACCGCCGTGACTGCACTGCGGTTTTGCGGCACATTCGCCAGACTGATGTGGGCGTGCCCTTACACACAAACACGGTGCTTTCTGCCTCGCACAGCAAAACTGTGGAATGATCTGTCGTCGGCGGTATTTCCGAACCTTCAAACCTTCAAGAAAAGAGCGTATTCCTTTTTAAAAGGCCGGCAACGCACCCGTGACTCCTCTGGTGTTGCGGGTGTCCATGGGCGGCGCTGATCGCTTACCATCAGGTGATCCGTCTGCTCGTTTGCCTCCTATTCCATAAAAAATAATAATAATCACACACACCAAAACTATGCAAACCTTTATTTACATTCCGCATTGTAAGGGTTTGTTCTAAGGTTAGGTTAGTTACTCAATTTACGTACATCAAAGAACCTTCTTCCTTTGTCCCAAGCTCACATGGGGTTGGTAAAACACCAGGTGTTAATTATTTTAACGAGAGTTATATTTTGGTTATGAATTGTTCCGAAAATAGGATGTTTGGTTTGTTCGTCTGTGATGGTGTATGAGGTTGTGTTGTTTTAATTTTTTGGTCTTGGGAGGTGTTATAAATCCTATGAGTGGAAATATTTTTTAACTCGTTGAGTACCGTCATTATAGACACAATTAAAGAACAATAGGTTGCGGTCACCGGTGACCGCTCGGTGTTTGACAGTTTAACTATTAAGTATTATTATTAGTTACATTTGTACGGTAAAATGGGTAGAATAGGGATCGAGATGTAAATAGTGACAGAAGAGGGGTGAATTGATACTATGAAAAATTTTTCAATATCGATTCATCCGTCTTCTGTCTCTATTCACCTCTCGATCACTATCCACGCCATTCTACGGTATTTAAGTTCATCATCATCATATCAGTCACATAGCGTCCACTGCTAAACACAGGCCTACCTCAAGGCCAAGGGTTTAAGTACAGGGGAAAATAAAATTCCAAATATTCCTATTTCATACCATGTCGGACTCAAAATTCGTACTTAAATTATTCTTTTCAGCTGCTTACTATACTCATGTCTAATCAACTCAATCAGCAATGCTTTGGACATTAACATCAAAATCACTACACCATCTACGTCAGCTGGCCGAACATTTAAAATTCATTCACCAGATTTAAAACCACCATTTTTGTCAGCTTAACTAATTTGTCTAAAAATAGACCTTAATGCCAAGAGATACGTGTCTCCCTTTAAATACTGGTGATAAATGGATCTAAATTTAACGCCCCATTGCCGTTAAGTAGGTACGTAGCATTTGGTCACTGGTTTAGTTACTATCTTTAAGTTTTGGCTCGTAGTTTTGAGAGAGTTGTTGAAAGGAAAGTATTCATTAAAGTGTAGATAGACTTTTTAGAGATACAATGTTTTCATGTGACTTGAAAAAAAAACTTATAAAATATGCCCTCATTTTGAAGATAGCTGAATTCCCTTTTAAAATATACGTTCGTTACCGATTAATAAAATACTTGTATTAGAAAATATTTGTCAAGAAATGAAAAAGAAAGTGGCTCTGTTTTTTTGTTCCGAGTGTAGATATAATTAAATTATTTCCTTGTTTCGGGAGCTTCCTAAGCTGAGACTGTTTGTACTTTTTACAATAAATTATTCTGAAACTTCCAAATCGTATGCACTAATGATGATTATAAATGTTCAGGATATATATATTTTTTTAACGGGTGAAACTCATCGAATGATTTGTAGTGTCAGATTCTTAATGACTAAAAACCACCCCGTTTTTTGCCCTTCGAGCCAGAACCCTGGAGGCCCAGTAATTCCTTCGCGGCTCCGTATCGGCATTAACCCTTGGGCCCCATCTGTGGTGGTCTGATGGCTTGGATATTAAACCCAAAAATTGTTTTTCCTTGTTCACATACGCATGTTACTTCTGTTATCCAACCGCGCCGTCCGTATGACGCCACACCACCGGGAATTATCAACCTAAAGAAAACAATACATAGAATTCTGTTCACCCCTTCTAACACATGCGTACACACGTGTGTCTCTAAACATACATCAATAAATGGATCTAAATATAACCGAGGCTTTTAACTAGCTGTTGATTTGTTTATTTTTCGCACGGGATAAGACGAAACTTAAGATGATCGGTTAAATGGGGGTGGATGTGAAAAAGTATTTGTATTTGTATTTATGGTTGTTGTTCCTGTAAAGTTCAACGCCCAGACTTTGAAGATTTAAGGGGAGAGGTGTATTAATGTCAAACATAACAAAAACATCTTTTTATTTGTTTTTAAGGGCATGATATCTGATTATCAGTTATAAATGTATCGAACACTTTTTTTATATTTGACGGGTTGATATTTGCCACTACAATTGGTCAAACAGTAAACTACACTTATTATCGAATATTTATTTTAACACTTATTTGGTGACGTTACGCGTGGGACTTTTTTAAATCAGTACAATAGTAAGTAGATTCTAATAAAACCTTTTCCGTCAACAAAAATCTGTGGATTCAGGGATCAATTCTCGAAGCTTTTTAGCAGCAATATCCTACACACAACATATCACTACGCTTTCCTACAGAACGCTTCAACTTCATTCCTGACACATCTAGTTCGCTCTATTTCGCTACATCCACGTTCTTTGATCTCCGTATGTTTTTCTAAGACAATGCTAAACTGGTTAGCTATTTTCGTCAACAACGCCTTCTAGTAACATGTTCGGTCATTGTAAATCAATTGGGATGACGACAGGGTATGAAAATGAAAAATATAATTAGTTCGTAAGTTAGGTAATGAAAAAAATATTAGACACGTATTTTTTTATTTTGTCGTATAATAAAACAATACTTAGATAAAACGAATCAAAGTTTAGGATTGGCTAAAATGTCATTTCTACGTATAAAATGTACATAGAAGTGACGTCACGTGACATTTCAAATAAATATATCGCCGAAAGTATTCGTTTTTGTAAGAAATTAAAAAATACGTGTCTAATGATTTAAAGCAATCTACCAGACGGACATTAAAATAAAAATTAGGCATCTACCCTATTCTCTATTATAAAAGTTCTATACTTCCTTAATGTTCAAAATTCAAGTCAGTGAATTGCTCTCTGCGACACGTTTTCAATCGAAATAAAGAATTTTTCTTCCATTTTTATTAAAAACGTAATTTTATTTATTCAATTTCAATGAAGTTTGACCTAGTTATGAGATATCGACGATCGAGCGGGTTTCCTCTTAATTTATCGCACACTGCTCTGCTTATAGCTTAGCAGTGGATTGAATATCTTTTATAATATTTTTAGAATTTAAAATTAGTTCTCTAAAGCATGCATACATACTATTAAAAAAACTAAATTGTTATGCTAGGATTAATGAATCATATATTTCCAAGAAAAAGAGCGTATTCCTTTTTAAAAGGCCGGCAACGCACCTGTAACTCCTCTGGTGTTGCGGGTGTCCATGGGCGGCACTGATCGCTTACCATCAGGTGATACGTCGCCTCGTTTGCATATTCGCACCTATTCCATAAAAAAAATATGTATAGATAACTTCATGCCTTGGGGATAGATACAGACTATGAAACGCCAATTGTTACGATTCTTACATAGGTACCTCGTTCGCTTTATCAACAGTTATCTGTCTTTTGATGCAAGCTCGTCGGTTAAGGGTAAATTTTATTTGGCCCTTCTTTAATGCATTAAACTTACTGACCCAACTGTATCAGTATTTTAATAAAGAATTGGTATCTGATAATAATAACACAATAAACGTCTTTAAATAATCCTAAATATTTGGAAAATAAAACACAAAACAAAGCAACAATCTGACTTACTCTCAACACAATCCATCAAACGAAATAATATCTCCTGCCTAGCTTTACGTCACAGAGGACCTTCAACAAATGAGCTACATGAGAGGTCCCTTCGTGACTTAACACCCTCATTTGACGGGTCACATACATTCCCCATTACTTATGTAAACGTATGAGATCCCTTCATCCTAGTTCTTGAATGCTAGATGCTTGAATCAAGGACATATGAGGCCGTTGGTAGAGGGCGCCATATACGGACTTATACTGACCAGATTGCCGATATATTAAAGAAGGGCCAAATTAAAAGTACCGACGAGCATGCATGAAAATATTGAAGACTGTGGATGAGGCGAAAGAGGTATGTAGGAATCTTAGTAATTGGCGTTCCATAGTCTCTGCCTACCCTCATGGGAGACAAGCGTAAAGTTATAACATCATCACACCTTTTATTCCTGAAGAGATAGGCAGAGGTGCACATTAGGGCACTTAATGCCACTGTACAATGTAACACCCATTTTCACTATTTACGTTATAAGTCCCATGTATTAGGGGGTGAGCCTATTGCCATATACCGGGCATATTTCCAGACTCCGTGCTACTACTGAGATTTTTAAAAACCCAGTAATACTTTGGTCGACCCGGAAATCGAACCCGAGACCTCTTGACCAGCAGTCGCACTTGCGCCCACTCACCAAACGAGGCAGAGAAGTAGGCTTCTTGAAACATCGAGTCATCAAGACTTACTACATATTATGAATCGAGGTCACGTGAATAAAACAAAAAGTACTGAGTAATCAGTCGTTAAGTGTTGGGTTTCCGAATACCCTTGGCGACTGCTAGACTGCTTTTTATGTTAGTGAGACGATAGGGATCATTTGAGATGGAATGGATCGAGGCTCTGCACAAACTGTAGGAAATATTTCGCATTGCTTTGATGGATCAGCTTGTCTGTTAGTGTTGGGTACATTAATATTTTTTGGGCTAAGGAACAGACGCTAGGATATACTATTTTATTTTCAAGGAGTAATTTTAAAGTTATTTTTTTTGCTGTGTGATAGGTTTTGGATATAGGCAGATGGAAAAATCGCTCATTTTAGTTGACCTTGAAAAAATAACGATGAACATTATCTATATGAATGTAATCTTCATAGTCATTTAGATAGGCTTAAGGCTCCATGTTGCACCATAATTATACTTATTTAAATCATGTCGTATTACCAAAAACCTTGTACAATTACAATTGTTATTGACGAAAAAAGCCCTAATAGCCTTGTATTTCCGATGTTTAGAGTAAACAAATGTTGTGGATTTTTCATAGTCGGTGATTCAGACGATAATATTACAAAAACATACAAAGAACTCAAGTTAATTAGTGTTCTATTAAAATAGACACCCGCAACACCAGAGGAGGCTCAGGTGCGTTGCCGGCCTTTTAAAAAGAAATACGCTTTCCTTCTTAAAGGTTTGAAGGTAGTATTGGTTTAGAAATACTGCCGACGACAGATCATTCCACAGTTTTGCTGTACGAGGTAGAAAGCTACGCAAGATGCGCACAGTTGTGGCCTGCCAACCATCTATATGATGGGGATGCATATACTGTCGTGAGGGTCGATGGCGAAAAGATGCGCCAGGTATCAGGTCAAACAATTCCTCAGAGTGTATATTCCAGTAGTATTTTACACAATAAAGGTATAATATAAGTACGTGTATAGAATGATTTCTTGGTAAGAACTTTTGACACGACTCTTTAAGTTTTCTTCTGTACCTAGTACATAAGAATGTTCGTATGAATTCAAGGAAAACGCTACAAGAGATTGATCTTTGTCAACATCTGTATAAACTTTCTAAGAAATTGTTCAGTTCAAAGTAATACGTCTAAGCAATATTATTTCTTGAATATTTTTCTAATTTTTTGGGACAATTTTATATGACAACATAGTGAAATTTTTTTACGTGTTCCATTTAGCTTTTTTACTATTATATGGCTTACTTCCATTTTTGGAATGATTTAGTATTGTAACATAAAAAGTATGTAAATTTCGCGTGTGTATAGTTAACGAGTGTTGGGAAAACATAACATAACATCACGTCTTTTGTCCCTGACGGAGTAAGAAGAGGTGCACATTACGGCACATAATATCACTATCCAATGTAAGACTCACTTTTCGGTATTTGTGTTATGAGTCCCATGTAATAGGAGGTGAGAATACTTATTTTAAATACTGGGCACGTTTCCAAACTCCGTGGTACTACTGAGAATTTAAGAAAAAAACTTAATAAAACTTTGCCCAACACGAGAATTGAACGCAAGACCCCTTACCAGTTTCAGGCACTTGGCCAACAAGGCAAAAGGCAGAGTAGTGGGAAAAATAGCAAAATATGGGAAAAAACATGTATTTTTAGCAGACAAATACACTCCACAATTCTTTTAATTAAAAATATATACGTATAATTCAAATAACCTTACGCAACATACAATAAAATTAAAAGTAAAGAAAACCCTGGATTTATAATTGGAAATTTTAAGTTTCAAATTGCCAATTCATCTTGAGCAAGCGTGGCTATTAATGCTCATTGCTTCTCCGTGTGAGAAGAGACTTTTAAGATCATCACCCACCAGCACTGCTCCAACCCAAAAATTAACTTGTCATTTAAATATGAGTTTTAAATCGTATGTCGTATGACGCATTTCAAAACATCGAAAATATGCTGTAGAGGGGTAGTTAGAAGCTGATGATGATGATAAATAAATGTGTTTTAATGTTTTAATTACATGGTAATTTCTTAATGGCTTGCATATATCTTACACTGCCTCATTGGCCGAGTGGTCACAAGTCCGACTGCCGGGCAAGGGGTCTCGGGTTCGATTCCAGGGTCAGGCAAACTAAAACAGGGTTTTTTAAAAAAAAACTCAGTAGTAGCACGGTTTCTGGAATTGTGCCCGGTATATGGCAATAGGCTCACCCCCTTTTATTACATGGGACTCATAACATAAATAGTGAAAAGTGGGTGTTACACTGTACAGCGGCATAATGTGCACCTCGGCCCCTTCGAGGATAAAAGACGCGATGTTAAGTTATGTTATGTTATATCTTACAATACAATTCTAACTCCTTTTACACCACCTCATTAATTTCACATCATTTTTTTCACGGCCCGTGTACTCCATGCTGTTATTCTCTCATTTATTAACTTAATCTATTTTACATTGGACAGAGAAAACAAATCACTTTCTTGGCAACGGCTGGTGTAGGCAGATCTCTAAGGTTTTTATGCGAATAAATTACGATTGTGCGTTGACAATATTTTGTGAATTATTCCAAATTTTTGCTAAGAAAAAAGTACTTTAGAAGTTTTTTGTTTGAATGGCAAGTGAGATGTTGTTCTTTGTATTTTATATAACATAACATAACATCGCACGTGTTATATCCCAATAGAATAGGCAGGGAAGACAATCTTACTGCAGAAAATTATTTCTATCGTCGTAATTATGATATGATTGTATTTTAAAAATGTATTATAGACGCAGTTTCTTTATCTAACTCTGAGGACAGCGTACAGGGCGCGTCGCGCTCAGCACCCTCTTCAACAAGCCATCAGACCACCACAGATGGGGTCTCAATAGTTCTGATGGCGATACGGAGCCGCGGATGATTTAACGGGTTACTGGGACTCCGAATCGAAGTGCAAGAATAGAAACGGGGTGGCTTTCAGTCAGTACAGTAGAGTCTGACACTCGTTCTCCCCTCACACAGGCGGAAGAAGTCTTAGGATGTCCATGACATTCCCCCCGTCAAAAAAAAACTTCTTTATCTATAAAATCTCCTTTACTGAAAAGTTTTTAATACATCAATTATCATCTTGATAGTCAACTACTTACCTGTCTCTGAAGAGTTACTTATTAGTTACATGCATCAATCGAACGAATGCTACATAATATGTAATTGGCTTTCTGATATTATTTTGCCACTATTTGTTTTCCATGTGTAGCCGTTGATTATCCAATAAATAAATAAATATCATAGCAGTATATTGAAACCTTGATATCAATATTCATTCAGTAATCGTATTCATCTAATAAAAAATCCATTAATGTAAATTCGTAATATAGCCATAAAAGGAAATCAATAAGAATTAAGATTAGGCAATCAAAATATTCCTACCTACTCTAAACGGCACATAAATCATGGGCAGGGATGGATTTAAAAATATATTTTACTGAAAAATCTAAAAGAAATGAAGCCTTTTTTAAACAATTGGTTGTACAACCCTCGCCTATGTTTATATATAGGTTAAAATGAAGATATAGCCTAGGTCTTACGAAATACAATTCTCAGATAAACTTAACTTTACCGTCACAAATTTCACATTATGTATTATTATTTTACCTACGTAATTCATCTTTAAGTTGAAATTTTTGTCTGTATTATTTTTTATGCAAACCTTTGATACTAAACTAATGTTTTCGTTTTCACTAAATTGGAAAGTTAACTATAGAAAAACGAATATAATTTACTGAACGCCTTTTCTAACTACAACTTAACACAAACTCAACAAACTTTGTTGCTCCCACACATTCTTGACCTCACCAAAACCAGCCTACAAACCTCTAAATACGGCCCTGACTATCAACGTGTGCTACGTGTCAGGAAAACCTAATAACCATGCTTACTTGCGAAGCTGCTGGCTATAAATTATTCATAATGACAAAGTTATAAATTGTGATATGCGAATTTCACCCTTCCTGAAAAGTTAGCGAAAAGTGATAAGTAGGTAATCAGATTTGAGTGCCTGAGTGGCTCTTTGCGTGAAGTCTGGGCTTTGGTTGATATATGGCACAAGGGTCTTATTAGCATATAGGTTATGAGTGGTAAATTGGCGTGTAAATATAAATTATTTCGGGTATAATTTTAAAGAAAATTATTGACACATTGTTGGTTCAGTCGCGAATGTGTCTCGTAATTGTTTGATCTCTAGATTCAACAAAGTTTAAGCGTTTAGATTACATAAAGACTGAATAACTTTGTGTTGCTTTAAGTCTCAATCAAGTAGAAGACAATCAGCATTCTGCAAACCCATTACAGTCCTATTTTTTTTATATACCACGACGGTGGCAAGTAAAACTCACGACCCATCTGATGGTTTTTTTTTTTTTTAAGGGAGGAAAATCATCGAATGACTGCTCCCGCCTGGGTGAGGCGGAAGGGAGTGTCAGACTCTTACTGACTAAAAACCACCCCGTTCCTTCTCCTGCACGTCGAGCCGGAGCCCCGGTTACCCGTTAGGTTCTCCGCGACTCCGAATCGGCATCGGCCCTATTGGGCCCCATCTGTGGTGGTCTGATGGCTCTTTGAGGCGCGCGCGGAACGCGACGCGCCGTACGCTCGGGTCTGTTTCTGGTCGGACGGGGAGCCACCCATGCTCGCCGTCCGCAGGCCCGCGCTTACGGTGGCCGGAGATCGTCCCGCGATCCCCGACGCCCGGTGTGTCCTTCGCGATGGCTGGGTTGCGAGGAGGCAGCGCTTCGCTGCCTCACGCGTCCCGCCTCCTCCTTAGCCAGCATGACTGCTTCGCAAAAGGAGGAGACGGCATCCCAGTCCCCCTCGCTCCGCATCATGGCCTGCACTAGGCCCAGACGCGAGAGGTCTCCATCGCCGATCACTTCCCTGAGGGCACGGCGGTGCTCAGCCCACGCAGGGCATTCCGCAACAGTGTGTTCCACCGTGTCCTCAGGGTGGTCCTCGCAGTGATGACACCCGGGCGTTTCCTCCCGCCCCATCAGACACAGGTACCTCCCAAAACTTCCATGTCCGGTGAGGACCTGCGTCAGGCGGTAGGTGAGGACGCCGTAGCGTCTCTCAAGCCACTCCTCAAAGAGGGGACTTACCGCTGCAATGGCAGCGAGCCCACCCATCTGATGGTAGGTGGTTACCGTGGCTTATGAACGCTTGCAATACACGCGCCTTGCCGACCTTTATAAAACCTATTTACTCCCTTCCAGAGGAACCCCATGTCTACTGGGAAAACCTCGGCTGGGAAGTTCAAACAGTCCAAGACATGGTGCATAATGTACACCTTGAAACAAAAGTAATATGTCCTTCGCTTTTCTTCGCTTAGCAATTTAATTTGACGCATCTGTTAAGTTCTATTCTACATGTTTAAGTCTTTATCTCAACCGAATCCTCCTGAATGATACATAATACCAACCTAACACCTACAGATACAAAAGGAAAAGAACTACAAAGCGCACGTTTTGAATTTACTTTCATTGAGTTGATCTCAATCGCGATAAGTGCGCGAGCTTGTACTGATGACTTTACACGTTTGCTGTTAAACAGTACACTGTAAGCCAATGGGTTTGGGGTATACGGTTAGAGCAGATTATGAACATCTATCTGGTGAATTTTAATTTCTTTCCTTGGATATGGGCTCGGTCTAAGTAATGCCAAAATAAAACGAACCTTCATCGTCAAATCAAAACTTGCGTCGTCATTCGCGGAGAAACAAAAATTCTACAGAATTTCACATCTTGTTTCTGAAGGGTATACCAATAATTAATCAGGACACACGCTCTAATTGACCACGCACGAAAAACGATTGAACTCTTATCATGAAATAGACTGTTTTCTGAATCAGGTCTTATTGACTTTGGAGATCACAAGAATAATAAAATATCAGTTCGCCATTTAAGTAATTTCTTTTATCTCCTTCTTTTAAAAAAGAGAAGTAAACTTCGCACGAATGAACTGGCTCGACCGCAGTGATACCATGGCCTTATAGAAAACCGACGTGAAACAACGCTTGCATCATATTTCATCGTGTGAGTGAAGTTACCGAATCCCCAATAATTTTAAAATTTGTAATCTCCAAAGGCCGGTAACGCACTTGTAACGCCTCTGGTGTTCCGGGTGTCCATGGATGACTTCGATTCCTTACCGTCATCCGTCTGTATCCCATAAAAAAAAATATTATAGAACATGTTTAATACACACGGTAACGCATTTGTCTTCTGGTGTTCCAGGTGTCCATGGACAACTCTGATTCCTTACCTTCAGCTCATCCGTCTATACCCCATAAAAAAATAATTATTATAGAACGTGTTTAACATAATTATATTTCATCAGCTTTGTATCCTTTCCATCCGTGAAACTCAAATAAGACACCCACTTTTCACAACACGAAACGAAATCAACTTAAAGTAACAGACTACATCGATACAAGTAATCAAATTAGTTTCGTACGTTTGTTCATTGTGCTCGAACGTAAACGTGGGCGTTAGAGCAATTCCATTTGATGCTGTTCGCTGTTGAATTTGTCTAATGGTGGGTTAATGACATGGTTAGTACGATGACTGAGCATTTGAACTGCAGAACGTGTGACGGTTTCGATTGTGGAACGTGACCGTTTGTGATTTAACATAAATATCACATTTGTTGACTCGCAAAAATATTCTGTTTATTTAATTATCATATAGAACAATTATTACTGCTATTGTTACCGAAAACTATACAAATTATTCAATTATTAAATCGAAACCTTATTTAACAGCAGTGATTCCTTTCACCACTTCAACTAACAAAAATGTGTGTTGAATTTAAAGAACTTAATAATACTCTATTTGTCTAAAATTGCCGCTATCGTGCTTATAGCTAAACTTGTAAGGGAAGGCTTCGTATTTTAACATAATTTTAATTACTTACTTCATGCTAATCAGGATATCAAAGCCGTCAGTTGGTTTGAAATTCTTTAATTAACTCGTCGAGTACCGGTTTTATAGACACAATTAAAGAACAATAGGTCGCGGTCACCGGTGACCGCTTGGTGTTTGACAGTTTAATATATTCGGATTATAAGCTAGTAGTCTTTTATAAGCTTCTGATCGCAAATTATCTCGAAAATAAAACAACACTTTAAATAATTCAATAAGTATTCTGTTTCTTACTTATGAGATTATTAAGCCTGGGTGTCTTCAAGGCCTAAGTGAATAGGTTGCTTATAGGTCGATGTCATCCATCATTGTAGACCGCATCATCGCTTATCACCAGGCGAGATAGTGGTCAAATGTCGGCCCATCTAATATAAAATGAAACAGTGATAAATGCCGTAGTTTACTGAATAAAAAATGTGGATATTGTGTTTTTTTACGAATTTAATTGAAACTTGCTAAATCTATGAACACGAAAATTAATTGTTTGTTTTCTTATTTAATTTTACAGATAAACGTAAGTGAAATTATTTTTTTCATTAAGTACTCAGCCGTCACACCAAATACAAAATTTCTAATCGAAAACTGAACAACACAACATAAAAATAAATAAAACTCTCAGGAAATTGAATACATTTTTGTACGTTATAATAAAATATTATCTGTATACCTCTACATAACTGGCGTAATATAGTTTATCCCATAAAACTATAAAACAATACGAGTAAACTGGTCGATATCGTAGTGGAGTCCGGAGGGAGCGCTTCATCGTTTACCCCGCGCACTTCGTGTTATTAGTTGCAAAACTTGAACCGAGATAGGGTTATTGTATTCCACTATCCTATTTTATGTACAAAAGTATGTAGTTTTATATATTTTTCGCTATAATATTTTATTTGAAACTTTTCATGTGCATTTATTTTTGCGTTGGACCCAGGTGCGGTCCTTGAGGAACACCAACGTGCATTCAGTAGAATAAGAATTTCTTAAATACTTGCCATGAATACTTGTACGAATCTTATAATAAACTTTGATGAAGTATTTCGTACTTAATATATTACTTCCACCTATTAAACATCGTAGCCCAATGACATAAACACTCTCTCATAATTAGAGATTGCCATACAATCGCCTTCTAATCGAGTAGCATTTAGCGCAGCCAATTTCCCTCAATCAGCTTAAATGGTTCAAAGCACAATACTCCAACATTGTTCTATTTTCTTTACAATTGAAATTGCAAACACATTTCCAATGTTTTGCTTCAGACAATAAAGTTGAAATTTCAAGAAATGGAGCTGATCGTTGATGAGTCTGGTTGAAGGAACGCATAGTGGACTATTTGAGTTTTGTAAAGAAACTCATCTTAGAGAGTGCATATTATTGTGTTCCTAATAATTTTGATCACTATAAAACTTAGCTTCTTTTCAGTAAGATGATATAATATGTATTTGGTAAAGCGCACTAACTGTATATTTCAGGTCGAACTTTGAACCTAATATCTGTATTTGGTCTACTTGCAAAATATGTGCCGTATATAAAAATTTCTGCCGATGGAATCTTGTTTGACTTCTGAAAGTTGTAAATAATCATACAAAATTAATTACAACCAACTTATGGTAATCGTGATCAGTCAAATAAAGACTTATTCTTTCGTTCTAACCTTGTTCGTGGATTGCAAATACACAACTTGCTCAACAAATAACCTATATTTTACGAAAAAAAATAAAATGAAAAATGAAATCTATTTACGTCACGCAATAAAATAAAAAGTAATATCTTTTAATTTGTTTCCTGAATCCACGGTCCACAGTTGAATCGAATCTTCTCAAACGTAAAATTAAAAACCAAAAAGCATTGTAATGTGGATTCTTTGTGGTGTAAATGGAATGAGTTCAGGAATTACGTTCAAAATTTAAATGAATGCTGAGGTTCTGGTGGAATTAGAGAGTGTTAGTGAGGTTACATTTTTGTGGTCCCAAACAGGTGTGGGTCAATTGGCGACACATTTTTTGCGGGAGCAAAAATTTTGCGTGCGTCTGCAAAAATGAATATTGCAAAATAGGTGTTAGAGATGACGAAGTCTAATGAAAGGCTTGTGTAAGAATTAAGTATTATAAAAATCTAAATCCCTTCATCTAAATCCATCCAAAAAGACTGCACGGTTAGCGCGGTGGTTGGGCAACTGAGTGCCGCGCAACGTGTCGCAGGTTCGATTTCCGCACGGAACAACTCTTTGTGTGATTCATAGATCATTGTTCCGGATTTGGATGTCATGTACATGTGAACTTGTATGTTTGTAAACGCACCCACGACACAGGAAAAAATCCTAGTGTGGAGCAAGGTTTAAAAAAAAATATATTTTAGTTCCTTAATTCGTAAATACTCAACATATTGAAGAGGCATGTCACTGAATCAATTCTAGACAAAGACAAATTGATTAATTAAACAGCGAAACTATGTACAGATGACATAAAGCCCTATCCTAACAAGGAACACAGAATATAAGACGAAGACAAAACGGTTACAATTTCCTTGACTTCCTATTCAAATAACTGAGTTGCTAGCAAAGTAGGGATGATGGAAGGGTAGGAGACTAAAACATTTCAAGGCTGTTAATTAATAAAAGTAAATTTCACACATATTTTCTTAATTTGTCGTTTACGAAAACAATATATAGATAAAACGAATTAAAGTTTAGGGAGGTCGTTACGTCACCGCTCAGTAGTAAATGTACTAGATCATGACGTCATACGATGTTTCAAATCAATACATAATCTTCATAGGTGGCTTCCAACTATCTGGGAGTCATTGAGGAGGCCTATGTTCTGCTGAGGATGTCTTGAGGCTGGTAATAATAATATTATCCTTACTTATATTATAAATCGGAAAGTGAGTTTGTTTGTTTGTTCCACTTTCACGCCATAACTACTAAACCGATTGCTATGATTTTTTGCAGATGTGTAGTTAGAAGTCCGGATTAAATAATAGGGTACTTTTTATCCCGGAAAAATTTGATGTTCCCGAGGGAAAACAAAAGTATTGGTATAGATGGCTTTTTATCCTTTTGTGACGCGAGCGAAGCCGCGGGTAAAAGCTAGGAATAATATAATATTATGATGACTATTAAAAATGTCATGGTGACGGAGGTTCTAGATGCCCGCTTTTCAAGTGGAGAGTGCGGGTTCGAAACCTACCAACGGCAAGTATCAATGTGACATTCTCCGAGTTATATGTACTTTCTAAGATTATCTAGAGGTATACACCACTGACAAACGGTGAAGGAAAACATTGTGAGGAAACTTGGTCTTATAATTTCTAATTATAAGTTTGAAATCACCATCCCGCATTGAGCGAGCGTGATGATTAATCGGTGCGAGAAAAGACCTTTGGTCAGCATTGGCTACGTATAGGCTGTTGATGATGATGATGATGTTGAGGGTATTGTTTTTTAACAAATACTTTTGTATTTAATCCTTTGAGTACCGTCATTATAGACACAATTAAACAACACTAGTTTGCGGTCACCGATGTCCTCGCGGTGTTTGACAGTTTGATTCCATAAGAAAAGAAAAATAATATTATGTGTTTTAATGTAAACTCGTTTATAAGACGGAAATTAAAACTAAAATTAGTTATCATTCAATCAAATGTCCACTAGACGCGTCTGAATCCAGCTTAAAACCAAAACAAAACGGTTTAACTCCTGCCTCAGTCACGTCGGTTTAAAATATTTGTCCTCATGTTTGTAGGCAACCTGTTTTTGTTTTTTCGTTCGCAATATTGTCATTCATCTGCCTATTTGAATTCGAACGTTATTCAGAATGGAATAGATTTAATTTTAAAGTATTTGAGGAATCGTTTTGGAACTTAAATGAAATGATGTGTTCGTGTGGTTTAATTATGATTATAATGGTTATTATTTTACTTAAATGTTAAAGTTATGAGGACGATGAAACATTGGTTTGATCGATTTGAAAAATGATAGTTTGATTTCCGTTTAAATTTCTGACTCACGTAAAGATATTAATTTCGATGTTATATATTTTGTTCCTTATATTGACTGATTTCTATTCACGGGTAGGGCATAATATTACTAGGTTTTTAAAAAAAAATCTTAGTAGCAACACGGAGTCTGGAATTGTGTCTGGTATATGGCAATAGGCTCGCCCCCTATGACAAGGGACTCATAGCATAAATAGTGAAATGCAATACCCAGTAGCATTAAGTGCTGTAATGTGCACCTTTGCCTAGCCCTTCGGGGCAAAAGGCATGATGTTATGTTATGTAATATTTTGTTCAAACTACTTATCTGCTATAAGCTTTACACTGCCTTATTGATGGTTCTAGAAAAAATACCTTACCATATCAAACAGAACGAATGTCAGCATTCCCTCAAAACACAGTTACGGATTTTATTAGAATTTATCACCATCATTCATCAGGAAAGCATAACCAAGGGGTTTCAAATTTTATAACAAATTGTCAACGTGTGTAATAACCAGAAAGCTGCGATAAACATGAATACCTTTCATTCTAGAGAGAGTTTAATAATATGACAGATAAAAAGTAAAAAAAAAACATTCAATGTGAAGTATTTTAAGGCAGTAAATATAGGGACTTAAAGTTTGGAATTGTATAAAAATAAGAATCAGAGAGAAGTTTAAGTCAACTACATACTAACTTCTGATACAGCAAATTTATTTTAGTACTTTATATATAAAAATAAGGAAATAAATAAATAGGTATAACTCAAAATAAACTAAAACTGACAGAGAAAATTAAATAAAAGAAAACTAAACACTATTTTCTAAATATCTCTCTATCTATACAGATAAAAATCTCTGTATCTATACAAAGAGCATCAAAAACAATTCGTCCGGCTCGACGTCAATAGGGGAAGTACCCAGAGGGCTGGCAGCATTGCCACGTTGTATGGCAATGCTTAACCTGTGATCGAGAAACAGACTCATTTGATTCAAGAATGTTAAATTGTGATATTATCATTTAAACCTCCATGAACCTTACCTATAGCTCTGAGATAAGTAGATATTTAAAAATTTTACGCCGGAATACTGAAACGTTAATTTGAAGTTGTGCTTAAATATCGTGCCATCTCTGTCATTTTACAAAGAATTAGTGGTGACAGAACTATACTTAAGCGTGACTTAAAATTGAGTAGTGTTTCAGTATTCCAACATTAGTCCCTAAAATTGATGACAAGACAATACAAGGACTGCACGGTTGGTGCGGTGGCTGGGCAACCGGCTGCCGTGCAACGTGTTGCGGGTTTGATTCCCGCACGGAACAGGTGTCATTGTGTATGTGAACTTGTATGTTTGTAAAGGTATCCGCGACACAGGAGGAAGTCCTAAAGTGGGGCTAAGTTAAAAAAAACAAGTTTAACAGACAACAAAACCTATTTCAAACACATTTTAAAGTTTCTACCAATAAAATAAGTTAAGTCACATTTCTGAGAAATAAACAATAAACACAAACGAATGGTACAAATTAATATTAGAACCCTTCGTACGATCATTTACAATATTGACAAAAAGTCCACCACATACACACGCTGATAAATTCTATTTTCATTTATCACCCCTAGAATGACCAAACGTCCACCCATTCTACCCATTTGGGCAAAATATTAATAACTACAATACCCATTCTCACTTCCCACTCTCCAATGCGGTACAATAGTAATTTTTCCCTGAAATTCAAAGCCACTGGGCGACACAGATTTATGTTTGGCACAAATCAAAATTTACGCCTTGCAAATACAAATTTATAATTCACTTTGTTAAACTTTAAATAAATTGTTTGATAGCCCTATGTTTAGGGTTGTAAGGTTCAAATTGGTATGTTTGTACATTTTTAGGCGTCGACAAACTAAACTGTTTGCTTACCGGAGGGATATGGAATGGGCGTTCTGTTACACCGTTGTGTACGCAAAAGTAATGTAGTATTTATCTTCAAATGTTTATAGATCAATTTTCAATACCTCTTTACCAAGAACCTCTTCTATATCTAAACATTTTTTCAAACTAGTTCAATATAAATGGTATACATCCACAATCGAATGTATGTATCTCATATTGGCTTCTGCTAGCGGCTTTGTCCTTCTATCCCGTAGGTTAAAAGTGACATATTATGTGTCATTCCATACCATAATAATCTATATCTGTTCCAAATTTTATCTCGATCACTTCAGCTGTTTTGGATGTGAAGAAGTAACAAACAAACCAACGTATAAAATCGATTCCCGGGTCGGGCAAAGTATTACTGAATTTTTTATAAATTCTCAATAGTAGCTCGGAGTCTGGAATTATGCTCGGTATATAGCAATAAACTCACCCCCTATTACATGGAATTCATAACATAAATAGTGAAAAGTGGGTGTTACATTGTACAGTGGCATAGTGTGCACCTCTGCCTATCCCTTCAGAGATGATAGGCGTGATGTTATGTTATATTTATTATTTTCAATATCCTGTAAGTCAATGTTTCTTTAATATTATCAACTAAGTAGCCACTAAATGGTTTAAGTGTAAGTATCACTTTTTATCTTAATGAAAGACAATAATTAACCATCTGTGAAATCAAAGAACCCTACACTAAATCCCAGAATTCCCAAACCAAGTTACAAATAGCCCACAGATACACGCCGTTGTAAATAAAGCAAGTGAAGCGAATCAGGCAGACGGGGGTGACGTCACGAAAACGAAGCGGCGGAAGCGCGCGCGCCGCGTTTCCGCTACAACCGCCGCGCTTGAACCGCGTTAACATCACAGAAGTATTCCGAAGTAGCGTTGATAGATATGCACAGGATTAGATATATTTTTCTCATCTGGATAAGGAAATAACATTAAAGTTTTCTATTTGGTTATGCTGGAGTGCAGACAAAATGAAGTTTGCATGAAAACATGATCTTTTTTGTGAATAAGCCGGCAAACGAGCAGACGACAAAATCAGAAATGTAATTATTGCGTTGCTTGCTGGCCTTAAACATTTAATTATTGATAAAATCTAATATATGAAAAATTATTCGTATAAAATTAGGACTGGGTTTTTTAAAAAAATTCTTAGCAGTAGCACGGAGTCTGGAATTGTGCCCGATATATGGCAATAGGCTCACCCCCTATTACATGGGACTCATAACATAAATAGTGAAAAGTGGGTGTTACATTGTACAATGGCACAATGTGCACCTCTGCCTACCTCTTCGGGGATAAAAGGCGTGATGTTATAGGAATACATTTATGTATTCCTATATTTTATCTACATTTACTATTTTACTACTAAAATTGCATATATGCCTACAGCGTTAATTACATGTCCCTATTTTACCACTAATATAAAAATCGCAAGTAAATAATTCGTTTAATACATTACGTTAAAAAACCAACTTGAATCTCCCTTTTTTAAAAGCCGGTTAAACTGTCAAACACCAAGCGGTCACCGGTGACCGCGACCTATTGTTCTTTAATTGTGTTTATAAATACGGTACTCGACGAGTTAAATAATATACTAAAACCTTCTCCTAAGTGTAACGAACACTTTCATAAGAACCATATCAAAATCGATTCGACCAATCGCGAGATAAGTGCAACGACTGCACGGTTGGCGCGATGGTTGAGCAACTGGATGCCGTACAACGTGTTGCGAGTTCGATTCCCGCACGGAACAACTCTTTGTGTGATCCACAGATTATTGATCCGGGTCTGGGTGTAATGTGTATGTGAACATGTATGTTTGTAAACGACCCACGAGACAGGAGAAAATCCTAGTGTAGGGCAACGTTTTTTTAAAAGAAAAAAGAAATTACACACAATCATACATCCATACATAGACACAGGTCAGCAAGAAAAAAAGAAAATAATCTTTCTTCTTTCCTTATTCTTTCTTCTTTCTTTATTCATTCTTCTTTTCTTCTTTCTTTTCTTATATAAGTCAAACTGAGAACCTCCTTTTATCGAAGTCGTTTAAATACCAAATCACACTAAACCACTACATTATCTTTACACTCATTACTATTAATTAATCCATCCTCATAAAAACAATATAAAATTACACATCAATTGAAATGGTAGAACATGTAAAATTCCGGCGGCACTCGTGCATCATCGCCGTCCATTCGTTAAGTACAATAAAACTTGAGAGTTCATTACCGGAGTTATTTGCGTTGGTGTATTTTCGAAACGGAAATGACGGGAACATCCGTTCGCTGGGGGTCTTCGTGTCTATGTTAAATGTTTCAGCATTTGTACCGTGAATATTTGTCAAGTTATTCCAACTCTTGCCTTTAATTTGTGTTCGAGTTTATTTTGTGTGTTCCATTTAGTTTGGTTGGGTACGTTTGGATGGACTGACACTCTTGCGTACAAGGTCTGTTCGGTAGCGAAGTGCTTAGTACTATAAATATTTGTTGAATAAATAATATCTAATAATAATTACATTTTACATATAGTTTTTTTACACACTAGGATTTTCTCTTGTGTTGTAGATGCGTTACAAACATACAAGTTCACATACACATGACATCTAGACCCGGAACAACAATTAGTGGATCAAACGAAGAGTTGTTCCATGTGGGAATCGAACCCGCTATACATAACACGGCAGCCAGTTGCCAGCCACCGCGCCAACCGTGCACTCTTATATTCTGAATATTTGAGTTTTTCAAAAATTGTGACGTTTTCAAGTTAAAATTCTGTCATTGGACCTAGCAATAAGGACGTAAAGAATTAATCGTTTTTACCCTACTTTTTTAATAAATAATGCCATTAGACAAACTTAGAAAACATTAATAATACAAAGACACAGAAAATATAATTGCAATACTAATTTAAAACAACACAAAACAATTACATCGAAATCAACATAACATACTTAAGATTAACACAACAAAAACGGTACCGACCAAGCTCAAAGTAATTGTAAGCACTAATATATGTTTGTTCAGGTACACGAGGGTAACAAACCATTAAGGAAACTCCCATCCTCAAGGAATTACTCCTAATTGAGTTGCAGTTCCCTCTCTATTTCATTTGATATGCATGCCTAACTATTACATTAGTTCAAAGTTCGTTATACATATTCTACCATGTTTAATTGGACCATTAAACTTTGTAAAACTTGCTATAACGATATATCTTTGCCTTCGGTACTAGTACTGAGTACCCAAAGGATTGGATGAAGATCGATTTTGGAATAAATGAATTTATATTTAAACTTTAGTATCGAAAAATAAGTGGAAGTCCAGAGTAAGTGGAGAATATTTTACTACCAACTAAAATGAAAGTGCGTTAGTAATTTCCGATCAAAACGTCTGAACACTTTCAAATAGGTGATAATCGTCTAAAGAATTTCAGGAGCGTAAATACCTATTAAAGCATAAATAAATAAACGGAAAAAAATCATCTTTCAAAAAGCTCCAAGTTTACTATCTAAAATATCTCAACGCTTCTCTTATAAACATTTAAAACATTAAACATCAAAAAAGGTTCAATGTAATCCAAGTCGAAACAACTTTTAAAAACTGGCTCCAAGAAAAAAGAAGAAAATTTAAAAAAAGAACCATCGTCAGATTATCGAGTATTCGATTTCCACGTCTGAACTTCGAACGCTTAAGTTAAGGCGCCCGGAATGTTGTTGAGGTAACAAAAAAATAAAATAAAAAAACCCGTATTTCAAAAGAATCGGAAAGTTCGGAAAAATTCCAGCCAAGGATTTTCTGTCGTCGCCCGGTTGACAGTTTTGCAGTAAGCCGAGTGCCAGTGGAATCACCGCCATTACGTGTATTGATAGAGGTCTGGATGCTATCGCCATTTTGTCTAGATTTTGCTCGAGAATTCCGTACTAAGTTTGATTTATTGATGGAGCTAGCAACACTTACCACGATGGTAACGTATGTAACTTAAACAAATTTTTATCCACTATTTTTACATATTACAAAGAAAACAGTGTAGCCTATTTTAAGCCAACATCTTTTTTATTTCGAATTTTTTTTATGGAATCAGTCGGTAAACGAGCAGATGGATCACCTGATAGAAAGCAATCGGCGCCGCCCATGAACAACCGAAGCGTCCAAAGTGTTACAAGTGCAGTTCCAACCTTTTGGGGATTAGGTATTTGAGGATTATTGGGACATCGGGGATTAGTGAGATTGGGGACACGTTGAAACACAACGCAAGTGTTATTTCACGTCGTTTTCCGTGAGGCCGTGGTATCACTCCGGTCGAGCCGGCCCTTTCATGCCAATGCATGGCTCTCTCACATTTAGATAACAAAAGCAATCGTCATTAACTGAAGTTTCAAATTGCGATTACACGTAATTGTTACAAAAGAACTTTTCCCAACGCTCGCCAATAATCCTTTTGTAACAAACCAGTTTGACAGATGAGAATTCTATTGTTGGAATTTTTCTCGATTTATCACCTCCCCCCGTTGTGAATAATGACGCGTGTCATAAATATTAGAATTAATACATTCATGTAAAATTCTCGTACATTTATGTCGCTTGATAATTTCCTAAAGAAATATTTTGAACAATCTTTTGGCTTGTTCTGAAGTTACAAATGTCATACATCTGTGTTAAATTCGAAAGCAGACATACGTTTGAAGTTGAAGCATTTTTATTCTTACGATATAAACTCGATGAGATATAAAATGTTGTTAAATAGCCAACACAACTAGAAGTCATTATTTTACTATTTTTTCGTTCAACAATACCCCAATAGAACAATTGAAAGTAAATAAACAGAAAAGTAGCAAACAAAATTGAATCTAATATTGAGCAGAAATAAAACGCAATATAGCGCTTGGTTCTACGAAAAACGAGTTAATTTTTACATCGCCCAAGATTTTCCAAGACGAAAGTTGATTTTGATGTTATTTATTCGAGCAGCATCCGAGGAAATTATGCGAAGATGGCTACGAGCGTGATGGAGAGTCTGTCGAGGGCATTACTATGTCGAATCAATTCCGACTCCCCTACTAAGGGTATTTAAATAATTTTCTATCATGACAGTTGAAAAAAATTTAAGTTTTAAGTCCAAGAGTAGAGTCCCTACATATGCTTGATTTGAATAATTCTTTTTGTTTTGGATAGCGCATTTATCGAGGATGGCTATAGGCTTTAAAACACGACGACGACCAAAAGGAGCTGAGCAGAGCGTGTGAAACCGTGCGGAAGTCGCTAGTGTATTATAAATATAAATGTTCCTTTAGAATCGCTCTGTCTATTAAAATAACCGCATCAAAATCCGTTGCATAGTTTAAAAGATGTAAGCATCTATAGGGACAGACAGACGGCGGATAGCGACTTTGTTTTATACTATGCAGTGATACAAGTATATTGCACCCGTGCGAAGCCGGGGGGGGGGGGGTTGCTAGTAGATAAATAAAATTGGTGCGTCTGTTTGTACCTAATATTAAAATAACAAATTTTTACTATATGCCATGTGCATATAGTAAAAATCATGTCACTTCATTCTTATTTTGCCGTGGACAGAAGTGAAGTTATTGCATAGTCATGTTCTTTAAATTTTACAGTTATTATTTTCACGCTACTTGTAGGTATAAATAAGTTTTATGCTATGGGAAAACCTTTCTAAAACTTGAGCTAGTTTAAACCCTAGCAACTTTAAGTTATGTTTGATAACTTGATTGTCTAACTAGGTAACAACCAAGGCAATCTTTTTACCCCTCTCTTCATCACTATCATCATCAAAAGCCTATAAATGCCCACTGCTGAACAAAGCCTCTTCTCACACGAGAAGGTTTGAGCATTAATCACCACGCTTGCTCAATGCGGGTTGGCGATTACAAACTTATAATTAGAAATTATAAGCCCAGGACGTTTCCTCACGATGTTTTCCTTCGCCGTTTGTCAGTGGTGTCTAGATTATTTTAGAAAGTACATATAACTTTGGTAGGATTCGAACCTGTACTCTCATGCATGAAAAGCGGGCGTATTAAGCCTCCGGGCCACCACGACATACACCTCTCTTAGTAGGTACACTGTATTCTAAAAGATACAATTTACAAATTGAAAAACCCGACTTAAAAAAATATCTTTAAAAATATTTTCAAAGTAACAAATGGTAGTGTCCACATCGGAAGCCGCGACTTATCAACACAAATAATTTCCTATTACAACCACACACTAAGCCGGTCTACCAATTTTCTTAAATAAATATTTCCGAAGAATTTTTACATTTAAATCAGAGATCGGGCCCAAAATAGGGTGATGTGTACTTTTGGGACACAATAAAAAAAAAACTAATAAAACATTTGGGGGGAATTGAGGAGAGTATTTCATACCTAATCCAGTGTTTGGCAATTTGATAGTAGTAGTATAGATCTTTATAGATAAATAAAATTAGTGTGTCTATTTGTAATATTAAAGTAATATTAAAATAACCAATTTTTACTATATGCATATGAATGAAACAATACATGTACCAAAACAATACTTTTCACAATTTTTTGCCTGTCTGCCTGTCTGTGTGTCTGTTTGTACTGACTAATCTCTGGAATGGCTGCACCGATTTTGACGGGACTTTCATTGATAGGTAGCTGATGTACTAAGGAGCAACATAGGCTACTTTTATTTTGGAAAATTAAAGCACTTTTATTAATGAAAACCTAAACAAGTTTTGATTATGAACAGTTACATCATCCAGTCTTTTTGAACTTGGTAATGCAATGTCAAACAATAGATGATAATGGCCACTATGCACAAAACTCCGTACCCATACGAATACCGAAAACTTTGACACCCATTAACACTTTGACCCGTTATATACAGACTCAACAAGGCAATCAACTCTCAAACAAGTAAATCGCCAAGTACTTTTTCCCATAGAAACGTTATAGAACAAAACATGATATTACTTTATTTAGAAGGAACCCCTTATCTTTGGCATAATAGCAACAGAGGCTAATAATAACAGGCAAGTTTGCGAGGACCGAAATAATTCCGGAAATAGCTGACGGAATATCTAAATCATGGTATGCCTCACAATCTTAGAGGTAGAGGTGGACTAGTCGTCATATTCTATCGATGTCGATAAAATATGACCACTAGTTGTTGTTGTCAATAGTGGTTGTTTTGTTTTTCTTCTTTTCGCCTCGTTGGCGAAGTGGTTGCAAGTGCGACTGATGGACAAAGGACCTCGGGTTCGATTCCCGGATCGGGCAAAATACTATTGGGTTTTTTAAAAAGCATCTCAGTATTAGCACGGACCCTGAAATTGTAAGTGTATATGGCAATAGGCTCGTGCACCCGCTATTGCATGGGACTGATAAGATAAATAGTGAAAAGTGGATGTTACATTGTACAGTGGCATTAAGTGCTGTAATATGCACCTCTGCCTACACCTTCGAGGATAAAAGGCGTGATGTTATGTTATGTTATGTTCCTACAGCTACGACCTACTGCCAAAGGACGGTACCAAGCATTCTACTCACTCATAGACATTATGGAAAACCTCCTCTTAAGAGAGAGACCCTACTGATGACCATATCTTAGTATTAGTATATTCTAATAGATGACTCGTCGTATCACATCATTATGTCGTGGTGGCCTGGAGGCCTACCAACGGCAAGTACTAATGTGACTTTTTCCGACTTATAATTATGTACTTTCTAAGATTATTCAGACACCACTGACTAACGGTGAAGGAAAACTTCTTGAGAAAACCTGGGCTTATAATTTCTAATTATAAGTTTGAAATCGCCAACCCACATTGAGCAAGCGTGGTGAACCTTTTCCGTATGAAAAGAGGCTTTGCTTAGCAGTGGGCATTTGTAGGCTTTTGGTGAATGAAATTGATGTCTATGACTTTGACTATACAGAAGACAAAATTCAGATGGTGGAATAGCTAGTCCGCCGATTGTGATCTTATAATTCAACTTCACAAACTCATATAACAAGTTTGTCTGTTTTGTTGTTACATCATATATTAAAAATCAACCTCATAGTCAGTAGGTACAATTTAGAAATAATGTTTTAGTACAAAAGAAAGTTCTATTCTTGTCCAGACGTTGCCACCCATCCCTAGTACCAACGTCGTTTACTTTAACAGCCTCGTTTGCCCCGAATAGACAATTTCCTTAAACTTAGCGTTATTTAGCCGCTCCGGTATAAACGATTAATCATTTTTTGTTTTGCTTAACAATGTGGTAAATAAATGTTGATAATTTCATTATTTGTACGGATTTTCTTTTTACCGTTTACTTAATTCTTGACAAGTTTGTATCTTTTGCATCCAATTTTCAATGGGGACTTACTTTATTAGTTCCGTTTCTGAGTCTAAGTTAAAACTATATGAATATTTAGAAGGCCAATGTAATGTACGAAGGTGATTTTGTTGCGAATAAAGTTTCAAAATTTTGAGTATTAAGTCTAGTCTTTAAGAAAGAAGACTCTAAAGTCTCTTAAACTTTAAACTAACACAAACTTAGTCATTGTTAGCTAACACATTTGAACTATCAATTTACCTATAAGCCAATTGACTAATGAACTGTTTGTTATCAAAAACCCGTCTTTAGAAAATACATGAATATATTTACAACATGACTGGTTATCATATTATAGAAATAAATACGAAAGGAATTTCACAAACTTCTGCGGTAAATCTCTCAAATATAATATTTTCGACACGCATTTAATTTCCGAAAGAAAAATCTGAAAATTGAAAACGAAAAATGTATTTCGTATCGTTTCCATAAATGAAATAAGGTCTTCAATCATTTTTTGAAGTTAAAAATTTTAAATCTTGAAGGTAACAGAATTATCGGATTTATTAAAGAAACCGATAATTATGTAGCTTTAACCAGAATTGATTTGTGTATAAACCGAAGATTTGTTGCAATAGATATCTATTTAATACGCAATCGCGTTAATATTTTAAAAGTAGAGAAAGTTAAAGAAAAGATGTATAGCCCTTTATGTCGTTGAAAATTCTGGAAAGGAAAAAGGAGTTTGTGGTATGATGACTGATACTAAAAAAGAATTACATCAATAACCTATAAATGCCGAATGCTGAGCAAAGCCTCTTCTCACACGGAGAAGGTTTAAGCATTAATCACCACGCTTGCTCAATGCGGGTTGGCGATTTCTAACTTATAATAAGAAATTATAAACCTAGGTTTCCTCACGAAGTTTTCCTTCACCGTTTGTTAGCGGCATCTTATATTATCTTAAAAAGTACCTACATATAACTCGGAAAAAAGTCACATTGGTACTTGCTCTTGGCAGGTTTCGAAACCGCACCCTCATGCATGAGAAGCGGGGATTTTAAACCACTGGGCCAACACAACTATTAAAATTTAAAGTAGACTTAACTAAATTAGACTATTAAAGAATTTAGCTCATGAGATTCTCGACATGCGGGATGTGGATTCAGCAATCATTGTGCCGATAGTCGTATCTGCCAATGGTCTCATCGCTATAAGCCTCGACCAACACAGGGCCTGATGCAGAAAGCAGTACTTCTGGACACGACGCGTATGGTCCGGAAATTCCTATCTGTGGAGCCTGTAGCTGGGAGTTCTCCCGTTACTGGTGGACCACCTACTGCTTTTTATATTCTAAATGTTTTAATGAAATGTTTAAAAATATACTAATCGAATAAAGAAAATAAAGAAAGGAAACAAATTATAAAAACATTATTCTTGTGTCGACGTCAAGTAGCTTGAGATTATGGTACAAAGAAGTAAAAGCTATGCTAATTTTTATTGTGTATGTCTTATCCATGCATTGCATTGCATAGGAGTATTGAAAGGCGTTCGAGGGGCTGAGGTAACTACGCTAAATGTCCATTAGATATTTTTACTGTCTCATGCGACATAGATAATATAACTATTATCCCGGTTTTTCGTTTGGAAATCAGTAAGTGTGTATTTAATATGAGCTATGTGTCATTAACATTAACTTCTAGCCATCATTTTATAAACACACAAGGGTCAAACAAAGGCACATCTAAAATTCATTATAATTATGTATTTAGTAACTGATTAGAAATATAAATTATTTATTAGAAACTATTTCTCTCGTTTACCCAGAAGTATAACCTAACTCCATTTTACAAATTGCGCTAAATAAAAATAAATTAACCCTTTTGTTCCTATGGCTTTTGGTATGTAGAAGTTTTGTTTCAACTCGATTGGGATTACTGTCCGCCTAGCTTGAACATCCACATCCTTCTGAATCATCTTCGTCATCTTCATCATCTTCATCTTCTTCCTCCTCCTCTTCTTCTTCTTCTTCTTCTTCGTCGTCATCACCACATCCTCCATCTTCTTCATCTTCATCCTCATCATCTTTATCCTCATCATTGTCGTCCTCATCATCGTCGTCCTCATCATCATCGTCGTCTTCATCCTCGTCATCGTCATCGTCATCATCATCTTCATCCTCGTCATCGTCATCGTCATCATCATCTTCATCCTCGTCATCGTCATCATCATCATCATCGTCGTCATCGTCGTCATCATTACCACAATCTTTATCATCATCGTCATCCTCGTCATCCTCATCCTCATCATCATCGTCATCTTCATCGTCATCCTCATCATCATCGTCATCTTTATCGTCATCCTCGTCATCATCATCTTCATCATCATCGTCGTCATCGTCGTCATCATCACCACAATCTTTATCATCTTCATCTTCATCGTCATCCTCGTCATCGTCGTCTTCATCATCATCCTCATCCTCGTCATCATCATCGTCATCGTCATCTTCGTCTTCATCATCATCATCTTCATCTTCATCATCGTCGTCATCGTCGTCGTCATCGTCGTCATCATCACCACAATCTTTATCATCCTCGTCATCGTCGTCTTCATCATCATTCTCATCCTCATCCTCGTCATCATCATCGCCATCGTCATCATCGTCTTCATCATCATCATCTTCATCTTCATCATCGTCGTCATCGTCGTCGTCATCGTCGTCGTCATCGTCGTCATCATCACCACAATCTTTATCATCCTCGTCATCGTCGTCTTCATCATCATCCTCATCCTCATCCTCGTCATCATCGTCGTCATCGTCATTGTCATCATCGTTTTTATCATCATCATCTTCATCTTCATCATCGTCGTCATCGTCGTCATCATCACCACAATCTTTATCATCCTCGTCATCGTCGTCTTCATCATCGTCCTCATCCTCATCCTCGTCATCATCATCGTCATCGTCATCATCTTCATCTTCATCTTCATCTTCATCATCGTCGTCATCGTCATCATCACCACAATCTTTATCATCATCGTCATCCTCGTCATCGTCATCCTCGTCATCGTCGTCTTCATCATCATCCTCATCCTCATCTTCGTCATCATCGTCGTCATCTTCATCTTCATCTTCATCTTCATCCTCGTCATCATCATCGTCTTCGTCATCATCATCATCTTCATCTTCATCATCGTCGTCATCATCACCACAGTCTTTATCGTCATCGTCATCATCGTCATTCTCGTCATCGTCGTCTTCATCATCTTCATCATCATCCTCATCCTCATCCTCGTCCTCGTCATCATCTTCATCTTCATCATCTTCATCTTCATCGTCGTCATCGTCATCGTCGTCATCGTCATCGTCGTCATCATCACCACAATCTTTATCATCGTCATCTTCGTCATCGTTATCTTCATCATCATCGTCATCATCGTCATCCTCATCATCATCATCATCATCATCCTCATCCTCATCGTCGTCATCTTCATCATCATCGTTGTCATCGCCACAATCTTCATCATCATCATCATCATCATCATCCTCGTCTTCATCCTCATCATTGTCATCATCATCCTCGTCTTCATCCTCATCATCGTCATCCTCATTACAGTCTTCATCATCATCTTCACCCTCTTCTCCATCTTCACCTTCTTCACCATCTTCACCCTCTCCATCTTCTTCGCCTTCACCACCTTCTTCACCTTCTCCACCCTCTTCACCTTCTCCGCCTTCTTCACCTTCTCCACCCTCTTCACCTTCTCCACCTTCATCACCTTCTCCACCTTCTTCGCCTTCTCCACCCTCTTCACCTTCTTCACCTTCTCCACCTTCTCCACCTTCTTCACCTTCTCCACCTTCTTCGCCTTCTCCACCCTCTTCACCTTCTCCACCTTCTCCACCTTCTTCACCTTCTCCACCTTCTTCGCCTTCTCCACCCGCTTCACCTTCTCCACCTTCTTCGCCTTCTCCACCTTCTCCACCTTCTTCGCCTTCTCCACCTTCTTCGCCATCTGCTCCCTCAGTAGCGTCTTCATCATCAGCTACCTCAGTAGTATCTTCCGATTTACCAATTGCTATTGAAGCCTCTGCGGAGGCTTTCGCCTCTGCTGATATGGAGCTTGGTCTGGCATCTACACTTATAACAGATAGTGCCACGACACATAATGATATCTGTGGAAAAAAAATATTTTTTTTATATCTTCTAATTTCCGTAAACTTAGGGAGTACTCTTAAAATATAAGTCAATTGATTCATTTGACTTAAATAAATAAATAAATACATGCAACTGATGTCATAGTGACGCGGACGAGTACTTTAACGCCTAAATAAGGTATATTTTTTGTTGTTTTCTTTTCTTATAGCTTTTTTTTACTCACTAGTTTAGTTGTAGTTAATTTTAAGTTGTAAATATTTATGTAGTTATATAATAATATGTTAGATGTCTTTAATAAATATACCCCTGTTTTGTACAACTTAAAATAAACTAAAACAATTCATCCGCAGTCGTTGAGGTCGATTCATATGACCAGTTTGAGTTCGCATACAACTACATCATAAATATTTGCATTGAGTTGGGGGCGAAAATAACAGCATAAATTCCCCATAAGACTGAATTAGAACTATATTTAAAGTAAGCCAAAACGATTGTCGTAAAAAGGCTAACTTTATCGATAATTTATTGAAATAATAATGTTTCTCATTGATAATCAGAAACCAGTTTGAAAATACTTATTTTATTTTGTTTTAAACATTCACGCAAGAGATAAAATGTAATCTAAACATGGCTGAAAAACGGCACTTTGTATGTTAATTCAAACATAACAGAACACGTATCTTTTTAACTGGCAAAGTAATATTTTATTTCCTACAGAAGCCATCCTTATAATTTGTTGATTATAAGGGCTGATGCCTATGACAGTTCACTGGTGCACCATCGGCTTTCTCTACATACAATTTAATAATATGCTACAATCTTCTCATTTAACAGGAAGAGATGTGTTATCTGTCAATTATTATTGATGTGTAGTCCTATAAATATCTGATACGGAACCGAGGATAACTTAACGGGTTGCCGGGGCTCCGGCTCGAAGTGCAGGAGAAGGAACGGGGTGGTTTTTAGTCAGTAAGAGTCTAAGACTCCCTGAGCGAGAGAAATCATTGCTTGATTGTCACCCCTTAAAAAATACCCTTAGATATCCACATTAAGAGCAGAGGTGGTGACATAAATTTAATTTATTCAGCTACCCACACAAGGCAAATGCCTTATACACTCTTTGTATTACAGATGAGTCCTTTACGTTATCTGCTGTCACTTCGATATTCCAAAATAAGATTAATGATTCATTTTTGATTGCTTTGCAACTTCCCATGTGCAATCTCAATGAAATTATTAGCATAACATAACATAACATCACGCCTTTTATCGTCAAAGAGGTAGGCAGAGGTGCACATTATACCACTGTACAATGTAACACCCACTTTTCACTATTTATGTTATGAGTCCCATGTAATAGGGGGTGAGCCTATTGCCATATACCGGGCACAGTTCCAGACTCCGTGCTATTACTGAGAATTTTTTAAAAACCCAGTAATACTTTGCCCGACCCGGCAATCGAACCCGAGACCCCTTGCTCGGCAGTCGCAATTGCGACCACTCGGCCAACGAGGCAGTCTAGTAAGTCTAGTGAAATTATTAGTTCAGGTCATAACCTGAACTAATCTGTAACGAACTAAACTGACACGAACAAGTCAACTACAAGTCATAAGTTGTAACCAATTTTATATTGACTATCAGCAGATAACAAACTGCTTCTTGCAGCTGTATTGAAGTGAGAGATCACATTCAGAAAGGAGTACTACGTCTATCCGGGATCCAAAAAGCCTACACTATTCCAGATTATAGTCTATTTGGAGTTGCTGTGCTAAGTATTATTCAAATCAGTTCAGCTATTTTATTGTGATTTTACACACAATAAATCGTATACCTCTCCATCTAATTTATACCCAGTTAAATTATTAATAACAAAAAAGTATAAATAGGTAAGTACATACCAAAACTAAAATCTTTATATCCCCCATGGTGGCACTCGTACTTGGGACTTCAGCACCGAATGAAGTTAATTGTCAAAAACATTTTATTTTATACACCACACAATGTACTATTAATATGTAAGTGATATGATAAACATTGAAATTTTCATTTAGAGTATTTGAAGAAATGCATGCTAATGTGTAATGCAAATTTTGATAATGAATATTGAGGTGTATGGCGTCTGAATTATAGCTGTAAGTCATAATTTAATCCTTTGCTGCTTATGATAACGACTACCACTTTCTTTTGGTCTAAATAGATAAAGCAGTCAAAACTTTTATCATCACACAATGTGCTATTACAAAATAGTGGACAAATTGATAAACTGCCTCGTTGGCCCATTGGTCGCAAATGCGACTGCCGGGCAAGAGGTCTCGGGTTCGATTCCCGGGTCGGCCAAAGGATTACTGAGTTTTTAAAATCTCAGTAGTAGCACGGAATCTGGAAATGTGCCCGGTATATGGCAATAGGCTCACCCCCTATTACATGGGACTCATGACATAAATAGTGAAAAGTGGGTGTTACATTGTACAGTGGCATTAAGTGCCGAAATGTACACCTTTGCCTACCCCTTTGGGGATAAAAAGGCGTGATGTTATGTTATGGATAAATTGATACATCAATCGCAGTGGCATCTTGTTGACAATGTAATTGTTTCTGTTTCAGATCAATGCCGTTACTTCAAGAAACGTAAGTAAATCGGTACATATTCTTTTAACATCTTCTTGATTATAATCACAGTTCGTGTCAACTGTCCAAACCAACAACGTAAGAAATAATTATTAAAATATCGACAATTTCTGGGTGAGATTGTTCAATAAGATTGAGATTGTTGGAAATTGATGGCCAAAAATGCCAATTTGAACAATACTTTAAGAGATCCCGGAATGGAAATGACCAGTTGAAACATATAATATACGAACATATAGATAGGCAGGCACATTACTACACTTAATGCCACTCTACAATGTAACACTCAATTTTCACTATTTATGTTATAAGTCACTTGTGATAGGGGGTCAGCTTATTGTCATAGACAGGGCACAAATTCTGATTCCGTACCATTGCTCAGTTTTTTTTAAAACCCCAGTAATATTTTTGCCTGACCCGGGAATCGAACTCGGGACCCCTTTCTCGGCTCGCACTTGTGACCACTCGGGCAACAAGGCAGTAGAAGCGATTAGTTGAATCAGACTGACACAAACCCAATATAAATTTTCATATTTTTCAGCTTTTTCATAATTAATGTACGTTTTTAAAATATCATTCAGTTGTACTGCTTAAGACTGGTTTCATATCTAATGGACTAATTACGTGAAACGTGAAATTCTTTATCAAAATTTTGGACTCCATTGAGCACATTAAATATTGAATGCTGTTTTATAGAAGTAATCGTTATTTCCTCGTTGGCCGAGTGGTCGCAAGTGTGACGGCCGGGCCAGGGGTCTCGGGTTCAATTCCCGGGTCGGGCAAAGTA
Source organism: Spodoptera littoralis (assembly GCA_902850265.1). NCBI lineage: Eukaryota > Metazoa > Arthropoda > Insecta > Lepidoptera > Noctuidae > Spodoptera > Spodoptera littoralis. The sequence goes on from LR824544.2 coordinate 12,539,117, forward strand.
CTACTAGGTTTTTTAAATTCTCAGTAGTAGCACGGAGTCTGGAGTTGTGCCTGGTCTATGGCAATAGGCTCACCTAGGGGGTGACATGGGACTCATGGGACTCATGACATAAATAGTGAAAAATGGGTGTTACATTGTACAGTGGCATTAAGTGCCGTAATGTATACCTCTGCCTACCCCTTTGGGGATAAAAGGCGTAAAGTTATATTAATCGTTATTTTCTAGTGTTATAAGGTATTTTATTAAAAACTACATTTATGTTTAGTCTTTTAATCTTGTTTTTATTTTATCTTTTGTGTATGTTCGTGAACTGCTGCTAAAATCTCTCTAATTGCATGTCAGTCAGCTAGATTATTGTTTTTTTTAACCCAACTGCTACTGCCACTACCAGCCTCTTTGCGCTTATCGCTTCTGATCCCACTTAGCTGAATTGGTCCACGACTTTCTCCTATTATCATAAAACAAAAAACCTTTATTTACTGAAGCAACTCTTCTTGTATCAGAATAATACTACACTTAAATAACATAATATTATAAATAAATATATACAACTTAAAAATTAGCTTCAACTAAAACAGCAAAGATAAAAGAAACAACGAAATTCCGTCAATCAGGCGTCAAAGTATTCGTCCGCATCACTATCATTGCGGAACGTGCCCAGAAGACTGGCAGCATTGCCACGTTGAATAGCAATGCTAATTTTCTGTCCAAAACAACAAAATATGTATATTATTCTTCTTAACTTAAACCACTGACGCCACTATCGATCTTCCTCCTCCAATAACAAAACTGCGATTATCCTTTTATGTAACAAGAAAAACAAATAAATTCACCTTTACTTTCAACCCCCATTTTATTTGTGCTAAAAAGCATTCACACATGGAGAACACCCATTTACGAAAATGCGAAGTTCGTCGAGAGTAAAATATCCATAAAATAGTTGTATTAAGAGATATGACCACTTTTGAGCTCCAACGCAATTTGGTGGAGCACCGTGATTTATCTAAACAAGCTGAAAGCTCTCAGAAAGGTATGAACGACATGAACAACTGTTACTAAAGTGTCAGCCTCGTATGTTTGTTTCAGAGTCCAGAAAATATCCTTCAAAACATTAGTACCTACTTTTTGAAATCCCTACATTGTAAACTGAGCAAATTAGTCTGTGATTTGTAAGTCTACAACATATCTTTGACTAGGTTTTTTCATATGTTTGACTTCAAAAAGTTCAATGGCGCTTGAATTCTATTTGCAAGATTTGTAATTCATAATAAATTAGACTGAGGTGGGATTTTTCAGTCATGTCTGTGTTCTTATTCTGTGAAAATATGTGAATAAGACGACAGTCGTCTTCTCATTGATATTTTTTCAATGCCCATGATGTAATTTTAACGATGTTTTGGGTATCAAAACTGAAACATTCTCGCTCAGCATCATACTTTTGTGAATCAATTAGTGAATGCTATATAAGCATTTCAGTTTATTTTCAACGTAAGTATTACACCTGTTTTAGCTATTTTAACTAGATATAATTAGTGTTATTTATTTCTGCGTGTGCCCTTCATGAAACATAAACACAGTGTCCTGGTTAAGTTGACATAAACGTCTTGGACTTTCCATTAAATATTTTCTCATTTGCTTGTCAATTTCTTTAATGTTCTATTTCTATCACATACCAAAATGAAATGTCATTGACCGCATTGATATCAGAAAATTACTTTCTCATTATTTTTATTTTCTTTTAAAGTAATTTAAAGCGTAAATTATTTAATTAGGTATGCGAAATGCATTTCTAACGTATAATGTCGGTTATTCTACTTTTAAGTGCGAAGTCATTAAGATATTTATTTATGAATAATATTATTTACGTGTTTTATTCACCTGAATGATAAGCAACGCTGAGTATACCGAATGTACTTACTAGTTTGCATCAGCGAGTCCACTACAATAAAGTATGCACAAACCCAAATACCTTTTCAAAACCAGTTTAAAAAAATATATAAATTATTGCTATCTAGGAAACCTTATTAACACCTCGGGTAATTTTTTTTTCTTTATTGGATAAGCCAATACACGAGCTGGCGGATCGCACGATGATAAGCAATTGGAGTTGCCCATGGACATCCGAAACATCTGAGGCGTTACATGTGCGTTACCGGCCTTTTGGGGGTTGACAATTGAAGATTGTTGGGAATTCGGTGACTGAGGAGATTGGGAAGAGGGGTAATTGAGCCTCCGATAGCCTGACTCATACAACGAAACACAACGCAAGCGTTATTTCACGTCGATTTTCTGTGAGACCGTGGTATCACTGTATTCATGCCGAAGCATGGCTCTCCCACAATTACTAATAAAGCAGGCAGATTTTAAGATAGACCATCTAAATTGCTTCTATCCAGTCAACATCTATTCTTGTTTTCATATTTATTGCCAGCAAAATCTCTATTTGGCTTATAAGCTTTACCTAAATATCAAATTTACCTACATCAGCAACCCATCACTCTAGGTTAAGTAAGCTGTCATCGCTTGATTTATGCCTAGGCCTGGCCTAGACATTTGGGTAGCCTAAGTGCTCGTTTCGATTCACGCCATTTGGTTCATCGCGTTAATCATATTTTACCTTTCGTTGCGACAGGGTGGCCAGGAACCGGGCGATCCGTATTTTAAGATGTGTCTTTAGAGGAATGACCGTACTGTTACGTTATACTATGTAATTCAGGAATATCTTACAGAGTTTTTTTTATTTAATTATGTATGTATGACTGCCTCGTTGGCCGAGTGGTCGCAAGTACGACTGCCGGGAAAGGAATCTCGGGTTCGATTACGAGGGCGGGCATAGAATTACTAGATATAAAAAAAATACATTAGTACACACACGGTGTCTGGAATAATGCCCCGTCTGGAATTATGCGGCAACAGGCTCACTCCCTATTACATGGGACTCATAACATAAATAGTGAAAAGTGGGTGTTAGGTACATTGTACAGTGGCATTAAGTGCCATAATGTGCATCTCTGCCTACCTCTTCCGGGATAAAAGCCGCGGTCTTATGTGTGTAGAAGTTGTATGTGGTGTGTGAATGAAAAAGAGTAGTTTTTATAGATACTATCCCTGTTGAGTCAGACATCCATTGGCTATGGTAACTACCTATCAGACAAGCCACAAGCTTTCTTACCACTTCATTGACATCTTCTATTAATAATAATTATTATATTGTCTTTAGTTTTTAAGATAATTCTACGATATAATGGTCCAAAAATTAAACAAATAAAGCGTTTAATTACAAATGCACCGCATATTTCATGGCCAATCAACTAAAACCATCAAACCATCAGTGTTGAAAGCCTACAAACAAATCAAAGTGATTTTGTAAACTAAAACTAAAATACATTCCATTAGAGTTTGATATGCATTGGTTTGATATGCTTCACATGTGCAGGGCGTTCGTATATTGAAGTTGTTTGTCAACATTCAAATATTGATTCGAGTAATCAAGTATTTATTTAATTGCATCCATAATGTTCACATACAGGTGGTTTTTTTTAAAGGGGAAAATCATCGCATGACATCTCCCGCCTAGGTGAGGCGGGAGGGAGTGACAGACTCTTACTGATTAAAAACCGTTAGGTTCTCCGCGACACATACAGGTGGTTAGAAAGAATGTTGTTAGAGATCAATAAAATAAATGCTTTCAGTAGTTTCGAATTCTTCCCATTGTTGCCCACAGTTGGATTTTCTCCTGTGATCTGGGGGCGACAAATATACAACTTCACATACACATGACATCCAGACCCGGAACAATAATCTGTGGATCACACAAAGATTTGATCCATGCAGGAATCGAACTCGTGCTACTTTACCCTGCAGCCGGATGCCCAGCTACCACGTCAACTGTGCAGTATACAGTGTACTTGTGTGTCAATTTTTCAAAAAGTACTCAGACGTAGAACCCCATGTATATTATAGAATACTTTTATTATATCTACGTATCTTATTCAGAGATTTCTTGCAATCTTTACTATTTTTATTTATAATAAAATTAAAGTTTTCTCAAAATAAAACAACTTCCCATTTTCATTTATAATGATATAATTGTTTCATATATTTATTAACAAGACAAAATGAGCTTTATATCCTCATAATCATGACTTATTTTAGAAACTTATGTCCTACTAGCAGGATTAGTAGTTTCTGGAGGACTAGAACTGGTTCCAGTGAGAAAATCTGGCTCATCAGTAATTCTTCTATGTCTTCCTTCAATTGGAGCCATGATGAGTAGACATGCTAGGATCTGTGGAAATAGAAACACATCACATATTAACAGCTTATACGAGGCCAAATGTCTCTTCTCACACGGAGAAGGTTTGAGCATTAATCACGGCGTTTACTAAAGGCGGGTTAGCAATTATAAACTTATAATTAGAAATTATAAGCCTAGGTTTCCTCAGGATTTTGTACATACAGAACATAACATCACGCCTTTTACCCCCGAAGGGGTAGGTGGAGGTATACATTATGTCACTGTACAATGTAACACCCACTTTTCACTATTTATGTTATAAGTCCCATGTAATAGGGGGTGAGCCTATATATCGGGCTCAATTTCAGACTCCGTGCTAATACTGAGAATTTTTTAAAAACCCTGTTATACTTTGCCCGACCCGGGAATCGAACTCGAGACCCCTTGCCCGGCGCAGTCGCACTTGCGACCATTCGGTTAACGAGGGTCTCGTCAACTCCGTCATTGGCTACCAATAAAATTAAAACACATTAATTGTCAGAAGTTAAATCAGTAAAACATTGCTGGTGGGCTTTCTAGATAATTTTCGACTGTAGCGCCATCTAGTTAGATTTAATTTATATTTTTAATGTCATCTAGGAACCCTTTAAAATACATAATAAATTAATGTTTCCTAATTTTTTTATGAGTTAGTTAGACAAATACGGATCTATGTTTTTGTTATAACTATCGTGAGACATAGTAAATTAACTAAAAATCGCGGGTTACTTACGTGAACATAATGAGAAAACCTCTACTAGTTTCGAACCACAAAGGGCTTCTTCCTTATGAGTAGCGTGCGCAGTAGCGGCGATGTCGCACAGTCTATAGTAGGCTGCGTGACATCGCTGCGATTTTTAGTTATAATACGGATCGGTTGCTTATGCCAGAATACTGAAACGTTACTCAATTTTAAGTCGTGTTTAAGTATAGTTCTGTCACTTCTAATTCTTTGTAAAATGACAGAGATGGCACGACATTTAAGCACGACTTAAAATTGAGTAACGTTTCAGTACCCCAGCATTAATCCCTAAACTGATAAGTACCATGTGAAATGGACAACATCACAGCTATTTTCCTTTTTGACGATTATTATTATACTAGCTACTTCCGCGTGGTTTGACACGCTTTGCTCAGCTCCTATTGGTCGTAGCGTGATGTTTTATAGCCTATAGCCATCCTCGATAAATGTGCTATCTAACCCAAAAAGAATTATTCAAATCAGACTTGTACTTACGGAGATTAGTGCGTTCAAACAAAAAAAAACAAACTCTTCCGCTTTATATGATAGTATAAGATTATATAATAGTATAAGATTATGTTTATAAAGAATAGTTATTTAATACTTACGAACAAAACTAGAAATATCTTCATTGCCAGAATGTCTGTGTGATATATTATGTATTTTTCGTAAACTGGGTTTCTTTTATAGCTAGCATATCGGATACCTATGCATGTGTTAATGTATATTGTATTGTTAGAAGATAACATGTTATACTGAATACACGTTGGCACTATCAACCTTATTAAAACTATAAAATGCAAACGTTTGTTTATGTGTTTGCGTGTTTGTTACTAAATTTCGTAAAAATGGCTGAAGGAATCGAGCTCAAAGTTGGAACAGGGATAGGTTATTTATTAGGGCAGAAGCTATTTTTCTCCTTCTTTTTTTTAAAGTCGTTTAAAAATCTAGCAATGTTGTTATTAATAAAACTGTATTTTCATTCGTAAAGATTTAATATCATCGCATACCTAACAAGGACTGTTTCGGGACGGCTCCAACTCAGCAATGTCATTGTCATTTCAAAGTGAACTTTAAATTGTATGTTGTATAACACATTTTATAACATCAATATAAAAACTACGCCACCTTTGCTCCAAAGGCGCGCTGACAATGCGCTTACAACATTTTTGTTTTCTTTTATTAGATGGGACTTACGTTTGACCACTATCTCGCCTGGTGGTAAGCGATGATGTAGCCTACGATGGAGCACGTCGACCCTTAAGCAACCTATTCACACGGGCCTTACAGACACCCAGGTTGTATATATTATACCCTTCAGGAAATACAGACTGGCAAAGAATTTCACTTCTTAGCAGTTTGTATCATTTCTAAAGCAAAAAACGCCGTGCCAGAGGCGTGCTGGAGCCGTGTTTGTTAAGTATACTACGATAACTCACGAGATACTCATATTATGATTGAAACACTAACTCATCAAACTCAAGGTCAATAAGAACCAACTTCAATTTTAACTTTCCGAACTAATTCCAGGTAAATACATTAAATTCTAACTTGTATGTTAGTTTAGCCGAACTATTAACTATTACATCAGATTTATCTAACATAACTTTGAAATGGCCTAGGCCGGGGGTGGCCGATTTGATTAGACACGAGAATTAGCAGTAGAGGTAGTTCTAGTGGTGAAACTCCTTTGAGATTTAACTATCGAATTCACGGTTGTAATAATTATTCTTATATTATTTATTCTTTTCATGATACACGGTTTTGTTAGGTAGTAGTGCCACATACGAGCAAAGAGACTCGACTTCAATTTTCGAATCGGTCAAAGAATAATTTGGACTTTTAGACTTTTAAGGGGTAAAATCATCATCGCGTGGGTGAGGCGGGAGGGAGTGTCAGACTCTTACTGTCTAAAAACCACCCCGTTCCTTCTGCTGCACGTCGAGCCGGAGCCCCGGTTACCCGTTAGGTTCTCCGCGACTCCGAGGACTTTAAGGCCAAGGACTCATGGCGCGATTTTCTCTCGAGCTCGCCGCGGTGGCAGAATAGAGGTGGAATTTTCAAAACCCACGAGACCTCAGTTTTCTGCGGTTCTGCAGCTGCCGTGGCTGTGGTTATCGTCCGCAAACTTGACGTTTGACTATTGCAAGACTGGCACCAATAGCACAATCAGTTGAGTTCCAGATCAGCCGTCCCATTGCGATCGCCCGCCAACCGATCGCAGAGCGCGCGGGTGCCAGTGTGGCAGCTGCGGCGGTTGTGGAAGGACTTGTGGACTCAGGAGTTTTAAAAATTTTCAGTTGTATTACGCAGTCGACATATGCCTGGTGTATAGCGATGTATGACGATAAGATGACACCTTTCTCAGTATGTTCTTTACCACTTTCTTTACTGCTAAGGTGTAAGGTTTCTTCTATTTCTGTCAACTTTCAGTTGACAGCAGTTTCTAACTCATGCCTCATCTAGTATTGGATGAAAAACAATATATCCATGAAATAAATTTTAATTGTTTACTGATGTTTAGATTAATTCACGAGGAAAATTAATCAAAATGTTGTGCAAATGGTTAGTATTATTTATATTCCTGAAATTATCTACATATTGGTACATATATCTAGATTAATAAAATTGAAGTGTCTGTATGTCTATATGACTATTTGTAATAATGAAATAACCACTTTGTACTAAAAACATATGAATATATATACACACGATACATATACAAAAATAAAACTTTTAAAAATTTTTGTCTGTCTTGATAGACAGACAAAAATTTTTAAACAGACTGATGTCTGTTTATACTGGCTAATCTCTGAAATGGCTTTACCGATTTTGACGGGAATATTATTGGCAGGTAGCTATAATATACTGAGGAATAATATAAGCTAAATTTATTTTAGAAAAATGGAGATGAAGTTGCGATTTCAGCTAGTACAATATATTTTCGGTTAAGTTTCTTTATTTAGGTACTTTCACTTTTTCCAAAACTATAGTCTGTACCTAATTCTGTTACTGTTAGCATTATGATGATCTATTACAATCAAGTTATCTAATAACTAAGAAAATACAGACTCCCTATAGAAAAACATTATGTCGTTACAAATTTCATAATTATGAAAATGAAATCTAAGGTCTAAAGAAATTAACGCTGTAATAATTCCAGCCGACCTTTGCACTATTCATATATTATATTAAAGTGTGCCTAAGGCCTAAAGGTCTTAACTTAATTGCGGCCAAACCCACTCTAGCTTAAACCTAGATTTGTGTGTAAAGTATGTTCAGTTAAAATAATTACTCAAGTACTGTGGGAACGTTATTTTATTATGTTTGTTGTTTTGTATTCTCTTTACACATGTAGGTACATACATAATCTATATATATATATTATTTGTTACAGATACCAAACATATTTAGCTTTGTGATGCTTGAAAAACATACTAAATTGTTTATTTATTAATTAATTTTTTGCAAAACATACATACATAGCGGTATTATACTACTAGTACAGTACATCACCCTGTTAGGGCGCAGCAATTTAACTTATAAATAATAACTAAGTAATCATCTAATATATTATGTACTTATTCTATTCATTATTAACTTATAAAAACCGATAATTGATACCAGGATATTAAAGTTGTCCCCCAAAACCTAATTAATTTATAAAAAATATATAGGAAAAATGCATATAGGTGCACAGTTTTCAGACTACTTTTTAGAGACATAGGACCTACTGCTCTAGTCAAAGGGCTTTCTTTTATACCTCTATAGGTATAAAAGAAAGTCGTGTTAGTTACACTATTTATAACTCAAGAATGGCTAAATCGATTTGGATGAAAATTGGTGGGGAGGTAGCTTAGAACCAGGAGACGGACATAGGATACTTTTTACCCAATTTTTTTTTTATTACTTTCTACCGAAAATCTAGAACGGGAACGGGAAATATTGGGATTGCGCGTACGAAGTCGCGGGCAGAAGCTAGTTTGTAATGAAAAATTAGTGTTAAGGGGTTTCATAAATATGTTTTGACTAGAAGCCAGCGGTTTTATTTAGTTTAAAGTGTGCGAGAGCCATGCTTTGGCACGAATAGGACGGCTCGACCGGCGTGATACCACGGCCTCACAGAAAACCAACGTGAAGCAACGCTTGCGTAGTGTTTCACAAATATAATACATACATGATATCACGCCTTTTATCCTCGAAAGGGTAGGCAGAGGTGGACATTATGCCACTGTACAATGTAACACCCACTTTTCACTATTTATGTTATGAGTCCCATGTAATAGGGGGTGAGCTTATTGCCATATACCGGGCACAATTCCAGACTCCGTGCTACTATTGAGATTTTTTTAAAACCCAGTACTAATACTTTGCCCGACCCGGGAATCGAACCCGAGACCCCTTGCCCGCATTCGCACTTGCAACCACTCGGCCAACGAGGCAGTCATTTATAGGCTGTTGATGTATGTATATAATGTATGTAGCATTACTGATACATAATTAATATTAAGACAATCATAGCAATCAATTTAGGTAATCATCTATTTAGTATTAGGCACTAAATATTGCAATTAGTGATTAACTATGTCACAGTCAGGTCATCATTGTCGTAATATAATTAATTTGGTTAATTAACAGATGGCGTGTACATATATTTGTATACCACTCAGTATCGTAATAGCCAGGCGTTTAATTTATCCGTTTTATAATATTTTTATAAAACGAATAGTTTTCTGGTTAGGGTAAGTTCATCTGTTTGCGTCCACCCACCAGTTTGCGTCATTTTTATGGATCGCAAGGGATGAGAGATTGAAAAGGTCAAACAGTTTTCTTACTGTCGGGAATTTTTTAAAAGGACGTTCCGTAACATGGACGCCAACAGGCGACTTACCCTACATTATTACAAGACTTAAATGTTACTATTGTATATTTAGTATTGACACATGAATTGAACTGAATGAGAAATGAATCAAAAATATCAGCAGTTTTATCTCCATCATAGAGATTTTTTTATATTTGATGGGCCGACATTTGACCACTATCCCGCCTGGTGGTAAGCGATAATGCGGTCTACGATGGGGCACGTCGTCCCATAAGCAACCTATTCACTCGGGCCATGAAGACATCTAGGTTATACTCTTCAGGAAATATAGATTCTGGTATAGATGGTTGCTACAAGGATTTTAAATCGAAAATCTTTTCACTAAGGTCATCAAAACTGTCTGTCCAAATTAACAGTCTTTAACAGTAATATCGAACTGATACAGGCTTCGGAAAACAAACCTATTCCTTTTAAATGCCAGCAATGAGCTTGTAACTCCTTTCTACAAAGAGTAACGATCGAGATTCTTGCTTTTTCGTCTCAATTCGAAACTACACTTTGGAACGAGCGCCTAGCTTCACCGACAGACAGACGGACGGACTATTCAATTTTGACGTTTTACAGGTGTCTATTTAACAATTAATTAAAAGATTGCACGATTAGTGCGATGGCTAGGCAACCGGCTGCCGCGCGACGTGTCGCGGGTTAAATTACAGTTGTACAATTCAAAGTTAATATAAAAATATTGAATTGAAATAAATACCTTGACTTCGACTCTGGTGATATTGGTGTTCATCAATGGTATTGATCGCTTATCATTGTTTGCCTATAAAAATGATAACATCGCCAAAGCTTAATATAAAAACAAAGACCTAATATCAGTGTGCTATCTAGCTTCTATCGTTTTTCTGAATCGTTCCAATATAATTTTATCGGAATAATATTGTTCTAAAGCACACAATAGTTTGTTATTTTCTGCAAAGTTGTTATATAATAAAATTTTACGTTCCACAATTCTCGGTGTTAGGAATTTAATCGTAAAAATTGTGTACCTACATTACCTTAGTTTCTGTGTCAATTTCTTTTGCAATTATCGTTTTTTATTAAACAGTTTTAGTGTTCTTGTAGTTAATTAACTTGAACAATCATGCCACAGAATGTTTAAACAAGAATTATAATACAAAAAACCTTTTTGATAGTCTAGGCTATTAGAGAATTGTCAAAATAAACATTTAACCACTTAACGTATTCTCCTTTTCGCTGTGGCAATAGAACTACATACTACATACAAACTCTTTTAAAAACATTACTGTCTCTTCTTCTTTCAATCTTCTTACAAAGTAGTCAAAAACTAGCCTTATTCAAAAGTCTATAAAAATGCAATTTGTTTGATAAAATCCAAAAAACACAACACAACACATTCGAAGCTCATTTCGTCCCCGCCTTACGCCGCCATATTGGAATTACAGTGTTCCTCATTACCTGTGTGCACGCTCAAAGAAACGCAACGAAGAACGAAAAACGTTTTCAATTCGTAAAACTACAAATCTATTGGAAATTTAGTTTTCCAACGATAAAGTTTGTAGGTATTTGGAAATTTCGCGACTGTTAGACGGTTCCGTATGTGCAAAATGTGTTTTTTAACAATTTTAATTTTGTTGATGACAAGTCTGTACTATGTTATTTTTTTACTTAGAGCAGTAGGTACTATGTGTCTAAAAAGTAGTCAAACCTGTGTACCTAATGCATTTTTCCTATATGTATATTTTTGTCAATTAATTGGGTTTGGGACGACAACTTTAATAATATCCTGGTGTTAATTATCGTTTTTTATAAGTTAATAATGAATAGAATAAGTACAGAATATATTAGATGATTATTTAGTTATTATTTATAAGTTAAATTGCTGCGCCCTAACAGGGTAATGTAATGTACTTACTAGTAGTATAATACTGCTATGTATGTACATTTTGCAATAAATAAATAAATAAATAATTTAGAATGTTTTTCAAGCATAACTAAGCCACATACGTTAGGTATTTGTAACAAATAATTTCTCACTATCTATAAACGGATACGTATCTTGAAATGGCATTTCAATACAAACCTGACGCTATAGTATTGTGATGCATTATTAAATACAATAACATTTTACAAGTGGTCACTGCTGACCAAAGGCCTCTTCTCACACGCAGAAGGTTTGAGCATTAATCACCACGCTTGCTCAATGCGGGTTGGCAATTTCAAACTTATAATTAGAAATTATAAGGTTAGGTTTCCTTACGATGTTTTTCTTCATCATTTGTCAGTGGTGTATAATTATCTTAGAATATAGGTACATATAATTCGGAAATAGTCACATTGATACTTGCCGTTAGTAGGTTTCGAACCCGCATCCTCGTGCATGAAACGCGTCGGTGTCATTTTCCGGGCCACCAAGACCTTGTTAAATACAAAACGATATAATTTTGTAATTCATATATCGACTATGGACCCCTAAACACATATTCGCCGGCACTCCATCCGCCTTTGCAACCTCTTTCCCACCCGCAGAAGTAAAACCAACTATTTCTCATTGGCTAAACGCCTGTTTCCGTTTCCTGTTTGTATGGTTTTGGCTTAAACGAAGCTTAAAGCTCGTTCGATTTATTAAATTTTTGTCTGAAATGGAATCGAATCGAATATTGTTTGTGGTCGTATTACACGGACTTAAAGTTACTGTGTGTTCACGGACTTTATGGTATGAGTTTCTATTACAATTGGTTTGTACTGTTTCGTAGAAAATTATAAGTTTTGCTAACTTAATAATGTTAATATAGAAGAAATTTGAAAGGTTCGTAACATTCGTAACATCACGCCTTTTATCCCCGAAGGGGTAGGCAGAGGTGCACATTATGCCACTGTACAATGTAACACCCACTTTTCACTATTTATGTTATGCGTCCCATGTAATAGGGGGTGAGCCTATTGCCATATACCGGGCACAATTCCAGACTCCGTGCTACTACTGAGATTTTTTTTAAAAACCCCAGTAATACTTTGCCCGACCCGGGAATCGAACCCGAGACCCCTTGCCCGGCAGTCGCACTTGCAACCACTCGGCCAACGAGGCAGGCAAATTTGAAAGGTCCTGGTAAATATTTATAGGGTAGGCCAACACAATTAATTTTCCAATGTATATTAAATCTATGTTTAATAGTATTAATATAGAATATTTTCAATTCCATGAAACGATTAGACTAGAAATTAGAAAGATTTGTTAGTATCCTATACTTTATAGTTACAAGGCTACCAGTAATGATTTAGGTTTTAGGCTATTGAAGGTCGACGTTTGGCAACTATTTCGTCTTGTGGTAAGAGATGACGCGACCTCCGATACAGCACATCAGCCCATAGGCAACCACTTTGACCTTAAAGACACTCAGGATACTTTAAGTGTGACAGAGCCATGCTTCGGCACGAATGGGCCGGCTCGACCGGAGTGATACCACGGCCTAACAGAAAACCGACGTGAAATTACCCCCCTCTCTAGTCTCCCGAATCCCCGAATCCTCCATAATACTCAAATTTCCAATTCCCAAAAGGCCGGTAACGCACTTGTAACGCCTTGGTGTTTGGGGTATCCATGGGCGGCGCCGATTGCTTACCATCAGGTGATCCGTCTGCTCGTTTACCGGCTTATGCTATAAAAAAATACATAACCATCAGGAAACACAGACTCTGGCAAACAAGTCTTCCTTAGCAGTTCCCACAAAGAAGCTTGAAGTGAAGTACGCATATATGACCATAAAACCGTGGCGTTTTGCCGATTGTCTTGTCTTTTATTAATTCTCTCCTCTTTTTTAATTCTACCGATTTCTTTTCTGTGGATATTTATTTCACTCCCATAACTAACAACAACCATATCCTTATCCTTTCTTAGAACACAGTTATATCACTTCGCAAGTAATTATGATTGACGAAGCTCGAATGCTCCAAAACTTTCATCAACAGAGGCAGAGAATCTCAACATTAAACTCGTAGTCAACACCAATATCTTAGAGATCAACCTTGCAGAAATTTATCGTGCAAACTTATCGTAATTTATTTCCAACGATAAGTCAGAGGTCACAAACTTTTCGGGTTGCCACTTCATTATTTGGCTTGCTTCTAATTTATAGAAGTTTCCAATTTAAAGGCAACTGTATACCACCTGAAGGGGTTGATTTATGGTGTTGGTTTTCGTGAATTTTATTATATCGTTGTTCCCATTTTCGTATCATTATTCCAGGGGTTTAATTTAGGTAATGTGACTTGGGCTTTAATTGTTTATTTCGTATGTTTGTGTATGTAGAGAAGCATCAATAAAGTTAGTAAAATATTATTTTGTCTCGTTGGCCGAGTGGTCGCAAGTGCGCTCGGATTCGATTCCTGAGTCGGTCAAAGTAGGTTTTTTTAAAACAAATCTCAATATTAGCACGGAGTCTGGAATTGTGCCTGGCAATAGGCAATATCGCTATGGCAATAGGCTCACCTCCTATTATTGTGGGACTCATAACATAAATAGGTGTTACATTGTACAGTGGCATTAAGTACCGTAATGTGCACCTCTGCCTACCACTTCGGGGATAAAAGGCGTAATATTATGTAATGTAAATTAATTTCTTAGCTAAATTTGTAGAGCTTCATAATTTAATTTTAACTTATAAATATTTTGGAATCAAATAAATTAATTGATGTTAGTCTATTTATATTTCGGAAGAGAAGGTGGAAATCCTAATGAGTATCTCAAATTTCCATGGGTTGCTATGGAAACGTGATTCTATTGTTCGATGAGATGTCGTAGGCTTGGAAAATACGCGGCCATTTTTCACTCGTGTCTGCTACGTTTTGCAATAGCTGCAGCTGTAGCCAAATGCCATTTAGCGCTTGTCTACGAGTAGAATAGAAAACCAAATTATATGGAGTTGACGTAAATTTTCACACTTCTCAGTGTCATCCCCATACATTTAGTTTTCTATTCTGTCTGTAAACAAGCGCTAAAGTGGCATTTGGCTAACTGTTGACTGAATAGTGACTGAGTGACTGAGTGAATAGTGAATACTGAAACGCTACTCAATTTTAAGTCGCGCTTAAGTATAGTTCTGTCACCACTAATTCTTTGTAAAATGACAGAGATGGCACGATATTTGAGCACGACTTAAAATTGAGTAATGTTTTCAGTATTCCGGCATTTATTTATTTATTTATTTATTTATTTTTGAAAATGTACATAAATAACACCACAGCTTATGCCATTAAGTTATACTGTTAGTCATCAGTATAACTTAATACTTAATACTGGCATCAGTACCCATTCAATTCGATACGAAAGGTTTATAGGTAATCGATGAGAATGTGTGAATTAGTAAATCTTTGGAGATATTAAAGGAGGCTTTGTCATGTTTTTCTCATATTATTATGCTTACGTTTTAACAGCAATACAAATGTTGGAAAAGATAATGTGTTTGGGCAGCGAGCTATGTGGTAGTGGCTGGGGTGGAGTCACTTATAAAACAGAGCACAAAGTTAGAATTTAGATATTAATGCTCCCGGTTCGCTGTTTGAGTATGCACTGCGTTAGCGACTTACTCAGTGCAGTCGCCTTAGTTAGCAACCGTGGTCGATTACAAAATATTGCATAGAATAATATGACAAATCCTTATTTCAAAGATATGTCATTATTACATAAATAATTTTAAGCAATTTAAAAAAATTTACAAGATTACTTCTATTTCTTTTTGATTTCTTTACTGTCTGTCTTGTACTGTCTTCTACTTTCTACTAGCATGATTCAAAAATGCTGTCAGCGTTTGAATCAGAATATCGCCCTGTGATTTTTCTTCACCGAAAACGCTTTGATAGCAAGCAAACCCGCATAAACTGACGGCTTTCACGTCCAGTCGAGATCGTGACGTCATAATTTCACCGGTGGGTAGCTTGAAAATCCAAATAAGCACTGAAAAATTCAGACTTGGATGGTTTAGGAAAAATGTAGTCTTAGTTATGTATACGTAAAAAAGCGCAATTTTGTTACTCATTGTTTTTTACATTACAAATGCGATGATGACAGGGTATGAAAATTAAAAATCGAATGAGTCCGTAAGTTAGGTAATTAAAAAATATTAGACACGTATTTTTTTATTTTGTCGTATAATAAATCAATACTTAGATAAAACGAAACAAAGTTTAGGAGTGGGGCTAAAACGTCATTTCTACGTATAAAATGTACATAGAAGTGACGTCACGCGACATTTCAAATCAATATATCGCTGAAAGTATTCGTTTGTGTAAGAAAATAAAAATACGTGTCTAATGATTTAAAATAATCTACCAGACGGACATTAAAATAAAAATTAGGCATCTACCCTATTGTAATGCGTCACCACATTGTATGAACCTTTTTCAATACCATACGTTTCGATTCGAAAATTTCATGGACTTTGAAAAGAATTGGCCTATTGATTGAATTTATGCAAAATAAAATAATCATAATTGTATTATCTACATGTCATTGACCTACATGGCAATTGACGAAACAAAGAAATAAAATGTAGAGAGAATAAAGAACGGAAAGGAAAACACAAAGGAAATGATGTCAGACTCTATTGACGTACTACTCTGACTTTATACAACCCAATCAAGAGAACAACCTAAAAACGTCCCAATGATTAATCGTACGTTTTTCTCCGTTTCATTGACAGGTCAGCATGAAAGTGACGATTAAGTTAATTGTTTAATCAAGTGGAAAGTGATCTGTCATTCTAACTTCTGCCGTAAATGAACTCTTGCTGACCTAGAGGGTGGGGGGATGTGATAAGCGAAAGCGATTTAGGGTTTATTTATTTTACTTATTTTTATTACGAACAACCTTATCCATTTAGTTAGTAAACGAACAACTTACGGAACTAGTATTAGTGTTACATGTATTATCACTAATTTAGTAAGTAGTGGCCCTGTCACTATAATTATTATCTAAGGAAGAATACTTGTCCGTATGACGCAGTCCATCTGTGATACTTTGGTGGCCATACACATCGTGTGCTCTGTACATAGTAATTTATATTAATGAATACAAGTAAAATCAATCCGAGTATAAATTAATATTCCACCAACATAACAGTTAGTACTCAAAATTTTACCAGTTACTATTGACTATTGAAAACATGACTATCTTACACCACAATAGCATGCAGGCGTATCCAATACCCCAGTATGGGGCTGTCCCGTTTGTCTGTTATAGTCTTCACGATGCCATTGGGTTTAGGTATCAAGGAATATTAATATTATAACTCTCGTGAGACATACTAAATTAATAATTGTGTTCATCGGCTTAATCGCGTTAATATTTGAAAAATTACTCAATTAGTTTCAAGCGATGACGCGGCGCTGTCGCCGCGTCGTGTATCGCGGAACGCTTCTCTTGAATATGAGCCTCTACTCTGGTATAGCTTGTATCTAGTCGAGTTCCTCGTCGAATAACTACCTGAGTAAGTAATCCAAAAACGTAATATTTGTCTAGGAATATGTTAGGTATGTCCTAAAAATCTGACCGTACAGATGAACAGCACACCAATCTTCAAACTAAGATCCGACGCCTGCCATATTATGGATACGTAGTTATCAAATAATTTCAACCTCAATTATTTAAGGGTTAGAGCTTAGTTCAGCATGAAGGTCAAAGAGCTCGTTGAATAAAAATAGTTCAATCATCCAAGTTAAAATATTCATCGCTTAATAAATTGTGCACTTACACAAATGAGTCTAGTAATAAATACTAGTTCGTAACATACATTTTTCTAATGCAGAATTCAGTATAATAATCACCAACAGGCCGTAATAGCTACTGTGGCCGATGAACCTCCTCTGCATATGAGGGTTTTTCATTGCTATATCTCCAGGCTAGACATGTTGGTTGGAGCTTGCTGCTGCCCTCACTGCAAGAGTCACTAGATTCACAGAGAACACCTTCACAAAACCCGCCATCACAGTCACCCAACCCCATTCCCCAGTTACATCACGACAAAGTTACGACTGAGATTGTCCGTTGCTAACTGTCAAACGAGATAATACTGACAGTTTTACTTGTACTTAACCTATTTAGTTGCGACCTGTCTGCAGGGTAGATTGTGGTCTTGTTATTAAGGTGGGGCACAGATCAGGAAGGGTAGGGTAATTGTAGGATCCACTATGGATCTTTGCCCTCTGCTATAGTCAGGCAATTTAATATTACGTAATTTGTTGCTTGGATTTCTTGGTAGGGTTGTTGGGTTAAAGATAGTGGCAATTATGGAAAGAAAGGTTCAAGGTAGTGTTGTGTTAGTTCAAGGACATGGGTGGTTAGATGTGGACAAATCTCTCTGAGGCGATTCCTTTTAGACAGTCGTCGATGGTTTATAGTTCACACTTATTAACAGACTAGCTACTTCCGCGCGGTTTCACACGCTCTGCTTAAGTCCTATTTGTCGTATAGTGATGTTTTATAACCAATAGCCACCCTTGATAAATGCGCTATCCAACTCAAAAAGAATTATTCAAATCAGAGTTGTAGTTACGGAGATTAGCTCGTTCAAATAAACAAAAAACCAAACTCTTCCGCTTTATATAATAGTAAGTACAAATGTGAAAAACTGACGACTACCTTTCATGACTGAATAAGCAATAGAAACGATATTTAAAGCAACTTGTTTGAACTTTCATTATTTCATTTTAAACAAACGGCACCAATTGCACATACAGACTAATTTTGGTTCCACCGACAACACAACGGTTGAAAAGTTCTCCATTCACTTCCACTGAACCTCTAGGGAAAAATAATTTAATAATGTCTTGTCTGTTTCCATCTTCACGACTCACCGACGAGGGACCATCCAGAGCCAGTCACGCAGCTACAACCAGAACTTCTGGAAACTTTCTGGACATTCCTCAGAGGAATTAATTTCAAATACAAGTGTTGGTAGGAGGTACTCAAAGTGCAGTTTAAGCTAAGTACAATGAAACTAAGTTTGTGCTAGCAGAAGTTGTGACAGGATGCTTAACCAACGTTTAGTTTGGTGATTTGTATACTCGTAGTTTACAAGCCTTTTTGTTAGTTTTACGACAAAATTGGGTAGAATAAAATTGAGTATTGTTTTTACTTTTAATTTAAAGTTTTGTGTTGCGTTTGGCAACGCTTAGTTGGTCGAATTATGATATTAATTTTGAATTATTTGTGTATGTACAATACATAAGTAAGTCTTTGAAACCCTTTGTTCATGTCAAAAATTCAGTAATTGTGTGTGATATATATACTTACCTTTAGCGCCTCAAAAGATACCCTCTAATATACTTTTAAGTACAAATAGATTTTCGGAAGAAACAGGACTTACTTAAAAAAAACTAGCGTCAAAATCCTGTCCGTATCTTCCCCAATTACGGTTCCCATTTTGAAGGGGTGTTCCACAAATAGCCTTGTCATAGCCTGAGATAAATTTAACTACAACCAAGCTAACGACTCTAGGCGCCGGTCGCCACTGTTTTTATGAACTTTGCCAAGAATACCGTACTTTAATAGATATTGTCAGCTGTCGATTGTTGAAACATATCAAGTGGAGTTTTTTGAAGTTATGTGTCACTGGCTGGTTTAGAAGATTTTAGTTAATATAATATTCTCTTAACAACTGTTTTTTTTTAAGAACTCTCTGGAGCTTTAAACAAATAAATTATTTTCATTCCAAAAATAAAACGAAGATAACATAACATCACGCCTTTTATCCCCGAAGGCGTAGGCAGAAGTGCACACAGAAGTAACACCCACTTTTCACTATTATGTTATGAGTCCCATGTAATAGGGGGTGAGCCTATTATCATATACCGGGCACATTTCCAGGCTCCATGCGGATTTTTTTTAAAAACCCAGTAATATTTTGAATCGAACCCGAGACCCCTTGCCCGGCAGTCACACTTGCAACAACTCGGCCAACGAGGCAGTCAAATAAAACGAAGATATCCTAGAAAAGACGACAAAAGACTAACAATGTAGCTAGCTGAACAAATTTTCTGTCTGTGAAACTCATAAACCTAGTTTATGGGGCTGTAGTTAAAATTGTCACATTAAATAAAGATGGTACAGCCTGCAGCCTGCAGACTAGCTTTATCTTTTTATCTAGCACGTTGTTATTTCTTGTGTAAATGGTATAATTCTGTATTTCGTATATGATCTTGCAGGAGGAGTTGATTAAAATGAAAACTTGTCATACAAAGTCAAAGTCAAAACATTTTTTATTAAACCATAATTTTGTACTTTTGAAACGTCAATAAATAAATACAAACTTAAAATAAATAATATTCTATCAGTCTGCCCGTCAGTGAAGCTAAGTATTTATTCCAAAATGTAGATTCGAATGGAGAAGAACGAGTAAGAAACTCCATTCGGTACTCTTTAAAAAGGGTTTTACAGTGAATGGTTATATTTTTATAATAACTATCGTGAGACATACTAAATTAACTAAAAATCGCGGGTTACTCACGTGAATATACTGAGAAAAGCTCAACTAGTTTTGAACCACAGAGGGGTATTTAGTTAATTTATTATATACTAGTTTCGAACCCCTCTGTAGTTCGAAACTAGTAGAGCTATTCTCAGTACATTCACGTGAAAAACCCGCAATGTTTAGTTAATGAATGGTTATAATTATCATTTTTGAATCCGGTGTGATAAATTTTTCAAAATACCTATAGTGTTGGACTAAGTTTTGCTATCAATCGCCACCACACGAAAAAGCACTAAAATTTTCCAGTTTCAGTCTTTATTTGTCTAAATCTCAGCACAATAGCTTTGTATTTATAAAACGACTGTCATAAAACTATTATAGCAAAAACTGCCTTTGCATGAAACACCATTTTACAAAGCTGACACTAAGCGACCAAAAAACTTCTAACTCCCTTTTAGTTTCACTGAGCGGTTTCCAAATTAGGTTCAAACTTCACTAAATCCTTGCATGTTTTTAAAAACACGTTTTCTCATTTCATTAGCTTAGTGCTTTAATCCAGCCACTAACTTTAACTTAATTATCGGAAACAGAGCATTTTTTTTAAGGGGGGAAAATCATCGAATGACTGCTCCCGCTTGGGTGAGGCGGAAGGGAGTGTCAGACTCTTACTGACTAAAAACCACCCCGTTCCTTCTCCTGCACGTCGAGCCGAAGCCCCGGTTACCAGAGCATATGATAGATATTTCTTAATTTTAATGCCTCGTTGGCTAAATGGTTGCAAGTGCGATTGCTGGGCAAGGGGTCTCGGGTTTGATTACCGGATAGGACAAAGTATTACTGGGTTTTTAAAAAATATACACAGTAGTAGCACGGAGTCTGGAATTGTGCCCGGTATATGGCAATAGTCTCACCCCCTATTATATGGGACTCATAACTCATAACACATTATGTGAGAGGTGGATGTTACATGGTACATTAAATGCTGTAATGTGCACCTCTGCCTACTCCTTGGGGATAAAAGGCATGATGTTACTTTCTAACTAAATTATAACACTATGTAATAGTTCAGTTTGGAACTATTAAATATTTTGTTGCAACTCTTTTTTAATAGATTCTAAAAGTTCTGTTCACTTTAGAGTTAATACTGTTTGGAATTTCGTGTTGTCGGAGATTAGTTTTATCGTATTGCTTTCTCCAAGTTTCATATTTAAAAAGATGTAAATTTATTTATTATTTGTTGAAGGATGGAAAGGTAGTGGACTGTTAAAGTAAAATAGAGACAGTGTGTTAAGAATAATAAGAAACTTACATTAAAAGCTCTTTAAGATTATATATGTCGTAGGATAATTTGATACTTCGAATCTTCGCGGAAATCCTAGGGGTTTTGCGAAAACGCGGATAATTAGACATAGGCGAAAAATTATCAAATCTTACTGGACAAAGTCAGGATTTTTGTGAAAATACTCGTTACTATAGTAAGATTTGATGTGCTCAACACTGATTGGCTACAATTTTGCTGGCTGACTTCTAATTGGTTCCTAGTTTGCCGATGATTAACTTCAAGTATTGTATCATAGAGTTATGAAGGTTTAGAATAAGTGAGAAAGGAAAATCACTAAATTGATTTTTATAAACTTTTTATTGAAAATTTTAGTATGTATGTTGTTTTCTACAGACAATAGGAGATCTCAGTCGTAGTAAAAAAATGATCCAATTTTAGGGTGTAATCCATAAATTGGATGAAACTGGTCGTTTAACACGACGAAAAAACATTTAAGACGTCAACCAATCAGAGACGATCTCTTATTGAACGCGCTGACCGACCAATCAGCGTTCTTATATCATAACAGCCAGCGTTTCGTTTCGCAATCTTACTATAGTATTGAGTATTTTCGCAAAAATCCTGACTTTGTCCAGTAAGATTTGATAATTTTTCGCCTATGTCTAATTATCCGCGTTTTCGCAAAACCCCTAGGATTTCCGCGAAGATTCGAAATATCAAATTATCCTACGACATATATAACACAACCTAATAAAACATACTTCCCCTACGAGGACAGAAAGTCCTCCTAAAGCCTAGGATGACAGAAAGAGAAATATTTTGTAAAGATCAATACCTCAAGAACTAAGATTAAATATTTGCAACTTAATTATACATGTATTTCTATGAATAGACTTAAACTAATATTAATATTATAAAATTTATTAATGAATAGGTGGCCCGGAGGTTTAAGAGGCCCACTTCTCATGAGGGGGGGTTAGAAACCTACTAACGGCAAATACCAATGTGATTTTTTCCGAGTTATATATACTTTCTAAGATTATCTAAACACCACTGACAAACGCTGAAGGAAAACATATTGAGGAAACGTGGACTTATAATTTCCAATTATAAGTCTGTAATCGCCAACCCGCATTGAGCAAGCGTGGTGATTAATGCTCAAACGGATAATAGATTTTTAATAAGTACATCTTGGCATTATAGCCATGCAATGTGTTAACTATGGTAAGAATCATAAGTAAATTATCCCTGATCATCAATAATTCTCATACTAGCGTCTGTGCTAGCGCTACAGAAATAGAAAAAGTAAATTACTACTAATATTACGTTCTCGTAAATGCAAAATTGATTCCTAACAATGACCACCTGATTAATTTCCATCGCACAAACGCTAACTATTCGGTCATTATTGAATCTGAATTCAACAAATATAGCGAAAGCAATCATGCGAAAAACGTCGATTTCCCATTTATCATCAATTGCGTTTCCATGGCAACTGGTAAATAATGAAACAAATTAACATCATAGGCCTACCTACATTGGGTTGCATCTAGTTTTTGTTTATAATATGCAATCGTGAATTTCTTTATGTATTTTTTATCGCTTATACCACGGGGAGCGCTTTAAGGAATTGTTTAACAGGTTAAACAATTCCTTAAAGCGCTCCTTAAAAGATGCGGTGGGTATCAGGATACCCACCGCATCTTTTCGCCATCGACCCTCACGACAGCATATGCATCTCCATCATATTTATGGTTGGCAGGCCATAACTGATCGCTTCTCACATAGCTTCCTGCCTCGCACAGCAAAACTATGGAATGATCTGTCGTCGGCGGTATTTCCAAACCTTCAAACGACCTTCCAACCTTGAAGAAAAGAGCGTATTTCTTTTCAAAAGGCTGGCTGTGTGACTGTGACTCCTCTGGTACTGCGGGCGTCCATGCGCGGCTCGTTTGCCTACTATTCCATAAAAAAAACGTATTTTAGGCCTATTATTAAAAAATGATCAAACTTAAATTCACTTCGGGTTAGGTCACTTCAGATTTTTTTTAAATAAAAAAATAATCCATTGTGTGAAATGGTCATCGATTTTCCTCGCGGTTTGAACCAGTTCAATCTAAGATGGCTCAGTAAAATAAAATCTACAGATAGTTGTGAACCATACTTTAAAAATTACAAAATATTGACGTTGCCTAGTTTATATATCCTGGAAGTAGCTGTGTTCGTGAAGACAAACCCTAGTCGTTTTAATCGCATGGCCGATGTATTTCCCCGCAACAGACGCGATAATAGTCTGCTATGTAAAGAGCCAGCTAAGACAGCACTTATGCCCAAGAGTGTCTACTGCATGGCTTCAGTTATTTATAATAGGATACCTAAAGGTTGGAAGGAGCTTCCGCTACATTTATTTAAAAAAAGATTCCGAAGCTTTTTAGTGGCTAAAGCATATTATAGTTTGCCTGAGTATCTGAATGAGAAGGATTTTTTTTTTGTAAGTGCTTAAATTGAAAACTGTGTTCCTAATTTATGGTCTTCTTTTTTTGTTTATGTTTTTTCTTTTTATTGGGTTGCTTGTCTTCAATTGTAACATATTATCCAATGCATTTTACTATGTATATCATTTGCATGCTTAAATGGTAAAATATGGCTGAACCTATATTTTTATGTCACCTGTAATTGTTACCCATATTTGCAAAATAAAAGTATCTTTATCTTTATCTTTAAATAATGAATTTAACTTAAAAGTCGTCACTCACAATTCTTCCCTATTCCTATCTCATCTTATAAATATTAAAATTTCAAATCAACCAAATCCGTATAGAATATTAATTTTCAATTTTGTATTACTAAAAACAGAAATCACGTTTAGGGCCGGAAATTAAAAGCCAATAGCCTGAAAACGTGTACCACGGACAATCGCACTCTGAAGCTGAAAAAAAGATGTTGATCGTGTGAAAGATTGCTGAAACCTAAGGGTTCGGTAGGATTGTTTCAGTGAAATAATTATAATAGCCTTTTTTATGTAAGAACTATCATGACACTAACTGACATGATCGTAACACATAATAAGTTTATCAAAATTGACGATTTACTTACATGCCCTAATTAAGAAAAACTCTCCTAGTTTCAAGTCAAAATGGGACTCATAATAAGTCAACGAGTAAAAATATGAATGCAGGAGAAAATCACTGTTCGCTTCTAAAAAAAATTGTACCTAATGTGCAAAATAATATTAGTGTCTTCACAAAATTTTCACACAATCGATTACGTCACATTTTCAAAATAAATAATACATCTCAAAAATAAGAATGTGACGCGCAATAACCGTTCATCACATCTCCGGTCAAAGGGACCCCAAAAAATCCGACATTCGCTAGGGACATCGCAGGAAATGAAATGGTCTGGTCGACCACGGTACATGGACATGTTAGAATCAATATAGCTTTAGGCGTATGAATTATTCTGAAAATTGTCGTATATTTTTCTCACTTTATCGCTTTTTTGTTTGTGTAGATTTTTTCTGACTATGTTTTTGTTCATAGTTAGGTTATTTCTACCGATTTTTTCGATTTTTATAAATTGATGTTGCCTTCATGTGGCGAAAACGAATTGTTTTATTACTAACTGTCAGATATTATTATTAGTTTATCTGTGAGCATACTTATATATTATGTAGGTGTGTTTTTTTACGACTGCCTCTTTGGCCGAGTGGTCGTAAGTGCGATTGCCGGGCAAGGGGTCTCGGGTTCGATTCCCGGGTCGGGCAAAGTATTACTGGGTTTTTAAATATTCTCAGTAGTAGCACGGAGTCTGGAATTGTGCCCGGTATATGGCAATAGGCTTACCCCCTATTACATGGGGACTCATAACATATATAGTGAAAAGTGGGTGTTACATTGTACAGTGGTATAATGTGCACCTCTGCCTACCCCTTCGGGGATAAAAAGCGTGATGTTATGATATGATGATGATGATGTTTTTTTTTGTAATTCAATTTTTTTATTTTTATTAATTTACACCTCATATTTCGTTATTTGGTTTTTAATTTAAATAAATGTACTTCGAATTTTATTGCACAAATCTTGACACACATTTTTGAGTACCTACAGGTACTTACATCATTTTACTTAAACATCAGAATTTAGCATAATCCCAATGAGCACCAAAAAAATCCTTACACGAAAACATAGTACATGAATGAACGTAAAACATGAGAAGTAGGCGTATTGATATTCCACCTACGCCAATATCTTCAGGGTAGGAGTCGCATGATATTATCTTATATTATTATTATTATATTAGAGGTATATTAAACCTGTTTTTATGAAGAGAATAACGTCTGTTGCGGCGCCTAGCGCCTTTCCAATAGCAAACCACAACTACATGTATGATTGCCAGTTTAACAATCAGGCGTCGCGGAGCATGTTAAAATTGCTAGAAGGGTAGCCATTCATTCTCTCAGCGTCCGCTCCACTGTTAACACCCTATTTTAATTATATGTTCTTTTATTGTAAAAAAAGGGCTTTTTATTGCTCCATTGTGTACCCAAATATACATAATGGTGGCCCATGAGGGGAACTAACGCGTAAAATCAACAAAATTCGTAAATCGCAAAAGAAATCAGCACGAAAGAGTTGAAGAAGAAACGTACGTTGGCGATTTGAAAATTAAATTTATGGTGTGAAGAAGGACAAGTAGCAAGGATCGTCGAGATAAAGGCAGCACATCACGGCGAGCAGTAGTGCAGCAAAAGCAGTACCTTGTGCAGTGAAATCATCTAAAGATAAGTGCCCTTCCTTGACCTTCCCTTTGTCCTTTAATACCAACGTTCCAAGCATCCAAAATCATCCAACTGTTAAAGAGTGGCCTATCTATTGTGCGGATAATGTCATTATAAATCAAATTTAATCAATTCTTTTTAAATTTAAAGTTTTCCACTTATTTTACGTATTTAAAATCGTTTGTTTGTCTACCTACTCAAAAAAAAATTATGAAATGGAATGAAAATGAAAAAATTGTCCACCTACTTTAAATCTGCTTAGTCATAGCCCAATTATAATACCATTAAATTAAACATTCCAGGTGTTTTATCAGCCACTAGCAATCATTTGTCGACTGTGCATCACTGCGCTGCATTGTCATCAGCTGTTGCGAACCGGTTTCTTATCTACGGGCGCTCGCCGGCGAAACGAGGAGCGTGAGCTTTATACAATTTATTTATTACATAGTTGCATTCTATTGATTTAAATTCGTGCTCAGTATTGTTTGAACGTTACTTAAATAACTTCACGATGCCTAGTGACTCGGGAGATAAAGTTTTAAGACAATTAATTACAAAGCGATCGTCCGCAAAGGGTCAGATCACTAAATTTAAAAATTATCTCAGCACTTTAGAATGCAAAACAGAATTGAATGATATTGAACTAACGGAATTAAGACTTAAGTTAGCTAAATTTGAAGCATTGTCGATTCGAGTTGATGATTTGCAAGGTGAAATTGAGGTTTTGAATCCTAACAATATTGACGACGAAATTGAAGAACGCGAAACTATGGAACGAGATATTGTCATTAACATTGCCACCGCCAAAACAGTGTTGGAAAAATTTACAAATACATTAGAATGTGAACAAAGGCGTGGTTCCGTTATAGATAGTTCTTGTTTTATGGATCATCAAGAGTTTGGGTTGAAACTACCTCAAATAAAAATTGCTAAATTTGACGGTACATATTTCCGATGGCTGGAGTTCCGTGATACGTTTGAGAGCCTGATACACAAAAATGGTCGTCTTTCAAACATTCATAAGTTTCATTATTTAAATTCATATTTAGAAGGTGATGCGGCTAGAATAATTTCCAATTTGGAAGTGTCCTCCGTTAATTATAGCGAAGCCTGGAAATTAATCTGTAATCGGTACAACAACAAGAGACTTTTAATTAACCAGCACTTAAATGCACTATTTAGCGTTAAGCAACTTCCGCGCGAGTCTGAACGGTCGCTGAGGTTTTTAATAGATCATGTTACGAAGCATTTGCGGGCATTGACCAGCTTAGGACAACCAACAGATAAGTGGGATATACTACTCATCTTTATTTTATGTTCAAAATTAGACAGTAACACATTAACTAAATGGGAAGAATTCCGCAACACATTAGAAGCTGATGTACCTACTTTAGACAATTTCTTTAAATTCCTTACCGATCGCGCGGATGTGTTAGAATCGTTGAGTCGAAATAAAAACGACAACGTGCCGTCTAGAGTCATGCAATCTAATACGCGCACCACTTGCAATCACAACAATAATTATAAGCAAACAAACAATGTTACCAAAACATTTGCCAGTTCTAATATTAAAACTAATAAATCAAATATATTCTCTTGTATAATCTGCAACGAAAACCACAAAATATATGATTGCCCTACATTTAAGGCAATGAGCATCGACGGAAGGTTAAGTGAGGTAAACAAATACAAATTATGCAACAATTGTCTTAGGCAAGGTCACCCGGCTAGTGAATGCCGTATGGGACCCTGCCGCGAATGCAAAAAACGACATAATAGTTTACTCCACCGTCCAAATACCTCTGTAAATAATTGCATTTCAATTGATGATTCCAGCGAATTATTCGTTAACTTTAGTAAACAGAAGTCAAATCAAATATTACTATCTACAGCTGTCATTGAGGTAATAAATCCAATTACACAACAAAGCGAAAGGGCTCGTGCACTGCTAGATTGCGGCAGCCAGTCATCATTCATTTCAAAGTCACTAAAGGAAAGAATTGCTCTAAATTCGAACCCTATTGACTCACTAAAGGTCATAGGGATCGGCAATAATATTTCCACTCGTATAACGGAAAGTTGTAACTTACAAATAAAATCACTAAATAGCAAATTCATTACAGATTTATGCTGTCTTGTATTAAATGATCTGACGGGTAATTTGCCAAAGTACCCTGTCAACATTACAAAACTAAATTGGCCTAATAGTATTTTATTAGCGGATCCTAAATTTTATGAACCAGCTTCTGTGGATATTCTAATTGGTGCTGACTTATTTTGGGATATCTTGGGCAATGAACAAGTATCACTTGGTCCCAGCTATCCAAAGTTGAGAAACACTCAATTGGGATGGATAGTGGCAGGTGCTATTAATCTAACTAATATTAATAAACAGACCAGCTGCAATTATTTTATGGTTGACACTCCTAAAGACAATAGTCTTGATACCGCACTCACCAAATTCTGGGAGTTAGAAGAATTGCCTGCTAAAAGAATTGTGAGTGAGAAGGACAAGGCTTGTGAAATTCATTTCATTAAAAATACATATAAAAATAAATCAGGTAGATTCGTAGTTAGATTGCCCTTGATAGATAGTAGTGACTGCCTTGGAGATACATCTAAATTAGCTAGAAAACGTTTACATTATTTGGAAAAAAGATTTAGAAGTAAACCTTTATTAAAAGGCGAATACAAAAATTTCATCAATGAGTATGCCCAATTGGGGCATCTTTCCCCGGCAGCGGATACACAAGGTACACTCTATTATCTATGCCATCACGCTGTCCTTAAACAAGATAGTGAGTCTACTAAATTGCGAGTAGTGTTTGACGGCTCGGCACCCTCATCTTCTGGCTATGCTCTAAATGACATCTTGTTAGCAGGTCCAAATATTCAAGACTCTCTTTTTGCCATTTTGGTACGCGCGCGACAATACAAATTTCTACTTACTGGAGACATAGAAAAAATGTATCGACAAATTCTGGTAGACGAAAGGGATCGCAATTTGCAGCGTATTTTATGGCGGGATGATGAGTCCCAGCCCATCAGAGATTTCACGTTAAACACTGTAACTTACGGTACGGCAAGCGCTAGTTTTCTCAGCACTCGGTGTCTGTGGCAGGTGGGTGAAGAGCAAAGTGATCCACTTATCAAGGACATTATTCAAAAGGATTTCTACGTGGATGACCTAATAACCGGAGCCAACAACGAGCAACACTTGCATTATATTCAGTGTTCCGTTGCAAGGGCACTTAAAAATAATTGTTTTAATCTAAGAAAATACAAGAGTAATAATACGTCAGTATTTGACAATCTTGAAACAGACAAAAACGAAAGCTTAACGATTAGTGAAACATCAAGCACTCTTGGTCTTGGATGGAAACCGTCCAGTGACGCAATATATTTTCCAATAAAACATGTTTCGTCGGATAATAAATCAGTTGTCGTGACAAAACGGTCAATTATGTCAAATACTTTCAAGATATTTGATCCCTTAGGTCTTTTGAGCCCGGTTGTGATAAAACCGAAAATTATCTTACAGAATATCTGGCGACTAAAGCTAGACTGGGATCAACCGGTTCCGGATGAAATAAGGGATGATTGGTATAACTTTACAACAAATTTACACTTTGTGTCGGGCTTTGTCATTCCTAGATGGGTTTTGATTGACGAATCGACCACAGTGGAATTGCATTCGTTTAGTGACGCTTCGCAGTCGGCTTATGGAGCATGTATCTATGTAAAGTCGTTCAATAGTAATAATCAATGTAGTGTCAAATTGTTGTGTGCTAAATCTAAAGTGTCGCCGTTAAAGCCCACCACGATTCCACGTCTAGAATTATGCGCCGCGCTACTTGCTGCTAAACTTTGCAAGTCTGTGTTAGAGTCATTACGATACAAACCGACTAGAGTAATACACTGGTGCGATTCTAGTGTAGTAATAGGTTGGATTAATAGTGACTTAACTAAAGTTAAAACCTTCGTAGCTAACCGTGTAAGCGAAATCGTAGACATGACGGTCCCATCTGCTTGGCGATATGTACCCACTGACGCTAACCCAGCTGATTTAATATCGAGAGGTATTAGTCCTAAAATTTTACCGACTATGGAATTGTGGTGGTCCGGCCCAAATTTCTTAATGAAAGATGAATCCGAATGGCCTATTTTGGATATTAATAAATTAAGTAACTTACCTGAGACAAAGGCACACACAATAGTAATAGACGAATCTATAATAATATTCGACAATTATTCATCATTTACAAAGCTGCAAAGGGTACTAGCATTCGTTAAAAGATTTATACACAATTTAAAACATTCTGAAGATAAACGATTAGGTATCTTATCAACGGATGAGCTGCGTGATTCGTTTCATTCACTTTGTATTATAGCTCAACGTGAGTCATTCAGTAAAGAATATGATATATTGTCAAAAGGGAAAGCACTGCCAACAAAAAGCAAAATTTTGGCCCTTTCCCCCTTTCTTGCCGAAAATTTAATGCGGGTAGGTGGACGCCTGGATGCCTCAATCTACTCGTATGAAAAGAAACATCCTATATTGTTGCATGCTAGGCATAGGCTTACAAAATTGTACTTTGAAAAGGAGCACATAAACGCCATGCATGCTGGCCCCCAGCTTCTGCTAGCCACAGTAAGGGAAGTGGTATGGCCAGTGGGTGGCAGACTTTTGGCGAGACGCACAGTAAACAACTGTGTGCGGTGTAGAAGATTAAGAGGCAAACTTTTATGCCCAAAAATGGGTGAATTGCCGTCACAACGTGTGAATCCGGACTTTCCATTCTTATCTGTAGGTCTAGATTTTGCTGGCCCCTTTTTTGTTCTAAATCGCAAGGGCCGCGGAAGTCGCTTAATTAAATGCTATTTGTGTATTTTCGTGTGTTTGCGCTATAAATGTGTCCACTTCGAAGCAGTTAGCGATTTAACTAAAGACGCGTTTATCATGACCCTCAGACGATTTATCGCGCGCAGAGGCAAGCCATTGGAAGTGTTTAGCGACAACGGCCGCAACTTCGTAGCCGCCGCGAAAGAAGTAGGGAGCTTTATTCAACAAAATAAAGAGCCACTATTTGACTTTGCAAGTCAGCAGGGAATCAAATTTAAATTCACACCAGCTTACGCTCCTCATTTCGGCGGAATTTGGGAAGCCGGAGTTAAATCCGCTAAACATCACCTACGTCGAGTGATGGGCAATAGTCATTTAACGTTCGAAGAGATTTCGACATTATTTGCGCAAGTGGAGGCGATTCTTAACAGTCGTCCCTTGTGTCCCTTGTCATCCTCTCCTAACGACCTCCTCTCCCTTTCTCCAGGGCACTTCATCATCGGGAGACCACTGACGGCACTGCCACCACTTGCATTGGCGGACAATCATGACAGCCAGAGGAAACGATACGACCATCTCGAATCGATAAGACACCACTTTTGGAGAAGATGGCAAAAGGAATACATATCGGAACTGCAGCAGAGAACTAAATGGAAAAGCAATACTGCACAGCTACATATAGGAGACATGGTTCTCATATCCGAAGACAACACGCCGCCATTATGCTGGCGACTGGGTCGAGTTCTGCGGCTGATACCTGGTCCAGACGGAATAGCCAGGGTTGCTGATATCCAAACAATGAAGGGCTGCGTTCGGCGGTCTCTAACTCGTCTTTGCCCTCTACCCAACGCTGATGAACTGCAGGATCGTTGAAAGGATTCTTTCAACGGGCGGGATGATGTTGCGGCGCCTAGCGCCTTTCCAATAGCAAACCACAACTACATGTATGATTGCCAGTTTAACAATCAGGCGTCGCGGAGCATGTTAAAATTGCTAGAAGGGTAGCCATTCATTCTCTCAGCGTCCGCTCCACTGTTAACACCCTATTTTAATTATATGTTCTTTTATTGTAAAAAAAGGGCTTTTTATTGCTCCATTGTGTACCCAAATATACAACGTCATTTCATATAACACGTTTGCCTGTCGGAGTTAGCAGAGGTGTAGGCTTATGATGACACCCACTTCTTATTATTTTCATATTGTTATGTTTATGCTGGGTGGGCAGAAAGCCTGTATGAAATAAAAGACTTCAAACAAATTATAATGTGTCTTATCTATCAAGCATCATCTAATTTTTCACTTGAGCCCCATAAGATGAATAATCTACACACATTATTATTATATATACATATATTGAAACTAAAACCTCTATTTATAAACCAATTTATATCACAGACTAACCCATGTTGGGTTAGTCTGTGATATAAATTGGTTAGTGATTGTCTTAAACAATATTCTACACAATTTGCACCAGACAAAAACGGTAACAATATTTGTGCAAGAAATAGTTGAAATCGATTGTGGATCCAAAGGTGGTGCGCTGGGAGAGCGATCGACACCAGTTTCATTAGAACCCGCAGTCTAGCCCTTGTATAATTAATCAAAGATAGTGATGTGAGATGTGTTATCGATAGAGTAACCGATATCTTTGATTTGAATTTTTATTAGGTGAGAATTAGTAAGTTCGTTAATTTTAAAATCTGTGTGCACCATGTACTGAGAAATAAATGACATTCATTCATTCATTCACTCAAAATGATCAATAATAATTATTAATCATTTTCCTATTATTTTATTTTAAAGATTATCATCACATATCATTTCATAACATCACGCCTTTTATCCCCGAAGGGATAGGCAAACGTGCACATTATTGCACTTAATGCCACTGTACCTACAATGCAACACCCACCTTTCACTTTTTTATGGTGTGTGTCTCTATTACATACCGGGCATAATTCCAGACCCTGTGCTACTACTGAGATTTTTTTAAAATTCAGTAATACTTTGCCTGATCGAACCCGAGACCCCTTGTCCAGGATTCGCACTTGCGATTGCATTGAATTTTGATACAGTTGTAATCTATCTATCAACTTTAATACTAACACAGTTAAGTGATTTTTACTACTGTAAATCCTAATCATACCATAATCAGTACTTAACGAGGATTCATAGTGTATCAACAACGCCTACACTTACTAGAAAAGATCCTTAACGGAAATATTTCATACACATGTCATGAAAATTATATGAAAGTATAATCAAATGAATGAATATGTTTAACATCGACGTTATCGACAGACCCCCCAACACTACTGCGGTCGTGTGAGTGGCTTCGGCACGTGTTAACTATGAACAAAAGATTTGGATAACCCCATTTATCTGGATCCATACTGGTGCCGTGTGCTCGTACAAATTAAACACACATCAACTCCAAGTTATAGGTACGAAGGTTAAATTAGAATTTCGTCGCTATCTCTTGAAGGTACTCCGAGATTTGGATTTTATGCCTTAAGCCTAGCATTTTACGAGCTTGTCTTTAAGTACTGAATTTGATGTAAGACTATAGTTCTGTTGAGCTCTTGATTAGTAAGTTTGTGTTATGATTTCTGTGTTGATGATTTTGTGTAGGGGTGTTGCCAAACTGTTTTTTGATAAAACAGGTTCATTGTTGAATGAAAATGTGATTAATTGAGTGTGATAATTAATGCATATTGTGTAAGACCTTTTTTTTTGAGGGGGGAAAATCATCCAATGATTTATCTCGCCCGGGTGAGGCGAGAGGGAATGTCAGACTCTTACTGACAAAAAGCCACCCCGTTCCTACTATTGCACTTCAAGTCTCCAGAGCCCCAGCGACCCGTAAAGTCCTCCGCTGCTCCGTATCGGCATCAGCCCTATTGGGCCCCATCCGTGATGGTCTGATGGCATTATGCACCTTAATAGCATTTATTTAGAGTTCTTAAAGATCATTATTATAAACAATTTGCGGTAAATCATTACCAATTTGATATTTTAGTAATGCTAACTATAGACTTTTACATGATGGTATGATAGTTCGAAGTCAAAAATACACATACAACATGACGTCATGCCTTTAATCCCCGAAGGGGTAAGCAGAGGTGCACATTATGGTTCTTAATACCACTGTACAATGTTACACCCAGTTTTCACTACCTATTTATGTTATGAGTCCCATGTACCTAATAGGGGGTGAGTTACCATATACCAGATTACACAATTCCAGACTCGGTGCTACTATTGAGATTTTTGGAAAAAGACCCAGTAATATTATGCCCGACCCGGGAATCGAACCCGAGACCTCTTGCCCGCAGTCGCACTTGCGAATACTCGATCAAAAAGGCAGTAAAAAATATAAATGCATATTGTTTTTTTTTATAATAATATTGATCTCGCCTAAAAAGTCGCATCCCTATTCCCAACTTTTTACCAATAGCACACGTACCAAAGGTTCAAAGACCTCTGGAAAGAAACAAGAGAATTAATAAGAAGGTGGTACGTGGGTAGTTTATTTATCTTAGGGGCTTACATATAGAGGGTGTGTGGACTATTTTTATCCCAGTCTCCCAATATGACACCTGGTACAGATGTCTGTCATCTTTATAAGTAATAGCTCAAGTTATGATCCTTTTTTTTTTTCACTAAAATGTTGGTAAAACACAGCTGCTTTACTTTCATAAATAACATCTTTCAGAGTAATCTCTATGACTTTTATCTTTTGTATGAAGATGTGGTTTTGTGTAGAGCACGAACTCAATTCTTGTTTAATTGATGTAATTAATGCTGAAGAAGTTTCCTTGTTTTATTAGAATACGTAGGTATATACACAGAATTATTAAGTTAAAATACTAAACATTAATTAAAACCATTTTTATACTAACAATACTTATTGTAATGTACAAATGATATAACTTAACATTTTTATACCAAGAGTTAATAGGATTCAAAGATTTCAAATAACAATATTTTTTAACAGCGCCATCTGTTACTAAAAACAGAAACTGATACGGTCTTTTGAGTGTGTAGCGTACGATACGCTTGATAGAGCAAGCAATGTTTGTAGTTTATGTCTGTTTCGTATGATGGCGCCTTTACAAGTTCGGGTATTTTTTTATAGATGGCGCTGAACTATAAATTAGTATTTAACTCTTAGTTTAGTTTTTTTGTAAGTTTGTGTAATAATTTAAACGTAAAGTGTATTTTATATCCCTATCAAATTATACTGTGTACGTAATAAACGCATTTCTCTCTAGAACCCAATTTTAACAAGATGATTTTCTTTGTTCCAGATTGCCCTCGACAAACGAACGAATAATTCCTCAAAATTAGTCAGATCAAGTTCCTAGTAGTTTAGTGTAGAATAAAATGTACAATTCTAATGAATTCTTGCATAGCGCTGGCGTTAGCCGGCACATGCAAGCGACGGGGGAGACCCCATCGCAGAAAACCAGCATGAAACGTCGATCATGCGAAGTTCCTTTAGGAGACATTTCGTCTAACAATTTCAAAGTATCCTTAGGAGATCTTAGTTCAAGTGAAGGGCCAAGTTACGATTGCCGATCCCTTCGTTCGGTAAAGTCCGAAGATGCCCGATCAGTTCGAAGCTATCGACCAATAGATAGCCGTAGTTACAAAAATTTTCGGTCGTCATTGGCTGATATTTCTGGGTACTCGTTATCTAGACCTCCTAGCTATGATCAGCTGTCTCGTAGGTCTTTAGTAGAAGGTCCAGAGGGTCAGGGTATTACGTCGAGTATTGAAGGCGTGCTGTGGTCTGATGAAGAGGAAACAGAATACTTCTACCATGAGAACATTACTTCGGCGTGGAATGAAGGTATGTATACAAAATTTTCTACTTCTGAGTTCAAGTTATATTAGGTCCATAATAGAATTGCCACAAGTTAATACATATAATTAGAAAACTTCCAATTTGTTTGGTATCCCTTTAGGAATGAAGAATGAATGACGCTTATTATATTCCTAAATATATACCCTGTGTGACTTAATACCTACCCAAATGCAACATACAAGACATTCGTTATAACACAGCAACAGCAACAATTATAGAAACAAAACACATGGGAACATAAGGAAATGTTCCAAAATTAACCACAACACAGGCGAGATACCCAATCATGCCCCCAAGTTCAACGACCGATCGTGTATGGTGATCATTGTTCAACATTACCATAATTACGATCACCGTAATGCATCGATGCTAGAGGTATATGTAACAATGTTTGTAAACTTTCCATTAAAACCGTATAGTGCTCTGAATTTCATTTATATACTTAACATTGTTACTAGCTTTAGATCCGCGGATTTGCACGCAATTTTTCAAGGATTTAACGATATAAACACAAGTAGTTTGTATACCAAATGTTAGCTTAAAAATTGCGGAATGCTCCGTACAAAAATTCCGCCTTCCATTTTAGGAAAGTAAAGGGTTAAAACGATACAAAAAGTAGTCTATGTCACTCTCCATCCCTTCATCTATATTCACTTAGAAATTACGTGGATTCGCCGCTCCATTTTACCGTGGAAGTCAGACAAATAAACAGACACACACACACACACTTTCATTCATATTAGTATGGATAACGAAAAGTCATCAGTGTAAACAATATAGATACAAGATAAAGATGATAATTGATTGATTCTAACGCCGAGAATAAAGTGAATCATTGATTCACAATTAATAAACACCCAGAAAAAAATGCTGAGTATTGCTAACTAGGTGGCGATCTCTAAACTATGACAGAGGTTTTTATAATAACTATCATAAAACATACTAAATTGAGTAAAAGCGCTGGTTACTCGCGTGTAAAACTAGTAGAGCTTTTCTCAGTATATTCACGTGAGTAACCCGCGATTTTAGTAAATTTATAACAGAGGTATTTATACTGCATTTTAAGTTAAAACTTCACCATAAACAACTAATGAATCCTTATTCATTTTTTGAAATGCATTATCCGTTAAATAACGGATGCAAGCCCCTATAATTTAAAAGAAAGGTCATACTTCCAATCTTCAATTGAAAACGAAGTCACTCGTATCTCAAGTTTTTGTTTCCGAAGCCTGATGGTACTTTTTGTTTGAACCTCGATTGTAAGAGTCAGCGGTTGACCACAAATATGATTATAGTATTATTGAAGAAAGAGAAATTGGAGCCGCATTGCCATATGCTGTCCTTAGGACTTTTCTTTGTTATTTCTCTGAAGTGGATTTCGCAAATTTGCTGGTAATCCATTTCCTGATCAGAACAAAGAAAGGTTTTTTCGAAACGAATAGTTTCGAATATAATTATATTGATTTGAAATATCGCATGACGTCACTATTGAGTACGATTTATACTCTTACGTAGTAAATTACGTAGCTACCTCCCACTCCTAAACTTTGATTCGTTTTATCTTAGTATTGTTTTCTTATACGACAAAATAAAAAAATATGTATCTAATATTTTTTCATTGCCTAACTAACGGACTTATTAGATTTTTAATTTTCATACTCTGTCATCATCCCTATGATAAGACAAGTATAGACAATTAGGATAACCTATGCTTAGTTTGAAGCCGATCGTATATTCTTTAGTGGCAGATGAATTTAGGGCATTAACAGCACTATCTTCTTTATATTCGTATATATAACATAGTTTGGACATACAAAACAATGTTATACCTTCAAAACAAGTGCTCTTAGGTCGTTAATTTCCTAATAACACATATTATATACAAAAAATCTCGTGTGGTCGAATATGCGTTCCCACCAAAACACGTAAGCATGGCGACTCCCGAGACACCAGACTATCATTTTGCGATTTTGTACGGTGTTTTTACGAAATTACATCAGTGCCTGACTACGTTTTGGATCCCAGTCTTTCGGCAAGTTAAGTGGGTCCGATTACAAAAACCGGTTTCGTTTTGTTTATTTATCTTAAAGTTCAGTTGTTTTTTTGTAAGTGGTTGGCGCTGGAGTTTAAAAATGGACCTAATTTTTGGTGGCAAATTGGACTTTTGTTGTAAGTTTAAGATTAAAATTGTCCAAACTAGAACCAACGGAAATATAAGTCACTCAAACAGAGATAATAAATGAAGAGAGTTGGTTACTGGTAAAGGCAGACACAACTTATCTCTACCAGACCCAGACATAATATTTACCTTTGAACTTACGAAACCTGCCCACACAATAGATGATACTTTGTTAGAGACAAGAGAAACAACAATTTTACTATATGCGTACCAGGAAAGTCTGGTACTCGGAACAATTATAATTATTTGTGTAACATAACATCATCAAGCCTTTTTACCCGAAGGGGTAGGCAGAGGTGCACATTACGGCACTTAAAACAGTGTACAATGTAACACCCACTTTTCACTATTTATGTTATGAGTCCCATGTAATAGGGGGTGTGCCTATTGCCATATACCGGGCACAATTCCAAACTCCGTGCTACCACTACTACTACTACTGCTACTACTTTGCTCGACCCGGGAATCGAACCCGAGACCCCTTGCCCGGCAGTCGCAATGGCGACCACTTGGCCAATGAAGCAGTCAATTATATTTATGTCTTCGTGGTATATTAACATGATTTCGAGAACGAATATGATGTTCCTGGAAAACAGTCAAAAGAACGTCCCATACTCGCCAATGTAGATATACAGATGGAAAAGGTAAATTATACCTTATCGAGTTAGATAGAGATACGTTTTTTTAACAAAAAAAGTCGCAAGTAACAACCGATCTACCTGTAAACCAGCGTATAAAACAAAACAATTAAATGCGTAGAAAACCTGCTACTACCCGATAGCCTTTCTAGGCAACATACATAAAGCTCTATAAACAGCTACCGGCTTCCTGCAGATTGCATCTTGATCGATGAACGGAGTCGAGGGACAAGCACTAATTGAGAACCTCGTAATGAGACTACTGTGCGGAATCAACTTTCTTGTTCTTGTGAACCATTTACAAGGCTGTTTGAGTTAAATGATTTAGTACTTGAACCGCCTACTGCAGGTTTATACTAAAACTTTAGCCAAGGTGATAGTGGTGTTGCATTTTAGCAGTCAACATTTTAAACTTCTTTCTGACTTTGAGATCTGCCATTTTTAGGTAGGTACTAGCTCTTTCTTGTGTCAATTCTTTGTCAATCTAATTCTGGTCGTTCGAAACAGCGCGTCTTTAGGTGATAATAAGTACACTATGAAATCTATTTTGTTATTGTCCCGAAGTAAAACGGTTCTGTCTTAGGAATACAATAGTTTTACAAAGAAAGAAATTGTTTAAAACAAAAAATTTCGTCGAGTGGCACGTGCGTTTTTTTTTATGTCATAAACCGGCAAACGATCAGATGGATCACCTGATGGTAAGCAATCGGCGTAGCCCATGGACAAGTGAAACATCAGAAGCGTTTGTTTGTTTTAGGTTTGAGGATCGTTGGGATTCAGGAATTGGGGAGATTGGGGAAGGGGAGGGTAATTGGGCCCCCGATGCTAATAGTGTTCACAAATTTAGTGTTTCATGTGCGTAATCACAGGCGTTTTTGTTTTTAATTTATA
This sequence comes from Spodoptera littoralis, assembly GCA_902850265.1. Classification (NCBI taxonomy): domain Eukaryota; kingdom Metazoa; phylum Arthropoda; class Insecta; order Lepidoptera; family Noctuidae; genus Spodoptera; species Spodoptera littoralis. The sequence continues at coordinate 12,578,930 of LR824544.2, forward strand.
GGTACGTCGAAAGTACTGTTTATGGCAAGTTATTTTACCGTGGGACGAAAACGAAATAGATTTCACGGTTTACAAACAGCAATTTTTTAAGGGGGGGGAAATCATCGAATAACTGCTCCCGCCTGGGTGAGGCGGAAGGGAGTGTCAGACTCTTACTGACTAAAAACCACCCCGTTCCTTCTCCTGCACGTCAAGCCGGAGCCCCGGTTACCCGTTACGTTCTCCGCGACATAAACAGCATTTGACATAGTCATATCAAGTATACATATATTAGATACCTCACGTATTGATTGTTTGATAGTGTCACTTAGTTGTCTTAATTTAAAGATACTTTTCATGTAACTGCTTATCAAATAACGTATTTCCACAAGTCAATAATAATTCTGAACTAGACAATCAAGACTAACATATTACTGAAGTGTACCAATTATTTAGTACTTATTAAGTATCACTAGAGCAAGCTCTAAACAAGTCCTTAAACATAATAACATTCCACCTTAAGCCTCATAATCACAACTTTTCAATCAGCCGTACTCAATTCCAATCAATTTTGTGCAAAAATAAACAGAACTGGACAGTGTAAAAACACATCAAGCCGTACATTACCAATTTATAATGATCTTGGATTATACGATTTTTCCGTCCATGCAACGATCAGTTTATACTGGTTATGTGTAGTGTGATTTGTAGCCGTATGTACTAACTATGGGTGGTCACAATAAATAATATAAAAAGTAGCTCAATAAGTAAGTTCACTAAGAACCAGTATATGAATTAACTGCTGGTTACGAGTTAAATGCGCACTGCACTCGACTAAGCACGCAGAAAAAGTAATGAGACCAACCACTACCATTTGTTAGTTTTAAGAGAGATAGAATGAGATGAAGAGAAATATTTTTCATGGTCTGTGCTATAGAGGTAGTTAGTAGATATTGAATTTCGATATATGATACTTGACTGCCTCGTTGGCCGAGTGGTCGCAAGTGCGACTGCCGAGCAAGGGGTCTCGGGTTCGATTCCCGGGTCGGGCAAAGCATTAAGTACTAAGTTTTAAAAAAAAATCTCAGTAGTAGCACGGTGTCTGGAATTGTGCCCGGTATATGGCAATAGGCTCACCCCCAATTACATGGGACTCATAACATAAATAGTGAAAAGTGGGTGTTACATTGTACAGTGGCATAATGTGCACCTCTGCCTACCCCCTCGGGGATAAAAGGCGTGATGTTATGCTATTTTATATATGATACTTAGGTTTCAATGAATAGTTTAACTTTTTTTTTATGGGACAAGCCCGCCTCAACCTCCCGAAACCGCTGCAACTGCTGTAAGCCAGGATCTACAATAGATACAAACATGAAAACAATGGAACACTGACGTCTGGCGCGTCACAGGGACATGAATAATAGTCTTGGTTCCCGCAAAGAAATAAGTCAGAAGATATTATAAGGGCAGAAGAAAAGAAACTGTAGGTGTACTATTAGATGAAGTTCAGAGGCTTTTTGGATAAATATAACACCTTTGTTATTACTATTTTAGGTCAGGTCGTACCACCACCATTCACTACTTCTCTATCTTTTAGATTTTGACGATTTTCTATATTATTTTTTCTTCATAACTCAGTGTCAAATAGTAATCTCGCAGCCAATAGAGGTCTAATTGGCTTAAGAAAGTGCGTCCAAGCTGACAGATAAATCCAAATGAATACCATCATTGCAAGTTAATTGAACGTTGTTCCCTATGGTAGGTAAGTGGGGAAATTGTGGCGTAATTATGTCCATGTCGTTAATAAGAAAAGTGACCAGATTAATGCGAATCAGAAGAAATGTGGCGTTTTGTGGTGGAAGATGGAAGAAAAGGGTTTTTCTTCTGGTATTTTTATGAGGTTGTTTATGACAAAAAGGATTGTTGGGAATAAAAGGACGAAAAGTTAATAAATTTAAATAAATGTTATAGCAGTATTGTAGAGGGTTAGGTACGAAAAAGTCGGAATCAGTTGCAGTAGTAGGTACACCTTGCCAAATTGGTTTAGTTCGATGCATACGTTTGCATTTAATATGAAACTGCTGCATGAGTATGGCTCGTATAAATTCATAATGATTGGTTTAGAAATTTATAACGATCTGAAGAAAAATGTAATGTAACATTAGCCTCTAGCAAAAATTTCACTCCTTAGCAATATCAAAAGGAAGCTTGATACTATATCATCGCTTACCACTAGGCGAGATAATAGTCAAAAGTCAGCCCATTAAATAAAAAAAAAATACACCAATGTTGTTCCCCAAAAGGGCAGTAGGTATATTAACTTATTGAACATCCATTTTAGCTAATTTGATCCTTTTGCTAACCGAAAAAGAACACAACGTAATTTTTTGAAATATCTTATATATTATTATATAAAGCGGAAGAGTTTCTTTGTTTGTTTGAACACGCTAATCTCCGTAACTACAAGTCTGATTTGAATAATTTTTTTGTATTGGATAGCGCATTTATCGGGTATGGTTATAAGCTATAAAACATCACGCTACAACCAATAGGAGCTGAGCAGAGCGTGTGAAACCACGCCGAAGTAGCTAGTCTTGTAATAAAATGGCGACAAACAAAGCAACGATTAATATTTTAAAAGAAACTCAAATTATTGCTAAACAAAACATTTCATAATTCACTACATAATTAAAAACTGGCCTTCGTATACAACAATACCACTACCAACAACTCAACTAATGCAGCGGCAACAAAATGACAGTTGCAACAAAATTATGTGATGAAAATGAGGCTGCAACTCATTTTGATTCATACACAGTTGTGCTAAGTCGATGCAGAGAAGCTCTAAGTAGGTTGACACTATAAACTCGTCTAGACATTGGATGTAGGATCTAAGATAGTAGCGAGGAGCGATTTGATAAGATAAAAGAACACCTATGGAGTATTCTTGAAAGAAAAAAAAAAGGCTGGAAGATTGGTGCGATGGCTAGATAACTGGCTGCCGCGCAACGTGTCACGTGTCAATTACCGCATGGAATAACTCTTTGTGTGATCCACAGATTGTTGTTTCGGGTCTGGGTGTCATGTGTATGTGAACTTGTATGTTTGTAAACACACCCACGACACAAGAGAAAATCCTAGTTTGGGGCAAAGTTTTATTAGATAAAAAACAAAAATCTTAAGTTAAGTTAAGTTAAGCAACATTATTTGCCACCATAATGACATAGTCTATGTTGTAGAAAAAACTACTTTTACCGTAACGTTTTTATTGTTATAACAGTTATTAATGCTATCCTGTAGCAGGGCACCGTATAATCCAAGATGCTTCCAACTGGCCAATCAGAAAGTAAATATTTTGCTATTAATTCAAAATTATAATAACGATGATGTCAAGAAAAGTGATTAATCAGTCTTAAGATGATTTCTATAATCACCTTTATAAACATGCAATCCTATTAAATTATTACTTAACTCACGTCAAATTTCTGAATAGTATTTAATACTTATACTTAATAATTACTTAATCATCCAAAATATCTAAAAAAGTAAATTAAAAACTTGAATAACATTATCGAAAAAACACTCACAACTCTATACAAATCAGTATTTATTTAAGAAACGCTAAATTACCTCCATCCGAATTTGTATTTACAACACATAATTTCGATTTCCATTTTAAGACCTTAATTAAGCTAAAAGCAATCTTTAAATCTGGGTAATAAACTACATTTTGCAATAGACTACATGACAGGAAGATTGAACAAACAGTAATCTGATATTGGATTACCAAAATAAGAAAACATGATTGTTGAGGAGATGTATATCTTTGATTCGGGGGACTAAATGTTAAATCTTATTTATATAGTGCTGAAATCGTTGTTTATTACCAGTCAATTTTCAACCAAAAAACGTATTGGGAAAGTTCATTTCAACTTGTGATTCAATTGTCTGGGGACTATAGTTCAGCCTAGAAAACTTTTAGGCATTTTGAAATATTAAAATTCTAGATGACACATTTGTTCTGAATTGAGCCTTCTGAACTTGGTCTTAAGTTCAATATAACTTAACATTAAACTGTCAAACACCAAGCGGTCACCGGTGACCGCGACCTATTGTTCTTTAATTGTGTCTATAAAACCGGTACTCGACGAGTTAACTCGTCGAGTACCGTATTTATAGACACAATTAAAGAACAATAGGTTTTTTTTTTTTTTTTTTTTTCTCTCTTTGGCAAACGAGTCTCCAAAGTGATCTTGTCGACTATACTGCCAGTGTCCAGTGATGACTGTAGTTTAATGAACCTGTTGCGGTCACCGGTGACCGCTTGGTGTTTGACAGTTTAATTAAAGCAACACATTGTTCTTTGACCTTGACATTGAGCTTAGAAAACCCAATAACAAAACTAACTACCACATACATACACTACAAATGAAAGTAGACAATCTGCTCCACATAACCAAGTCCCAAGCTTTCACATCCTCGCTTCCCCACTAAAATCAAAGTACCCAATCATCCAGAAATTATTTACTTGGACTACGTCCAGTTATTATAACCACACACGGCACTATATATGCAAATAAGGAGAAAATTATGCCGCTAATAGTGCAGTTTACTCTTTGATTAAATGCACTTGCAGTCACCGTTCTGTCCTGATTATACTTAGGGGAAACTGGGGTTAATATCTCATAGGTCAGTTGAAATAGAGGTTATAATAGATGGTGCGGTGAATCCGCAAGGGCGTCCCAGGTCACGGCCATAGTCAGAGAAATTTTAGCCGGTAAGAGTCCGGCACATCTCCCCGTCATCCCCACGACGTGGGCAATGAGAATTTCCATCACGTTATATAAAAAGGGGGTCACAATTAGACAACTTAACGAAAGGCAAATGAACATTAATCAGAGTCAGAATCAACGCAGAAAGAGGGGATTTTCGACAACAGGACCACCGGAGTGATACCACGGCCTCACAGAAAACGACGACGTGAAGCAACGCTTGCGTTGTGTTTCGTCGTGTGAGTGAGGTTACCGAAGGCCTAATTACCCTCCCCTTCCCCAATCTCCCCAATTCCTGAACCCCCAACGATCCTCAAACTCCTAATCCCCAAAAGGCCGGTAACGCACTTGTAACGCCTCTGGTGTTTCAAGTGTTCATGGGCGACGCCGATTGCTTACCATCAGGTGATCCGTCTACTCGTTTACCGGCTGACACCATAAAAAAAGGCCGTAAGAGTCTATTATTGTATTCTGGCCTTATCTACAAAAAAAGAACAAACTACAATCTCCATGTTTCCCAACCTATGTTTACCAGATAATACTGCTCACCCTGTCTCTGTTAAATAATATGTAGTTCCTAAATTATGACATCTGCGGGAAGAGACATATATTTACTCTTGTGTAGGGCAAAGAGATTCCACCGGTCGATGAACCGATTGATACAAATCACTGTTGCGAAAGCTTAACTATGGAATATACATCCACAGCCTCCCCTACATTAGTTTTGCTTATCTTCAGAACCTAGTATCTTAGCCTTAAAATGCAAGGTTTAGTCTGATAAGCAAGTGTGAATATTAGTTTGTTTGCTTATTTCTAATTTCACGGGCGATTGTACACTGGTTCACCGGCTGGTTCGCTTAAACAGACGTGTTAGTACTTTAGCCGTGAATACTAATATTCATATGACGCAATTTAGTGTCTCTGATCATAATGTCTGAGATTTATTTCACCATCACCGTCATCAAGATCATTAAAGATGTTTTCCCTTTCGTATATCGATGAATCTCATACTTCAGACATAGAGAAAGAGCTAAAACAATATTAAACTCAGCTAATTTGTAGTTCTATTATTACAAGCTCAATAATGCAATACACGAGTCACCTTAAACCAGAAATTATAACTCAATAACCAAATCCATTACATAAATACTTCATACGGAAAACCGTTCAAAATTTTCACTAATAGTTTTTCCAAACTCTCTCGAGCTAACTTTACGATGTCATGGCGATTTTTGACAAAAGCCAAACATATTGCTTAACCATCCATGGCAAAATTGTGAATAAAGACCTTTATTTTAGCTTCCGGTAGTTGAGGCAATTTTAAACAAAGCCTAACCAATAAGTATATTTCCATATGAAGAGATCTTTACGAACAATTAACATATTTTACTTACATAAACGATTAGGATTTTCTCACAGGCTAGACGCGGTTTGGCTTGTGTAGATGAGCCACTTTTGCTTGAAATAATGGTGGTATAAAAATCTGCGAAGTAAACTAGTCTTTTGTTTCAATGTCTTATGTTTTCATAAAGGTTGATTAATGAATAAGGGGCATTATTAGTTTCTATTATTCTAAAATACTAGCTTTTATCCGCGGCTTCGCTCGCGTCACAAAAGGATAAAAAGTAGCCTACGTGACATATACCAATACATACAGCGCCATCTATACCAATACTTTTGTTTTCCCTCGGGAATATCACATTTTCCGGGATAAAATGTACCCTATTATTTAATCCGGACTTCTAACTTTACGTCTGCAAAAATTTAAAGCAACCGGTTTAGTCGTTACAGTGTGAAAGCGGAACAAACAAACAAACAAACTCACTTTCCGATTTATAGAGGTAATATTAATAAGGATTAATTGTTTAATTTGATAGTTTTTAGTAACTTTGAATTACTAATCATATATGAGACGGTACTTACTAAACGTACGTGTGGGAGAACCATGCTTCGGCACGAATGGGCCGGCTCGACCGGAGTATACACGGCCTCACAGAAAACCGACGTGAAGCAACGCTTGCGTTGTGTTTCGTAGTATGAGTGAGGTGATAGGAGGCCCAATTATCCCCCCTCCCCAGTCTCCCCAATCCCCGAATCCCCCACAATTCTCAAATTTCAATATTCCAAACGGCCGGTAACGCACTTGTAACGCTTTGATGTTCCAGGTGTCCATTGCTTACCAGCAGGTGATCCGTCTGCTCGTTTACCAGCTTATACCATAAAAAATAGATAATGACCAGAAAGTTTTTCTGACTACTCAAAATATTCTGGACAGTAAAAACCTGTTCATATTTCAATTTCTAATTCTATTTTCTACACAATAACGGCAATAATTTCCATTCCCTATCTAGTTCTTAGTAACTTATATTTATTTTTCTACCTTTACCTACATACATATATTTCCTTAACCTTCCGTCGTAAACCGTAGTACAATATATACTTGAATCAAGTCGGTCTCAAGCCATCGCCAGAAGCTTTCGTGTCCGCTTTCCAATGACTATTGCTATAAATAATAACATTCACACGATACATGTAGGTACATAAAATACATATTTAAATAAATACGTATCAACTTTCTCAGGGAATTACATTATTTAGTGTGGGATTTTATCGATTTGCTGATGAGGTATCGATTCTTGATAGAGTAATGTGACTTGTGTTTTTCTGAATAAGGTTGTAGTGCAGTGTAGTAGTGTAAGATGAAGTATTGGTGTTTTTGTGAGATCAAACCGAATACACCACATTTTTGGGGCTTAAAGTCAAAGCAATAACCTTATTTTTGCTGGTCGCACAGCAAAAGTTTGGAATTACTTACCTGACTTCAGAAACCAGCATTAAGAAGTTTACTATCTACCTACTACTAAATTTTGTCGTTCAATCAAGTTACATTACAGAATAATTGAGTAAATCAGTAGCTACATAATCTCAAGGAAATCTATTGAAGTCTTCAAAAGACTTGCTAAACGCGGATGTTGAAATTGGACCAGGATAACAATGTTACCAAAATAACGTAACTAATTTCTCATTCCGTTAAAACCGAGCATTTGCGTAAGCATTGTTTGAGTCAAGTAATCTTAGCAACAACATTAATATTCTGATGTTTATGTTTAAAATGGATTAAGCCATATTAAATTCATCATTGCTATTTATCTTCTTTAAGCTCCACTGACTTCCTCATTGGATGAAAAATTGAAATGTAATGTTGGAGTACCTTTTTTTACTATTGCATAAGCCGTTAAACGAGCAGACGGATCACCTGGTGTTAAGCAATCGGCGTCGCCCATGGACACTTGGAACACCAGAGGCATTACAAGTGCGTTACCGGCCTTTTGGGAATTAGGAGTTTGAGGATCGTTGGGGATTCAGGGATTGGGGAAGGGGAGGGTAATTAGGCCTCCGGTAACCTCACTCACACGACGAAACATAACAAAACGTTGCTTCCCGTTGGTTTTCTGTGAGGCCGTGGTATCAGTCCGGTCGAGCCGGCTCATTCGTGCCGAAGCATGGTTCTCCCACACTTACCTTGTCGTGAGTAAAATTATTGGGTTATACAAAGAATAATTGCTAAGTTCTAAAGTTTAGAAATACTCTTAGCTAACAGAAGAACGAATGAAAAGAAGATGGTGAAAGAAATATACTTCTGCATCATTTTTAAAGTTCACCTATGCGGCTCTGTGTCATTTAGGACAAAACAAAATTGCGAAAAAAACAACCATGACATTATAAAAATAATCCCCAACACTTTCACAGATTTCAAAAACATTTTCTAGATCACAATTTCTGATCAATCAGTAAATCAATTGATAGCTATACAAGCAACACGTTGTGCCATATCGAGCAATATTGAAATCGACTTAATCGCTCGCTAATCATCGATCACGAGTAACGACTCAATCGATGGTTTTATCGATTATGACAGAATCGATTTATCACGTCTCTCGTCCGTACTAGTGCAGAAATTATAGAAGTATTTTTATCCTACTCTCTCATGCAAACGTGTTGGGAGTGGAGAGACTAGTCTTAGATATGTATATAAGTATGGTCATGTATCTATAACTTGAAGTTATTCCTAATTACTTCAAGGTTTTATAGGAATGGGATATTAGTAGGTAATTAAGTTTCCAGCTGTTTATAATCTGGTTTCTATAAGCAATGGAATAGAATGGGTTGAGGTTTCCTAGTTTTTTTTTATAATCGTGTTTGGTGTTGGTTTGAAAGTTAACTGTTGGTTTAATAGATTATTTATGTAGGTTAAGATTATTGTGTTAAACATAGCAAAGAAAATGTCACCACTGTTATCATCAGCAAAGAAGCTGATTTGATTTATAGTAAAACGCAATTCGTTGGTCGAGTGGTCGCAAGTGCGACTGTCGGGTAAGAGGTCTTGGATTCGAGTACCGGGTTGGGCAAAGTATTACTGATTTTTTAAATTCACAGTAGTAGCACGGAGTATGGAAATAGGCCCGGTATATGGCAATCGGATCACACCTATTACATGGAACTTAAATAGTGAAAAATAAGTGTTACATTGTACAGTGAGATTAGGTGCCGTAACGTGCACATCTGCCTACCCCTTCGGGGATAAAAAGTGTGATGTTACGTTATGTAAAATGCAATTCTTTTTACCCAAATACGATGAGACAAAATAAAGTGTTATGATTTTGAACAGTATTTATGATAACTTGTATGAAGTGATATAATAAGAGATATAAAAGATGAATATCAAGTTTTAAGATATATTAATTTGTCACAAAAAATACAAAACATCATAAACATGCTACCGTTATGCAGAATTAATATGCTGATCAAATCTCAGTACCATCAAATTAGGGTAAAGGCACCTGTTACTAGAATAGCAAGTAAATATGAAAAAAATTACCCAATTACCCCCCCCCCTCCCTAGTCCCCCTCTCCCGAATCCCTGAATCCTCCACAATCCTCAAATTCCCAATCCCCAAAAGGCCGGTAACGCACTTGTAACGCCTTGCTGTTTCGAATGTCCATGGGCGACGCCGATTGCTTACCATTAGGTGATCCGTCTGGTCGTTTACCGGCTTATGCTGAAAAAAAAAATTTTTTTCTAATAATTAATTCAGGATTAAATCAATCTTACAATTTTATTTATATAGTATATATTAATTCACGGACAGTATACTTTAATTCCACACTCAGTGTTAAGATATTCAAGGTTTGCCACAATTCAAATGCATGCTATGCAAATTTGAACTTTAAGTGCTATAAAACTGAACCCATCAATTTTTCTAAAGCTAAACTAAAGAATAGTTTTCTTAGATACATGCCTATGCATTTAATCGTGCATTAGTTTGCTTTTATCTCAAAGGGAATGCACACTTGCATAAATATAAATTCGTAGTATTCAATTGAATAGTGTGTACCAATAGATAGCTGGATAGAAATAAACTTTATCTCGTCACTAATATTTCGTTCTAGGATTTAATAAGAGATGGCGCTTGTCATAAGATATTGTTTAAAACCAGAAGTTAACCATTTTCTTATTTAAATGTTTCAGTCATAGTCTACGTAGTAATAGTTATTATGTATAAAGGCATTTTCATAAAAAAAAACAAATTATTTTCCAATTTTACTCTTGCCGTAATTTTAACAATTATTAAATTCAATATCTAATAACTTATAAACTCACCTAATGAGTTAATTGAAACCATTAAATATTTTTAATTACTAATAAAATAAATAAAACAGACGGCCAAGTATAACAACTTCCACCCTACAAAAACATACAATTACAAATAAAATCAAGCAAAGTTTAATCAACAACAAAAATAACTTTCGCATTGCTTTCTCCCTGATATCAATTATACACCGCTTTACTTAATCTTAGAGCGAATTTAAGCAATATTTTATAATTTAACAGCACTTACTGGGCGACAGTTTTCATACAAACTTTTAAGGGCTAGTACACAAAACTGCGATGCTACGTCGCATCGCAAAAATGTGCGAGCTCCCTATATGCATCGCAAGATTCAACGCGCATCAAAATCTTCTTTATTTTTTTTCCTGTATCTCCTAAGCAATAACAGAAGTGCATACTTCTTTTTACGATCTATGTCACGACCTAGTTTTCAATTTATAATACGTTTAGGACGGTTGACGGTCGTCGAAGGAATGGTCACCCTGGGAGACGCCTTGTCGCACAAAATCGCATCGCAGCAAATCGCATCGTCATTTTTTGCGTTGCGAATTCGCATCGCATCGCAGTCCTAAGTCGTGGAAACTACTAAACCGACTACAATGAAACTTAGTGCTTGCACACGATGTATCAAGACCTAAATAAGTTAGTAACAAAAATTTTCAAAAAGACTTTAAAAAGACAAAGAGATAGAGATAATTTTAAGTATCTATTTATTTTATGCTAAACCCGGTTAACTAAACTGAAAATGGTTTGTTAGATATTTTGTTTCGCGATATTGAACTTTGATTATAAAGCATATTATGTCGTGGTGGCCCGGAGGTTTAAGATATCCGCTTCTCATGCATGAGGGCGCGGGTTCGAAACCCACCAACGACAAGTACCAAAGTGACTTTTTTCGAGTTATATTATGTACTTTCAAACTCATAAACGGTGAAGAAAAACATCGTGAGGAAACCTGGGTTTAAAATTTGTAATTATAAGTTTGAAATCGCCAACCCGCATTGAGCAAGCGTGGCGATTAATGGTCAAACATTCTCCGTGTGAGACTGTTGGTATGATGTGTGAAGTTAATATAGATGTTGCGTATGTGTGTTCTTATTAAAATCGGTTTAATTTTACCATGAATTGTACTTAAAAGTTTGTATAAAAACCCACGTCTCATAAATGCGCTTAACACTTTGATTAAGCGAAGTTTTTTAAGTTATTTTTAAGATAAATTAAGCCCAAGTCATGTTTACTTGATTGCATGCTGCGTAATTAATGTAATGACAAATAATTATGTGGAAATCATATACTTGCGTTATTTTTTTTACTGTCAAAAGGAGGTTTTATTACATAAGGTACGGAGTAGTAATTGATAAATATCTTGTAGTTTTGAGGTCTTTTAATGCTTATATTGGCGCCAGGTATAAAATAACATAACATAAACATCACGCTTTTAATCCCCGAAGGGGTAGGCAGAGGTGCACATTACGGCACCTCATGCCACTATATAATGTAACACCCACTTTTCACTACTTATGTTATGAGTCTCATTTAATAGGGGGTGAGCCTATTGCCATATACCGGGCACAATTTGTGATCTAGTAATACTTTGCCTGACTCGGAAATCGGGATCGAAGCCAAGATCCATTGCCTGGCAGTCGCACTTGCGACCAATCGGCCGACGCAGCAGTGTGGACTAAATGTTCCTTTTCATTTTTCTATGAATACCCTTATAGTTACTTACCATCAGGTCATCTGTGTTCTCGTTTGCAAACAAATGCATGAATTTAAAGCTTAGACTTGTCTTGCTGTCGCGGGGAACCTAACGGGTTACCGGGGCTCCGGCTCGATGAGCATGAGAAAGACCGGGTTGTTTTTTAGTCAGTAAGAGTCTGACACTCCCTCCTGCCTCACCCAGGCAGGAGCAGTCATGCGATAATTTTCCCCTCTTAAAAAAAAGACTTACTTACTTTACTTGCCTTGCTGTTTTGTCTACAGCTAGAACAAAACTTTCCTGCTTAATCGGAACCCATCAAATCAACTACGCAACAAACACCAACACACCTATACAATTTAATCCGACATAATAATTGACGAACTTTCATTGTTTGTTCATTTTATAAGTACTTACACACAGGATTGCGCATACACAAGACAATTGTCTAACTTTAATATATTAAACACGTGCATAGACCGTGAATCGAATGAATTGTTTAACGCTTCACGCTCCCTGATGTCGTAATATTTAAAAATAAAAGTTTTTATATTTCCTAGGAAAAATATTATATGTTTGAATCGACCTTACAAAGACCTAGCTTTGTGTAACGTCGTTTTTTTATGGCATATGCCTGTAAACGAGCAGACGGATCACCTGATGGTAAGCAATCGGCGTCGCCCATGGACACCTGGAACACCGGAGGCGTTACAAGTGCGTTACCGGCCTTTTGGGGATTAGGAGTTTGATGGTCGTTGGGGATTCAGGAATTGGGGAGATTGGGGAAGGGGAGGACAATTGGCCCTGAATTCATTTAGTCTAATTCACTTGAATTTGAACTCAAGATAAATTGTCTGCTAAATTATTTGGCAACACATAGAGATAAAATAGAAAATGATCAAAACCTGTGATTTAGCACCTATCTTCACTGACGGATAGGCTGACAGACTATTATTTATTTTATATTTATTAACGTTTCAAAAGTACCAAATTATGTTTTTTTTTGTTTGGACAAGTCCACCACAGCCTTCCAAAACCGCTGCTACTCTTGTAAGCCAGGATCGTAGTAGTAGATACAGCCATGAAAACACCGGAACACTGAAGTCCCGGCGCGTCCCAGGGACATAAATAACTGTCTTGGTTCCCGCAACGAAATAAATCACAAGATATTATAAGGGCAGAAGAAAAAAGCGATAGTTTTAATTATGGTTTAATCAGTGTAAATTCTTTTGACTTTGACTGACTTTGACTTTGATAGTCCACCGTTGGGCTAAGGGTCTCAAAAACAATCTCCAGTGCATAAGAGGGTTTGCCTCTTCTAAGTTAATAGGGAGGCAAGCTCTATTTCCTGTTTTAAAAGGTTTATCAGAGAGCTACTTGGTCTGGTGGTGACGTGATGTATGTGTGAGTTCTACTTACCCTCCACACCAGACGACAGCGACATAATTATAGATTCGACTTTGAGTATTACATAACAATAATACCTCCCTGACTAACGAGCATTTGCGTGTAATGTAACATATTGATTCGACTTTGAGCATTTCATAAAGATGTCAGGCGAAGCGGGCGGGCGGGGTGGCTGGGGGAAGTGGAGCGCATTGATGTTACAAGTTGTATCAAGATATTACACATTGTATCATTACAAGGTGCGCATTGTAATGCTCGGTTCTCCTCCTTCAAAGATGATCAGATCTGTAAAGTTACATTACACGCGAATGCTCCCGGTGAGAGAGCACCTTTAAATTCAAACAGAAACATTACCTCAAAGGCATAAAGTTACTTCATCATCAATCAGGTCAAAAATATTTGTAACTATACAAGGAGAACTTAACCTATATTTCTCCAAACACAGCGAAGGTGTAATGATGAAGCAACTGACTGGTAGACACAACTACACTTCCACACAACCAGTATAAACTGACATGCGAATGTGCGAAAAGAGCATACTAAGCGAGATCATTATAATCTGGTTGCATAGCTTGATGTGCAGTGTACCTGTGATTGAATCATACTTGTATTACACGTGTATGAACAGAATCGAACGGGAGTTCCATATTGAAAAGTACCTGAGGGTTTATTAGGGTGACTATAGGCTCTAGAGTGTTAGGAAAAAGGCCTTTATAACAACCAACAAAGTTATACAGGTGGATAAAAAATGGCGTGACTCTATCAACGTCATTGTCGTCAGTTAAGTGGGAGAGCTATGCTTGGGCACGAATGGGCCGGCTCGACCGGAGTCATACCACGTCCTCACAGAACACCGACGTGGAATAACACTTGCGTTGTGTTTCATCGTGTGAGTGAGGTTACCGAAGGCCAAATCCCTCTCCCCATCCCCAATCTCCTCAATCCTTGAATCCCCAACAATCCTAATTCCTAGATAATCCCCAAGAGGCCGTTAACGTATTTTTACCACCTCTGGTGTTCCAGATGTCCATGGGTGACGCCGATTGCTTTCCATCAGGGTAGCCATCTGATCGTTTACCGGCTTAACCCATAAAAAATTGTCATTATCATCACCAGCAACAAGACATCCACATACAAGAACGGGGACCTGAACCCCATAATGACGAAATATTATTAGCGTGATTTTCACCTAACTTCACTGACGGACTGACTGACAGACTATTATTTATTTTGTATTTGTTGACGTTTCAAAAGTACCAAAATATGGTTTAATTGAAATAAATGCTTTGACTTTGACTTTAACTTTGACTTTCATAACAGTGTTGTTTTACTAAAATCCAGGTGTAGGTAATATCAGTCTTGGCCGATAGCATTGAAAACACCATTGGTTCACCTTAAAGTTTATAGACATTGCAGGCTGCCAAGCCATTTCATGATTTTCCCTCCTCAAAAAAAAGGCTGCCTGTCTCTTAGTAGCACTTAGCAAGCTAAAACATACTCGAATTGCTGCTACATAACCAAGTGTAAAACTTCTCAAATGAAAATCCATTTAACCCTCCATCGAACGGTCACCGTACAATCCTATCCCAGTTATTGGAAAAGCAATGATCAAGCCAGATGCGCGGGCGCAACTAACGGACGTAAATATTTACACTTTTTCTTTAGCTTCCGTAATAATTTAAGTAAAAATAGTGAACTTCTAAGGTATGGGTACTGTATATACCTTTATGGACTTATGTGTGTAAAAATCTCCGTAATTGGAATTGCTCGTATGTTTGTAAGCTAAACCAAATGTTGTAAGTTAAATAAACTTGTGTTAATGTGTACTTTTTGTTGTTTTAACCGTTGTTTGTTTGGGGTTATGAAAAATGTTTTGTTGGCAACTTCTGTCCGTGTGTTTGCTGGCTTTGGTCTGTGATATTAAACTCTTTTATTTTATTGTTCACAGGTAAGTTCGCAGTTGTTTCTTCAGTTGTAATGTACTGTGAGTAGACATTTTGAATTAAAGGTATTTTTCACCTTATTTTGTGATACATTTTAACCCCTCGAGCGTCCCGCGCACCCGGTGGATCATAAGAAAAAATGCTCCATGCTGCTTTCTCTTTTATAAAATCTATTATTAATGTTTTGTTTTTATTTTGACTGTATTTTTTATTTCTATTGTATTGATCCTTGTTTTCGTGTGCCAATGGCCAAATAAATGCATTTTCTTTCTTTCTTTCTCCAAATGTCACGTGTGCACCCGTTGGATCATAAGGAACGCGGACCCTCGACGGGTTAAACAAGGCTATAGCCATTGTCACGCATTATAACTAAGAAGCAGTTCTTAGTTGTACTCTTGACTGTTTATATCATCACCTTTTAAAACCATTATAAATTCCGCAGCGGTAAATCCAGCAGCTTTACTTGATAAATTCAATGATTTACCTCTAATCCTGCTTGCACTCTATCACGCTATCAGATCAGAACGACCGTTTATAGGTACAGAACCAACAAGATGAACTTTGACTACTATATTCGTCGAGTAAAAATAAGTGTCAAATCTGATGAAGGGGTCTTCGAATTGATTGCTGGGGTGAAAAGTCTTGAGCTGATGGCTCGAATATTCCCCAAGAGAAGATCATAATCAAATCAATTTCAGCAGCTTTCTGCTAAAAAAATAACATTATGCTAAGCTGGATATCTACCTCAAATAAACCTATTAGTTTAAAGAACAAAATACAAAAAATAATAAATCAATTAACAATAATCCTCTAAAGAAATTAAAACTTTGCTCACAAAAAACCGGATTAACATTTTTGCAGTGCAAAAAATAATATCCTAGATTAGCATTGAAGTATAAACAAAACAGATGACAGGCAATAAAAAATAAATATAATATATAACTGTGCCATCAACCTCAGAAATTACTTAAGACATTTGCTTTCATAAAACTTATACCAATCAATGTTTATTCAGTGTACAGATTGCAAAGAAAGTGGGTTGAAATTAACTGAAGGAAAATAATTTTATATTATTTGTAATCTTTATATATATAATTCTGCTGTACGTGATTTAATTTATACGCGTTTGAATGGCACCCTGGATGGTTTAGATTCACAAATCAGCCCGGCAGATGGCGCTGCAGTCGGTGTCTAGGTTAGTTATCCTAAACGGCTGAACTTATTTGAATGAATTTTTGTTTATACATTCAAGTGGATATGCAGAGCAACGTATGTCGAGTCCGCTAGTAGTTATTTAAAGTTAAAGGCAACGATATTAAATATAGCTAATCTTTTGTACACACTACGAAAAGCAGATGAAATGAAGCATAAAAAATTTTAAGTGTGCAGAATAAGTATCTATCAGTCTAGTCTTTATCTGAGTATATTTTATAATTAACTTCTAGTTGTATAATATAGGAAAGGAAGTTGATAACGGCCCTTAAAACGACTTTTATTAAAATCTGCACGTTTCTATGTGAATTTACCACCATAAAGTCAGACCACCATGCTACTACTAAGAATTACCAAACCAAAGTTATTACCCGCATATAGAAATAAATAAACAAACCACACCAACCACAGCGATGCAACAGAAAAAAAAACTAGTCAAACAAATATATTTCAATAATTATAAATAAGCAACTGTTGAAGCTATCTGTACTAATAAAGCAAAAACTTTATTAGGTTAAAGCGTAGTGTTGATTCAATTGGAAAGCTTGCAGATCACTGAATAGTGATTGAATATCTTAATGACGGATTACATTGACGCGCTACCTATGTTCTATTAGACTTATACTGGTCATGCTGTGGGGGGCTTAGAATTTAATTAAATTTATTATAATTTACATACAGTCATGTTTTATTAATATTCCCACGATAGATATGGTAAAGTAGACGAAATTACTTGATACCATTTTTTATTGGTTCAGGAGTAGAGCAATCTCTCGTCTAGATACAAATAAAAATTTAATAAACTCAGAAAGAAAGATATACAAACTAAAATATTTATTCACACGTCAAAAAATAACGCACATAGTAACGTCAACAGACGCGTCATACCCCGTAGTAACATCATTGCAGCAATGAATTCAACCAATGAAGCGACGAAGAGAAGACAAAAATTGAACTTCAACAGAGAAAAATAAAAACGAAAAAGGGACATTACGACAAAGGTCATATTTTCATACAACACAAGACTCCATTTGCAAAATACCAAGCCTAATCTATATCTCCTATGGGAAAGGCACACAAGACGAGCGATTCATTCAAATATTGCTACTGAACTTGTCCGAGGGCGCAACACAACAATGGAACAGGTTGCCGCCGTTTATAGCAAACAATTTACTTATTAGAAGAGAGAAAAATTGTGCCGCTAAAATGTACCGGCGAGGCCTTGAATTCCTTGAATTCTTTAGATGTTTTAAGTTTGTTAGTATCAGAAAATGTCTGATAATTATTAGATAAGTAAAATTATTTCTTTCAAATTAATATTAGACATTTCTAAGCAGATTTCAAAGAGACATTACGAAGACTAAAATGGGTTGTTTTCTGATTTTCTATCATTTTATTAAGAATTCATTATTGTAGAATAAGAAAGAGCTTCCTTTTGGCTAGTCTCTCATTTTCCATAGAAATTTTCTTGTAGAAGCAGAATGTCGATAGTGCTGTTTTAACAATATAATAATATGTTAACTTATCAAATTGTCTTTCTATTAACTTTAAACTTACATTTCAAACTATAAACCCACATAAAACCACTTAAAATGTTTTCCACTTTAACAGAAGATAAACACACCTGGCTTAGCAACATTTTAGGGTCCCACAAGCAAGTTTTTGCGTCCAACCGATGAGTCACAGAGTCAACGCACGGAACCCAACCGCGCAGCTTTGATGGTACTTTTTGCTTTAAACCTTTTTTGCAAAAACCTCATCCATTCGCGATGAATTCAATATTATTTACATTAATAAATTCTTTCTCGTACATATCTTTGTTGATTTGATCTGTACCGGTTTCTTTTATTCTAAAGTTTTTAGTGGTTGTATTTTGAAAACTAGGTCATATTAGCAATTGGATTTATTGGTTCAGATTATTTGGTGAGCTTGATTGCATGATTTTGGTAACAGGACTTGTACAGCGACCGGCTTTTATGTATCTTCTTAAAAATATTTGTCGTATTTCATCGTTTTATATGTATCTGTGTTTTTTGTCAGTTTTACTTAAAAGCGCACAATGTAATGTTTATGTTCAACATCAATTTGTTATAAATGGTTTAAAATGGGTACTGTATTTGAAATCTGTACCTCTACGTACTAATATAAATAATCAGTATTACTATCAACATCAAGACCTAGTTCGTGTGTTACGAAGTATAGAAAAACTAGCTATTAACCATTTAATATAATTATAGACCCATCTACAACTTCCGATGTTTAAAACTGTTTAACTTTTCCCCATTTACGGTTGCAGAGCAACAATGTCTATATCCTATAAAATCTAGATAATAAAACTCTTCATACCATTACTATATCAAACCGCTTTTACAGCTTTCTCACCAAGAAACATCAAACAATTAAGTACTTGAAATTACCCTGTCTGTAATTACCTTGGAATATTAGTACCTATGGTTTCATACAAAATGTTATGGGAATATTAAAGTCAATGATGACAATAAAAACTAACAAGAAATTGAATAAATATGTTCGGTTGGTGGTAAGAAAATTGAAGGAAATTAACCAGTAGAAGCTGATAACCATCTTGATGAAGGTAATACCAGGTAAGAAAGCGGTAGTAAAGTAGGTGAATTAGAAGTAATTGCTATATCCTTCGTAAAATGTTGAGTGTGAATCGGTTTACTTTGTAAGAGATGAGGGAATCTAAGAGATGACTTACTTCTTTATGATTAATCATGAGATAATTAACGAGGAATCAGTTTATGAGGATGCCTAACATATAATACATTGAATCACGCCTTTTAACCCCGAAGGGGTAGGCAGAAGTGCAAATTACGGCACTTAATGCCACTGTACAATGTAACACTCACTTTTTATTATTTATGTTATGAGTCCTATGTAATGTGAGCCTATTGCCACATGCCGGGCACAATTCCAGACTCCGTGCAACCACTGATTTTTTTTTAATCCAGTAATACTTTACCCGACCCAGGAATCGAACCCGAGACCCCTTTCCCCGGCAGTCGCAATTACGACCACTCGGCCAATGAAGCAATATGAGGGTGTACATTTTTCTATTATTATATGGTACAGAAAATAATATTATTACGACTTCTCACCACCAACCTCTTTCGTCCTAAATTTGAAGAAACCCATAAACTAAGATAGGCGACATTTAAGGACATTTTTGTTTTCACCAACCTATAAGTGACACATAGCAGGGCTAGGTTACTTTAGGTGCTACATCAGGCTTAGTACCTTTATATGACAGTTAAGTGGTGTTTGATGAAACCAGCTATTAATATAAGGTAATTATTGAAACATTTAATTTTTATGCGATTACTTTAATCAATTTCAATTTAACTTCATAAAGAAATAAATTGTCACTTAGATTGCTATTACGAAACAATCGAAACTAAAGCTTATTTTTATTTTAAATATCGCGTAGACGTTCAACAAAGCATTGCCTATAAACTCTACATGCATAATTTTATTCTCACATAAAGCCAATTCCCATTCAACACACGAATGCGGCCCACATTTTATTTAATCACATTCATTTTTCAAACCCTTTTTTGGGTTTTAAGTAAACAGTTTTAACTTATTTTTAGTATTTTTTACATTTCTGTATATATGTTAAAGTTACATTCTATAATTTTAAAGAACTAAAAGTGTGGGATAATATTTGCAGATTCAGTTTCAAAATTGCTGAAAATGCAATAAATGTCAAAGTCTATGTAAGCCAAAATAATCAAAATTAGTCCCAATACAATTCTATGAATCGAGTCTAAACATAGCACTCCGGATACTTAAAACTAGGGCCAATAATTATTCAAACGAAGACGATCAAACCTTGCCCGAAGAAATCATTAAAAAATATAAAATTTCAAACTCGGGACCCTTTTTTGTTTAACCGAAGCCGACGCCGACTTCTATTGATGATATTAATAAAATTTTAGAAATCTCTATCACAGCTTATGAAGATAAAACGCCAAACATTATAATGATTGATTTAATAGATGTCTCATTTACAGAATTAAATGATACGCCTGTTAGTATTTGCATAATTAATGAACACATATTTTATTTAGGCTTTAATGATTAAACACAAAGCAATCAAGCTGAATTACTAGATTGATATTTGATGGACAAGTTTTTAATTAAAACTACATACTAAAATCAACAGAGCAACGGTATCCGTTAAACAAATTGATGACAAACATTAAGATGATTAAGGACAACTAGAGTAAACTATCGAATAGAAATAACACAGTCGATAAAACGTCAATAAGAACTGACAATAGTTCCAGAAACCGGAATAATAGCAACATTGTTAAATAATGATCTTGGACAAGGTCCTAACTTAAGAGTTCGTCGCATAAATCCGACACAAAAACAACAAAAGGTGTTTTTTGTTAACGAAAAAAAAAATCTATGGGAAAGATGCGAGGGCCGAACGCCTAAAAATGTTAGGAGCGCGTCTCACCCGGTACGGGAGCGGAATTTTAAACAGGACTCCTTAAAGGGAACGTCGGGGATGCCTTAGGCTTTGACGAAAAACATCCAGACTGTGAATCAGAACCTTGTCTGAGACTCGAAATTGCTGGAATTATTGTTTTCGATATAAATAAAGATGGGCGTGATGGTATTAAAGATGTAGATGTAGATGATACTGGTTTAAAGGCAGGTGGTGAAGTGATTTAAAGAGGTTCATGTTCTCTCATAGCAACAGAAAAGAAAGTTATTGCAGTTAAACTGTTTGTGCAGATTAAAATCACTAGGAGTCAGATCAAATAAATGTTGTATTTATATTGACAACTATAATACCTTCTCGATCTCGGCAACAAATTATTTTTAGTCAGATTTTTTTGCTGAAATTAATATTGAGGATTAAAAAGTAGCGGTTGAACATGCTAACAAGCTAATTAAAAACGCATAAAATAATAATATGTAACTTAATATTAATCTTGTTAACAGACACCGTTCTCAATCCCACTGAGATTCAAATCTATAATTTGCGGTCTACTTATCAGTACTGTACCAACACTTGTAGAACTGGATCATATTATATAGCACACGTATTATAAAATTATCATTTTCTCTTATTATTTTAATGTGTACTTTATAATTTAATCTGATCTTGCAAAATTTTCTTTAGCATGAAGACATAATTATGTGCAAAAACACCGAAAAAAGATTCCCTCGAAAGACAACGTTTTTAAACCCGTATAAATGCTGAGGTAATTCGCGCCTACTTGCATTTTAAATCATGCTCAGCTTTTATAAATTGTTCAGGTTTTCCATCGTCAATTTTATTACGCAGAATATGCCCAACATCTGTGTAAGAATGGATCATTATTTAAATTATGTATAATGACAAGTGTTTGAGATCATTAAAATAAAATCCACTTTTTACGACTGATCCCAATCGATACAGTTTCGAAGTGTTCAAAGATCGCTTTAATGAAGTGAATATATATAGGTATATCGATCAGGATTTTTAAGGAACATAAATTTTACTGTCGTTTTAATTTTAAAATTATGTAACATGGCATTACGGACAATGGTACACCTGTCAACGAAAGTGGGTCGATTTTAATAAATGCCTGCGACTTTATGAGTGAGGTGTTCTGTGGAGGTCTGTACACGGCATTAACAAATAAAGCTCAATGAATACGTCGAGTCTGATCAATTTTAATTTTAATTAAATCAAATAAAAACGTTTTACATTTGTTGGACCATAAAATAGTAAGCGACTACGAAAGGCAATTAGTTGCATGTGTAAATTAATGTTTATTTTATTTGTCTTTTTATTGCTAAAAGCTCTCTGAGTTGTGTACAGGTATTTTATTTTGTTCATATTTTTTTAAACGTCACTATCAACTGAATCAATAGTATGAAACATCAATGTTTACTCTTCATATTAATTCCAGTTATAATAGACCAAAATTACTTTTGTAGCTTTAATACATTTGCGTTTCGACAACGCCATTTATACCACTATTTACTTCTGCAGTAAGATCGAAAATGCAAAAGCAATTATTTCCAAAATTGTTGTTTACCTGTTCTGAACTTTCACTGTCGGGTATCAGTTTGTCATTCTTGAATCACTCACGATGATTAATGGCGCACAAAATTATAAGGTGGTCGCCACTGACGAAATTGGTCGGGGAATCATAGGGCCTTGGACCTTAAAAATAAAGAAAGACGGTGTGGGAACATCCTTTCAAACATGACGTTGGTTTTGCCCTTTTTTCGATCCATCGCAAGGAAGCACGCTCGATCTGATCAGTGTTTTATAACCCACTCACCAATTTTATGGTTTTAATTTCAATCAAGGGAGCTGATAACTTTTAAACTTTGGTACAGTTTAAAAGAAATTCAAAACGGGTCACGAACACCCGCTTCTTTAAAAATTTGAATACAAAAACTGTATTGTTGTTTTTTTAAGTAGAGGGTGGTATTATTACTATAGTATTGGCGCACGCGGACAGAACAATGCGTGATCTCACGGGAGGGGCTCCCGACCCCTTTCGCAAGTAATAATTCGTGTACACCATTATCGCACAGATTGTTTATATGTTGGTTTTATTTTATAAAACAAATTGGAATGTATAATTAATTGTGTTTTTAACTTTAAACCAGTAAAATGAAGAGTTATAGCACATTCAATGTCAATAAAAGATAAGGCTATATAAGGAACAAAACATACAAAACAATATAGAGTATGTATAATCAGATTATCATGCGGTCAGTCCGTCCAACATGAATCTAGGCGCACATGTCGGAACCGCGCGCAGCGTCATTCGCGTCAGTGAGACGTCGCGCGACGGACGTCAGCGCGCGCGCCGCTTACGTTAAAATTCAAATTTCAAACTGTTAACAGAAGCAAATTCGTGACATTGTTGGATTTGAGAAAACAAAGCAAGTGTGTGATAAACCTAATACGTTTATCAATTTAGTGTGTGATACAGTGATTTTTTGAAATAATAATTGTTCAGTTGATCCTGTACTGGTGTGCATGTAGAGACAAGTGGTTGTGACCTTCTGTGTTGTAAAAAAGGAGTTTGTTCTCAAACTTGTATGCAAAAGTGATGGGAATATGAATTCGAAAAAATTGGAATGTTTTGACGATGATGATTCCGTGGATGGCAAGCCGAGTCTCAGCTTTTTAGGTAAGTCTAATATAAATAAATACTAAGTAAATCTATGTATTAATAGAGTAATGTTTTCATTGATAACTCCTGATATTTATGAGGTTGGTTGTTGATATGAATATCTTGAGCATTGTGTGTCAGTGATAAAGTATAGGGTTAGGAATGCTATTAGTAAGTGTCGTATCTGGTGAACTTTAGTGCAGAAATCATGACTTCGTAATATACAATTATTATCTTTAGATTAGATTTCTACATCAGTAATTTGAAAAGCCATTTATGATTGCCATAATAGGGTGTTGCCTGATTCTAATTTGAATTCAAATTCAAAAGGGGATAATGGATAGGAGTCATTCAGAATGAGACAGTTTGGCATAATGGGCTTTACTCCTTAGCCCTTGATTCTGCAAGACTTAAATCCAGTTTCATGGTGAACTTGATAAAATGAATAACGGTTCTAGCTTGGTCACGAGTTAATGTTCAACTTGTACAAGTGATATACTAAAAAGATCGTGTCTCGCAATTAACCTTCGCAGTGTCCAACGACTGCAGTAATTATTCCCCTCCATCGAATGCGCTACACGTTGGTACGTGTAAGATTTTTAGTGTTTTATAAAAAACTAGTTTTTATCCACTAACACTGCAATTGTTTGCGAAAACGTTAGTTTTTGCTAAGCCCCATTATGTATAATTAAGTTTTTCATCAACATGGATTTGAATAACTGTTTATACGATTGAATCATAAAGAAATCTATCAACTTCAGATTTTATATAGCCTATAACTTCGATTGTTGAAACCTCCTTCTTCATTCATGATTTTTGGAGAGGTCCATAAAAGAAATTGCTCAAACATTTCCCAATATTTCATAATGTCATCTATATCTGGATTTTGTGGGGGTGTTTTGACTCATAGACAAATGAAGCCACGTATCCTGGTATGAGTCAGGTCCACCGAAGGTTCATAACCCACGCCCATAACTATGCCTGTCGGCAAACTGAAGAGTTTATGTAGGTAGTGCAAGTGAAACACAATATTCTTTGCCAGCGAGGAATGTGCCTGGAACTCGGCAAGAAGCAAAAGAGTTAAAAACAATTCCAATAAACAACTTTAACTTAAAACAGTTCAAAGAAACTGTAATGCGAAATGAGGTTTACAATTTCAAAGTGAAATCACTGGTGTATTGATTTTGATTACTTTTTAAGTAGTCTGACTGTCCGCTTTTTAATATCATGTTTCTGTTCGTGTTGAATGTAATTTAACACTAAATTAAGGATAATGACATTTCTAAACAACCGTCGACCTGCTTGCGGTATCGTCTCCTATTAAGACTGTTTCTCTTGTCCATGAACTTTCAAACTGTGCCTTTACTTGTTCAACAGTTACATACAAATGATATACATAAAAACCAGCTCCAGTCTGTCACCTGCTCAGTGTTACTAGATGAAGAAGAACAGACCAAGACCACTCTTTCGACAGAAAATGTCTGAGCCTCACAGTAGGCTGATCAAGAGTCTGCTGTACTGTATTAATTATATGTGTTTGTGTGCCTTTGTTCATTTGCCCACACTGACGAAGAAAAAGAATATTTCAAGGATAAAACAATGTCACATAGACTGGGTCAGTAATATTTATCATATTCATCAGGCTTTGCATTATACTAATCTTTTTGAGGTCAGCGCAATGGCGGTTTTTTCATTCCTTACAATTGTCATTAGTGAAACAACTGTTATTCGTTTATAAATGATCCATTTCTTTGACGTGGGTAACTAAAGGATCATAATTGACCTTAATGTGACTTGAAGTGCCTAGAATAGTACCGTAAATAATGAAAGAGTTGTATCCGTTCTCGAAAATTAAATATCTAGCGAACATCGTATGAAAAATATTTAAGCTAATCTAAATGTTGGACCAAAAATCACTGCCATCTGATTGAAATGTCATTTAAAATTGCAAAATGTTTAAAATTAAAACAACGAGCCTTATAAGCATAGTGTTAGAATCCAAAGTCCAAAACATCACTTTCATTTTCGTTTAAACAATAAAAACAAAATTCCAACAGATGTCCTTGCGAATGAATGAATAAATTAACACTAATGTTTTCATCTATCAACGACTTTAATAAAAAGTCCATTAAAATTGTAATGAAATTGTCGTAAAATATGCATTTTGCAGTATTAATGCCTTTTTATGTCTTACGTTTGACTTATCGTTTTGTAATGATTTACACTTCTGAACTCACCAAGGTCTATATCGAATTGATTAGGTTTATCGATTCTTAGAATTTAGAGTTTATCTTTAACATCTGATTCTTATTATAATCAAATGTTATCTTTATTACGCATACTACATGTTTTATTCCTTTTAACTAAATGAGACGATTGATCGATTTCGATTGCATCGATTTATGGACTGATATTAATTATGTGTTTATGTCTACAACTTATATATCTTGTGGCCTTTTTAATCTAATTATGGCTTTGTTTGTTTTCATAGAGTTAGAATTGCCAATATTAAATAACATAACAAACACCATGTTTTCAATTAAATTCAGTTAAGTCTTTAATCGTCCTTTTTTAAAATTGGTGGTTGCTTAATTTTATACACTTTTTTATTAATTGTTATACTTTTTATATGGTCAAAACCGGATTTCGATCATGTCAACTATGGTCAACTGGTCCAATTTGTTTGAACCATAACAAAACTAATTAGAATCAAACTTGATGGTCCTGTTTTATAGACTATTTAACTGGTTTCAACTATTAGCAATTAATTGAATTAAACTTATAGTCGTGTATTATCCATTTATTTTAACTTTAATTATCTGTAAGAAGGCAATAAAGTTTTATTTGTCCCTTAGGCGTATTCAGAACTTTATCTTAGAGCTGATTATGCAAATGATGTGAAATGAATTAATGTAACTGTTTGTGAATTAAATCCAGGTGGTGATATACTAGACTGGCGACAAAATTCTTATAAAGAAATAGATTTTGACTATAAATCAGAAGCTCGTAAAATCAATTGATAAACTTCTAGATTTCCTCTTGTAGACAAATGTTTGACAAAGACACAGGTGCACCCTAATTTAAACAATCATAGAAAACTGGGTTAATTTGTAATGCAGCAAACATGTTTAGAAACCGTATTTTAATAATAAAACATTAAACGAGGACAATTCTAATAAAAAACTAAGATAGTTTTTTTTAAATAGTAAAACAATACAGATCGAATGCAAAAGTTCACGCAAAATAGTGTATATTGATTGATGTTTGTTGCAACTTCATGCAAATAGAGCAGATGAAGATAAGTATACAGATAGGCTAAAACCTTGGAAATAGTAGATTTTTGTCTCTACTTAAAATACTTATTTACGTACAAAGCTTCCATGTGTTGCTACTTTCTAGCCTAATGACTTAACCGATTTAGATAAAGCAGGTATCATGGGCGTAGCTTATCGTCTAGTTTAAGACTAGCAAAGTACTTAAGAAATATGAGTTATTTTCCTCAAAAGTGTTTAAAGCCGTTCCAAACCATTTAGTGCTAACATGCATTTATTGCTATACAATTCTAGACTTATATCGTTAGCCTCGTCATTTAAAGCATATGCTGTTAAATCTGTCTGGTTAAAACCATCAATTTCATTTTGTACCTTCTAGCTTTCATAATATGTTTCAAATTCATTTGTTCGCTAACGCCCTCATGTTGGTGCCCCATTTTTTGCCAGACGTTGCAATGAGGTTTCGCTGGAACACCTGTACATGTTTTAGAATATAAATAACAGTTAGAAACAACTTTGATGATCGATATATTTAAAGTAATATGTCAAAATCGATCTTAGACGGTGAGATGACGCAATAGTCATTGTGGAGTCACATTGACCTTGGGTTAACAATGTGCGGAAGCATTGTTACGAAGTTCAACAACTTTTTATTAATTGTGATCTAATAGTATGATGCTTTAGATAAAATTTAAAAGGTAGTTTTAATTTGATTTAGATTTTGAGATAGCAGCTACTATTGTTTGTAGTTAAGGTAGATGATCTAGATATGAATTTAGAAAAACTGATTTAAATAAGCTCTAAAAGAAAGAAACAACATTTTTATTTTTCTATTTTACTTTTCGTAATAAGTTTAGCTAAGTTTAAATTCGTGTGAAATGATATTGGTATAATTCATACATTTCACATGGGACCTAAAATAGTCCCTGGCGGTACTCCTCAAAGCTTGTAATTGCTAGCGAACAGATAGTGCTGACTAGTTTAAATATCGCAATACTTGGACTTCCACTCTCTCTGCGTATCTCTGTCATGGTTTGACGTGCCAAGATATGCATGTAAAGGGTGAAAGTTTCGACTTTGAAGGGTGACTGAACGACCAGAGGAAATAAGTCTACAGTTTTAATTGCAATATTGCGTAGGACTTTTCTCTAAATGGTTTGTTTTAGAATTCATGTTTAAAAGATAAAGACTGCTTTAAATAACAAATAATAGTTTAGGTTTACTCAAGATTGTGCGTAGTTATAGATTTTGTAGTGAGTTATCATATAAAAACATATTTTTAGATTTTACGTTTTAGATCTAATGCCACAAATGTAAGTGTAGCTTATAATTTTATTGTACACCATTTCTACTATTCCAGAACGTCGATTCGTCTTCACTTTATTCCAATGATCATATTTTTTTCCTTGAAACCGTCTTAAAACTCTCTCCTCAAATTTGAATACTACAAAAATCGATTACCAAAACGAAGTTCCCATAATCGAATCAATCGATACCAATAATATCTACATAGTACCGAAACGTGTATCGTTTTATAATAAGCTTTTTAATTCTCTCACACCTGACCGATTCTTTACAAGATAATCCAATGTAATACATTTGGTGTAATCGTTTGAAAAGATTTTACCCACGGCACTAAAAGCTGTGGGTAGTTTTTAATCTGCTTTATGACTGTGTTAAATTGGCGTGGTAATAGTCGTTTTTTCTGTCATTTGTCTAACTAAATTGATCGTGGAAATGTTTTACCATAATTTACTTTTGGGAGTTTGGTCAATAGTCTTTTGCATACTTGTACACTTATAAGCTTCAGCTTGGTTTGAACTTTTGCTAGAACTAATACAATACAAAAGAATTAAATTAATTTGGGTAAATCACAACACTTACGGTCTTCTATTTTGTGTTCCAAAGAACAAAACATGATACTTCAATTTATTTCTTCACTTCGACCGATTATTTGATCAATGACCTCAATTACTTTTTTAAATTTAATTAACGGTCCATGTTTATCCACAGAAGATTAGCCTGATTACATTTTTACATTGCACACTAAGATGGATTTACAATAAAAACTAAGATAATCCCACGGATTTGTGTTAAAGTCGTCATTAAGAATAGTTCTCACCACTGGCTATAATTTTGGAGATATTATGAAATAGATACTTAGTAATTTAATTATTTTTGGTAAGCTTCAAGACGCAACATTTTATATCTTTCTCAATAAAGTGGTCGACTTTATTGTATTCTTTTTCCAATTCTTTTATTGCGTCAAACCCATATTTTTAGTAACAACAGTTAATTTGTCACCATATTTCACCCCATGCATCCCGTTAAGCTATCTTTATCTTTTTTAATCCCTACACATAAAGCTAGTTACACACCAGTGAGTGTTCAGTGTTCATGCAGTGTGGTCCGTCGATCAACAAAGGGGCCGTTGGGTCGTGTGTCGTTGCCTTAGATACTGCTACCCTTAATAGTTTTTTGTCACTATTAATGAAGTGGCGTTAACTTGGACTATTCTACCTGAAGGTAGCAATAAAAGGTGATGTTTCGTTCGTTTGATGGCATCGAAAAGTTCAAAAAATATTATGGTAATAATTGTCACGCTATGCAAAGTAAAGAAACTCTTTGGATGACTGCTTCCTAATGTTTAAAATTACTTTTACGATATCACAGAATCTCTTTAATTACAAACGCCTGAAGTTGACGATTACTATAATTCTGTAGCTCGGTTACATAGATTTTATTCCATACTAGATATGGGAATCCTGTTCTGAATCTAAGTTTGAAAGAGAATTATTTTATAGTTAACATGGATATACCTTCTTAATTTAACTTATTTAAATGCAAACATCTACAACCTTAATCAAATATTTAAATTGGAACCAAAACTGGACATTTAGATGTTTGTTTAAATCCGTGTCAGTATTTAAATAATTGCTTTACTATCGATGTGGAATATTTACATAAAAGTTATTTGATCTTTAATTAGATTTAGGGTATCAATACTTTTTTTGATTTCGCTTTCACATTAATTTTAACGTCTTCTTCTATGTCGTAAATCAGTTGATTGCTTGTTATGCTGCTGTACTTTTACAACTAACTTTTCTACCTTTATAACTTTTAGCCTGACTATCACTTTCACCCACAAACAAATGCTTTTCCATATCAAAAGCTTAATCTAAATAATGATTTAAGTACAAACCTCATTCAAATCTCCGACAGCATTAATATTATTCTCAACAACTTCCCATACACTTTCATTAGCACTAAAGTTCTCCAAAGTTGCTATTAATTGTCCAAACGATATTTCAAATGCTAATACATTACAGAACTGTATTGTTGACATTAACAGCCTAATGTCAACATTGCACCAACGTGCTTACATAACCTATACAGCTCTCGGTACATGAAGTGTTTCTCTTTCATTTTGCTCATTATTACCTTTAACTTGTTCTACTTATGCCAGTTTAGAACTGTTTTGGTTATGTTTTAGTAGTTTTGCTTTTACTAGGCCGAACTTTACTTTTAGAATGTTTCGTAGTGTTATTTTGGTCCTACCAAATACTACCATCAATATTATTTGATAAACGTGGTTTGAAGTAGAGCACTTGTTTCAAAACTTTTGTGTTAATTTCACTAGTAGTATAATAAAATTACTGATGACTGGAATACTCTTTGAGGCATAAATGGTCAGAAGGAGAACCAACCTTTTCACTTTCCAATGAACCGTATACACCGTTGCTATTGTTTCTATTCTGTCTAGGGACTGCCTTCATTCAATT
Source organism: Spodoptera littoralis (assembly GCA_902850265.1). Classification (NCBI taxonomy): domain Eukaryota; kingdom Metazoa; phylum Arthropoda; class Insecta; order Lepidoptera; family Noctuidae; genus Spodoptera; species Spodoptera littoralis. Next base: position 12,609,827 of record LR824544.2, read on the forward strand.
TTGATATTTGAAAACCGCACTTATATTATTAGAACTTAGAATATAAATTTTCCTATCTCAACACGTTTTAAGAATGTTTTATACTACTTAATGGTCATGCTGTTTCTTTTCTACAAGTCTTGTCTTAATGCATTTCGAACATAAATAATAAGTGCACTATATTTCACGAAATCATCAAGTCTGCAATCATTAAAGCTGTTTATATTTCTTTTATTGCCAATAAAATGATCTTGAATTACAAAGTAATTAATACCTTTAAGCGAATTCTATTTTAAGGTCCTCCAAGCTTAAGTGTTGAAGGTTGAAGTAGTCAAGCCAGTTCGTAAAATGGATCCTTTTGAAGTAGTACAGGTTGATGGAAATCCATCAATACCTGAGTCCACAGTTGGGGTTAAAACAAAAGAGGGTTCGTCAAACAAATGGTGGCGGGCTCCCTCTAATTTGTACGGTTAATATTTGTCTTAGTTTTACGCTTCCTAAAATAGATAATGGATTTTAGAAACGCACGCCTTTTTGGAAATAGCGTTATGTTAATAAACATTTCGTGAAATGTTTATTTTTTTCTTGTTCCATCTGCGGTTTTGAGATATTAATAAAAATATGAATTAATCAAAGACTGGCATGTTTTGTAAATATTATGAATATTAATGTTTATGGAGCTTGTATTGATATATCGATTTAATCTTGTTATTAATAATATTAACGGTTCTTTTTAAATTTCCCCAAATAAGAATATCACACAAGATCATGATCGTGATATTGAATTTATTTCTGCAACAATCAAAATCAAACATCCTATAGACACCATTGATAATAAAAAACATAGCGTGATAGCAGCTAATAAAAAAATAGAACCACACAATTTATTGCAATCTGCAATAACCAATAAAGATAAACTCTAAGACATCTTCAGTCATCTCAATCTTAATGACATCAAAGTAATTAAACTATAAAGTTTATCTAATGAAGAGGAAGTCAGTACAACTGTTCTGGCTTATAATAATTTTCACTTTGAAGTTGATGATAAGGCCTTACATGGTATCCTAAGGACAGGTAGTCATGTTAGGGGTCTCGGACTGACCTTAGGAAAAGCAAATAGAAAGTCTAATCGAAATGTGACAAGCAATTTATGGTATTAAATGTAGCATAGTATGTGATGAAAGTTCTGTTTCATATTTAATCCATAGATGATGTAGAGGTTAAATGATAGATGATAGATGACTTCATGATAATTCTTTTAGTTCATCTTTATAGCGTTTGTGGGAATTTAAGAATTACTCAATATAAGTTAATAAAGATGTTAAGATTACAAGCATAATGTTTATAAGGTATTAGTTTTGTGTAGTTGATTCTGAGAAGGAAATAATCTTAATTTGCAAATGGCAATGTAATTAAATCATTATATTACTGAGACTATCATAACTAACATCCATAAACGGATGCACTATCGGGTCAATAAACTGTTCCAATTATTTTGAAACCGCCATTAATATAATACTGTTACAAAATTTCGATTCTATAATTTAGTATTTTATATTGTTTTTCAAACAAGTTCCTATCCGGATCTGCATGCAAAAGGATGTTTTCATTTTACATTGTTTAAGTCGGTCAATGACATAATTTTTACACACTAGTCCAAAGAACCGTTTTGATTATTGAAAAACATAAAATACTAGTTCTATGCTAATCTATTTACCAATCTAATCTGCGTATCTAAGATAGGATCGGCTTAAATAGAATTGCGGCGCCTTTAAGTTGTCACATATAAAGATAGGACTAATCATTGTTGTGATGGATTTCGTAGTTGAAATTGATAGTATCGATATCAAAAAGGTTGTAAAAGATACTTTAAAATGTCTGACTAGTTAAAAGTCAACAAGAATTTGCTCAAGTAGGGAAGAAAGTAAAAGAATTTACAACAGCAAAACCAACTGACCCAAAAGTTTTGTCGGTTCACCATACACGACAGACAGATAAACAAATAAGCCTACGTGACGTTTTTTAAGTCCCAAAACGAAATAAACACCCACCTGCTTCATCTATTCGTTTGCTTTTTATATTAGCATTTGTATGGACTCCAATGCACCACACTTAAAGCCTTATTAAAAGCTATGAAATTGTCCAGCGTATGCCTCATCACGTTTAGCTTTCAAAGGTTTCAATTGAGTTCTTCTACGTACTATCAGAGGAGGCAATCTAAACGGATTTGTTGGAAATTTACGATTTTGGTTTTTTTTCTCTTGCATGGCTGATGATCTAACCTGTTTCTTCATTTCTTATTACAAGATCAAGTTTACTGTATTCTGGTCTAGGATTGAAGAACTTGGAGCATTATTACTTATCGTTTTGCGAAAGTTATGAGTCATAAGCCCTTGACTATGGAGTGCTGGGCCGTCTCGACATTAATTGAAATATTTTATTCAGATTAGCTTTATCGAAGCTTTCTTCGGCACAAGTACTTTGCAACTCGTCTCAAAGTGGTTTTGCTAGCGTGGCAAGTTCACTCTTAGATGTTATTGATGCAAAAATAAGTTAGATATTTTTAGTACTGAAATAGGTACCGCACCGATAAGGTTTTACTTTATTATTTCGTTTTAAATTATGCGTTCTGATACAAACCTGGCCGCATTTTTAACTGTAACATTTGAGACGACTTGTAAAAAAAAACAAATTAATATTTTAAATTTGACTTGATCAAGCTTCATTTGAATCCAAAAACAGTTCCAACATAATAAACTTTTGAGAACCGTAACTAGCATTTCCAATCAACTCGAAATTGAAAAAATAAAATAAAAACATAACATTAAAAGTACCATTAACAACATAGCTAATTGAATCGAGATCTTTGGAACCACGGGAGTCCCGTGGGCGTACAGAATTGATCTTTTGTCTCCTTCTGTCGTGAACTATTAGAGCGAGAGAGAAATAGGGTCTATTTTATTGTTAGGGTACGGCAGCAGGTTTGAATAAGGGTAGCCATGTTTTATATGGTCTTTGAATCGATAGCTTTGAAGTGTTAAAAAAGATAACGTATTTTTGAAGGGTGTTTGGTGCGTGATTAGAATCAAACAATGCAATTCATTTAAACTGCTCTCGAAGATAAAAATAATTAATGAATGTGACCTACTCAACACCATTCATATTAAGAATTGTATTTAAATATTTCATAGATGTTAATCTCCTCACATTAAATACAACTAAGCAAAAGCTACGTCAATCTAAAGTATTTAATGTAAGTATTTAAAATAACACCATAGCTGAAGTTTTCTTTAGCTTAGCTCCTAGTGAATGTCTTATATCACATCGTAGATTATCAACTCATTTCAATCCTATAGCTTTTAGAGATCAAATTCCATTTACCACAGATCACATACCTTCTACATTCATTATGTAATTTACCGTTTTTTTGTTTCAAATTTCTTCATCCTTGTGAATCCCTAAAATCATTTTCTCAGAACTGGTCGCCCTAAGCAGGATGCCTTACGCCATACTGGTAATAGCACCATACGAGTAAGGTTCTTTTGTGGCCATATTTATGTGACATGTTTATTCATATTCTGATTATATAGGAAATCTTAAAGTCCTTATAAAGTGCTAATAAGAATCGATAAATCTTCACTTTGCGATATAGTCTTTCTTATTACCTGATTTATTTACTAAGAACAAAATGCTGAGATGCAGGTCTGAAAATTGTTTTTTTTTTTTTGGTAGGACATTTTGAACATTCTTAATCGTGGTAAGGCAATTATCGTCTACCTTTTCAGAAAAATTTCTTTGCCTACAGTAATTCCTTATTTTCTAAGTAATAAAAGAGAATATCGTAGTTATAGTTTTATAATATAAGTGATAAAAAAGGGCTAAATGTCACTACTACCAAACTCAATAGTATCGGAATCAAATTCCAATAAAACTTCCAATCGTCCATCGAAACGGTTTGTCCGTTGCTTCTACCCATCTACAATTCCAATTTCAACGAATACAAAGAAAAAAAATACGAATAGAGTAGTCTTACACTACCTGTCAATAAAAAATGTGATATACGAATAAAAAGGGACGAAGTTGCTACAGATTTTGTGTTTTAACAACCGCTAATTGAAAAGGGTCTTTTGAATTTGAAAAATTGTAATTATCACCTTGATACAGAATTTTAAGGGATTAAAAGTGGATTTAGATTACGTAGGAAGTTTTATTTTTATATTCTTTGGTTAAGGTGTTAAAGTATATAAATTAAATGAGAGTATGGAATAAATAAGTATTTAAGATGATATTGGAGGGAAAATTTTTTATGATCATGTTATGTCACTACTCAAAGCTCTCTCAGTAATTATTTACTGACCTTGTTTTTATTACAAAACTACGTCCAAAAAACGACGGAATTTCTCATAAAGGTAAAGTTGACTGACTCAATGAGCCAGAAAAGGGCGTGGACAAAGTAGAAAGTTAACATAATAAACAAAGAAAATGTAATGAAAATAACAATCTATAAAATAGTTATTTATAATTACCATAAAACAAACCTAGCTAACAGCAACCACTAGTACTGCTGACCCAAATTAAACCATCAGATACATGCACCTTTCATTACCACGGTAGAATATAATTTAGAAAGCATTAAAATGTACAGATTAAGGCTTGTAAACCCATACTAACAGAACAATCAACATCCAACTTTAATATTAGAATTATAAGGCTGATTTTAAATTTGATTGCTGAAGCAATTTGTCTCGGCGAAGTCCTGTAATATCGAAATTTATTACTAAGAATTAACTATTGATTACCCCAGGAATGGTTCGCGTTTAAACTAACAATTTATAACGAACAATTTCAGTTTAGTATGACTGCTCTATTAATGTAGATATTTTTAATGGTAATCTTTAGTTGAACAGTGATTTATTTCCGAAAGTTTTTATTAGCTTCCAGTACTCGTATATTATTTGTCTTTACCTTTTGCTTTTTGTTTCTTTCTTTCATTTCGGTTTCCTTTGCTTCTGTATTAATTGTTTGAACTAAATTACCTTGATTCATTAGTATTGTTTTACTATAATTTATTGTTATATTCTATCGTCTATCCCATTTATCGTCATTTATATATTTATTGAGTGCTTTATCAGTTTCTTCTTGGTCATGTTATCGTCGAGCTTTTTGTATTCCACTTTTTTTAAGAACGTTCTTGCTCTTAATAAACATTTGAACTAGCTTCATGGTATTTATTTTTAATTATAACTCTTTGTTAAACTGTTTCTACTAAACATTGTAACCGACCATAATTAGTATCATTTCGTCGAATAATTGTTTAATTAAAGTTCGGTGGTATTGCAACACTTTTTTTGATTAAACCACTTAATTATGTTGTGGAGGGCTATTACAGTTTTTATTTCTTTATCGTTGTGATTTAAAAACACCTAATTACCTTTGGTAAGGGCCGTAACAAATTGTGTTTCATTTCTTTGAAATGTAATTGTGTCGTGTTTTTCATGTTGCGCAATGAGAAGTTGAAAGGTAATTAAGTAGTATATCATGATCATTAAATTTTTACTGCAACTTTAGTCTAATCTGTCGAATCTGAAGACGGCTAAAATTGGGATGATGACAGGGTATGAAAATGAAAAATTATAAAATAAAATTATTTTTTTTATTTCCTAACGGAAATGAAAAAAAATTAGACACGTGTTTTTTATATTTTCATATAATAAAACAATACTTAGATAAAAAGAATCAAAGTTTAGAAGTGGGGGCTAAAACGTCATTTCTACGTATAAAATGTACTGTACATAGAAGTGACGTCATGCGACATTTTAAATCAATAATATATCGTTGAAATTATTCCTTTCTGCAAGAAAATAAAAAATACGTGTCTAATATTTTAAATAATCTACCAGACGGACATTAAATAAAAATTAGGCATCTACCCTATTCTGTTCTAATTTTGAATTTTCCTTTTTTTTCAAATTTCCATTTTATATTTTTTTATTTTTTATTTATTTATTCGAAGGAGTACGGCCACATCACAAACATATAACATTCAAAATACACAATAGTAACAAAATAAAGGTCTGATGCATGCGACAATAATGGCGTACATAGCACTGGCAATTCATAGGCTTAACAGTGGCTTAAAAATAATATCCAATTTAAGAATTATAGAAAAGAAAATAACAGCAATAATCCACACCATACACACATTAAAATGAGAATTTAACAAGATGTCTGATTAAAACAAAACAAATTAACAACAAAAATTAGTTAGATCTATGCCATATTAAGTCTAATAATAATAATTTAATACAAATATAATATAATAAAATGTCAAATTATCGTCAAGATTTCAAAGAAATGTCAATTAAATTAAATGAGAATCAATATAATTTCAATGATTTAAAGAAATGTCAGAGTCTAAAACAGATGCCAAAGTACAAAGCAGCAAGCAGCACCAACAACAACAATAACAAACGATACTATAGTGCATCAATAATCCTGCCTCTAAATACTCTTAATCTATCGTGGAACACATCAAGATCGGGTATTGTTGAGATAAGGGAGTGGTACTCATCAATTATTCTACGGAGGTGCCTGCCGTCCCAAATTAGACTTTACCGGTGGAATGTAGAAAATGTATTTAAGTTTTCCTCGAGGATAGACACGCGGAACACGCAGAGGCATGCTCTCCAGAAAATAGCTACACCGGTAATGACCACCTATGATTTTGTGAAAGAAGGTCATGTCCAGCAAAAGTCTTCGCACGCGAAGAGAATGCATTTGAAACCTAATCAAGCGCTCTTTATAGGGATTCCTGTGAGAAAATCCAACAGTGTTATAAGCAAGGTGTCTAGTGAACGCTCTCTGTATACTCTCAATGCGCTGCGAATGCACAGCATAAAACGGACTCCACACAACACTGGCGAACTCAAGATGACTACGGACCAAGGATTGGTAAAGCAAGATTTTAGTGCGCTGATGTTTAAATCCGGTCGAGTTCCGTCTTAAAAATCCGAGCATTTGAGCTGCCTTTGTGACAGACTTGTCAATGTGTGAGGTGAACCTAAGCTGACTATCAACTATCACGCCAAGATCCCGGATTTCGTTGACCTCCACTAATGCTGTATCACCAAGCATGTATTCCGTTGCAATTGGCTTCCTTTTTCTTGTAAATTTGATATGAAAACATTTACTGGCATTAAGATTCATACCATTGACGAGACACCAGTCCAGTATCGCGTCCAGGTCACCCTGTAGTTGACGAGAGTCACCAACGGAATATATGGTTTTATATATTTTGAGGTCATCGGCAAACAGTGACACCTTGCAGTGTCTTACTTTTTCAACGTTGTCGTTTTTTTGAAATGATGTGTTTTTAAGTAATCAGGTGTATATCTGCAAATTATCAAAAAGTGAACAGTTATTTTACATCCAAGTCTACATTAATTATGCAAATTCAATATTAAATCTATCATCAAATTCATCATTGATCAATTCTATTAATTCCGTAAGAAGACAGGCAACAGCTTAACCAACGCCTAGTTCATTAAAATACAACAATAGTTTACCAATTTTGGTAAAAACCAACTGTAAAGTACTGAAATCCTATATTGAACTAACAAAAAGCCTTCAAAACGCTACATTCAATTTTAAGCCTTAGGACTAGTAACTTTAAAACCTTTTTTGCTATTACGACTAGAAATATTATAGCATAAATATTTTGTTTCATTTTATATATTGAATACAAAGCATAAGCGGATTAAAACGGTGCTTATGTTAAAAAAAAGTTAAATGATATGGCCATTTCAATATGAATAATAAGTCTTATTTTTTTATGCTATAAGCCGGTAATCGAGCAGACGGATCACCTGATGGTAAGCAATCGGCGTCGCCCATGGACACCTGGAACACCAGAGGCGTTATAAGTGCGTTACCGGCCTTTTGGGGATTAGGATTTCGAGGAGATTGGGGAAAGGGAGAGTAATTGGGCCTCCGGTAACCTCACTCACGCGACGAAACACAACGCAAGCGTTGCTTCACGTCGGTTTTCTGTGAGACCGTGGTATCACTCCGGTCGAGCCGGCCGACCGATTCTTACGATACTTCAATTGAGCACTTGTCATTTAGTAGCATGTGCGTCGCAATGTTGCTTAATATGTTATGGCCATTTCGGGCATGCTTGCGAATCGACAGGCGTTTGGTTTTTGAATATTTTTGAGCATGTTCAATACAATGCCTTTCAGGTATGAGCAAAACATGCTCAAAAGCATGTGTAACAGCACCTACCATACGACTAGCGACAAATGCGCTCTATTCTGTCGTCATCAGTTGTTCGAAAATCTATGTAGAGGTCAACAGTCACATAACATAACTAAATCATCACACCTTTATTCTCCTGTTTATTATTCATCACTGCCAATATCAGAAATCATCATAAGGCATCATAAATTACTTGTCATCGCATTTAAAAAGGTAATATAACAGAAAACGTTAATCAAAAGTTATAAAAAGATAAAAAATAAATGTTTTACAAGCGTGTCATTTTGGAAAGAGGGTCACGCCTCCTCCGCAAATGTGAGAAATTAGATGTGACCTCAACATTGATTTGTATAGATTACCGTTAAATCCCTCTTTATCAAAAAATCATTGACGAAAAAACATGACTAAGTGATTCAAAGAAAGCATTCTGCAAATCATTTAAATGGCAGTATCATGATGAGGCTTTGCACAAAAATGTCTTATGTGTTTTTTGCAAGATAATTAGCTGAATTTGATATTCACTATTCCTAATTCCTCATTTTCGTTAGGTATAACACAAGACTCATCGAATATTGAACTCATGAAAAATTGATGTAACATTGTGCAACTCTGCATACCTGTTCTGGAATTGAAAAGTATGACCTCATTTGTAACTCCTAGCCCACGATAATATCTGTTCAGGCCATACATTATCAAAGTATGTATTACCTAAGCATCCAATATAATCTCAAAATTCACTTTTACAACTGAACCCAACTCCTCAAACTCACTAGTTACAGAACCACCCACTATATCCAACGTACCTACCATTCAACAAAATCGAAAGCAATAAATTAAGTTAAAGGCAGAATTTCTCACAACCTGATATTACCCAGCGTATGTGAACACAGCTACCCATCAAACTATACAAAACCAATATAAACTGACCTTCGAAATTGCGGAAAGATCATACAAAGCAAGACCAGGATAAAATGGTTGTTTAGATGTAACCGCGTGTACGCACTTCATCATATTTTACACCCTCTGGCTACGCATGCGCAAAGAGGTCGATCGTGCTCCAATAAGTATTAATACAAAGTTTTTTTATGGTGTACTATTATCGGAAGTTTAATAGCCTGTTGAGTAATACTCGTTTGGTGTAGTCTACACCTGTTGTGAAGTCATAAAAAATTGACGCTTAATTGTCTAGCATGTACTATGACATCACTCTCGTGTTTCCTTGAAAATTTCGTATTTCAAAAGATAGTTAAGCTTACCTTGCTTGCTTGTACTGCTGATGCTGAGATGCTGAAAGTCAAATGATAAAAATTCTTATCTAACTATCAATTTTCAATTTGAGCAAAAATCAAGCAAAACATCAAGAGATGAAAGTATACGACCAGCACAGCCAGGTTTACTCATACGCAATCAACGTTAAATTTCAGTATGAATCTTAGAACTTTATCATCATTCGTTCCTAATTTCGTTGTTCGTGAATAGGCCCTACCAGTCCTTTTTGGAACTAAGCAATATTTAACATTTTTCTTTTACTTATAACAATCCTCTTCCCATGACACGGTGTCCAAGCGACCATCTTTATCGGTAACCACATAATTGATTTAGGCGTCTTAAAAGTTCTGACACACGGTGTATTTATACAAATTTGAGGTCAGATAACCTTTTAAGGGACGATGGTACGATGCATGTTCAAGAAACACATGTTTAACCTTTTGTAGGATTACGTTTAAAACATTTTAAACACACGATTACCTTGTTGGTTTAGTAATTGCTGAAGTAACTGTTTAACGATAGCGTGGCTGATGTAAAATGGGCGCCATTTAAACACCTTTGTCTATTTCGTGGGAAAAATTATAGAACATAGATCCAGTAGGTAGATACATCAGTACTATCTACCAACCCCTATTTCTCATCATATAACATCACGCCTTTTATTCCCGAAGGGGTAGGCATAGGTGCACATTATGCCATTGTTAAATATAACACCCACTTTTCACTATTTATGTTATGAGTCCCATGTAATAGGGGGTGAGCCTATTGCTGTCTTCTTCATTTTTCTCATCAATGTTATATTTGTCATCATAATGAAGAAAGCAAAACCAATAGCCAAATCTTGATCTTAGTATAAACTCCATGGAAACTAAAAATTTCCAAAATTAAATATCCCCAGTAACTCCTTGTTGAATCAAAGCTGAACATATTTTTGGACCATAAAGCAGCTGAAAATTTGTCAAATCTCAAACAGCACTTTACTCGACTTGACCTGCAAACCCAGGAGTTCAAACATGAACGCTAAGTTGTCTAACAGCTCTAAAAGGTTGAGGCGTAAACATCAAAGGCAGAAAAGTCCATAAAATTGACCGAATCTGGGTTTATTACACACCTCTGCTTAACTAAGATGAGTACAGTTCTGATTTGTGTCAAATGATGAACTGAATTGACTTTCTTGTTTAAATAGATGGTCATGTGGGTGTGTGACCGCCACTAAAGTGGGTAGTTGTATTTAAAGCTAAATTAGGACAGTTCTCAAATTGATTGATGTATTCCGTTTATGGTATTTTATGGATTGATGTTTCCTGTCTGTTTTGGGGGTTTTGCTCTATCTTTGTTATTGGAAACATCAAAGAATTTGGAGAAAACTTACGCATCTGATCAACTAGGGGATTTTGCTACTGACATTTTAAACTATCGAAGTGAGTTCGATAGCCTTTTCGCCCATCATTGGTCGAGATTATTCTTACAACCAATGACATACAAGTGATATTACCAGGCAAGAGGTCTCGGGTTCGGTTCTTGGGTCGAGCAAAATATTACTGGGTATTAAAAAAATAAAAAAAAAATTATGGTGCGCGGTATATGGTAATAGGCTCATCACCATCACATGGGACTCATCACATAAAAATTTAAATAGGATGTTACATTATACAGTGGCTTTAAGTGCCTTATTGTACTCCTCTGGCTACTCCTTCGTGGATAAAAGGCGTAATGTTATGTGAGAAATTTGTCTGTCGTCCAACCTTTTTAAGGTTCAGGCTTATAACCTGCAACCATTTCCATATCGACATCATTATAATAAAGAATTCCTTTTAATTTATAGCCACAAGCAATTCCAACACTAACCATTGCCATGTAAATCAAGTAACATACATCATATATAACGTTCCCAACAGCATGAATATCAGAATCCGTGACGAAAGTCAATATGTTATTTCAACAGCTCAAAGTATTAATATTACATTATTGTTAATAAATTTCTCCGCTACAAGTTTGTTAAAGTTATTAATACTCGGCACTGCTTGCTTTCCTTTGGGTACGAAAAGGCACGATGCTTTTCGAACATGAAGTGAAACTCTATTAATTAGGTTTTACTAGTAACTGTTCACGTATGACGGCTCAGTAAGTTGTTGGCAGTATGAAGATGGAATATAATATCTGTTTTTATGACGTAAGCCGGTAAACGAGCAGACAGATCACCGGATGGTAAGCAATCGGCCATGGACACCTAGAACACCAGAGGCGTTATAAGTGCGTTACCGGCCTTTTGAGATTAGGAATTTGAGGATTGTTGGTGATTCAGGGATTGGGGAAGGGGAGTGACTCAAGAGAAAATCTTAGTGTGACGTAACTTTTTTTAAAAGAAAGAAAAGAAGAGAATAATAACATGGAGTCTACAATCAATCTTGATACTGTGTTTCTTTGTGACAACTATCGAAAAACAATAATAAAGTAAAAATTTATGACACAAGTGAATCTTAAAGTTTCCTATTTATTCAAATGTATCAGATGTTTGTAAGCACTGATTTACTTAATAAATATGCCTCACTTTATCTTCTTTATCATAGTGTTTTCTGCTTTCCCTAAGTGAAAGCAGTTTCTTATTGCTATTTGGCGCCGATATTGCCGCCCTTGCACTAAGATACATTTGTAGATAAGCGTCATCTACACAAGATTTAATTAAGAATACACTAATAAATATTAGATAATTTTTAAATTTAGTAACAGAACTCCATAATATTTTTCATAAACCCAAAATTTATAAAGATTTCACATACTTTTTGTACTTATTCATGATCCTTTCGTATCTATACATTAGCTGCGTCTCCAATTTCAACCGCTGTGCTTGGCTCCTATTGATCGTAGCGTGATGTTTTATAGCCAATTACCTTCCTCAATAAATGGACTATCCGACACAAAAAGATTTTTTCAAATTGGTCCAGTATTTCCTGAGATTAGCGCCTTCAAACAAACAAACTCACAAGCTTCATATAATAGAGGTAGTATAAGATACTACCTTCAGTCCGCGACTTCGTACGCGCAATCCCGTTTTCTCCCGTTCCCATAAAATTTTCCGGAAAAATTTTCTATCATAAGAACCTGCTCATGACAATAACAAACACAACAAAAAAAAATCAGCTAAATCGGTCCAGCCATTCTCAAGTTATGGCGTGACAACGGGAAACGGGTTTCATTCTTATACAATAGATACAGAGATAAAATAAGACAAGGTGTAAGATTAACAAAAATCATCAGATTGATGTAAGCTTCTCAAATGGCATGTGACACAGGCAAAACACCAACAGCTGACTAGTTAACCACCCTTAACAAGCCTGACAAGAAGAAATACCTGTCTATTTACGGCTACAATTCAGTAGCTATTTTCCTTCATCTAAACGCATAATCTATTAGGAAATTTAGGTTAATTTGAGAGTCATCTATCACAACGTTGACATTTACGGCTTAAAGAGAATGATAAACCGGTAGATACTGTCTTTTCTAGTCGCGGAGAACCTAACGGGTAACCGGGGCTCCGGCTCGACGTGCAGGAGAAGGAACGGGGTGGTTTTTAGTCAGTAAGAGTCTGACACTCCCTTCCGCCTCACCCAGGCGGGAGCAGTCATTCGATGATTTTCCCCCCTTAAAAAAAAAACTGTCTTTTCTATCTCCATAACAGTACATAACATCGCTTAGTTTTATTCAAGGAATTTGTCAGAGCAGTATTTGGATTTCTTCGTATTGTCGTGTGAGTGAGGTTACCGAAGACCCAATTCCCCTATCCCTCATCCTAAATCCCTATATAAAAACGCCCTGTGCCATAACAATAATTGTAATAACTCGTATTCTAGCCTAACTAAATTGATCAAATGGGAATTCTATAAGTACTCTACACCTATTAAAGTGTGATGTCAAATTATAATCCTCATGTAAAACCAGGTGTAAGTAATACTCACAAAAATAAAAGCAAAATAAAAAGCTATTGTGATTTTAACACGTTACAAACTTGTACGGCTTCGGACACTACCCTTGAGTCAATGTTAATACAATTAGTGGTTACACTCCTTTAACCAACTGATGTGACATAATTATTTACTTCCTGGATAGTAAAGTAACGCATATCACGATTTTTCTGTCATAATTCCAAACTAACAACGCTTGCATTGTGTTACGTCGTGTAAGTGAAGTTACCGGACGTCCAATTGCCCCAGTCTCCCTAATCCTAGAATTCCTCAAATTCCCAATTCCCTAAAGGCCGGTAACGCACTTGTAACGCCTCTGGTGTTTCAGGTGTCCAGGGGCGGCGCTGATTGCTTACCATCAGGTGATCCGTCTGCTCATTTACCGGCTTATCCCATAAAAAAACTGAGATTATCGCAGTTGTAAATACAAAACTATCATTAAGAGAGAGGGGAGGGAGAGGACAGAGAAAAATAGTTCTAGACGTGAAAACAAACGTTACCGGTCGCATTTACACTCGCAACTTCAAAATTGATGAACGAAACGAAGATAAAGTCAAAGAAACAACCATTACCGCATCTATACAAACAATCGTAAACAACAAAACACGGCAATAATACAAAAACACGATTCCCATCATGCAAATACTCTGTCATCCATTAGGACGGCCAAGCATCCGTTAGTTGAAATAATTCCTCATTGTAACAAAGTCGTGTCTTCCCTTGCTATCAATATATCCAGATGGAACGATACGCAGCATAATAAATTGGCTGCTGACTATCTCAATGCATACCGTTAACGAGTTATAGATAAAGTTCCTTTCACACGAACGGATGGTCGCCACGATAGTTTAATTAATTTCCCAATTGTTGCTTCAGGACTAATTGGGATGAAATTGTTCAAATAGAAACGTGTAGGGATGATTTATTCGTGTTACTCGATCTAAAGATTAGTAAGAATTATAGTAGCGATTGTATAGTAACGAGTTGTATAATAAGCTCAATTTATGTATGTATCTATGTGTAGATAATGATGGTGTTTTAAATGGAAATTAATGTCTAAATTAGAAGATTGTATCGCATAAAAATTCAATAGGTCCACTGGTGATTAGAAAGCATTTGGGTATGTTGTAATCCAAATCATTACATTCAATCTTAATGTACCCGAATTTTAATTCCTCTGATAATAAATGGACACGTGTTTCTATGACTTCGACATTAATTACATAACATAACATCACGCCTTTTATCCCCGAAGGGGTAGGCAGAGGTGCACATAGAAGTAACACCCACTTTTCACTATTTATGTTATGAGTCCCATGTAATAGGGGGTGAGCCTATTGCCATATACCGGGCACATTTCCAGACTCCGTGCTACTACTGAGATTTTTAAAAAACCCAGTAATACTTTGCCCGACCCGGGAATCGAACCCGAGACCCCTTGCCCGGCAGTCGCACTTGCGACAACTCGGTCAACGAGGCAGTTCGACATTAATTCTAGCAACACATACTGTGTAAATATCTTAGAAATAGAATATGAGTATTTTCAATACCACAGAATCATTATTTACTGGGCACATTTCTTAAAACGCCATCCCCGCTGTTTTGAGCAGACAGCATCAGCAAAAGCCGCAGCGACACCACCAATGTGAAGACCCTCTAACAAAATATCGAAATATAAATTATTTTCCGAGACCTTTAAAGAGAAATGCAGCAATAAGTATAAAATAAGGCTACCACCCTTCAATTTCTAGACTTTCACTATCATATTGCATGGGATTGTGGCTAAATAATCTTAGTATGGTTATGGTTCCATAATATCTCTTTAGCTTGTAACGTTATTAAGGTTTACTTCCAGGTTGTTCTTAGAATAATAGATGAAGTTACTTAACAAAAGGCCAGTTTTAATATCCTTTTAGACCTTTGACTTGGATTTCTGTTTTGACGTAACGATTCTTCTATTGCTTTGTTATTGTTTTGTTTTCTTCTTCAGATCTGTCGATAGTGTTTTCTATTTCTGTAGCATTATGGTCTCTCTTCTTTGAAATGGTTTTATCATTGTGGATGTGCCCATGATTAACAGCTTTTAAATGTCTCTTGACATGATTTTTATCTTTTCTATTATTTTATATTGATGCTCACTGTATGTATTTGAACAAAAACAATACTTTATGACTACTTTTAGCTTTTAGATCGTCACACGAAGACTCCCGCGGTTCTCAGACTCTATAGAGTTATTTAGTCCAAATAGAAACCAGAAACACAGTACATAAACTAGTCACTCTTGACCCTAACCCAATTGCACTTCCATAATTCCTTGGACAAAAAGTGATCAGACATATTTGACCATATTTTACTAGGAAGGCTAAGACAAAATTGTCCATAATTGCTTGCGCATGTCAACGTATCACTTACAAAGTAACGCAATAGATAGTTGTAATATCTCCATCAATCAAGTTCTTACATAGTAACTAGACCATTTCGTAAGACTTACAAACGGTAACGTTATGCCTTATCAGTAACTTTGATGTTTTATTTCCTGTGCTTTATCTCATTTTTGGACTCAATTCTGGACTTGTTTGAACATGTCCGTACTTAATCTTGTTGTATACTTACCTCTATTGTTTTGTTAAAAAATTTAAATACTATTTGGGCAAAGCTGCTGGCGGAAGCTAGTTTAACTATGACATGTATTAACAATAAGATTACCGAAATTGATTTATTTGTAAATTTTTCAAATAGCTACGGTTTTACTACCCTTAGAATACATAATTCACTATGCCTTAAAGCAAGCAACAAACTGAATATTGATTTTCATATTTAGTGCTAAACATTAAACATTGAACTGTTGTGAAACGAATCTACTTATTTATATTGTTATTAGACCAGATCATTTAATGTTTAAATTCAAAATGTTTTGGCGAAGTTAATATAAAGTTTGGATAAGGAATTTGCTCTGTACTGTATAGCCAATCTTTTGCATTACAATGAAATCAGAAACCTTGGTTTGATCTGACCAACTTTTAATCAAACCGAAGGGCTTTTTGATTTAAGAGAGGTCATTATAAGAATGTATCCTAGTATAGTACTTCAAGCACACCATCAAAATTGTAATTTGTAACTAGAAATTCCTGTCATTTCATAGAAATAAATACATTCAACAAGAAGAAGAATACGTTTACAACAGGTGGTCTTTTTTTTGAGGGGCAAATAATCTTGTGACTTCTCCCGCCCAGGTAAGACGAGAGGGAGTGTCAGACTCTTACTGACTAAAAACCACCCTGTTCTTACTCCTGTACTTCGAACCTGACCTTCGGCAACCCGTTAAATACCCCGTGGCTCGATATCGGCATCAGCCCTACAAAAGATGGTCTTGTCAGTTTAATATTATTTTTTAAATATTTAATAGAAGTAAGTGTCTACATCTTAAATTAAAACCTTCCACCAGTAAAAGTCATTCCAAATACGAAGAAACTCAGAAGCACTTAAGTAATTGTAGCTACCACAAAAACTTGCGTCCATTATTATAACATAAACAATTTTCACTTAGCAAAAACTGTCATTACAATCAATTAAAGTGAAACTTTGAATGGTCACAGCAATCTTCATCCAGACTTTCTAGACACCAATTAACATTGCCTACTTGTGTCTAGATTGTAAGCGAAGATAACTAAGATGAGCTATCGCGAAATTGAAATATCTGTACCTGAATGTTGGAGCCTGTTTTTGCTTTGAGAGACATACAAGCAACCGCCTTGAGAAAGGAGTACCAACAGGAGATAAGGTCATCATTTTAGCTAAATGATTAATTTATAACGTAGTAAGAGAGAAAGATGTTGATGATTATGGAATATTAACAGTTGTTAATAATAGTAGTGATGTTAATATGAATTGTGATGAAGATATTTACGCTGAATATAATACACTTAAATATTTAAACCTCAAACTTAAAGTAGTGCTACTTGAAAATGCTTCTGACTACTACTAGTCACTAGGTCATACCAAATAAGAACCACACAAAAATGATTACGTAAACGATAATAACTCCTAATCATGGGGACATAACGTAGGTTTCAGATTACAGATTTAGCTATTATCAAGGTCTTTTAAACGATTATTATGAACCAAATAACTACCTAAATGAGGTGAGTCAAGAATCTGATTTATAGAACGACCTTGTAATCCCAAATTGATACGGCAATTTGTCTACTTTAAAAATAAACAAATTGTTATTCAGTCAACGCGAGTCTATTTAAGAATTGTTTTTGGATGTATCTTGATTTGCGTCTTGGGATTTGATATTTTAGTCGTTTGTTTTAATTATCGTTTTTAAATATTCAGTATCGTCTTCCCCTTCCTCAAACTTCGTCTATAATTGTAGTACCAAGATTGGTTTTAGTGTAAATTAGGTCTTAAAATTGTGCTAATATCAATATTATGGCAGAGAAATAAAATGAAACGTAATAAAATAAAGGAAATATAAGACGTATAATAATATATGATTTATTACAGTACTTCACTCTTTTCGTTAAACTCAATCTGTGGTAAGTTTACAAATAGACCAATTTATTTGAAAAGCCATAAATATGTAAAGATTTCGATGATTTATGAGAGTAAACTAGATTAATTTTAAGGACTTGGTAAGAACATTAAACTGCGATTCGATTGGTTACACTAAAACAGAATAATAAACAATGGTTGTTGAACCCAAAATCCTAGATTTTGCGTGTTTGTTACCGTCTAATTGTAAATAGCACAATTATATTTGTATAGAAATTTCAGAAAGGCATCAAACGATACCAAAATACTTTTGTAGTCATAATATCAGCAAAACGGTTAAGTTTTAACCTTGGTGTAAAATCTACTTATCAATAAAAAACCAGAATAATTATGGAAGAAGCCAAACATCTCCTAAAGGAAAAATAAAGAGAAAAGTCGGTACATTATCCGTAGATTTATCTCATCTGCATTGCATCCTACGCAAGCTGTCGAAGTGAACGGCAGTAATGTATCGATGCAAGCAATGGGCGATGGGTCAGTTACCTTTTTTACATACATAGCTTTGACCCTTAACCTCACACTATCTACAACACTTTGAGTAATATTAATGTCCCTTGTTAATTCTTTGGTGTTATGGAAAGCTGGACTGCTTTCTAAGTAACCTAAAATTTTAGTGTCCCTTAAAATTTTTTTAGTATCCGCATTTGTGTTAGTAGTTTGGTCTTTAAATTGTTCTTTGATTATTCCATCAACCAATGTCATTATATTTCATTTATATTTCATTTTAGTATTAGAAACATGTTTAAGTGCTATAACTGTTTCTATTTAAAAGGACTTCAGTATTACAATGTCTATCTTAATCAATATTTGCTTGAGTAAATCGAAAGCTTGGACATTTTCTAATCGTAAAGTCAACGTTGGACCCACGGACCATTGAATCTTGAGAATCTAGATTTAATTGAGCAAGCTAATTATATTGAATGCTGTGGTCCAGATAAAATCTTTCGTGGGAATGAAGTTGTCTAACAAAGATGGCTGAGATTACTGTGGATAGATTTAAACTAATGAATTTTGCTTGAATGAAAACAGGAGTTCAAAGATTAGAGAAACTATTGTTATTTTACTTACTTAAGAGGTGTTTTTCAAATAAATCTGAATTGCAAACTATTTGTTTGAAACAAAGAAATGTTATGTTGATAATTTCGCACTTTTAACCTATTTCATGTTCGATTTTAGTAACTATGGTTTGCGTTAGAATGTGTGATTTATAATACAAACATAGACATAATATAAAAAGGTAATTTCAAAGACTAAATGCAAGAAAAGCCAAATATTTTTATAAAATAAATAAAACATAAGAACAGTAAATATTGAATAAAACGTTTAAAACTTTTAACAGTTTGAGTTCGGTACAACTCAATGGCAACCCTATAAGATGTATTATTATAACAAACAATCAATCTAATCAAAACTCGTTTCCTTCATAAAATAATAATTGTGTATGCAATTGTTTTATGAATAGCATCGAAATAAAATTAATTGAATACCTTTATAACTGTCGGTTAACAAAAGAAAACGATAACTTGGAACCAGCCATTAAATTCAGAATAAAATTATTACACTGAAGTTCCAAGAAAGGCTATGAATACTATGTGTATTATTATATTGAAATAACGATAGTACACGCTATCTGGTTGATAAAAGAACAATATGACCTAATAGAGGAGATAAAGGCAATTATTGTATAAGGAAATAAGGAAGAAAATGTTTGTAATTGGAAGTTCTTAAAATAGGAGACGTGTCTATGAATAACGCTAGTTATACCAAAATCAGCAATTATTTACAAAAATAAAATATAACATCATCAGGCCGTTTATCCCCGAAGGGGTAGGCAGAGGTGTACATTATGACACTGTACAATCTAACACCCACTTTCCACTATTTATGCTATAAGTCCCATGTAATAGGGGGTGAGCCTATTGCCATATACCAGGCACAATTCCGGACTCCGTGCTACGACTAAGAATTTATAAAAAACCCAGTAGTACTTTACCCGACCCGGGAATCGAACCCGAGACCCCTTGGCTGGTAGTTGCACTTGCGAACACACGGCCAACGAGGCAGTCACAAAAATAAAATGCGAATATAAAAAAGCAACAATCAAATCTATATATATAAAAGAAAGTCGTGTTAGTTACACCACTTATAACTCAAGAATGGCAGAATAGATTTGGCTGAAAATTGGTCGGGAGGTAGCTTAGAGCCAGTAGACCGACATAGGATACTTTTTGACCAATTTTTTTTTTTACTTTTTACCGAGAATCACGAACGGGAACGGGGGAAAATGGGATTGCGCGTACGAAGTCGCGGGCAGAAGCTAGTAACCTATAAAAGACATATTCTATGCATAGTAAACACAAAACACTAGCTCTTACAACAGAATAGCAATTTGATGACAAAGAAACATGTATGTGTTTTTCTAATACTCGTCTCTACAATCCTGATGGCACTGCAGATTACAATTTTGATGTATATCATGTACTTTCCCACGACTGTCTACTGCCTAGTCGTCAACTAAGTTTCAATTCCCTGGAAATATTAAACGGTAGACAACTAGACACGTCTAACATTCTGACCTTACTGTAGTATTACACGAATGTACGTTTTATGCATTACTTTTATTTACAACATCAATTGCAAAACGTATTTTGAAATTGCTTTGTTGATTTCTCAGGGATAGGCCGATAAAGAAAGATAACAATGTACATAATGCTTGTCTGTGTAGCGATGACATCAGCATTTGTCATGATAATTTCACTTTCTAAGTAAATAGCGATTGCTAGTCTTTTGTTGGCTTTGCAATTTTGTTTTTTTTTTACTTTTATGTAAATCGATCTTTGTAGCAGATTTCAAAATTTTTCGTAACGTACTTACTTGTGCATAGATTGGTATATTTTCCTCAACTTAGTGTGGGTTTAACTGCTCACTAGGACCGCATATTAAGTATTTTTAGTCACACAGGAAATGTTAACACAAATAACTACGCATTCACAAGAAAAGCCTAAAGTAACCTCACGAGTAGTTACTGCAATTGTAAGTCAGCCACGAGCCACTTCAGAATTCGCATAAGAACAGAAAATTGTGACATCAGACAAAATAAGATAACAAAGCCTATACAATCCCTTTTATAAGAGCAACAAAACAGAAAACATTGAATAGCAAGTAAGTTTCTTAACAAAATTCGCTACTTCAACCATTGTGGTAAAAAAATTCAAAAGCAAATTACCATTGGGGATAATTCATGAGGTATTCTTACCCATAAATGGTTAGCAGAAAGTGATAGCAAACGGTTCGTACCGTATAAGGCATTACGATCCAGTTTCCAAAGCAAAATGCGAATTAATGTGAACGAATAGTTGGACAGAGTTGAAGATGGCTGTTGGGTAATCTTGGGATATTGTTAGTTTTAGAATGGAAACCTTAGTTGTTTCGAAATTTTCAAACCAAATCTTGACTGTGTGAAGAATTCCTGAATCTTGTTTGACTTAGTATTTGAAGACCATATTGGATCCTAATAGACAAGTACAGAATAGAATATTGCCTTTTTTATGGGATAAACCGATAAACGAGCAGATGGATCACCTAATGTTAAGCAATCGGGGTCGCCCAAGGACATCTGGAACGCCAGTGCGTTACCGGCCTTTTGGTATTAGGAATTTGAGGATTGTTGGGGATTCAGGGATTGCGGAAGTGAGGGAGTTATTGGGAACCGAACCATGGCTCTCACTCACTTAAAAACCTATATTATTACTTTTTTTAAGAAATTAACGTTTGATACGAGAAACACTAGTTGCTTGTCAGAAACTTACGCTATCTGTAAACCTTCTCACAAGTTCATGGCACACTGCATCTACTTCAACTTATTCAACACTATGTATAGCCTCTTAATGCTTATCTCTCTCACCGAATTGAATATGATTTACAATATCCAAGTTCATATCTCCCCACGTTTCTCATAGCGATCCATCACTTTTTATATTACTCTGTTATCAGTTATCTGCACCGGATCAAACTATTTCAATGTTATGGTTCACGATCTTGGAGTAATATTGAAGCTAACCGCTTTTTATTTTGTTTTAAGCATACAGAAGTTCTTTTTGATTGTATTCATGGTGTTTTGTTTGGTCTTATTAGTGACTTGCCGTCATCGTTGTACAATCGTTAAGATATCCATCATTCATTTTTTCTTATTGTGACATTGATGAAATCAAAATAATAACATTGGTAAAACCAAACAGAACGCTGCATATTTTTATCTTATTTAAAAAATAATTATTTAGAGACTATTTGTTTGCGATTCCTTGTGCATATTAATCGTTAAGGGCTTATTGCAAAACCATTTCTGCTCTCAAAATATTAAAAACTTATGAATTTTTGTAGTAGGATATTCAGCAGGAAGCTCGTTTTGGTCACACGTCACTCTCAAGTTAACCTTTTTTGACCTCTTGTCGACCAACTGACTCTGTGTTGACCTCACAGCTAACTACAGTTGATAAGACTTGAACAGGTTCATATATTTTTTCCTATTCATTGTTTTCTAATTCTACTGCGACTTGAAACTGGCCAACTATGTAGGTAACGATAGAAATTTTTAACTAATGTTCATTTACACCAAGACAGAAGTCAAGCTCTAATTATGAATTTTCATCGGTACCTTATTTCATATGTGACAAGAAAGTTATATCGCGCTAATTATTATTATTGACAGCAGCCTCTCTATAAAAAACTCATGATTTTGGTACTAAATCTGGTTAATAAGTATTATTTTCTAAGTTTGTTATTTTACGGATACAATTACGCAATCCTTTGAAAAACTCATCAATGCCCTTTAAAATCGTCTGATTGTAGTACCTCGTTTTCTCTTTTATGCTTGCATCTAACAAAACCAAAGAAACAGTCCACGATTTACCATAGTATGTACACCATAAATATTAATGGCAACAATAGTTACTACGTTAACTGACCACCTGGCGTTTGTATGATTATAATTGTTATTTTGATTGATGCAGCCATTAATAGAACACTGTGTTTTATTAGCTACATGATTCGGATTTGGTTTCGAGCAACTAGGGCGATTGTTTAGATATTGATATGCGAAACAGATTATCGATGTGGAGAAGTGATTTACTTCGTAGAAAATGCATGTAATGTATTACCATTTATAATAGTGGTAAGAAGGTAAAACTAAAATCCATTAATTTTATGAAAGACGTATATAAAGCCGTATATAAATTTGATTTAAATACGTAATTATAATATTTATACAAAAATGGGAGAGCTTTTGTCTATCAGACAAGCGTGACGTCACCTAACTGCAGCTGTAGCCAAATGCCACTTAGCGCTTGTCTACATATAGAATAGAAAACCAAATTATATAGAATTGACGTAAATTTTGACACTTGTTAGTGTCATCCCCATACATTTAGTTTTCTACTCTCTCTGTAGACAAGCGCTAAAGTGGCGTTTGGCTAAAGGCCGTGATGATGATGATGCTAGTCCAAATCTAGATAGTCTCTAAAGTAGATAAAGGTCGAATCAAATAACATTAAATCTACATTTCCTTTTATAAGGGACTCTGTATAAAGCCTAAGTTACTATAGAAGAACTAGCGGACCCGACAGACGTTGTCCTGCATATCCACTTGGTTCTATAAACAAAAATTCATTCAAATTAGTTCAGCCGTTTGAAATAACTAACCTAGAAATCGACTGCAGCGCCATCTGCCGGGCTGATTTGTGAATCTAAACCATCCAAGGTGCCACTCAAACACGTACAGAAAAATTCATTTAAATGGGTAAGCCGTTTAGGAGGAGTTCAGTGACGTACACAGAAGAATTATATATATAAAGATTTATAATATTTATAATATGTTCCCCAAATTAAAAGCAGTACTTCTAAGCCAATGGAGACGCGATGACAAGAATGCAGTATTGCAAACAAACGTAATATTGCTCAATATAATTTAGTTTTCAATTGAGATATGAATTATTTAAAGCAAGCAGTTTGTATTTGAAATTTGAATGGAGGCAGGTAATATGCCAATTTTATGTTGCGAATTCGTGATTGGCTGAATTATTATACTGAGAATATAAAATTTTGTATTCATAGTTCAAAATCAATGAATATAGGACATTCAATTTTATAAATGGAACTTACAATATTTTATAAGATACGATTTTAAGATCTGTCTGTATTTAAGAGCATTATGAAGAAACTATACAAGAAACTTCCTATTCTTTAAAAATACATAATTTGTTATTACCGATGAATATTTAGAACTAAATGAAAGCAGGCATTTTATAATTAAATCATCTTGAAATTGCAGATTTAATAATAATATCATCATAGACAATAAAATATAGAAAACCTCTTTTAAATCTCGATTGAAGTTTTTCCATACATCACACTTCTACAACATTATAACCAAAACCACTCTAAGCTTATCATTCTCTATAAAACGGAGCTAAAATGGAGGTAAAGGGCCTATCTAACAAACCCGTTAATTCCCTACCATCTGCTCACAGACACACAAACTCATTACGTCATTATCTAGTCTTGTAACAAGATAAAGTTTATCTCCGTATAAAATTGCTATTCGCGCATAATTATGCATTATTCCATTATTTCATGCGCATAATATATTAATTGAATAGATATCGAGTCATAAAATAACGATATTCTTATTATTAAGGTCTTCTAGTTCATGATTTGTTTACGTTCTTATTTAGTTCAGTATTGTAATTGTAATTGTTTGTTGGAGGTCATTTCTGTTCTGTAATTTGAGAATTGAGGAAAATAATAAATCAGATTAATTTATACATCAGAGCCATCTACACAACAACTGAGATTTAAACTCTTCTTTCTGATTCATGAGAAAAGAACAAACGCTAGCAGGTAATACAACTGCAATCTATTTCATTGGATTTTCGGCACTATAAAGCATAATAATGAAGTTGAAAGTTTAATAAAAGAATTTAACAGAACAGTCCGTACTATTGAACTCTAACTTTAAAGCTAAACGTTTCTCAATTTAAGCCTGAAGAGGCGACACGTGAACATAATAAAATAAAACCAAGTATTACGTTACTTCAATATATTGTTCAATCTGTTTGTTATAATAACTTGTAATAAAAATAAACAAGCGCAACTTATTTTTACACGTTTAGTGTGTAACAATAACAATGATGCTGCTGTTTTGTTTACACAACTTCTTTGTAATGGGTAGTTGTATTAATATGTAGACTTGGTCATGTGTGTCAATTATTATACCAACAACATATAACATAACATCATGCCTTTAATCCCCGAAGGGGTAGGCAGAGGTGCACATTATGCCACTGTACAATGTCACACCCACTTTTCACTATTTATGTTATGATTCCCATGTAATATAATGTAGCATATTGCCATATACCGGGCACAATTTCAGACTCGGTGCTACTACTGAGATTTTGTAAAACCCAGTAATACTTTGCCCGACCGAGACCGAGACCCCTTGCCCGGCAGTCGCACTTGCGACCACTAGGCTAACGAGGCAGTTGGTGTCTGTATCGGTGCGGTATCCCGCCCGCAGATAAATGGTCATGCAGCAGAGATGCGACACAAAACACATACACGACATGGAACAAACCACTCGAACCACACTCGACATAATATATTTCGCTCCTCCAAGGAGCATCCTCAGTTGATAGTGTAGCATAGATTTCCGCAAAGCAACGCCTGATTCTATTCTATATGTGTCAATTATAATGCTAACTTAGGTCTAGCATCTAAAATAACGGTGTTGAATAACATTATGATTATACAAAATAGACATTTAGGCAGATTTGTTTAATTGTATGTATTAGCCACATTTTGCCATATCATCAATTATACAATAGACAGCTATAATAAATAAATAAACTATTTAAACTTACACTTAAAAATATGATACGCAACACAATTTGTAGATAGCATTTATTTTGACGATTTAGTGGGTTTCATAGTTATCAATACCGCGTGAATTCCGCATTATTTAATGGTTTGTAAATCAATCAATCTACGAAAAAATAAATTCAAGTAAAGCTTGTTGTTATTGTTAAATAATCCAAACCTTTTTTTTACTGACACTTTCAATGATATTTTTACAACACCATTTTTTTTTCAAAAAAACTTTTTATACACTGCCAAATCGAAATACACAATAACACAATATTCATTCAACATTACCATATTTGGGTCAAATTGTTGACGCAATGTTTATTTTTCATACGAATCACGAAAACCGTTAATACCGCACCCAACAAGTATTGGTACTTTAAAAAAAAACATGAATGAATATGTCATTGACAAGTCCTCAATAAAAAAATCGTTCGGTCAATCTTTTCATTCATTAACTGATCTTTACACCTACGCCACAATATTTTATGTAATCTACAGGCTGTGGTTTTTGTGTGCTGTCATCATTTTGAAATAAGAGGTCTTTGACCAGCAACGTAGGCCGGTGAAGATAATCATTTAGTTCAAACTGTTGGTCAGATCAATTTAGCAGGTATAGGTGGAAATTACGATGAAACTCAAGTAGTTTATTCCCACTTCCCAATTAATTAAGGTTGGCGTTGAATCTATGTAAGCCAGGAACTATAAAATTTAAATTTGGAAATAGGCGGACTGTCATTTGTCTTTTTCTTTTTAAATTCTGTGACATACTAAATGCTGTGCCATTCTTTGCAAGACGTAAAACGATTTGTGAATTTTTTTTATTCTACCAAACTTATTAGAAAATGCCTTATGAGTTATACAAATAAAAAGTCCTTTCTTTTCTAAAAGTCACTTTTAACACTATGTTGTTATCCTATTAACGTCAATCTTCTACAAAAACGGCATGCCCTAGATACACCATGTACATAATATTATTCAAGCACTGATGTCAGCGTATAAATATTTCCTAAGTGACGTAATATTTGTTCTCGTTTTACAACACTATTGAATATTGCATACGATTGAGGCCTTTGTCTAATGATATTTTTTTTGTTTCAGGTAAATATTTCCAGTGTAATTTCGTCATTGGAGTTTTATATTGAGGTAACAATAGTTTACAGGCTTCATCTGAACACAACGGCGTATGCAGTAAAATAGATATAAAGACAATTCAGTTTCCTAACTTAATTTTTAATAACGTTCATTGCCCTATTTGAAGTACACATAAAAAAATTAAGCAAATTACTAAGCGAATTTTCCTCCTATTATTTTTTTCTAAATTTTAAACTCAGTTTTCGAAATTGACGTTTTCCAAACAAGTATTTTTTACAATACTACCTAAAATCTGTCTTGGATTTACAACAAACCTACAAACACTTTTAAGCAAAATACGCTAGCATTTTCAAAGTCCACTCTCAGTGAAGTTTTTACCAGTTAAAAACGCCATTAGGTTCCCAGTAAACCTGCGTGTACTGACTGATTGATAGACTATTGTCTTCTAGTCCAGCAATAAGGAACCTGTTTCTGATAGTTGCCTATGACCCTTTGCACAATGGTTCGTGTTGACCAATTTCAACGCCTATTTTAGTTCGTGCAACTATTCTTTTGAAGACCCTCATTGGTTATATGAAGTTCTTTTTAGTGTTGAAATCTAAAGATTTTGTGAGCGACAAAAAGTTGAAGAAGGATGATTGTGTTGCAACAATCAGTAATTAAATATTTAAGACTAAAAAATACAAAATGTGAAACCGAGAAAAGATTTTATATCACTATAGAAGAACACTCATAGCAATGAAGAATAAAATAGAAATCACGGCAGAGGGCGCGTAACGCCCGCACCGCAAACTCGAGTAGCAGCGTGACAGTCGCCGTGTCACGGGTCGCGAAATGCTGCTCATCAATATGAGCCTCTAGCATGGCTTGAAACTAGCCGAGTTCTTTGTCAAATAATTACGTGAGTAAACCAAAAAAGATAATAATTAATACAGGAGGAATCAAAATTGCTCGTATGTACATCAGATACAAAGATACATGTTAGATAAATAATTTAAAAGACAAAAAGCCAACGCTACAAGCCAAAACAATCCTCAATGTTAAAAACTTGTTAATATTAAAATTTTAAATAAAACTTTCACTACTAATACTCACATTAAACATCCTACAAAGGCTATAGAAATCAAAGAAGGATATAGGTTATCAGATACCAATAAGAGATGGGCCATTATGTCAATAGTTACGCACGTTTGTGACCTTTGAGCTAACGCGTGGTTTCTAATGGTGCCAACACGTTCTGCTTATTACTCGTGAAGGTTTGCTGGGATTGCTAAGGATTGATGAGCAATCAAAGAAGTTTATTCTTTAATTGTGAAGATTTAAAAATTATATTCGTTTGAGTATGGAATAGAAAGGAGACTTAAATTAGAAATATGAAAACTAATGTGTCAATTTCCTTATGGAATTTCAGTTTTATTGGAACTGCTTGATTGGTCATTACAGCTGCTGAAGAGGATTAAGGTTTTCTCTATTACTTATTCTTTAAAATTCATTTAGTATTAGCACCAAATTAATTAGCGCTGTACAATAATCAACTTCATCCCTACCAAACCATACGTTTTTTTTGTTTCTTCCTCATATTGTCCCAAATCACTTGAGTTATTCTTTTTTATTTTCCAACTAAAACAGAACTTCATACTTAAGCTAATCTTTGTCACTTCCTATGTGACACTACTGACGTCATAATTGACCCTCTTCCTGAACAACATCCGCCCATAAGTTAGCGTCACAGATAAAGTCAAAGATTCGCGTTTCTTAATGAAGTTGGCTCCGACTATTATACGGAACAACAAACATAATAGGGTTATCATCCAGTTTTGTCAATGACCTGTTTAGAAGATAAATTCATTCATGAATTTTACAACCGATTTGTTAAAGTTTTGACTGGCTTGTTGTTTGTGTGACGACTATGTAACGGTCTTATTGTTTCACTTCTTGGGTTCATCAAGTAGCCATATTTATGTGGCTTGGCAATTGTGTTTTAAAATTCAGCTGCCCAGCTCGCGCGGCAACCGTGCAACAGGGTATTAAACGATACGTCTAAATATTGACTTGTTCTTTGATTAGCATATAAACTTCGTACTATTACTCAGATTGTTGGACATTCATAAAGTATCAACTTTACCAACGAATTAAACCCAAATCCTTTACTCAGATGTCATGACCACTCAACCAACAAGACAGTCACCAATAAAACACTATTCAATAAACAAAACATCCAATCAGAGCTCGCGATTTCTCAACTAAAACCTCACAAACATATCAGAATTCGTCTCGCTTCGTTACTCCCAAAGAAACCAAACAATGGACTCCCATTCTGATAGTCTGACATTTATATCATGATAACTCTTTCTTACGAAGAATGCGGTAGACATCTTGTCCGGGAGATTGACGCTAAAATTGTATGGCGTTATTGTATTTTGGAAGCTCGAGGCGAAGTAACTTGGTAATGATAACTAAGCTTGATAAATGTATGGAGAGTTAATGATATTGCTATTACGTTTTTAATTGAGCATTTAAAAGTGTGACTTTTTAAGAGTGGTCCGCCATTATGCCCATTTTTGATTGGTGATTTGGTAATCTCAGTTAGTTAAGTTACTCTTTCTTGATAGCTGGTTGCATTTTAGATCTACCACCAAAGACGTTAAAAAAATGTACCAGTCTCTTGAAGCAACGACTGTGGCATTCGGCTACTATAGACTTACACGCAGAATACAAACACATTGACACGAAGGACATCTGTCATTTTCTTAGGTCTGGTAAAATACACACGCACACTAAAATAAACCACTGACATTATGGTGCTTCAATCATTTCTAAGCGACATTACGTGCTCCTTTTTTGTCAACATCATTGTCTACTATCTCTATAGTCATCTTAGTGTCTATAATGAACCTTTTTACCCTTCAGATTCCATAGTAAAAGAATTATAAATTATTATGTTTTCGGCTTACTCACGTAA
Source organism: Spodoptera littoralis (assembly GCA_902850265.1). NCBI lineage: Eukaryota > Metazoa > Arthropoda > Insecta > Lepidoptera > Noctuidae > Spodoptera > Spodoptera littoralis. The sequence continues at coordinate 12,639,824 of LR824544.2, forward strand.
TAATTTGACGAGGAACTCGAGTGAGCAGCATTTCGCGACCCGTGACGAGGCCGACGACTGTCACGAAATACATCAACAGCCTATAAATGCCCACTGCTGAGCAAAGCCTCTTCTCACACGGAGAAGGTTTGAGCATTAATCACCACGCTTGCTCAATGCGGGTTGGCGATTACAAACTTATAATTAGAAATTATAAGCCCAGGTTTCCTCACGATGTTTTCCTTCACCGTTTGTCAGTGGTGTCTGAATAATCTTAGAAACTACATATAACTCGGAAAAAGTCACATTGGTACTTGCCGCTGGTAGGTTTCGAATCCGCACTCTCATGCATGAGAAGCGGGCGTCTTAAACCTCCGGACCACCACGACATTACATGTCACGAAATGCTGCTCATGAATATGAGCCTCTAACATTGCTTGAAGCTAGTCGAGTTCCTCATCAAATTATTACGTGAGTAAGCCGAAAACATAATAATTTATTTAGTATGTCTCACGAAAGTTACAATACAAATAAAAGAATAATGTTTATTTAAAAGTGAAATAAAATTTGAAATGCCATCAATAAAAACTTATGTTTTGTGATAGAAAGTGTGTAATCGTTATAGTAGCAATAAAAGAATCTTTTAAAAACACATTATAACTAAGAAAGTGATCGTTAACAAACACAATTAGAATCAGTTAGATCAATATTTTCTAGGCGTAATGTTGGCTGATGAAGTACATAACATCACGCCTTTTATTCCCGAACAGGCAGGAAGAGGTGCACATTACGGCACTTAATGCCACTGTACAATGTAACACCCACTTTTCACTACTTATATTAATGAGTACATGTGATATATGAGTATATGAGCTTGTTGTTATATACCGGGCACAATTCCAGACTCCATGCTACTACTGAGATTTTTTGTTAAGCCCAGTAATACTTTGCCCCACCCGGGAATCGAACCCGGGACCCCTTGCCCAGCAGGCATACTTGCGACTACTCGGCCGACGAGGTAGTCAAACGGCTGTCATAACTATAATGTCTTAACTAAAATTATTCATTGAAATCTGTTTAAGAGTTTTAAGCGTGAATAATAATATAAGTAAAAAGGTGTTTGCATTATAATATTAAGTAAAAATAGTACTACATACATACATAAATTCACGCCTGTCTCCCATGCGGGTAAGCAGAGACTATGAAACGCCAATGTCTACGATTCCTACCTACTTTTTTTGCGTCATCAACAGTCATCAATCTTTTCATGCATGCTCGTCGGTTAAGAGTATTTTTAGTTTGGCCCTTCTTTAATATATCGCCAGTCTGATCAGTATATGTCCGTCTAGGGCGCCGTCTACCGACGGCCCCATTCATATCCGCTCTATATAATTCTTTCATTACTCTACTTTCATCCATCCTTTCTACATGTCCAAACCACAAGAATAGTACTATCCTTACTAATATTATAAATGGGAAAGTGGGTTTGTTAGTTTGTTCGACTTTAGCGCCGTAACTACTAAACTGATTCCCTTGAATTTTTGCAGACGTGAAGTTAGAAGTCTGGATTAAATAATAGGATACTTTTTATCCCCGAAAAACTTGATATTCTCGAGGGAAAACGAAATTATTGGTATAGATGGCGCTGTGTGTATTGATATATATCACATAGGCTACTTTTTATCCTTTTGTGACGCGAGCGAAGCCGCGGGTAAAAGCTAGTATTCCATAATTGAAGTTTCACAATAAACATTGGTACTTTGAATGGAAAGTCTAAAGCATTCGCTTTTACTGGCGGAGTGATTAACACCCGAAGTAGTTCAGTAGATCGAAACCAGTGATTGGGGAACAAGTGGTGTTGGTTTCGGAGCCTGTTTCAAGTAACTCTAGTGTTTAGACTGTTGATAAGTCATATTCATTAACTATTTTGGTTTTCTTAGAATTGCCGATGGAATAGGTAGGTAGAAATATTGTTATCTAAATATGTATTATAGCTGAGTATAACCTAGCCCTGCTCCAAATTTCATGGGCTATCTCTTCAGCCGTGTTAACGTAAAGGCGTAACAAACAAATAAACAAACAAACACACATACAAACATTTCGCATTTAAATTATTTAAAAAAAACATACCCCACACTGGGTTTTTCTCCTGTGTTGTGGGTGCGTTTACAAACATACAAGTTCACATACACATGACACCGAGACCCGGAACAACAATCTGTGAATTACACAAAGAGTTGTTTCGAGCGGGAATCAAACCCGCGACACGTTGGGCGGCAGTCAGTTGCCCAGCCACCGCGCCAACCGTACAATCGAATTTATAATATTACTACCTACCACGTACATTTCTACACTACCCAAAGGATGACTTGCAGACAATGCTATTAGCTTTAAGTCCTCCGTATGTAGAATCAACGAAATATTACGAGTTATTCACATAAATATACAGAGAAAAGCTCTACTAATTTCGAGTCACAGGAGGAATCTTGGTCATGAGCAGCGTGCGCGGTCGCGACCATGTCGCATAGCCTACTCGTAAATTCGTACATAATTTTTAGTTAATTCAGTCTATCTCACGATAGTTATTATAAATACAAGCTCTTCCTTATGCAATTAAATCTATATATATAAAAGAAAGTCGTGTTAGTTACACTATTTATAACTCAAGAATGGCTAAATAGATTTGGATGAAAATTGGTGGGGAGGTAGCTTAGAACCAGGAGACGGACGTAGGATACTTTTTACCCAATTCTTTTTTTTTACTTTTTACCGAAAGTCAAGAACGGTAACGGGAAATATCGGGATTGCGCGTACGAAGTCGCGGGCAGAAGCTAGTAAAGAAATAAATAAAAAACCTCAATCCGAAACCCGAAAAATACGTACACCCCAAATACGTACTCACAAACATTGCACCAACGATACAATCATAAAATCGTACCCAAAGCAATAGATAATGATTTTCTAAAGCGATGCTAAACCTTCTACGCCTGTTTCAAGCCAAGGTTAGGAGGTTTGACAAGATTTTAGATTTTAATTGAAATTTTAATTGGACGCTGAGAAAGCAGTGGCCTCGTGGGTACTGGGTCTGTTTATTTATTGTAAATTAGCCTGCTAACGTTCTAGACTGGCAAGAAATCTGAATATTGAGTTTAGAAAACTTTTCTTTTATGGTTTAACTTGTTTTGTTTGGGTACTTAAGTATGTGATGGTAATATGTGTACACAAACATAAAACTGGTTGATAAATGCCGTAAAGTGTGTTTAATATAAAAAAATGTGTCTGCCTAGCCCTTAAAAGATTAGAAAATATTTTAATATTACAAACAGACACTCAAACTTTATTTATCTGTATAGAAATACAACAGAAACAAACAAGCTTTTCATGACGTAATTCAATAAAAACCACCACTTTCAAAGAGTTTCAATTATACGGTAAAAATATAAAGTCATGCAAACTTATACTAACTGCGATGTAGGTGATGAAAGCAGAAATAACTTGGATCGTAAACACTATACTTAAAGCCCAAAAAATCTCATCGAAAACCGCAAAAGCAATATCATTAGCCGTAAAATATTATGTAATGAAATGTCAACACAATACGCTTTATTTACTTGCCGCACCAAAATAAAGTTAACCTTGAGTTTATACACATAAAGTATCACTTTCAATACAACTTTCATAAACAAAAGCTAAGAATATGCAACTAAACTATTTATAATCAAAAACACAATGAAAGTGGTTACAACTACATGTATAAAATCTATTTTTACGACTAATAAATTTTATACCATCCATAGAATAAAACAAGAAATATTCACACAATATACCTATATAACGCACAGTGGTCAGAAACTATCGCCCACTTGGACAAAACATATTTTGGCAACAAATAAATTTATCTACCGGTCAGTAACTGGAGCACTAGTAGTTTCAATGGCAGCATTTCGCAACACTGTATTTGCAGACAAGCTGGCGTATTTCTACACAAGTATTCATTGATAAAGGCCGTGGGCGGACTCGACGTGGTCCACTCCATTCATGAATTGGGCAACGCTTGCCCACGCGCCTAACGGTCGGAATTAAAGACGTCGATGCATACAAGTAAATTATGAACTTTAATTAATATGAATTTGTATTTTCTATCGTAAATTCTACGGAACACGAGAAGTAAATGTTCAATAGAAATATGAATGAAGAATAAAGTGAAATTTAATATTGAACAGAAGCTTGTTTTTAGTACGTTTGGTGGTTCATAGTTTATACGGTTAGTTATGAGGTATTTTACAAGTGTTGAGCTAATACTGATTTGAATACAAATTGCTTGGCTGCGCAACAACCAGAAAACTACCGTGTACATAAAACTCTAATTAAAATTCTCTAAGTGGTTTTGAATATAATATAATACAGCAATTTGATGGGTACACCTTGTTATTACTGACATCACACGCATCAACATAATCGTAACAGACAGGTGTATTATTTAAACCAACACTAACATTTACCTTGAATTTAAACCGAATATATTTAGTAACATAACATAATATCACGCCTTTTATCTCCAAACGGGCAGGCAGAGGTGCACATTACGGCACTTAACGCCACTGTACAAAGTAATACCCACTTTTTACTACGTTATAAGTTCCATGTAATAGGAGGGAGCCTGTTACCATATACCGGACACATTTTCAGACTCTGTGCTACTATTAAAAAACCCATTCATACTTTGCCCGACCCGCGAAGCGAACCTGTCACCCCTTGCTTTTCAGTCGCATTTGCGACCACTCTGCCAACGAGAAGTATTTAGTAACCGTCATTTGAAACTTGTTCACCATAAGTCAATTGAAAACTATAAAATCTGAATTATAAAGTTTGTACTATGCAAACACATTGCAATACTTTAATTAAAACTACATAATTATCCATGTCTTATGAACCAAACTGCCTCAAACTAAAAACAAGTACCTGTTAACCACAACCTCTTTAATTACAATTAAATCAAACACTATCATTTCTCTCATCATGAAAGCTCACTGTTTCAAATGTCATCTAATTAAATTTTGATTGCACAACTATTACATCTGGTTTTCATTTAATCATAGACTAGAGATCTTAAATCAAACCTTTTTTGTTCAGAAACATGACACCCACGTGGCATAATGACAGTTGACACTATTACAGATGTCTTGTCGTGGCTGTTAGAGTAAAAAATTGTGACGTTCGGTTGTTTGAATAGTTATTGCTTTGAATAGTAAAAGTGATTAGGATAACAACCATTATGTAGGTATTTGAATTTGTAGTTTGTGTTTATAGACTTGTAAATCGGTGTTAAATTGTACTTTAGGAAATGTGTTTGGGATAGTTAACTTCGTGATAAAATCTGTCCAATGATTTTTTGTTATTCCTACATAATTTTTTTTATATATTAGACGGGCTGGCGTTTGACCACTATCTCGCCTGGTGGTAAGCGATGATGCGGTTTACGATGAAGCACGTCATCCTATAAACAAACGTATTCACTCAGGTCTTGTAGACATCCAGGTTATATCCTTCAGAAAATATAGATTTTGGCTAAGAATTCAACTCCTTAGCAGTACACACAAGGAAGATTGATGCAAAGCGCTTCGTGTACTTAAAAGTATATGTAATAAAATATGCTTTTAGGTTATTTTTATATTTTTACATTGTTATGATACTGAACCTTATATACATATTTATGTTTTTGGTTCATTTTTAAATTAAGCAGTAGTTTAATTTTAATATTAATTTCTGCTTAAAGTCAAATAACTAGGGTCCAAAATAGTACCTATGATTAAATTACTCTCTCAACATACTCATAACCATATAATCATTAAAATATACAGTTGATAATAATTTAATAAAGAACCTATGAATTAATTATAATCAAGTTTCACTATTCATATAAAAAACTTGTACATTTTTTTTCTAGACATATTTTGATTTGTCACACTGTGCCCTGAGGAGTTTTTATCATAATTTATTTATTCAGTTCATTAATATTTATTGGATATTGATAAAATACATAATAAATGACTTTTAAAGAACATTATTTATATTTCATTCTTTGAGATAATAGAATTGAAACCTATGTATGTATGTGTCGATATGTTCTAGTTTACTGTCTATACCTATATTTATTTTGTTAGTAAATTCAGTATTTACCTTATTTTGTAAAAAGTTAGACGAGATTTTTCAGGTGTTTGTGAACAAACGAAAAGGTGATTAAACACATTTATTTTGTAATGAGTCCAATGGTCACCGGAAGGTATTATGACGTAGTGATATTACTCTATAACTGTCATAGAATCATTCCTATGACTGAGTTCATTGTAGATAGGGTTGTCACTCTATATAAACATAATATAATAGTTTTGATCAAATTATTTATGCGTTTCCAATGTTTATTGTCACTCCAAGCAGTAGAAGGTTAAAAGTGAGGATTAGGTATTTTATTATCATGTCAAGTCATCTATGCTGTTGTACCTAGTCCAAGCCAACTTAACGGCCAAGCCGCATTATAAATCGTACCTGAAAACAGAGAATAATTCCAGTTTTAGAGAGAAATGATAAATAAAACTCAAAAACAATAAATTCAAAATCGTTAAACCACCCTTGTCAGTCAGCCCTTTTCGACTTTTATTGTTGACTGATGACTAATTCAAATCCAGTATCAACCCTACGAGTCACCGTTGACCAGTCAAGTCCATTGCCATGCAGGCTACATTTCCATTGCCGCCTTATTGTCTGCGGTCCCCATGGCAAACCAGTTCGCTAAATAGGCTATTGTTCTAAGATATCTTAATCCTTAACCATTGTGTACTTTTATTGGCATTTTGACTCGTGCCAACTCTTGTGTTTAAAGTTTTTTGTTGCAGGTGAAAAATATGTTGGGTAATTTTTTAAGGGATGCATTTCCATTATGTTTTCGGCTTACTCACGTAATAATTTGACGAGGAACTCGGCTAGTTTCAAGCCAAGCGAAATGCTGCTCATGAATATGAGCCTCTAAGTAGACCGAAAATATAATCATTTATTTAGTATGTCTCACGAAAGGATGCATTTTTGCCTGTTTGGGAACAAGTTGGGATTTTTTTTCATAGTGTTGCGTTTGGTATTGTTGATCATGAGATAAGGTCTTCGTTTTGAGTCCTATTGGGTTTTTTATGATATTATTTTTACATAGTACCTATTGAACTACAGTAAATTTAAACAGTTCGCAAAATTATTAGGGTATATTATTTCAAGATATCTTTAATAGTCGATACATACATATGTATTTATAATTACTACTAGTTGTTTATTTCGTATTTTTGCATATTACACAAGCCTATTTTCACTGATTCTATATTTAACCCAAAGGTTGACTGGGAGAAAATGCCATATGGTATTAAGTAAGACCACCTTATGTACCTTATTTTGTGTGCATAAAAGAGTTAATAAATAAATAAATATATACAAACCGGTTAAACTGAGACCGTCCTTTTTTTGAAGTCGGTTAAAACGGATATTAGCGAAACATAACATCACGCCTTTTATCCCCGAAGGGGTAGGCAGAGGTGCACACAGAAGTAACACCCACTTTTCACTATTTATGTTATGAGTCCCATGTAATAGAGGGTGAGTGTATTGCCATATATCGGGCACAATTCCAGACTCCCTGCTACTACTGAGATTTTTTTTTAAATCTCAGTAATAACGGTTAGCGAAAACAATGTCATAAATCAATTCCAAAACATTATGCTCAACAAACAACCATCATAACAGCCTAGTACTGTCACGATTCATAAGGTGTTGCCATCATAATTATCTTTACCGTACGTATTACATAAACATGATAATTTTGCGAGAACACATTATCGATATGGGTAATATTCAATGTAAATTAAGTGCACGGTAACAAAACTCACGACGACTTTCACTGCAGACATGATTCTGGAATCAGGTAACGTGATAAACACAGTTACCAGTTACATAGTATTATGTAGGTATTTAATAATAATATGTGTACTAACTTACCATATAACATAATATAACATCGCACATTTAATTCTCCGAAGAGGCAGGCAGAGACGCACATAGAAACTAGGAAGGGCGACCATAGGGTAGACGACTAATTTTTATTTTAATGCCCGTCTGGTAGATTATTTAAAAACATTAGACACGTATTTTTTATTTTCTTACGGAAACGAATAGTTTCGAAGATATGTATATTGATTTGAAATGTCGCGTGACGTCACTTCTCAATACATTTTAGACTAAGAAATTACGTTTTACGCCCCCACACCTAAACTTTGATTCGTTTTATCTAAGTATTGTTTTATTATAGGACAAAAATAAATACGTGTCTAATATTTTTTAATTACTTAACTTACGGACTAATTATATTTTTAATTTTTATACCCTGTCATCATCCCCATTCCAGACTCTGTGAAAGCTTAAAAGACAAAAACATTTTGTCCAATGCAGAAGTAACTTTAACAGTCACACTTGCGACGCTTCAATAAATAGGACAGACACTTAAAAAAAAATTCTGAATACGTAGTGACTCATAATTTTATTTTAAATCTAAAAATTCATCAAATTTTGCATCAACAATCTCACAATAAAAGCACAACTTTCATAACATAATTTAATTCATGCGTGTACGCATAAAAGTCAACTCTTTTTTCACCAACGTGCGCAAACGCAAGTTAAATAACGATTGACATTTTCGAACAAGTACGTTGGGTAACCGAGATACCGGTTCGGAGTTCGATTCTTGATTGGTGTAATAATGCGTGTCGTTCATTCAAGAACTTGTTGATACTGCTCCATTGACATCTTGTAGCTGAGGATTAATGTCACCTATTGTCCGAGGTGGTAAGCAGAACTGTTGGTACTGTCCACGTGTTTAATAGATACTTTGATTTTCAAGTGACTCCTCTGGTGTTGCGAGTGTCCATGTGCGGCGCTGATCGCTTATCATCAGATGATCCGTCTGCTCGTTTGCCTCTTATTCCACAAAAATAAGTGGACAGATGATCCAATGAAGGTTACAGATCGCTTTAACTATCTGATCTCGAGGTCATTGTTAGACACTTATGTTCAGCAGTGGACCTCTAATGGCTGAAATAGTAATGATAATATCGCAAGAGCATTAAATATATTAAAAGATATTACATACAAATCCAGACCTATTTGTGCACACGATCTCCGGCCACCGTAAACACGGGCCTACGGACGACGAGCACGGGTGACTCGCCGCCCGACCAGAACCAGGCCTGAGCATACGGCGCGTCGCGTTCCGCGCGCGCCTCAAGGAGCCATCAGACCACCACAGATGGGGCCTATCAGGGTTGATGCCGATACGGAGCCGCGGGAGACTTAACGGGTTGCCGGGGCTCCGGCTCGAAGTGCAGGAGTAGGAACGGGGTGGTTTTTAGTCAGTAAGAGTCGGAGACTCCCTCCCGCTTCACCTGGACGGGAGAAATCATTGGATGATTTTCCCCCCTCAAAAAAAAGACCTATTTGTGCGCATAACTATTACATCCGACTACAAACTCAAAGTTAAAATTATTTATTTCATTTAGACAAGGAAGTCACTTTTGAACCTCAACAAAAGAATTAAAGTGAAGCTTTTTGCTCATTTCAAGGTACAGTCTAGAAAAACTTAAGTCTATTACGATTTTTGCTTCTCCTAATCAGTAAAGGATAAATATATTACCAGTTTTACCTAACAATATTAAACTTTAATAAATATGAATATTTATTAACCCATTCTAACCAGAAGCCGCCTTGTCATACTGGATACAATTACGTATTTGTCAAATATAATCGCATACAAATGTACTATTAACATAATCTTATTGAATTTTATCTCCGAATTTTCTTGGTGCTGGTCAAAAGGTCCACGCTATCTCTGTTTCTAGCAATAAATATGAACACTTAATTAAGTTAATGTATTCCGACTTTGACGTGGGTGGTCTAACCGAAATACATTTTTGATTAGGACAAAAATCATAATTGTGGTGAATGCTGATATGGTTGACTTTATCGGTAGGTCACAGTGTTAGGAAATATCTTTGAAGATTTTAGGTAGCCTATTTCTGTGGCGCCGCTTTGGTATTTAGAACCATGATAATAGTGTTATCTTCCAGAATACTCCACAAATAACAGAAAAGTATTTGTATGTAAATCTAAA